>JAWHQI010000096.1:4800000-6101057 GCA_033032865.1 Dactylorhiza incarnata
ATAGAATACATTATGCTTCTTTTGAAAAAATAATTCATAAGGGGTTAATTTAAGAAGGGAGAAGCATGACACGATTAGTAACATAACATGATGTGCTAATTCTTGAAGGGTTCTATTTTTCCTCTCCAAAACACCATTTTGTTGTGGGGTGCGTGGAGCAGAAAATTCCTGCTTATTTTTTAGATCACTACAAAATGCGGTAAATTTATTATTTTTAAATTCTACTCCATGATTCGAGCGAATGCATTGAATTTTTAAATCAAATTCATTTTGAATACACTTACATAATTTTGAAAATTCACAAAAAACATCAGATTTTGAGGTAAGAAAGATTGTCCAACAATATCTAGAAAAATCATCAATCAAAAACATAAGTATATTTCCTACCACTTAGACTAACGGTGCAGACTAGACAAAAAAGATCCATATGAATTAATTGTAAGAGTCTAGTAGTAGAAATTTTATTTTTTACTTTTAAAAGATGATCTACAAAATTTTCCTTTTTGGCACGACGGGCAAAGTGAAGATAAATTTCCATTAGCATAGGTAATCCTCTAATTAATTTATCTTTGACTAGTTTTAATATAAGTTTAGTGCTAGTGTGACCAAGATGCCTATGCCATAATTCTAATTCATCATTTTTTGAAATAAGACATTTGATATATGAATGTGAAAGACCATGAAAAGCAATCATGTAAATATTATGAGTTCTTGGTGCAGTGAGTACAACTTCATTTGTTTTGGGATTTATGATTTTGCAAAGTTTTTAAGAAGATTCAAATAGGACATTTAGACCTTCATCACATAATTGTCAAATGGATATTAGATTGTGTTTCATGCCTTCAACATATACAACATTTGAAATAGAAAAAGAGTCGTTACCCACTGTAATAATGCCCATGATCCTTCACTTGCCATTGTCACCAAAAGTCACCATCCCTCCTTTTTTCATCATGAGGCTAAGGAACTTTACATTATCGCCCATCATGTGCTTCGGGCATCCTGAGTCCAAGTACCACATGTCTTCCTTGTCCTTTGCATGCCAACACACCTAAAAAGAGGATGGGAGTAAAGATTCAGATATCCAAGAGGTTCCTCCCATAGTATAGGTGGATACCTTAGGTATGCAGATTTGCTTTTTTTAAAGTTCATTTTTCCTTCTTTCTATAAGAGTCCGTGGTGTGACCAAAATCAAACAATTGACACACGCAATAAAAGCGGTTGAGACCTTTTTTGAGAATTTTGTTGACTCTTGCTGCAAGATAAGGAGCTAGTAAGGATGATAGATGAATTTTTATAATACGAATTTTGTTTATTGGAAATGGGAATAACGCCAGCATTAGGAGTTAACGCCAGGTGGTGGCATCCCGAACCATACCCCATCCCAAACTTTGAAGAACCATGATGTTGGTTGGCCAAAATCATGTCCAGTGATTTTTGTCGAACATCGAATTTTTCTGTAGCCATATTTAGATCATGGATTCAGGATTTTATAGAGGTTTTTTTAGTAACTAGCATCACACATTGATTTGTAAATGATCTCTTTCCATTTTCTATTTGGAGAAGAGAGGTATTTAGCTTTCTCTCTGTAACGCCCCTAATTTTTTTCGTTAATTATTTTTACGTGCCCGCTGTGACGTAATTTTGGCTTAAGGGCGTTATGTCAGCTCGTCTGGTAGTGTTTCGAGCTTTAGCTTGGTTAAGGCTTGTGATTTAGGTCAAGCGTGCGAGATTTCGCGTCGTTTCGAGTTAAAGTGAAGATTTTGAGTGGATATCAAGATTTTAGCTTCGGAAGGCTTTATCCGGAGTTTGGCTCGTCGGAATTGAATTCCGACTCCGCCGTTGGATTCGTAGCGCCGTGTTTTAGTTAATGTGCGAATTTCGTAGAAATCCGAGGTGTTTTGATCGCCCTCGCAGTTTTAAGTAGATTGGAGGATTAATTAATTATTTAAATAATAAATTAGGTTTATATATAAGCCTAAAATCCTTCCCTTCCCTATTCATCTCCTTCCTCGATCAAAATCAGCCGCCGGAGGTTAGGGCGAGAGCGGAGCTTCATGGAGCCTTCAACCGGCGACTCCTAGGGCTGTAGTGGTCGGAATCGAGTTTGGTTTGAAGATTTGGAAAGCTCTCGGCGAGATCTTCGTTCTAGCGGTAAGATTTTCTCGTTTCGTGGAGTTTTGAGAGATTCGGTAGTGACCTAACTCCTTCCTTTGATCCGAAAGGTTTCAGGTTTTGTGCTCGGGTGAGTTCTTGGCCGGATCCTTAGCTTTCAGAGCGGAGATCTTCGAGTTTGCAAGGTTTAAGGCAAGTGGTTTCTTCCTCTTTCTCTCTTGATTCTTTTGACGGTTGGTTTGCTCATTTTGAGCTCTTGTCATGCTGTTTAGCAAGAGTTTGTGTGTTTGGTGTAGTAACTTATGATCTAGAACCTTCCCTTGATTTTTCTCCTCCTCAACCTTACCCTAATATCAAGTTTTTTTTCCCCTTGTTCTTGCGGTGGCTCGAGAGACAGATTTGGATGTCTCGAGACATAGCTGATGTCTCGAGACATAACTGTCTCTGTCTTTGGGGATGTCTTGAGACATAGCTGATGTCTCGAGACATAACTGTCTCTGTCTTTGGGGACGTCTCGAGACATAGCTGATGTCTCGAGACATAACTGTCTCTGTCTTTGGGGATGTCTTGAGACATAGCTGATGTCTCGAGACATAACTGTCTCTGTCTTTGGGGACGTCTCGAGACATAGCTGATGTCTCGAGACATAACTGTCTCTGTCTTTGGGGATGTCTCGAGACATAGCTGATGTCTCGAGACATAACTGTCTCTGTCTTTGGGGATGTCTCGAGGCATAGCTGATGTCTCGAGACATACCTGTCTCTGCAGCTTTGGATGTCTCGAGACATAAGGGATGTCTCGAGACATAGCTGTCTCTGGCCCTTTCATGTCTCGAGAGATTTCTCTTCTCTCGAGAAATTGCACTTCTCTCGAGAAATTGCCCTTCTCTCGAGAAACCCTTTTATCTCTCGAGAAGTTCCTTGTAGTTTTCAAGACGTCCTAAATTCTGCTGTGTTTTTGTGTGGTTTCTGGTGGTGGGATTTCAAAAATTTGGACCGGGCTCTGCCCCGCACCCCGCAAGGGCTCTGCCAGGGGCGCTGCCCCTTGGACCCCGTTAGGGGCTCTGCCCCTAAGACCCCGCCAGGGGCGCGGCCCCTTGGAACCCCGCCAGGTGCGCATGTGATTTCGTTGCGATTTCCATGTTTTAAATCGTGTGTCCTCTCTAGTGCACCAGGATGATTGCCAGTGTCCCTTCGGTGCTCCTGATCTTTGAACCCTCTTGCTTGTATTCTTTTACTGGTTGTGGTCTGATAACATTCGAGTTTACCCTTAAATCGTTGTGATCGGTGTACCTTGCCTTGACCCTAAATCTTAGGGCCTTCCAGTGATTATCCTTTCGGGTAGCGTCCCGTGTTTAATTAAAAATTTAAGTAATAAGAACTACTATCTTTAGCCTTACACCGTAGTGGTGTTTGGAGGACAGTGGGGGAAAATGTTATAGCCTTGCACGGTAGTCGTGTTTGGATGGTTGGGTCTAGTAGCACCCCCCACCTGGTTTTGGGCTTTGGGTAGCGGAGTTAGTTAACCGCTCCCGTTTAATTGAGCTGATCAGTCTCTTTATTCAATGAAACTAAATAAATGAATGTGTTTGTTCCTCTTTTGGTATTTAGTGCACTTAATGCTGGTTGGTTCATTGTTTAGAGCTTCTCTTCCGGTAAATTTTGGCTTGGGTTGGTACCCCTTATGCCTTGTTTGTTTTTCTGCTAATCTTCTGCCACTTGTAATTCCTTGCTGAGGCATTCTTTGTTTTATTGAATGCCTCAGGTTCAGAGCCGTAGCGGCTAGTGATGTTGCCTGGAGTTCAGAGTTTGTAGCTGCTCACCCCGCTGTTGCGAGGTAGTTGTGTTTAGTTGCTTCGTGTGCTCAGACATACTAGTTGGTGCCAATGGGTTAGTGTCAGGTGTTGACGCCCATTGTGCCCCTTTTTATACCTTATAGTTTACTTGTCAGTTTATGCCACTACTTATAGATCTTGTGTATCTTACTCTCTGGGAATGATTTATGCTAGGTGCACTATAGTTATAAAATGGTTTTTCTTCATCCTCATTGCATTCTTTCTAACTAAAACCCTTAACTTTAAAGCCGTCTAAAGGTATTTTCTACTCTTACAGTACGCCTAGTTATGTGCATATCATTTACTTCATGCCCCGTCGTTTGCATACATATAGGACTTTCAGTAAACTAAATCAAGTACTTTCCGCTGCAATTATATATACTTTCTCCGTGGACTAGTTGATCCACGAACTGAGAGACACAGTTCTTATCTCAAAACCCCTAATAAATGATTTCAATGATGACTTATCATATAATCATGTTTGTTTAGTAAATTAATAGGTTCCCGCCTGAGCGTCTACAGTTGTCTCCTGTATGATGTGGCATCATGACGTGTATTTTCTCGTACTCTGATATTCTTAAATTCGGAGAAAATGCGGGTTGTGACACTCTCTAAGTCCCCCTTCTCATTCATAAGAGATTCATGTTTAGAGAGGGCTTTAAAAAGAGTTTCTTCAAGTTCTTGAATTTTTGCCAATGAAAGATCACTATCTTGGCAATCTACCTTTTTTTCCAAAAAGTTTTATTTCTTTAGTTAATTTTTAATTTTCTTTTAATAGAATCCTATTTTCTGTTTTTAAGAGATCAATATCCTTAAGAATTTTTTCAAAATATTTGCATGTTTGAAGAAATACATCGTAGAGATAATCATAAGTAGGAGGAGGTACCTCAGTATCGCTTTGGACTCTGGTTTCTTCATTGAAGAGATCTTTGCTCCTACCCATGAGGCACTTGTTTTCCTCTTCTTCGTTTCTTGAAGAAGATCCACTTGACTCCTCGGAGGAGGAGTCATCCCATGTAGCCGACTGTAGAACCTTCTTCTTTTCTTTTCCTTTGTGCCTCCTTTCCTTTCGCTCTTTCAAATATTTTGGGCACTGGCTCCAAATGTGTCCGGTCCTTCGGCAGTGGTAGCACTCTGGCTGTGGTCGCTCATTGTCGTCACTGCATTTTTATTTTGTAAAGGATGATTTCTTCCTTTTTTGCATCTTTCACGAAGTATTTCCAGAAAGAGTTTCTTCTCTCTGGATTCTTCATGAATTTCTTGAAATTCTTCACAAAGTGGGTTTCATCATCCTCTTCATCATCATTGGCCTCCTTCTTGGATTTTAGCGCCAAGGCCTTCTTGTTTGGCTCCGCATGGTATTCTTCATGTTGAATTTTGAGTTCCACCTCATGGGTTTTTAGATTCCTAATGAGGATCTCAATTGGGAGTTTCTTTAGATCATGACACTCCGATATGGCCATCACTTTTGGATTGAATTTTGGTGGGGGAGATTTGAGAATCTTCCTTACCAAGTCTCCATTCGAGAATGTCTTTTCGAGGATTTTTGATTCGTTCAAGATCTTTGTGAACCTTGTGTAAATGACATTGATCTCCTCATCCTATTCCATCCAAAAGTTCTCATACTCAGATTCTAGTTATAATCGGATCCGTTAAATAGTGGCGGTCTACTATTGAGGCTCTCAATTTTGAGTTGCTTTAGATCATGAGACTCCAATATGGCCGTCACCTTTGGATTGAATTTTGGTGGGCGAGATCTGAGAATCTTTCTCACCAAGTCTCTGTTTGAGAAGGTCTTTTCGAGGATTTTTGATGCGTTCACAATCTTTATGAACCTTGCGTACATGACGTTGATCTCCTCGTCTTATTCCATCCGAAATTTCTCATACTCCGATTCAAGTTGGAAAAACTTTGAGTCATTCAACTGCGAAGTACCTTCACGAGTAATTTCCAAAGAATTCTATATATCATATGCATTCTCACAAGCACAAACACGATTAAATTCAGTTCTATCTAAAGCACAAAATAAGGCGTTTATTGCTTTAGCATTATTTTTACATTTAAGCTTATCTTGAACATCCCACTTATCTTTTGGTTTTTCAATCGTGGCTTCTCCTACTACAATGGTAGGAGGTGAATAGCATTGCTCTATCATTGCCCAAACTTCCACATCTAAACTCATTAGAAAACACCACATCATAGTTATCCAGTAGTTATAATCGGACCCGGTAAATAGTGGTGGTCTACTAATTTCTTGCCCCTCATAAAAAGCGAGATCATGATGTGACATTATTCACAGTGGTGAAACCGTTTTGGAATAACCTACCTCTGATACCACTTGTTGGATCTTAAGGCGGCCTTAGGGAGGGGGGGGGGGGGTGGTGAATAAGGGTTTTAGAATTCTGTGTATTTTACAAGAAAAGCTTTTGATATTTTATAAGAAAGAGATTAGATATAAAATAAATTAGTGAAATATAAACCAAATCAAGTTTATTGAACAAATAGAGACATGATTATTATTGATAAATTTGATTACAAAAGAGGATTTCTATAACGTTAGAAATCGAGGCGATGAATATAAAGACTTGGGTTTTATATAACGACTCTTCTCCCTAATAACCAGTTGGCATTAGTCGATCTATCTCCAGATACGGCTTAAGCCACTATAGCCTTTCTATCCCCAGAAAGGCCTCGAGCACCCCCTAGATCTAAACCACACACGGACCTAGTCGCCAACAAACACGATGATTTCCCCACTAAATGATCACAAAGATAAATTGAAGAAAATTACAAAATATGAAATTTAAAATGAAAACTCCCTATGAATAAATCTGAAGGAGATATCAAAGAAAATTGAAGATCGTCAAAGTCAAAGCATGTGTTCTTCGCATTGAGTTTGCATTGATACGATGCTCATTTAATTCCTTCCCTTGAATTTGAATGGGAGAACTTTGGTTGTCTTGAAATACGGCCCTCACAGATATTTCAGAGTGGTGGATTAGGGATCCAAGAGTTGTGTCAATGAAGAGCATGAAAGCCACCATTTTATAGGAGAGGAATCAAACGCTGGTGTTAGAGCTAACTCCAGGTGTTATCTCTTTTTGGTAATGCTTGATGACGTGTATCCTCAATATTGGAAGGCTCTTATTTAGACAACCCTAACGTTGGCGTTAGGCTAACACTGTCACATGCACAAGTCATTCCCAAAAGGCTCCCATAATCACGGTAGCTTCCCTCCATAGTATTTTCACATTTGTTGGATCGAGGGTCAACGCCAGCGTTAGCTCTAACGCTTGGTGTCAGACCACTTTCTTCTCTTTTAGTAAATTGAACTATACCAGACCAATTGCAACATCCTAGTGTCATAATTATTCATTCCTGCATACTAAAAACATAATGACAAACTTGATCAAATACAAGTAGGATTTTTTATTCTCAAACCAAAGAGATGCGAAAAACTGTGTTCCAACACCTATCTCTGCATGGTAGTGGCCAATTTATTACATATCTCCCATTTACTTCTCTTTATTTACCTGTAAGACATACACACTATAAAAACATGCAAAGTAGATCAAATATTGATTAGAATTTGTTATTCTCAAACCAAGAGATGCAGAACTCATGTTCCAGCAGGTATATGTGATCTTACCCTATCATCATAATTATTAAATCAGTTGCATCTCAACTCGATCTGTCACCTAAGTTGGAAGGAATAGACTACTTATTCCACTTATTCTCACTAGGATGTGCCTTGAGAGATCCTCAATATCACATTCCTGAACTTCTACTTATTATTGAGTCTGATATGTACATTCCCTTAACACTAGCAAGGATTGTTGACTCATAAACTTGAATCCCCCCAAAGAATAGAGGTACCATTGGTCTGAGTGCTTTGGGACAATTGTAAATGTGAGAAGCCTACCCGCGAGTTAAAAGACCTCATGTGAGAGAAGTATCCACACCTTTTCGGTCAATGTATGATTTGAATTATTTTAATTCAAATGAAAATATTACTTCTAAGTTATTTTCTGTAAAACACCAATGACCCATGTCACAATCCGCATTTTCCCAATATAAATATATTATCAGAGTGGGGGGGGGGGGGGAATACGCGTTGTGATGCCACGTCGTGTAGGAGACAACTTCTGACGCTAAGGCAACTCCAATTCTATGTTTTCTTTCATAAAAGACATTCATTTGTATAAAAGTTATGTTAAAAGACAATAATTTACAATTTTAAGATTTAGACTGAGTCCCCCGGTCCAATGGATCATCTAGTCCATGAGTAGAAAGTATAGATAATGCTGTGGAAAAAAAAGTATGAAGTTTGATTTGAATTACCCTAATGAGCATGAAGACTAAATCATTTAACTAATGATATGCAAAACTCTATATTTATTATAACTTGGAAAAGAACTTTTTATGATCTCCAAAGTAGGGTGACAATTGATTTAAATCATGTCATGAATAAGAATATGCAAGTTGTATACTTAAAATATCTAATACGCATCCTAGCATAAAGCCTTCCCAGAGAGCAATGCATCAATAGCAAAAAGGCAGTAGTAGCAGGCACATCAAGTAAGCAATCTACCTAAAGAAACAACAATGGGTGTCAAGAATCTGACACGAACCCATAGAGATGTCAAAGTACATCAAAAATAAACCAAATAGTCAAAGAAAGTCACAGCTGACTAATCCTCACCAAGGTGGAGAAAGTAAAAACACTACCCAAGATCTTTAAGGACAGCACGATCAACCTGCACATCTACCGGTCCAAACCTGAGGCATTCAACAAAAAAAAGAATGCCTCAGCAACAAGGCGCAAAAAAGGCGGCTCAAAATAATAAGATCACCAAGATCAAAGATAAGAAGTTACCAACTCAAGAAATGAAATTGTATATCAACAACATAAGAGACCATATTAACCATAATGGACAAAAAGGTTAGCAAGCTTGGCTAAATAATCAGTAAAAGTCTTGCACCAAGTGCGACAATGATTTATAAGGATTTGGTCAAAGAAAAAATAGGCATTGTGTGGGCCAAGTGAATCCATGAGCAAAATAGTGAATCAGTAACACCAGACAAAAACATGCACTGAGGTGGAGGCCACAATCTTCCACTCACCAACAGTCCAAAACACCGTCGGGTACCATTATTACACCAAAACAGGCATTGTGAAAGAGGCCTCAATAATCTCTCTCATCAACAGTCCAAAACTAGCTCATCACCCCATAACTTAACACCACACTCAGCATAACTTCATTACAGGAGGAAAAAACCACAATTTTCATGAATAAACAGCCACTTGACGAATCCAGAGGTCACTCGACGATATGCACTAACACTCAATGATTTTCATCAAAGGTCTCGACGAATTGCTCTAAGGTCTCGACGACATGAAGGAACTTCTCGATGATTTACTCTAAGGTCTCGATAACATGAAGGAACTGTTGGGAAAACCCTTTGATTTAACTTAACAAATTATATAAAAGTGATTTATCTACTGGGATTGAATTACCTATTGTATAGTGAGGGTAATCTGGTCATTAGATGTCTTAGGATGTTATACTCAACCTAGGGTGTCAAGACCAGATCAAGTGAAGCAAAATTTGGCAACGTTAACACTTGCGTTGAATAGAACTCGACGCAACATCGAGTCCATATTGACGCTGCTCTGACTAGAAGTTCAAGTGGTTCAACCACTCTATCGAAGTAACTCAAGTCGACATTACGTCGAATAGATATCGACGTAGAGGTCAAGACTTGTCGAAGTGACTTGGGAAGTCGATGCAGCTTCTACTTCAACTCGACGCAGAAAGTGAGAATCAGTCGAAGTCATCTAAAGTCAATGCAACGTCGACTTCATCTCGACGCAGATGATGAAGTTCAGAGGCATGCCATCAACTCGATGGTTACGTTGATAGAGTATCGACGCAACGTCGACTAGCAGAGTTCAATCAGAGCAAGGATGAATTCGAAGATGCTCCTACAAGAACTCGAAGGTGCCTCGATAAGAGAGGAAGAGAACTCGACGTTACGTCAAATACAGTCTGAAAAGGGAAACCTTTTCAACTGTCATTTTTGGACCCTCTCTCATGGCCCACCTCTCTCAAGACCATTCTCCAACGGCTCCTTAATTACCTCAAATGGAATGAATAATTAGAAGAGGACAAAGAAAAGCTTTCTTGGAAACAAGATTTATATTGGTGGACGGGTCGGGAATTAAAAAAGGAAAGAAGGATGCAAATGTCCAGACAAAAATACCTCTTCAGCTCTTACCAGAAAAGGAAAAGAAATTCAAATTGAACTGGACAATAAAAGGGATGAGAAGAAAGAGAAAAGCAAGGCAATCATTACAATCGACCATCATCTTCTATCAAGGGCTCTCTTCTTCTTCCTCCCTCAGGAACCCTAATAGAAAAATATACAGAGAAGATAAGAACAACTGCTCTTCATCACAATCATATAGCAGGCTGATCTTAATCAGAAGAAAAGAACAAAGGATCTGAAAGCTGCTCCTTATCACCATCTCATAGCAGCCAGATCTCAATCAGCAGAAACACAAATAATCTGACAATCAAATCTCCTGTAATATATCACTATCTTAAGCAGGAGTTAATCAAGAGTAGATCTAGTGATAGATACAAGAAGTCGTGTATCATACAACCTCCATAAGAATTTTGAGAACAGAATTGCTACACCATTTCTCTTCTTCCTTCTCCTTCTAATTCCCTTCTGTAAAAGAGTTTTATTAATCCCTCATCAAAGGATTCAGTGGTTCAAGATCTCCTTATCAAAATATCTAGTGGTTCAAGATCTCCTTATCAAAAGATCTGGTGGTTCATGATCTGCTTGTCAAATGATCAGTGGTTCTGAGAGTCTCCTTGTCAAAAGACTCAGACACAGTTGGTGTAATCCTACCATGTGGTAGAAGAGAGGGCTACCCACATTTTAGGGAACCTCTATAAAATCTTTGTGTCTTCTGGATTGTTAATTTTCTGTGATGTCCCTCTTAGCTAGATTACTTTACTGTTTTCCAGCTTTATTTTACATCATTGTTTTATTCTGGATAAGTAGTTGTTGAAGCATAATACTTATTTTTTATTGTATTTGCACAGTTAGGTTAGAAGTAATTTTAAATCTCTATTTACCCCCTCTAGAGGATTCTCATAGGCACACTGTGCACTTTCAATTGGTATCAGAGGGAGGTTGATCATTAAAAGGTTAACACCTTGATCAAAAAGGCCTCCTACTCTTATTTCTTTTCTATAAACATATCTTATAAAGAAAATGAGTACTAAGGACTATGCTTCCACAAGACCCACATTGTGTAACTTGAATAAGTTCACACTCTGGAATGCCAGAATAAGGCTTTATATGAATTCAATTGATGAAGACATCTATAATGTTCTTCTCACGGTCCTCCTGCTCCAGTTAGGCAAAAGGAAGGAGAAACCTCAACAACTAAGGCTGTTCTAAGAAAAGAATGGACAGAGGCTGAGAAGAAGGTCAGCATGTGATGCCAAGGCCATGAACATTTTGGTGTCAACAATGTCAGATGACATTTTTCAGAAGGTTGCTGAATGCCAATCAACAAAAGAAATCTGGGATTCACTCACCACAATGGTGGAAGGAAGTGCTGATGAAAGAAAGGACAAAAAGTCCCTTCTCATATCCCAGTATGAGAACTTTCAAAAGAAAGCTGAAGAATTTATTGCTGATATGTATGACAGATTCAGTTTTATCATTAATGAGCTAAAAGACTTAGACAAGGAAATATCCTTGACTGAAATTAATGATAAGATTCTCATGTGCTTCCCTAGTTCATGGGATTCAAGGATTTGGGCAATCAGAGAATCCAGATGCCACAGAGAGATCTCAACTGAAGCTTTGCTAGGGAAGCATAAGTCTTATGAGATGTTACTGAAAAATAGGGCTGAGTCAGAAGAGAGGGAAACCACTCCAGCTCCTATCCAAAGTATCCTAGATCTGAAAGCTACTCAAGGAGAGCCCTCTACTCCTGAGGATGAAATGTTCAGTCTGCTAGCAAAAAGATTCAAGAAGTGGGTCAAGACTGAGGACTCAAGGAGAAAAGAAAGGGATTCAAAGCCCAAGTATGATAAAACACCAAGGAAGGAGATTATCTGCTATACCTGCAACAAACTAGGGCACATTGCTCCTGACTGCCCAAAAGAGCAAAGGGAAAGAAATAACAGCAAAGAGGAGAAGAAGAAGTCCTTCAGAGGAAAAGACAAGAAGAAAGCCAAAGGCTTCATTGCTGAAACATGGAGTGATTCTGAAGCAGTATTAGACTCCTCATCATCTGAAAGTGATGATGAAGAAGAATCAGTAGCATCCTGCATGATGGCTCTTGGGATGGCATCAGATGATGAAGATGATCAGGTATCTGTCTTTGATGAATTTGATTTTACCTTAGAAGATTTTAAATCATGCTTCCAAGATTTCTGCATTGAACATCTTAGGGTAGAAAAAGAACTAGGCATAGTTAGAACTAAACTAGAGAACCTTAAAAAAATGAAATGCACCTAAATAATCTAAACCTAACAAATGAATTTAATAGTAAAGAGTTGGAATTAATTGAACTTAGAGAAGAAAACATAAATTTAAAAGAAGAGCTAGAAAAGGTAAAGGCCTTTGAGGACTCTCTCAATAGGAGGAGTCAGAAGCTCAAAGACATCTCTGAAAACATCTCTATGAGATTTAATAACCTAGGATTAGGAGCAGAGCCCTCCACCAGCACTGATGCACCTAGGAAACCTGCATGGAAAAATCCAGTGACATTTGTCAGACCTAGTGAATATCAACCAAATGAGAAGAGTGCACCATTCAATGGTCAGGTTAACAGTCATCCAGATAGGATAAATAAACCTAATAAAACACATCAGAATAAGAAAGGAAAAACTATAGGAAAGAACAATGTTGAGAAGTTAAATAACAACAACCAAAAGGTCAGAGCAAAACATTTTGATAATAAAACATTCTGCTGATTTGTTATATCTAGATACATTTTACACTCACTTTAAGTATCAAGACAAGAGGTTTAAGAAAGCCATTTCCTATCATCCCAAAGGGTATCATGAAAGACCTTTCTATTCCTTCATTGAACCCAATAATGGTAAAAGCAAAGGGCCCAAAGTAACCTGGGTTCCTTCAAATGTTTGAATTACTTGTGCAGGGTTAGGAAGGGTCCCACTCAGGAGAAAATGGAGTGGGAAGGAAAATGTAGGTCAAGGATAAGGAACAAACTTCATTCAGTGGAGTGACTTCTTCCTTGATTCTTTTTCCTTATAACTTATAAATTTAATATTATAAACTATTTTCAATAAACTTAATTGCTGGGAAAAAAAGCAAGAATTTTCCAAAGAAAATAGTTCTGTTCATTCAGAGGTGCGTCGAATAGATGTCGACGTACCATCGATTTATACTCGACGCCAGCGTCAAGAAGCACTCAGAGTGAATAATTCGAATATGATGGGTCCCTTCAAGGGATAGTTTTTGGACAAGATATCAGTATAATTGTTGAGCTTCTATCCCAAACATTTGATCTACCTACTGGAAGTGACTCAGAAGAACTGACAGGAGAGGAGACGAAAAATGCCCTGGAGATTATTGAATTTATGAAAGACAGACCTATAAATCTAAAGAAGATCGACTTGGCTGAAGAATATTGATTCCTGGCTGACATTGTTGAGAAAGTTCTATTGTGCAAAATCTCATCCCATGATGCAATTCCAAAGCAGCAGTTGCAGATTATGGGCACTCTTGTCCTCAAGAAGATGATAAATTGGGGGAGATGCCTTCTAAAGATGATTGGGCATAAGTATGCTCATAAAGAAAATGTTTATATGAGAATAATGAGCCAAGTGCTCTTTCAACATTACTCAAGCATCTGCAAGTCAAAAGGAGTGTCAATTCCTCCTGGAAAGAGAATAAACATTGGAATTTTCTCTAAGTGGACTAGGCAAATCCTATAGCCTGGTCAAGCCCCAGCTTCACCTCCTCCCTCTCCTCCTCCTCCTCAAGAGCCAGAGAGGCAAATACCAGACCCTTCAAGGAGTGTTATCCCTTCTCCTCACTCTTCACCTCCACTGGACAATTTTCTAGATATCCATCAGGATGATGCTTCAGCCCAACATTCTCCTCAACAGCAACAACAACATCAGCATATCCATCATTCCCTACCATCCACTTCAGCCCCTGAGCCATCTCACCAAATCCCTCATCAACTACCATCCACTGTCATTCCAGATTATCAATTGTCTCCACCACCATCATTTCATTTCTCACCTGACGTTTACAATCCTCTATCCCCTACCCAAGAAGACCTTCATCTATCACCTCCTCCTTCTGCATCTCTTACTCCACTGATTGATCTTGAGCAGGTCATTTCCAAAGCTGTGGCCATAGCCTCCTCCACCTTTGTAGACCAGGTGGCCTCTTAGGCTAGTAAGTTTGATAGAAAATACTCACAAATGGAGGGTGAGCTATTAAGTTTTAAAAGATCTTTTCAGAGCCTCAAAGATTTTGTATCTTCCTCCATGTTCACAAAGGAATTCTTAACCTATCTGGCCAGCAAGGTTAAGAAGGGGGAGAACATTTTGGAGGAAGAATGACCTGTCCTAGAGTTGAGTGGACAATATAAAGGTGATGATGCCAATGAAGCTCCTGACAAAGCTACTATAATCCAACAGGCACAGATCCAGTGGGAGCCTGGAGATGAGGGGGAGCCTGCCCTAGATGCAATAGATATTCAGGGGGATCCTGTCCTAGTTGTTCAAAGTGATTTTGACACTAAAATGGCAGATGTGAGTACAGCAGTGGTTCGGGATGAGTCTCAGAATGAAATAGAGCTAGATCAAGTAGCCAAGATTGCTCAGGAAGCTGTCCAGCAGGCTGAAGAAAATGCACACTCTCAGGGGGAGCTTCCCAGAGACATTACTACTGAAGAAAAGGATGAGCCCTTGCAGATTGCCCCTAGGAATGTTTCTTCAAAAGTATTTTCAAGGAAAAGAAGAACTCCTGAGAAGGAGCAATGAAGCTCAGGTACTCCGTAAGAAAAATTTTCTTCCAGGAAGACAGCTATGGAGAGTTATATATTGAATGATATGGTCTGAGCTTTCAGTCAATTATTTTCTGAATGACTGTTAACCATTTTCTTTTGTACATATTGTTTTGGATGTATTCTTGATTATATAAGAGAAATGTGTAAAATCACTTTACTCAATCAGTAAAATTTGTTAAGATAAATAAGGAGATATTGTTGGGAAAACCCTTTTATTTAACTTAACAAATTATATAAAAGTGATTTTATCTACTATGATTGAATAACCCATTGTATAGTGAGGGTAATCTGGTCATTAGATGTCTTAGGATGTCACACTCAGCCTAGGGTGTCAAGACCAGATCAAGGGAAGCAAAATTGGGTAAAGTTAACACTTGCGTAGAATAGAACTCGACGCAACATCTAGTCCATATCGATGCTGCTCTGACTAGAAGTCCAAGTGGTTCAACCCTTCTGTCAAAGTAACTCAAGTCGACGTTATGTTGAATAGATATCGACGTAGAGGTCACGACTTGTCGAAGTAACTTGGGAAGTCGAAGCAGCTTCTACATCAACTCAACGCAGAAAGTGAGAATCAGTCGAAGTCATCTAAAGTCGACGCAATGTCGAATTCATATTGACGCAGATGATGAAGTTCAGAGCCATGCCATCAACTCGACAGTTATGTCGATAGGGTACCGATGCAAAGTCGACTAGCAGAGTTCAATCAGAGCAAGGATGAATTCCAAGATGCTCCTACAAGAACTCGAAGGTGCGTCGATAAGAGAGGAAGAGAACTCGACATTACGTCGAATACAGTCTGAAAAGGGAAAACCTTTTAGCTATCATTTCAGCTGTCTTTTTTGGACCCTCTCTCATGGCCCACCTCTCTCAAGACCGCTCTTCAACAACTCCTTAATTACCTCAAATGGAATGAAGAATTAAAAGAGGACAGAGAAAAGCTTTCTTGGAAACAAGCTTTATGTTGGTGGACGGGTCGGGAATTAAAGAAAGAAAGAAGGATTTAAATGTCCAGACAAAAATACCTTTTCAGCTCTTACGAGAACAGGAAAATTAATTCAAATTGAACTGGACAATAAAAGGGATGAGAAGAAAGAGAAAAGCAAGACATTCATTACAATCGGCCATCATCTTCTCTCAAGGGCTCTATTCTTCTTCGTCCCTCAGGAACCCTAATAGAAAATATATATAGAAGATAAGAACAGCTACTCTTCATCACAATCATATAGCAGGCTGATCTTAATCAGAAGAAAATAACAAAGGATCTGAAAGCTGCTCTTCATCACCATCTCATAGCAGCCAGATCACAATTAATAGAAACACAAAGGATCTGACAATCAAAGCTCCTGCAATACATCACTCTCATAAGCAGGAGTTAATGAAGAGCAGATCCAGTGATAGATACAAGAAGCTGTGTATCATACAGCCTCCATAAGAATTCTGAGAACAGAATTCCTACACCATTTCTCTTCTTCCTTCTCCTTCTGATTCCCTTCTGTAAAAAAGTTTTATTAATCCATCTTCAAAGGATTCAGTGGTTCAAGATCTCCTTATCAAAATATCTGGTGATTCAAGATCTCCTTATCAAAAGATCTGGTGGTTCATGATCTCTTTGCCAAAAGATCAATGGTTCTGTGAGTCTCCTTGTTAAAAGACTCGGGCACAGTTGGTGCAATCCTACCAGGTGGTAGAAGAGAGGACTACCCACATTTTGGGGAACCTCTATAAAATTTGTGTCTTCTGGATTGTTAATTTTCTGTGATGTCCCTCTTAGCTAGATTACTTTACTGTTTTCCATCTTTATATTACAACATTATTTTATTCTGGATAAGTAGTTGTTGAAGCATAATACTTAGTTTTTATTGTATTAACACAGTTAGGTTAGAAGTAATTTTAATCTCTATTCACCCCCCTCTAGAGGATTCTCAGAGGCACACTGTGCACTTTCAGGAACTTCTCGACGATTTACTCTAAGGTCTCAATGACATGAAGGAACTTCTCGACGGTTTACTCTAAGATCTCTACGACATGAAGGAACTTCTCGACGACAAGATCTCAGCGGATTCGTCGAAAGCACTCGACGAATTATATAGGGTCTCGACGAATTTAACTACAGAACACTAGGAATTTTTATAAGGAAATCAATTCGACGAATTCGTCAAATTTACTCGACGAATTTGAATTAATACTCGACGAATTCTGGCAGAGGCTTTGCACAATCCAAAAAATACTCAAAGATAACTCCTTTATAGATTTGTACCATGATAAATCTCAGCAAAAGTTTTAGGAAGAAAGTAGGAACAAAAACTGAAACAAAGGGAGGAGTCCACTGCTTGTCTTAAATCCTTCGATTTCGACTCCAAAGCACTCCAGGCCATGAATCGACTATTTTCTGAAACTTTTCGGTCAAGGAAAAGGTTTAGGAACACACACCGCAACATCAAACATCCATTAAACCGAAAATACTCACTACACACACGAAGATCTCAGCGAGAGCTCTCCGAATCTAGGCTTGGACAAGGATTTCGAGCACTAGATCATACACCATGACCGACGGAAGCACAAAGGAAGTCGTGACTTTTCTCCGATCTCGCCGCTCTGGTTCGGCGGAAACGGGAAGAAGAAGAAAATCTTAATTTCTAACCTTTTATAAGAGGGAGAGAGGATTATTTAATAATTAATTAAATTAAAGATTTTCAATAATTCACCGGGCTCTCACATTAACTCGGATCGCGACGAAACTCCAAGGTTATGCTTAAATTTAATAACTTTAATTTTCTAAAGTCAAAAATTTAGATTTCGGCAAGATTCAAAATGCAACAAATTATAACGCATCGGGAAACTTAGCACAAATGTAACGCCCACATGACGATATTACATCATTAGAGATTTAAAATAATTATCTGAAATTCCGGGGCATTACAGCCATTCCCCCTAGAAGAAAGTTTCGACCCGAAACATTGGAAAACACATTGAATCCAATAGACATAAATGAATAACTAGAATTGCTAGATAGATACGCACCGAAGACTAGGAGAACAGATGAGGGTGAGATTCCTTCATAACAGATTCCAACTCGCAAGTTATACTACTGACTTCCTGGTTTCGCCAAAGAACCTTAACCATAGGAATCATCTTCCTCTGCAACACTCAACTCTGCGTCTCCAGAATACTGACGGGTTCCTCAACAAAAGAAAGAATGGGCTGCAACTGGGGCACGAAGTCAAGGACATGACGATCGCTAAGCACACACTTTCACAACTGGCTCACGTGAAACACATCATGAACACCAGGGAAAGAAGCAGGCAACTCCAGCCTGTAAGCTGACACTTCGATGCGCTCAATTATTTGGAAAGGTCCCACATACTTGGAATCAAACTTGTGGTTCCTCCCAAATCTCTTAACACTTGGCATTGGAGAAACTTTCAGGAAAACCATGTCCCCAACAACGAACTCTAGATCAACCCTTCGTCGATTAGCATATTTCTCATAACACTCCTGAGCTATGTGAAGCTTCTCATGAATGTGCGTAACCACAACACTCATCTCTTCCAAGGCTTCTAGACCTAACAGCGGACTCTCACCAACTTCAACCCAAAATTGGGGAGACCTCCCATACAAGCCTCAGAGAGTTCATCTGCAACCTCTCTTGATAGCTGTTATTGTAAGCAAATTCCATGAGTCCAAGGCGCTTATCCCAAGCCCCACCATGGTCCAAAATATAACATCTGATCATGTCCTCCAGAATATGATTGACTCTCTCCATCTGACCATTCTTCTGCGGATGATAAGAGGTAGAATATCTGAGGTTAGTGCTCAAAGCTCCCTGCAAGCTCTGCCAGAAATGAGACATACTTGGAATCCCTATCTGACACAATGCTCAAGGGCATACCGTGCAACCTGATGACCTCATCCAAATAAAGCTATGTTATTTTCTCCATCGAATAACCAATCATGAAAGGTACGAAATGAGCGCATTTCGTTAATCTATCTACAACAACCCATGCAGAATCATGCCCTCGGGGAGATCTCGGCAAACCGGTAATGAAGTCCATAGAAATACTCTCCCACTTCCAATTTGGAATATCCAAGGGGGTCAACTTACCTCCAGGTCTTTTGTGATCTGCTTTGACATGCTGACAGGTATAACATTCTGATACAAAATTGGCAATGTCATTATTCATTCATGACCACCAAACGATCTACTTCAAATCTCGATACATCTTTGTAGAACCAGGGTGGTAGCCAACACTAGACCCATGTGCTTCCTTACAAATCATTGTCTGAATATCCCCAATATCAGGAATGCAATATCTACCGTGAAACTTCAAAGTACCAGCCTCATCAATTGAGAAATCTAGCAATTCTCCTTTTTTGGTTCTACCTCGGAGGTGCTGCAAATTCGGATCTTCTTTCTGATGCAACCTCGTATGGGTAATCCATGAAGGCTCTTCAATCTCTAGTCTACACTGCAAGACATTATCACCAACGAATATATTCATCAGCAAAAATTCCTCCACTAGAGACTGCATAGAAAGGTTGAATATATGTGCGGTCTTCCTACTCAAGGCATCAGCCACCACATTATCCTTACCAGGATGATACAGAATCTCAACATCATAATCCGCCACATACTCCATCCATCTACGCTGACGCAAATTCAGCTCCTTCTGGGTGAAGATGTACTTAAATCTCTTATGATCCGAATAAATTTTACAGGATACTCCATACATTAGATGTCTCCACAGCTTTAAAGAATAAATTATCGCTGCAAACTCCAAGTCATGCGTAGGGTACTTCTTTTCATGAATCTTCTATTGTCTCGATCCATATGCAATCACCTTCCATTCTTGCATTAGGACACAACCAATTCCAACCAAAGATGCATCCACAAATACTGCATACTCAACTCCTTCAGTAGGTAAGGTCAAAACTGGAGCAGAGCACAACCTTCTCTTCAATCCTTGAAAGGCTTCTTCACATTCATCGCTCCAAATGAAAGTTGCGCTCTCCTGCACAAGCTTGGTTAAAGGAGCAGACAAAACCAAAAATCCTTGCACAAATTTTCTATAATACCCCGCCAACCCTAAGAAACACCTTATTTCCTTATGCGTCGTAGCTCTCTTCCAATCCAAAACAGCAGAAATCTTCGCTGGGTCCACAACTATTCCATTCTTGCTCACCACGTGGCCCAGAAAAGATACTCGAGGAAGCCAAAACTCGCACTTGCACAATTTTGCATACAACATGTTGTCCCTCAAAGCTGACAACAATAAACTCAGATGCAAAGCGTGCTCCTCAGCACTTCTAGAATATACTAGAACATCATCGATAAACATGACTACGAAGTGGTCAAGGAAGTCTTTGAATACTCTGTTCATCATGTCCATAAAGGCGGATGGTGCATTCGTTAATCCAAAAGACATCACCAAGAACTCAAAATGTCTATAGCGAGAACGAAAAGCAGTTCACGGTACATCTGACTCACGGATCCTTAACTGATTGTAGCCTGAACGAAGATCAATCTTCGAGAACACAGATCTACCCCGCAATTGGTCAAATAAATCATCAATTCTAGGCAATGGATATCTATTCTTGATGGTTCACTTGTTTAACTCTCTATAATCGATGCACAACCTCATTGAACCATCCAATTTCTTAACAAATAGAACTGGAGCACCCCACGACAAAGAACTAGGCCTAATAAAGCCACATTGCAATAATTATTCTAATTGGGTACGCAACTCTTCCAACTCTTGCGGAGCCATACAATATGGTGCCCTCACAATCAGACGAGTACCAGGCTCAAGTTCTATAATAAACTCCACATCTCTCTCAGGAGGGAGACCATGAAGGCTAACAGGAAAAACATCGGGAATCTCCCGCACCACGTAGATATCCTCTACACGTGGCGAAGCACTAGCAGCTTCTAAGATAGAAACAAGATAGGAGGAACCACCAGACTCTAAAAGATTTCAGGCACATATCACAGATATGATCGAAGAGTCCTAGCGCGGTTATCCATACATGCTTCTAGGTTGACCATTGTCTCCCAAGAAATCCAAGCGCTTGACCTTGCACTGGATGACCGCATCATATATGTACAACCAATCCATGCCCAAGATCACATTGAAGTCTTCCAAGTCCAGCACCTTCAAATCAGCATAGGCTACAAATCCTCGTAGAAGAATAGGACAATCTCATATACCCTCATTCAACACCACCGAATCACCGGATGGAAACTTAACACAGAGAGGATTGCCGACTCGATCGATAGCCAAATGATGGCGGTCTACGAACTTCCAAGCCATGAAGGAATGAGTCACACCCGAATCGAAGAGAATGCGCGCCCAATGGTCTTTTACTTTAAACTCGTCTATAGAACCATACACATAACTAATATACTCAGAATTTAAGTCTAAAATTATAAGATAACTTACAGGGTCGGAATCTAACCTAAAATAACCTGGGTAGAGCACTGGGCTTCTTCTTGAGTCACTGTATTTAATATTCCCTTTCCCCTCTCTAAATGTTGTGGCTTCGGCGGCGATAAAACCTGAAGTGGAACTGGTTGCAACGCCGACTGGGACTGCGGGCTCTTAAACTTCAAATGTCCCTTCTGTCCACACTGAAAGCAGGTCTTGCCATTTGTCCAACAGCGGGAAGCATCATGCCCTTCCAATCACACAAAGTATAGGGAAGATCATTCTTTGGTGCACTCTGAATTGCTAGCACTTGGGTCTACTTCTAAGCACCCAATCTCTTGAAACACTTCTCAAAGGGGTGGCCTGCGCGACCACAGAAACTGAAAACTTCCTTGCTTCCTTTCTTCAAAGCAGGGCTAGATGACCAAGGAGCTCCATTACCTTCAGATTTTCTCTTTTCATTCACCTTAATGCCACTATTCTTGGCATTATCAATGGATTCAACCTGCAGAGCTTCTTCCACTGCTTCAGTATAGCTCTCTGATCAATATGCGCTAGCTAACTGCTGGATGTCACTACGGAGACCACCTAGAAATCTTTTAATTCTCCCCTCTTCTGTAACTAACAAATCCAGAGAAAAACGACTCAGCTTGCTAAATTCATTCTCATACTCACTAACTGCGAGTTGTCTTTACTTCAAATGAAGGAAGTTATTCATTAACTTATCTTGCTCCACAGATGGCAAGAACTTTTTCAACAGCATTCCTTTAAATCTATCCCACGAGCATCCCTCGGTGAGAATTTCCTTCTCTCTTATCCACCAGCCTTTAGCAAGGCCCTTCAACTGGAAAGCGGCGACCATGAACTTCTGTTATGCAGAAATTCTGGTATAAGAAAACATTTCCTCAATGGAAACTATCCAATCATCCAAGGCCATGAAGTCAGCCCTCCCATCATAGGTTGGGGGTCCTAAACGCTAGAAGTGTGAAATAAAGTTCATCTCTGGAGGCAACAGAATTGGAGGTGCCATGGGATCAGGATGAACGGGGACAACCAGAACCACAGCAGGCTGCTGCACTAAAGTGGCATTTAACAAAACTTGAACATGCGTTGGCATCGCGATCATTTGGCTCGATAGAGTCTCATTACTCTGATGCAGCTCCTCAATCATCGCCTTACTATGCGCACTTGAAGACTCACCCTCAGACTGGGGAGCCGGCCTCAATGATTGATGTCTCGGGGCCATCGTCTACAAATGCAAACAAGCGGTCTATCACGACTTAACTAAATGCTAACATTCACCTATCCACAATTCAACAGGAAAAAGTGTAGATACTTGCTCTTGCTACTACCTTGCTCTGGGATTCTTTATGAATGATATCATGCATAATTTAACTCTTGTGCATATAATGCAAATGCATGAATGCTTAAAAATCTTCATTTTAAATCAAGTTTGTACGAGCGCCATCATGTATATCTTTAACTTGACAGTGTGCTAATGTTATGTTATGATGTGCATGTTCTGCTATGAATTATAATGAAATCCTTAGTGCATGTTATGAGCGGCATACACAAGAAATATTATGCATCCCATACTACATAATATCACATGTAACAAAATTAGCGTCTAGTAACATCCATGGGATAATGTTAAGCCGCCAAAACAACTTAACAGTCACATGTTGTCACACCTATGAGGATCCATATACAAACAAATATTTATGCATCCCATACTACATAATATTACACGTATACTTCGTATAATGCTATGAGTGTAATGTTCATGCTTCAGTCAAGACATACGGATGACCATTCGATGTGTGTATGTAATGAAACTGATTCTTAGTATAGATGGCTATTTGACTAACCGTCCAATAACCGATCTTAACCTATCCCTCTATTACCAACTATCACAACCCGCATTTTTCCAATATTAATATATTATCAGAGTGGGGAAAATACGCTTTGTGATGCCACGTCGTGTAGGAGACAACTACAGACGCTCAGGCAACTCCAATTCTATGTTTGCTTTCATAAAAGACATTCATTTGTATAAAAGTTATGTTAAAAGACAATAATTTTCAATTTTAAGATTTAGACTGTGTCCCTCGGTCCAATGGATCATCCAGTCCATGAGTAGAAAGTATAGATAATGTTGCGGAAAAGAAAGTATGAAGTTTGATTTGATTAACCCTAATGAGAATGAAGACCAAATCATCTAGCTAATGATATGCGAGAGGGGTTCTTCAAGATGGACCTCAAGAGGAGGGCTCCTTTGTCTTTTGAGGAGCTGATGGAGAGAGCGGCGGAGGAGATAGAGGGGGAGGCAACAATCCCCGAGTTCACGAAGATGTTGGCACGATTAAGCAAGCCGGAGGTCAGGCATCCAGAGGCAAGGAGAAGAGAGGAGGCGAGGGCCCCAGAGGTGGGGTGGAGGCAGTAAGAAGGAGGAAGGCAAGTCCCGGAAGGGGTTTCCACCAGGGAAGGGGCAACTTCCAAGGAGGCCAAGGAAGGCACCATCAGCTGGGATGGAGGCAGGGCCCGAGTCCACCTCATCCCCACCTGCCTCAGTAAGTAATGGCAGTCGGTCGAGGGAGACCTGGAAGGGGAAGAGGAGCAGGAGCCGAAGGAACCGGTCCTTGGAGGAGGAATAGGGTGGCAGAGGCCGAGAGGATATGAAGACCGGGTCGACGTGGAGGAAGGTCACGCAAAGACCACCTGCCCAGAGTTCTTGGAAATGAAGGAGCCAGAGCACTGGTTCCGCGGGAGCAGCGGGCGATGAGGATTGAAGAGGTCCTGCCTCAAGATGAGGAGGAAGATAGATATGAAGACCGGGTCGACGGGGGGACCCGAGGAGGGATCAGGGTGATCCATGTGGGGGGGGGGGGGGGGGGGGGGGTAGGGATCGAGGCGACCCGGAAGGCAAGCCTCCATACCATCTACCATCGTAGCGTGGCTTCGACGTCCCTAGACCCACCCCCAGTAGAGAAGATCTCGTTCACCCAAAAGGATATGCCGGGTCATGAAGAACCGTTCTGCGATGTGCTGGTCATTCCGACAGCGAACGAGAACTTCACCCTCTCTTGGATCCTTGTGGATAACGGGAGCTCGGTCAACATCATTTTCAAGAAGGCATTTGACGACATGCAGGTGGAGGAACGAAGGGTGTTGGCCTCGGATGGCCCGTTGTTTGGATTCTCCGGGGAGAGAAAGGGGGTAGAGGGGGGGAGTGGGGCTCCATGTAGTACTGAGGGAAGTCCAGGAATTGCCGCTTTGTCATAGTGGATGCCCCAAGCAGCAACAACGCCATCTTTGTACAGCCGCTCATCAGTGCATTCCGTTGTATCCCCTCCACCGTCCATCATCGCCTTAAGTTCAATGCGGGAGGAGTCCAACTCCGGATAAGGGGAGATTTGAAGGTGGCCCGACAGTGCTATGTGACTGTCGTGAACACCATCTCCTTGATGGCCGAGGCAGAAGAGTGGGATCGGGAGATGGCGGAGCCGTCGAGGCTCAAAGAGGAGGAGAAGGAGAGGGAAGAAGAGGAAGGGAAGGCCCATGCGGAAGGGGCGGAAGAGCTGAGGAAGGTTCGGGAAGGGAGAATGGAGGAGGAGGCCGAAGCGCTAGCTCATGGCGAGGAGAAAGAAGATGATTTGGGGAGCAATCCCGACTAGAGGCAGTGGATGAGGTTGTGGAGCTCGAAGACACCACCCGAGCGGGGGTGGTAGAGAAAGTCAAGATCAGCAGCGAGCTCAGTCCGGAGGAGCAGAAGCAAATCCTAGCCTACTTCGCTTGGAGCGCAGCAGAGATGTCCGGGATCGATGCAGATGTAGCTTGCCATTGCCTCAACCTCGATCCTATCACCCGACCTATCCGACAAAAGAAAAGAGCCATTGCTGACAATCTGGAAGGACACATCTGAGAGGAGGTGGGCAAGCTCCTCTAAGCAGGGTTTGCATCGGAGATCTAGTACCCAAGTTGGGTCTCCAACATGGTTTTGGTGAAGAAGGGGGGATGTAAGTGGAGAATGTGCGTTGACTTCTCTTTAAGTAATAAATCATGCCCCAAGGATTGCTACCCCTTGCCCTGAATCGGCGCGCTGGTTGACTCAGTCGTCGATTTCTCTGTGATGTCTTTTTTAGATGCTTTTTCAGGTTATCATCATATCCGCATGCACCCCCCCCCCCCCCCCCCCCCCCCCGACGTCAAGGATGTCTCATTCATCATGGGGGATGGCTGTTATTACTATAAAATGATGTCTTTCGGGCTCAAGAACGCAGGAGCCACTTACCAATGGATGATGGACCGGGTCTTCCGAGAACAAAATGGTAGAAACCTAGAGGTCTATGTGAATGACCTCATGGTGAAAAGTCGAGACCTTGATTCCCATCTCCGTGACCTTAAAAGCACATTTGGGACTATGAGAAAATTCAAGATGAAGCTCAAACCCTAGAAGTGTGTCTTCAGGGCAAGCCGGGGAAGGTTTCTAGGCCACTTGCTCACTCCAGCGGGAGTGGAGCCCAATCCTGTAACACCCTCCCTGTTACATAGCATATAACAGTAGGTCCGGCCGGGACCCCACGCCATATGAAATGAACAGAAGAGAGTTGTACTAAAATTAGCATTTAATAGTTAAAGATATAACTATCTCAGCACAGAGTCGCATAACGGAAGCATATAATTTCATTTATAAACCAGTGTATAGCATGTCCACATCGTTACTAGGAATGAAATACATAAAAAGTTATTTACATTGTTTGATTATATCATAAAGGTGGCTTCCAGACATCGGCACGCAGGCCGGCCACACATGAGCAAAAGTAAACAAAAGCTTTGGCCTTCAAGGGCCAGCACAGCACAGCAGCAGGGGCTTCAGCCCGCTATCTCCCACTAGTCTCACCGAGACCTGTATAAGCAAATCCACCAAGTGGTGGGAAAACAAGTAACCGGTCAGCTTTAGCTGGCCAAGATTTATAACGACCCCACCCCAAACTCGGGGCGGCGGTGCTCCTTCCCTGCAGGTAAGAGTCAACAGCATATATATATATATATATCCGCAAACAACACCAACGGAGGCATACCAAGCCACCCGCTTCGTGCTCTCAAGGCACACTTTGGCATACTCCCTGAGTTACGCCCTCACGCTAAGTCCTATTTCAACTTAGACAAGCAATTTGAGCTAGTCCGTACACATGAAGTTACGACACTCTTCCATAGCCCGGTGCACCGAGGGGCGACCTCTTCACCACCACTATGGGAGGGTTCGGATCAGCTAGGCCCGTGCTCAAATACCGCGATTGAACTATGCACGATACGGGTAAGCTTCACCTAATACCCATCACTTAAAGCTGGGCTTTGCAAATTCCACAGCTTCTCCTGCTACATATTCAGTCCCCAGGACTTTAGGTAGCACGGAAACACACAATCAGTGTGCTGGGCGCTACCGTCGGTGCTAACGCTAGCGCCCGGCGCTAGCAACAGAACCCAGTTCTGCCCGACACTTGTAACAGAAGTCAGTTCTGCTACCTCTGGTAAAACACCTCCAGATAACAACACTAGTAGCCCACCTGGAGCTACCGCCGGCGCTATCGCTAGCGCCCGGCGCTAGTAACAGAACTCAGTTCTGCTACCAAACTTCGGGTATTGTCTGGGAAACACCTCCAGGATAATTTGCTGTACAAAACAGTACAGAAGACCCGAACCACAGCATGTACACGGAGTTTTCTCCGGCACTTTACACGCAAGAAACATCACCAATCCGGCTCAGTCTGTCCAGATGGGCTTCACACAACATGTCTATGCCCGTACTTCCGTTCCAGGCTCTATATGCAAGTTGTGGGGAAACAACTTCATCCCACCGGAAGATCCGATCTACTAATTAGTAGAAGTCTTCCTAAATATGGAAATCAATGGACACACATGTCCAAAGGCTAGGGAGGAGATTCGTTACCCTAGTTGGTCGTTTCGGTGCCATAGAACTAAGAGGGGATTGGCTGCAATCCACAATGGTACAGGCACGCAGATGCTTCTTCACTATTCCCTCCTAGCACGACGAAAACTCAACTCCAATGGATCACCTTCCCTGCTCCCATCTCTCAGCCCTCAGAACTGCAATGGCTCTCAGAGAAAATGAGCTGAAGAGTCAGATTTTGAGGTATATAAGGATTTCCCGCTACCGCCGGCGCTAGTGGATAGCGCTGGCGCTAGCGACAAAGTCGGTACCGCTCTACCGCTTAAGGACTTTGCGTGGAATACTACCGCTAGCGCTAGCGCTACCGCCGGCGCTAGCACTAGCGCCTGGCGCTATCGACATCTCGTCGTCTCGACGCCTCGACGTCTCGACGTCTCGACGTCTCGACGGGCGCGCTACCGCCGGCGCTAGCACTAGTGCCGGCGCTAGCTCCTTAGCTTCAGCACACCTCTAAATTCTGTGCACTTAGAACATGGGGTCTTACAATTCTTCCCTTCTTAAAAGAATTTCGTCCCGAAATTTTAACAGTGCAAATAACAACAAGATACACAAATAAATAATTCGGGGAACAATTCGTACCTTAACAGAACAATTCGGGGAACTCATCACACATGGTTTGCTCACGCTCCCATGAAAGCTCCTCACGACCGCAATTGTTCCAACGGACCTTGACCATCTTGATCAGTTTATTCCGCAACTGCTTAACATCAGTGTCTTCGATGCATATAGGCGCAACTTTCGCCTTTAGCCCCTCATCGACTGGCACTTGATTTGTCACAAGCACTTGGTTAGGCTCTGGCACTGCCATCCTTAGCACAGATATGTGAAACACATCATGTAAACCGCTCAACTATGTCGAAAGAGCGAGCCGATAGGCAGCTTCACCAACACGCTCCAGAATTTCAAACGGCACAAGGTACCTCGGACTCAGCTTTTTCAAGCGCCGAATCCTGGACACACCCTTGAAAGGTTTGATCTTTAGGTAAACCCAGTCGCCCACGGCAAACTCTACATTTCTATGCTTGGCATTGTAGTGCTTTGCCTGCCTATCTTGCGCAATCAATAATCTCTCCCGAATTGCTTGAATAGCCGAATTTGCATCTTCGACTTCCTTTCGCTTAAACAACTTTGTTTCACCTGTCTCTGCCCAGGCTAAGGGAGTGCGACAAGCTCTACCATAGAGAGCCTCGAAGGGCGCCATCTTTATACTTGCCTGATAGCTGTTATTATAAGCGAACTCGATCATAAAAAGATGATCTTCCCATTTCTTACCAAAATCCAGGACGCACATACGGAGCATATCCTCCAGAGTTCTATTCGTCCGTTCAGTCTGTCCATCCGTTTGAGGGTGGAAGGCAGTACTAAACTTCAACTTTGTGCCCAACAACTACTGGATTAGCTTCCAATCTTTCGAAGTAAAGCGCCCATCTCGGTCACTGACGATGCTACGGGGCACACCGTGCAAGCGTACAATGCTATCAACATAAAGCTTTGCTAACTTTTCTATTGAATCGTTCCGCCGGTTTGGAATAAAGTGGGCTACCTTCGTCAAGCGATCCACGATCACCCAAATAGCGGCATTACCACTCTGCGATCTCGGGAAACCGTGCACGAAATCCATAGAAATGTCATCAAATTTCCATTCCGGTACAGGCAACGACTTCAGGAAACCTCCAGGTTTCTGACATTCCGCCTTCACAAGTGCGCAAGTCTTGCATTTTTCCACATACAAGGCGATGTCTTTCTTCAGTCCTGGCCACCAAAACAGCTTTTTCATGTCTTGGTACATCTTTGTGCTCCCTGGGTGAATTGAGTACTTTGTAAAGTGCGCTTCGTACATCAATTCTTCTCACAGCTGACCCACATTTGGGACGCACAAACGACCGTCTTTCCACATCAGACCGTCGTTTAACACAAACTCTGCAGCAGTCCAAACTTCAGACTCCGCCAAATAGCGTTGCATGATCGAATCAAGTTCTAAGGCCTGTCGTATTCTGTCCGCGAGGTCGTATTGCACCTCCGTCCACGAAAATGTACAAAGACCTGAAGCAGATCGTTTGGTGGTCAGGTATGAAGAACGATATAGCTAAGTATGCTTCAGAATGTTTTACTTGCCAGCGCGTTAAGACAGATCATAAGAGGCCTGGAGGTAAACTGAACCCTTTGGATATTCCAGGCTGGAAGTGGGAGAGTATTTCAATGGACTTTGATGGAATTTTGAAATTAAAATCCTGCGGAGCCTGGGTTCGGTTAGATTCCGGCGGGCGTTATCGAGGAGTCCGGCGAGCACTCCTACTTCGAGGAGCTAAACCTTTATCCCACTTGTCGAGGTGATGAAAGTAACGGTCGCTCCCACTTTTAGAATATCGGGGGTAGCACCGCGGCGACGGGGCCGAAATTCTTTTTTGGTTAATTAAATTTTATAAAAAAGGTCTCACGCAGAGTTTTTGAATGTAATTTATCCAACTTATCTTGCGATAAAGGCAAGTGCACCTTATCGCTTTATAGCACATGATATAATTTTTTTTTAGAAAATGATATCGCGGTCGTATTTATCCGAGCCCGTGTTGATTATTTCTACTTTGGGGACGCGCTATTATCTTATCGATGAAAATAAGTGATTGCATTAATTCTAAAAAGCAGAAAAGATGATAATCGCGGGCTTGGTGTGCGCTTAGCAAAAACCAAGAAAATAGATGATAATGCAGAAAATCTAAGCTATGAAAGCGATAAATAATGCAGAAAATCGCGGGCTTGGTGTGCGTTTAGCAAAAACCAAGAAAAGCGAAGATAATGCAGAAAATCTAGCTATGAAAGCGATAAAAACTAATTATTAAAGCTTTAAAATTAATCTCATACACACACACACACAACAGAATTTAAGAAAAAGAAGAACAAGAACATGAAGAAAAACTAGCTATTTTTTTAAGCAAAAAAATATTACATTGCTAGAGAGAGACAGAGGGAAACAAAGAGAGAGAAAAACAAAAGTGGAACACAAATCCCAAAATTAATCAGAAATTGTGAACCTTTGAAACATCAGCCAACACCTTTTATTTATAGGCAAAAGAGGGCTGCAATTAGCAAAAAGGAAAAACAGCAGCTGGCGGTTTGACTGAAGAGGATGGAAAATTTGACTTGAGTTGGGGTGCGGATAGAAGATGGCTTGGTTCTAGAAGGAGAGAGAGTTGGCAGGAGAGCTGGCGGGAAGGAGAGCGCTGGCGGGATAGCTTGCTGGAAGGGAATTCGTCGAACGCAGGGACGAGTTCATCGAACACCTGCAGAAACATACAATTATATTTATTAAAATTTAGTTCGTCGAACGGGAGAGGGGAGAGTTCGTCGAACAAGGACGGCTGTGAGGAATTCGTCGAACGCTGGGAGGTGGAGTTCGTCGAACGCCTTGATTTCGTCGAGCGGCTTCAGATATATATATATAGTATATAATATATAATATATGAAACTTAGAGATCGTCGAACGCCTGGCGCTGCGCGTTCGTCGAATGCAGGGAGCTGCGCGGCTGTCAAACGCAGAGCAGCATTCGATGAATGCAGAGCGCTGAGCGTTCGTCGAACGCAGAGCAGCGTTCGACGAATGCAGAGCGCTGAGCATTCGTCGAACGCATTATATATATAGCACACATTATTTTATATTTTTTATATTATTATTATTTTTATTATTATTAGTTTTTTTTTATTTAATTTTCTTTTTATTTATGATTATATTTATACTGTTATTATTTATTATATATATATATATATATTTCAATATATTTAATAATATATACATTATTATTACTATGTTTTCATTTATATTTACATATAAATAAATGATTATTTATTTTGCTTATTATTTACATACATATAACTATATTTTTTATATTTTATATATTATATATATATTTATTATATTTATAATAAATTTATTATACAATAATATTTCAAAATTTTATTCTTATATAAGTATATTTACTTATTTTTACATAAATTCTGATTTGTTTCATAATTAAATAACTTTTTTTTCAAAAAGATAAATATTTATATACATTAGGTAAAACAAGAGATTTATTCAATAATTTACATGCAATATGAACAAAATTACCCAAAATTAGGCTAAAAATTATACTAAAAATATGTATAATTTGTTATTCATCAAATACCCCTAAACTTAAGCTTTTGCTATTCCAAGGCAAAAATTAGAGATACCCATAAGACATTAATAGAATTTCTAATTTACCAAAATTTCATTTAATCGAAAGTAAGCTTGAAATAAATTTAGGAGATTAAAAGAGGTAAATCCAACATCGTGATGATGATTTAAGAAGAGCGAAAAAGTTTTAGCCAACAAGACTTCTAAAGTTAGCTAAGTAGCAACCTAAATAATCGTAGTAATTAGCACCATGATTAGAATAAAATTATAAGAACTTTAACTTTTTAAAGAAATTTTTTAGAATAATTAAAACTTACTAATTATGCTCTCTCAATTTTTTCATTTATATCTAGTTTTCAATTTGATTGGCTCGGGGGTAGGGGAGCTTGGTAGGAGAAGAGACTTTGATTTGGTGGTGATGGATTGTATCATCTCACCTCACTCAATTTTTTTCTTGCTTGGATAGAGAAGGGAACTAAATCTTATTTCCAAATATTTTTTTTCTTCTTCTCAAAAACCCAATGCCTATGTTTACAGAACGAAATCTTATTCTCATTGACATAAGATCTTTTCCTTTAATTAATTGGGTGCCTATGTTTACAGAATGAAATCTTATTCCCATTGACATAAAATCTTTTAAAATAATATACCAAGAAAGGGGATGTAAGGGGTTTAGAAATTTCTAGATTTTATAAATTAAGAAAATTTTTGAGAGCAAGTTTTAGTAGGTTTAAAACATTCCTAAAGTTTCACAAGTTTGGAGTAGGAATAATTAAAGTCTAAAGATAGTCTGCCAAAATAATACAACAAGAAGCTATTTAGGGTAAACTTGAAGTAGTGCTAAAAAATTTGTTCTCAAATTAAATTAAAAACACAATATATTATTTACAACTAAAATTCCATGAATCTAAATCTTACAAACCATGATACGAATAAAGGTTTTGGCAAATCAAAAATAATTAAAATGTTTATAAATAAACTCAAACTAATTTTGATAAATACAAAGCTAAGTAGGGGTTTTTATTATATTTTTGGGATTTTATCGGATAAGTTTTCATCAAATTTCTTTTTTGAATTTTTATTATGATCTTTTTTTTTAATTTTTGTTTTAGTTGTAACAAAATACATATAAATAGTTAATAAGGAAAAAAAGGAAAAAGGAAAGGAAAATAAAAACATAAATAAATAAATTTTTGGTGTTATGACAAAATTTTGTGAATTTTGTTATAACAAATTTCTAAGTAAAATGTTTTTTCAATTTTTTTGGATTTTTCAAATTTTTATCTTATATATACATTAATACTTACAAAAAAAATTTTATAATGACATTTTGTTGATTTTTTCAAATGCGCATAAATATATACATAATATTTTTTTTCCAATTTTTTTGGATTTTTCAAATTTTTATCTTATATATACATCAATAAAAAAAAAATTATAATGACTTTCTTTTTTTTTATTTTTTCAAATGTGCATAAATATATACATAATATTTTTTTTTCAAAATTTTTTTTTGGAGGTATTTCTAATATGTGAGGGACAAAAATAATTACAAAAGGAGGGGAAAAAAACACCACCATACTTAAAAGTCAACATTGTCCTCAATGTTGAAATTAAGTATGAGGAACAATTCTATATGTACAAAAGCACGAAAAATACAAGAAAGGAAATAGCAGGGGAAAAAGGCACGTCCCTGATTTGGAGACGGGATGACCGGATGAATGCCTACAAAATATGGAGAAGTAAGAAAATATTAGATAAATATGGGGTGCCTCCCACGAGCGCTTTGTTTACCGTCGTATAGCTTGACTGATTTGACGGTTAAACTCGGGGGTTCGGCTCTGTATTACCCGACAAAGCTCCAAGTTGCCGCTCGGAGACCATCTTCGCAAGTTGTCCAACTTGATTTTCTAAGTTTTTTAGCGATCCGGTGATGTTCCGGATATTTGAATCGTTAGACGTGGCGTGTTTAGCGAAAGCTTCTTCGAGCGGAGAAAGTTTTGGAGGAGGCGGTGGATATCCCTGATGAAATCCGTGCGGATTTACATTTGGGGGTCGCTGCGCATTATTTTGATTACTCCAGGCGAAGTTCATGTGATTCCTCCAACCCGGATTATAGTTATTACTATATGGGTTATTATTAGGGTTGAAGGGAGGCCGAACTTGATTGTCGAGGTAATCTACCGATTCTTCATTTAAATTATTATTATTATTTAAATTATTATAATTATAATTAGTATAATTAGTATTCGCCCACGCGGGAGTGGAGGAGGAAGCAGTCATCTCCGCCACTTGCTTGCTTAGTCGCTCTACCTGCGAGGCTAAGTAAGTAGTGGCATCCACTTCAAAAAGACTAGCCGATTTATTAGGACGCGACCTTGGCACGTTCCATTGGTACGCGTTCATGGCCATTTCTTCGATCAGAGCTTGAGCGGCCTCCGGGGTTTTGTTGTTTAACGTTCCCCCGGCGGCTGCGTCGATCATCTGTCGCGTTGAGAAATTCAAGCCATTGTAGAACGTTTGGATTTATAGCCAAGTTGGTAGCGCTTGATGATGACACCTACGCAAATATTCTTTAAAACGCTCTCAAGTCTCGTAAAGAGACTCGGAATTGAATTGTATAAAAGATGTGATATCCGTGCGTAATTTAACGGTTTTTGACGGAGGAAAATACTTAGTTAGAAAATTTTCCGTCAATTCGGCCCACGTGGTTATGGACCCTCTCGGAAGAGAAGTCAACCACGATTTAGCCTTTGTCCGCAGGGAAAAGGGGAATAAGCGCAAGCGAATGGCGTCATCGTTGACGCCATTATTTTTGAAGGTGTCGCAAATTTCTAAAAAGTTTGAAAGGTGTTGGTTTGGGTCCTCATTTGGCAAACCGTCGAACTGAATTGAGTGTTGTACCATTTGGATTATGCTGGATTTTATTTCAAAATTATTATTAGCTATCGCGGGGCGAGTGACATTTGACCCAGTATCTTTCAAATTCGGCCTGGAATAGTATGTCATGGTCCGTTGTGGGGCCGCATTTGGATTGGGATCTGTCATATTATCCGCTATAGTATCGCCGGTTAATTCTTCGAGATTTAAGGGTTGTTGTTGGTCATGAGATCGAAGGCGCTCGTGAAGAGTGCGCTCGATTTTGGGATCAAAAGCAATTTCCAGATTATCCGAAGAGCTTCCCCGGGTCATATACTTTTATATAAAAAAAAATTCTTTTTTATAACCAAATTTTTTTTTTTTTTTATTTTATTTTTGGATTTTATTTTGATGATAATTTAAGTAAAAGAAAGAAAGAGCCTTTTTTTCGATGAAAATATATATAGATGATTTGTGTTTTGAATTTTTTTTTTTTAGTTTTTCGAGCTTTTTCTATTTTTTTTTGTTTTTTTTTTGTTTAGAAATATATGTACGAGAGAAAAAGGCGGAGGAAAAAGTAAAAGATAAAATTAATAGCGATTCCCTGTTTCAAAATAACGACACGAAAAGTCCCCGGCAATGGCGCTAAAAACTTGATAGAATTTTGAAATTAAATTCCTGCGGAGCCTGGGTTCGGTTACATTCCGACGGGCATTTTCGAGGAGTCCGGCGAGCACTCCTACTTCGAGGAGCTAAACCTTTATCCCACTTGTCGAGGTGATGGAAGTAACGGTCGCTCCCGCTTTCAGAATATTGGGGGTAGCACCGCGGCGGCGCGACCAAAATTCTTTTTTGGTTAATTAAATTTTATAAAAAGGGTCTCACGCAGAGTTGTTGAATGTAATTTATCCAACTTATCTTGCGATAAAGGCAAGTGCACCTTATCATTTTATAGTACAGGATATAATTTTTTTTAGAAAATGATATCGCGGTCGTATTTATCCGAGGCCGTGTTGATTATTTCTACTTTAGGGACGCGCTATTATCTTATCGATGAAAATAAGTGATTGCATTAATTCTAAAAAGCAGAAAAGACGATAATTGCGGGCTTGGTGTGCGCTTAGCAAAAACCAAGAAAAGCGATGATAAGGCAGAAAATCTAAGCTATGAAAGTGATAAATAATGCAGAAAATTGCGGGCTTGGTGTGCGTTTAGCAAAAACCAAGAAAAGCGATGATAATGCAGAAAATCTTGCTATGAAAGCGGTAAAACTAATTATGAAAGCGATAAAAACTAATTATGAAAGCTTTAAAATTAATCTCATAAACGCACACACAACAGAAATTAAGAAAAAGAAGAACAAGAACATGAAGAAAAACTAGCTATTTTTTTAAGCAAAAAAATATTATAGTACTAGAGAGAGACAGAGGGAAACAAAGAGAGAGAAAAACAAAAGTGGAACACAAATCCCAAAATTAATCAGAAATTGTGAACCTTTGAAACATCAGCCAACACCCTTTATTTATAGGCAAAAGAGGGCTGCAATTAGCAAAAAGGAAAAACAGCAGCAGGCGGTTTGACTGAAGAGGATGGCAAATTTGACTTGAGTTGGGGTGCAGATAGAAGCTGGCTTGGTTCTAGAAGGAGAGAGAGCTAGCAGGAGAGCTGGCGGGAAGGAGAGCGCTGGCGGGACAGCTTGCTGGAAGGGAATTCGTCGAACGCAGGGACGAGTTCGTCGAACACCTGTAGAAACATACAATTATATATATTAAAATTTAGTTCGTCGAACGGGAGAGGGGAGAGTTCGTCGAACTGGGACGGCTGTGAGGAATTCGTCGAACGCTGGGAGGTGGAGTTCGTCGAACGCCTTGATTTCGTCGAGCGACTTCAGATATATATATATAGTATATAATATATAATATAATATGCGAAACTTAGAGATCGTCGAATGCCTGGCGCTGCTCGTTCGTCGAACGCAGGGAGCTGCGCGTTCGTCGAACGCAGAGCAGCGTTCGACGAATGCAGAGCGCTGAGCGTTCGTCGAATGCAGAGCAACGTTCGACGAATGCAGAGCAGCGTTCGACGAATACAGAGCGCTGAGCGTTCGTCGAACGCATTATATATATAGCACAAATCTTTTTAAATATTTTTATATTATTATTATTATTTTTATTTTTATTTAATTTTCTTTTTATTTATGATTATAATTATATTGTTATTATTTATTATATATATATATATATATTTCAATATATTTAATAATATATACATTATTATTACTATGTTTTCATTTATATTTACATATAAATATATGATTATTTATTTTGCTTATTATTTACATACATATAACTATATTATTTATATTTTATATATTATATATATATATATTTATTATATTTATAATTAATTTATTATACAATAATATTTCAAAATTTTATTCTTATATAAGTATATTTACTTATTTTTACAAAAATTCTGATTTGTTTCATAATTAAATAACTCTTTTTTTTCAAAAAGATAAATATTTATATTCATTAGGTAAAACAAGAGATTTATTCTATAATTGACATGCAATATGAACTAAATTACCCAAAATTAGGCAAAAAATTATACTAAAAATATGTATAATTTGCTATTCATCAGACTTCATTACTGGTTTACCGAGATCCCCGGAGGACACGATTCGGTATGGGTTATAGTTGACAGATTGATAAAGTGTGCTCACTTTATGCCTTTTAAGATCGGCTACTCTATGGAGAAAATATCAGAACTTTATTTGAATGCAGTCATCAGATTGCATGGTGTGCCCGTGAGCATTGTGTCGGATCGGGATTCCAGATATATGTCTCGCTTCTGGAGGAGTTTGCAGGGAGCTATGGGTACTGACCTAAGATACTCTACCGCATACCACCCTCAGACCAATGGTCAGACGGAGAGAGTGAATCAAATTTTGGAAGATATGATCAGGTGCTATATTTTGGATCATGGAGGAGCTTGGGATAAGCGTCTTGGGTTGATGGAATTTGCCTACAATAACAGTTATCAGGAAAACCTGCAGATGGACCCCTTTGAGGCTCTGTATGGGAGGCGTTGCCGAACTACCTTATTTTGGGTCGAGGTTGGTGAGAGTCCGTTGTTAGGCCCAGAGGCTTTGGAAGAAATGAATGTTGTCGTGACTCATATTCGCGAGAAGCTTCGTATTGCCCAGGAGCGGTATGAGATGTATGCCAATCGGAGAAGGGTGGACCTGGAATTCGTTGTTGTGGACATGGTGTTCTTGAAAGTTTCTCTGATGCCGGGCGTCAAGAGATTTGGAAGGAACCATAAGTTGGACCCCCGGTATGTGGGACCGTTCCGGGTTATGGAGCGCATCGGAGCGTCAGCTTATAGGCTAGATTTGCCTGTTTCATTCTCTGATGTTCATGATGTGTTTCACGTGAGCCAGTTAAGGAAGTGTTTGCGTAGTGACCATCTTATTCTCGAGTCGATGCCGCAATTGCAGCCCAACCTTTCCTATGTTGAAGAGCCTATCCGAATTTTGGAGACTCAGGAGCGTGTGTTGTGGAAGAAGACGATCCCCATGGTTAAAGTTCTTTGGAAAAATCAGGGCATCGAGAGCGCAACTTGGGAGCTGGAGTCTGCCATGAGGAAGACGTATCCTATCCTCTTCTCTTAGAGTCCAGGTAAATCTTCGATCAAATAATCTTTGAGTTTATTCCTATATCTCTCGTGATCGTTGGATTTCAAGTTTCGGGACGAAACTTCCTTTTAGGGGGAGTGACTGTAACGCCCCTGCTTTTCGTTAATTATTTTGCGTAGCCGTTGTGTTGTAATTTTGGCGTAAGGGCGTTACGTCAGTTCGTCAGGTTTAGTTTTGGGCCTTAGCTTAGTTAAAGTATGTAATTTAAATCGAGAATACAAAATTTCACGACGTTTCGGGTTAATGGGATTATTTTGGGTAGTTATCAAGATTTTAGCTCCGGGAAGCTTTATCCCGAGTTTGGCTCGTCGGAATTGAATTCTGACTTCGTCATTGGATTCGTAGCACCGATTTTCAGTGTAGGGGAGAATTTCATGAAAATCTGATGTAATTTAGTTGCCCTCGTAGTTTAAATAGAATGTATGAATTATTTATTAATTAATCAAAAAAATTAGGGTTTTATATAAATACCTAAAATTTCAAAGAAACCCTATTCCTCTTGTCCTCCATCGAGCCAACCAGTCCTTGTGTGATAGCGAGAGTGGCGTGTCGAGATCTTCTTCCGGTCGGCGATTTGATAGCCGTAGTGGACGGAATCGCAAGCGGAAAGTAGATTCATAAAGCTCTCGGCGAGATCTTCGTTCTAGTGGTATGAGTTCCCCGTTTCTTGGGATTTTTGGAGTCAAGGTTGTTACCTAACTCCTCTTTTGGCCCGAAAAGTTTCAAGTTGTTGTGCTTGATTGAGTTCTTAGCCGATCCATAGCTTTTGGAGCGGAGAACCTCGAGCTTGCAAGTCTTAAGGCAAGTGGCAATTTCTCCTTCTCTTTTGTTGTTGAAGTGTCGTTTCTTGCTTGAGTTCTTATTGCATTGCTTAACTCTTGACCTTGGGGTGTTTCTTGGTTAATTTTGACTTTGTAACTCTCTTATGATCTCACCTTAAATGTCTAAATTTTCCCTAGAAAAGAATCTGTCTGCAGCCTAGAACTGTCCGCCTTTACACGAGAAAAGCCCTTTGATTTCTTGAGAAGTCCTCATTGTCTCTCGAGAAATCCTTGCATAAAGCCCTTTGAGTTCTCGAGAAGTCGTCATTGTCTCTCGAGAAATCCTTGCAGAAAGCCCTTTGAGTTCTCGAGAAGTCCTCATTGTCTCTCGAGAAATCCTTGCAGAAAGCCCTTTGAGTTCTCCAGAAGTCCTCATTGTCTCTCGAGAAATCCTTGTAGAAAGCCCTTTGAGTTTTCGAGAAGTCCTCATTGTCTCTCGAGAAATCCTTGCAGAAAGCCCTTTGAGTTCTCGAGAAGTCCTCATTGTGTCTCAAGAAATCCTTGCAGAAAGCCCTTTGAGTTCTCGAGAAGTCCCTGAAGCCATTCTTCCCGTTTTCTCGAGAACTTCCCTCTGTTTCTCGAGAAATACCTTCCATTCCTAGAGAAATGTCTTATCCTTCTCTAGAAATGCCTATCCATTTCTAAGTCTTTGAGTTATGTCTCTGATCTCTTCTCTCTCTTGGAATTTTGTATCTTCTAAAGTGTACAGGGGTATTGTCAATGCATGTTTTGTGCCTTTGATCATGATTACTTCCTGCCTAAAGTCTTGTACCTGCTGCGGTTAAGCATATTTCTGGGTTTCCCTTATGAATCGTCTTGAGCGGTGTTTACATCATTTGTGACCCTATCCTTAGGGTATCCTGGTGATTGTTTTCTCGGGCTTTGTCCCGTGCCATAATAAAAGAAATTATTTAAAATGAACCATTGCCTTTAGCCTTGCACAGTGGGCCGTGTTTGGGGGGCAGTGGGAATTTGTTGTAGCCTTGCATGGTGGCCATTTTAGAGGTGAACCGCGGGCTTGGCCTGTAGTCTCGAGGGCCGTGTTTGGGTGGTTGGGGATAGAGAAACCCCCACCCATTTTAGGCTTTAGGTGTCAGAGGATAAAGGACCGCCACCCGCTTAACCTGATCTGATCAGTCTCTTTAAATAGAATTTACAAGATAAATGAACCATGCTTGTTCCTCTTTATGATATTTGGTGCACTCGGTGCTTTTCTTAGTTCTTTGCCTTGGAGTTCTCCTTTTTCTATAAGTTTGGCCTGGGTTGGTACCCCTTATACCTTATCTACTTTACTTCTTATCTCTCCGCCTCTTGTAAATACCTTACTGAGGCGTTCTTTGTTTCATTGAATGTCTCAGGTTCTGAGCCATAGCGGCTATTGGTATCCTGGAGCCTTCGGGATTTTAGTTGTTGTTTTACCCCGCTGCTGCGGGGTAGTTGTTGTTAGTTTTCTTCTGGTGTTCAGACATGCTAGTTTGGAGCCAATGGGTTAGTGTCAGGTTGTTGACGTCCGTTGTGCCTCTTTTGATAATTTATAGTTTACTTGCCAGCTGATGCTACTGCTTTTAGATCTGAGGTATCTTGCTCTCTGGGAATGATTTATGCCTAGGTGCATCATAGTTATAAAAGAATTTTTCTTTCATCCTCATCGCATTCTTTTAACTGAAATCCTTAGTAATAAAGTCACCTAAAGGTATTTTCTATACTTACACTACGCCTAGATATGTGCATATCATTTACTCTATGTCCTGTCATCACGTGCATATAGGACTTTAAGTGAACAAAATCAAGTATTTTTTCGCTGCAAATTGCATATACTTTCTCGGTGGACTAGTTGATCCACGAATTGAGAGACACAGTTCTTACTCCAAACCCTAATAAACAATTTCAAATGATGGATTATCATGTAATCAGGTATAATTTAAATAAGTAATAGGTTCCCGCTTGAGCGTCTGCAGTTGTCTCCTGCATGACGTGGCATCATGACGCGAATTTTCTCTTACTCTGATATTCCTAAATTCGGAGAAAATGCGGGTTGTGACAATGTTGGTGGACGGGGCCTCAGGAAAGTTTTCCTTCGGGTTAGGGGTGGTTTTGGTAAGCCCCCAAGGAACGAGGATCGAGTAGGCGATCAATTTTCATTTTTCCCTCACCAACAACCAGGCCGAGTACGAGGCGGTGGTAGCGGGCCTGCGGATGGCCCTAGAGTTGGGAGTACAGGATGTGGAGGTCTCGACGAACTCCATGGTGGTGGCTTGCCAGGTTAGGGGGAGTGTGAGGTAAAGGAGTCGACTCTTCAACGATACTTAGAAAAGGTCAAGGGGCTCATAGGGCAGTTTCGGACCTTCTTAATCCATCACGTTCCAAGGGAGGAGAGTGCCTCGGCGGACCTCCTGGCCAAGTTCGGTCCTAGGGCAGGGGGGATAGTGTCTGACCTCTTCCGACCATCCATCGAGGAGGGTGAGTTGATGGAGGTGGACCAGCAGGCATCATGGATGGATCCCATCATATCCTTCCTGACATCAGGGAAATTCCCCGAAGGGGATGTGGATAAGCGACGCTTCAGGTATAAATCGGCATATTATTCTTTGCATTAAGGAGGACTATACAGGAAAACACTCTCGGGGCTCCTATCCCGGTGTGTGGCGGAAGAGGAGGTCCCAAGGGTCCTGGAGGAGATCCACTCGGGAGATTGTTGCAGCCACTCTGGAAGCCGAACCTTGGATGGGAGAGTGTTGAGGCAAGGCTACTTTTGGACTACCCTCAGCAAGGATGCAGCGGAGTTCCAAGGAAGTGTTCAAAGTGCCAGTTGTTCGCTCCTCTCCAGCTCCTGCCAGCCCAAAGGCTTTGGTCCATCACAGCTCCCTGGCCCTTTGCTATATGGGGTTTGGACCTGGTAGGTCCTTTCCCAGAAGCGAGTGGCCAAAGAAGGTTCTTGTTGGTGATGATCAATTATTTCTCCAGGTGGCTGGAGGTGAAGGCGCTGGCCAAGGTAACATCTTGAGTTGTTAGAAATTTCATATGGGGTGAGATAATAAGCAGGCATGGCTCCCGCTAGCCATAGTAACAAACAATGGGCCGCAGTTTGCCAGCGACGAGTTCATCAGCTTCTGCACCCAGCTTGGCGTATACCTTCATTTTGCATCATTCCACCACCCGAGGAGCAATGGAAAGTGGAGGCGGCAAACAAAATTATCGTGAACTTGCTGAAGAAGAAGGTCGAGAACCTCAGGGGGAATTGGGTAGAGCAGTTACCCTCGGTTCTCTGGGCCATGAGGACCACTACGAGCACGGCCACGGGGGAGACTCCATTCAAGCTCTCCCACGGGTCTGAGGTCGTTCTCCCGGTAGAGTTCGAGGTAAAGTCCCCCAGGGTGGTCACCGCGGGCGAGGGGGATGAAGAATGGCTGGTGGATAATGGGGAAGAGCAAAGGCTATCTCTGGACCTTGTGGAAGAACTCCGGGACTTAGCCACCATCCGGCAAGAGGAAGTCAAGCAGCGGATGGCTCGGTACTTCGACAAGCATATCCGAATAAAACAGTTCGAGAAAGGAGACCTGGTACTGAAGAAGGTTGACGCGGACGGAAGGGGAGCCGCGATAGGAAAGCTCAATCTGAAAGTCCTCTGATATCAGTTGAAAGTAATCTCTGATATCAAAGGAAAGGGAGGTTAGATCTTAGATTTACTCTAGAGGGGGGGGGGGGGGGGGGGGGGGGGGGGGGGGGGGGGGGGGTGAATAGAGTATTAAAAAGTTTTTCACTTATTTTTATAGCGGAGTTAAAATAGTGATATTTATACGTGTATAATAGAGTAAGTTATAAAAAAACAGCACAGCACAGTACAGAAAAATAAACACAAACACAGAAGACACAAGGATCTATAGTAGTTCCCCAATAAACTTGGGTACATCTACTCTTCTACCACCCTTGGTAGGAATCCACTAGGTTTTTGATTAGGTGCCCTATCACCAATGGGTTTTTGATCAGGTGCCCAAACACCACTGAGCTTTTGATCAGGTGCTCAAACCAACTACAGGTTTTTGATCAGGTGCACTGCCACCAATGGTTTAACTTTTGAAGGGATTTAGAACCCTGTACAAGATGGGATAAAGAGGGTTATGAAGTTCTTCCATGTCAATAATCTGAGAGAAGACCAGTGGATTGTGTTGATGTAAAGCTCCCCCTGTCTCATAGAAATGGTTGACAGTTGATGGATGGAGCTTTCACTTGAATGAAATATCTTTCTGATAGCTGATGAATCTGAGAGACAAAGTTTCTCAGATTTGTTGTTGCTCTTGAAGATTTGAATTAGCAGCAAAAAACTGAAAGTATGAAGATTGTTGTTCTCTGAGAATGAAAAAGGTGATGCTTGAGGATGAACTTTGTAAAACTTTTTGACTTTGTGTATTTCCTCTAGAATGTATCTTCTCTGTCGACTGATACTGTAATCCTTTTCTTTTCTATCTTGTTCCTTGTCTTTCTCGTTTTCCTTGACAATATATCTCTGATTTGAATTTCAAATCCTCTGAATAAGGAATAGAATAATCAGAATTGATTGTGTCTTGGAACTGCAATCTAATTCTTTAATTCCTTTTCCTTTTTAATAAATGATATCCTTTTCCAAAAAGCCAAACGGCTATTTTCTCGAGAGAAGATAATGGAAATGAATAAAATAAAAAGGAATGATATAATCCTTGACTTATCTGGAATATAGATCCGTTGCTGATTTAGGTTGATTTGAAATCAGAGAATAGAATATAACTGATCTGTCAGAGATTCGTCGAGCTGAGATAAGAATTCGTTGATCTGAATGTTGAGTTCGTCGACCGCTGAGACTTGGGAAGTTCGTCGAACGCTGAGACTTAGCAAATTCGTCGAACGCTGAGACTTGGCAAATTCGTCGAACGCCGAGACTTGGCAAATTCGTCGAACACTGAGACTTAGCTTTTCCTAAGTTCTAACAGCCTAAAACCTTGACCCTTTAGACTATACAATGGGGGTCAACTTAGTCCTAGTCAACAGATAGTTATCCTAGCCCAAATCAGTAATAGGGTTGTTCCAACAATCTCCCCCTATTTGGGTTAGGATACTATTTGACAAAAATCAAATAAAACAATAGAAAAATAGCAGAGCATATATATCTGACAGAATGTAAATTCTTTTCAGCAGATAAAAGAAATATAGTGCTCTGAGTTTAGATACATTACATTGAAAATAGAAAATATACCAAAACTAAAAAGTCAGAACATTTACTTCTTCTCTAAAGGAGGCTTGAATATGATTTGCCTGCTTGGGTTTTCTAATTCCTTTTTACTCATATAAAGGTCTTGAGCTCCCAGCATGGTTTGAGATTTTGCATGAGGAACCACAGCTGCTGGGTGCAACCTTAAGTAATCTTCAGCATTAAATAGGTACTTTGAACTGTACTTTTCAATTCCTGCTTTCTGAACTCTGACATAGTAGAAAACTGAGAATAATCCTTTCCTTCTGCTTTAGCTTTGTTAATATGAGCTGTGGCAATAGATTCCTTGAATCTAGCCATCTGAGCAATTCTTTCTGCTTCTGGATTAGGAGAAGGAGGCCTTTAATTAATATCACTGGCCTGATAAGAGAATTGATAATCTTGAGAAAAAAAATTCTATAAAAAGAACCATTAGATATGTGAAATTTATAATATGATGAAATGGTTCTGGATAATCCTGAAGGAGGAGGTCTGGATGACCTAGAACTAAAAGAACCACTTGAACTAGCTGGTCTCCTTGACTGCTGAGGAAGAGATTTCTGGGAGGAAGAAGAGAATCCTGCAGATCCTGTTGCTGGAGGAGGAGGAGGAGGATGACTAAACTTGACAGGTTTGTCAGAGTAGTATCCTGTCTTCTTCATTTTCTTCCTTCTCTTGTTCTCATTCCTGGAGAACCTCATCCAGGCTGGGGAATCTTGTTTTAAGGTGATATTATGCAGAATATAGTATGGAACATCATTATTTGAGGAAGGAGGCTTGGGAACAGCCTTTGGCTTAGATCTGGACTTTCTTTTCTTAGAAGAATGATCATTTGAATCATCATCATCTTCATCATCATCAGAAGAGGACTGGGGATTATCATATAAATCATCAACTGCTTTAAGAGCTTCAGAAATATCTTTCTCAACATCAACATTTTTATCAACATCAATATCATCAAAGTTTGGCAATGGGGAATCATCAAAGACAAAGGTAGGAGGAGAATTCATCACTCCAACTACTTCTGATTCTTGAATTTGATCTTGAACTGGAGCTGGAATTGCTTCTTCAAAAACTGGAGCTGGGGTTGTTACTTCATCACAAAACATATCTGAACCTGCAACTGCATTCACGGGAGCTTCTTCATGAGACATCTCCCCCTGCCTAGTTTTAGGAAGCCCTGAAGCTAGGCCCCTTGAAGAAGGGATAGATGAGGAGGTAGGGAATGAAGCAATTTTAGCAGAAAGGTCAGATAAGGCTTGAAACACTGGAGCAAGCTTTGCATCCATAAGAGCATCTAGCTTGTGAGATATATGTTAGAATATCTGATCAGCTAGAGATGAGAAATCAACATACACATGGTCTTGTGGATGCTGAGATGATGATGGGATAGAGGATGGAATAGAGGGCATAAAGATGTTAGTGGCATTTGATATGGGTGGATGAAAATCTTCATGAATAGAAGAATGAGGTTGGATAGGTGAGTGTGGATGGATAGGAGACTGAGGTGGAGATAAGAGATTGAATGATGGAAGGAAATCAACATCTGGTTGGGATGAAGATGGAATCTCTGTAGATAAGTTTGCTTGGAGAGGAGGAGAAGAAGGCAATGAAGGTGAAGTGTCTATTGGAGAATTGTGGGGACGAATTTCTTCATGAGGAGGTGGAGATGGGAGAGGAGTGGAAGAGACAAGAGGAGGGACTTCTGGAAGGGTCAGGGGAGTATCTGGGTCAGTCCTTGTGCCTTTAGAAGATGGCCTGGGGGCATCTGCCCTTGGAATATTCTTTGGGATCACCCTTTCCCACTTGCCAAATAGAGTTGATGTTGTTAGCCTCTTGCTAGCATTAATAAACACCTTGGGATAGACCAACGGGTCTGGATATTTTTCTTGAAGAAAAATTCCCAATATTCTGCCATAACATACATTAGTCTTGCTTTTTTTCATCCTAATTGATTCAAAATGAATCAATCCCCAATTTATTTTCTTCTTCTATACCAAGGTCACCATCAACAGAAATTGGTGCCTGGTTATATAATCATGGGCTGAGATCTTCCCTAGCAAGACCTTTCCAACAATATCTGCCAAAAACTTATATTTACTGGATAAGTTTTTCTTCAACAGATGGTTAGGGTTTCCAGACGAATGACCCATCTTAACCAAAGCATTATCAAATGCAGCAGAACTTATTTCTAACTCATCATTACCATTCAATAATCCAAAAACTTCTGTTAAAACATCTGGGGTAAGAATAACCTGATTTCCAGATATTTTTCCTGATAGAGTTGTTGCATTCTCTGCCTTAATGGTGTGAACCCATTCCTTTATCTCGACTACTGGAAGCATGATTCTTGTAGTCATTAACTTCTTAAGATGTTGTTCTTCAAACAAATGAAGAATGTTGAAAATGTTGAAGTGGAAGTTTGTGGAGGTTTTGGATCTAGGCGGTCTGGGAGGAGGTCGGGCGGTCTGGTGAGACCGCACGACCTGGCGATCTGCTCTGCGGTATGGCTTGTCTTGCCTAGTCGTAGTCTCTTGGCATGACCGTTGGTATCTTTTCAAGACGTCTGAAAGTGAGGCCGCGTTGTCTGTCTATGACCGCGTGGTGGGTTGGCATCTTCAGGCCGCGCGGTTTGTCTTCACTGCGTGGCGGGCTGACTTCTTCAGGACTGTGCCAGTTTGGCATGACCGCACGGGTTGGTCCAAGTTTCCAGAATTCCGGTCTGGTGGCTGTCCGGGTTTTCTGGTGGTGTTTGCGGACTAAGGCTCTTAGTCGTGCAGTCTTTGTTCGCGGTCTCAGGAGGAGGCTGGCATTCGAACAGGTGTTCGCGGTCTTGTGGCGAACTGGCAGTGTTTGCAAACTCGGGAAAACACTGGTGGTGGTGGGCGGCTTCTTGGCGGTATGGCGATCTCCTTGGGGAGTCGCGATCTGACTAAGGGAGTGGCGATCTCCCGCGGTCTGGTGCGAAGCCGGCGAGCTCATCAAATGAAGCAGAAAGAACTGTTACTGATCGCGCGGGATGACCGGTCTGGTCGTGCGGTCTGGGGGTGGTGATCCTATCTCTAGGGTGGTGACTAGATCAGGTCCCACGCCTATAAATAGGAGCCACTGTAGCAGCAAATAATGACACACCAAGTGTAAGCTGAGTTTATCCTAATTCCTGCGGTATGTATTTTCTGACCCGACGGTCTGCTGATTAAATCTTCTTGTGCAGCTTCTGCGGATAGTGCGGTCTGCAGCAATCACCTCTTCCTCTGAAAGTGTTCGGGCGATCTGCGGCTTGCAGTGTGGGTTGCTGGAGTTCGGGAGAATCAGTAGAGTTCATAAGGAGGGTGCGGTCTGCTCAGCGGTCTGAGGTGGTGTTCTGTAACCGTCAGTGTTGTGCGGTTAGGCAGCTTGCAGAGATCGGCAAGGAGACCGCGCGGTCTGGAGCGGTCTCAGTTATCTTCCTTCAAGTTGTGTATTTTTCTCTTTGGTTTTGTGTGCTGGCGAAATCATGTCTCGCCAAACATACCACTCCCTGTAATGAATCTTATGTTATCAATAAAGATTACTTGTTTGCCTCCATTTGCTTATGGTTGTTTGGCTTGAATCTTTAAGTTGCACGTTTCCTGGTCAGTCCATAAAGGTCTACGAAAAATTTCACATGGTATCAGAGCAAGGTTGGAGTGGATAGAGCAGTGAGCAACTTAGAGTAGCCATCGCCTCTGTGAAGAAGGAACCAGTGGTAGAGCCATGGAAGCGAGGGGTCTTGGAATTGAGATGCTCAACTCGACCAACTTTAAGAAGTGGAGGTCTTGTATGCAAAGCTATCTTCTGGGTGAGGACCTCTGGGAGGTAGTTGGAGGAGAGAGCACTGAGGAAGTTATTCTGATTGGGGATAACCATCATGAGGTGAGGAACTGGAGGCGGATTAATGCCAAAGCAGAGTTCGCACTGAAGAGGGCAATATCACTTGATTTGTTTGATCACATCTTGGGGTTTGCATCAGCTGCGGAGATCTTGAGAGCCTTGGATGGGCTGTTTAACAAGAAGAATGTGGCAAGACATCAATTCCTGGAAAATGAGCTGGCCAGATCGGCTCAAGGAGACCTATCTATCTCTACGTTCTTCTTGAAGATGAAGAACTTGTGCGCCGATATTTCAGCGCTGGATCCTGATGAGCCAATTTCTGAGGCGAGGCTGAAGAGGCACATCATCGGTGGCCTGCGGAAGGAATATGTTGCCTTTGTGATGTCAGTGCAGGGTTGGACAAATCAGCCGTCTCTGCTGGAGCTGGAAAATCTGCTTGCTTCGCAGGAGAGTCTAGCAAGGCGGATGGCGGGGGTGTCAGTGTCTGGGGGAGATGGCGAAGTTCTCTTCACGGGAAAGAAGGAGAAGTGGGATAAGAAGAAGACAGCTGGAGGAGGCAATGGGCCTTCAACTTCTGGACAGCAGGAGAGGGGCTATGCTCATAAGGCTGAAGGGAAGAAGAAGGGGGAAGGTCCCAAGTGCTTCAGGTGCAGAAAGGTTGGTCACATCAGGAAGGATTGTCGGGTGAATCTTCAGTCGGGGCATACTGCTGCAGGAAAGGGAGAAGCTGAAGACAGGCAGGTTGATGGAGGATGGGGAGGAGCCTTCTCGGCTTCTATTGGAGCTGCAGATCCTATCAACTATCAGGAGGACTGGATCGTGGACTCGGGGTGTGGTCATCACCTCACTGGGGACGAGTCAAAGCTTACTTCCGCGCAGCCTTACTCAGGTATTGATGCCATTATTACTGCTGATAATACAGTGCATGCTGTAGAGAAGGTGGGGGTTGTTTCCATGGGCAGTGATAGGGGGCCGCTTACGTTGAGAAGTGTCTAGCATGTGCCTGGTATGAGGAAAAACCTCTTCTCCGTGACCAACGTTGTAGATGCTGGGTATCACATTCTATTTGGCCCAACAGAAGTGAGGTTTCTTCGGAATGTGGAGGCAGTGAAGGCTGCGGTAGTTCATGTGGGGAGGAGAGCTAAAGACTTGTTCGTTTTATCGACAAGTTCTTATGTTGACAAGATGAGGACGAATGACAGTTCTGTCATATGGCATGAAAGGTTGGGGCATGTAGGCATGGACAAATTGAAGACTATGGCGGTAAGGGGCCTTGTCAAGGGCTTGCTTAGATTGTCCTCCTATGGAGACGGTCATGTTTGTGTGGGATGTCAGTTCGGCAAGTCTCATCGAATACCATTTGAAAAGTCGCAGACAAGGAGTAGCGTGCCGTTGGAGTGCATCCACGGTGACTTAATGGGACCAACTTCTACCCCAAGCCTCGGAGGCAGCAGATATATGCTGGTGTTGATTGATGACTACACTAGATATGTCTGGGTATATTTCTTGAAGGAGAAGGCAGAGGCGTTTGCCAAGTTTGTGGAGTTCAAGGAGCTCGTGGAGGGTCGACTTGGACTGCGGGTTAAGAAGCTGAGAACTAAGGGAGTTCACCTCTGGTGAGTTCTCTACTTTTTACAGGAAGGCGGGCATCCGGAGGGAGCTTACTTGTGCGCATACTCCAAAACAAAATGGAGTTGCAGGACGGAAGATCCGTCATCTGACGGAGACCTGCAAATGTTGGTTGCATGCCAAGAGTATCCCAAAGTCCTTCTGGGCAGAGGGAATGTCTTATGCTGCCTACGTCAACAATCGGATGCCTCTTAGTCCCATCAATATGAAGACCCCACATGAACTGATGTTCAAGGAAAAGCCAAGTGTGGCACACCTTCGGGTGTTTGGTTCCACCTGCTATGTGCATGTTCCAGATGCGCTTCGGACAAAGCTAGATGTGAAAGCAAGGAAGCTAGTCTTCGTGGGCTATGATGATCGGAAGAAGGGCTGGAAGTGCATGGAACCCGAGACGCGGAGATTTGTTGTATCTCGCGACGTCGTGTTCGACGAGGTGACATCTTACAAGGGGAGTTCTGGTGTTGAGCTACCAGAAAGCAGGGTGGAGGAGCTAGAGAAAGCTGTGGAAAATCTTCGGGTGGAGCTACCTGTATCACCAGGTGGTCCATCAATATCTAGTTCTGAGGCGTAGGCTTCTTTATCAGGAAGCAGGGGGAGCGATGCTCCGAGTACGTCTGGAAGGGGAGCTAGGGAAGAAGCAGCTGAGAATACTGTAAGTCAGGGGAAGGCGTTGCGGAGATCGCTATACAGGAGGAAACATGGTGAGCTTTGCCTCATGTTTCTTTGCTAGTCCTTTGGATGAGAGGTAGCCGTCGAGCTTTGAAAAGGCCAAAGGCGTGGAACAGTGGGATTCAGCTATGCAGGAAGAGATGGAAGCTCTCGAGAAGAACGAGACTTGGTCTCTGGTGCCCAAGCCCAAGGGAATCACCCATGTAACATGCAAGTGGGTATACGAGCTTAAGAAGAAGGTCGACGGCAGTATCGAGCGATATAAGGCTCGCCTTGTAGATCGTGGGTTCTCGCAGAAATACGGTGAAGATTATGAGGAGACATTCAGTCCGATGGCAAAAATGAATTCAGTTCGGGTTGTGATTGCCTTAGCGTCTTGTTGGGGCTGGAAGATTTGGCATCTCGACGTAAAGAATGTGTTCTTGTATGGCGAGATTGACAAGGACTTCTTCATGTTCCAGCCGTTAGGCTTTGTATCTGAAGATTTTCCGGAGCATGTCTGCAAGTTGAAGAAGGCCCTGCATGGGTTGAAGCAAGCGTCGAGGGCGTGGTATTGAAAGATTGCAGAGTATCTCTTATTCTGCGGGTTTGGTGCTTCAGACTCAAACTCAAGCTTGTTCATCAAGAAGAGTGGGGAGCTTCAAGTCATCGTGCTGCTATACATCGACGATATGATCATGACGGAGAATTCGAAGGAGGAGGTAGCGCAGCTTCGGGCTGAGCTTTCCATCAGGTTTGAGATGAAGGATCTGGGTGAGCTTCACCATTTCCTTGGACTTGAGGGGCAGAGGAAGGAGAGTGGAGTGCTGGTGTCCCAGGCTGGATATGCGGAGCGGATAGTGGAGCGGTTTGGCATGAAGGAAGGGAAGTGCATCTCCACACCTCTGGAGAAGGCTATGAAGCTTCGGAAGGATGAGGGAAGGATTCTGCAAGATCCGTTGGTGTTCCGAGCTCTGGTCGGGAGCTTGATCTATCTGACGATCACTAGGCCGGAAATTGCATATGCAGTTGGCAGAGTGAGTCGGTATATGGCGGAGCCACGGATGCCTCATCTGCTAGCAGCCAAGAACATTCTGAAGTATGTCAAGGCGACCTCGGATATGGGTCTCCTTTACAGGAGGGATGCGGGCTTCGAGTTGCATGGATACATGGATGCTGATTACGGGGGAGATTCGGATGATCAGAAGTCGACGTCTGGATACGTCTTCATGGCGGGCCCCATGGCTATATCATGGTGCAGCAAGAAGTAGGATTCCGTGTCGGTCTCAACCACGGAAGCATAATATAAGGCTTCGGCCTTGGCAGCTCCGGAAGCCATCTGGCTTAGGTGGTTGGTTGGAGACGTTCATAAGGAGGTTCAGGGTCCGACTATGTTCCGCGGTGACAACGAGAGTGCTCTCAAACTGGTGACCAATCCAGTTTGCCACGCGAGAACAAAGCATATCGAGATCGAGCATTATTTCATTCGTGAGAAGGTGTTGGAGGGGTCTCTTTCGGTCGAGCATGTTAGGAGTCAGGACAACATTGCTGACATCTTCACAAATGCGCTGGCAAAGGCGCCATTCACACGGCTATGGAGCTTACTTGGGCTGTTTTCAACTTCCCACTTCAAGGGGGAGTGTTGAAAATGTTGAAGTGGAAGTTTGTGGAGGTTTTGGATCTGGGCGGTCTGGGAGGAGGCCTGGCGGTCTGGTGAGACCGCACGACCCAGCGATCTGCTCTGCGGTCTGGCTTGTCTTGCCTAGCTGTAGTCTCCTAGCATGACCGCTGGTATATGTTCAAGGCGTCTGAAAGTGAGGCCGCGCGGTCTGTCTGTGACCGCGTGGTGGGTTGGTGTGTTCATGTCGCGCGTTCGTCGAACAGAGATCGACAAAACCTGTTAGCCCTAAACCCTAAACCCTAAACCCTAGAGTTTGTAAGGAGGGTGCGGTCTACTCAGCGGTCTGAGGTGGTGTTCTGTAACAGGCAGTGTTGTGCGGTTAGGCAGCTTGTAGAGATCGGCAAGGAGACCGCGCGGTCTGGAGCGGTCTCAGTTATCTTCCTTCAAGTTGTGTATTTTTCTCTTTGGTTTTGTGGGCTGACGAAATCATGTCTCGCCAAGCATACCTCTCCCTGTAATGAAGCTTATGTTATCAATATAGATTACTTGTTTGCCTCCATTTGCTTCTGGTTGTTTGGCTTGAATCTTTAAGTTGCACGTTTCCTGCTCACTCCATAAAGGTCTACGAAAAATTTCACAAAGAATGTCCTAAAATATTTGATCGGAATACACAAACGACTCAATGTCAATATCAAACCCGGCGTCAAACTTCATTGAGGAAAGAACTGCTTGAGAAATCGCCATTGTTACCTGCAAAAGAAAGAATGATCAAGTGCAAGGGGAAATGGAGGGAAAAGCAATTTCTGTAGGCGCAAAGATAAAAGGAAATAAAAGTTTGATTATATAGAGGGATTGGAGAAGACGCAAGCTTTCGTAGAACTGAGGTCAGCTAAACCTAATAAAATCAGAAGTCGAAAAGACTTAGCCTTCATCAGACAGCGTTCGACGAAAAATTAATTTTCATCGATCTCAGTTCGACGAACGACTTGTCTTCGTCGATCTCTGAAGTTAATAGGTTTCGTCGATCTCCGTTCGACGAAAGACTCAATTTTGTCGTTCTTCGTTCGACGAAATGATGGGATAAGTAGAAAATTTAATTTTTAATTGATTGAATCTCCATCTATCATTCCTAGCTGATTTATAAAGAAAATTTGTTTCTTTTCATGCAAGGGTTTGGTGAAAATATCAGCCCTTTGCAAATCAGTAGAAATGAATTGTAGGAAAATTTTATTTTTATCCACATTATCTCTGATAAAGTGGTGCCTAATTTCTATGTGTTTAGTCCTACTATGTAGTACTAGATTTTGTGCTATAGATATTGCACTAGTATTGTCACAAAATATAATTGATTTATTTAGATTGATACCATAATCTAGAAGTTGATTTTGTATCCACAATATTTGTGAGCAGCAACTGCCTGCAGCAATATATTCTGCTTCAGCTGTTGATGTAGACATAGATGTTTGTTTCTTACAAAACCAAGACACTATCCTATCACCAAGAAACTGGCTAGTTCCTGATGTGCTTTTCCTGTCTACTCTGCATCCAGCATAATCAGAATATGAGAATCCAGGTAATTCTAATTTCAATGTTGTTGGATACCAGAGTCCTAGATTTGGACAACCATTTATATATCTCAAAATTCATTTTAGGAAAATTAGGTGAGATTCTTTGGGGTTAACTTCGAACCTAGCACAAATACATGTAGCAAACATTATATCAGGTCTACTAGTTGTTAGGTAAATTAAAGAGCCAACAATTGCTCTATATACTTTCTGATCAACAGGTTTTGCTAATTCATCAGTGTCAACAACAGCATTGGAGGGCATGGGTGTTTTAATGTTGGAAGCATCAGACATACCAAATCTTTTCACTAATTCCTTAGCATACTTAGATTGTGATATGAATATGTCATTTGGAGTTTGCTTCACTTTAGGACCAAGGAAGTAAGATAACTCACCCATACTACTCATTTCAAATTTAGATTGTATTAGGTTAGAAAACCTTTTGTATAGATTTGAATCAGTAGAGCCAAAAGTAATATCATCTACATAGATTTGAACTAGTAATGTTTGATTTTTATATATCATGAAAAATAGGGTTTTATCAACAATGCCTCTACATAATTTGTTCTCCAAAATAAAATTATCTAAGGTCTCATACCATGCTCTGGGAGCTTGCTTGAGACCATAGAGATCTTTATTAAGCATAAATACATAAGAAGAGTGAGTTGGAGAGATGAAACCTGATGGTTGTTCCACATAGACTTCTTCTTTGATATATCCATTCAAGAATGCACTCTTCACATCCATCTGATATACCTTGAACTTCTTGAAGGAAGCAAAAGCAAGGAAAATCCTTATAGCTTCAAGTCTAGCAACAAGAGCAAAGGTTTGATCAAAATCAATTCCTTCTTCCGGAGAATATCCTTGGGCTACTAATCTTGCATTATTTCTTATTATGAGGCCTTGATCATCTAGCTTATTTCTGAAGACCCACTTGGTGCCAATGACTGAATAGCCTTTTGGTCTTGGAACCAAATCCCAAACCTTGTTCCTTTCAAATTGGTTGAGCTCCTCTTGCATTGCAAGAATCTAGTTTGGATCTTGTTCTGAATCCTTTATGGATTGAGGTTCAACTTGTGATAGGAAACAAGTATGCATCTGATTTTGGTGTAGCTGATGCCTTGTTTGAATACCTGCTGAAATATCTCCAATGATTTGGGATATTGGATGATCTCTAACTGTGATGTGGTCAACAGTTGGAGTTGGTTCAGCAATAGTTTCTTCTTGAGGGATATGATCAGTTGTCACTTGATTTAAATTGTCAGCAAGATCTTCTGGATGATCTTCTTCTTCACTGTCTTCAATAAGTTGAGATGATGGAAGTAGAGACTCTTCATTCTATAGATTTAGTCCATTGAGTTCTTCACATAGAGCTGGTACCTGCAAAGTATCTTTGGTAGAGGTGTTATTCCTCTCCTCATTTAACATATTAGTTTCATCAAAAGATACATGCATGGACTCTTCTATCTTAAGAGTAGTTTTGATGTAAACTCTGTATTCTTTACTAGAAAGAGAATATCTAAGGAATATACCTTCAGCAGATTTTGCTTCAAATTTCCTGAGATACTTCTTATCATTGTTATGCACATAGCATTTACAGCCAAATATCTTAAAATAGTTAACCTTAGGCTTTTTATTCTTGAGTAATTCATAGGGAGTTTTACCCTTAAGCTTATGTATCAGGCTTCTGTTCAACACATAATTTGCTCTGTGCACTGCCTCTGCCCAAAAAGAGAGTGGCAAGTGAGCATCGGCAAGTGAGCATCAGCAAGCAATGTAGTTGCTGATTCAATTAATGTTCTATTTTTTCCTTTCAGCTACCCCATTTTGTTGAAGAGTTCTAGGAGCAGAGAAACATTGTCTGATCCCTTCTTTTCTACAGAATTCTCTCATTAGAAGAGATTCAAACTCAGTGCCATGATCACTTCTGATCAATGCAACTAGAGTAGAGTACTCAATTTTGATGGACCTGAGAAATACTGTCAGAACACTGAAGGTGTCAGACTTGTTCCTAAGAAAGAACACCCAAGTGAATCTTGAGAAGTCATCTACAATAACTAGAGAGTAATGCTTCCCTCCTAGACTCTGTATTGCAGTGGGTCCAAAAATGTCCAAATGCAGTAAAAACAAAATCCTAGGTGAATCACTCTTGGATAAAGATTTAAAACTACTCTTGGTTTGCTTTCCTAGTTGACAAGCCCTGCAGAGTCCTTCCTTCTTGTATAAACCAGAAGGCAGCCCTCTAACAAGATTGTCCCTAGAAAGCTTAGATATAGTTCTAAGGTTAATATGTCCAAGCCTTTTATGCCATAATTCATTTGTTTTACTTATAGAATTAAATAAACAAATATCTGAATTGGCAGAGTCAAAATTGACTAAATAAATGTTTCCATGTCTAATACCAGATAATACATTTATGTTTTTAATTATTGGTAATAAGACATAAGGAGTGGTTAAAAGTTACCTGATAACCTTCATCACATAACTGGCTTATGCTGATGAGGTTGTGCTTGAGACCCTTGACATAAGCTACCTCTTTGAAGGTAACTGCTCCAACATTGATCTGTCCATAACCTTTTTTTTGTCCACAGTTGGAGTCTCCAAAGATCACTTTGGGTCCAAGCCTTGCCTTGTAATTGCTTAGGTTGTCCTTGTTTCCTGTCATATGCTTTGAGCACCCACTATCCAAGTACCATTGTTCTATTATTTTTGGATAGCCCTGTACCTACAAAACATAAAACATTCTAGTTGTTCTTGACCAAGACTACCTTGGATCCTTTTTTCTTTCCACAAAAATCAGAAATGTAAGATATCTCAGGCTGATCCTTATAGCCTTGTGGATGATATCTCCTTGGAGGAATTATCCACTCAGTGAAAGGATTCTTAGTATATTGAGAATAAGAATTTTTCAGATTTTTTGTATATTTTCTGTTCGACGAATTTGGGTGAATTCGTCGATCGTCGTTCGACGAATTGAGGTTATTTCGTCGAGCGTCGTTCGAATAATAACAATACCGAAAGTCTATCTTCAGAGTTCGTCGATCTCCGTTCGACGAATTCGTGTGATTTCGTCGAGCTCCGTTCGACGAATTCTATTGAATTCCTTTATTCTTAATATTCTTGCTTGAAATATTCTTACTAACATTTACTACATCTTTGTTCTTAGCAGAAATGAATTTTACTGGTGTAGATAAGATGTTTTTCTTAATAATATGTGGCTCACTTGATGATGCACCCAAGCCCAGTTTGCCACTTAGTCTGGCATTCACTGTGCTTGTGATGTCCATCAATTTGATAGTTCTCACATTTAGGGATTCTTCAAATTTCTTATCTTCAGATAACTTGTTCTCAATGAGGACAATGTGTTCTCTGGAGGCAGCCAAATCTCTCTTAAGATTGGCATTTTCTTCACTTAGATGGTTCATTTCAGCCAACTTGCCTCTGAGAGAGATTATCTCTTTCTCAGATTTAATTAAATCTAAACAAAGAGCTCTGAATTCATCTTTGAATTCATTTGAATTGAAATCAAAGTTAGATATTACCTGATCACTGTCAGTTTCAGATTCTGATTCTTCAGAGTTATTTTTTGAGGCATTGATAGCCATCATGCAGAAGTTTCTTTCTTCTTCATCATCACTGGAGCTGGATGATGATGCATATTCTGACTCACTACTTGAGTCATATATAGCCATCAAGCATTGGTCCTTCTCATTTGAATTTTCTTCATCTTCAGAAGAGCTGGATGAAGATTCTAATTCTGTTTCACTCCATGTTTTATCTACAAAGCCTCTTTCCTTATGCTTGTGTTTGTGGGAGGAAGGCTTGCTGGAGTGCATTTTCTCTTCTTTCTCTTTTCTCTTCTCCTTCTTTTGGTTCTCTGGACACTCAGGTAGAATGTGTCCAGGTTTCCTGCAGCCAAAACAAATTATTTCTTTAGAATTAGATTTGTCATACCTTGGCTTTTCTCTGGATCTTGAATCCTTCTTTCTGAAGTCTTTTCTATCCATCTTGTAGAACCTTTTGGTTAGTAAGCTCATAAACTCCACTTCTCCTGGAGCTTTATCTTCCTCTTCAATTGCTTAGAAAGCAATGCTCCTTTCCTTCTTGGATGCTGGTGAGGAAGTAGATTGTTCAGCTTCTCTGGACTTGATAAGCTACTCATAGGATTTAAGCTTGCCTAACAAGGTCTCAGTAGAGATCTCATTAAGGCTTTTGGCTTCCTTGATTGGCCTGATCCTAGAGTCCCATGTGCTAAGGAAGCACATTAATATCTTATCATTGACTTAAGTAATGGAGATCACTTTGTCTAAAGATTTCAGCTCATTGATTATGAGGCTGGGTCTGTTGTACATATCTACAACTGTTTCATTTTCTCCCTTTTGGAAATCTCATACTGGGAGATTATATGAGATCTTCTATCTTTTCTTTCATCGGCAGATCTTTCAACCATGTTGTTGAGGGAGGTCCAGATTTCCCTGGCTGAGGTGCTTTCCACAACCTCTTGAAATATGTCATCAGACATTGTCTGTTCCAATATATTCATTGCTTTGGCATCAGCACTTATCAACTTCTTTTGAGCTTCTGTCCACTCAGGAGGTGGAACAGTATTATTGTTTGTTGTTGCTTCAGCACTTGTTGTTGCTGTAGAAGTAGGGGGTCCTGTCAAAATCACATTAGATATCCTCATCAATAGAATTCATATATAACCTGATCCTTGCCTTCCATAATGCAAACTTATTTAGATTGCACATAGGAGGTCTTGTGCTTGAGTATTCTTTGTTCTGTGCCATGGATTTTTAGCAAAAGAAACATTAGAAGAAAATTTAAGATCTAATTGATCTTTTGATTCAGGTGTTAGCCTGTAAAGAATCAACCAACCTCTGATACTAATTGAAAGTCCTCTGATATCAATTGAAAGTAATCTCTGATATCAAAGGACAGGGAGGTTAGATCTTAGATTTACTCTAGAGGGGGTGAATAGAGTATTAAAATCTTTTTCACTTATTTTTATAGCGGAGTTAAAATAGTGATATTTATATGTGTATAACAGAGTGAGTTATAAAAAAACATCACAGCACATTACAGAAAAATAAACACAAACATAGAAGACATAAGGATCTATAGTAGTTCCCCAATAAACCTGGGTGCATCTACTCTTCTACCACCCTTGGTAGGAATCCACTAGGTTTTTGATCAGGTGTCCTATCACCAATGGGTTTTTGATCAGGTGCCCAAACACCACTGAGCTTTTGATCAGGTGCTCAAACCAACTACAGGTTTTTGATCAGGTGCCCTCCCACCAATGGTTTAACTTTTGAAGGGAGTTAGAACCCTGTACAAGATGGGATAAAGAGGGTTATGAAGTTCTTCTCTGTCAATAATCTGAGAGAAGACTAGTGGATTGTGTTGATGTAAAGCTCCCCCTGTCTGATAGAAATGGTTGACAGTTAATGGATGGAGCTTTCACTTGAATGAAATATCTTCTTGATAGTTGATGAATCTGAGAGACAAAGTTTCTCAGATTTGTTGTTGCTCTTGAAGATTTGAATTAGCAGTAGAAAACTGAGAGTATGAAGATTGTTGTTCTCTGAGAATGAAAAAGGTGATGCTTGAGGATGAACACTGTAAAACTTTTTGACTTTGTGTATTTCCTCTAGAATGTATCTTCTCTGTCGACTGACACTGTAATCCTTTTCTTTTCTATCTTGTTCCTTGTCTTTTTTGTTTTCCTTGACAATATATCTCTGATTTGAATTTCAAATCCTCTGAATAAGGAATAGAATAATCAGAATTGATTGTGTCTTGGAACTGCAATCTGATTCTTTAATTCCTTTTCCTTTTTAATAAATGATATCCTTTTCTAATATGCCAAACAACTATTTTCTCGAGAGAAGACAAAGGAAAGGAATAAAATAAAAAGGAAGGATATAATCCTTGACTTATCTGGAATATAGATCCGTTGCTTATTTAAGTTGATCTGAAATCAGAGAATAGAATATAACTAATCTGTCTGAGATTCGTCGAGCTGAGATAAGAATTCGTTGATCTGAATGTTGAGTTCGTCGACCACTAAGACTTGGGAAGTTTGTCGAACGCTGAGACTTAGCAAATTCGTCGAACGCTGAGACTTGGCAAATTCGTCGAACGCTGAGACTTGGCAAATTTGTCGAACGTTGAGACTTAGCTTTTCCTAAGTTCTAACAACCTAAAACCTTGACCCTTTAGACTATACAATGGGGGTCAACTTAGTCCTAGTCAATAGATAGTGATCCTAGCCCAAATCAGTAATTGGGTTGTTCCAACACAATCCCAACTGGGAGGGACCGTATATTGTAGATGAGGTGCTCAGGTCAGGAGGGTACCACCTCCGAGATGTGGATGGGGTACTCCTCGGACTGGCCAGGAGCGGGGATGACCTGAAATGATTTTACACTTGAAGTTTTTTGTAATTGACTTGTTATATATTTTACTCTCCATATATTGGTTCGAGAGTTTTTTCTAAGCAGGAGTCCTCATGATTTGGTGTTGGACTGCCCCAGATCGATTCCGCTGCCGGGCTCTCATAGACGGTGGGTTAGGTTGATCTCTGGAGAGGCTGGCAAGGTCGAAAGTTTTGGTGCTGGAGTGCCCCAGATCGATTCTGCTGTCGGGCTCTCATAGACGGTGGGTCAGTTTGATCTCTGGAGAGGTTGGCAAGGTAGAAAGTTTTGGTGCTGGAGTGCCCCAGATCATTTCCGCTGCCGGGCTCTCATAGACGGTGGGTCAGGTTGATCTCTGGAGAGGCTGGCAAGGTGGAAAGTTTTGGTGCTGGAGTGCCCCAGATCGATTCCGCTGCAGGGCTCTCATAGACGGTGAGTCAGGTTGATCTCTGGAGAGGATGGCAAGGTGAAAAGTTTTGGTGCTGGAGTGCCAATATCGATTCCGCTACTGGGCTAGATCAGGTTGATCTCTGGAGTGGCTGGCAAGGTGGAAATCTTTGGTGCTGGAGAGCTCCAGATCGATTCCGCTGTCGGGCACTCATAGACGGTGGGTCAGGTTGATCTCTAGAGAGGCTAGCAAGGTGAAAAGATTTGTTGTTGGAGTGCCCCAGATCGATTCCACTGTCGGTCTCTCATTGACGGTGGGTCAGGTTGATCTCTGGAGAGGCTGGCAAGGTGGAAAGTTTTGGTGCTCGAGTGCCCCAGATCGATTCCGCTGTCGGGCTCTCATAGACGGCGGGTCAGGTTGATCTCTGGAGAGGCTGGCAAGGTAACAAGTCTTTAGTATTGGATTGCCCCCGATTATTCCGCTTCCCGGCTCTCATAGACGGTGGGTCAGGTTGATCTCACGATGGGGCTGGCAAGAAGGTTATTCATGATATGGGGCTTGGTTCGCTAAATCTCTCAAGGCCTGGATAGGGCAATCCCTGGGGCTCACTCGCGGGAAATGAAAGACAACAATTGATGAAAAATGCCAAGTCCAAGAGTAACGGTGAGACGGATGGATACGGTGGTCGCACGGCCCGTCGGGTCGGGTCCTGGCTCGTTGAAATACTTGGAGAATTTATACTTGATGACTAATACCAGCGAGTCAGGGAGACCCGCCAACAAAGTGGTTCGCTGGCAGCGCTGGACGCTCACAGGGGTTGAGCGAGCGAGGCAGAGTAGCATCGACCCCGCTCACAAGGGCCCCAACGAGGCGACCCAGAAGTGTGAAGCGGCCCAGGCCTTACCCGGGTATGAAAGCCAACAGACGGTCTATCTAACGAAGCGTCTACGCGAGAAAAGCTACGCGAACGCCTTCTTAGATGTGCGCGAGGTAAGATAGTGAGACAAAGTGAATGTACGATGAAAGGGTGAACCTTATAACCATCGCAGACAAGAAATGTGTGAGCGCGAGCATGTCTAAACAAAGATGCGAGCGCGGGTAAGATTATGTGCACAGGCATAACAAAATAGAAAAACAATTTAAAGATTAAAAAAATACTATTTGTTTCTTTTCTCAAATGTTCATTACAAATGACGGCGAACCCGCCAATCAAAACAGAAGATTTACATTGAAAAGTAAAATGCTAAGGCCGGTCGCTGGATGGCTCTTCCTCGCTGCCGCAATTGTCTGGCTCCGGGATCGGCGCGAACAGGTCCCGGACGACATCCTCGATGTTGAGCCCCAAGGCATCCGGAGAAAGCAGGCTTTCCCCTTTGAGGGTCTCAAAGATGAGGTTGGCGACGCCCATTAAATTCTTACGTGTCGACTCCTACTTGTCTCGAGATTTATTGCAAGGCCGAGCTCGCGAAGGGGGTGGGGGGAGCACAGCTCTGGTCAACTCGCAGACGTGCACCTTGAGGAAGGTGACCTCTGATTCTAGGTTGGCGTTCCACGAGAGTAGCTGGCTCGCGGTCTCGGCATCCCGAAAAAGAAAAATGTAATTAAAGCGAAACATATAGCGAGAGAGATGGAAGTTATATGGAGTACTTACCATTCCACCTTGAAGGCTGGCGAGGAGACTTTCTGAGATGGCCTCTTTCCCCTTTAGTCTTGCGACCTCGTCGGTGGCCGCCTTGAGCTCGCACTGGAGATCTTTAGAATCCCTTTCTGTGGTAAGGTACCGCCGAGCCACCATGTGGGAGAGCTCCAAGGAACGGAAGTGGGCTCGCATAGACTCGTTGACGAGCAGCCATGATCGCAGGGCGCCGAAATTGGCGGTGTCCTCGCGGCCATATAGCCCGAAGGCGAGGGAGAACGCCTCGCCTCCAACCTTATCGCTCTTAACCCAGGATGGGAGGAGCGAAGAGCAAGAGATCTTGTTGAGGTCAGGATCCCACGCGAGCACTAGCTCGCCGAGGGCATCAGAGAGTTTAGCGCCCAGGACAAAATTCATGTGGTTGGCTGGCTTGGGCCCGCCGGGGGCATCTCTCGGCTCACTGCCCCCCTCGGCGGCCTTCTGGCTTGCGGGCGGGGGGAGCGGAATCTCGGCCTCGCTCAGGTCAATGAACTCTTTCCTCCTGGTCATGGGGGGGTCCCCTTGTTCCTTTTCTTTGCGGGAGGTGTTGCGGCGAGCTGGCCTGCGGGCAGCGGCCGTTTCTTACCCGAAGCCGAGCCGAGAGGCTCTCGGCACGCATCGGCTGCCGTGATAGCGAGAGAGATTGAAGAGAGGGTTGCGCTCCTCGCATGCGGGGGATGGATGGGAAGATCCCGCTCTCCTGCAAAGGCGATGAAAGAGTTAGCAGATAGAATAAGAAAAAATTATCGGAGCTTGCGAGTGCGAGACGAACCTTCTCCTTGCAGGACCGGAAGCAGCGAGTCCACCCTCTGCCGGAGGTAGACGACCTCGAAGTTCTTACCATCCAAGTATTGGTAGAGCCTAGTGTCGTCACCGCCGAGCGAGGCAGGAGGGCGATAGGTTGCATCATCCCGTTGGAGGGGGGAGAAGGGGATATTGTCGAACGGTCCTTTTACCAGGACGTATTTTTGGTGCCAGTAATGGGCTTTGTTCATCGTCTAGCAGACGGTGACATGCTGGCTCGCGAAATGGATTGTCCCATCTTTGTACGCGCGGAAGGAGAAGACTTTACGGAAAATGAGCAAGCTGAACTCGATCTTCTCCTCCCGCAGGTAGCAAGTGAACGCGGCCACCACGACGATCGCGTTCGGCGTCAGCTGGCTCAATAGGACACTGTAGTACTTGAGTACCTGAAAATTTCACCAAGGTAAGGTTAGCACGCTCCTTGCGAGCTGAGTAAGAATTGTGAGGGTCTAGTATATTACCTGGCATACTTCTGGCCAGAGTGGGAGTCACAACCCATTCTCAAAATGAGCAATGGGGATGGCGAGCTCTTCGGTGGACGGATCGTTGAGGGTGGCAGTGCTTGGCGGGCGATGAGCTACATACCCCGAGGGGATGTACTTGTCCACCCTGGTGAGTGACTCGTCACCAGTGAGCGAGGCACAGAAGAACGTATGGTCGTGAAAGGCCCCAGCGCACCTGGCTCGCCCTTCGGATTCACCCTCGACAACCATGATGATAGTAGCTACGAACTGGGAAAAGACCGAGTGCGAGCTGAAATTTGCGAGAGGGCCTGGAAGAGAAAAGAAAGGCTGGAGAACAGTTAATGCGGTAGTTAGAAAGTGAAACATGACGGCTATTTATAGAAATGAAATAGGCGGGAACGATTCGAAGTGCCGGGTGGTGCGGATAGCGGAACCGCGCTGTGATTTTTCATCTTCTCAGGGCCTTATCTGCTCCAAGCGGGTTGGCGTCCTAACGGAACCCACTGACTCGCCGTCGGCGAGCCAAAACTGTAGAAAGAAAAAGCAAAAGTAGCGAGGGCGAGGCAATATCTCGCGAGCCATACATATCAAATGAAAAGCAAGCAATGCGCGAGCGCAATTAACGTAACGATAGAAATAATACAAAGATAAAGCTCGCGAGCGAGCGGGAATATCCTTATTACAAAGTCACGAATCATTTGGAACCCCCAGAAGCGGGGGGAAATGGTAACAAGAGCGAGCAACAAAAACAATAAAAGATAGATGTTCAGTAATTGAGCCATTTCCAGTGGCTGCGGCCCGCACACCAGAACACGGAGGAATCCTTGGATAATGGTACTCGCGGACCGACTGGACCTCGCGCTACATCAGGAACATATAGTCCTCGATTTGCGTGAGGTGCACCCCAAGAGAGGTGACCTCGCTGTGAGCGACCTGTCGCACCTTAGTAAGGACGCGCGCGTTCGCATCCTCCATCGTAGCAAACCTCTCTTCATACGTGATCCGGTCCATCTGATTCTGATCATATAGCTCTCGCAGCATGGAGGTGTGTTTTTGGAATATCTTGGTGACTTGCCTATTCATCTGCTCGGGGTTGCTGGGATTCCACAAGAAATCTGCGACCTGGCTCGGCGAGGGCGGGGGCGACATCTCCACCTCCCCATGCTCTGACTCGGTAGGCGGGGTAGGAGGAGCACATGTGAATGAAAAGTCAGCATAAGTGGTTGTTGTTGAAACCGAGACTTGAGAACAAGACATGGTCTCTGTGGAGTTTGGGGTCCCCGAAAGAGGTGGGGACCTCACACCTACTTCTCTCAAGGGAGAGCACTAGGCCATAGACTAAGGAAACTAGGAACAAGACCAAGGGCTCAGCAAGGAGGTCCCACCACACACCCGGAAGATCTTAGAGCGCTTCCCCTCCCAATCCAATGCTAAGCTTGGGGCACCTTTGGAGGCTCACTTCACCCACTTGAAGAAACATGGGGAGAGAGAAGCCCAAAGAGAAGTCCCCTCCAAATGGTGCCCCATTGGTCCTATTAATAAATTTTCGGACTTGGTCTGCCGATTGCCACATTCTGGCCTACGAGATTACGAAAATACCCCCAAGTTTGGCCTGCAAATAGCCAAATCCTGCCATTTCGAGGCGCTAAATGCAGGCCACCCCCTATTCCTGGGGCTGGATGAGAGGGGGCAGGCCGCCTCCCTTGCTCGCCTCCCCTCACTCAGGCGGGGGTGAGCCCGGGAGGCCACCCACCTCACTGGCTCGCCCCCTACTGGGGCGGGGGCGAGCCCAGGAGGCCACTCACCTCACCGGCTTGCCCCCCTGCTGGGGTGGGGGCGAGCCCGAGAGGCCACTCGCCTCATCGGATCACCCCCCTGCTGGGGCGGGGGCGAGCCCGGGAGGCCACTCGCCTAACCGGCTTGCCCCCTTGCTAGGGCGGGGGCGAGCCCGGGAGGCCACCCACCTCTCGGCTCGCACCCCTGCTGGGGAGGGGGCGAGCACGGGTGGCCACTCGCCTTACCGGCTCACCCCCCTACTGGGGCGGGGGCGAGCCCGGGAGGCCACCCGGCTCTCCGGCACGCCCCCTATTGGGGCGGTGGCGAGCCCGGGAGGCCACCTGCCTCTCGGCTCGCCCCCTGCTTTGGTGGGGCCGAGCCCGGGAGGCCACTCGACTCACCGGCTCGCCCCCTGCTGGGGCGGGGGAGAGCCCGGGAGGCCACCCGCCTCTCAGCTCGCCCCCCTGCTGGGGCGGGGGAGAGCCCTGGAGGCCAGCCGCCTCACCGGCTCGCCCCCCTACTATGGCGGGGGCGAGCCTGGGAGACCCGCCTCTCGGCTCGCCCTCCTGCTGGGGCGGGGGTGAGCCCGGGAGGCCACTCTCCTCACCAGCTCGCCCCCTTACGGGTCTGGGCGAGTGGGAGGCCTCCCGCCTCCGCCGCTCACCCCCCCCCCCCAACCCACCTATCGGGTATGCCTAGAAAACTCTCATGCCCCTCCTACTGCCCTGTGGCAGTGCTTTAAAAATACCAGGCCTAAATACACCCTGGGCCCCAGGGACCCACTCAGAGAATACAGGGTTGTACACAATCCCCGCTCTTTTCAAGCGGGTTACATGCTCGGAAAGAAAAGTCCAACCCTGCCTATTCGACGAGTGGCGCTGGGGGAAATTGAGAAAACTCTATATCACCCCAGGAAAATTTTACCTAAGCCTCCCAATGAGGCCACTACTGCCCTGCCGGCTAGTGAGAGCCTGGCTATCAGAGCCATCTCGAGGGAAAAACTACTTAGCCTCCGCGAGAGTCCTTCCTACCATGCGGGCTAGCGAGAGCCCGGCTAGCGGAGCAATCTCGGGGGAAAACACTTAGCCTCCCTGAGAGGCCTTCCTACCCTATCAGCTAGCGAGAGCCCGACTAGTGGAGCCATCTCGGGGGAAAAACACTTAGCCTCCCCGAGAGGCCTTCCTACCCTGCCGGCTAGCGAGAGTCCGACTAGCGGAATTACCTCAGGGGAAAAACACTTAGCCTCCCCGAGAGGCCTTCCTACCCTACCGTCTAGCGAGAGACGGCTAGCGGAGCCATCTTCGGGGAAAAACACTTAGCCTCCCCGAGAGGGCTTCCTACCCTACCGGCTAGCGAGAACCCGGCTAGCGGAGTCATCTTGGGGGAAAAACACTTAGCCTCCCCGAGAGGGCTTCCTACCATGCCGGCTAGCGAGAGCCCGGCTAGCGGAGCCATCTTGGAGGAAAAACACTTAGCCTCCCCGAGAGGCTTTCCTGCCCTGCCGGCTAGCGAGAGCCCGGCTAGTGGAGCCATCTCGGGGAAAAAACACTTAGCCTACCCGAGAGGCCTTCCTACCCTGCCGGCTAGAAAGAGCCCGGATAGTAGAGCCATCTCGGGGGAAAAACACTTAGCCTCCCCGAGAGGCCTTCCTACCATGCCAGCTAGCGAGAGCCAAGCTAGCGGAGCCTTCTCGGGGGAAAAATACTTAGCCTCCCCGAGAGGCCTTCCTATCCTACCGGCTAGCGAGATCCCGACTAGCGGAGCCATCTCGGTGGAAAAACACTTAGCCTCCCCGAAAGGCCTTCCTACCCTGCCGACTAGCGAGAGACCGACTAGCAGAATCACCTCGAGGGAAAAACACTTTGCCTCCCCGAGAGGCCTTCCTACCCTGTCGGCTAGCGAGAGCCATCTCGGGGGAAAACACTTAGCCTCCCCGAGAGGCCTTCCTACCATGCCGACTAGCGAGAGCCCGGCTAGCGGATACATCTCAGGGGAAAACACTTAGCCTCCCCGAGAGGCCTTCCTACCATGCCGTCTAGCGAGAGCCCGGCTAGCGGAGCCATCTCAGGGGAAAAACACTTAGCCTCCCCGAGAGGCCTTCCTACCCTGCCGGCTAGCGAGAGCCCGGCTAGCAGAATCACCTCGGGGGAAAAACACTTAGCCTCCCCGAGAGGCATTCCTACCTTGCCGGCTAGCGAGATCCCGGCTAGCGGAGCAATCTCTGGGGAAAAACACTTAGCCACCCCGAGAGGCATTCCTACGTTGCCGGCTAGCGAGAGCCCGGCTAGCGGAATCACCTTGGGGGAAAAACACTTAGCCTCCCCGAGAGGCCTTCCTACCCTGTCGGCTAGCGAGAGCCCGGCTAGCGGAGCCATCTCAGGGGAAAAAACACTTAGCCTCCCTGAGAGGCCTTCATACCCTGCCGGCTAGCATGAGCCCAGCTAGTGGAGCCATCTCGGGGGAAAAGTACTTTGACAACCTCCGGCCACCGAGCGGTTCCCGACCCTGCCATCTTGGTGGGAGTCTGGTCATCGGGCCAGCATCGAGGCATTCCAGCACAAAATATTTCCACCTTGCCAGCCTCTCCAGAGATCAACCTGACCCACCATCTATGTGAGCCCGGCAGCGGAATCGATCTGGGTCACTATAGGACCAAAACACTCCACCTTGCCAACCTCTCTAGAGATCAACCTAACCCACCGTCTATGATAGCCCGGCAGAGGAATTGATCTGGGGCACTACAGCACCAAAACTTTCCACCTTGCCATCCTCTCCAGAGATCAACTTGACCCACCGTCTTTGAGAGCCTGACAGCGAAATCGATCTGAGGCACTCCAGCGCCAAAACTTTCCACCTTGCCAGCCTCTCCAGAGATCAACCTGACCCACCGTCTATGAGAGCCCGGCTAGGGAATCGATCTGGGGCACTCCAGCACTAAAACTTTCCACCTTACCAGCCTCTCCAGAGATCAACCTGACCCACCGTCTATGAGAGTCTGGCAGCGGAATCGATCTGGGGCACTCCAACACAAAAACTTTCCACCTTACCAGCCTCTCTAAAGATCAACCTGACCCACCATCTATGAGAGCCCGGCAGCGGAATCAATCTGGGGCACTCCAGCACAAAAACATTCCACCTTGCCAGCCTTTCTAGAGATCAACCTGACCCACCGTCTATGAGAGCCCAACAGCGGGATCGATCTGGGGCACTCCAGCACCAAAACTTTCCACCTGGCCAGCCTCTCCATAGATCAACCTAACACACCGTATATGAGAGCCCGGCAGCAGAATCGATCTGGGCACTCTAGCACCAAAACTTTTCACCTTGCTAGCCTCTCTAGAGATCAACCTGACCCACCGTCTATGAGAGCCCGGCAGCGGAATCGATCTGGGGCACTCCAGCACAAAACCTTTCCACCTTGCCAGCCTCTCCAGAGATCAACCTGACCCACCGTCTATGAGAGCCCGGCAGCAGAATCAATCTGGGGCACTCTAGCACCAAAACTTTCCACCTTTCCAGCCTTTCTAGAGATCAACCTGACACACCTTCTATGAGAGCCAGGCAGTGGAATCGATCTGGGGCACTCCAGCAACAATACTTTCCACCTTGCCAGCCTCTCCAAAGATCAACCTGACCCACCGTCTATGAGAGCCCGGCAGCGGAATCGATCTGGGGCACTCCAGCACCAAAACTTTCCACCATGCCAGCCTCTCTAGAGTTCAACCTGACCCACCGTCTATGAGAGCCCGACAGCGGAATCGATCTGGGGCACTCCAGCACCAAAACTTACCAACTTGTCAGCCTCTCCTGAGATCAACCTGACCCACCATCTATGAGAGCCCGACAGCGTAATTGATCTGGGGCACTCTAGCATAAAGAACTTGAGGACCCATGCTTAGAAGAAACATTGAAACCAACTCATGATGATTCAAATATGTAATAAATCAATATGAAAAGTGTAAGTGTAGGACTGGATCATCCCTCACCTACTCGAGAGAGGGTCAACTCACAAAATGGGACTTCTCTACCCGGCTCGGTGAGCGGTTCGCACTCGCGGAGTCAGCTCGCTGACCTCTGCACTTGTCGGAGTACCAAACAGCTACCGCCTGGGAAGGTCTCGCCAAATCGCCTCCGCTCGACCCCTCTTAGGCCGGCGCAAGTGGGGGCTGGATGCCGCCCCGCTCGCCCCCCTTTGGGGTTGGGCGAGTGGGGGCTGTCCAACACCCCACTCGCCCCCTTGGGGATGGGCGAGTGGGGATTGGCTGCCTCCCCACTCGCCCCCTTGGGGCTGGGCAAGTGGGGGCAGGCCGCCTCCCCAATCCCCCCCCCCTCTTTGGAGACCGGCAGAGTGGGGGCCGGATGCCGCCCCACTCGGCACCTCCGGCACCTTCTTCCTAGATTTATGGTCGGGGGTGCTCTCGCCCATCTACTGGGGCGGGACCTTCAGGCCGCCTCCTCCACCTCCAGCCATAGAGCTCAGCTTGAGATTTTTCCTGCTGGTCACTCTCCACGCTCACCGTACCATAAATGTTGAAACCGAGACTTGAGAACAAGACGTGGTCTCTGTGGAGTTCGGGGTCCCCAAAAGAGTGGGTGACCTCACACCTACTTCTCTCAAGGTAGAGCACTATGCCGAAGACTTAGGAAACATGGAACAAGACGAAGGGCTCAGCGAGGAGGTCCCACAACACACCCGGAAGATCTTAGAGCGCTTCCCCTCCCAAGCCAATGCTGAGCTTGGGGCAACTTTGGATGCTCTCTTCACCCACTTGAAGAAACTTGGGGAAAGAGAAGACCAAAGAGAAGTCCCCTCCAAATGGTGCCCCCTTGGTCCTATTTATAGTTTTTTGGACTTGGTCTGCCGATAGCCACATTCTAGCCTATGAGATTACGAAAATACCCCCGAGTTTGGGCTTCCAATAGCCAAATCCCGCCATTCTGAGGCGCTAAACGCAGGTCTCCCACTATTCCTGGGGCTGGACGAGTGGGGGCAGGCCACCTCCCTTGCTCGCCCACCTCACTCGAGCGGGGGAGAGCTTGGGAGGCCCCCCGCCTGACCGGCTCACCCCACTGCTGGGGCGAGCCCGGGAGGCCACTCGCCTCACCGGCTTGCCCGCCTGCTGCGGCGGGGGGCGAGCCTGGGAGTTCACCCACCTCTTGGCTCGCCACCTGCTGGGGCGGGGGTGAGCCCGGAAGGCCACTCGCCTCACCGACTCACCACCCTGCTGGGGCGGGGGCGAGCCCCGGAGGCCACTTGCCTCACCAGCTCGCCAACAGCTGGGGCGGGGGTGTGCCTGGGAGGCCACCCGCCTCTCAGCTCACCCCCCTGGTGGGGCGGGGGCGAGCCCGGGAGGCCACTCACCTCACCGGATCGCCCCACTGCTGGGACGAGGGCGAGCCCGGGAGGCCACCCGCCTCTTCGGCTCACCCCCTGCTGGGGCGGGGGCGAGCCCGGGAGGCCACCCGCCTCTCGGCTCGCCCCTACTGGGGTGGGGTCGAGCCCGGGAGGCCACTCGCCTCACTGGCTCGCCCCACTGCTTGGGCAGGGGCGAGCCCGAGAGGCCACCCGCCTCTCGGCTCTCCCCCCTGCTGGGGCGGGGGCGAGCTCAGAAGGCCACCCGCCTCACCGTCTCGCCCACCTGCTGGGGCGGGGGCGAGCCCGGGAGGCCACCCGCCTCTCGGCTCGCCCCCTGCTGGGGCGGGGCGAGCCTGGGTGGCAACTACCCTCACTGACTCGCCCCCTTACGGGGCTGGGCGAGTGGGAGGCCGCCCGCCTCCTCCGCTCCCCCCTTACCAGGTATGCCCAAAAACTCTCATGCCACTCCTACTGGCCTGGGGCAGTGCTTTAAAAATACCGGGCCTAAAGACACCCTGGGCCCCGGGGACCCACTCGGCAAATACAGGGTTGTACAACTATAAAAGAGGCAGTCGACAAAAATTGTTTAACCTGGCGAGATGAGATTGTTATGGGGTCGCGGGCGAGAAGAACTTGTCTAGACTTTGAAGGCTTTAGTGAAGGCTGGGGTAAGGGATTTCCCTAAACCAGGGTGGTTTGTTATCTCGTCCGCGACCTGGGCTCCGTTGGCCCAGAATGCCAAACCCCAGAGTGATAATGTTCTGGTTTAGTGGGCGGGGCGAGCCCACCGGAGTGGGGACTCGCCGCTCCGAATTCGAGGGATGAGACCCTGTGAAGAGCAATGGAAAGCAAGGAAAACGACTTACCGGGACGCGAGGGTGAGGCTCGCAGGTCAGTGGTCCTCACATCAGGGGGGATCAGTTCTCCCGGGGGACGTGGGGCGAGACCACTTTGGCGATGGCCTGATAAGATTTTCCTCGGCGGGAGGATCCTGCGAGAAAGAAAACAGAGTTAAGTGAATACCATTGGGATAGTCAAAAATTATGTGACAGGACCTGCGAGGCGAGCTCATGGTGGGGAGGCGAGAACATAGGTGATGACTCATCCTCCCCAGGCGATCGCCGGATGGTCTTCGCCTTTTTTGTTCGAGGCGTAGGAGGGGCAGGCTCTGGGGAAACCCAGGGGGCGAGCTCAGTGGCTTTGGCCTTTTGTGCCATTTGCGAGGCCTTGAGGCGAGCCAATAACTCCTCCCTCTTGGACATCTTAAAGAGAACAGTAGTGAGCCGCGAGACAGAAAAGAAGGAGAGAAAGTTTAGGTACCATTCAGAGAGGATGGTATTTATAGACTCGGTTATGGGGCCCACCAGAATACTCTCACCACGTCACCAAGGGGCCGGTGAACAACAGGGGTTGGATGTTTCTTCGCGAGCCTAAAGTAGCGTCACGTAGAGCGGGGATTGTGTACAACCTCGGTGTCCGCCAGGGGGTGAGCATTCGCAAAGGAACCAGGAGGGGAGGAGAGATGAGCAGGAAATGAGTAAGAAGGCAAAAGGAGTAAGCAGGCGAGCGAGCCAGGGTGTCGGGCGAGCCAGGCTCTCGCTGGTCGCTCACGGTAGGGTGAGGGGGCCAGACACTCATCGGTTAATCGCAGGGAGGCGAGTAAGATGAGCCTATCAATTCACGAGAGAGGTCCTTGTGGGCGGCTCGCCCAGGAAGGGTTCATGATCATTTTTACTTAAAAACCCCTAGTGGTCTGCAGTTAGCCCCTCCAAACAGTGGAGTTTGGCTGTTGGCATATCATTTTGGGTTGCATATAGAAAAAGTGTAAGGTGGAATTCTGCTATTAGCAGACCAGACTTGAAAAACTCTATATAGACCTTGAAGGGCATCTTGGGAGAGGATTCCAATCTCAGTACTCTGAGCTTCTTCATCCCTAGGTTATCTTGGCTTAGCTCTCAGGCTCTCCAAGGTGCCCAGTCTCAGCTTTAGCTTGGGAGGGGAAACGCTCAAATATCTTCTAGGTGTGTGGTGGGACCTCCTCGCAGCGACCAAGGGTCTGTGTTTAGTTTCGAGTCTCCGGTCGGTTCCTTCCAAGGAATCAGTAAATGCTAGCTGCCCCTCATCCTTGAGGGCCCGAGCTCCACAAAGAAGCCAAGTCCTGGTTTCAACAGTTAGACTACAAGGCATAAGCTGAGATCACCTGGAATAGGCTGAGGCCATCAGGGGATAACGCCGACGTTAAGTATAATGCCAGTCGTTAGCTACTGAGACCGCTGCGATCACCTGGGACATGTTGAGCCTGCTAGGCACAAGCTGAGATCACCTGAAATAAGCTGAAACCACCAGGGGATAACGCCAGCGTTAAGTCTAACGTTGGGCATTAGCAACTGAGACTGCTTCGATCACCTAGACATGCTGAGACCGCACGAGACTTGAAGAAGGTTGACAGGAGACAAAACACTCAGTCGAGCTAACGCCGGCATTATGTCCTAACGCCGGGCATTAGCTATTGAGATTGCAGAGATCACCGAGATCGCCAGGAATAGGCCAAAACCGCCTGGGACAGGCTGAGACCACATGGGAGCAGGCTGAGACCTCCTGGTACCTAAAAAAGGTCAGCTTAGAGGGGATCACCGATTTCTGGGTAAACATGATCCCCGTATTTTTTCAAGTTTTGAAAAACTTCGAAAAAATAGAACTTACCCACGAGAATCGAGATCCACCTTTTCTGTGAGGACAGAACATGTGTATAAAAGTGTATATACCTGTGGGAACTTACTAATGCCTGAAGAGAACTTGCGAACGTTTACTTTCTCTTCTACAAAGAAAGAGAGTCAAAGCAAATATAAAAGAAACTCATTACTTGAGTACCTGAGGAGAACTCGTGAATACCTGCTTACCTCTGTAAGAAGGTAGTCAAAGCAAGTAAAAAGGAAAAATATTACCTGAGTACCTGAAGAGAACTCGCGTGCACCTTCTTATCTCTGCGAAAGAGTAGTCAAAGCAGGTATGAAAGAAACATATTACTCGAGTACCCGAAGATAACTCGCAAGCACCTTTTCTATCTGCAAATGATACAAGAACAGGTGTATATATAAGATTATGTATTTAAATAGAGGTTAAGTACATGCAGTAACATGTTGGTACCTTCTTTCTTCCTGTACTAGAAGAGGCAAGAGATAAACATTCATAAAAGAAATGTTCTGAGTACCTCAAGAAGATTTTTTGACATTCGCTTCATCCTTTTACTTAAAAATCATAGGGAATAATCATTTGATTTATAGAAGAGACATGAACACCCATTCACAACCACTTGCTTTGGTGTTTTGATAGAATGATATCTCTATTGTGAAGAAATGAGACAACACTCATGTCTACGGAAGGAGAAAGCCAACATTCTGATATCTTCATATTCACATGCTCCCAAAAATATGAGTATGAAGCTAATACAACTGGATGATTTTTGACTTGCCTATAATAATGTTTCTAATGATATCACGTTAGCTGATGCCTAACTCAATATATGATTTGAGAAATCTGAGGTCATAAATAGATTAGTCATGAAATCCAGAAGTCTGGAAATCCAGAAATCCAAAACTCCAGGAATCCCGACATGAAGAAAATATGGGATTTTATGGTACCTGAAGAATTAGTACCCAACAAATAATTGCATGTTTATTTTGTAGTGCATTGCGGTATATACTAAAATTAGTCAGTTTTTCTTGCGAGTAATATCACACCATCTAACATCAGTAGTTAGTAATCTATCACGACCAATCCATTATCAAATGGAATCATCTATATTCAAGCAAAGCAAGTCGATTAACTCGACAAAATGTCATGGCAATCAAGGACAATCATCACAGAGTAGGAGAGAGAGATTGGGTGAGGGGTTGGGCTACCCTGCACATCAAACAACAGAGGTGGTATTTCCACCGTTCACATCCACGCATTTTAGGAGTATTAATGTAAACAACAGAAAGTAATGTAATGAAAAATCTTAAGACATAATTGGATAAATGTCTGCAATGGAGGATACGATAGTGTATATGGACATAAGGTCTGATATACCTGACTGCTGAGAAAGTCTTCATGATGATAGCTGTTGGTAGAACCTGAGTTGGTTCTATACTTATTACAAGTAAAAGCTAAAAATAAAGAGATGTAGAAAAACTCCAAACAAATGAGAGTTATATGAAACAAGAAATAAAATGGAATTTTATCTCATCTCTACTCTATGCACTTATTTTATTGAATGAAAAAAACCCTTTGCTTGTAATATTGCTTCTGGTTGAGGATAGATTGCCAGATTATTGAGAAAAATAATCGTGTAGTCATCCTGCTTTCCATAGTTCGTCTACCAGCTTCCGAAGAGCTCGATAGTGTTTTGTATCATGACCAATGTCTCAGTGATATTTGTAGAAGAGTGCTCCATGACGATACTTGGCCTTTGATCTCATAGGGCGAGGAACTCTAAACTATGGCATATCTTGAATGATCAGAATAAGTTTTTCCATGGGAACATTGAGCTGAGTATACTCTCCTGGATAATTTTTGAATTCAAGTGTACTTGGATTGTAAGACTGGATTGGACAAGCTTCCAAAAATTTAGGTGATCCATCTGACGCGCGAATCTAGCACACCGCTATAGGCGGTAGCGAGACTACGGCACGAAACGGCAGTGTCTGATCGTTCAAGTTATAAAATATGGGTGTGATCCCCAAGTATCGAATATCTAAGGAACACAGTAAGGTAGAGTTTATTTTTGAGGAAGGACTTGAGATCGAAGTCCTTTAGGTCGGGTGAATGTGTAGGGGGTGATTTGGTTTATGGAAAATAAAAGAAAAGAAACTAAACTACTCCTATGCAGGCGGCTATGCGCTACTTCGCCGGGAAGATGGAAACTATGCAGGCCGCTATGCACTACTTCGCTAGGCGGATGGGCGAGAAGGCAAGCGGATGGAGTGGTTCACACTGGCAGAAAGGTTTGAGGGTCGTTAGCACCTCTTAGCTAGGCGGATGGAATACACGGGCCGCTATGCACCGCTTTGCTGCGCGAATGGAAGAGTAAGCTTGCGGATAGAATGGTTCACACCGGCGGAGTCGAGGTGGATTACACGGGCTGTTAACACCACTTAGCTTGGAGGATGGAAGAGTAGGCATGCGGAGTGGAAGAGAAGGCTAGTAGAATGAAGTGGGGGTGGAGTGGATTTGGTGGCGCACCTCGAATACACAAATAAACAATATAATTTCATAAAAATGAAATTAATATTACAAATCAAGGTTTATAATGCACATCATCAAATAATGAAGATTATATTCATATACATCTACACAAGTTAGAGAGAAAGGCAAGAGATATGACCGAATCCGGAGACTTGTTGTAGATTCTCGGTAGGAATCACGGGGTTGTCAATCCGCGTCCAAGCTCGGTCCCAACTATTGTCCGGGGTAGAGGAGGGCTGTCACTTCCTCCCAATGGACCCGTCTTCTCCGGTAAACTACAATTCAGTCACGTCCGATGCGAAGAACTCTTTGCTTGGCGATGAAGATGGAGGTGGAATCCTCTCCTTGAAGCACTTGGATGATGGAGGCGGCCGAGAGGATGCTCCGGCTTTGGATTTGCAAGGAAATGGTGGCAGGAGCTCCTCCTTAAGGTGGGAGGCGATGGAGCGGAAAAAATGGCATGGAGCAGAGCTCTTCGGTGCGGGAAAAGATCGATCAGGATTAAGGCGGATCCTACGGCTTTTATAGAAACAGTCAGAAACTTGTTCACGCACGTCCGTGCGATATTAAGTGTTCAGCAGCCCAGGAAGATGAAGCAGATCGCCCTTGCGATTTTACTCACACACGGTTGAGTCCGGCCATGCATAAAAATGCACGGGCAAATTCCAAATGTACGAAAACAGACAAACAGGGGGCTCGTGCGTTTTATTCACGCACCGTCGAAACCGATCGTGCGTAAAAATGCACGGGCAAACTAGATCACCATTTTGCCAGCAGATAAGCACGCATGGTCGGAGCAATCGTGCGTCAAGAAAATGCATAACCGTGCGATTCATGCGGAAATGTAATTTGGGCAAAATGGAGATATGTCCACCTTCACAGCACAATAAGCAGCTGGGAATACACCTCCAGCAACATCCAAATACAGAAAAAGGGTTGGGGAGCACCATGTGCTTACCCCCAACAACATGGAGTGCAAATGCACACCAAAATGGGCCAAAATATTGCACTTAAAGTAAAAGCATGAACAAGAAAAATATAAGCAATTACGAACTGAAATTGAAGTACAAATGCAGGAAAACTAGCCTGGATGAGTCCGAAAATCAGTATATAAATTGGACTCATCTCACACCCAGACTTACCTGTTTGCGCGTCCCGAGCAAACAATCTCCCATGCGGACTAGAAAAATCAAGAGCTGGCGAAGTAATTGAATAGCAAAGTACTATGCGAAGTCGCTTACACGCGCACGTTGAAATTTTAGTAGAAAAATCTTTTAAACATGCGAAATAGATTAGAATCTTATTACTGCTACTAATAATTTGAATCGTGGTGAATCCTTCAATCACGCGTAGGGGGAATGTAGCTCGATCACTAAGTGGAATATTGCTAGAGATCGAGGATCGGGACAACCTCCAAAGAAATCCATCAATGACGATGGCCATAAGCTTGCCCGTTCGCACTCTCTCCACGGTACTAGTTACGTTCAGAGCGCAAGTCAATAGGACTTTAGGTTATGATTTAGGCTTAGGCTACGGTGCGGTAAACAATGATAAACGTGGGGGCTTAGCACACCTAACCCAAATGAGCACGCAATAAATCACCATCCCAAGGCAATAATGAAAAATGTGTACACCACACCCCCAAACTTAAACATGAAACTATGGGGTGTGTACACCACCTAATCCCAAATACATTTCTTCACAACATTTTTTTTTCTTTTCTCTTTTCAAAATTATAACTTTGCACATATAATAACAAATTCAGCTATATTTTTAATAACGCATTGCCACCACAACCACAAATATACACTGCATCAACACCCAACATTTCAATGCACAAACTGCTTGAGCTCGGAATTTGGTGTGCGATTAGGATAGACATTTTGGCTTTGGTGAATTGAAGGTGGAGCTGAATCAATCGGTAGGGATTAGGCATAAAAGGCCTAAGCAAGGATAGAGCGTTTAGGAATGGTGCAAAGGCTCAACTGGGCCAAAGAATGGCCTATATCACACTTGCACAAATGAAATAACCTATACTCATGCTTCGAGAGTTACTAGGGGAAATTTCTTAGCCATCGAGAAAGAATATCCATCCTCCCGACTCGAGGAATACATCACTAGCGATCGTCTACACAGTCACCTACACTACCGTCGGATTCTACTGGATTCACGAATTACGAGTAGAATAAACAACACTCACACAAGTAGAAAATTATAGAACTAAATGCATGAGAAAAATCTAATTCAAGAATTTTAACACGAGACACGAGCACTAGACTAGGAGCATTACATGAGTCAACGTGTTACTCCGCCACTCAATCCTATACCAGCATCAAGATCTTCCAATCACACACAACAATTAAATTTTACCCGAGACGCAGCGACAAATAAGTGCTCGCTCAAGTGGGTGTTGTGGTGCACATGAAAAAGAAAAATTAAATGATATAATCAATCTTATAGCATGCACCTAATATAATGTGATTGGTGCACAATAGGTAACGACGTGAATTCACTCTCCCCCAGACTTACATGAAACTATATAAAGAAATGTGATCGTAAACTAAAAATATGGAGGGAGAGGTTTAGAATGTACCACATGCTCAGAAGTGAGCATACCAGAAGATTGGCGTGTAAAACCAAGAAAAAGCTGCAGCATCCGCCATCCATACAAAGTACCTGCAGGAGAGACATCTCCAAGCAATAGAGAATATAAATACTAAATTATTAGAGGATTAGAGAAATAAAAACAACGAAAACTGGGTTGTCTCCCATTAGCGCTTTTTTTTACCGTCCTTAAGCTGGACTAAATAACTGTATTAAGCGGTTTTAATAATATTGTCTAATCAAAAAGAGAAAAACTAATAAATCCTAATTATTACATGTACGCCAAAATGATCAATTGTAAGTTGATTTAAAGTAGTAACTGAAAATGAAAGAAATGGGTCTGAAGACCCGAAAGCAGCTCTCAAGAGGATCAGGAGCCTTCCATCTCCATATTTCATCCTTCTTCATCCTCTTCCTCTCCTCAAATCAGCGGTCATGGATGAAGTAGCGTTTACCGCCCTGCACCCAGTCTTTCAAGGAGAACGCAAGCAATGATGATGAGGTGGAATAGGCGATTGATTTTATCATTGCCATTTGCTTCTCCTTCCAAGACTGCCACTCAGAATTACCCGAGAATGGGTCTAAAAATTTATTCACCTGCAGGGGGATATATGAAATATTAGAAATCAAAGTAGGCGGGGGAGCAGGAAGGATGAACTTATCAATATCAGCATACAAAGAAGGATGATTAGGGAATAAAATCTACGAAGAACTAAAAGGTCCAAATAAAGGAGTGGCCCCGATGTCACTCCTAGCAGGTTCCCAAGCCTGATCACTATCAGTGTCTTAAGAATCAAAATGAGGTGCATCTGAGAACTCGAAGGCATCAGTGGTGCGACAGATCTCCTTAACCAATGAAGAGGTGCACAACTCCTCATCAGAAAGGTCATCCTTGTCATCCCACTTCGGTGCAGCTTGGAGGTCTAGAACATCACCCTGCAAGCAATCTTCGACAGGATCATCGAAAATATGTGTAGAAAATTCTTGCAAAGAAGATGGAAGAACACAATTAGTATCAACTTCAGAGAAAGTAGACTCAAGATCTTCCACAGGAGAATCACACATCGACGAAGAATGTACTTGAGGAATCAACTCCACAATATCAACATACGGATCAACCGAAATTATAATGGGTATATCCGCAACAGTCCCCCATAGACAAGGTGGTGTTGCGTATATGTCATCAAAGGCTGAAGGAGTGTTGTCAGAATAGGGAGTATACATGATCCGGATATCCAGTTCATCATCTTCCTCCATCAGTCTTTGAAAAGTGAGACAATCCTTCAAGGCATGATCTGTACCAAGACAAAACAAACACTTCATATGAGTACTCGTCGACATCCAAGGAGCCGACTCATAAGACTGAGAAAATGTCTATCGAGGAGGCACAACATACATTGTAGATCGAATGTGGATATACAAATAAAATTTTCTTTGCAAAGATGAACTACACAAATAATTAAAACGAACTTAGAAAACCTGATCTAAAAGTTGTAAAATAAGTTAGGAAGAAATAAAACTAAAAAGATGTTATTAAAACTTAAGCATAACACAAACGACAAAGAACAAAAATGAAACAACAAAAAAATAAAACAAGCACGATAAACAAATGAAAAGGACTTTTATCTCTAGTCGCTCTCTCTCAAGCAACTCACACGACTGTGTTCCCCGGCAACGGCGCCAAAAACTTGACGCGCGAATCTAGCACACCGCTATAGGCGGTAGCGAGACTGCGGTACGAAACGACAGTGTGTCGATCGTTCAAGTAATATAAAATGTGGGAGTGATCCCCAAGTATCGAATCTCTAATGAACACAGTAAGGTGGAGTTTACTTTTGAGGAAGGACTTGAGATCGAAGTCCTTTAGGTCGGGTGAATGTGTAGAGGTGATTTGGTTTATGGAAAATAAAAGAAAAAAAAAACTAAACTACTCCTATGCAGGCCGCTATGCGTTGCTTCGCCGGCGAATGGAAACTATGCAGGCCTCTATGCACTGCTTCGCTAGGCGGATGGGCAAGAAGGCAAGCGGATGGAGTGGTTCACACTGGCAGAAAGGTTTGAGGGTCGTTACCACCTCTTAGCTAGGCGGATGGATTACAAGGGCCGCTATGCACTGCTTTGCTGCGCGTATGGAATGGTTCACACCGGCGGAGTCGAGGCGGATTACACGGGTCGTTAGCACCGCTTAGCTTGGCGGATGGAAGAGTAGGCATACGGAGTGGAAGAGTAGGCTAGCGGAATGAAGTGGGGGTGGAGTGGATTTGGTGGCGCACCTCAAATACACATATAAACAAGATAATTTCATAAAAATGAAATTAACATTAGAAATCAAGGTTTATAGTGCACATCATCAAATAATGAAGATTACATTCATATACATCTACACAAGTTAGAGAGAAAGGCAAGAGATACAACAGAATCTGGAGGCTTGTTGTAGATTCTCGGTAGGAATCGCCGGGTTGTCAATCCGCGTGAAAGTCCTCTGATACTTATTGAAAGTGAGGTAAGATCTTAGATTTACTCTAGAGGGGGGGGGGGGGGGGGGGGTGAAGAGTATTAAAAGTTTTTACTTGTTTTTATAGCGGAATTAAAATACTAATATTTATATGTGTATAACAGAGTGAGTGTAAAAGTAAAATACAAATCACACAACACAACACAGTACAAAAAATAAACACAAACACAGAAGACACAAGGATCTATAGTAGTTCCCCAATCAAACTGGGTACATCTACTCTTCTACCACCCATGGTAGGAATCCACTAGGTTTTTGATCAGGTGCCCTATCACCAATGGGTTTTTGATCAGGTGCCCAAACAACAACCACAGGTTTTTGATCAGGTGCCCTGCCACCAACCACTGAGCTTTTGATCAGTTGCTCAAACCAACCACAGGTTTTTGATCATGTGCCCTGCCACCAAAGGGTTAACTTTTGAAGGGAGTTAGAACGCTGTATAAGATGGGATAAAGATGTTTTATGAAGTTCTTCTTTGTCAACAAGCTGAGAGAAGACTAGTGGATTTGTTGTTGTGAAGCTCCCCCCGTCTGATAGAATTTCTTGACAGATAATGGATGGAGCTTCCTCTTGAATATAAATGATCTTCCTTGATAGCTGATGAATCTGAGAGACAAAAGTTTCTCAAATTGTTGTTGCTCTTTGAAGATTAGAAACTTGCAGCTGAAAACTGAGAGAATATGTTTGATGTTGTTGTTCTCAGAGAATGAAAAATGATGATGTAGAAGATGAACTCCGAAAGCTTTTTCTTTCTGTATTTCTCAAGAATATGTTATTTCTCTGGTCGACTGTTTCTTCTCCATACTTTTCTATCTTCTTGCTGTAATGTTGTAAATCTTCTTCTTCCTTTTTCCTTAGAGAGCATCTGACTGATTTGAAAACCAAATCTTTTTAATTAAGGAATAAAATATTCTGTAAAGATATTCTTGGAACTGCAATCTGATTCAGCAATATCCTTTAATTTCTTTTCCTTTTCCATGAAAGTGTCCTTTTCCAATATATGTCAACGGCTACTTTCTCGAGAGAAGAGAATGGAAAGGAAATAATAAAAGGAAAGATCAAATATTGACTTATCTAATAGATGAATAAGTCCAAATAAATGAATAGAACCATTGTTGATTAGTCGATCTGAGTTCAGAGAATAATATAACTGATCCTTCTGAAATTTTGAGCTGAGGAGAAAATTCGTCGATCTGAGAGCTGAGTTCGTCGAACTGAATGTTGAGTTCGTCGAACTGAATCTGGAGTTCGGCGAACTTAATTAATTCGTCGAACATAATCTGGAGTTGGTTGATCTCAAACTGGAGTTCATCGAACTGAGAGATAAAATCTGCTGGACTGGCTGGAATATTGAATTCGTCGAGCTTAGAAGCACTTTCGTCGATCTGAACATCTTGTTACTTATTCATCGAGCGCAGAGCTGAGTTCGTCGATCTCAAACTGGAGTTCGTCGAACTAAAGAATAAACTGCTGGACTGGCTGGAGAACTGAGTTCGTCAAGCTGGAGAGCAAGTTCGTCGAACTGAAGCATGGCGTTCGTCGAACGCAGATAGGATTTCGTCGAACGCAGAATGAAGTTTGTCGAACACAGAAACTTGGCAAGTTCGTCGAACTGGAGCATGTCGTTCGTCGAACCCAGGATGGATTTCGTCGAACGCAGGATGGAGTTTGTCGAACGCAGAGACTTAGAGTTTTCCTAAGTTCTAGCTAACTCAGACAGCCTAAAGCCTTGACCCTTAGACTATACATTGGGATCAACTTAGTCCTCGTCAACAGATAGTGATCCTAGCCCAAATCAGTAATAGGGTTGTTCCTAGCTCGGTCCGAACTATCGTCCGGGGTAGAGGAGGGTTGTCACTTCCTCCCAATGGACCCGTCTTCTCCGATAAACTACAATCTGGCACGTCCGATGCGAAGAACTCTTTGCTTGGCGATGAAGATGGAGGTGGAATCTGTTGAAATTTTGAAGTGGTGTAGAGGAGACCGGGCGGTCTGGTTTGGGAGACCGCGGTGACCGCGCGGCTTGTGTATGTTATCTGCCGGTCTGGCTCTGCTGGTCTGTCTGGTGATCTGCTGACTGGCCGGTTTGTTCTTGTTCGTTGCGGTCTGTTCCCGAGTTGTTCTGCTTGGTTGGCCTGTCTTCTTTGTTGGAAGACCGGGCGGGTTGTTCTTATGTGACAGTCTATCCGGGCGGTTTGTCCTGGCCATCTGGCGACTTGTCCTAAGTTGGCCAGATGGTTCCTGGTTTGTTCCTGGTGATCTAAGGAAGGAGTACCTTTATGACCGCGTAGCTTGTACGCGGTCTCGTGTTCGCGCGACCTGTGCGTGAGCTTGTCTGCTGATCTGCGTCTTGGTCGGATGATCGTCCAAGTGGTCTGATCGCGTGGTCTGCCTTATGAGACCGCTGGCGATCTGACGGGTCGCGACTGTATCCCAGTTTGTGCGGTGACGACATTCATTTACCCGCCTATAAATAGGGGTGCATGGCCCGTCATTCATAACAAGAACTGTAAGAACTGAGCCTGGGTTAATTCGTGCGGTCTCACTTTGAGGTCGGGCGGTCTCGGAAGCGAGCTGACTGTTTGTTTTGTTCGCAGGTTTGCGATCAGCAGGTTGCGGTCTTCTTCCTTGGTGATTCCCAGCGGCTTGATTAAACAGCTCGGCAGCGGTCTGTCTGCGAGCTGGTTTATGTTCGTTCTTATGCTGTTAGCAGCGAGCTCAGCGATCAGGCGACCTTCAGCGGTTAGGCGATCTGAGTTGCGGTCTGACGACAGCTTCAGTTCTTTGTTCCAATAAAGCTCCAGTTCGTGCGGTCTGAGGTGCGGTCTTGTAGTGCTGGCATTCTTTCCGGTTTCTGTTCGTGCAATCTCAGGGCAAGCCGGGCGAGTTCTAGAGTGGTGCGGCTTGTGCGTTCTCAGCTTATCTAGCCGCCAGCTTTGCTTTTTTGGTGTGTTTTGTTCTTCTCATCTCCGTGATTATGATGAATCATGTCTCGTCATGTATGCCTCGCAATATAAATGAAGATTGTGTTTCAATAAAGTTTCTTGTGTTGCTATGTGGCATTGTGGTTGTTTGGCTTTAACTCAGTTGATGCAACTCCTGCTTACTCCTAAACGGTCCAATTTCAAAAAGTTTACATGGTATCAGAGGGAGGTTGTTGGAGTAGATAAGCAGTGATCAACTTGAGTTGCCATCGTCTTTGTGAAGAAGAGACCACTTAGATTGCCATGGAAGGTGGATACGCAAGAGGACTTGGTATTGAACTCCTTACATCAACTAACTATAAGAAATGGAGGTCGTGTATGGAGAGCTATTTACTTGGCGAGGATCTTTGGGAGATAGTTGGAGGAGAAGACACACAAGAGGTGTTTCTAGCAGGAGATAATATGGAAGAAGTGAGACTTTGGAGGAGGACAAATGCTAAGGGAGAGTTCACTCTCAAGAGGGCTATCTCACCGGAGCTGTTTGATCACATCATTGGATGTAAATCTGCTGCAGAGATTTGGACATCTTTGGACGGGCTGTTCAATAAGAAGAATGTAGCTCGGCTACAGTTTCTTGAAAATGAGTTGGCGAAGGCCTCTCAAGGCGATCTTTCTATTTCTACCTTCTTTCTCAAGATGAAGAACCTCACAGCAGAGATTTCTGCATTGGACCCTGATGAGCCCATCTCGGAGGCAAAACTGAAGAGGCATATCATCCGCGGGTTGCGGAAGGAGTATCTTGCCTTTGTGACTTCAGTTCAAGGTTGGGCAAATCAACCATCTCTGTTGGAGCTAGAGAACATACTTGCTTCGCAAGAAAGTTTGGCAAGACAGATGGCGGGGACTTCTATCTCTGGGGGAGATAGTGATGTGTTGTTCTCTGGAAAGAAGAAGAAGAAGTGGGAGAAGAAGAAGCCGGGTTATGATGGACCCTCTACTTCAGGTCAGCAGGATAGGGGTTATGCTCCTAAGTCTGATGGGAAGAAGAAGGGAGATGGACCAAGGTGCTTCAGGTGCAATAAGACCGGCCACTTCAAGAAAGATTGCCGGGTTAATCTTCAGTCGGGACATGTAGCAGAGAAGGAGAAGCCAAAGTCTGATGAAGCTGGATGGGGAGGAGCTTTTGCGGCTAATATGACGGCGATGCCCATTAAGGCCTTGGCTTCCATCAACTTCGAAGAGGATTGTATTGTTGATTCAGGGTGTGGACATCATCTCACCTGGGATGAATCAAAGTTCTCTTCTTTGGCACCTTACTCAGGTAACGATGCTATCATTATGGCTGATAATTCTGTTCATGCTGTCGAACAAGAAGGTGTTGTCTCCCTGAGTAGTGATAAGGGTCCACTCACTTTGAGGAGTGTTTATCACGTGCCTGGTATGAAGAAGAATCTCTTCTCTGTGACCAATGCGGTCGATGCCGGTTATCACGTTCTGTTTGGCCCAACAGAAGTGAAGTTTCTTAAAACTCAACCGGAGATAAGGGGAGATGTTATCCATGTTAGAAAGAGGGTGAAGGACTTGTTCGTGTTATCGACAAGTACCTATGTTGATAAGATGAAGACCAACGATAGCGCGGCTATCTGACATGAAAGGTTGGGGCATGTAGGAATGGACAAATTGAAAGATATGGTGGTAAGGGGCCTTGTCAAGGGCTTGCCTAGCTTGTCCTCTTATGGAGACGGTCATGTTTGTGGTGGATGTCAGTTTGGTAAGTCTCATCGACTTCTATTTGATAAATCACAAACAAGATGCAAATCACCGTTGGAGTGCATTCACGGTGATTTGATGGGACCGACTGCCACCTCAAGCCTTGGAGGCAACAGATATATGTTGGTGTTGATTGACGATTACACCAGATATGTCTGGGTATATTTTTTAAAAGAGAAGTCAGAAGCCTTTGCAAAGTTTGTGGAGTTCAAGGAGCTGGTGGAAGGTCGGTTAGGCCTGCGGGTGAAGAAATGGAGAACTGACAATGGTGGGGAGTTCACCTCTGGTGAGTTCTCAAGTTTTTGCAGGAAACATGGCGTTCGTAGAGAGCTTACTTGTGCCCATACTCCACAGCAGAATGGCATTGCAGAGAGGAAGATCCGTCATCTGACGGAAACCTGCAAATGCTGGCTTCATGCCAAGATTATCCCAAAGTCTTTCTGGGAGGAGGGAATGTCTTGTGCAGCTTATGCCATCAACAGGATGCCTCTAAGTCCTATTAACATGAAGACCCCTCACGAACTGATGTTCAAGGAGAAACCAAATGTTGCTCACCTTCGGGTGTTCGGGTCAACCTGCTATGTGCATATTCCTGATGCTCTTCGGACAAAGCTGGATGCGAAAGCAAGGAAGCTAGTCTTTGTTGGGTATGATGAGCGAAAGAAAGGATGGAGATGCATGGATCCTGAGACACGGAGATCAGTGGTATCTCGGGATGTGGTGTTCGATGAAGTGACTTCTTACAAGGGGAGTTCAGGAGTTGAACAACCGGAGAGCAGTGTTGATGAAGCAGGCAAAACTGCGGGAAGTCTTCAAGTGGAGTTGCCTGTTTCACCAGGAGCTCCAACTGTGTCAAGCTCTGAGATGGAGGCTTTAGGTTCTGGAAGCAGGTGGAGCGATGCTCCAAGTTCGTCTGGAAGAGAAGCTTGCACAGAAGAAGCAGCTGAGGAGGTGGTTAGTCAGGAGCAACCTCTTAGGAGGTCGAAGAGGACTATCAAGCCATCAGATCGGTACACGGGAGGAAACACGGTGAGCTTCGTCTCATGTTTCTTCGCTGGTCCCTTGGATGAAAGGGAGACGTCGAGCTTTGAGAAAGCCAAGGGCGTGAAACAGTGGGATATTGCTATGCAAGAGGAGATGGATGCTCTCAAGAAGAATGAGACTTGGTCTCTAGTGCCAGGCCTAAGGGCATTACTCCTATGACATGCAAATCGGTTTATAAACTCAAGAAGAAAGCTGACGGTTCGATTGAGCGTTACAAGGCTCGCCTTGTAGCTCGTGGGTTCTCACAGCAGTATGGTGAAGATTATGATGAGACGTTTAGTCTAGTTGCAAAGATGACTTCGGTCAGATTTGTTATTGCTTTGGCGGCATCTTGTGGATGGGATATTTGGCAGCATGATGTTAAGAATGCTTTCTTATACGGAGAGAATGACAAGGATATCTTCATGATCCAGCCGCCGGGTTTCATTTCGGAGGATCGTCCGGACTACGTCTGCAAATTGAAGAAGGCCCTATATGGTTTGAAGCAAGCGCCTCGGGCGTGGTATGGAAAAATCGCAGAGTATCTCTTATTCTGCGGGTTCTTTGCTTCAGACTCTGATTCCATCTTGTTCGTCAAGAAGGATGGGGCGCTTCGGGTTATTGTGCTGCTGTATGTGGATGACATGATTGTCACCGGGAACTCGAAGGAGGCGGTAGCAAGGCTGAGAGCTGAGCTTGCTATCAGGTTTGAGATGAAGGATCTAGGGGAGCTTCATCATTTCCTTGGACTCGAGGTCCAGAGACGGGAGAGCGGAGTGTTCATTTCTCAGGAAGGATATGCGGAGCGGATCGTTCAACGATTTGGCATGGAAGAAGGGAAGAGCAGTTCTATACCTCTGGAACAGCATCATAAACTTCGGAAGGATGAGGGAAGAGTTCTATCTGATCTGTTGTTGTTCCGAGCTCTGGTTGGGAGTTTTATTTACTTGACCATCACGAGGCCTGATATTGCTTATGCAGTTGGCAAAGTGAGTCGGTACATGGCGGAGCCACGGAAGCCTCATCTTCTGGCAGCTAAAGGGATTCTAAAATATGTGAAGTCGACCTCTGATTTGGGTCTCCTATTTAGGAGAGGGTCAAGCTTGGAGTTGCATGGATACATGGATGCTGACTACGGGGGAGACGTGGATGATCGGAGATCAACGTCTGGTTATGTCTTTATGATGGGCCCCACAACTATCTCTTGGTGCAGTAAAAAGCAAGACTCGGTGTCCGTATCCACCATAGAAGCGGAGTACAAGGCTTCGGCCTTGGCAGCTCAAGAAGTCGTTTGGCTCAGGAGGTTAGTGGAGGATGTTCATGAAGAGGTTCGAGGTCCCACCATGCTACGCGGGGACAATGAGAGTGCTCTCAAGCTGGTTAACAATCCAGTCTGTCACGCGAGGACCAAGCATATAGAGATTGAGCACCATTTCATTCGTGAAAAGGTGTTGGGAGGATCTCTTATGGTCGAGCATGTTCGGAGTGCGGACAATGTCGCAGACATCTTCACAAAGCCGCTAGCGAAGGGACCGTTCACACGGTTGCGGAGTTTACTCGGGCTAGTCTCCACTTCCCACTTCAAGGGGGAGTGTTGAAATTTTGAAGTGGTGTGGAGGAGACCGGGCGGTCTGGTTTGGGAGACCGCGGTGACCGCGCGGCTTGTGTATGTTATCTATCGGTCTGGCTCTGCCGGTCTGTTCTGGTGATCTGCTGACTGGCCGGTTTGTTCTTGTTCGCTGCGGTCTGTTCCTGAGTTGTTCAGCTTGGTTGGCCTATCTTCTTTGTTGGAAGACCGGGCGGGTTGTTCTTATATGACCGTCTATCCGGGCGGTCTGTCCGGGCCATCTGGTGACTTGTCCTAATTCGGCCAGATGGTTCCTGGTTTGTTCCTGGTGATCTAAGGAAGGAGTACCTTTGTGACCGCGCGGCTTGTACGCGGTCTCCTGTTCGCGCGACCTGTACGCGAGCTTGTCTGCCGATCTGCGTCTTGGTCGGATGATCGTCCAAGTGGTCTGATCGCGCGGTCTGCCTTATGAGACCGCTGGCAATCTGACGGGTGGTGACTATATCCCGGTTTGTGCGGTGACGACATCCGTTTACCCACCTATAAATAGGGGTGCATGGCCCGTCATTCATAACAAGAACTGTAAGAACTGAGCCTGGGTTAATTCGTGCGGTCTCACTTTGAGGTCTGGCGGTCTTGGAAGCGAGCTGACTGTTTGTTGTGTTCGCAGGTTTGCGATTAGCAGGTTGCGGTCTTCTTCCTTGGTGATTCCCAGCGGCTTGATTAAACAGCTCGGCGGAGGTCTGTCTGCAAGCTGGTTTATGTTCGTTCTTATGCTGTTAGCAGCGAGCTCAGCGATCAGGCGACCTTCAGCGGTTAGGCGATCTGAGTTGCGGTCTGACGACAACTTCAGTTCTTTGTTCCAATAAAGCTCCAATTCGTGCGGTCTGAGGTGCGGTCTTGCAGTGCTGGCATTCTGTCCGGTTTCTGTTCGTGCGATCTCAGGGCAAGCCGGGCGAGTTCTAGAGTGGTGCGGCTTGTACGGTCTCAGCTTGTCTAGCCGCCAGCTTTTCTTTTTTGGTGTGTTTTGTTCTTCTCATCTCCGTGATTCTGATGAATCATGTCTCGCCATGTATGCCTCGCAATGTAAATGATGATTGTGTTTCAATAAAGTTTCTTGTGTTGTTGTGTGGCATTGTGGTTGTTTGGCTTTAACTCAGTTGATGCAACTCCTGCTTACTCCTAAACGGTCCAATTTCAAAAAATTTAAGAGAATCCTCTCCTTGAAGCACTTGGATGATGGAGGCGGCCGAGTGGATGCTCTGACTTTGGATTTGCAAAGAAATGTTGGTCGTAGCTCCTCCTTAAGGTGGGCAGCGATGGAGCGGTGAAAATGGCGTGGAGCGGAGCTCTTCGGCGCGGGAAAAGATCGATCAGGATTAGGGCGGATCCTGCGGATTTTATAGAATTAGTCAGAAATTTGGTCACGCACGGTCGAACGCACGACCGTGCGTGGACCGTGCGATATTAAGTGTTCAGCAGTACAGGAAGATGAAACAGATCGCCCGTGCGATTTTACTCACGCACGGTTGAATCCGACCGTGCGTAAAAACGCACGGGCAAATTCTGAATGTACGAAAACAGGCAAACAGGGGGCTCGTGCATTTTATTCACGCGCGATCGAAACCAATTGTGCGTAAAAATGCACGGTCAAATCCAGATCACCATTTTGCCAGCAGATAAGCATGCATGGTCGGAGAGATCGTGCATCAAGAAAACGCACGACCGTGCGATTCATGCAGAAATGTAATTTGAGCAAAATGGAGATCTATCCACCTTCACAGCACAGTAAACAGATGGGAATACACCTCCAGCAACATCCAAATACAGAAAAAGGGTTGGGGAGCACCATGTGCTTACCCCAAACAACAAGGAGCGCAAATGCACACCAAAATGGGCTAAAATATTGCACTTAAAGTAAAAGCATGAAAAAGAAGAATATAAGCAATTACAAACTGAAAATGAAGTACAAATGCAGGAAAATAGCCCAGATGAGTCTGAAAATCAGTATATAAATTGGACACATCACCATCTTGCTGCGGGAGTTGAGTAGGTATACTCTGAGAAAAAGGAGTAAGATCCAAAGTGTTTATCTCGCAGAATATCCTGCGATGAAGAATTTTTTGGTGATAAGAATTCCTTTGTTGTTGTTGGGTCCTCCGATTCAGAGAAGAAGCGTAATTAGGATTTGCTGCCTCTCCTTCAATAAACTGATTTGCTATTCTGATAAGATGTCCATAAGTCTCGGGTTCATTTATGCTGACTTCAAATTTGAGAAGACCTTCTTGTAATCCACTTATCAAGGAAATTTTTATATAGTTCCTGATTAACATCAACAATTTCAAGAATCTCCTTTTGGAACCTATCAACGATGTGAGCAAGGGTTTCTTTATCTCCCTGCTTGATTTGAAAGAGAGATGTTGGGCCTCTCTTCCGCTTCCTTGAGGTAGCAAACTTTAAGAGAAGTTCTCTTCGAAGATCCATAAAGCAGGTAATTGATTGAGGTGGCAGCTTGTAAAATCATACCATAGCCTGACCACTAAAGGATGTAACTAATAATTTGCACTTGATCCCATCTGAGATAGCCATCAAAGAGATAGCAGTCTCAAAAGCTTAAAGATGGCTGATGGGATCTTCTCCATCCGAGAAGACAGGAAGATGGTGCTCTATAAACTCATTAGAAACATACTCCGAAAGAACTTGAACTGACAAGGGGGGAGGATCTTGCTCTTATTATAAGGGAAGTGTCTGCTCTCCATAAACTCGATAAGGGTAAGAACTCATTATCACTTTGAGGGGCTGAATTTCACAACTTCATTGCAACTGATGTTCACCGATTACCCAAGAGCTTAAGGTCGCGTGTTGTGTTCGAACCAAAAATGTACCAGAGCCACACTTGCACAAGCTGGAGAAGGAGGAAAAAAACTGTTGGGCGATCAGTTACTTTGAGCTATTAGTGAAGGGGTAAGAGAGGGAGAAAAGAGATGGCCGCGAGCAGGAAAGAGGTCGCCCGGAGGTGGTGTAGAGGTCTCCGGAAAAGAGGTTCAGGAGGCTCCGGAAATGTGGTTCATGAGGCTCCGGAAAAGAGGTGCGGAAGGCTCCAGAAATGAGGTTCAGGAGGCTCCGGAAATGTGGTTCAGGAGGCTCCGAAAATAAGGTTACACGGTCTACAAAACTAAGACCGCTCTAGTCACTAATTGTGAGCTGGAAACTCTCTGAAGTCCCTTTTCTGGTACCACTACCCCTCTATTTATAGACGTGGGGGTCTGCCCAAACAGGCAGGTCTAAAAATAATGGGCTGCCCAGATCTGCTGAGACCACTTGCTGAGACCACTGAGATCATCGAGATCAATGAGATAGATGAGATCGTCGAGCTTAGACCGCCGAGATCATCGAGATAGTCGAGACAGCCGAGACAGCTGAGATTGCCGGGAACATGTTGATACTGCAAGGCATAAGCTGAGATCACCTGGAATAGGATGAGACCATTAGGGTCTAATGCCGATGTTAGCTACTGAGACCGTTGCGATCACCTGGGACATGCTGAGACTGCCAGGCACAAGTTGAGCTTACTGAAATAAGCTAAGACCGCCAGGAGCTAATGTCGGTGTTATGTCTAACGCCGGGCATAGGTACTGAGACTGCTGCGATCACCTGGACATGCTAAGACCGCACGAGACTTGAAGGAGGTCGCCAAGAGCCAAAACTCTCAGTCGAGTTAACGCCGGCATTATTTTCTAACTGTTGGGTTTTCTACTTCATTCATAAATGAACAACATATCATATATGCACAGCGGAAATAAAACAAGAACAACCCAAAAGAGTTTTGGACCTTTCGATTTCATGAATCAAGAAATAAATAAAGCAACACATTGTTATATACCTGAGAGGGATTAAGTTGACACTCAACCAAGATGCTCCAAAATCTGATCCCAAAATCGAACTCTGAGTACCTAGTACTGAAATGGATCAGCACCTTTATAGGAATGCACACAGTGAAGGAGAACCCCAAGACTCTTGTCCAACAAGAATTGGAATGGAGGAAGAATGCCCTCTGCGTCTCCCATGAACTGCTAGATACGGCGACAGGGAGCGGCGGCGGTGATCTCACGGAATGTCGAGACCTTTGCGGAACTCGACCACTTCGGCCCTGATGGTTTTACGAAAAGGATTATCTCTCTATAGGAAACCTAATCGTTTCCCTTTTATACTCAAGGCATAAAACACATTATCCGCAGACCAGAAATCTAATTGTAGTAAATGTGTATTGTCGATACAATTAGATGCAACGTCGAGTACAAGAATTGCGTCAAGACCATCTCGATGCAACGTCGAGTACACTGCGTCGAGACATTCTCGATGCAGCGTTGAATGTTACCTGTCTGTCGAGACAATTCGACGCAACATAAAGTCCAAGACTTGCGTCGAGACAATCTCGACGCAACGTCGAGTACATCATGTCCAGACAATCTTGACGCAGCATCGAGTACAAGACTTGAGTCAAGACAATCTCGACGCAACGTCGAGTACACCATGTCGAGACAATCTCGACGCAGCGTCGAGTACAATTCGATGCAACTCCAATTAGTTACAGGATTGGTCCTCCACTCATATCCAATATGAGTAAGACCAATACAATCCTTCATCCAACTTCTCCAACACTCTTATGTGCGACCCTATAGGCTCATATTGCGTTGGCAGTAAGACTAACTGGTTGATTGCTTTGAGATCACCTTAGGAATACCAACAGTCTCCCACTTGATCACAAAGTATCAACAAAACCTCACAACTAATGAGCGACATCTAGCAATACATCATTGCTACCCAATCAATAAGAGTTCATAACTCAATAAGCATGTTCTAACTAATGTTTTAGTGTTTTCATGTCCCTTTATCCCTGACATCCGGATAGAACTAGAGTCATGGACCATGTCACCCACATAATTGTTCAATCCTAGTTTCCTGATCTAGAATAGTCTATCTGAAATTGGTGAGCTCAATATCCCATATTGACTCAACCAAGAATGAGCATGCATTTCTCAGTGTCATCCCATCAAGGGGCCCTTGGATGTAACTTCTGTCATATAGGAGGACAAATCCCATATCTGTCCACACACAAACATCCAAATGAATCGTAGTAAACCCAATAACCACTGTTATCATCAACCTTCTTCAAGGAAGACTTTTGATGGCATCAAAGTACGCTCTTCCTTACTTGATGAATGTTGTGACTTCAGGTCAAAGAACCACAAACACCATTGCCAAATGAGACCTACTTGTGACACATTCATATAACAATCCACAAAGTAGTCTCATGGTGGGTCTGTCCAGTACAAATTGTTCACAAACAAGTACCCATGTGATGACTTGATATCACAATATCATGACATGTGAGAACCGGTCATTAGTCAACGCACATGCTAGTCTAATTATACCATCATTGCCCTTAGCTTCTTTGATGATACACAGACCAGGGACTATTTAAGAATGAAGCTTCTAATAAACATAGGCCCTCACATTCAATTCACGCACTTGAATTCCTATGGAAGCGAACATTCTAAGGGCATTTATTATGCTAATTATTCTATCCTATAGAAATAGTTGACATAATAAAAGAACTTGCCATAAATGTAAAATGAAATATGAAATACTCTATTCATCACATGAATAATAACTGACATAAATAAAATCTACAAGACTCCCACTAGAGACGATCATTCAGGTATCTAATACCCATTGATCTAGTATGACCATCATGCTTTCTTTGTGCAAGAGGCTTCGTCAGTGGATCCGTAATATTCTCATCAGTTGGTACTCTGCATATACTCACATCTCCTCGATCGACAATCTCTAGAATGAGATGGAACCTCCGAGGTATGTGCTTGGAGCACTGATGAGATCTAGGTTCCTTAGCTTGTGCAATTGCACCGTTGTTGTCACAGTAGAGAACTACGAGATCAACAATGCTAGGAACTACATCTTAGTCACCGATGAATTTCCTAACCCATACAGCCTCCTTCGCCGCATTTGCTACAGTGAAATACTCGGATTCTGTCATAGAATCGGCAACTGTCTCTTGCTTGGTACTCTTCCAGCTTACAACTCCTCCATTCAGGCAAAATACAAAACCTGATTGAGACTTTGAGTCGTCCTTATCAGTCTGTAAGCTAGCATCTATGTAACCCTTTACGACGAGCTCTTCCTCTCCACCAAACACCAAGAATACATCCTTAGTCCTTCTTAAGTACTTTAGGATATTCTTGACGGCTGTCTAGTGACTATCACTGGGATCAGACTGATATCTACTTGTCATGCTCAAAGCATAGGAGACATCGGGTCGTGTACATAACATTGCATGCATGATTGATCCAATTGTCGAGGCATATGGAATCAACTTCATGCGATCCTTATCTTCCAAGGATTTAGGACACTGGTCCTTGGAGAGAATCGCACCATGAGACATGGGTAAGTATCCCTTCTTGGACTCAAGCATGCTAAACCTTTTCATCACTTTGTCAATGTATGTACTTTGGGTCAAACCCAGCAACTTCTTTGATCTATCTCTATAGATTTTATTACCAAGTATATAATTCGCTTCGCCCAAGTCTTTCATAGAAAAACAGTTCCCTAGGTTGTTCTTATCAACTTGCAGGGTTGGAATATCATTCCCGATCAACAGTATGTCATCTACATACAGTATCAGGAAGACAACTATGCTTCCACTAATTCTCTTGTAAACACAAGGCTCATCTTCATTTTTGATAAAACCAAACTCTTTGATTTTCGCATCAAAATGGAGATTCCAACTTCGAGAAGCTTGTTTCAATCCATAAATGGATCGATTTAACTTGCATATTTTAGTGGCTTCAATCCATATTTTAGTGTCGCGTTGATCTCAAGGAAACATTAGTAGGATAGAGCCTAGTAGCCTTATCTTCTAAAATCCTCCACTCTCCTTTTCCCCTTTCCTCTCTCTCTCTCTACCTTTAAGACAATTAGGACTTGTCTAAAAGAGGTTTAGGGTTTAATGTTTATATGTGCAAGAAAATATTTGATCTATAATATTTCACTAAGAAATATAAAGAAACATCAAAAATAAATATAAGTGCCTTGATAATTGGATGATGATCTAACTATCTATTTCTCTTGAATTACTTTTGTTGATTACATTAATTTCTTCTCTTATATGTGCAATAGCTGATCTGAGAAATATATCTTATCTTTGCAATGCAAAATCTGAGAAATGTATTGATTGCCTTAATCTCTTATTCCTCTAAAAAACAATCAAAATTCTTGTAAAAACTGGTATATAAAACAGGGGGAGATTGTTGAGAAAAACCCACCTCTTGATTTGATATGCAGATTTAAGAGTGATTAATTAGGATATTACTCATGTTGTATAAAAGGGTAATTTATGTCATAAGAACTTAATATCCATAATGTCATGATTAGAAGTAGGAAAATATTATTCAAAGTAGCGTCGAAAGATATTCGATGCAACGTCGAGGGTAACTGACACAACATCAAAAAAAGATCTTAAGTATTTTTGAACTCAGAGCTATGACCACTTCTTCTCAAAGTAGCGTCAAAATATCCATGCAGCACCGAACTCATCAGCCTAGCGTCGAAATCTCCAAACAGTGGTGTATTTGCAAGAATAACATCAAAATCATAACAGTGTCATTGACTCCTCTAACAACTTTAACGACTTCTCTACCTCTATTCATAGTATACGTTGAAAGGTCCTTGAAGGGCAATTGGCGTCAACATTCCCAGAAAGCCTCCAATGGTCATCTCTCAGAACTTGTAACGGTAGAAATCATAGATAGAATACAACTGTTAAACTTCTAATTTAGGAAAGATATCCATGCCTATGGAAGCAATATCCAGAGCACTAAATGTTGATGTTTTTAGAATGAATTCAACATAAAGGACATATATAAGAGACATCATTACACAAAATAATTCAAGGAGAAAAAAGTTGACAGAGCAAGATGATAATAACTGATCATTAAGAAAAGGAAGATCAACTCTCTTTGTGTGCTGTACACAACCACTAACGGAAGATTCCTCTTGGAAACTCCAACTGATGATCAAGAAGAATCTTCTCTTCTCTCTGAAGATTCAAATAATGAAGCCCTTATCTTAAGGGCCATTGTTGAAGATCAAGATTCATCCTTTCTCTAGAATCTTGGTTGATAAGAAGAAGTTGCTGCTCACTCTTAACTGAATCCACACTGCACTTCAATGAACTAGCTCCTTCAAAGATCTGTTGTTGAAAGACACATTATGGAAACTCAAATTTAACCTATTGAATGAGTTCTTGAATCTCTCTTTAAAAGATTCCAACTGGTTTGGAGAGACTTTATCAACAACCCATGGTTCATTGAGTCTCCCTTAGAAAATAATCTTGGTTTTGGAGAGACCTTGTCAATAACTCCTGGTTTGAGTGACCTTATCAAAAACTCTAGTTTTTGAGAGACCTTATCAACAAATCCTAGTTGAGCTTCCTAATCAACAACTCACTCGGTTTAGAGAGTCCTTATCTAAAACTCTTAGTTTTAAGTGATCCTTATCAAAATCCACATACCTTGATAATGGAATCCTGCTTGTGAGTAGAAGAGTAGACGTACCCAGATTTATTAGGGAACTATTATAAAATCTTATGACTTCTGTGTTGTTTGTCTTTTCTTTGGGATTTCACTTTTCACACTTCTTTAATTAACTATTAAATTGTTGTGATTGTGTTATAACATGAATTCCATGAAACTGTGCAAAATAGTTAAATAAATCCTTTACAAGTTTAATTACTCTATTCAACCCCTCTAGAGTACTTCTCAAGTGATTACCGCCTCTTTCAAATAACACTAAGATCATGATGATGAATAAATATTATCTTGGTTTTCTATACCGACTCTTCTCCCTAAGAACCAGTTGGCCCAAGTCGATCCACTGCCACTAGACCAACCTCATTCCCTTAATCCTACTTACCTAGATCTAGTTGCATCATAGAGTTGAATTATTAGCCTTAGACCAAACCTCAATCTAGTCACCACACAAGAGGTGAATTCTTGCTCTACAGAAGACAAGAAAATAAAAGCCAGGACAAAAAATAAAAGATATAATGTAAACTCAGATAATGAAATTCCTTAAAAAATGATGCCAAAGGAATATGATGAAGAGCCACTCAAGGTCGTTATTATAGAACATATGCCCTTCTATCAAATATTGTCAAAGAATCTGATCTTCCTTCGTATCAATTTATGTGGAGGCTTGGGAGTAGTAGGAAGCTTTTACACTCTGTGAAAGGTCCTCTCCTCAGAGTATAAATGTTTTGGAAAGAGAATTGGTGAAGATCCCAAGAGAATTATGAATTTGTAGCTCTGCGAAATCTATCATAAGGGGTAGATAGGTTTCACCGATGGTACATGATCAGTGTAGGATTCCTTCTTTGGTCTGCGCTAGTGTTGCACATTAGGTAACAATCGAGCCTTCTGTCTGGAGATTGCAGCTATCGTCGGGTGGTAGATAGTTATCGCCGATGGTAGATGAACAGTTGGATCTGTAGGCTCTCTTAAAGCGGGGGGGGGGGGGGGGGGGGGGGGTATAGGGGTTTTATGAAATTTAATTCCAATTAAAAATATTCTTGTTAACTAAATAGGTTTAAAAATATTTTGGAAAACTTTATTCTAACTTTGTATAAAGATTATATCGAAAGTTGCTTTTGGAGAAAGGAGGAATACAAACTTTCTTTGGTACCGCCGACGGTAAGTGCTACCGCTAGGCGCTAGCTCACAGAGATTGAATTCCTTGAGTTATAGAACACCAATGAACCTTGCAATATATTTTGAGTTAAAACTTCGATAGAAAATATTATTTGACATTTGTGAATAGGAAATAAAATCCAGCAAGTGAACAACAAAGAGAGACGTGATTTTATTTCATAAAACTTTGATTACAAAATGTTTGATCTCTATGACGCTAGAAATCAAGGCGAAACAGAAAAATGATTTTTCATTTTCTATACAGACTATTCTCCCATGGATCGTTGGCTCTAGCCTATCTCTCCCCAGATAAATCCTCAAGCCACCCGTATATCTAATCCCTAGACCTAGTCGCCAACACATGCGGTGAATTCCCCCTTAGCCACACAAGGACCTAATCGCCAACAACCGTGGCGAATTCCCCCTAAGCCACACAAGGACCTAGTTGCCAACAATCACGTCGAATTCTTCCTCGCAAGAAAAACAATAAAGAGAAAATCAAATACAATACAAAGTAAAAACTCCCTATAAATATTTCTGAAGGAGATGGCGAAGGAGCACAGGAGATCATCATTGTTGATGCATTCACTATTTGTGTTGAATAAACGTGATGAATCCTCCTTCACAAATACTCCTTTTGATCTTAAAGTTGTAGATGGGAGTGCTCTCAAACTTCTAAATTAAGGTCCCTCATAGAGTGCTCGGCGTGGTAGAGTTAGGGTTCCTCAATTATCAACGAGAGCATCAAAAATTTCCTTTTTATAGATTAAGACCCCTACCACTGGTGGTATTGATAATGCCTGGCAGTAACACTTATGGCAATATTTTGAGTGCCATAATCATCAATCCAGGAAGAAGATTTTGCGCTTTAGGAAACATTTCATTTCAGGCAATACTAATGCCCGACGTTAGCGATACCGCCCAGCGGTAGTATCCTTTCATATTTGCGTCCATTTTCCCGCCAAAGATCTTCCTTTGAAATTCATTGCGCTTGCACATTCTTTGGCTAACGCATGGCATTAGGAATAATGCCCAGTGGTAGTGGATTTATCGTCGAGATGCATCTTGACCAGCATACAACACAGGGACAATATTATGGAGATGTTAGTGCCAGCGTTAGAGCTAACGCCAGCATTAGAGCTAACACCAGACGTTATTGGTCACTTTTCATCTTTGTCCTAGATTAGTGCCCATTTAGCTTGTAGTGTCCTAGTGTCATACCTGTGAGTTCCTATAGACTATAAACACAAAGTAAGGTTGATAAAATACAATATGGGATTTGTTATTCTCAAACCAAAGAGGTGCGAAAAAACATGTTCAACAATCTCCCCCTTTTAGTAATAACAAATCCACTAATGAGAAATTAGATAATTTAAATTTTGTTTACAGAGTAGTGACGACACAAAAAATATTTGTATTCATAATTTTTGCACTCCCCCTAAGCAAGTGCTCCCCATATATTTCTAAGATTATTCTTCCCCTTAATCTTTAGATTCATTCGCCCCTTAAATCCTTGGATTTATTCTCCCCATTTATATTAAGATTTCTAAATTTAAACTTTCTCAATTTATTCTCCCCCTTTTATTATTAGCAAAAGTGAGTGAAGGTGAAATAACCATGAATGGAATGAATGGTATAGAGAATACATATGTTGGAGAAATACTTATTTTTGAAAAAGATATGCATGATCAAGCAAGAATAAGAAACATAGCAGAAAAAAATTTGAGTAAGCACTTAGATTATGATCGTGTTCTAAAATTCGTAATACCACTTGTTGAAAGATACGTATGAAGATATGGAATTTGAATCCAAGTGATTGAAAATTCAATACTATTTTAAACAAATACAAGCATGATTTAACATATTAAGTAAAAATAAGCCACTATAGTGTAGTAAATTTGCATTTCAAGTAAATAGAAAGTATTGTAGCGATCATGCTTGTAATCTAATGCATTTACTTTAGTTTATAGAAAATAGTGTAGATATTCATTAGGATCCAATTCTCATGAGTATAAGTTTTATATAAGAAAATGATGTGTACAAATAGTGCTTGATAAAAGTATACAAGTGAGTTAATCAAAACACATGACATGTATACTGAAATAAACACAACATTATCAAAAATGCATTCTTAGAATTACTTCTACCCACAAAGCTATTTTATTTTCAATGCATATTTAACAAAGTACGACTACCAAAGTGCTTCACGTACAAAATGCTCAATAAGACTTATCAGGGAGCAAAGTATTGTTTGGTGGATCACATAGATTTTATTATGATGGTATTTTTGTGATCTAGTGTACAAAAGAGACGTGGCGTATAGATTTGTTTGCATAAGAAACTTTACAATTCTCTCCAAGATGCTCAACCTCACAATGCTCATTAAGACTTATTAGGAGGGTGAGTAGTGCTTGGTGGAGTTATCTTTGTCATTTATTCATTTGAATTTTACTTTAGTGACAATGGTCTCTGAGTTTACTTATTTTTGCAAACATATATTTTAGATTTTTGAACACACTTCTCAAGAGAAATAGGTGCATAAAAGAATTTTCTTTTTAATATGGTGTAGGTAATATAGTCATACATATCAATAATGTTAAGTTATTACATTACACAATCATGCAAGAGTAAGATAAAAAATACAGGTAGTTTATCAAAGATGTGAGTGAATAAATCTGTTAGTTATGGAACTATCACCTAGAGGGGGGAGGGGTATTAGGTAATATGGTTGTTTTTAAATTTATGCACAAAAACTAAACTATTTTATCACAACATAGTAATTGACCACATAAACAAGCCACACAAGAACACCAAATCTATAATGGTTCCTCAAGACAAGGTGTCTTGAGTAGTACACTCTCCCTATGCGCCTTTCTAGCAATGTGCTAAGGTCAGCAAACTCTGCCAAATCTCAGGCCCGCAAGCCCTACAATCTCAGTCCCTCAAGCCCTACAACTCATCCCCTCAAGGCTTACAACTCAGCCCCTCAAGGCTTACAACTCATGCCCTCAAGCCCTACAATGCTCAGCCTCTCAAGGACTATATAGCTCAGCCCCTCAAGGCTTACAATCTCAGATCTGAAAACAGATCCCACAGCTCAAGACCGTAAGCCCTACAGAAAAAGATTTGGAGAAAAAGTTCTCTAGCCTGATGGAGATTGGCTTCTTGAAAAAGTTCTTAGCCAGATGAGGATTGGCTTCTTGGTCTTGAAGTGAATGCTTCTGATCTTTTTTTGAATAACACAGATTCTTCTTCAATCCCTTCTTCAATCTGGAACACTTCTTATCAGTCTATATTGCTTGACTGAAACTTGGAGAACGCTTGATGAGGAATTTTAGTTTTCTTGTTCTTGTTCCTTCTTTTCGCAGCTTTACTGTTCAATTGATTGGGCGCGAATGTTCTGCTATTCTTGCTTTTTAAAATTAGGGTAGACACTTATGTCTTTTATTAGACTGAGGAGCTGACTAACGGTCTCCTAGGATGCACTATAAGTTTCAGAGGCTCATTCCTTAATGACACGCGCTGATTGGACCTCTACGTGGCGACATTAAATGCAGACAGTGCAATTTGAAATGTCTTGATCTGTCTCGGCGATATTTGTAACATCTCGATGACAGAACTTGCCATTACGGCGATCCATATTTGACTTGGACAAATTTTCAAATCTTCTCCAATCTTCTTTAGACAATGATATCTCGACGATATAAGATATCACAGCTGCACTTGCATTTACGACGACATAAAGTCATCTTAAACGCGTCGTCGTAATCTTGTTGTCAACTTGCTATCTTCTCGTTGATGTCGTTGAGACCATTTTGTCTTATCGACGATGTCATCAAAACCATTCTGTCATATGTCGTCGAAACAATACTGTCATTTCGACGATCTTGTCTTTGATCTTTCTGACGATAAGCAGGTCTTCTTCCATAAGCTGTCATCAAGAGTTCTCCCATAGCCTTTTCGACGACAAGGCTTCTTTTACGACGATGTCGGCAACAAAGCCGAATGCTTTGACTTAGCTCTTCTTAGACTTTACCGCGATGTCGTCGTGTGATTCCAGTTGACTCGACGACATTGGACTTAGATCGATTCTTCTTATTCTTACGATGATATCATCGTGTGTACTTTGATGTGACAACGATATCGTCGGAATGTCCATACTATTTTGACAATAATTGATATTCTTCTGATTAACTCTGAGACTCATCTCGACGATTTATACGTGCTTATTTGACGATATGTCAAGTCCTTCTTGACGATATTAGGCTTAGTGAGATTAGAGAAGTACTGGACATATGATCTATACTTTGATGTATTCTTTGGATTACTTACTAGTCTTCTTAATGATGTTTTTATACACTTCAGCAACATAGTAGGGTGCATTCTTAAATACTTTTACTTGAACTTAATGAATATTATATTCTGACCTGTTCATGTCACAATAAATGCACATATCAAATACATCATGCTTTTATCATTAACCTGAGCACTTCTTCAAATCAAGAACATTACTGGGCACTGTTCCCAACAATCTTCCACTATATGAATAAGTTCTAACTTACCTCAATGATAAATGCCACACATAAAAAAATCAAAATTCAGGCAAATAAAATTGATTCAACTACCAAACATTATGTAATCAGAATGAATGTTTTTAAACAAAAATTCTATAATCATTTTCCCCTAGCATTCATAGACAAAACATTTCAACATTTCAACTTCTGTTGTTGTTGATTATACCTTTCAACCTTGTTGCTGCCCTTGCCTTTCCTCTTTTGTCTTTCATAAAAATGGATGGGCTTTGGGATCTTCTTTGGAGAGGGAGGAGGATCATAAGGGAATTCAAGCTTGTGATTACTCCTTTTCTCCAACTGCCTTAGATGCAGATTCCAATCAGCTGAGTAATATACCATCTCAGAGCTTTCTTGAGGATATCCAAATTCAGTCCAGCTTTTTGAGATGATTTCTTTGGAGGTAGGACTCCACTTGCCTGCTTGTGGATACTGCTCAATCTCTCTCAGTATCTTTTACATGTACTTCCTGCTTTACAGTTTCTTCCTTTTCTTTGAGGTTGCTAGGCTCCAAATTCAGCACCATACTCTTCTGAGTCTGTGCTGACAAATGGTTCAGCTAATTCATATACAGAAGGGGGCTTCTACAAGGCTTGCTTGACTTGACTGGCAGTCCACATAGCTTGATGTGAGCCTGCATTTATAATTTCCTTCTCCCCCTTTAGGACTTCTTTAATTAGTCGTTCATCTAGGGTCTCTTGCATTGAGAACAACCTTTCATGTATTTGTTGTTCTGTTGCATCTAGGTTGTTTCGAACTTCTAGCAGATGACCATCCAAGGTCTGAGTATTTACATGCACTCTATTCAGAATGTGATCTCTATCATCATTAATGACTGTTTCTATCTACCCAAAGGCCCGCTCCACATTGTCTGAGAAGATGACTTGATTTTGCAGGAGCTTATGGGTTTCATGGCCAACTTTGTTGTTCTCTTCACCAACCAGTTCCATGGCTGGAGCTGCTACGTGATATAAGTGAATATACTGGGTGTTCAGATGAAGTATCTCCTTCTTCACAGTTGTCAGCTCAGTCTTTATATCTTTCCTCAGACCATCAACCATTTGCAGGATCAATGATTCCATCTTCTACCTCTGATCATTGAGCAATGCAGAAATCATGTGGATCAGAGATCCTGTGGGAGCAAATGATGTTTCAGCAGCATGATCTTCTGGAGCAACTCTTACTTCTGGGGCATCTTTAGGGGCACTGTCAGATGAGTAGTCACTAATCTGAACAGTTGACTTCTTAGGTGATGTTATTTTTAATGGCTCATTTTCCACCATGGGAACTATCTTTCCTCCAAGGGACAATTCAAGCCAGTGAAAGGTGCGGTATACTCATCTTCTTCTGGCTCTTGTCCTGTGTTGTCAGCTCTTTCTTCTGGGATGATCTCCAGCTGGACAGGATCTTCCTGATCTGCTAGGGTAGAGCACCCTAGATGGTTCTCCCCCTCAACCATTGTAATATCTTAGGCTAAGCTTCTAGATTGGAACTCCCCCTAAATTGGGTCTCTGCCCATGATTGGGCTTCTCCTCTCTTCAGCAACCTCTATGTTAGCAGGTACAACTTCTTGCTCTTGAAAATCTTCTTGTAAAGATATCTCCCCCTCAATTTGAGTAGGGATTTGCTGGGATGGGGCTCTTCCTTCCTCAGAGCTACTACAGGACTCCTCCTCTGAGGCAACTACCTGGATAATTATCTTTGACTTCTTCTGCTGAACTGACGAAGTACCTGCAGGTCCTTTGGATATAGACCTATCCCACCTATCCAACAGCTTGGAGTCTAGCCTCTTAGAGTAGTGCAGAGGCACTCCCATCTTCCTGTTTAGTACTTCCCCATGGGAATTCAGGAAGAAGATGGAGAGAATTCTCCCAAATGAGGGGGTCTGTAGACTGCTTTTCACTTTCTGGAATACAAATTCCCTCCAACCAGTCCTCTTGGAGAGAATTATCCGGCATATTACCACAAACATATCCTTGGAAATCTGGTCATGAGAACCTGGTTTGCATAACAGAACTTTTCCAATTATGCCTGCAAGGAGCTTCCTCTTCTGTTTCAAGTCTGCCTTTTTGATGGACCTATAGGTCTTTCCAGAATGTCCACACCATTTAAAACACGCAGATATGTCTTCAGTGAACACCTCTTTTTTTTCATTTGCCTTTAGCTGGGGAAGTTGCAATGCTTTTCCCAGGCACTTCACATTCACTTTCACTTTCTTCCCCTCCATGGTTTAACTCACTGATGATTCTATATTGTTTAGCCTTTCCTCCTATAGAATTCCAGGAGCTCCCTATTGAGAAGAATGCAGGGTTCACTCAGCAGGTATTCGAGGCCTGCCGATTCCAGTAACCATATTACGGAACGAATGTCTTCTGAACAGGATTTGAATCCCCCTCGCAGAAGCTCACATCCTGAAATCACCGATGTCTCTTCTCTCTTGGGAGCCATTGCAGAAGAATCATGAGAGAAAGCAGTTGTCGGGGACGGAACAGAAATTTGTCGTAGGAATGTCTTAGTGCAAATGAGAGAGTAAATTTTTATCCTAAGCATTCATTCTATTTATAGTGTAGGTAGATGAAGAGGCGTTTACCTTAGTATTTCATCGGAGGCTCTGATTTGTCGAAACAGTATCGTGTTTAGTAGTCGTTCCCTATTTCGGCAATATTCTAGTATGTCATCGAAATATGTCGACGTTATGCTTTGTTCCTTCCTAATCCAGTTGTCATTGACATATATTGCATGTCATCGAAACAACTGATCATGTCGTCGAGATGACTGATTGTGTCGTCGAGACAATCATCAGATGCTTGTTTGACTTAGACAATGTTCATCCCTTCTTGAGAGGTTCCTCTGACACTTAACCTGAGCTTTTCCATAGCATTTGGTCCCCTTTCTCTGGAGCAACCACCGTCCAAATGCCAGATGGGAGATTTGTTTGCATTTGGACATACTTGCAAGAAAAAATACTTACCCATAGGCACCCAATTTGATTTTAGTCCTTGGTTTCTGTTAGGGGGATAAACTGGGACACCACACCTCTGAGTGGTCTGCATTCTCCTTGCACTAGGCCCTGTTGGGTTGAACCAATAGTACAGGGAAAAGTGACCCACTTTCCCACAACACCAGCACTCATACCTGTTGTATCTTCTCTTCTGCTTCACCATATTAGTAGTATGGTAAAGTTGGTGGGTAGGAGTGAATACACCTGGCCTAACAGGTCTTGGGTGAACCTCACAGGTGTGAGTATGAAGTGAAGCTGGTCTCATCACCTTGTGGTTCACCTTCTTGGGAACAGGCTTGGTAGGAGCAGCCTTTCCCTTGCTTTTGAGTGTCGTGGCTCCAGGTCCATGGACAAAGACACCTGGATTCTTCATTTGAATCTCCTCATGGGGTGCTTTAAAAGAACTTAGCCCAAAGACTTCCCTTCTATTTGGAATAGAGGGCTTACTGCCACTTGCTAAGCAGGCGTTGGTCAGATGACCATATGAAGATTCCTGGTCAAAGGGATTTGATGCCAGCAGCACCTTCTTAAAAGAGGGTTGCTCTTCAGAGGTTTTACCCTTGACTGTCTCACTATTGTATCCTATACCAGCTCTGAATGGTGTAGAAAAACTGTCAATAATGGGAAGGACAGCCTTGGGTTTTGGAAAGCTGGCAACAATCTTCTTTTAAGCCAGTAACATTTCCTCAAGGTCCTTGATGACCTTGTTCTTTTGAGTCAGTTCAGCATTTTTGAGCTTTGTGGCTTCCTTGAATCAATCCACTTCCTTGCTCATAGTAGCCATCTTCTCAGCTATTTCCTGGAGCTCAGAGTGGGTAGATCTCAAGAAATCCAACTCCTTAGTTAGAACTTTGAGGAGTTTCCTACTTTTCTTGAAATCTTTACACAATGCTTTATATTTCCTAATCAATTCAGATTCAACTTCATGAGTGGATCTTGAGGATGTGATGTTGGCAGCAGACTCACCCTTATCATCATGCAGAGAATCTGCTACTGATTCAGAATCAGAACAAGATATGGGAGCTCTAATTTGTACCTTCCCAGGAGAGATATTATCATCCTGGATTTCTTCATATATGGCCATAAGGCCAATAAATCCTTCCTCCTCAGTTTCTGAAGAGCTTGAATCAGAATCACTAAGGGTTCTGATCTTCTTTGCCATAAACACTTTTTTAGCTTTCTTCTTGTCCCTTAACCTTCTTCTGTCTTTATGGTACTTTGATTCCTTCTTCTTGGAAGGGCAATCAGCAATCATGTGACCTGCTTTACTGCATGAATAGCAAATAGTGTTAGTTAAATCAAATTTATTGGGTTTTGATTTATACCTGTCCTCCCTTGAGGATTTAGATATGTCAGATCTTCTGGAGCTTGATGAAGACAGTCTGTAGCTATCTCTTCTCCTTCTAGAGATCAATTTTCTGAACTGCTTAGATAGGAGGGCCATTACTTTGTTAGTGTTGTCAGATTTTGATGTGCTGGTATCAAAAGATTCATTGCTTTCAGATCTATCCTGGTGTGCAGGACTCTTGTTCCTGGACCTCCTCATGCTCTCAGCCTTGAGGACTGTTGATTTTCTTTGGTGCTCTCCCTTAAGCTTTCTTCTTCAGCTTTTCTGGTGTTAAGCTGAAGCTCATGGGAGAGCAACTTCCCATATAGGTTCTAGGGCTCCATGTTGCCCAGTTGACCCATTTCTCTGATTGCACAAATTTTGATGTCCCATTTCTTAGTGAGGGATCTAAGGAATTTATCATGCAGATCTAAATTTGTGAATTCTCTACCATAATTCTTCAGCCCATTGACTATCTTGAATATCTCTCATAGCAGCTAGAGATATTTTCATTCTTGCCTTGCTTGAAGGCCACATACTCCTGATTCAGAAGAGATTTACTGTCATCCCTTACTTCCTCAGTCCCTCCTTATCAACAACCAGGGAGTCCCACATCTCCTTGGTAATTTTGCAGTGAATGAGATTTTGGAGGGTTGAGTCATCAACTGCACTCATAATAATGTTCTGTGCTCTCTTATCCAGTCTTACCATTGCAAGCTCATCCATACTCATATCAACATATTTATTTGGCACCTATTGAGTAGGATCATTGGTAGATGCAGTCATGGGGGTGAAGGGACCCTATTGAACAGCTATATACACCTTGGGATCAACAGCTTCCATGAAGAGTCTTACCCTTTCTTTCCAAATAGGAAAGTTCTCCTTGCTGCAGATTGGGAGATTCATGGATCTCATTTCTTTGTGCTGATCACCTCCAACCATAGTGAGTAGTTCCTTGATCTAGATCTGACTATCAAGTCACTTTTTGATCAACCTCGCTTTGATACCATTTGTAAGTTATGGAACTATCACCTAGAGGGGGTATTAGGTGATATGGTTGTTTTTAAATTTATGCACAAGAACTAAACAATTTTATCACAGCACAGTAATAGACCATAGAAACAAGCCACACAAGAACACCCGATCTAGAGTAGTTCCTCAAGATAGGGTGTCTTGAGTAGTCCACTCTCCCTCTGCGTTGTTCTAGCAGTGTGCTAGAGTCAGCAAACTCTGCCAACTCTCAGGCCCGCAAGCCCTACAATCTCATGCCCTCAAGCCCTACAACTCAGACCCTCAAGGCTAACAACTCAGCCCCTCAAGGCTTACTACTCAGGCCCTCAAGCCTTACAATGCTCAGCCCCTCAAGGCCAACAGAGGTCAGCCCCTCAAGGCTTACAATCTCAGATCTGAAAATAGATCCTACAGCTCAGGCCCACAAGCCCTACATAAAAAGATTTGGAGAAAAAGTTCTCTAGCCTGATGGAGATTGGATTCTTGAAAAAGTTCTTAGCCGGATGAGGATTGACTTCTTAGACTTGAAGAGAATGCTTCTGATCTTTTCTTGAATAGCACAGATTCTTCTTCAATCCCTTCTTCAATGTGGAACACTTCTTATCAATCGGTATTGCTTGACCAAAACATGGAGAATGCTTGATGAGGAATTTTAGTTCTCTGGTTCTTGTTCCTTCTTTTCCCAGCTTTACTGTTCTATTGATTCGGCGTTAATGTTATGCGATTCTTGCTATTTCAAATTAGGGCAGACACTTATGTCTTTTATAAAACTGAGGATCTGGCTAACGGTCTCCTAGGATGTACTATAAGTGTTAGAGGCCAATTCCTTAATTGATGCAGACTACGCTCTTTGATACGTTCACAATGAACAAGCACGCATTCTTTCTCAATACTCCAACCTTTACGTTCGCTACAAAATTTAATCGCAGAGTACTCGCAACGCAACACTTATCAATTAGATGCTAACGAACGGGTAGTCACCCCGCTAGAGGTCGAATAATTGGCTATAGGCAAAAATTCTTCCCGACTAAAAGGACCCACAAGGTCCGAATGAGCTAGGGTTGTACCAAAAGAGATCTACCAAAAATTACGATTCAAAAATGGTAGATATCTCCCAACAAAAGGTCGAGGTTCCCCAATCCTCTTCGAAAATTAAATAGATTAAGATGAATGCAAAAATTGATCGAAGAAACCATGATTAATCAAGTGATTCGAAGATCACGCCAAAGTTACCACCACAGGAAATTAACGAAGAGAAATCTCACGAGTAGAAATTTCATTACCCCGCTTGAGATGGTATTATCCTCAAGCATGCACTCGCCCAAATCATCCTTCAACGGATCCACTGGAGTTACTTCGTTTGGAGGGAAACATTTCCGCCTTCGTCGCTTCATGCCGAGAACGATTCCACGAGAGTCCACCCATTGCACCTTGGCCGGCCACTTGAGGAAGAGAGAGGAAAGGTGGTGGGATGTTGATGTCTAATAGAGAGAGGAAGAGAGAGAATTGAAGTGGCCGAATAGAGAGAGAGAGGGACAGAGGAGGGAACAGTTGTAGAGGGAGGAGGAGATGGCCGAATATTCCAAGAGGGAATAGAGGGGGGATAGGAGAGAGGGAAAACAATTAGGGTTTGTTTTTATATTTCATTCAATAATCCCATAAATCTACAACAAGAGGCCTTATATAGGCTTACAAAGGTTAAGGCTATACGCAACCCAATTTAAACAAAGCATGAAATAAAAATTTTAAAGTCCCTAAATGCTTAAATAAAATATAGAGAACAAGCATGGTAAATTAATTAATAATTATAATTATTATTTTTGCGCCTCGGGCAGATATTGTAGCGTTGATGCCGTCCATCATAATTTCTATCGCGGCGATGGCGACGTAAGTCTTTGGTCGGCGGCGCAAACATACGTAAACTCGTCGGTACCATCCATAAGCGTGTCGGTACCATCATCTTCATGTTGAGGGTCGTCATCGCCATCAATCCTCCCCCGCTCAAATGTACTCATCACCGATGAGTTTTCCTGAAGGTAGCGGCGGAGAAGAGCATCATCCAAAAGAGTCACCTCCGATTCTGGAATCCACGATTCATCGGAGGCCAGACGATCATGCCAATGAATCAAGTAGCAGCGACTATCACCACTAGGAGAGGAGATCACTTCATCTCTGAGGATCCTGTCAGGCACAAAAGTGGTTCGGGGGAACCTTGGAAAAGCATTAGAAAAATAAGGAGAACAAGTTCCGCCATCAACATTCAACGTACCTCCAGTAGGAACCGAAGAAGAGAGCGAACCGGGCACAAGCTCACCACCCAACCCATTAGAAAATGTAGTGGAACCAAAAGGGCAAACAGATAATTCTAGTGGTGGAGAAATATAAGGCGTTAAATCCGAAACATTGAAAATAGGGGAGATTCCCCAATCAGTGGGTAACTCCAAATGATGTGCATTTTCTCCTAATGTTTTTAAAATTCGAAATGGGCCCGCTTGCCGATTTGCCAACTTTTTTATGAAGCCCGAAGGCAACCGTTCAGGGATGAGACGCACCATAACCAAATCGCCAACCTTCAAGTGAGATGCTCTCTTAGCTAGCGTGTCCTTAATGTGCTTGTGTAAATTATGAATGTGAGAGGCAAAGTCTTGTGCAAATTGACTTGACTTATAAGATGGAGGTAACGGAACCAAGTCAAGTGGCACCGGTGCCTTATATCCTAGCACGATCTCATTCGGATACAACCCTGTGGACCTATTTCTGGAATTATTGTACGCTAATTGGGCATGGGGAAGGAGGAGATGCCACGTACCCTTGTGGTCAACTACCAGACAACAGAGTAAACTACCCGAACTTCTATTGACCACTTCCGTTTGCCCATCCGTCTGTGGATGATAGGCCGAGGAAAACAAGAGCTTGGTGCCCATGATCCGCCACAAGGTCTTCCAAAAATAACTAGTGAACTTCATGTCCAGATCAGTGACTATAGTCTTAGGGACGCCCCTATGGCCAACGACTTCCTTAAAGAATAATTTAGCTACGTGCGACGCATCATCGGTCTTATTACTTGCAATAAAATAAGCCATTTTTGAGAACTGGTCGACGACCACCAAAATGGAGTCATGACGCCTAAATGTGACGGGAAGACCAAGAATAAAATCCATACTAATATCTTCCCAAGGAGCGGAAGGAATCAGAAGAGGGGTATAAAGTCCCGCGTTCGTTTTATTGCCCTTAGCTAATTGACACGTGCGACAACTCCCCACAATTTTATGCAACGTTGAATTAAGGCCCGACCAATAAAACTTATCCTCTGCTAACGTGATGGTCTTGTCACGCCCAAAATGTTCACCTAGTCCGCCACTATGCAATTCCCAAACGATGAAATGGCGAAGGGACGAGCGAGGGATACATAGCTTGGCATGCTTAAATAAGTAGCTGTCACGGATATAATACGCATAAATGGTAGTAGGTGCATCGCCTTGTACAGATAGATAGAGATCCTTGAAATCCGGGCAATAAACATATTTGTCCTTATTCCGTTCAAAACCAATGACCTTCACTTCTAACGTGGATAATAATAAAGAAACACGACTAAGGGTGTCCGCAACACGATTTAGATTTCCCTTAAGATGTTTTATGATAAAGGTGTACTCCTGAAGATTGGAGACCCATTTAGAATGCAGCGGGCTAACCTTACTTTGGGAGTTGACAAATCTCAACGCCTCATGATCGGATTGGATAACAAACTCCTTAGGGAGAAGATAGTGCCGCCAATGTTGGAGGCAACGAATAATGGCATAAAACTCGCGGTCATAATTAGAATAATTCAACTTCGAACCCACAAGTTTCTCACTAAAGTACCCAACAGGATGACCCTCCTGACGCAACACGCCTCCAATACCGATCCCAGACGCATCACAAGAAAATTCAAAAACCTTACTAAAGTCCAGTAACCGCAAAAGAGGAGCTTCTGACATCCTATCCTTTATCATTTCGAACGTCGTAGTGGCTGATTTCGTCCAAGTGAAATCACCCTTTTTCATGCACTCCGTGATCGGTGCCATGATACTACTAATGTCACGAATGAATCGGCGATAAAACGTAGCTAAACCGTGGAAGCTTTGAACGTCACGAATGTTGGTGGGTTTCGGCCAATCCTTGATGGCTTGGACCTTCTTTGGATCTACATGTATGCCTTCCTAACTCACAATATAGCCAAGGAACTCTACGGACGTAACATAGAAAGTACATTTTTTAATATTGACAAATAATTTTTCCGCATGTAACATCGCTGTTGGGAAAAACCCTTGATTTAACTTAACAAATTAATTAAAAGTGATTTTATTCACTAGGATTTAATTTACCCATTGTATAGTAAGGGTAATTTGGTCTCTAGATGTCTTATGATGTCACACTCAACCAAGAGTGTCAACACTAGACCAAGGGAAGCAAAAATGGCAGAAGTTAATAATTGCGTCGAATAGAATTTGACACAACATCGAGTTCATGTCGACGCTACTCCGACTAGAAGTCCAAGTGGTTCAACTCTACTGTCGACGTAACACTAGTCGACGTTACGTCGAATAAATATCGACGCAGAGACCAGAGACTTGTCGAAGGAATTTAAGAAGTCGACGCAGCTTCTACTTCAAACTCGACGCAGAAGGGAATACATATCAAATCCATCTAAAGTCAACGCAACGTCAACTTCATCTCAACGCAGTTAATGGAAGTCAGAGTGGATGCTATTCAACTCGACATGAGCGTAGATAAGGAATCGACGCAATGTCGACTAGCTAAGTTCAGTTAGAGCACAGAAGAAATTGAAGCAGCTCTTAGATGAACTCGAAGCAGCGTCGATAAGAGAGGAAGTTAATTCGACGCTACGTCGAATACAGTCTGTGAAGGTTCAATCTTTACAGCTATTTTTCTGATGCTTTTATCATGGCCCACATCTTTCAGACCGTTCTCCAACGGCCTAATAATTGACTGAAGAAGAAGGAAACATTAAAGAAGGAGGAAAAGGCTTTCTTGGAAGTATACACCTTCTGGTTGACGGGTCGAGAAGTAATTAAGGAAGGAAAGAGAATGTCTATCAAACAAATCTTTTCAGGTCTTACCTAAGAAGGAAACAAATTCAAAATAGACACATATTATATTAGGATAGAGAAGGAAGAGAAGAAGACAGCATTAATCACTATCAACCGTCTCCTTGATTTTCTAGGGCTTCCTCTTCTTCTACCTCCCTCTCAGAAACTCTAACAGAGAAAACAAAAAGGAAAGGAAAGCTCTGTTGTTCTTTATCAAATAGAACAGAGGATCTGAAAGCTGCTCCTCATCACAGTCTCATAACAGCCATATCATAGTCTGAAGAAGAAGAAAGGATCTGACAATACAAAGCTTCTGCAAATCATCACTATCAAAAGCAGGGGCTAATCAAGAGCAGATCCTTGGGAACTACTCATAGGTTGATCTTCATACAACCATCATAAGAATTCTGAGAACAGAATTCCTTCAACCTTCTCCCTCCTTTCTATTTCTGTAAAATAGTTTTATTAAAAGATCTGCCTATGAGTAGTTCAAGATCTCCTTATCAAAAGATCTGGTAGTTCATGATCTCCTTATCAAAAGATCATTGGTTCTAAGAGTATCCTGATCAAAAGACTCAGGCACATGTGGTGCATTCCTACCATGTGGTAGAAGAGAGGACTGCCCACATTTGGGCAACCTCTATAAAATTCATTGTGTTTGTGCTATGAAATTCTGTGATGTCCCACTCTCATATTCTGCAATTTATTTCCTGCAATCTTTATTCTGCATGGTTTGTTAAGCATAATTCTTTAGAACAATTTATTATTAAACACAGTTAGGATAAATAATTTTAAATCTCTATTCACCCCCCTTTAGAGGAATCTCAGAGGCGCACTCTGCACTTTCAATTGGTATCAGAGGGAGGTTGATCAATAAATGGTTAACACCTTGATCAAAAAGACCTCCTACTCTCATTTCTTTTCTATAAACATATTACATAAAGAAAATGAGCTATAAGGAATATGCTTCAACAAGACCTCCAGTGTGTAACTTAAATAAGTTCACACTCTAGAAGGCTAGAATAAGACTTGATATGAATTCAATTAATGAAGACATATATAATGTTCTTCTCACAAGTCCCCCTGCTCCAGTCAGACAAAAGGAAGGAGAATCCTTAACAACTGAGGATGTTCTAAGAAAGAAATGGATAGAGACTGAGAAGAAGGTCAAGGCATGTGATGCCAAGGCCATGAATATTCTGGTATCAATAATGTCTGATGACATTTCCAGAAAGTTGCTGAATGTCAATCAGCAAAAGAGATCTGGGATTCCCTCACCACAATGGTTGAGGGAAGTGCTGATGAAAGAAAGGACAAAAAGTCCCTTCTCATATTCCAGTATGAAAATTTTCAAAAGAAGGCTGAAGAATCTATTGCCAATATGTATGACAGACTCAGTCTTATCATTAATGAGCTCAGAGGCTTAGACAAGGAAATATTCTTGACTGAAATTAATGACAAGATTCTCATGTGCTTCCCTAGCTCATGGGATTCAAGGATCTGGGCAATCAGAGAATCCAGATGCCATAGAGAGATCTCAACTGAAGCTTTGCTAGGAAAGCTTAAGTCTTATGAGATGCTACTGAAAAATAGGGTTGATGCTGAAGAAAGGGAGACCTCTCCAGCTCCTGTTCAAAGGTCCCTTGCTTTAAAAGCTGCTGAAGGAGAGTCCTCCACTCCCGAGGATGAAATGTTCAGTCTGTTGGCAAAGAGATTCAAGAAGTGGGTAAAGACTGAGGACTCAAGGAGGAGAGAAAGTGACTCAAGGCCCAGGTATGATAAGACTCCAAAGAAGGAGGTTATCTGCTATACCTGCAACAAACCAGGGCACATTGCTCCTAACTGCCCACAAGAGCTAAGGGAGAAAAGAATCAATAGAGAGGAGAAGAAGAAGAAGAAGAAGAAGAAGTCCTTCAGAGGAAAGGACAAGAAGAAAGGCAAGTGTTTCATAACTAAAACCTGGAGTGACTCAGAAGCAGAGGAGAGCTCATCCTCATCTGAATGTGACGATGAAGCAGAAGCAGTAGAAGCTTGCATGATGGCTCTTGGGATGGTATCAGATGAAGAAAATGATCATGCATCATCTGTCTTTGATGAATTTGATTTTACATAAGAAGATTTTAAATCATACTTTAAAGATTTCTGCATTGAGCATATTAGGGTAGAAAAAGAACTAGGCATAGATAGAACTGAACTAGAGAACCTTAAGAAAAATGAAATGCATCTAACTAATCAAAACCTAACAAATGAAATTAATGATAAAGAGTTAGAGTTGATTAAGCTTACAGAGGAAAATTCAAATCTAAAAGAGGAGCTAGCAAAGGCAAAGGACTTTGAGGACTCACTCAATGGGAGGAGTCAGAAGCTCAAGGATATCACAGAAAAACTCTCCATGAGGTTTAATCATCTAGGACTAGGGGCAGAACCCTCCACTAGCACAGAACCATCTAGGAAGCCTGCCTAGAAAATTACATTGGCTTTTGTTAGACCCAGTGATCATCTACCCAATGAAAAGAATCCTCCATCTAAGAGTAAGGATCATAATCGTTCAGATAGAGTAGGTAAAACTAATAAGGTGAAACCCTTAGGTAAGAACAACATAGGAAAACAAAATAGCAAAGAAAAATAGGGTAAAGTAAAACCTAGGATAATAAGACACTCTGCTGACTTGTTATATGTTGATACATTTTATTCTCATTTCAAGTATCAACATAATAGGTTTGTGATATCCATTCCTTATCATCCCAAAGGGTATCATGAAAGAACATTCTATTCTTTCATTGAACCCTATAATGTTAAAAGCAAAGGACCCAAGGTAACCTGGGTTCCCTCTAATGTTTAAATTACATGTGCATGGGTAGGTAGGATCCCACTCAGGAGAGGATTGAGTGGGAAAGAAAATGTAGTACAAAGATAAGGAACAAACTTCATCCAAGGGAGTAAACTCTATATTGATCTGTTTCTATAGCTTATAAAACTGATTGTATAATCTATTTTAAATAAATAAAATTACTGGGAAAAATAGCAAGAATCTTCTAAAAGAAATAGAATTCTTTATTGAGAGATGCGTCGAATAGAAGTCGACGTACCATTGACTTCTACTCGACGCCAGCGTCGAGAAGCACGCAGAGCAGACAATTCGAATGGAATTCGACGCAGCATCAAGATTTTATCGACGCATATATCGGCTTAACAATTATTGTTTAAATTCGAAGTTACATCGATTTGAACTCGACGTAAGGTAGACAGGACTACGTCGACTTAGGGGAGCTAAATAATCTCGAAGATACGTCGAGTACTAGTCGACGCAACATTGATATATCAACGCGCGCAAAATTGCATCTAGAAGCAATCTCAATACAGATTTGCGTGCCAAATGATAAGTAATATCGACGGTGCGTCGACATAAACCCTAAGTAGTGGCGATTCATCTACTTTTAAGCAATAACTGCGTCGAAACATTTATGCTTTTGAATTTTCTTCCTCTTGCTCTCCTCCTCTCCAGCTCTCTTGCGCTCATGTCCCTTGTGCTCCCTGTCTCTTATTTTTTTCTAACTTGTAGGTACATTAACTCAGATGGCTCCACCAAAGGTGAACTCAGGGTTCAATATAGACATTGACTCCTTCAGTGTTGCCGCAGAAAGCTTCAAGGCCATTCTTGGTCTGTTCCAAGATGCTGGCTTGACCAAGCTGATCTCCATCAGGTGCAAAATCCTGGATACTGAACTAACTGAGTTCAAGGACAATATTCAGATAGGGGAGGATGGTTCTATCAAAGGGAAGATATATGACACAGAGGTGTTGATCACAGAGGATCTGCTGAAAGAAACATATGATCTTCAGACAGGGGATGAGTCAGATGAACTCACAGGGGATGAGCTTAAGAGGTCCTTGGAACTGATGCAATTTAAAAAGGATAAGCATATCAATCTGAAAAAGGTGGACCTTGGTGAAGAACACAGCTTTTTGGCAGGCATAGTGGGGAAGGTTTTATTATGCAAGATATCAGCTCATGATGCCATCCCCAGGCAGTAATTGCAAATAATGGGAGCTCTTGTTTTGAAAAAGAAGATTAATTGGGGGAGATGCCTCCTAATGATGATTGGGCATAAGTATGCCCATAAAGAAAATGCATACATGAGGATAATGAGCCAAGTGCTCTTCAAGCACTTCCCAAGTGTCTGCAAGTCAAAGGGAGTGTCCATTCCTCCTGGTAAAAGAATAAACATAGTGATATTTTCAAAATGGACCAGGTAGATCTTAAAGCCTAGTCAAGCTACATCCTCTCCTCCTCCATCTCCTCCTCACTTAGAATCAAATTTGGAGATTCCAGATCCCCCAAGGGATGATCCTTCCCAAATGGACACAGTTCCAGAGCCCCATCATCAAGACACACAACAGCAACAACAACAACAACAACAATCCCAATCCACTTCAATTCCTAAGCCATCTCCTCAGCCTTCCACCCTCATACCAGATCTTGAATTTATTCCACCTCCACCACCATCATCATCAATATACTTTTCTCCTGATGTCTACCATCCTCTCTCTACCATTCCAGAAGACTTCCCTTCATCACCTCCACCTCCAGCTCATCCTCCAATTGACATTGAGCAAATCATCTCTAAGGCTGTAGCTCTGGCCTCCTCCACCTTTGCTGATATGGTTGCAAACCAGGCAAGGAGGTTTGACAGGAAATATGCACAAATAGAGACTAAGATGCTGGATACAAAGAGATCCCTTCAGGGGTTGAAGGAATTTGTCTCTTCCACAATGGTGACTAAAGATTTCTTAACCTCACTGGCCAGTAAGGTCAAGAAGGGGGAGAATATTCTAGAGGAAGAGGATCCTGTCCATGAGTTGGGTGGACAGGATCAGGGTAATGCTAATAAAGAGTCTGCCCCTGACAAGGTAACTACCTTTCAGAGAGCACAGATTCAGGGTGAGTTAGCAGATCAAGGGGAGCTCCCAGGTATTCAAAGGCAGTCTCAAGATGAGGAGATGATAGATGAAATAGCAAAGATTGCACAGGAAGCTGTAAAAGAGCTTGGTCAAACTGCACAGAACCATGAGGAGCCAGCCCCAGACATTCAGAGGAATCTGGATGTGGAAATGGAAGTTGTAAGTACATCAGTTGTTCAAGAAGCTCCCCAAGAAGCTGACAAGAATGTTGATGATCAGGCGGAGCTGTCAAAAGAGAAAGAGGATGCTGGAGCAACAGATGATGATGAGCATTTGAACCAACAAAGAAAAATTCCAAAGTGTTCTCAAGGAAGAGAAGGAATCCTGAGAAGGACCCTTAATTAAGAGGTATTATGTGGTTAATTCTTATGAAGACGAGTATATATACTGGGAAGAACAGTGTGATACAATTCTTATTGCCTGACAACTGAATGGAAATATTCATAATTTATTTTAGTCTGCATTATTTTGTATGAAATGTACTGTTGGTTATAAAAATTTGTATAAAATCACTTAGTACAAAATATAAAATTTGTTAAGATAAATAGGGGGAGATTGTTGGGAAAAACCATTGATTTAACTTAACAAATTAATTAAAAGTGATTTTATTCACTAGGATTTAATTTATCCATTGTATAGTGAGGGTAATTTGTTCTCTAGATGTCTTAGGATGTCACACTCAACCAAAAGTGTCAACACTAGACCAAGGGAAGCAAAAATGGTAGAAGTTAATAATTGCTTCGAATAGAATTCGACGCAACATCGAGTTCATGTCGACGCTACTCCGACTAGAAGTCCAAGTGATTCAACTCTACTGTCGACGTAACACTAGTCGACATTACGTCGAATAGATATCGACGCAGAGACCAGAGACTTGTCGAAGGAACATAAGAAGTCGACACAGCTTCTACTTCAAACTCGACGCAGAAGGGAATACATGTCAAAGCCATCTAAAGTCGGTGCAGCGTCAACTTCACCTCGACGCAGTTAATGGAAGTTAGTGTGGATGCTATTCAATTCAACGGGAGCGTCGATAAGGATTCAAAGCAACGTCGACTAGCTGAGTTCAGTCAGAGCACAGAAGAAATTGAAGCAGCTCTTTGATGAACTCGAAGCAGCGTCGATAAGAGAGGAAGTTAATTTGACGCTACGTCGAATACAGTCTGTGAAGGTTCAATCTTTATAGCTGTCTTTCTGATGCTTCTATCATGACCCACATCTTTCAGACCGTTCTCCAACGTCCTAATAATTGACTGAAGAAGAAGGAAACATTAAAGAAGGAGGAAAAGGCTTTCTTGGAAGTATACACCTTCTGGTTGATGGGTCCAAAAGTTATTAAGAAAGGAAAGAGAATGTCTATCAAACATACCTTTTCAGGTCTTACCTAAGAAGGAAACAAATTCAAAATATAGACAAAGTATATAAGGATAGCGAAGGAAGAGAAGACGACATCATTAATCACTATCAACCATCTCCTTGATTTTCTAGGGCTTCCTCTTCTTCTCCCTCCCTCTCAGAAACTCTAACAGAGAAAATAAAAAGGAAAGTAAGGCAAAATAAAAAGGAAAGGAAGGCTCTGATGTTCTTTATCAAATAGAACAGAGGAACTGAAAGCTGCTCCTCATCATAATCTCATAGCAGCCAGATCATAGTCTGAAGAAGAATAAAGGATCTGACAATACAAAGCTTCTACAAATCATCACTATCAAAAGCAGGGGCTAATCAAGAGCAGATCCTTTGGAACAACTCATAGGTTGATCTTCATATAGTCATCATAAGAATTCTAAGAACAGAATTCCTTCAACCTTCTCCCTCCTTCTTTCTATTTATGTAAAAGAGTTTTATTAATCCCTCTTCAAAGGATTCAGTGGTTCAAGATCTCCTTACCAAAAGATCTGGTGATTCATGATCTCCTTATCAAAAGATCATTGGTTCTAAGAGTCTCTTGATCAAAAGACTCAGGCACAGGCGGTGCATTCCTACCAGGTGGTAGAAGAGAGGACTACCCACCTTTTGGGGAACCTCTATAAAATTCATTGTACCTCTGCTGTGAATTTCTGTGCAGTCCTACTCTCAAATTCTGCAAATTATTTCCTGCAATCTTTATTCTGCATGGTTTGTTAAGCATAATTCTTTAGAACAGTTTATTGTTAAACACATTTAGGATAAATAATTTAAAATCTCTATTCACCCCCCTCTAGAGGATTCTCAGAGGCACACTGTGCACTTTCAGTCGCTAGGATAGTCCTCAAGTGAGACTCATGATCAATGGTAGACGTACTAAAAATGAGAATATCATCAAAATATACCACAATAAATTTTCCCATGTAGGGTTGGAAAACATGTTTCATCATCCAAGAAAATGTACTAGGGGCATTTGAAAGCCCAAATGGCATCACTAACAACTCGTAGAGCCCCTCTTTAGATTTTAAGGTTGTCTTCCACTAGTCACCCTCTCTAATTCGAATTTGGTGGTAGCCACTCCGAATATTCAATTTTGAAAAGATCGTGGCTCCGGCTAGCATGTCCAACAAATCGTCCAAACGAGGGATTGGAAACAGATATTTCATAGTAATTTTATTTATATCTCGGCTATCCACACACATCCTCCAAGAGCCGTCTTTCTTAGGAGCAAGCAATGCCAGAACGGCACATGGACTCTTACTATGACGGATGAACCCCTTTTGTAATAAGTCAGCAATTTGCATTTGTAACTTTAGGTGTGCGGAAGGGTTTAATCGATAGTGAGGAAGGTTGGGTAACGACGAACCCGGAATGAAATCTGTAGCATGTTGTATGTCGCGCAAGGGAGGCAACATAGGCGATAACTCATCCAGATATACATCCTTAAACTCTTCCAATAGATTATGCAGCGCGGGCGGTAAAATCTCAAAGGTAGACACGTCCTCCTTTGCTTGTAAGCAAACTAACGCATAGAGGACACCATCCAAAAATGTCTGGCGCGCGATCTCCTTCTTACCAATCAAGCATAAGGTTTTTTTCTCTACAGACACAATTGTGTCTTTAGAGATGACCGAAGGATCCTTAGGTGCAGTGGGTTTCAAGATAATGGTCTTGCCATTAAACTTGAACTCATACGTGTTGGCATGCCCAAAATTAGTAACATCATGGTCATATAGCCATGGTCGTCCTAATAACACATGACAGGCATCCATGGGGATGACGTCACACAAAACCTTTTCAGAATAAGCCTTGATGGTAAGGGGTACCAAACAACGCTTTGCTACCGGAAGGGATGTCTTATTAACCCAAGCAACCTTATAGGGATGAGGGTGTGGCTCAGTGGATAACATCATCTGGGTAACCGCATTCTCAGAAATCACGTTCATACAACTACCGCTATCAATGATCAACTTGCACCACTTCTCTCCACTCTAAAAATTTAGCGAAAAAATATTCGTCTTATTCCAATCATCTGAAGCACGAGGAGTAGCCAAAATACATCTCATCACTATCATATTTACGTCATCATCTAAGTCGCCCGGCACTCCTCCCGATTCAGTTTCTTCACTGCCTCATACGTGAGTTTGGCGGAATCAGTCGACGTATCCAACAGGGCCAAGGGCTTGGGCTTAGTTGGACATTCACTAACATAATTTCCCTGAATACCACAAGTGTAGCATGTAGCATTCGTCTTGCTAATCCTACCCACGGGCACTCTCTCGTCGGACGTGTTTTGTGTATTCCTATAGGTAATGACAACCGAGTTCGAGTCAGTGGACCAGAACTTACCCTTATCTTTTAGAGCTAACGGGGGGGGAGGGGGGGGGGGGGGGGGGGGGGGGGGGGGGGGGGGGGGGGGGGGGGTCCTATGACGGACTTGCTCTTCTGAAATGAACGAAACTTGGACTTATGAGCAAGGTGCTTTTCAATATCCAACGCGGCGTTATATATGGTGCTTAAATCCGTGTGCCCGTAATGAAAGAGTTTACCTTGAATGTCAGGATTCAACCCCTTATGAATACGTGAAAGGGTGACCTCCGGCATCTCTCTAACCTTGCATCTAACAATCATGTCCTTTAGGAGGCCCATGTACTCAGCGAACAAACGATTCCCTTGCCTAAGGGAAGCTAACTCATCAAACATTTAAGTTCGATGGTATGTAGGAATGTATTGATCAGTCAATAGGGCCTTCATGACTGCCCAACCAACACGGGGTACACAATCTACCGCACCCAGACGTCATTCCTCATTCAACCAGAACGTCTTCACCTTACCCAATAGTTTCATACGCGCTATGTGCACCTTGTCCATGTCAGTCAGATTTTTTCCACTGAAAGTAGCACTCTATCTCCATAACCCAATCCAAGTAAACTTGGGGCTCACCCAACCCATCATATGATGGTGGTTTGATCCGCACAACCCTAGTAATATCAAACTCGTACGGTGCTCGCGGGGCATGTTCGGGATTATTATTATGATTAATATTCCCTTCGTCGCGTTGGCGTACTGCAGGATTAGGAGGTGCAGGTTAATGAATTTTATTATTGTTAACATTCCCTTCTACCTGTTGGCGGGGTGCCTGATTTTGAGGTGCCCTTTGGGCTAACCTTATCCCGTGAACCATCTCCCGAATATCAGTTAACTGATCATTAAACTCCTGATGGAGTTTATCAACAGTTGTTGGATCGTGACTCGTGTCCCGCTCATACGTCATATGGGACGAGGACGTGGCATACTTCGTGTCTAGTCTCGTATGCATACAATTTTAGAACAACGATGAATCTGACCAAAAAATTTTATAAATAACAATTTATTCCCGCCTAATAACTAGGGTAAGTAAAATATAATTTTTCTTTTAGAAAATAGTACGCAAATTTTCCAGAATTTTGTTTTTGATTTTCGCTGAAATAAATGAGAATTTTAGGCCGCTATTCGCAGACCAGCAATTAAAATATTGAAATTTTGAACACGAAAAGGTGCGATGATTGTGTGTGCCGGCGAACTAAGAAAAAAATTAGGAATGTGTCAATTAAGAAATTGACACGAAACTAGCTCTGATACCAAATTGATGCAGGCTACGCTCTCCGACACGTGCGCAACGAACACGCACGTGTTCTCTCTCAATGCTCCAACCATTACATTCGCACAAAATTTAACCACAGCGTACTCGCAACGCAATACTTATCAATTAGATGCTAACGAACGGGTAGTCACCCCGCTAGAGGTCGAATAATTGGTTATAGGCCAAAATTCTTCTCGACCAAAAGGACCCACACGGTCCGAACGAGCTAGGATTGTACCAAAAGAGATCCACCAAACATTATGATTCAAAAATGGTAGATCTCTCCCAACAAAAGGTCGAGATTCACCAATCCTCTTTGAAAATTAAATAGATTAAGATGAACGCAAAAATCGATCGAAGAAACCACGATTAATCAAGTGATTCGATGATCACGCCAAAATTACCACCACAAGAAATTAACGAGAGGAAATCTCACGAGTAGAAATTTCATTACCCCGCTTGAGATGGGATTATCCTCAAGCATGCACTCGCCCAAATCGTCCTTCAACGGATCCACCAGAGTTACGTCATTTGGAGGGAAACTCGTCCGCCTTCGTCGCTTCACGCCGAGAACGTTTCCATGAGTGTCCACCCTTTGCACCTTGGCCGGCCACTTGAGGAAGAGAGAGGAAAGGTGGTGGGATGTTGATGCCGAATAGAGAGAGGAAGAGAGAGGAGGGAAGTGGCCGAATAGAGAGAGAGAAGGAGAGGGGAGGGAATGGTTGTAGAGGGAGGAGGAGATGGTCGAATATTCCAAGAGGGAATAGGGGGGATAGGAGAGAGGGAAACAATTAGGGTTTGTTTTTTTTTATTTCATTCAATAATCCCATAAATCTACTACAAGAGGCCTTATATAGGCTTACAAAGGTTAAGGCTATACGCAGCCCAATTTAAACAAAGCATGAAATAAAAATTTAAAAGTCCATAAATGCTTAAATAAAAAATAGAGAACAAGCATGGTAAATTAATTAGTAATTATAATTATTAATTATTATTTTTGCGCCTCGGGCAGAGATTGTAGCGGTGATTGCGTCCATCATAATTACTGTCGCGGCGATGGCGACGTAAGTCTTTGGTCGGAGCGGCGCCATCATCCATAAGTGCGCCGGTACCATCCGTAAGCGTGCTGGTACCATTATCTTCATGTTGAGGGTCGTCGTCACCATCATTCCTCCCCCGCTCAAAAGTACTCATCACCGATGGGTTGTCCTGAAGGTAGCGGCGGAGAAGAGCATCATCCAAAATAGCCACCTCCGATTCTGGAATCCATGAGTTATCTGAGGCCGGACGATCATGCCAACTAATCAAGTAGCGGGGACTCTCACCACTAAAAGAGGAGAGCACTTCATCTCTGAGGATCCTGTCAGGCACAAAATTGGTTCGGGGGAACGTTAGAAAAGCATTAGGCAAATAAGGAGAACAAGTTCCACCATCAACATTCAACGTACCTCCAGTAGGAACCGAAGAAGAGAGCGAACCGGGCACAAGCTCACCACATAACCCATTAGAAAATGTAGTGGAACCAAACGGGCAGACAGATAATTCTAGTGGTGGAGAAATATAAGGCATAAAATCCAAAACATTGAAAATTGGGGAGATTCCCCAATCAGTGGGTAACTCCAAATGATATGCGTTTTCTCCTAACGTTTTTAAAATTTGAAATGGACCCGCTCGCCGATTTGCCAACTTTTTTATGGTGCCCGAGGCAACCATTCAAGGAGAGACGCACCATAACCAAAGCGCCAACTTTCATGTGAGATGCTCTCTAATGTACATTAGCATGAGATTGATAAGATGCATATTGAGTAGCTAGCGTGTCTTTAATGTGCTTGTGTAAATTATGAACGTGAGAGGCAAAGCCTTGTGCAAATTGACTTGACTTATAAGATAGAGGTAATGGAACCAAGTCAAGTGGCACCGGTGCTTTATATCCGTGCACGATCTCATTCGGAGACGACCCCGTGGACCTATTTTTGGAATTATTGTACGCTAATTGGGCATGGGGAAGGAGGAGATCCCACGTACCCTTGTGGTCACCTACCAGACAATGGAGTAAACTACCCAAACTTCTATTGACAACTTTCGTTTGCCCATCCATCTGTGGATGGTAGGCCGAGGAAAATAAGAGCTTGGTGCCCATGATCCGCCGCAGGGTCTTCCAAAAATAAGTAGTGAACTTCACGTCCCGATCAGTGACTATAGTCTTTGGGACGCCCATATGGCCAACGACTTCCTTAAAAAATAATTTAGCTACGTGCGACGCATCATTAGTCTTATTACTCGCAATAAAATAAGCCATTTTTGAGAACCGGTCGACCACTACCAAAATGGAGTCATGACGCCAAAACGTGATGAGAAGACCAAGAATAAAATCCATACTAATATCTTCCCAAGGAACGGAAGGAATTGGAAGAGGGGTATAAAGTCCCGGGTTCATTTTATTGCCCTTAGCTAATTGACAAGTGCGACAACTCCCCACAATTTTATGCACCGTTGACTTAAGGCCCGACGAATTAAACTTATCCTCTACTAACGTGATAGTCTTGTCACGCCCAAAGTGACCACCTAGTCCGCCACTATGCAATTCCCAAACGATGAAATGACGAAGGGACGAGCGAGGGATACATAGCTTGGCATGCTTAAATAAGTAGCCATCCCAGATATAATACGCATAAATGGTAGTAGGTGCATTGCCTTGCGCGGATAGATAGAGATCCTTAAAATCCGGGCAATGAACATATTCGTCCTTAATGCGTTCAAACCCAATGACCTTCACTTCTAATGTGGATAATAATTATGAAACGCGACTAAGGGCATCCGCAACACGATTTAGATTTCCCTTAAGATGTTTTATGATAAAGGTGTACTCCTGAAGATTGGAGACCCATTTAGCATGCCGCAGGATGACCTTACTTTGGGAGTTGACAAATCTCAACGCCTCATGATCGGATTGGATAACAAACTCCTAAGGGAGAAGATAGTGCCACCAATGTTGGGGGAAATGAATAACAGCGTAAAACTCGCGGTCATAATTAGAATAATTCAACTTCAGACCCGCAAGTTTCTCACTAAAGTACCCAACAAAATGACCCTCCTGACTCAACACGCCTCCAATATCGATCTCAGTCGCATCACAAGATAATTCAAAAACCTTACTAAAGTCTGGTAACCACAAAAAAGGAGCTTTCGACATCCTATCCTTTATCATTTGGAATGCCATAGTGGCCGATTTCGTACAAGTGAAATCACCCTTTTTCATGCACTTCGTGATCGGTGCCATGATACTACTAAAGTCATGAATGAATCTGTGATAAAATGTAGCTAAACCGTGGAAGCTCCGAACATCATGAATGTTGGTGGGTTCCGGCTAATCCTTGATAGCTTGGACCGTCTTTGGATCTACATGTATGCCTTCCGAACTCACAATATAGCCAAGGAACTCTACGGATGTAACATAAAAAGTACATTTTTTAATATTGACAAATAATTTTTCCGCACGTAACGTCGCTAGGATAGTCCTCAAGTGAGACTCATGATCAATGGTAGATGTACTAAAAATGAGAATATCATCAAAATATACCACAATAAATTTTCCCATGTAGGGTTGGAAAACATTTGTCATCATCTTAGAAAATGTACTAGGCGCATTGGAAAGCCCAAACAGCATCACTAACCACTCGTAGAGCCCCTCTTTATATTTAAAGGCTTTCTTCCACTCGTCACCCTCTCTAATTCGAATTTGGTGGTAGCAACTCCTAAAATCCAATTTTGAAAAGATCGTGGCTCCGGCTAGCATATCCAACAAATCATCCAAACGAGGGATTGGAAACCGATATTTAATAGTAATTTTATTTATAGCTCAGCTATTGTCACAACCCGCATTTTCTCCGAATTTAGGAATATCAGAGTAAGAGAAAATACGCATCATGATGCCACATCATGCAGGAGACAACTACAGACGCTCAGGCGGAAACCTATTACTTACATAATCAAAACATGTTTACATGATAGATCATCATTTGAAATCAATTATTTTTTCTGGGGTAAGAACTGTGTCTCTCAGTTCGTGGATCAACTAGTCCACCGAGAAAATATATGTAATTGCAGCAGAAAATACTTGATTTAGTTCACTTGAGGTCCTAAATGCACGTGATGACGGGACATAAAGTAAATGATATGCACATATCTAGGCGTAGTATGAGTATAGAAAATTTCTTTAAGGCGACTTTAAAGATAAGGTTTTCAGTTAAAAGGTATGCAATGTGGATGAAAGAAAACCATTTTATAACTATAATGCACCTAGACATAAATCATTCTCAGAGAGCAAGATACACAAGATCTAAAAGTAGTGGCATTAAACTGGCAAGTAAACTATAAAGTATCAAAAGGGCACAACGGGCGTCAACAACCTGACACAAACCCGTTGGCTCCAACTAGTATGTCTGAACACAAGAAGGAAAACTAACCACAACTACCTCGCAGAAGCGGGGTCAAAAAGCAACTAAAACTCCCGGAGACTCCGGGCTACAGCACTAGCAGCTAAGGCTCTGAACTTGAGGCATTCAATAAAACAAAGAACGACACAGCAATGGAAAAATTAAAAAAATATATAAAATCTATTTGAAAATCAAAGTCAAAAAATTATTTTCTGTCTTTATTTTTATGCGTCTTCTAGTGATGTGTATGCCCGAGCGGTTCTATTGTCCTAGGTAGAATTTTCTTGAATAGGTTTTCTAAACTTATTAGTTTAACATATTTTAGTTTTACGATTTTCTAATCTCTAAATATAGACATCAGTCCTTTAAGGACTATAAGTTAGCAAATTGTAGTTTTTCTTTTTATTCGGTGTTATTGCCTAGGAACGGTTGCTAAATAGCGTTATCACTTTTTCATATAGGAATAATTCTTTCTTGGTGTCTAGAACTTGTACCTAGCTACTCTCGAAGCATGTGCGTAGTTTTTTATTTTCACGAACTTTAGAAATGATCTAGGCCACCCTTTGACCCGTTTGAGCCTTTTTGCCCACCTAAACATTACACCATTACAAACTATTTTGGGTCTTTCCCTTTTTCTTTGTCTAAGCTCCACTTTTCACTTTTTCACCAAAGCCAAAATGCCTAACCCTTTTTCCACACTAAACCTTGAGTTTTATGTTTACTCATTTGTTTGATGGGGTTTATGTTTGAAAAATGAAAAGAAACTTGAAAGCTTACATTTGGAGCTCCCATTTAGAAAAAGTAGTACCAAAAAGAAGAAGATCATCATAAAAAAATATTGTGTGAAATCAAAAGAAGAAAAAAAATGAAGTTTATTCGTGGCCAATTATGAAAAGAAAAAAAATTACATGGCCTTATTTTTATTTTTTGAAATGAAAAATGTTGTACCTCTCAATTCTTGTTTTTGTGCTCAACTTTGGTTTAGTGTGTTTAGTTTTCCTTTTTATCTTTGAATTATCACTCCTAATCATTTACCTAAACCAAATTATTACGCCTATTAAGTCCTAGTGATATTTAGAACGTGTTACAAATCTGCGTAGTGGAGAGAGTGTGAACGGACAAACCTATGGACACCATCATTGATGGATTTCCTTGGAGGTTATTTTGAGGTGATTTAGGGGTAGTCGCTATTTTAGCAACCTAGTAATTCATCTAATGCACCGTTTATTTTAGATAGGTGAGGTGCAAAGTGGACTACCCAAGAACGGGGAACCACTATAAATCCTTGTGTGTATTGTGTTCTTTGGTTTTCTGTGTGCTTTTATTTCTTATATTTTTAATTCCGCAAAAGGACATAGAAACCACCTATTCACCCCCCTCTATGTGATTTAGGCCACAACTAGATACTTTCAATCGCTGCTCATCATTCCTACCCACCAGAAGCCGCTGTCCGTTCCTCCTACCAGGCGGCTTGTCCGCGAGTAGCCGCAGCTCAAGCGGCTTACTATTCTCCTCCTCTATATAAAGATATTGAAGAAACTTCTCCCTTTGTGGACGAAGTCCGAGGGGAGCCAGCCCCGAATAATTTCAGAGAGCCTCGTCTGCCGGCGTATAATGGGGAAACTGATCCGACCGTCCATCTTCAGGCCTTCGAGTCGGCCATTGCTCTGAGGACCCTCTCGGACGCGACCAAGTGTAAACTCTTTGTAACATCCACTTCATTAATCCTTGCAGCCCACTTCCCCTCAAGATCAAGAGCAGCTCCACCCGTGAACTACAAATGCAGCCCACCTCCTCATTAAATTATTCCAACCGTGTTTTCCATGTTGTCCACTCCACCCGCCACCTTTGCATGGTTTCATTCATGCATCTCTTCCCTCCTCTCTCTTCCTTTATACTCATCCATCCCCCTCTCTTCCATTTTAATTTTATATTTTATTTTATATTTCTTTTATATAAAATACATTGCATTTCCACTCTCTCTCTCTCCTCATTAAACCCATGCATGCATTCTTCCATTCATGCATTTCCTTTCTCTCTCCCTCATCAAATCATTCATGCATCTTCACTCCCTTGGTTCCCTTTCATCTCCTCCATCTAGAACTTTCTTTTTCACCTATAAAAGGAGCACAAGTCTCAATCTTTAGGGGAGAATTTTTAGAAGGCTAATGTAGTTAGAAAGTAGAGAGTTAGAGAGCAAGCTTCCTTCAAGTATTTCTTCTTTTTGTCTTCTTATTTCTTCATGTATTAGTTTTATCATTATTGTAACTCTTTTTCTAGTTTAATGAAGTGCAATTCCCCTTCTCTTGTTATCTTTCTATTTAATGCATAGCTAATTTTATTGGTGTTCGATCGCGATGATCTTTGCAATGGAATAACGTTTCGTTCATTTTATGTTTGCATTTGTATTTTTATTTTTGATCCGACCTTGATTAATTTCGTATCGACTCCGTATTTCATGTATACGGTAGTAGATTCCGATCTCATATTTGAGTAGCCGAGGGGCTCGTGAATGTGAAAGATCACTCAAGGAAGGAAGGAGTTGCACGCAACCCTAGAGATAGGATGACGTAAATCCTCCGGATTGGAGTCAAATCCAATAGTGCGGGTCACTTCGATAATGCAACTTTAGGCCTTTTTGATTTGCAAAGAGATTTCGATCAAAACGTCTAGAAGTTAGGAGATTTAATACTCTAGCGAGATTATTTCTCATTTTTGGATCCGCCACGGTCTTTATAAAATTGCAAATGACAAACTAATTTATTCCGTTATTTTATTTCAAAGTGAATCGTCGATCGAGCACACTTTTCGTAATAGTTTATTTCTCTTTTAATTAAGCTTAGTTTATTTTTATTTTCAAAACCCACCAATCGTTCGGTAGGATAATAGAGTCGTTGTGAGTAATAGTACTTGCCAGACCCGAGTTTAAATACGACCTTGATATATTTTATATCCTATGCTATATTTCGATAGGTACACTTGCCTTAATCGAGTATAGATTGGAGAACACAAATTTCTCTATCATGTTTTTGGCGCCGTTGCCGGGGATATTTTTGGCAATATTACGAAAGCACCGAGTTTATTACTTCTACAAAAAAAAATTTATTATATATTATAATTAACCCACATCATCGTTTTTTTACCCCACCTAAATTCCTGTAAAGGACGCTTTGGGCTTGAATTCTCATCATAGCCTCTAGTACCGTTGCAAACCCCTCACAGGGCAGATCTCGGGAAGTCCAGGACTAACATAATCCGCCTAAAAAAGTCAATCAAAAGAAAACAAATTTATTTTTCTCTTTCTTTTTTTGGTAACAGCTTTTTTTTATCATATAATCATCTTCTTTTTGCGCTCTTTGCGGGTCGCCCGACCACTTTAATTTTGCATGTTTTTCGGGAACCCCCCCCCCCCCCCCCCCGCCTCATATGATTTCAATTTTTCTGGAGTAGGTCAAAGTGGCCAATTTGACTCTTACTCTAATTTTTATCCTCCTTGGGAGATGGGGAACCCGTCTTATTTTTCGCATGATTTTGCCCCGCAAAGCGCCGCGCCTCTAATTTTCAGTTTTATCGATAATGGGTATTTGGAATTGCAAACGTCTATTGATACTATTAATTCGCATTTCAAAACCATTTTGGATTGTTTTTCTCGTGAGGCCGCATCGTTTTCTTCGTCTTCTTCTCCGTCTCCTCCAATTTCTTCATGTAATGAGTCACCGGATATCCGGCTTGTCTTATTCCTCTCGAGGAAGATAACTATTCGGATGTTCCAGATTGTTTTCTTCCTCCTTTGGATGACACACATATGGATATTCCGGCGTGCTTCTTACCTCTTGAGGATGACGAGATGTCTCAATATTCTCTTTCTTTTTCCGATGACATTGGTGATTCCATTTCAGTCTTAAATTCATCTGTTCCAAATTTTTCTATTTTTAGCGAATCTTCTTTTTCTTCTTCTTCTATTTTAGATATTTCTCCTTCTTTTATTTTAGATAATCCATCTTTAGTTCTATCTACCCCTTCTTCTCCCGAAATTTCACAAGATTCTCTTTCTCCTTGTGAAATTTATGTTGATGGAATTTCTTTTTCACCTTCTTTTATTCCTCTTTCTATTTCTTCTTCTTTTATCTCTTCTTCTTTTGATGACCCCTTCTTCCCCGTTCCGCATACGGCGGAGTTCTTCAATAACTCCGTCCGTACATTCTCGAGCGTCATTCCTTTGAAGATTCCACCGCATGTCGGTGCGATTCTTCATTTCTTCTTTTTTCTTATTTACTCTCCTAAGCGCATACTTAGGGAGTTACCTCTTCATCTTAGTTTTTATTTTCCATTTAGCTAACCAATAACGTCGGGCTCAGACGACGTTAAACAAAGAGCGCTCTTGGGAGGCACCCCTTGCTTATCCTTTTCTTTCTTTTTGTTTTTTCTTTTTATTTTGTTTTGCAGGAATAAAACCTTCCGCGATTCGTTTGGCTCCATCTTCTCTTCCTTAGGCCTGAGTCGGTTTCCAGCTCATGCATGGGGGAGCAACATCAGCATTCGGCCTCACGAGTCCGGGGAAGTCATTTTTTTATGTTACTTTATTGCACCCCCCCCCCCCCCCCCCCTTCTTTTCTTCTTTTCTTTTTTTTCCTCATACTTACTATTCAACATTGGGGACAATGTTGAACTTTAAGCATGGGGGAGTGTTTTCCCTTTCTTTTTAAGTCTTTCAAAAAACACAAAAAAATTGAAAACAAAACAAAATCAAAAAAAAATTTATTATAGTACTATTTTGTTTCTTTAGCCTTATGAAAAAATCCAAAAAATTAAAAAATATATATATAAAATCTATTTGAAAATCAAAGTCAAAAAATTATTTTCTGTCTTTATTTTTATGCGTCTTCTAGTGATGTGTATGCACGAGCGGTTCTTTTGTCCTAGGTAGAATTTTCTTGAATAGGTTTTCTAAACTTATTAGTTTAACATATTTTAGTTTTACGATTTTATAATCTCTAAATATAGACATCAGTCCTTTAAGGACTATAAGTTAGCAAATTGTAGTTTTTCTTTTTATTCGGTGTTATTGCCTAGGAATGGTTGCTAAATAGCGTTATCACTTTTTCATTTAGGAATAATTCTTTCTTGGTGTCTAGAACTTGTCCCTAGCTACTCTAGAAGCATGTGCGTAGTTTTTTATTTTCACGAACTTTAGAAATGATCTAGGCCACCCTTTGACCCATTTGAGCCTTTTTGCCCACCTAAACATTACACCATTGCAAACTATTTTGGGCCTTTCCCTTTTTCTTTGTCTAAGCTCCACTTTTCACTTTTTCACCAAAGCCAAAATGCCTAACCCTTTTTCCACACTAAACCTTGAGCTTTATGTTTACTCATTTGTGTGATGGGGTTTATGTTTGAAAAATGAAAAGAAACTTGAAAGCTTACATTTGGAGCTCCCATTTAGAAAAAGTAGTACCAAAAAGAAGAAGATCATCATAAAAAAAAAATTTGTGTGAAATCAAAAGAAGAAAAAAAAATGAAGTTTATTCGTGGCCAATTATGAAAAGAAAAAAATTACATGGCCTTATTTTTATTTTTTGAAATGAAAAATGTTGTACCTCTCAATTCTTGTTTTTGTGCTCAACTTTGGTTTAGTGTGTTTAGTTTTCCTTTTTATCTTTGAATTATCACTCCTAATCATTTACCTAAACCAAATTAGTACGCCTATTAAGTCCTAGTGATCTTTAGAACGTGTTACAAATCTGCGTAGTGGAGAGAGTGTGAACGGACAAGCCTATGGACACCATCATTGATGGATTTCTTTGGAGGTTATTTTGAGGTGATTTAGGGGTAGTCGCTATTTTAGCAAACTAGTAATTCGCCTAATGCACCGTTTATTTAGAAACTCTATATTTTTTTTGTTTTTCTTATTTTCCTAAACTTTTGGATGTCTTGTTTTAGGGATTTAGAAGTGTGTAATCCTTCTTTATGTTTTAATAATATTTTTAGGTCTCCTCTTTTCAAGTTTTCTATTTTGGATATCTCACCTCACTAGTTGCTAGCATAGAAATTAGGATAGTTTAATTTTCCACATTTTGGTTTTCTTAATTATGCAACTTAAAAATTATTTTCCTTTTTCTTTCCCCTCTATTTTGATTTCCATTTGCTTGAGGACAAGCAAAGCCTAAGCATGGGGGAGTTTGATGACTAGCTTTTAGTCATCATTTTTAGGTTAGTTTAGTTTAAATTTCCTTAGTTTTAATTATATTCTCTTTGCATTTTATGGTTGTTAAGCTTTAATATTGTTATTTTATGATTTTATGTTATGTTATGCTTTAATGTTGTTATTTTATGTTTTTATGTTTGTTATAAATAATATTGCTAATGGTTGTTATTTTATGTTGTTATTTTAATGTTTGTTATATTTAATGTTGTTGTTAGTATTAATTTCCTATCCCTATATTTTATTAACTAATTTGATGTTTTGTGTTTTGTTGTAGGTTGTAGTAGCCCGGCTACATTTGCGGCCAAGACGAAGCCAATTTCAGCAATATTGCAGTCCAAAACCAGTCCAAATGCTGCCCCAAATACAGCCTTAATCCAGCTCAAAGCAAGCCCAAATTCAGTCCATGTTGGTGCAGCCCAACTGGTGAACCCGAGCTGCTCCTCCTTGCTGTCCGGAAGATCTACATGATGTTGCCCGTGAATCTCAAGATAAAGTCCACCCGAGCCTACTTGCAACTCAAATGCAGTCCAACCAGCTCACGTGAAGCAGCCCACATCCACTTCATTAATCCTTGCAGCCCACTTCCCCTCAAGATCAAGAGCAGCTCCACCCGTGAACTACAAATGCAGCCCACCTCCTCATTAAATTATTCCAACCGTGTTTTCCATGTTGTCCACTCCACCCACCACCTTTGCATGGTTTCATTCATGCATCTCTTCCCTCCTCTCTCTTCCTTTATACTCATCCATCCCCCCTCTCTTCCATTTTAATTTTATATTTTATTTTATATTTCTTTTATATAAAATACATTGCATTTCCACTCTTTCTCTCCTCCTCATTAAACCCATGCATGCATTCTTCCATTCATGCATTTCCTTTCTCTCTCCCTCATCAAATCATTCATGCATCTTCACTCCCTTGGTTCCCTTTCATCTCCTCCATCTAGAACTTTCTTTTTCACCTATAAAAGGAGCACAAGTCTCAAGCTTTAGGGGAGAATTTTTAGAAGGCTAATGTAGATAGAAAGTAGAGAGTTAGAGAGCAAGCTTCCTTCAAGTATTTCTTCTTTTTGTCTTCTTATTTCTTCATGTATTAGTTTTATCATTATTGTAACTCTTTTTCTAGTTTAATGAAGTGCAATTCCCCTTCTCTTGTTATCTTTCTATTTAATGCGTAGCTAATTTTATTGGTGTTCGATCGCGATGATCTTTGCAATGGAATAACGTTTCGTTCATTTTATGTTTGCATTTGTATTTTTATTTTTGATTCGACCTTGATTAATTTCATATCGACTCCGTATTTCATGTATACGGTAGTAGATTCCGATCTCATATTTGAGTAGCCGAGAGGCTCGTGAATGTGAAAGATCACTCAAGGAAGGAAGGAGTTGCACGCAACCCTAGAGATAGGATGACGTAAATCCTCTGGATTGGAGTCAAATCCAATAGTGCGGGTCACTTCGATAATGCAACTTTAGGCCTTTTTGATTTGCAAAGAGATTTCGATCAAAACGTCTAGATGTTAGGAGATTTAATAATCTAGCGAGATTATTTCTCATTTTCGGATCCGCCACGGTCTTTATAAAATTGTAAATGTCAAACTAATTTATTCCGTTATTTTATTTCAAAGTGAATCGTCGATCGAGCACTCTTTTCGTAATAGTTTATTTCTCTTTTAATTAAGCTTAGTTTATTTTTATTTTCAATACCCACCAATCGTTCGGTAGGATAATAGAGTCGTTGTGAGTAATAGTACTTGCCAGACCCGAGTTTAAATACGACCTTGGTATATTTTATATCCTATGTTATATTTCGATAGGTACACTTGCCTTAATCGAGTATAGATTGGAGAACACAAATTTCTCTATCAACCATGCAAGGATAAAGGCAATGGTCTTATTAATTAATTTCTTTAATTATGGCATGGGACAAAGCCCGAGATAACACTCACCAGGATACCCTGAGGATAGGGTCACAAATGGAGTAGACACTGCACAAGACGATGCATAAGAGAAGTCATAAATTATTTAACCGCAATGGGTACGAAGTTTCAAAGAGGAGAAGTAATCGGAGGCATAACTCAAGTACTGAGAAGTATAGGACATTTCTCGAGAACCCAAAGGATAAGAACATAGTTCTCGAGGAATCAAGGAGTGTGGTCATAAAGTTCTAAGGAAAACCAAGGTCAGGGTCCACATAGTTCTTGAGAGAAAAGAAGGCAGAGAACAAGATTTTTCGAGAAATCCAAATTGCAGGAATCAAGGTTTCTCGAGAAGCTAAGAGTAGGTGTCAAGTTTCTTGAGAAATGAAGGGCAGGGGTCATCTATCTCTCGAGAAATGAAAGGGAGGGGATCAAGAAGTTCTCGAGAAATCCAAATCAGAGGACATGATTTCTCGAGAAATCAAGGACAGAAAATAAATATTTTTCGAGAGATCAAGGGCTAAGATCAAAAGGCTCTCGAGAAATCAAGGGGATAAACTAGCACTCCTCGAGAAACTCAACAACAGAAGGAAAATAATTCAGGCCAACATAGTTTCTCCAGAGAAAACTTCAGATACAAAGGGGAGAATCAAGACAGAAGGGGGAGTTGTTAACTATCAAGCAAACACTCAAAATACATTCCAAAAGCACAACAAGAACCCATGAACAAGGAAAAACAGTGCTTCAGGAAATAAAAAAGAAGGAGGTGAAAGCCACTTGCCTTAAACCTTGCAAAATCGAAAAACTCCGCTCCAAAAGTTATGGATCGGCCAAGAACACACCCGAGCACGAAATCCTGAAAACTTTCAGGTCGAAAAGAGGGATTAGGTCACAACCCTAACTCCAAAAATTCCACGAAACGGGAAAAGCTTACCACTAGAACGAAGATCCTGCCGAGAGCTTTCCAAATCTATACTCCAAACGCGATTCCGACCACTACGGGCTTCGAATCACCGACTGGAAGCTCCAAGACACTCCAAACTCGCCTCCCTCGCACGACGGCTGGATTGGTTCGATAGAGGAAGGAGATGAAAAGAAGAAAAAAAACCTAAGCTTAATGTATATATATTAAGCCTCCAGAAAATCGTCGAACTCAGCTCCTTGACGTTCGTCAAACTCAAGAAAGAGTTCGTCGAACGCAGCTACAACGTGAGTTCGTCGAACGCAACATTGCCAGTTCGTCGAACGCAGCTACAACGAGATCGTCGAACGCAGACTGATCCCAGTTCGTCGAACGTAGACTCTCTATCGTACGTCGAACGCAGACTCTCTATCGTTCGTCGAACACAGAGCCACTATCGTTCGTCGAACGCAGAGCCACTGTCGTTCGTCGAACGCAGGGCCACTGTCGTTCGTCGAATGCAGGGCCACTGCCGTTCGTCGAACGCAGGGCCACTGCCCTTCGTCGAACACAGGGCCACTGTTGTTCGTCAAATGCAGGGCCACTACCGTCCGTCGAACGCAGAGCCACTGCCGTTCGTCGAACGCAGAGCCACTGTCATTCGTCGAACGCAGCTCCTCTGCCGTTCGTCGAACGCAGCGCCAGGGAAAATTAATAAATGCAATAATTACAAAAATAATTTCCCAAAACTCGAAACGATGCATACTCTCACACGCTCGATCCAAATTACACACTTAACTAGGCTAAGGCCCAAAACTACACCTGACGAGCTAACGTAACGCCCAAACGCCAAAATTTCGCCACAGCGGCCACGTAAATAATTAACGAAAAAAATCAGGGGCGTTACAGCTATCCACACACATCCTCCAAGAGCCATCTTTCTTAGGAGAAAGCAATGCCGGAACGACACATGAACTCTTACTATGACGGATGAACCCCTTTTGTAACAACTCAGCAATTTGCGTTTGTAAATCTAGGTGTGCGGAAGGGTTTGATCGATAGTGAGGAAGGTTGGGTAGTGACGAACCCGGATTGAAATCTATAGCATGTTGAATGTCGCGCAAGGGAGGCAACATATGCGGTAACTCATCCAGATATACATCCTTACTCTTCCAACAGATTCTGCAGCGCGGGCGGTAAACTCTCAAACGTAGACACGTCCTCCTTTGCTTGAAAGCAAACTAACGCATAGAGGACAACATCCAAAAATGTCTGGAGCACGAACTCCTTCTTACCAATCAAGATTAAGGTTTTTTCCTCTACAGGCACAATAGTGTCTTTAGAGGCGACCGAAGGATCCTTAGGTGCACTGGGTTTCATGATAATGGTCTTGCCATTAAATTTGAACTCATACGTGTTGGCACGCCCCAAATGAGTAACATCATGGTCATATAGCCACGGTCGTCCTAATAACACATGATAGGCATCCATGGGGATGATGTCACACCAAACCTTTTCAGAATAAGCCTTGATGGTAAGGGGTACCAAACAACACTTCTCTATCGGAAGGGATGTCTTATTAACCCAAGCAACCTTACAGGGATGAGGGTGCGGCTCAGTGGCTAACATCATCTGGGTAACCGCATTCTCATAAATCACATTCATACAACTACCGCTATCAATGATCAACTTGCACCACTTCTCTTCGCTCATAAAATTTAGCGAAAGAATATTCGTCCTATTCCAATCATCTGAAGCATGCGGAGTAGCCAAAATACATCTCATCACCATCATATTGACGCCATCATCTAAGTCGCTCGACACTCCTTTCGATTCAGTTTCTTCACCGGCCTCATACGTGAGTTCGGCAGAATCAGTCGACGTATCCAACAGGGCCAAAGGCTTGGGCTTAGTTGGACATTCACTAGCGTAATGTCCCTAAATACCACAAGTATAGCATGTAGCATTCGTCTTGCTAATCCTACCCATGGGCACTATCTCGCCAGACTGGTTTCACGTATTCCTAGCGGTAATGACAACCGAGTTCGAGTCAGTGGACCAGAACTTACCCTTATCTTTTAGAGCTAACGGAGGGGGGGGGGGGGGGGGGGTCCTATGACGGACTTAATCTTCTGAAATGAATGAGACGTGGACTTATGAGCAATGTGCTTTTCAATATCCAATGTGGCGTGATATGTGGTGCTTAAATCCGTGTGCCCGTAATAAAGGAGTTTACCTTGAATGTCAGGATTCAACCCCTTATGAAAACGTGAAAGGGTGACCTCAGACATCTCCCTAACATCACATCTAACCATCATGTCCTTTAGGAGGCCCATGTACTCAGCGACCAAATGATTCCCTTGCCTAAGAGAAGCTAACTCATCAATCATTTGCGTTCGATGGTATGTAGGAACGTATTGATCAGTCAATACGGCCTTCATGCCTGCCCAACCAACACGGGGTACACCATCTACCGCACCAGACGGCGTTCCACATTCAACCCGAACATCTTCGCACTACCCAACAGATTCATACGCGCTACGCGCACCTTGTCCACGTCAGTCAGATTTTGCCACTGAAAGTAGCACTCTATCTCCATAACCCAATCCAAGAAAACTTGGGGATCACCCAACCCATCATATGATGGTGGTTTGATCCGCACGGCCCTAGTAATATCAAACTCGAACTATGCTCGCGGGGCATGTTCGGGATTATTATTATGATTAATATTCCCTTCATCATGTTGGCGTACTGCAGGATTAGGAGGTGCAGGTTTATGAATGTTATTATTGTTAACATTCCCTTCTACCTGTTGGCGGACTGCCTGATTTTGAGGTGCCCTTTGGGCTAACCTTATCATGTGAAGCATCTCCCGAATGTCCGTTAACTGATCATTAAACTCCTGACATAGTTCATCAACAGTTGTTGGATCATGACTCGTGTCCCGCTCGTCCGTCATCTGGGAAGAGAACATGGGATACTTCGTGCCTAGTCACGTAAGCATATAATTTTAAAACAACGATGAATCTGACTAGAAAGTTTTATAAAATAATAATTTGTTCCCGCCTAATAATGAGGTCCAGTAAAATATTTTTTTTTTTATTTTCTTTTAGAAAATAGTACGCAGATTTTCCAGAACTTTTTTTTATTTTCGCTGAAAAATGAGAATTTTAGTCCGCTATTCGCAGACCAGAAATTAAAATTTTGAAATTTTGAACACGAAAAGGTGCGACGAGTGTGTGCCGGCAAACTAAGAAAAAAAATAGGAATGCATCAATTAAGAAATTGACACGAACCTAGCTCTGATACCAAATTGATGCAGACTACGCACTCTGACACGTTCGCAACGAACAAGCACACATTCTCTCTCAATGCTCCAACCTTTACGTTCGCACAAAATTTAACCGCAACGTACTCGCAACGCAATACTTGTCAATTAGATGCTAACGAACGGGTATTCACCCCGCTAGAGGTCGAATAATTGGCTATAGGCCAAAATTCTTCCCGACTAAAAGGACCCACCCGGTCCGAACGAGCTAGGGTTGTACCAAAAGAGATTCACCAAAAATTACGAATCAAAAAAGGTAGATCTCTCCCAACAAACGGTCGAGGTTCACCAATCCTCTTCGAAAGTTAAATAGATTAAGATGAAAACAAAAATCGATCGAAGAAACCACGATTAATCAGGTGATTCGAAGATCACGCCAAAATTATCACCACAAGAAATTAACGAGAGGGAAATCTCACGAGTAGAAATTTCGTTACCCCGCTTGAGATGGGATTATCCTCAAGCATGCACTCGCCCAAATCGTCCTTCAACGGATCCACCGGAGTTACGTCATTTGGAGGGAAACTCGTCCGCCTTCGTCGCTTCACGCCGAGAACGGTTCCACGAGAGTCCACCCTTTGCACCTTGGCTGGCCACTTGAGGAAGAGAGAGGAAAGGTGGTGGGATGTTGATGCCGAATAGAGAGAGGAAGAGAAAGGAGGGAAGTGGCCGAATAGAGAGAGAGATAGGGAGAGGGGAGGGAACGGTTGTAGAGGGAGGAGGAGATGGCCGAATATTCCAAGTGGGAATAGAGGGTGGGGCGGCTAGAAGAGAGGGAAAACAATTAAGGTTTGTTTTTTTATTTCATTCAATAATCCTATAAATCTACTACAAGAGGCCTTATATAGGCTTACAATGGTTAAGGCTATACGCAGCCCAATTTAAACAAAGCATGAAATAAAAATTTAAAAGTACCTAAATGCTTAAATAAAATATAGAGAACAAGCATGGTAAATTAATTAATTATTATAATTATTAATTATTATTTTTGCGCCTCGGGCGGAGATTGTAGCGGTGATGGCATCCATCATAATTTTTGTCGCGGCGATGGAGACGCAAGTCTTTGGTCGGAGCGGCGCCAACATCCGTAAGCGTGCCGGTACCATCCGTAATCGTGTCGGTACAATCATCTTCATGTTGAGGGTCATCGTCGTCATCATTAATGGCATGCGCTGATTAGACCACCACCCGTCGGCATTAAATGCTGACATCGTGATTTGAAATGTCTTGATATATCTCGACGATATTTGCAACATCTCGACGACAGAACTTGCTGTTACGACTATCCATCTTTGACTTGGACAAATCTTCAAGTCTTCTCCAATATTCTTTAGACAATGATATCTCGGCGATACAAGATATCATAGTTGTTCTTGCACTTACGATGACATAAAGTCATCTTAAACATGCCATCATAATCTTTTTGTCAACTTGTTGTCTTCTCGACGATGTCTTGAGACCATTCTGTCTTATCGACAATGTCATTGAAACCATACTATCATATCGATGATGTCGTCGAAACCATACTGCCATTTCGACGATCTTGTCTTTGATCATTCGGACGATAAGCAGTTCTTCTTCCATAAGCTGTATTCAAGAGTTCTCCCTTAGCCTTTTCGACGACAAAGCATCTTTTACGACGATGTCGTCGACAAAGTCGAATGCTTTGACTTAGCTCTTCTTAGACTTTACCGCGATGTCGTCGTGTGATTCCAGTTGACACGACGACATTGGACTTAGATCGATTCTTCTTATTCTTATGACGACATCATCCTGTGCACATTGATGTCACAATGATATCGTCGGAATGCCCATACTATTTCGACAATAATTGACATTCTCCTACTTAATTCTGAGTATCATCTCGACGATGTATATGTGCTTATTCGACAATTTTTCCAGTCCTTCTCGATGATATTAGGCTTAGTGAGATTAGAGAAGTACTGGACATATGATCTATACTTTATTGTATTCTTTGGATTCCTTACTAGTCTTCTTAATGATGTTATTATACACTTCAGCAACATAGTATGGTGCATTCTTAGATACTTTTACTTGAACTTAATGAATATTATATTCTGACCTGTTCACGTCACAACAAATGCACATATCAAATACATAGTGCTTTTATCATTGACTTGAGCACTTCTTCAAATCAGGAATATTACTGGGCACTGTTCCCAACAAAATCATTATCAAACATAAAACATTAATCATACATAGAGACATGCTAAACAATCCTACACATGTTTTCTATAATCGATTTCATTGCACATTAAAAGATAATATTCAAGGAATGACAAAAAACAATGTTTTAAGAAACTTGAAGTTTAAATTTAACATTGTATGGAATCTGTAGAAAATATATCTAGTCATCACTGACAATAACAATGAAAAAGGCAGTTTTTATAAAAATACACAAAATAACAATATAGCAAGAAAAGCATATTTTTGTATTTTGAAATGATTTTGTAATTTTATATTTATTTTTTGAAATATTTTCAAAATAAATAATTTTCTAAAAAACATAGAAGTATAAGCTCATAAGTATATTGATCTTCAATGTCAGAAAAATATAATCAGAAGAAAAATCAAATTTTAATGCTACCGCCGACGCTAAGTACTACCGCTAGGCGTTAACATTCATAAACTTATTTTTAGCTTAGAAAACATGGATTTTGATAATTTTTCATTCTAATATTTAGATTCATGCTTTCTTAAGACAAGGGACACCAATTTTTGCAAAGATTTTTGAAAAATAATGAAAAAGTTGCTGATATAAGAACTTTGGCCTAAGGTGTCAAAAAAAGTTATTTTTCAAAAATACTTGTGTTTTTCTAAATCATGAAAGCTCAAAAATATAATATATGCAAACATAAGATAGTATGTTTGAACAAACCAAATATGCATGAATCCGATGATTATAAAGTGTAAAATAATGTTCATGCAATGAGAGTAATATAAGTATGCCCTAGATTAAAATTACCTCGACTACATGTCAACACACTAGCCCCGTACTAAGCGACAGATGGGCATGAGGAGCTGCACACATGTCGTAAGTTGGTATGTGAGTCACATATGCACACAAAAGAAATCGCTCAACCAGCACTCTTTCCCCCTAGAGCCTTGCAAGGCCCCACTGGAATCCACTTCTGTTAAGGACAATATATGACTTATAGGTTAGGACCTCTAATGCATGCAATCATATTTCCCCGCTATTATGAGTCACGTAATGATGGTAAATGAACATATGTATTTATACCAACTAACTCATAAACTATGGCTTTATATTTAGGAATTGTGATTTGGATTGTTAATTTTAAAGCCAAATAGTTATCATGAATTTTAATTTTTCTACTTTTTAATTTAGCATGACATTATAAATGATATACCTAGCATATATACTAAAATGAGCTTATACTAAAAGGAGATGCTAGGATGATGAGTTTGGATGCAATGTTATGCTAACCATGATAAAATTCAATATATATAATTGGTTAGATGCTAATATTGCATGTATTTAGAAAAGAGTTTCAATTTAATTTTTCATGGACCTAGAATGAATGATTAAGCTTTGTGATTTGTTTTTATGTTAGCATGATTGATCCTAGAGTCTAGAAAAAAAGTACATGCAATCTCAAAACATAATCCAATCATATAATGAACTAAAACATACAAACTGAATTTTGAAATTTATAATATAATTGCACTCATTAATTGAATTTATTGATCATTGATTTTGCAAAATTCAAAATTTATGACACATGATAAAGTATTCATATTCATTCTTTTTATTTATTTATAATGAAGGCTTGTAGGGTGAATATGAATATGAATAAATTTTTATTGATTTATGAATTGTTCTGTAAATTTTTATCTTTGATTTTTATTTTTAAAACCATGATCCAAAATATATCAAAATTTTCTGAGTGTAGAAAATAATAATAATTAAGGCAGCAAAATAATTTTTAGAAAATACCATGTATAGAACATCAGAATTTTTCATAATATATAGCTACCGCTGGCGGTATCAAATAGAGATTTGAAATTTCATGCAAAAAACATTGTTTTATTCTGATTTATCTTGATTATAATTTTTCATGTTAGGGACTATCTAATGCAACAAAGAAATCTGTGAAATACCCAAAAATTTATGCATTAAATATTTTTACCTAAGACCCCTAATAAACTATTTAAGTCCAATTTTTTTTGTAGATGATCTACAACATTAAGAATTTCAGTACTTAGTTTTAATGGCTAGCATAGGCAATAGATTTCCTAAGTGTATATGCTAGATTGATGAGATAAGATGGCCACTTGCAATGATATGACTTGTACTTCAAATTTATTCACTTAGAACTTTTTAATGTGTACGCTGAAGTGTTGGGAGTGTGTCATATTACAACATGTCTAAAGTGATCATAAGACGTGTTGGCTCAAATAAGATAAAAACAAAACAAAATTACAAAAGAAAAAAGTCGTTAAGCATATCATGAAGTAGAGTATTGTGTATTTCATTTAGATTTGCTTCTACATCACGCAATTTATTGGATACTAATGAATAAGTGTTTTAGGTATCTAAAGGGGACCAAGTGCGATGGTTCCATTGGGTACCTAAATATATCGTGATGACTTTTGGAAAGATAATGAGGAATGGGCCCTGTCAAGTTAAGTTTGTGTCATTTTTAAGTATGGGTCTTCATTCAAACCTTGGTTGAGTAGCATGGTGATATTTTAATTTTCCATTAAATTGAGACATATAGTTGTAGTGATTTTTAAAAGTATTATTGATAGGAATATTGTGTTCATCCAAGGATTTATGTTTAAAATTGTTTTTCAAAATAAGTTGATCATAATGTGTTTTTGAATAGTGATTCTTTGAAATTTATAAGAGTTATAGTCATTATTAAGATTTGATTATTGATAGAGTTAGTTACAATATATGTTAGATGATTGGTTCTTATTTTATTATTTCTCATTTCCACACATTCTTTTCGACAAACTCTTATTATGTGAAGTAAAACTTTTGAATTGATTTTTTGATAAACTAAAAATAGGAGTTATTACTTTCAAAATTTTGAATGAATAATTTTAATGATTTTAGTTTATGAGCTAAAGTACTATTTTCATTAATCAACTTTTCGCTACATTCTTTTGCAAAATGAAGCTATTTTTCAAAAATCTTGAATTATTCTTTAAGTGAAATACAATCATTATAAAGTGTAGCAATTTCATGTAAAGGGCAAGAAGAAGACTAGACATACTAAACTTTAATTCTACATTAACTTTTGCTTTTAAACTTTTATTTTCTAAACGTAATTTGGAATTAGCATTTTTTAATTTTTCAATCCTACATTTTGTTGAAATTGTTGAAGTGGAGTGGAAGGTGACCGGGCGATCTGAAGTTGGGAGACCGCAGAGACCGTGCGGTCTGCGCTGGTGCTCTGGCAGTCTGTTCTGCTGTCTGGTTCTGGCAGTCTGCTGGTTGACCAGTTTGTTCCCGGTTGTTGCGGTCTGTTCCCGAGTTGCTCTGCTTGGTTGGCCTGTCTTCCTTGTTGGAAGACCGGGCGGTCTGTTCTGGTGTTACCGCCTGTTCGGGCGGCTTGTTCTGGCGATCTGGCGACTTGTTCAAAGTCGGTCAGATGGTTCTTGGTTTTCTTCTGTCGATCTAAGGAAGGAGCGATCTTATGCGCGCGCGGTTTGTGTGCGGTCTCGTGTTGGCGCGGCTTGTGTGCGATCTGTCTGCTGATCTGCGGTCTTGGACGGGAGGTTGTCCAAGTGGTCTGATCGCGCGGTCTGTCTTATGAGACCGCTGGCGATCTGACGGGTGGTGGTTGTATCCCGGTTTGTGCGGTGACGACATCTGTCAACCCGCCTATAAATAGGGGTGCATTGCCCATCATTCATAATGAGAACTGTAAGAACTAGATCCTGGTTTAATTCGTGCGGTCTCAACTTTGAGGTCGGGCAGTCTCGGAAGCAAGTTGATCGTTTGTTGTGTTCGCAGGTTTGCGGTCAGCAGGTTGCGGTCTCCTTCCTTGGTGATTTCCAGTGGCTTGAATAAACAGTTCGGCAGCGGCTTGTCTGCGAACTGGTTTATGTTGTTCTTGTGTTGTTCGCAGCGAGCTCAGCGATCAGGCGACCTTCGGCGGTCAGGCGATCTGAGTTGCGGTCTGACGATAGCCTCTGTTCTTCGTTCAGGTCAATAAGCTCCAGTTCGTGCGGTCTGAGGTGGCGGTCTGGCAGTACTGGTCAAGCCGGGTGTTCTGTGTTGCGGTCTTGCCTGTCTTCTGTTCGCGCGGTCTCAGGACAAGCTGGGCGATCTCAGGAGTCGAGTGGTCTGTGCGGTCTCAGCTTGTCTAGCCTCCAGATTTGTTTTTGGGTGTTTTGTTCTTCTCTCCTTTGTGATTCTTATGAATCATGTCTCGCCATGTATACCTCGCACTGTAAATCAAGTTTGTGATTCAATAAAGCATCTTGTGTTGTTGTGTGGCATTGTGGTTGTTTGGCTATAACTCAGTTGATGCAACTTGTAACATCCCCCAGACATCTAGACCCCTAGGTTGGTTTTGTCATGACAAAACCATAGGAAGAGCCCAAGGCCATGTGAATTGAGGTGAGAAGAAGAAAACCACCTTGGTCTGCAAATAGCAATTTCTAGTGATCAAGCTTAGGGTTGAACTTTAGGGTCTCAACTTGACCATTTGACCCCACCATAGTATCCGTAACCCATTAGGGGTCCCCTTAGGGCACCAAGGGCCCATTGGGGTCAACCAAAGAGGCCAAATTGACCAAAGTCAACCCTAACCCTAAATTGGTCAAAGTAGCCTAATTAGGGCCAATTAACCTCCTCCATGCCAAATTGACCACATCTAGGTCTAAAATATCATAAGAGACCTAGTAGACCTAAAAGACCCATCATGGGACCCCCAGTGGTGCAAATTGGCCAAAATGCCCTTTTTAGGTCAAAATGGCAATTCTTCACAAAGTGCCCTAATTGATCATCACCATATTAAATTGACCATACCCATAGTGTTATCATGTTATAGGGGACCCAGTGGACCAAAAAGCCCCACGACTGGGTCAACCCTAGGGCTTGATTTGACCAAAGTCAACTTAGCCTGTTTTGGTCAAATCAGTTTAAATTGGGTCAACTAAGGCTCATGTGACCAAATTGACCCCACCAATAGTTTTTAAACCTAATTTGGAATCCAATGGACCCAAAAGCCCCATCCTAGGGTCACCCAATTGGTCAATTTGACCAAAAGTCAAACTTGCCCAAATTAGGTCAAATCTCTTCAACCTAGCCCAATCCCATTGGGCTAGCCCAAATTGAGTGGTCAACCAGCATGCTTGATTGATAATTAACCCAGGAGAGAGAGAAAAATCGGCCATGATGAGTAGGAGAGAGAAAAACCCAATTTTGGAGGAGAGAGAAGGTGGTGTTCATGGCCATTAAGAGGATACACCCCTTGGAATCCCCATTGATGTCCCCTTTCATCTCCCCTGATGAATGTGGAGGAATTCCAGGAGTTTTCTGGAGGAATTGAAGGCAAGGGGGAAGCATAAGGGTGGTCGGCCATGGGGGAGAGGAGGGGTCACTTGGTGATCTCTTGATGGAGCCCTCCTCCCATTAAATTGAGGCCTCCATTAGCTTCAAAAGCTCTCAAGGAGTTGAAACCCCCACTTTCCCGACCCTTTCAGTGCTCAGAGGAGGAGATTCCATGGCACCCAAAGCTCCAAGGAGGAACAATGGCGGCCGGCAAACGGAGCCACGAATCACACCAAATGAGGTCTGATCCCCCTCCTCCTTATTCGTGCATAGATCTAGGATCAAAACATTGTAGGAATCGGGCTCAAATCGAGCCCGATCGGGAGAAATTTCTCCCCGTTTTTCCATTAAAATCCCCTCACGGGATCGCCAGAATATGCCCCTCCGGCGGCCGTGCCGCCGCCGGGCGATAGCCACCACCTCAACGGAGGTGGTGGCGGTGGTGGCCGGCCAGGGAGGTGGCCGGGTGGCCGGGGAATGGCCTTGGAGTAGCTACAGGAAATGGCTTTTGTTTTGATAGATTTCGGGCTTTTGGGGAAGATGAACAGCGCCATTTTTATTTTAATGCTTTATTTAATTGTTTTTATTCTTATCATTAGGTGGTGAATGGTTTTAAATTTTAAAAATATATAGAGTCCCCTACAGAAAAAGTGCCCAACATGAAAGTTGTAGGCCTTGACCCCTAGGATCATACAAAATTGACCTCACCCAATTAGGAGTCCTGGTTTGTCCTCAGCACCCATTCTAGTGCAAAGTTTGACTGAACTTTGAATGGGTGCCCACACCAAACCACTAGTCCAAATGACTTGAAATTTGGACTAGGAGTGAGTCATGCTTAGGTCTATAGCATATCCAAAAATGAGAATTTTTGGAGAAATTTGTCCTAAAGTTTTTGTAAACATTTAATAATCTTTGCATAAATTATTTGGAGGGTCAAATGACCTCCAATCTCCACCAAACTTTGGTGGGGTGTTATTAGGGTCATGTTAAGCCCCTGGTTAAAATCTCAACTCATTTGGAGTTCTTTTGATTAGGTAATCTTTAGGCCAAAAATTTGTCCACTAAGGGAAAAATTGTGAATAGGGGCCATTTGGGTTTTTCATGGTCAAAGCACATCCAATTGGAGTGGAACTTTGGCCTCTGCCCTAACACCACCCAAATCACCTCCAGGTGAGTTTTGGGGTCATGGGGAGTTGGATTGCCCTAGGACATGGAGTTGGAGCACCTTGGGGTGCATTTAGCCAAGTAGAGATCCATTGGCCAAATGGGTCCATAGAGACTTGAGTCTTCTTGGGAAGGTCAGTGGGATCAATTTGAGACCCCATGAGGAAGATTGGTGAGCATTGGAGTTGATTTGCTCAAGGCCATAGGGTTGAACCCTATGGAGTGGAATTTGGGGTTGTGAAGGACATAGGAGAGTTTGTCCTTGGAGAGGGGTGTATTGGACTCCTCTGAGCTTTATAAGTGTTGTGACACCCTCACAAGAAGTTTGGGTGGATTTGGAGAAGTTTTGACCCTAACCCTAGGTTAAACCCTAAATGGGTGCAATTAGAGATCAATGAAGGAAGAGGGGTCAAACCTTAATGGTTTGACTTCAATTTTTGGGGAGAGGGTCATGATGACCAGAGAGTACTACTGTGAGAAATTGGTGGGGTTTGGAGTGGCCAGCCCTAGGTAATAAATCCTTGGGTAGATTTGTAAATATTTAGGTTTTTGGGATTTAGGGAGATATAATACTTAGTGATTAACCACCTTCTGTCACCAACTTATTTTTGATGTTATAAATCCCTGGAGATTCTATTGGATCCATTGGAAGACTTTTGGAGGTCCAAATTGTAATTAATCATATTGTTGGACATTTTTGAGATGGCTAATTTTAGGGTGATAGATTTCTGTAATTGCATGAATATTTGCTGAATGTCATTTCATACCATTATGAACCCACAGTATTTTTCTCATAATTTATGGATTGATATTTTTGGTACCTCTAGTTCAACTTGGAATTATTTGAAAATATATCCTTTGTGGAAATTACAAATGTAACCTTTATGGAATGTGGTCAAACTTGGTAGGGATGAATATTTTATTATGAATCACCTCTGTATAAATTTTCATACGGTTTGGAGTTCATATGAGGGTACCTCCTTTGGAATTTATTGGAAATAAATGGGTTTTGGGATTTTTAATAATAGTAAATCTTGCTGGAATTTCCCAAAATTTCATATCTACTGATTATTAGGTACCCTTGATTTATGTAAAAAGTTTGGCAGGCATTGGAAGTCAGAAAAGTGTACTTGTAGTTCAAACCTTAGGAAGTTATAATTTGGAAAAAATGGTTTTAAATATGAATATTGTTGGGAAAATTATGAAACTCTGGAATTGACCTTAAATAAGTGACATGGGCCCCCAGTAAAAATATTGGGTCATGAAGTTGATTATTTGGTGTACCTCCCTTCATGAGCTTCAAAACATTAAGGATGGTTTGCGTTTAGCAAATTGGCAGTTTTGGAGTTATAGGCCAAATTGGGGTACATTGATTGGAGATGTGAGAGTTTAATGGTTACCTTATGGCCAGGTGAGGACCCCTGGAGTTAATTAGGGTATGATGAGTCCTAGGGTGGTGGGGTGCCACCCTTGGGGTAGGTCATCTTGGGACTGACGAAAGATCGTCTTTCCCCCTTTAGTGCCTTAAAGCCCTTAGGTTTAAACCAGGTGAAATATTAGGAGGGTTTCTTATGGGTATGTATCAACAACACTAAGTGTCTCGAGAAAGGGAACCTTGGGGTGTCATCCCATCGTAGTTCCTAGTACCGTAGCGAGCCCCTTACGGGGTAACCCTCGGGAAGTCCAAGATTAACCCTAACTTATAGGAGTAAGACAATGTATAAGATTAACTAATAACACACTCATCCACAACCCGTGGTTACGAGAAGTTAGTTGGTTTGTTCTTACGAGCGGTAGGCTCGGTGGTTAAAGGTGCGGATTGCTGAGTCAGGAGAGCTGGTGACGCAGTAGTGTTTTGTGGTACGGACGGGTCGGTTCGGCGAGCCGATGGCTCGGAAGGTTATTGATGGTGGGCAGGTTAGACCGGGGAGCTTATGGCTCGGAAGGTTATTGATGGCGGGCAGGTTAGCCCGGGGAGCTTATGACTCAGAGATAGGAAGCAGAACATGTTGCATGTGCATTGAAGGTGGTGGGTCTTCGGTATTGGACGGTCGTTCACACCGACGTCAATACGTTGACTCGGCGAGTGTGGTATTTACACTTAGCCTCGAAAGTCTGGCGGTCCAGTCAGCAAGAGTACGCAGACGCTCCGCGAGTTTAGTGGAGGCGTACAATAGGTCTAGGTTAGGTAGTGTGAATACCAACCTAGAGGTGGGCGAGGCCCAACCCACCGCTTCCGTTTGCCACTACGGGAGTATCCTGGGAGTCTAGCTCGCTCCAAAAAGGGGGAACAAAAGGTCTATGCGCATTGAGTCGAATTGGGTGAGTTGCACTGTATGAACATAGCATAACAGCATACCTTATATGTCATAGCATAAACATTGCATTCAACCTACCCCTAACGTATAAGTTGGTTATGGGACTTCTTATACGGTAGGCCCTGCTAAACGACCCCTTGGTCTATAGGTTTGTATGGGCATTCCTATAAATCAATGGTTACTTTTATATTACTTTACTTGCCATTATATATACTTCTTACTGTTCTTTACATGCACTTTACTCTACAATACCTTGTTATCGTACTTTCTTTAGGATAGTTGTCAACTGCTTGTTTCCACTCTGCCTTTGGTCCTCCTTTTCACTCCTCCCCGCTCGGTGCCTAGGAGCCACGGGTTTAGGGGCGGGGGATTGTTGACTGAGTCTAGTTTGACTGACGGTCGTTTGACCACCATATTTTAGGCGTACCAAATGGGAGAGAAACAGGTGTAGCAGGATCCGACAGGGTGGGCCCCACGGCCATGCTACCATTATCACCAGCCGGGACATACTCGGGTCAGATGTCCCTTGATGAGTGGAACCCCACCAGCTCAGCGACTAGGAGGCCGAAGGCGAAGACGTAGACGTGGTTTGCAAGGCAGCGATCGCAGGCCAAAAGAGAAGAAGCATCCAGTGTTGCAGCACCAGTGGAGTACAGAGTCTGCAGAGATGGGTCAGACTAGTCTGAGTACTCCGATTTCAGTGTCGGTGACGATTAGCTTTAATTTTACCTAGGAGTTAGCTTCCGTGAGTGATCTTGTAGTGAGGACATGATGTATAGGGCACGAGCCCTTTATTATTGTACCCCTTGTAATCATTTATTCAGTTATATCATGTGGACATTTATATTTCATGTTGATTCTGTGGACTTGTCTTCTTTAATATACCTTCTTCTTCGTGATCGAATTGGCCGGCAGAATCGGCGTTTTGTGGTGGCGACCTTCCCGGGTGAAGGTGTCACCGCAAAACGGCGGTTCTGGGCCTAAGACCTGGTGGTTTTTGCAAAAAAAAATGGGGTCTTACAAGTGGTTTTTGCAAAAATGGGGTCTTACACAACTCCTGCTTACTCGTAAACAATTCAAATCAGAAATTTTAACATGGTATCAGAGCGAGGTTGTTGGAGTGGATAAGCAGTGATCAACTTGAGTTGCCATCGTCTTTGTGAAGAAGAGACCACATAGTTTGCCATGAAAGGTGGATACGCAAGAGGGCTTGGTATTGAACTCCTCACATCGACTAAATATAAAAAGTGGAGGTCATGTATGGAGAGTCACTTACTTGGCGAGGATCTATGGGAGATAGTTGGAGGAGAAGACACACAAGAGGTGTTTCTAGCAGGAGATAATATGGCAGAGGTGAGACTTTGGAGGAGGACTAATGCTAAGGCAGAGTTGACACTCAAGAGGGCTATCTCACCAGAACTGTTTGACCACATCATTGGATGTAAATCTGTTGCTGAGATTTGGACGTCTTTCGACGGGCTGTTTAATAAGAAGAATGTAGCTCGGCTACAGTTTCTTGAAAATGAGTTGGCGAAGGCCTCTCAAGGTGATCTTTCTATTTCTACTTTCTTTCTCAAGATGAAGAACCTCACAGCAGAGATTTCTGCATTGGACCCTGATGAGCCCATCTCGGAGGCAAAACTGAAGAGGCATATCATCCGCGGGTTGCGGAAGGAGTATCTTGCCTTTGTGACTTCAGTTCAAGATTGGGCAAATCAACCATCTCTGTTGGAGCTGGAGAACTTGCTTGCTTCGCAAGAAAGTTTGGCAAGACAGATGGCGGGGACTTCTATCTCTGGGGGAGATAGTGATGTGTTGTTCTCTGGGAAGAAGAAGAAGAAATGGGAGAAGAAGAAGTCGGGTTATGATGGACCCTCTACTTCAGGTCAGCAGGATAGGGGTTATGCTTCTAAGTCTGATGGGAAGAAGAAGGGAGAGGGACCAAGGTGCTTCAGGTGCAATAAGACCGGACACTTCAAGAAGGATTGTCGGGTTAATCTTCAGCCAGGACATGCAGCGGAGAAGGAGAAGCCAAAGTCTGATGAAGCTGGATGGGGGGAGGAGCCTTTGCGGCTAATATGATGGTGATGCCCGTTAAGGCCTTGGCTGCCATCAACTTCGAAGAGGATTGGATTGTTGATTCAGGGTGTCGACAACACCTCACCGGGGATGAATCAAAGTTCTCTTCTTTGGCGCCTTACTCAGGTAACGATGCTATTATAATAGCTGACAATTCTGTTCATTCAGTAGAACCGGAAGGAGTTGTTTCTTTGAGCAGTGATAATGGTCCACTCACTTTGAGGAGTGTTTATCATGTGCCTGGTATGAAGAAGAATCTCTTCTCTGTGACCAATGCGGTCGATGCCGGTTATCACGTTTTGTTTGGCCCAACATAAGTGAAGTTTCTTAAAACTCAACCGGAGATAAAGGGAGATGTTATTCACATTGGAAAAAGGGTGAAGGACTTGTTCGTGTTATCGACTAGTACCTATGTTGATAAAATGAAGACCAATGATAGCGCAGTTATTTGGCATGAAAGGTTGGGGCATGTAGGCATGGACAAATTGAAGGCTATGGCGGTAAGGGGCCTTGTCAAGGGCTTGCCTAGCTTGTCCTCCTATGGAGACGGTCATGTTTGTGCTGGATGTCAGTTTGGTAAGTCTTATCGACTTCCATTTGATAAATCGCAAACAAGATGCAAAGCGTCGTTGGAGTGCATTCACGGTGATTTGATGGGACCGACTACCACCCCAAGCCTTGGAGGCAACAGATATATGTTGGTGTTGATTGACGATTACACCATATATGTCTGGGTGTATTTTCTGAAAGAGAAGTCGGAAGCCTTTGCGAAGTTTGTAGAGTTCAAGGAGCTGGTGGAAGGTCGGTTAGGCCTGCGGGTGAAAAAATTGAGAACTGACAATGGTGGGGAGTTCACCTCTGGTGAGTTCTCAAGTTTTTGCAGGAAACACGACGTTCAGAGAGAGCTCACTTGTGCCCATACTCCATAGTAAAACGGCGTTGCAAAAAGGAAGATCCGTCATCTGACGGAAACCTGCAAATGCTGGCTTCATGCCAAGAGTATCCCAAAGTCCTTCTGGGCGGAGGGAATGTCTTGTGCAGCTAATGTCATCAACAGGATGCCTCTAAGTCCTATCAACATGAAGACTGAACTGATGTTCAAGGAGAAGCCGAGTGTTGCACACCTTCGGGTGATTGGGTCAACCTGTTATGTGCATATTCCTGATGCTCTTCGGACAAAGCTAGATGTGAAAGCAAGGAAGCTAGTCTTTGTTGGGTATGATGAGCGGAAGAAAGGATGGAGATGCATGAATCCTGAGACGCGGAGATTTGGGGTATCTCGGGATGTGGTGTTCGATGAAGTGACTTCCTACAAGGGGAGTTCAGGAGTTGAACAACCAGAAAGCAGGGTTGATGAAGCAGGGAAAGCTGCGGGAAGTCTTCAAGTGGAGTTGCCTGTTTCACCAGGAGCTCCAGCTGTGTCAAGCTCTGAGATGGAGGCTTCAGGTTCTGGAAGCAGGGGGAGCGATGCTCCAAGTTTGTCTAGAAGAGGAGCTTGCACAGAAGAAGCAGCTGAGGAGGTGGTTAGTCAGGAGCAACCTCTTAGGAGGTCGAAGAGGACTATCAAGCCACCAGATCGATATACAGGAGGAAACATGGTAAGCTTCGTCTCATATTTCTTTGCTGGTCCCTTGGATGAGAAGGAGCCGTCGAGCTTTGAGAAGGCTAAAGGCATGAAGCAGTGGGACATTGCTATGCAAGAAGAGATGGATGCTCTTAAGAAGAATGAGACTTGGTCTCTAGTGCCCAGGCCCAAGGGCATTACCCCTGTGACATGCAAGTGGGTCTATAAACTCAAGAAGAAAGCTGACGGCACGATCGAGTGATACAAGGCTCTCCTTGTAGCTCGCGGGTCCTCACAGCAGTATGGTGATGATTATGATGAGACGCTTAGTCAAGTGGCAAAGATGACTTCGGTCCGATTTGTTTTTGCTTTGGCGACTTCAAGTGGATGGGAGATTTGACAGCTCGACGTTAAGAATGCCTTCTTATATGGCGAGATCGACAAGGATATCTTTATGATCCAACCGTCGGGCTTCATTTCGGAGGAGTGTCTGGACTACGTCTGCTAAAGAAGGCTCTGTATGGGTTGAAGCAAGCGCCTCGGGCGTGGTATGGGAAGATCGCCGAGTATCTTTTATTCTGCGGGTTCTTTGCTTCAGACTCTGATTCTAGCTTGTTCGTCAAGAAGGAGGGAGTGCTTCAGGTTATTGTTCTGCTGTATGTGGATGACATGATTGTCACTGGGAACTCGAAGGAGGCAGTAACAAGGCTGAGAGCCGAGCTTGCCATCAGGTTTGAGATGAAGGATCTGGGTGAGCTTCACCATTTCCTTGGACTTGAGGTTCAGAGGCGGGAGAGCGGAGTGCTCGTTTTTCAGGCTGGATATGCGAAGTGGATCGTTCCACGATTTTGCATGGAGGAAGGGAAGAGCAGCTTTATACCTCTGGAACAACATCATAAACTTTGGAAGGATGAGGGAAGAGTTCTGTCTGATCCGTTGGTGTTTCGAGCTCTAGTTGGGAGCTTGATTTACTTGACCATCATGAGGCCTGATATTGCTTATGCAGTTGGCAAAGTGAGTCGGTACATGGCGGAGCCACGGAAGCCTCATCTTTTGGCGGCAAAAGGAATTTTGAAATATGTGAAGTCGACCTCTGATTTGGGTCTCCTATATTGCAGAGGGTCTAGCTTGGAGTTGCTTGGATACATGGATGCTGATTACGGGGGAGACGTGGATGATCGAAGATCAACATCTGGTTTTGTCTTTATGACGGGCCCCACAGCTATCTCTTGGTGCAGCAAAAAGCAGGACTCGGTGTCCGTATCTACCACAGAAGCGGAATACAAGGCTTCGGCCTTGGAAGCTCAGGATGCCATTTGGCTCAGGAGGTTGGTGGAGGACGTTCATGAGGAGATTCGAGGTCCCACTATGCTACGAAGGGACAATGAGAGTGCTCTCAAGCTGGTTAATAATCCAATCTGTCACGCGAGGACCAAGCATATTGAGATTGAGCACCATTTCATTCGTGAAAAGGTGTTGGGAGGATCTCTTATGGTCGAGCATGTTCGGAGTGCGAACAATGTCGCAGACATCTTCACAAAGCCGCTGGCGAAGGGACCATTTACTCGATTGCGGAGTCTACTCGGGCTAGTTTCCACTTCCCACTTCAAGGAGGAGTATTGAAATTGTTGAAGAGGAGTGGAAGGTGACCGGGCGATCTGAAGTTGGGAGACCGCAGAGACCGCGTGGTCTGCGCTGGTGCTCTGGCGGTCTGTTCTGCCGGTATGGTTCTGGCGGTCTGCTGGTTGGCCGGTTTGTTCCCGGTTGTTGCGGTCTGTTCCCGAGTTGCTCTACTTGGTTGGCCTGTCTTCCTTGTTGGAAGACCGGGCGGTCTGTTTTGGTGTTACCGCCTGTTCGGGCGGCTTGTTCTGGTGATCTGGCGACTTGTTCGAAGTCGGCCAGATGGTTCTTGGTTTGCTTCTATCGATCTAAGGAAGGGGCGATCTTGTGCCCGCGCGGTTTATGCGCGGTCTCATGTTCGCGCGGCTTGTGCGCGATCTGTCTGCTGATCTGCGGTCTTGGACGGGAGGTTGTCCAAGTGGTCTGATTGCGTGGTCTGTCTTATGAGACCGCTGGAGATCTGACGAGTGGTGACTGTATCCTAGTTTGTGCGGTGATGACATTCGTCCACCCGCCTATAAATAGGGGTGCATGGCCCATCATTCATAACGAGAACTGTAAGAACTAGAGCCTGGTTTAATTCGTGCGGTCTCAACTTTGAGGTCGGGAGGTCTCGGAAGCGAGTTGATCGTTTGTTGTGTTCGCAGGTTTGCGGTCAGCAGGTTGCGATCTCCTTCCTTGGTGATTTCCAGTGGCTTGAATAAACAGTTCAGCAGCGGCATGTATGCGAACTGGTTTATGTTGTTCTTGTGCTGTTCGCAGCGAGCTCAGCGATCAGGCGACCTTCGGCGGTCAGGCGATCTGAGTTGCGGTCTGACGACAGCCTCTGTTCTTCGTTCAGTTCAATAAGCTCCAGTTTGTGCGGTCTGAGGTGGCGGTCTGGCAGTACAGGTCAAGCCGGGTGTTCTGTGTTGCGGTCTTGCCTGTCTTCTGTTCGCGCGGTCTCAGGACAAGCCGGGCGATCTCAGGAGTCGAGCAGTCTCTGCGGTCTCAGCTTGTCTAGCCGCCAGATTTGTTTTTTGGTGTTTTGTTCTTCTCTCCATCGTGATTCTTATGAATCATGTCTCGCCATGTATACCTTGCACTGTAAATCAAGTTTGCGATTCAATAAAGTTTCTTGTGTTGCTGTGTGGCATTGTGGTTGTTTGGCTATAACTCAGTTGATGCAACTCCTGCTTACTCATAAACGATTCAAATCAGAAATTTTAACACGTTTAACATTTTCAAGCATCTGAAATGTAGAAATAGAATTGGTTACAAAAAGAGAAGAATTTACTTTGTTTACTATGCTGTCAGATGAGGCAAGATTTGAACATAAAGTTCCTTTGACATCTTCTTGGCATTTCTCTTCCATTGATGATTTTCCATCTTCCCTTCCGCTTGATGTGCACTCCATGAACCTATCAAAGGAGGAACTTTCTCGAATACTTATGTCAACTTGAATGTTCTCCAATTCTTGCGCTTGATCCATAACTATATGAGGAAGAATATAAATTTCATCAAGGAATTTCCAAATTTTGTAAGTAGTAGAAACAATATACTAGTTTAAAAATATCTTTAGAAATTGCACAAAATAAACTATTTATAGCTATAGCATTTAAAACACACTCCTCCCTATTCAACTCTCTTGGGGGATATCTAATTGTAATGTCCCAAACTTTTATATCTAAAGATCTAAGAAATTTTTCCGGTAAGTTTTTCCACCCTTTATAATTTTTTACCTCAAATAAAGGTGGTGCTAATGTTTTTTTTAATTATATAAAATTCACCCCCTATAGTAGATGCGAGATCGTGATCACAAAGCGCCATTATTTTTGGGTGTGAAACCATTTTGGAATAACCTCCCTATGATACCACTTGTTGGATCTATAGGTGACCTTAGAGGGGGGGGGGTGAAAAAAGGTTTTATGAAATTTAATTCTAATTAAAAATATTCTTGTTAACTAAACAGGTTTCAGGATATTTTGAAAAAGTTTATTCTAACTTTGTAGAAAAGATTATATCGAAGGTTGCTTTTAGAAAAGGTGGAATTCAAAGTTTCTTTGGTACCGCCCGCGGTAAGTGCTACCGCCATGTGCTAGCTCACAGAGATTGAATTCCTTGAGATATAGAACACTAATGAACCTTGCAATATATTTTGAGTTAAAAATACGATGGAAATGTTATTAAAGACATTTATGAATAAAAAATAAAATCCAGTTAGTGAACAACAAAGAGAGACATGATTTTATTTCATAAAACTTTGATTACAAAATGTTTGATCTCTATGCCACTAGAAATCAAGACGACAATAAAAATCCTTTTTCGTTTCTTATACCGACCATTCTCTTAAGGACCGGTTGACTCTAGTCTATCTCTCCTCATATAAAGCCTCGAGCTGCCCCTAGATCTAAGCCCTAGACATTATCGCAAACACGTGCAATGAATTTCCCCTAAGTCACACAAAGACCTAGTTGCCATCAACCGTGGTGAATTCCCCTAAGCCACAAAAGGACCTAGTCGCAAACAACTACTGCGTATTCTTCCTCACACAAAAAACAATAAAGAGAAAATCAAATACAATATAAAGTAAAAACTCCATATAGAGATTTATGAAGGAGATGGCGATGGAATGCAAGATATCAACATTATCGAAACATTCGTTCAACTTGTTGAATAAGTATGAAGAATCCCTCTTCAAAAATACTCCTTTTGATCTTAAAGTTGTAGATGGGGGTGCTCTCAAACGTCTGAAATATGGTCTCTCGCAAAGTGCTCGACGTAGTAGAGTTAGGTTTCCTCAATCATATATGAGAGAATCAAAAAATTACCTTTTACAGATTAAGACCCCCACTGCTCGCGGTATTGATAACGCGTGAGAGTAACACTTAAGGCAATATTTTGAGCGCTAGAATCTTCAGTGTGAGAAGGAGATTCTGCGCTTTAGGAAACATTCATTTTAGGCAATACTAACACCCGCCATTAGTGATACCGCCCAGCGGTAGTATCCTTCCATATGTGCATCCATATTACCACTAGAGATCTTCCTTTGAAATTCATTTTGCTTGCATATTCCAGGGCTAACTCCTGGCGTTAGGAATAACGCCCAGCGGTAGTGGATTTATCATCGAGATGCATATTATTTGGATAGCTCCATGTCGAAAAGAAGACTCCATGTCGTCTTAACCAGCATCTAATATGGGGACAATATTGTCGAGACGCTAATGCTAGTGTTAGAGCTAGAGCTACGCATTAGTGGTCACTTCATCATTGTCCTAAATCAATGCCCCATTCAATATGTAGCATCCTAGTGTCATACCTATGAGTTCCTGTAGGCTATAAACATAAAATAAGATTTATCAAATACAATATGGGATTTGTTATTCTCAATCCAAAGAAGTGCATAAAACCATGTTCCAACATGAACAACCGAGGATTTCCTATTTAGACTAGAGCTAACATGATGCGTTATTCAAATGTTAGAGCCTTCCTTGTGAAGGTTAGAGTTATCACACGATAGTAAGTGAACTGCTTTGCAGTAGATGTGAAATTTTTCGAATCTTTATGAAGTGAGCAGGAGTTAGACAACTTAGAGTTAAAAACCAAACCACCAGAAGCATGTGGAAGCAAACAACTGATCTTTATTAATAGCAACTTCAGGTTACAAAGCAAGGCATGCTTGGCGAGACATGATTTCGCCAGCACAAACACTAAAGGAAAGATACAATGAGGAAGATAACTTGAGACCGCTCAAACCGCGCGATCTCCCTGCGATCTCGATAGCTGCCAGACCGTAGCGACTTGACGATCACAGAACACCACCAGCTCGTTGATCAAGCCGCCCACTCCTTCAGACCTCCTGATTCTCCGGAACTCCAGCACCACAACTCCAAGCCGCAGACCGCCCGAACACTTTCAGAGGAAGAGGTGATCGCTGCTGCCCGCACTATCCGCAGAAGCTGCACAAGAGAAGTTCAATCAGCAGACCGCCCGGTCAGACAAATAGAGACCGCAAGAAAGAGGCGAACTCATCTTACACTTGGTGTGTCTATTTTCATTGCTGCCGATGGGTCCTATTTATAGGCGTGAGACCTGATCCAGTCACCACCCTATGAGATAGGATCACCATCCTCCAGACCGTGCGACCTGACCGGTCACACTGCGCGATCAGCAACAGTACTCCTGCTTCATTTTGGTGAACTCGCCAGCTTCAACATCGACCATGAGAGACCGCCACTCTCACAGTAGATCGCGACTCCAAGGGAGATCGCCAGACCGCCCGAAGCTGTTCACCCCCTGTGTTCGCACGAGACCGCGAACACAGCCAGTTCGCCATCAGACCGTGAACTCCTGTCCGCATGCCGGTCTCCTCCTGAGACCGCGAACAGCGACCAGCTCGCATACCAGTCTCCTCCTGAGACCGCGAACTGAGACCCCGCGACTAAGACCCTTAGTCCGCGAATACACCAGAAAGCTCGGTCAGCCACCACACCGCATTCTGAAGAGAACCTGGATCAAACTGTGCGGTCACACCAGACCGCCACAGCCTTGAAGAGGACAGCACGCCACGCGGTCACAAATAGACCGCGCATACCTGAAGACGAATAGCCCGCCACGCGGTCAGAGACAGACCGCGCGACCTTCACCTTCAGCCGCCTTGAACCCATACCAGCGATCAAGCCAGGAGACCGTAGCTAGGCTTAGACCAGCCAGGCCGCAGAGACAGACCGCCAGGCCGTGCGGTCACGTCAGACCGCCCGACCTCCTCCCAGACCGCCCAGGTCCAAAAGCCCTCCAAACTTCCACTTCAACAATTTCAACACTCCCCCTTGAAGTGGGAAGTTGAAACTAGCCCCAGTAAGCTCCTTAGCCATGTGAATGGCCCCTTTGCCAGCGCCTTTGTCAAGATGTCCGTGACATTGTCCGCACTCCGCACATGCCCGACCGAAAGAGATCCCTCCAGCACCTTCTCCCATATGAAGTGGTGCTCGATCTCAATATGCTTGGTCCTTGCGTGACAAACTGGATTGGTAACCAATTTGAGAGCACTCTCATTGTCATCGCGTAGCAGAGTCGGCTCCTGAACCTCCTTGTGGATGTCTCCCACCAACCTCCTAAGCCAGATGGCTTCCTGAGCTGCCAAGGCCGAAGCCTTGTATTCCGCTTCCGTGGTGGAGACCGACACGGAATCCTGCTTCTTGCTGCATCATGATATAGCTGTAGGGCCCGCCATGAAGACGAATCCAGACGTCGACTTCCGATCATCTAAATCTCCCCCGTAGTCAGCATCCATGTACCCGTGCACCTCGAAGTCCGCATCCCTCCTGTATAGGAGACCCATGTCCGAGGTCGCCTTGACATACTTTAGAATGTTCTTGGCCGCTAGCAGATGAGGTACTCGTGGCTCCGCCATATATCGACTCACTCTGCCAACTGCATATGCAATATCCGGCCTCGTGATCGTCAGATAGATCAAGCTCCCAACCAGAGCTCGGAACACCAACGGATCTTGCATAATCCTCCCCTCATCCTTCCGAAGCTTCATAGCCTTCTCTAGAGGTGTGGAAGTGCACTTCCCTTCCTTCATGCTGAATCGCTCCACGATCCGCTCCGCATAATCGGCCTGGGTCACCAGCACTCCACCTTCCTTCCTCTGCACCTCGAGTCCAAGGAAATGGTGAAGCTCACCTAAGTCCTTCATCTCGAACCTGATAGACAGCTCGGCCCGAAGCTGTGCTACTTCCTCCTTCGAGTTCCCCGTCACGATCATATCGTCGATGTATAGCAGCACGATGACTTGAAGTTCCCCGCTCTTCTTGACAAACAAGCTTGAGTCTGAGTCTGAAGCATCAAATCCGCAGAATAGGAGATATTCTGCAATCTTCCCGTACCACGCCCTGGGCGCTTGCTTCAACCCATACAGGGCCTTCTTCAGCTTGCAGACATGCTCTGAAAAATCTTCAGACACAAAGCCTGGTGGCTGGACCATGAAGATGATCTTGTCAATCTCGTCGTACAAGAAAGCGTTCTTGACGTCGAGCTGCCAAATCTCCCATCCACTGAACGCCGCCAAGGCAAAGATGAACCAAACTGAAGTCATTTTTGCCACCGGACTGAAAGTCTCCTCGTAGTCTTCACCGTACTGTTGCGAGAACCCCCGAGAAACAAGGCGAGCATTGTACCGCTCGATGCTACCGTCAGCTTTCTTCTTGAGCTTGTAGACCCACTTGCATGTCATAGGATTGATGCCCTCGGGCTTGGGCACAAGAGACCAGGTCTCATTCTTCTCGAGAGCTGCCATCTCTTCTTGCATAGCGATGTCCCACTCCTTCACGCCTCTGGCCTTCTCAAAGCTCGACGGCTCCCTCTCATCCAAGGGACCGGTGAAGAAACATGAGACGAAGCTCACTGCGTTTCCTCCTGTATAGCGATCACGGGCGACGATCGCTCACTTCGACCTTCTCAGCTCCTTCCCCTGAACCGCTTTATCTCCAGCTGCTTCTTCCCTAGCTTCCCTTCCAGACGTACAAGGAGCATCGCTCCCCCTGCTCCCTGAACCAGAAGCCTCCGTCTCGGAACTAGAAGGAGATGGACCACCTGGTGACACAGGTAGCTCCACCTGAAGATCCTCCACAGCTTTCTCTGGCACTTCCAACCTGCTCTCTGGTAGCTCCACATCAGAAGACCCCTTGTAAGATGTCACCTCATCGAACACGACATCGCGAGATACCACAAACCTCCGCGTCTCCGGGTCCATGCACTTCCATCCTTTCTTCCGCTCATCGTATCCCATGAAGACTAGCTTGCTTGCTTTCGCATCTAGCTTCGTCCGAAGAGCATCTGGAACATGCACGTAGCAGGTGGAACCAAACACCCTAAGGTGTGCCACGCTTGGCTTCTCCTTGAACATCATCTCATGCGGAGTCAACATGTTGATGGGACTCAAAGGCATCCTGTTGATGGCGTAGGCAGCACAAGACATTCCCTCCGCCCAGAAGGACTTTGGGATATTCTTGGCATGCAGCCAACACTTGCAGGTCTCCGTCAGATGACGGATCTTCCGCTCTACAAGTCCGTTCTGCTGTGGAGTATGGGCACAAGTGAGCTCCCTCCGGATGCCTGCCTTCCTGCAAAAAGTAGAGAACTCACTGGAGGTGAACTCCCCTCCGTTGTCAGTCCTCAGCTTCTTCACCCGCATTCTTAGCCGACCCTCCACGAGCTCCTTGAACTCCACAAACTTGGCAAACGCCTCCGCCTTCTCCTTCAGGAAATATACCCAGACATATCTGGTGTAATCATCGATCAACACCAGCATATATCTGCTGCCTCCGAGGCTTGGGGTAGCAGTTGGTCCCATCAAGTCACCGTGGATGCACTCCAACGGCACACTGCTCCTCGTCTGCGACTTGTCAAACGGTAGTCGATGAGACTTGCCGAACTGACATCCCGTGCAAACATGACCTTCTCCGTAGGAAGATAGACTTGGCAGGCCCTTGACCAGACCTCTCACCGTCATAGCTTTCAGCTTGTCCATCCCTACGTGCCCCAACCTCTCACGCCATATCATGGCACCATCATTCGTCTTCATATTGTCAATGTAGGAACTTGTCGATAAAACGAACAAGTCCTTTGCCCGTCTCCCGACATGAACGACCTCGGCCTTCACAACCTCAACATTGCGTAGAAACTTCACTTATGTTGGGCCGAACAGAACATGATACCCAGCGTCTACAGCATTGGTCACGGAGAAGAGGTTTTTCCTCATTCCGGGCACATGATAGACATTCTTCAAAGTAAGTGGCCCTCTATCACTGCCCAAGGAAACAACCCCTACCTTCTCTACTGGATGCACAGTATTATCAACAGTAATGATTGCATTGTTACCTGTATAGGGCTGTGCAGAAGAGTGCTTGGTCTCATCTCCGGTGAGGTGATGACCACACCCTGAGTCCACGATCCAGTCTTCCAGATAGTTGATAGGAGCAGAAGCTCCAACAAAAGCCGAGAAGGCTCCCCCCCCCCCCCCCCAACCTCCTTCAAAGTGCCTGGCCTCAGCTCCCTCCTTTTCCGCAGTATGCTGATGGCGCAAATCCTACACACCACTATAGATGGTGGCTAAACTGCGGCACGACACGGCAGTCTACCGATCGTTCAAGTAATATAAAACGAGGAGTAAATCCCCGAGTATCGATCTCGAAGGAACACAGTAAGGTGGAGTTTATTATCGAGGAAGGACTTGAGATTGAAGTCCTTTGGGTCGGATGGACGCGGAAACGGGGGATTTGGATTGTGAAAAATAAAATAAAACAACTACAACTACTCCTATGCAATGCCGTTATGCAATGCTTCGCTCGGCGGGATGGAAGACTACGTAGGCCTTGAACGCGCTACTTCGTAAGGGCGGATGGACGAGTAGGCAAATGGATTGAACTATGCAGGCCTTGAGCGCGCTGCTTTGTTAGGCGGGATGGAATACACGGGCCGCTATGCCACGCTTCGCTAGGCGGATGGAAGAGTAGGCATACGGATGGAATGGAGAGAACGGCGGAATGAGGGTCGCAAGCACCTCGTCGACAAGCACGCCACTAGCAATTGCTAGTGCGGCACCGGACACGGTGGCGGAATGGAAAATGGATGGGGCGCACCTCATACACACATAAAAACAAAAGATAATTTCAATAAGATGAAATAAGCATTACATAGCATGGTTTATGGTGCACATCATCAATAATATAGAGATTACAAACATTACATCACACAAAGAGAGAAAAAGGCAAGAGATACGACCGAATCCGGAGGCTCGTTGTAGATTCACGGTAGGAAGCACCGGGTTGTCAATCCGCGTCCTAGCTCGGTCCCAACTATCGTCCGGGGTAGAGAAGGCTGTCACTACCTTCCAATGGACCCGTCTTCTCCAGCGTTTTACAATCCGGCCACGTCCGATGCGAAGAACTCCTTCCTTGGCGATGAAGATGAGCGTAGAATCTCCTCCTTGAAGCTCTTGGATGATGGAGGAGGCCTAGGGGGGCGGAGAACCTGCGGAAGGGGCGAAAACGGCGAGTCGGGCGGAAGAAAATCGGAGATCCGACCTAAATCGCGAGCAGGGCTATTTATAAGCGCTGGAATAAACAGTGCGCACGATCAGTGGCGCACGACCAGTGGTCGTGCGCATTAGCATCCTGTGATCGTGCGCCTGCCTGGACGGAGCCTGCAAGGTAAGAAAATTATAAAATACAATGTTCGCACGACCAGTGGCGCACGACCGGTGGTCGTGCGCACTATCGTCGGTGGTCGTGTGCACTGGTCGAGACAAAACTCATAAAATTAATGATAAGTGCGCACGAACAGTGGCGCACGACTGGTGGTCGTGCGCACTATCGTAGGTGGTCGTGCGCACTGCACCAAACAGAACTCATGAAAAGGGTTAAGTGCACACGATCAGTGGCGCACGACCAGTGGTCGTGCGCAATAGAACCGGTGATCGTGCGCAGTGTTCCTGTGCAGAATTGCACCGGGAACACCTGCACGACTCCTATTCCAGCACAACCACGAATCTAGCCACTGAAAGTGGCACCTAACGGAACATGAAAACTACTAATGAAGAAAAGCAATGAAATCACACCAAAATGGGCCTAGAAGTGCACCTAGCAAGGAATAACAAATATAAACTATAACAAGGCTAAAGTGCGGTGAAATGACTGAATAACGGCCCAGATGAGTCCAAAAAAGTGTATATGATCAGGACTCATCACACCCCCAGACTTAACTGTTTGCGCGTCCCGAGCAAACCATCTCTCGCGGACAGGAAAAACATAAGCTGGCAAAGAAACTATCAAGCGGAGTACCATGCGAAGTCGCATGCTCATGTGCGTAGAAATACAGTAGATAAAATTTCTAATTATACATATTAGTTTATAATTTCCTAGGAACGTATTTATATATTATATGTACTCAAAAATTGAATCACGGTGAATCACAAGGTCATACACAGGAAGAAAGTAAACTGAACGCTGAGGCGAGCATTGCCAAAGATCGGGGCTCGAGACAACCTCCATTGAAATCGATCAATGTCGGTGACCATAAGCTTGCCCGTTCGCACTCTCTCCACGGCATTGGTTTGACTCAAATGCGTGAATCAATAGGACTTTAGGTTTTAGATGAGGCTTGGGTTTAGGTGAGGATAAACAAAGATAAAAACGACGGCTCAAGCACTAAACCCAAATAAGCTTATGCAGAAATTATTCTCGTTCACCACACAAACTCGCGGGTACATCACACCCCCAGACTTGGACTTAACAACATGGGTGTGTGCACCGCCTACTCTAAAACATATATTTTTACACAGATTTTTCATTAAAGCTCATATCTTTTCTTTTCTTTTCACTTCTTTTATTTCTCTCATTTTCTTCTTTTCTTTTCTTATCATTTTCAGCAACTAAACAATAAAACACTTCCACATCTTCACAAACCTATCACCAAATCAACAACCCAACTCATGAAAATAATAAACAGCTAAAGCTCAGATTTGGGTGTGCGACTAGGAATGGCATTTAGGCTTTGGTGAGACAACAGTGGGGCTGAATCAAAGGAAGGGTAGGCACAACTGGGCTAACGAGGATAAAGCGATAGGAGTGGGCACAAAGGCTCAACCGGGCCAAAATGATGGCCTATATCACATTCACGCAATTGACTTACCGTATACCCATGCTTCAAGAATCGCTTGGGGCAAGTTCTAGCCACCGAGAAAGATAATCCTTCCTCCCGACTCGGGCAATATGAGGCTAACGAACGTCTATACACATTCCTATGCTACCGTTTGATTCACACCGGATTCACCAATTTTGAGTAGAGTAAACAATATTTACGCTAATAGAAAAAAATATAAACTAAAAGCATAAAAAGAAATTGAATCTACACGAATTTCTAAACGAGACATGAGCACTCGACTAGGAGCACTACAGGAGTCAACATTTTACTTCGCCTCATAATCCTAAGCCAGCACAATGATTTTCCAAATCACACAAAAAGACAAATTCAACTCGCGACGTGCCAACGGCTAAGCGCGCTCAAGTGGGTGCTGTGGTGTGCGATGAAAATGAACACATAATAAAACTGAAAATAAAATACTTCTGGCATGCTATGCATGAGTGCACGTGAGTGGGCACAAAAACTGCTCTCCCCCAGACTGAAATTAAACAATCCACAGAATATATGACATGAAAATCAGAAAAAGCTAGGGAAAGAGAGTACCCAGTGCTCAAAAATGAGCACACCAGAAGATTGGCGTGTAAGCTAAAATGAGCCGCAGCATCCGCCATCCAGAAGAAGGATACCTGCAGGGGTCAGCTCCGCAAAAACAAAAGAAAATAGAAAACTGAAATAAAGTGCAATTAACTAAATAAAATTAGAAAAGAAATGAAAATGCAGGAAAATTTAAGATACCTACTGGGGTTATTGTCATCCCAGCATGACTTATTCAAAACTTTATAATATCTAGCTAATGGTAGTATGGAAGGAGAAGTGGACAGGTAACTGGCCCAATATCCGTGTCGGTAGCGGGTACATATACGGAGAAAGAACAGTCACGCCTCTACCCGAATATAAATACCTGCTCCTCACAGGTAGAGGGAAAAGAAAGTAAGAAGAGGAGGAGGCCTGGTCCTCATTCATCTCACCAAAACAATCCTTGCCCAGCAAGGTATCATCTCCAGGGGTGCAGCAGGAGGAGAAGGAAATGAATGAGGCTTCCTCTATGGAGGAGGGGTCAACCTCCTCACATACGAGGATACACTCATCATTGACTTGAGCAATAAGCTCCAAGTCCTCCTGAAGTACCTGTGAAGATTCAACCTGCACAGACTCAGATGAAGGAAGGGGATCAAGAAATAAAGAGGACGAAGAACATAAATAAACATCAATCGGGGGAGTGATCCCGGTCTCACTCCCATCAGGTTGGGTAAGTAAAAGAATGTTTGCATTGTCATCAATGCTAAAAGGTTCGGCGGGATCAACAGTGGCCATGCCTAAGATTAGGACTTCCTCTACCGGTGCTGAGGAAAACTCCTCTTCACCTAGAAGGTTGTCCTCTTCCATAGGAGTAGGCACAATACTAAGATCAACCGCCTCCTCTTGTGACACATCATCGACAATGTCGTCAGAGACGAATGTAGTATGCACAACAGAGGGAGGAGTAGTGCTCGGATAAAAGTCGAGCACCGATTCCTCACAAAGAATCGAATCCACTAGGGGTGGTGGATGCACATGGAGAATAGGCTCAGCAATGTCGGTGCATAGATCAACCGCACATCCGGTGACCGTGTCCATGCCATACCCTTCAAGATGTGAAGGTGACAAAGATACATAACCGGATGTTGAAGGTGTGCCGCCAGAGTTAGGAGTTGGGACGATCCGGATATCCGGCTCGTCATCCTCGTCCAATTGGCGAAGATAAGCAGCACAATCCTTCAAGGCATGATCTGTGCTCCGACAAAACTGGCACTGCCTAGCGGGCTTCTTTGGCACAGCGGGTGCTGAAGCCGAAAAGAAGTAAGACGGTAAAGGCTCAGCAGAGTAGCCATAAGACTTACGCGCACCATATGGAGTACCAGACGAAGTCGGGGCTCCATATGCTGGGCTATAAGAATTATGCCTACTATTCTCCGTAGGGCATTCATCACAAGAGTGGGAGGTAGCTCCACACCAACGGCACAGAAATTGAGATGTGCCCACATAGTGTGAAGATAAAATGATTCAAAAAGAAGAACAATATTGTGCGAAATACTACACCTAACAAAAATTTACTAAAGCAACCTACTATAAAACAAGAAAATGGAATAAAGAGAACAGAAATAAAATAAAAGATGCGATAAACAAATGGAAGGGCTTCTCTCTCAGATTCTCCCTCTCCAGAAAACTCACACGACTGTGTTCCCCGACAACGGCGCCAAAAACTTGATGGCGCAAATCCTACACACCACTATAGATGGTGGCTAGACTGCGGCACGACACGGCAGTCTACCGATCGTTCAAGTAATATAAAACGAGGAGTAAATCCCCGAGTATCGATCTCGAAGGAACACAGTAAGGTGGAGTTTATTATCGAGGAAGGACTTGAGATTGAAGTCCTTTGGGTCAGATGGACGCGGAAACGGGGGATTTGGATTGTGAAAAATAAAATAAAACAACTACAACTACTCCTATGCAATGCCGCTATGCAATGCTTCGCTCGGCGGGATGGAAGACTACGTAGGCCTTGAACGCGCTACTTCGTAAGGGCGGATGGACGAGTAGGCAAATGGATTGAACTATGCAGGCCTTGAGCGCGCTGCTTCGTTAGGCGGGATGGAATACACGGGCCGCTATGCCACGCTTTGCTAGGCGGATGGAAGAGTAGGCATACGGATGGAATGGAGATAACGGCGGAATGAGGGTCGCAAGCACCTCGTCGACAAGCACGCCACTAGAAATTGCTAGTGCGGCACCGGACACGGTGGCGGAATGGAAAATGGATGGGGCGCACCTCATACACACATAAAAACAAAAGATAATTTCAATAAGATGAAATAAGCATTACATAGCATGGTTTGTGGTGCACATCATCAATAATATAGAGATTACAAACATTACATCACACAAAGAGAGAAAAAGGCAAGAGATACGACCGAATCCGGAGGCTCGTTGTAGATTCACGGTAGGAAGCACCGGGTTGTCAATCCGCGTCCTAGCTCGGTCCCAACTATCGTCCGGGGTAGAGAAGGCTGTCACTACCTTCCAATGGACCCGTCTTCTCCAGCGTTTTACAATCCGTCCACGTCCGATGCGAAGAACTCCTTCCTTGGCGATGAAGATGAGCGTAGAATCTCCTCCTTGAAGCTCTTGGATGATGGAGGAGGCCTAGGGGGGCGGAGAACCTGTGGAAGGGGCGAAAACGGCGAGTCGGGCGGAAGAAAATCGGAGATCCGACCTAAATCGCGAGCAGGGCTATTTATAAGCGCTGGAATAAACAGTGCGCACGATCAGTGGCGCACGACCAGTGGTCGTGCGCATTAGCATCCTGTGATCGTCCACCTGCCTGGACGGAGCCTGCAAGGTAAGAAAATTATAAAATACAATGTTTGCACGACCAGTGGCGCATGACCGGTGGTCGTGCGCACTATCGTCGGTGGTCGTGTGCACTGGTCGAGACAGAACTCATAAAATTAATGATAAGTGCGCACGAACAGTGGCGCACGACCGGTGGTCGTGCGCACTATCGTAGGTGGTCGTGCGCACTGCACCAAACAGAACTCATGAAAAAGGGTTAAGTGCACACGATCAGTGGCGCACGACCAGTGGTCGTGCGTAATAGAACCGGTGATCGTGCGCAGTGTTCCTGTGCAGAATTGCACCGGGAACACCTGCACGACTCCTATTCCAGCACAACCACGAATCTAGCCACTGAAAGTGGCACCTAACGGAACATGAAAACTACTAATGAAGAAAAGCAATGAAATCACACCAAAATGGGCCTAGAAGTGCACCTAGCAAGGAATAACAAATATAAACTATAACAAGGCTAAAGTGCGGTGAAATGACTGAATAACGGCCCAGATGAGTCCAAAAAAGTGTATATGATCAGGACTCATCATATGCCCAGCTTGGGTGATTATCTTGCAATCTTTCTTGATGTGGCCATACTTGCCACACTTGAAGCACTTCGGACCTTCCCCCTTCTTCTTCCCGTCAGCCTTGGGAGCATACCCCCTTTCCTGCTACCCAGAAGTTGAAGGCCCATAGCCTCCTCCAGCGGTCTTCTTCTTCTTATCCCACTTCTTCTTCTTCCCCGAGAAGAGCACTTTGCCATCTCCCGCAGCCACCGACATCCCCGCCATCTGCCTTGCCAAACTTTCTTGGGATGCAAGCAAGTTCTCCAGCTCCAACAGAGATGGCTAATTTGCCCATCCCTGCACCGACGTCACAAAGGCATCATATTCCTTCCGCAAGCCGCGGATGATGTGCCTCTTCAGCTTCGCCTCAGAGATAAGCTCATCAGGATCCAATGTTAAGATTTCAGCGCATAAGTTTTTCATCTTCAGAAAGAAAGTGGAGATAGAAAGATCACCCTAAGCCGACCTTGCCAGCTCATTCTCCAAAAACTGTAGCCTCGCTACATTCTTCTTGTTAAACAGCCCATCCAGGGCTCTCCAGATCTCCGCAGCCGATCCACATCCCAAAATGTGATCAAACAGATCAGGTGAAATTGCCCTCTTCAGAGAGAACTCTGCCTTCGCATTCATCCTCCTCCAAGTTCTCATCTCAGCTCCATTATCCCCCTCAGGGGTAACTTCCTGCGTCTGATCTCCTCCAACTACTTCCCAGAGGTCCTCGCCTAGAAGATAGCTCTGCATACAAGACTTCCACTTCTTGAAGTTAGTCGATGTAAGCATCTCAATTCCAAGACCCCTCGCTTCCATTGCTCTACCACTGGTTCCTTCTTCACAAAGGCAATGGTAACTCTAAGTCACTCACTGCTCAACCACTACAACCTCGCTCTGATACCATGTGAAATTTTTCGAATCTTTATGAAGTGAGCAGGAGTTAGACAACTTAGAGTTAAAAACCAAACAACCAGAAGCAAGTGGAAGCAAACAACTGATCTTTATTGATAGCAACTTCAGGTTACAAAGCAAGGCATGCTTGGCGAGACATGATTTTGCCAGCACAAACACTAAAGGAAAGATACAATGAGGAAGATAACTTGAGACCGCTCAAACCGCGCGATCTCCCTGCGATCTCGATAGCTGCCAGACCGCAGCGACTTGACGATCACAGAACACCACCTGCTCGCTGATCAAGCCGCTCACTCCTTCAGACCTCCTGATTCTCCTGAACTCCAGCACCACAACTCCAAGCCGCAGACCGCCCAAACACTTTCAGAGGAAGAGGTGATCGCTGCTGCCCGCACTATCCGCAGAAGCTGCACAAGAGAAGTTCAATCAGCAGACCGCCCGGTCAGACAAATAGAGACTGCAAGAAAGAGGCGAACTCAGCTTACACTTGGTGTGTCTATTTTCATTGTTGTCGATGGGTCCTATGTAACACCCCAAAAATCGTAGTCCAGCGAGGTAGGCGGAGTGGTAGCGTCGCGCTCGGAATAGGCTGAAAATTCCATAGCAGGTTCTTCGTGCACGCTCACTGGCCTCCTTCGCGCACGACTAGTGGTCGTGCGCCTGATCGTGCGTTAATTCACAAGGGTTGAAGGTCGGCTGATCGTGTAGTGCGCACGATCAGGGGATGTTGGCCGCGCACGATCACTGACCGTGCGTCGCTGCTCGTGCGCACTGTTTATTCTGCTCCGCGAAAAATGACGGGGAAGATGATTCGGCCGTCCAAAAATGTTGGGATTTGATCCAACGGCTGTGATGGATGGCTGGGGGGTTGTAGGGCTTGGTAGAGGAGTTAAACCCTCATTATTTTCCAAGGCTTTCTCTCTCTTAAGTTGGAGAAAGGAGGAGGAGGCAAGGAGGAAGAAGAAGGGGAATCCGCCATTGCCGGAGCTTCGGAGCTCCGTTCGCCGATCCGAGACCGGCAACGCGTAGAGGGCGTCGAGGCGCTTCTTCTCCACCGTTTGTTTGCAAGCTTTCATGGCTAGGAGGAGATCTCAAAAGGTAACGACATTTCTCCTACCGGTCTTTAGGATGCGTGCATGGCATCCCTTTAATTTCTGCATTTTGGCACCGGATCCGTCGAGTGAGAGGGATCCGGGTTGCCTTGGTTCGAAAGGAACTATCGGGTTGATTGAGTACGTCCCCGACATGATTTGCACTAGAGATCCGCTCCGTTAGCAGATTAGGCATTGTGGGTGAAGCCGGATTTGTGGCCATCGGCTCGATTCAGTGATGTTGTTGTACGCGCATTTTAGGGGTTTTGTTAGAAATCCGAATACGGCGAACTCGTCGTTGTGATGCCCTTGTATTTTCGTATGAGAACGAATGTTGGTTTATGGGCGGGGAAATATTGTGCGTGAGTTAAGGCCCTAATGCCCGTTTGTATTGTGAAGGCGCGGAATTGTCTCGATGTCGGCTGTCCAGCCCGTGATATTGCAAGTCATGTGTGGAGGGTGTCCCGGCGAGACAAATCCCCCCTTCTGTATTGATTATAGTGACATTTATGAGAATGGTTGTGATTGTGGTGGCAAGAACATGTGGAGTTCTTGGCCATGGGCTACGATGCCCTTTGGGGGAACTGATGAGTACCCTATGATGGTGGCAAGAACATGTGGAGTTTCTTGGCCATGGGCCCGGTGGTGCCCGTTGGGGTAGTGATGAATACCCTGTGGTTGATGTTTGTTGTGGCAAGAACAAGTGAGGTTCTTGGCCATGGGCCCGGTGGTGCCCGTTGGGGTAGTGATGAATACCCTTTTGGTTTGGATGGTATGGATGATGTATGATGACGTGCTAGATTCATACGCTTTAGGGTGCCTTGGGTGAAACCCGGGTTTGCATTCATTTTGCATTGGTAGGCCCCTTTTATTATCTGCTCAACATAGAAACGTGGATGATGTATGTGACACTCGCACCTATTTTTATGTTGTTTTCTTATATGTACATTTGCATACGAAGTGCTGACTTGCAGGGCGAAGTAGTTCCCCGGGGTCCGCTAGGACGGCCGGGAGGAGGGATGTTGTTACACCGTTTGTGGTCAGCCATAGCTGACCCTCGTTTACCGCTCTTTGTGATTTAGTTGCAGGGCAAGAGTCGCAGACTGGACCCAGCGCGCCAGCCAAAAAGGCCTAAAGCCTCATGAAGTGCTTATCTTTATTTCCATGCACTTTTATTATTGCATTTTGTTTTGACCGGCTTGCATGCCGAGGTAGTTTAGGTAAAACTATTATTTTCCCCTTTTGTCGGGATGTCCTGTCGTGTTGAATGTTTGGTGATTTGGACTACTATTTTGTAAAGCCTTAAGGCCAATTGGACTCCTATGTAGTGTCGACAAGCTCTGTGTTTTAATGTTTGTTTCCGCTGTGTGTTATCTAAGTTTTGAGTTGGGTAGTTAATATCATCTTTTAATACTAAAGCTGTGGCGGTTATATGCTGTGGGGTCCCGGCCGGACCCATATTATATGGTCATTACAGGGGAGGTGTTACAATTTGGTATCAAAGCGAGGTTAGCGTATTCTTACGAGGTCTAGTGTATTTGGATCGCGTTAGAGATTGTCCACATAGGAGTATTACGCGGGATCATGAGTATCCCTGTGTTTGAGTCTTGCGAATAGAACTTGATTAGTGTGTTTCCTTGCTTATGCTAGGGTGTTGGCGACAATGCGGGGACGTCGAGGAGGTAGGAGGAGCCTTCGGGGAGCAGTGCTACTGCTCCGGGCATCATGATTATGGGCATATCCCCGGCTGTTTTCTGTCGTATGCTAGCAAAAGCTTTGGTGTCAGCTCTAGCGGTGAGAGTGTCGTCGGGTGCGACGCCTGTCACACTAGATGGAGCTCAAGAGTTGACAGTTCCTAGAGCATTGGAGAGATATTCTGACCAAGTCCAAAGTCAAAAGGACATTGGAGAAGGGCGAGGTAAAGGGAAACCTCCCATTTCACAGTGGAAATCGGAGGGGAGCCGAGGAAGGAAAAGATCTCGTTCTGGTAAGCTTAGTGAGAGAAGTGGCGCACCTTCGGGAGACTTCCGTTCCAGAGATCTGGTTACTTGTTACAAGTGCGGTAAGGTGGGTCACATAAGTCGGTACTGTACCGAGGGCGGAGTTGAGCAGGAGCCGAGGCAGGAACAATTGTTGCGTTCCAGTCTTAGTTATACGGAAAAGGGAAAATCGGTGGAGTCGAGCGCTTCACTCTCTCCTCCGGTGCAGCCTGGTGAATCTGCCCTTAGGCAGTAAGAGATGTCTCGTCAACCCGATGTGACGGCAGGTACGAAAAGTTTAGATTTTCGTTTGTTATTTTAAAGCTGGTTGCGACCTTTCGTATTTGTTATGCGCGTATCAAGGTTTCATGCTAGGAGTGTTGTTCGACACGGGAGCGTCACACTCTTTCCTTGCGGGAAGCTCTATCCGAGGGATCAGTGTTGAGTCTGTCGAGGTAGAGGTGGTACTGAGCGTGCGCATACCGTTTGGGTCTTTCATGACTACCATGAGGAAAGGACGCATTGTGTTGCGAATTGGTAATTATGATTTCGTGTTGGTAGCAGCGATTCTGCCACTAGCCGAATTCGACGTTATCTTGGGGATGGACTGGCTTGCCGCGCAGCGAGCTAGTATCGACTGCCAGTTGAGTGTGGTAACCCTGAGAGGTGAAGGTAGAGCAGAGGTCAAGTTCGAAGGCCTAAGCGGAGTTGCTTGCTCCCTGACTTCCGCTGTGCAAATGAGGCGTGTGGTAAACCAAGGAAGCGAGGCATTTTTGGCTTTGTTGGAGACTCACTCCACAAAGTTGGCCATTGGAGAAGTTCCGGTGGTGGAAGAATTTGAGGACGTATTCCCCGAGGAGCTTCCGGGAGCACCTCCTCAGCGTGAGATCGATTTTTTCGATCGAGTTGGTACCGGGTGCGAGACCGGTGTCGCGTCCTCCGTTTAGGATGGCACCAAAGGAACTGGCCGAACTAAAGGTTCAGTTGCAGGAGTTGTTAGAGCAAGGGTACATTAGGCCCAGCTCTTCGCGTGGAGCGCGCCGGTATTGTTTGTGAAGAAAAAGGACGGAAGTATGCGGTTGTGTATCGACTACCGTGAATTGAATAAATTTACCGTTAAGAATAAATATCCGATTCCGCGAATCGATGATTTATTCGACCAGTTAGTAGGGTCGGTGGTGTACTCCAAGTTAGACTTGAAGTCGGGGTACTACCAGTTGAAGATTCGAGAAGAGGACATCGCTAAGACAGCGTTTGGGACTCGGTATGGCCATTATGAGTTTTCGGTGATGCCGTTCGGACTGACGAACGCGCCATCTGTCTTCATGGATCTGATGAACCGGGTTTTTTCTACCGTTTCTAGATTCGTTTGTGGTGGTGTTTATTGATGACATTTTGGTGTATTCAAATACGGAGGCAGAGCATGAGTCTCACTTGAGGCAAGTATTGCAGACTCTAAGGGAGAATCAGCTTTATGCTAAGTTCTCAAAATGCGAGGTTTGGATCGAGAAGGTGGCTTTCTTGGGTCACGTAATTAGTGTAGATGGGGTGGCAGTAGATCCAGCGAAGATTGAAGCCATTAGGGATTGGCCTGTATTGAGAACCGTGGCGGAAGTCCGGAGCTTCCTCGGACTAGCTGGTTATTACAGAAGGTTCGTGGAGAACTTTTCGCGGACGGCGTTGCCCCTCACCACTCTCACTCGCAAGGACCAAAGGTTCGTATGGACACCGGAGTGTGCCCGTGCATTTGAGAATTTGAAGGAAAGGTTGATGTCTGCTCCAATCCTTAGTATTCCTAGTGGGACGGAAGGATTTCAGGTTTTCAGCGACGCGTCAGGTTGCGGGTTGGGTTGCGTGTTGGTGCAGCACGTCAAGGTGATAGTGTATGGGTCAAGGCAGTTAAAGACTCATGAGAGGAATTATCCCGTCCATGATATGGAGTTGGCGGCGGTAATTTTTGCGCTAAAATTGTGGCGTCACTATGTTTATGGTGCGAAGGTGGAGATCTTCACGGATCACAAAAGCCTGAAGTATCTCCTGGACCAGAAGGATTTGAATATGCTCCAGCGTAGATGGGTCGAGTTCCTTGGGTACTAAGACGTGGAGATTCAGTATACGCCGGGTAAAGCCAACGTGGTGGCAGATGCCTTGAGTAGGAAGTACTCCGGGTAAGGAAATTGGATGGAGGCGCATGATGAGCGTTTGATACGAGACCTGGAGTCTCTTGATATTTCTTGTGTGGCAAGAGGCGAGTCTGGCGTGGCTCGTTTGAACTGGATTGAAATGCAGTGTGATATAACAGATCGAATCCGAGAGGCGATGAGCGCAGATGAAGAGTGCCAACAGTGGGCGTTGGAGACTCAACAAAGCGAAGGCACGGCTTTGGAGATGGTTGGTGGGATTCTGAAGAGAGACGGAAGGATCTGTATTCTGCGCTTTAGCAAGCTTCGCGAGGAGTTGTTGTTTGAAGCTCACTTTACGAAGTACTCCGTTCATCCAGGAAGTACAAAGATGTACGCGGATATGAAGAAATCTTTTTTGGTGGCCTGGGATGAAGCGGGTTGTAGCCGAGTACGTGAGCCGGTGTTAGACGTGCGCCTTGGTGAAGGCTGAGTGCCAAAGGCCCGGTGGGTTCTTGAAGCCTCTCCCTATTCCCGAATGGAAGTTCGATGACATCTCCATGGATTTTTGTACATGGGTTGCCTCGATCGTAGCAAGGTAACGATTCGATTTGGGTGATAGTGGATCGCCTGACCAAGGTGGCTCACTTCATTCCGAATCAGAAGGGCGATAGCGTGGAGAAGCTCGTGGAGCTTTATGTTCGAAACATTGTGCGGTTGCACGGGATTCCGAAGAGCTTCGTTAGTGATCGCGATGGGCGTTTCACTTCGAAGGACTGGAGGCTAGTACAGAAGAGCTTAGTCACAAAGCTCAAGTTTAGTACCGCGTTCCATCCGCAGACCGATGGTCAGACGGAGCGAACGAACCGTACGATGGAGGACATGTTGAGAATGTCTGCTCTCGACTTTGGTAAAGGTTGGGAAGACCACCTCTTCATGGTGGAGTTCGCCTATAACAATAGCTTCCAGGCGAGTATCAAAATGGCGCCCTATGAAGCTTTGTATGGAAGGAAGTGTCGAACGCCGATGTCTTGGGCAGAGGTGGGAGACACTAAGCTGTTGGGAAAGCAAGTGGTGGAAGATGCTTGCGAGATTGTGCGGACGATTCAGGAGCGCATGAAGGTTGCTCAGGATCGACAAGCGAAGTATTTCAGCGCGCGCCACAGAAATGTGGAGTTTGCAGTGGGCGACATGGTCTACCTGAAGATCAAGCCGTTCAAGGGTGTTTCGCGGGTGCGGCGACTCAAGAAGTTGAGTCCGCGGTATCTGGGTCCGTTCGAGGTTACGGAACGTATAGGCGAAGCAGCCTATCGTTTGGCATTATCTGCAGAGCTGAGTGGATTACATGATGTCTTCCACGTCTCTGTGTTGAGGAAAGCTCTGGTGGAGCCGAGTGTCGTAGTCGAAGCGGCGATGGTGCCGGTGATGGAGGATTTGGGGACGAGGGTTCGTCCGGTTTGCGTGGAGGATTCAGAAGTCCGGCAGTTGCGCAACAAGGAAGTCAAACTTGTAAAGGTGCGATGGGACAACTGCGGGCGAGACGAATTTTCTTGGGAGCGTGAGCAAGCGATGCGGGAGGATTTCCCGGAACTTTTTGCTCCAGGTATGCTTTATGAATTTCCTGTTTAAATTCTGAAATTTCGAGGACGAAATTCTTTTAAGGGGGGTGGAGTTGTAACACCCCAAAAATCGAAGTCCAGCGAGGTAGGCGGAGTGGTAGCGTCGCGCTCGGAATAGGCTGAAAATTCCATAGCAGGTTCTTCGCGCACGCTCACTGGCCTCCTTCGCGCATGACCAGTGGTCGTGCGCCTGATCGTGCGTTAATTCACAAGGGTTGAAGGTCGGCTGATCGTGTAGTGCGCACGATCAGGGGATGTTGGCCGCGCACGATCACTGACCGTGCACCGCTGCTCGTGCGCACTGTTTATTCTGCTCCGCAAAAAATGACGGGGAAGATGATCCGGCCGTCCAAAAATGTTGGGATTTGATCCAACGGCTGTGATGGATGGCTGGGGGGTTTTAGGGCTTGGTAGAGGAGTTAAACCCTCATTATTTTCCAAGGCTTTCTCTCTCTTAAGTTGGAGAAAGGAGGAGGAGGCAAGGAGGAAGAAGAAGGGGAATCCGCCATTGCCGGAGCTTCGGAGCTCCGTTCGCCGATCCGAGACCGGCAACGCATAGAGGGCGTCGAGGCGCTTCTTCTCCACCATTTGTTTGCAAGCTTTCATGGCTAGGAGGAGATCTCAAAAGGTAACGACATTTCTCCTCCCGGTCTTTAGGATGCGTGCATGGCATCCCTTTAATTTCTGCATTTTGGCACCGGATCCGTCGAGTGAGAGGGATCCGGGTCGCCTTGGTTCGAAAGGAACTATCGGGTTGATTGAGTCCGTCCCCGACATGATTTGCACTAGAGATCCGCTCCGTTAGCGGATTAGGCATTGTGGGTGAAGCCGGATTTGTGGCCGTCGGCCCGATTCGGTGATGTTGTTGTACGCGCATTTTAGGGGTTTTGTTAGAAATCCGAATACGACGAACTCGTCGTTGTGATGCCCTTGTATTTTCGTATGAGAACGAATGTTGGTTTATGGGCGGGAAAATATTGTGCATGAGTTATGGCCCTGATGCCCGTTTATATTGTGAAGGCGCAGAATTGTCTCGATGTCGGCTGGCCAGCCCGTGATATTGCAAATCATGTGTGGAGGGTGTCCCGGCGAGACAAATCCCCCCTTCTGTATTGATTATAGTGACATTTATGAGAATGGTTGTGATTGTGGTGGCAAGAACATGTGGAGTTCTTGGCCATGGGCTACGATGCCCTTTGGGGGAACTGATGAGTACCCTATGATGGTGGCAAGAACATGTGGAGTTTCTTGTCCATGGGCCCGGTGGTGCCCGTTGGGGTAGTGATGAATACCCTGTGGTTGATGTTTGTTGTGGCAAGAACAAGTGAGGTTCTTGGCCATGGGCCCGGTGGTGCCCGGTGGGGTAGTGATGAATACCCTTTTGGTTTGGATGGTTTGGATGATGTATGATGACGTGCTAGATTCATACGCTTTAGGGTGCCTTGGGTGAAACCCGGGTTTGCATTCATTTTGCATTGGTAGGACCCTTTTATTATCTGCTCAACATAGAAACGTGGATGATGTATGTGACACTCACACCTGTTTTTATGCTGTTTTCTTATATGTACATTTGCATACGAAGTGCTGACTTGTAGGGTGAAGTAGTTCCCCGGGGTCCGCTAGGACGGCCGGGAGGAGGGATGTTGTAACACCGTTTGTGGTCAGCCATAGCTGACCCTCGTCTACTGCTCTTTGTGATTTGTTTGCAGGGCAAGAATCGCAGGCTGGACCCAGCGCGCCGGCCAAAAAGGCCTAAAGCCTCATGAAGTGCTTATCTTTATTTCCATGCACTTTTATTATTTCATTTTGTTTTGACCCCTTGGACCCCGTTAGGGGCTCTGCCCCTAAGTCCCCGCCAGGGGCGCGGCCCCTTGGAACCCCGCCAAGAACGTCTGGGATTTCATGGGAATTTCTAATTGTTAGAAATTGTTGTCTCCTTAGCAGTAGCCGTCCCTCAAGTGGTTAATGAACCCTTGTATTGTTTTGGATTTTGAATCCAACAATGAGAGACGAGCTTGTCTACTGCTTTAAGTCGAGTTTTCTTTGCCTTTGTCCAATGCATGTAAATCTGAAGATTTGGAAGAGTTCTAAATGTCCAGATTTAGCCCTTTCGTCTATCAAAGGTTGATAGTCTTATGTTGTGCACATAAGGGATGCATGTGGATTTTAGAAAGCTTGTTTTTCTGTGGATGTGCACTTTGATCAAATGTTGATCATGGTTAAGTGTTAACCTATTATTAAAAATTAAAATCCCTTCATCAAATATTAAGTGTTTGGATGCCTTCCGATGGATGACACTCTTCCTGCCTCGATCGATGAAGTGTGGGCTTGTCAAAGCAAGGTGCATTAATCTATCTTGGTAAGGGTGCGAGCGGATAATTGTGATATCCCACTGTCGACATCGGGTCTAACTTAACTAGGTGACCTCAAAGGTTGAGTGCCTATAGGCATAGGGTTGGCATGCACCATATGATGGATGCGAATAAGGAGTTATTCACCAACCATACAAGAGTTGCATGAGGATGCAATTGGCAAGTGTTGCCTACCTAAATAACCGCATTATGAGAGGAACGCCAAAGCGGACTCGTGGTGTTGGTGAAATACGGATCTTGTCCACTAAGAGAGTAGCTCGCATGGACTCTCCGAATTGATAGTGAGGGCTATCACTTTGAATAAAATAGTGGGGTATTTAATTGAAGCCCAAATTAAAATAAGTTGTATTTTGAAATTTTGGTGCTGATTAAATTCTGCATGAATTCTTGTAGAATTCCATGGCAAGTGGTTCACATTCCACCTTGTCCCTGAGAGCTATCCTTGAGAAGGACAAGCTAAGTGGGACGAACTACATGGACTGGTATAGGAACCTGAGAATTGTTCTCAGGAAAGAGCGAAAGCTCTACGTCTTGGAAGAAGAAGCCCCCGAGGTGCCGACCGGGAACTCGTCCCGTGTTGATAAGGATGCTTATAAGAAGTATACCGATGACGCCTTAGACGTTGAGTGCCTTATGCTTGCCACCATGAACTCTGAGCTTCAGAAGCAACACGAGAACATGGGGTGCAAGGAGATTGACGAGCACCTAAAGAAAATGTTTCAATGGCAAGCTCGTCAAGAGAGGTTCGATGTCACGAAGGCCTTATTTCAGTGCAAAATGGGAGCTCGAGACTCGGTTGGTACTCACGTACTCAAGATGATTGGGTATATAGAGAACCTGGAGAGACTGGGTTTTCCTCTGGGTCAAGAGTTGGCCACAGATCTTATCCTGCAATCGCTGCCGGATAGTTATGAGCAGTTCATCTTGAACTACAACATGAATGAAATATACAAGACACTGCCCGAGCTCCTAGGCATGTTGCGAACTGCCGAGATAAACATGAAGAAGACCAAGCCTGCTAGTCCCATATTGATGGTACATAAAGGCAAGGGTAAGGCCAAGGGCTTCAAGAAGACGAAGGTGGGACCTAAGTCGCATCTTGAGCCCAAATCTTCTGCGCTGAAAAGGAAGAGCACCGTGAAGGAAGGGAAATGCCACCACTATGGCAAGGCTGGTCATTGGAGGAGGAATTGTCCTTCGTACATTGACGGTCTGCGGAAAATGAAGGGAGGTATGACTTCCGCTTCGAATATTTACGTTATAGAGATAAATCTTTCTGCTCCTTCATCCTGGGTATTGGTTACCGGATGTGGTTCTCATATTTGTACAAATGTGCAGGAACTGAGAAGGAGAAGATTGCTGAGTAAAGGAGAGGTGGACCTATGTGTCGGCAATAGAGCAAGAGTTGCTGCTGTAGCCGTAGGGGTTTACTGTCTTTCTTTACCCAGTGGGCTTGTAATAGAACTTAATAATTGTTATTTTGTTCCGGCCATAACTAGAAACATTATATCCATTTCATGCTTAGACATGATTGGATTTTCTTTTATAATTAAGAACAACTGTTGTTCTATATTTAAGAATGATGTTTGTTATGTTGTAGCTCAATTGTTTAATGGTCTTTATGTTTTGAACCTGGACCATCCGATCTATAATGTAGATAACAATAAAAGACTAAGAACAAATGACTCAAATCCTACATATCTCTGGCATTGTCGTTTGGGCCATATAAACGAGAAGCGCATATCCAAGCTCCATAGAGATGGACTATTGGACTCATTTGATTATGAATCATTTGAGCGATGCGAGTCTTGTTTATTAGGCAAGATGACTAAAGCCCCTTTCACTGGTTATACTGAGAGGGCTGAGGATCTTTTGGGTATAGTACATAGTGATGTATGCGGGCCCATGAGTTCTATGGCTAGAGGTGGGTATTTCTACTTCGTTACATTTACTGATGATTTCAGTAGATACGGATACGTGTATCTTATGAAGTGCAAATCCGAAACTTTTGAAAAGTTCAAAGAGTTTAAGAATGAAGTGGAGAACCAATTGGGTAAAAAGGTTAAAGCACTCCGATCTGATCGAGGTGGCGAATACCTGAGTCATGAGTTCCGTGATCATCTGAAAGAGTGTGGTATTGTATCACAACTCACTCCACCTAGGACACCGCAGCATAACGGTGTGTCTGAGAGGAGAAATCGTACTCTGTTAGACATGGTACGGTCGATGATGAGTCATGCAGACTTGCCTGTTTCTTTTTGGGGTTTTGCTTTAGAGACTGCTGCAATGACACTGAATCACACTCCAAGCACATACTTCGGCGAGCTAGATGTAGTTCCTAGCATTGTTGGTCCCGTAGTTCTCTACTGTTATAACAATGGTGCAATTGCACAATCTAAGGAACCTAGATCACATCAGCGCTCCAAGCACATACTTCGGCGGTTCCATCTTATTCGTGAGATTGTCGAACGAGGAGATGTGAACATTTGCAGAGTGCCGACTGAGGAGAATATTGCAGATCCACTGACAAAGCCTCTCGCGCAGAGAAAGCATGATAGTCATACTAGATCCATGGGTATACGATACCTGAGTGATCAACTCTAGTGGGAGTCTTGTGGGTTGCATGAAAAATATATATTCTGTTGGCTGTTTATTATTTATTCATATGATGAATTGTGTACCAATTATTTCCTTTTACAATTAATGGCAAGTTCTTTTATTACAATATACTGTTTCTATATGATAGAATAAAATTCGAGATAAATAACCTTAGAATGTTCGCTTCCATAGGACATCAAGTACGTGACTTGAATGTGAGAGCCTATGATTTCGAAGCTTCATTCTTAAAAGGTCCCTGGTCGAGGTATCATCGTTGAAGCTAAAGGTGATGATGATACATTAAGACTAGCATGTGTGTTGACTGATGACCGGTTCTCACAGGTCATGATATTTTGATATCAAGTCATCACATGGGTACTTGTTAGTGAACAAGTTGTACTGGACAGACCCAACCTGAGACTACTTTGGAGATTGTTACTTAAAAGTGTCACAAGTAGGTCTCATTTGACAATGGTGTTGTGGTCCTTTGACCTGAAGTCACAGCATTCATCGAGTGAGGAAGAGCGTGCTTTGATGTCATCTAAAGTCTTCCTTGAAGAAGGTTGATGATAAGCGTGGTCGTTGGGTACGTTACGAATCATTTGGGTGTTTGGGTGTGAGCAGATATGAGATTTGTCCTCCTATATAACAGAAGTTGCATCCATGGGCCCCTTGATGGAATTGGACTGAGAAATGCATGGCCATGCTTGGTTGAGTCAATATGTGATATTGAGCTCACCATTCTCTGGAAGTCCGTTCTAGATCAAGAAACTTGGATTGAGCTATTATGAGGGTGACACGGTCCATGCCTCTAGTTCTTTCCGGATGTAAGGGACAAAGGGACAAAGACAACGCTGGAACATTGGTCATAAAGGCTTATGAGTTATGAACTCTTATTGCTTGGGAAGCAATGATGCATTGCTAGATGCCGCTCATTGTTTGTGAGTTTTTTTGTTTGATACTTTCAAGATCAAGTGGGAGACTGTTGGAGTTACCATTGTGATCTAGAAGTGGTCAAACATGTAATCTCACTGCCAACGCGATATGAGCCTGCAGGGTCGCACATAAGAGCGTGTGGAGAAGTTGGAAGATTGACTGTGTTGGTAAAGGTTACCAATCACCATACCGAATCGGGGAGGTAAAGCAAATGTTGCTGTCAGAATTCGTCGGATATGATTCGTCGGATTCGTCGGAATTCGTCGGATCGTTCCGTGGAAACTCGACGAATTATCACAGAGACCCTTAACTCGGCAAATGTTGCCATCTGATATGATTCGTCGGATTGTTCCGTGGAAACTCGACGAATGCTGTTCCGTGGAATCCCGACGAATTGTTACAGAAACCCCAATTCTGCTGTGTGGTCTGCGGATAGCGATTCTTCTAGAAGCCTGTTTATGCTTTGGGTATAAATAGATCTTCTTTTAGGGTTCTTATGACTGATGAAAAGTTCAGCCGATGGAAGGAGTTCCGCCTCTCACACGAACCCTAGACGGAAAGAGTTCCGCCGGCCCGTTCGCCTCCGCCGACCTCCTCTCCGACGATTGTCGCCGGTGTTGTTCTTCCTGAAGCGGATCTAGCAATCCGTGGAAGTGCAAGGTGCAGTTGTTCTCACTTCCGAGTTGCGTGCGACGTGACTTGGTGTTCTCCCGGCTCGTGTGGACTGCTGTAGAGACGTAGACATTATTCTACGTGAGGACTCGCACAGCCGACGACAGGACTCAACTCGTGGAGCATCTAGGTTGGATTTGATCCAATCCCGCAAAGGTAATTTCATACCTAGCAATTTTATTAACTTCTTGATTCAATGTTCGTGGCCCGATCCAAACTCTTTTGGGTTGTTCTCTTTATTTCCGATGCGCCTGCATATGATGTATGGTTGTAGAAAAACCCAACAGATTCAACGACTAGGAGAGACTTGATATTGACATCTTTTGCGGTCAGATTTCCGGGGGGGTAGGAGGAGGGTTGAGTTTCACTTAGTCTAATGTATGAAAATAAAATAAACACTAATGCAGGTCGCAAGCACCGCTTTTCACCTCCGCGGGTCATCGACCTCCGGTTCACTTTTCTGCGCGACGCCGACCTCCGCCTCGCAACAACGCTTGTGCCTAAAGCATGCAACCAAGCCACCAATTTCTTCTTCTTCATAACAACAATCACAAAACAAGGGGAAATAAAAAAACACTCAACTAGGCCGCCAAGGCTACTCCAATGAAATGGAAAACAACATATATTACTTTCAAAGAAAATAATAGTAGTTCAAGTACAAAATCATTTCACTATCATCAAATATTAGAAGAGAAATCACAACCACTCGACCTAGATTGTGGGAGAGGAATAGAGAGATACAAACAGTGCATGAGACTATTCCGTAGAGGTAAGGTGTACTCCGAATAACGACTCTGTGAATGCCTCGGTCATCAGCTACCTTCCGGGGTAGAAGAACTCCTGTCACGAGCTCCCAATGGACATGTCTTCTCAATGGCCCGCACCATCCACGTCTTCTTGTCCAGTGACGCGCAAATCTTGCACACCGCTATAGGCGGTGGCTAGACAGTGGCACGAAATGGCAGTGTACCGATCGTTCAAGTAATATAAAACGAGGAGTAATCCCCGAGTATCGAATCTCGGAAGGAACACAGTAAGGTGGAGCTATCTATCGAGGAAGGACTTGAGATTGAAGTCCTTTGTGTCGGATGGGATGCGGAAACGGGGTGATTTGGCTTTTGGAAAATTAATGAAAACAACTAAACTACTCCTATGCAGGCCTTGAGCGCACTGCTTCGCCGGGCGGATGGAAACTACACGGGCCGCAATGCACCGAATCGCTAGGCGGATGGACGAGTAGGCTTGCGGATGGAGTGGTCACACTGGCGGAATGAGGGTCGCAAGCACCTCTTCGCAAAGCACGCCACTAGCAATTGCTAGTGCGGCACTGAACACAAACAAGCCACACCACAAGGAACACCTCAAATGAAAATATAACAAGATTACTCAATCACATAGACATGATTTCATACTAATGTTAACAAATAAAAGTATACTTCATCAAAAATAAGGAAATCCAACTAAAATTTCAACTACAAGAGGAGGTGAGTGTGCGAAATCGACCGACTCCGAAGTCTTGTTGAGGATTCATGGTAGGAATCGCCGGGTTGTCAATCCGCGTCCAAGCTCGGTCCTCAACTGCGTCCGGGGTAGAGAGAGTTGTCACTACTCTCCAATGGACCCGTCTTCTTCGTGTCATGAACCGGCGGAATGATCACAAGCTGCCCCAATCTTGAAGAGGAAGGCTAGGTTGACTCCCTTATTCAAGCTCAAGGATGAAGGAGGAGGCCAAGAGGAAGCTCCGGCGACGATTTGGCGTTGAAAGTTTGCCCGGAGATCCTCCCTAAGGTGGGCGGAGCTGGAGGGGTCGGAACTCCCCGGAATAGGCGGAAAACGGCGGACTGGAAGTGATGCCGACCTAAAATTGCGCTTGCCTATTTATAGGCGGAGCAGGAAATAAACACCGCGCACAATCAGGCGCACGACCAATGGTCGTGCGCGAAGGAATGCCTCTGATCGTGCGCGAAGAACCTGTAGCAAAGTCCCAGACTGCAAAATAGTGCACGGTTAGTGGCGCAGTCGTGCGCGAAGAAGTCCAACGATCGTGCACCGTCGCCCGATCTGGGAAGGGAATTAACGCACGACCAGTGGTCGTGCGCCTGGTCGTGCGCGAAGGAAAACGCACGACCAGTGGCTTTTTCGACCGAAAATCCCCCAGAACTCATCCCGAGTGTCGCACAATCCTTGGACCTGCATGAAAATATACTATACCACAAAAATACATGAAAATACAACGAAATGGGCTTAAAAGTGCACATAGCATGGAATATCAAATATGAACGAAAACATGCCTAAAGTGTAGTGCAAAGACTAGATAATCGGCCCAGTTGAGTCCGGAAATGTGTATATAATTGGGACTCATCACACCCCCAGACTTACCTGTTTGCGCGTCCCGAGCAAACAAATCCGGCGGATTAGGAATAAAGGTGGTTAGTGTAGAGAATTGCAAAGAAAGAGTAAGATGGGAAGTATCATACCCATGCAAATAGAAATTCTATAAAAGAAGATTCTAACTATACTAATTAATTTACAAAAGTATACATGCGTAAATAGAGATTTATTTGTACTCAGATGGTGAATCATGAAGAATTTGTGCGGTCGTGCCCGATGTGAAAGTAAACAAGCCACTCAGGAGGGTGTTGCTAAAGACCAAAATTCGGGAATAACTCCGCTGAAATCCATCAACGACGAGAACCATAAGCTTGCCCGGTTACACTCTCTCCACGGCGCTAGCAAACTCACAAGTTAAATCAATAGGACTTCGGGTTATGATTGGGCTTAGGTTACGGTATGATATTCAATGATAAACGAAACGGCTATGCAACCCAATTGAGTCAAAAGGTAATGATGTACCAAAACAAGACCAAGAACGATGCTAGTGTGACACACCCCCAGACTTAGCTTGAAAACTGGGTGTGCAAACAGCCTACTCCAAACAAATACCAACTGAATTTTTTTCTATTACGCCCAAGGGGATTTCTTTTCATTTTTATTCTTTACAGATTTTTTTTCTTTTAACTTCATTTTTTTCATTTATCCCCCGGTTGGTTTACAACAATATGTTCAGCACACAATACACATTTTCTTCACATCACAAAAATTTCCATACATCACATCCAAATATGAAATGTAATTTCAGTTAACTCACTACTTGGCTGCGATAATAGGATAAGCTTCAGGCTTTGGTGATTTAAAGAAGAGCTGAAACAAAGGAAGGGTAGGCACAAACTTGGCTTGCAATGGTAAACGCATAGGTCATGGAAAACAAAGCTCAATCTAGCCAAAAATTGGCCTACATCACGTTTAACAATAGTGAGTTGCTCTCACCCATGCTTCAAGAGTCGCTTGGGGCAAGTTCTTAGCCCACGATAAAGGTAAACCTTCCTTCCGACTCGAGCAACACACAACTAGCGCTTGCTTACACACAACACCGTGCTACCGCAATTTTCGGTTACATTCACCAAATGAGTACAATAAATCAAAAACTACACAAGAATACTAATTATAAATTAAAAGTATAGAGACAATCTAATTCTACTCAAATTTCTATGCAAGCAGGGAATATGCGACTAGAGCACTACAAGAGTCAACATCGTACTCCAATTTGCAATTCCTAAGCTAACATCCTATTTCACATTCCAAACCAAGATAAGCGTGAACGGAAGCACACAAACAAATGAGTGTGCGCTCAAGTGGGTGCAGTGGTGTGCAATGAAAATAAACAAAACATTTTAAATGAAATCTTCTAGTATGTAGTTCAATAGTGCACATGAGCGGGTAAACAAAACTACTCTCCCCCAGACTTAAACTAAACAATCCGCATAATATATGACAGGAAAATCAAAATAGGGCTAGGGGAAGAGAGTACCCAATGCTCAGCAAGTGAGCATACCAGAAGATTGGCGATTAACTCTAGACCAAGCTGCAGCACCCAACCAGAAGAATACTTGCAGGGGTCAGCTCCGCAAAAACAAAGGAAAATAGAAACGCTGAAATAAAATAAACTAACTACGCAGGATTAGATAAATTAAAAATGCAAGAAAAAGAAGATAACTACTGGGGTTATTGTCATCCCAGCACGACTTATTTAAAAACATGAAGGTTCTAGCTAATGGGCCTATGAAAAAGAAAATGCACAGGTAACTGCTCCATTATCCGTTTCGGTAACGGGTACCGATACGGCGATAAAACAGTCACTCCTCTACCTGAATAATAATACCTGCAACGCACAGGTAGAGGAAACAGAATGTAAGATGAGGAGGAGGAATAAGCCTCACTCGTCTCACACAAAAAATCCTTGCCAAGCAAGGTGTCGTCGTGGAGGCAGCAGGAGGAAGAGATCAATGTTGGAGCTTCCTCATCGGAGGAGGGATCAACCTCCTCGCACATGAGGATGCTATCATCATTGACCTGAGTTGGAAGCTCCAAGTCCTCCTTATGTACCTGCGGAGACTCAACCTGCACAGGCTCGGATAAAGAAGGGGGATCAAGAAATAAACAAGAAGAATAACTTAAATAAAAATCAAGTGGGGGAGTGGTCCCGGTCTCACTCCCATTAGGTTGGGAAAGTAAAATAATGTTGGCATTGTCATCAATGCCACAATATTCGGCGGGATCGACAGTGACCATGCCTAGGATTTGGACATCCTCCACTGGTGCCGAGGAAAAATCCTCTTCACCTTGAAGGTTGTCCTCCTCCATAGGAGTAGGTATAACACATAGATCGCCAGTCTCATCCTGCGACACATCCTCAACAATGTCATCTAAAATAAATGTACTAGAATGCACAATAGGAGGGGGAAGGGTGCTTGGATAAAAGTCCAGCACTGATTCCTCACAAAGAATCAAATCAACACTATGAGATGGATGTACAGGGTAGATGGGCTCAGTCATGTCATTGCCCAGATCAGCCACACATCTGGTGACAGTGTCCACATCATTCCCTTCAAAACTCGAAGGTGATATAGGCACATAGCCAGATTTTGAAGGTGTGCTGCCAGAAGTAGGAGTCGGGGCGATCCGGATATCCGGCTCATCATCCTCGTCCAATTGGCGAAGATACTCGGCACAATCCTTTAGGGCATGATCCATGCTCTGACAAAACAAGCACTGCCTAACGGTCCTCATTGGCACAACGGGTGCTGAAGCCGAAAAGAGGTATGAAGGTAAAGGTGTGGCAAAATAGCCATAAGACCTCCGCGCACCATATGGAGTACCATACGAAGTCGGTGCTCCATATGCTGGGCTGGGAGTGCTAGGGCTACTATCTCCCTTTGGACATCTATCACTAGCGTGAGAGATATCTCCACAAAAACGGCAACGAATATTAAATGATGACCACATGGTGTGAAGATGAAATGATTCAAACAGAAAATACTATTGTGCAAAATAATACACCCAACAAAAATTTACTTAACAGCCTAATATAAATAATAAAACAGATTAAGAAGAAATAAAACAAAAATGCGATAAACAAATAAAAAGGGCTTAAATCTCAGATTCTCCCTCTCCAGAAAACTCACACGACTGTGCTCCCCGGCAACGGCGCCAAAAACTTGACGCGCAAATCTCGCACACCGCTATAGGCGGTGGCTAGACTGTGGCACGAAACGGCAGTGTACCGATCGTTCAAGTAATATAAAACGAGGAGTAATCCCCGAGTATCGAATCTCGGAAGGAACACAGTAAGGTAGAGCTATCTATCGAGGAAGGACTTGAGATTGAAGTCCTTTGTGTCGGATGGGATGCGGAAACGGGGTGATTTGGCTTTTGGAAAATTAATGAAAACAACTAAACTACTCCTATGCAGGCCTTGAGCGCACTGCTTCGCCGGGCGGATGGAAACTACGCGGGCCGCAATGCACCGAATCGCTAGGCGGATGGACGAGTAGGCTTGCGGATGGAGTGGTCACACTGGCGGAATGAGTGTCGCAAGCACCTCTTCGCAAAGCACGTCACTAGCAATTGCTAGTGCGGCACTGAACACAAACAAGCCACACCACAAGGCACACCTCAAATGAAAATATAACAAGATTACTCAATCACATAGACATGATTTCATACTAATGTTAACAAATAAAAGTATACTTCATCAAAAATAAGGAAATCCAACTAAACTATCAACTACAAGAGGAGGTGAGTGTGCGAAATCGACCGACTCCGAAGTCTTGTTGAGGATTCACGGTAGGAATCGTCGGGTTGTCAATCCGTGTCCAAGCTCGGTCCTCAACTGCGTCCGGGGTAGAGAGAGCTGTCACTACTCTCCAATGGACCCGTCTTCTTCGTGTCACGAACCGGCGGAATGATCACAAGCTGCCCCAATCTTGAAGAGGAAGGCTAGGTTGAATCCCTTCTTGAAGCTCAAGGATGAAGGAGGAGGCCAAGAGGAAGCTCCGGCGAAGATTTGGCGTTGAAAGCTTGCCCGGAGATCCTCCCTAAGGTGGGCGGAGCTGGAGGGGTCGGAACTCCCCGGAATAGGCGGAAAACGGCGGACTGGAAGTGATGTCGACCTAAAATCGCGCTTGCCTATTTATAGGCGGAGCAGGAAATAAACACCGCGCACGATCAGGCGCACGACCAATGGTCCTGCGCGAAGGAATGCCTCTGATCATGCGCGAAGAACCTGTAGCAAAGTCCCGGACTGCAAAATAGCGCACGGTCAGTGGCGCACGACCAGTGGTCGTGCGCGAAGAAGGCCAACGATCGTGCGTCGTCGCCCGATCTGGGAAGGGAATTAACGCACGACCAGTGGTCGTGCGCCTGGTCGTGCGCGAAGGAAAACGCACGACCAGTGGCTTTTTCGACCAAAAATCCCCGAGAACCCATCCCGAGTGTCGCACAATCCTTGGACCTGCATGAAAATATACTCGACCACAAAAATACATGAAAATACAACGAAATGGGCCTAAAAGTGCACATAGCATGGAATATCAAATATGAACGAAAACATGCCTAAAGTGTAGTGCAAAGACTAGATAATCGGCCCAGATGAGTCCGGAAATGTGTATATAATTGGGACTCATCATCCAGCTCCCTAGCTTACGATGAGAGAAGGGCTTCTTCTTCTTCCTTGAGCTTCTGGATGATGGGGAGAGCCTATGGGATGAACTCCAGCTCTTGAAAACCTAAAATGGCAAAAATGGCGAAATAGGGCAGAAAATCGCGGACTCCATGCTGAAAAAATGAGGCGGACTATTTATAGGCGGAGCAAAAATTCTCCCAGCGCACGAGCAAGCGTACAACCAGTGGTCATGCATGAAGGAAAAGATCATTGCCCGTGCGAGAAGGAACCTGGGCTGGCGGGAAAACTGAGGTTTTGGGGGGAAGGTTTAGCCTTGTATGACCAACGGTCGTGCTATTATCCTCGTGCATACACTTGTGCATTTTCAAGGGGTATCATAGGTCAATATTTGCAAATAGCCACGCATAACCTGTAACGGTCTCCCTAACACATGGATCACAAGGACGACCGCCGACACCCCCAGCATCCAGCTCGAAAGGGTTCAGCCTCAACCAGTCTGCAAACCATGCACCCTAACCCCTCTCTGTCCCACCACAGGGCACAATGGGTTGTTGGAGGCCGCAACCCACCTTTTCATGAGGAATGATTTAGTTAAGTGGCAGCGTAGAGACTTCAATGGAGGTCACCCATCCCGTGACTACTCCAGCCCAAGCAAGCTTAACAATGGAGTTCTTTCATTCCTCATCACCAATTGAGCTGCCATTTTCTTTCTCCTCTACTCTAGTGCTTGCTTTCCATGTGCTTAGATCTCAGGATTGTAGGGTAATTAGGGTTTTGCCATTTTCGGATTTCAAGCCTTTAGGCCAAAAAAATGGTGTTTTGGGGGAGAGCCACCGTTCACCCCCGGCCACATGGTTGTCGGAAAATGATGGTCCTACCTTAGGTGAAGCTTCCCAATTGGAGTCTTGGTTGGAGTTCACTTATGGTGGCAGTAAATCAGCTTTGAAAATGGTCCAGGAAGAGTGGTTTTCGGACATTAATATAAGGAAGAAGATGATGAATAGTATTATTATAAAATATGTCCTATGGTATTAAATATTCTGTCACTTATTTACAGTCATTTTTTTAATAAATTTAGGCCACATAGGCCCAAAATCAGAGTCGCGTAGCGGAAGCGTGGTGGGCCCATAACCCACAGGTCCGAGGATCAAAACCTCACTTTGATACCACTTTATAAGACCCCCTTTTTTGCTTTCATTTTTGGGGTCTCACCGCCCAGAACCGCCGCCTCGTGGTGACACCCACTCACAGGAAGGTTGCCACCACAAGACGCTGATTCTACTGGCTATTCTTTTCATCCAGGCAAACCAACAAATCATAAGAATAAAAGAATAAATATTTCAATATATATATACTAGCATCTTCGAACGGGCTACTCCCGTTCTCGATGTGTCGCTGCGGGCTTTGCCCGTAACCAAGCGGGCTTCGCCCGTAACCAAGCGGGCTTCACCCGCTTGACAATGAAACGGGCTTCACCCGTTCTCGATGCGGCGCTGCGGGCTTCGCCCACCACCAAGCGGTTTTCGCCCGCTTGGCATTCAAGCGGCCTTTGCCCGCAAATAAATAGTCTGCGCCCGCAAGCATATTCTGCGTGGCAGCGACATTAGGCGAAGTTGATTGTTTTCAAGCATTCGTGTATGTATGTTGCGTGGCTTCTTAGAGAACATTAAGAATTCTACGAGTCACCAAAAATCATTAATACGATGATAACATGATTGAGAAAGAAAAATAAATTGTATTATACGGCAATGTTTGAACCATAAATTTCCAGGCTAATATGTGAGAGAAAAGGCAAATCCAACCCGTGGAATTATGAAATCTTAACAGAACTCAAATAAAATACAACTTTAAAAATCATATTAGGTATAAATGAATGAAGTCATGGGGTTGGGATATTATCGGAAGCATGAAAGCACGTCGAAAAGTAAGAGTGAAGGAGCAAAAGAGTTTTCAAATCAATAATTTATGGGTTGCCTGGGAAATATAATTTGGGAGATAAGATAAAACTCATGAGAGATAGGATGGGTGGCAGATGCATGGTAGAAACAAACACAGCCTTATAAATAAAATAGTACGTCAGAATTCAAGCTTTTGGCGAAGCTTCCCCACCCGAAGATGAAAGACATTGCAATTCATCATTGCAATATGTCCAAAGTATAAATGTCCCAAACCTCACAGGCAGCCTACCTCCCCTCTCTCCCTCTCTTACTCTCTTAAATGTGCTTCCATTATTGATGGCGCTAATGAGCAGATTTCAGCATCGAAATGTGCGGAAATGTGCAGAAATGTGCACTGATTTTAGGACTGAATTAAAAATCTTTAGCTCACAATATAACAGTGCTTCATATGCAGTGCTCGTGCTCGATGCGTCGCTGCGGGCTCCGCCCTCCTTCAAGAGGGCTCCGCCCTCCTTCAAGAGGGCTCCTCCCATGCTGAAACCCATTCTCGTTGCTCTCATGTGCACGGACTACGCCCGTGATCGACAAACCTCCCTCGCTCGACCACGTCACGCTAGGCTGAAGGCACCAATTGCTCGACCGCTGGACTTAGATGTGAAATGCTAATTTCTCCAACTAAACCCGCTTAAAATGGCAGTTTCTTAATTCTTATGCTAACAACTTGTGTGACCCAACCAAAGAGTGAGGCGCTTTATCCCATCACTGTTAGGAAAAACAATCAAGAAGCCATCATTTTTATTATAGAATTATTTGGGGAGTGAAACATTACTCAAGCAAGAGCAGGCTGTGTTGGAAATAAAAAGTGGACTTATAATTATAATGTGCAAATTATTCCTGGATGAAACATTCAGCTCAATAAGAAAACTATTTATATGTGTTTAACAAATTAACTTGTTTTCGTAAATCCTCAAAGAATCACAATATACTTTGATACTGAGAACAATAAAAAAAACTCATGTACTATAGGCGAGAGAAAACAACATAAATGCATTGAAACGGAGACATTGAAATATATGACTCCATTTTATCTCACTCACAAACAAAGTGCACATAAAAAATAGAGTAATTGTGATTCAGGTAGTTAATACATCTAAAAGAAAAGGTATGAGAAGCACTTACTTTATGTGTTTAGGGTCTGTTTGGCGCCGAGGTTGGAGGAGCGGCGGTTGGAGAGGAGCGGCGGTTGGAGGAGTCGATCCGCAGCTGCGGGCACCTACCCGCGGTTCAGAAGCAGTGGATTTCCGCGGTTTCAGCGGGAGCGCCGCAAACCGCGCCCGCCAACCACTGCCCCCAAACAGTAAATTACCGCGGCTACGGATCAGAAATCGCTCTCTGATCTGCAGCCGCCGCCCCAAACAGAGCCTTAGTTGGCACACGAAGTTGGAGAAGTTGTGCTTGATATGCTTGAGAAGAAGAACTCTGGAGAACTCCAATTCACGGACATGGAGGCCTTTGACATTGATTATCCAAAACCCAATGACCGACAAAGCTTCAATAACGTGCTCCTCTTACTCTTCAGATATAAAAGCTACTTGATGCTCTGAGAATGTGAAAAGTTCACAATTTTATTTGGTAAACATTTATAATTTATAAGAACAATTTTAATTTTATGGCTTCATTGCAGATATTAAGATTGAAGTAGAAATTCATTTTAACTATCTAACTACTTCTAAAATAAAACTATTGATTTAGTTATTTATAAAACATATCTAACTACTTCTAAAATAAAATGGCTTAATATCTATCTGTGTACCTATAGATAAATAAATAAATAGATAATATAAATTGGGATAAAATGAAAAAAAAACGGGCAAGAAATAAAGTATAATAAAAAATGCAGACATGGAAACAATGTATCAGTTACATTGAGCACAAACAAATATTTAACTACTCAACGCACGCACAATACTCACTGAGCACAGGTGCCACTCAATTGTACTTGGTCCAAGTGCAAAATCATTTTTTGCCGACAACATCGTTGCAAACTCAACATGGGTACCCGGGTCGCTGGTATTTGCAAAAGATAAAATTACAATCACGACAAGTTTAACAGATAATATATCTTTTGGGCATTAAAAATTTAAATGATTTCAGAGGGTGATATTTATATATCATCTCTAATATGATCGAAGTTATCATTATGATTAAAATGTCTCCACCATGCATTGTCGGAGCTCGTTACATTCCATCCTGCTATTCACTGGCCGCTTTGAAGAAGCTCTCTAAAAGAGTTCTGAGGCTATACACGTTTTTCATTGGCATAATCATGTGGATGCTGCTCTTAGGATTTTAGAAAATATGTATCTTTTTCTTGTTGACGTTTTCTCGAACCCCCAAAAGATCAATTTTGGGAATCAGAGAGCTACCAGGTCTCCTGCAAATGGGTTTAGATAAGGCTCGTGTTCATTAAATAATGCGCCTTAGAGCTTGCTAGCTTGGACTTAGCCCGATTGGCACCTTTTTAGGGCATATCTTCCTAAAGTAGTTTGGTTTTCGACCTTTAAAATGGCGGAAAAGAGAAATGCTAAACAGTATGAATGGTATAAAATAAAACTGAAATAGACATTTGTGATTAACATATGAAATTAACATATGAAATAAATCTATGTTAGACCAGTTCAAAGGAAGAAATGAATTAAATTATGTCATTATGGCAATATATCAAACAGGTTCAGTGCAAGAACTGAATAAAAAAACTGAGAAGCAACTGGGAAAAAGTAGAGATAATGGCGGCGATGGCAGAGAGGGTTGAAGCACGGGAGGGGGTTCTCGAGTCGTTTGCAGAGGCCGAGGGGGTTGAAGGTGGGAGCGTGAGGGAGCGGTAGTGAGCGAGATTTTTGTGAGCAGAGTGAGCATATTTATTGCGCAGGGGTTGACTGCGGGTGAATGAGGAGATGTTAGGGTTGGATATTTCGATGGTTGTCTAAATCCGACGAGTTAGAATAGTTGTAGAAATTTGATCGTGTGGTCCAAATCAAAAGATTGGTGTGATTGGTAGATATGCATATTTACTTATACAATAAAGTTATATATATGTATACACGAGCAGTCGTGCACGGGGGACCCTGTGCGGGGGGGGGGGGGGGGGGGGGGGGGGGGGGGGGGGGGGGGGGGGGGGGGGGGCGACATTTGTCGTGGGTGTGACATTGGTTGTGGAGGCGACATTGGTCATGAGGGAGACATTGATCATGGGGGCGACATTGGTTGTGGGGGCGACATTGATCGTTGGGGCTACATTGGTCGTCGGGGCGACATTGGTCGTGTGGGCGATATTGGTCGTGGGGATGACATTGGTCGTCGGGGCGACATTGGTCGTGGGGGCGACATTGGTCGTCCGGGAGACATTGGTAGTGGCGGCGACAAAATCAAAATCTCTAAATGGGATGATGGAGAAGATGAATTGTAGCCGAATCAAGTGAACATAGAATTCTTATATCCACAAAAAATGCATAAATAACCCTTATACTGACATTATTGACAGTATTTGTTGGAAGCGTGGTGTATGGGCACATGTCCTCTCCTATCTCCCAACACAACACTTGGCGAGCACCCAAATCTAACACCCTCCACGCGAGTGCGGGCTAACACCCTCTACGCTAGATACACACCACGACACCCCTTCTCTCCTTGCGAGTTGGGCGAGCACGGCATGCGAGCCGGCGAACGCCTTCCATGGCGAACACACACACACTTGGCGAACACACCACCCTACTCAGGCGAGCTTCTCCACAGGCGAGCGGCACCTGCGAGTGGTCCCTGCCCGGCGAGCTGGCGAGCACGGGTTGTGCGAGTGCACGGTGCACAATAAAGGGAATAGAAGAAAGAGAAAAGCAGAGCACTTATTACAATCGGCTGCACTGTTCCATTGCGTCTGCTTCTTCCTCCTCTCTCTCACAAAAAAAACATAAGAGAAGAAAATACAGAGAAGGAACATCTACTGTTCTTCTTCTCTCCAAGAACAGAAAAAACAAGGCTGCTCATCAACACAATCTTATAGCAGGGCGACATTTGTCGTGGGTGTGACATTGGTTGTGGAGGCGACATTGGTCATGAGGGAGACATTGATCATGCGGGCGACATTGGTTGTGGGGGCGACATTGGTCGTTGGGGCTACATTGGTCGTCGGGGCGACATTGGTCGTGTGGGCGATATTGGTCGTGGGGATGACATTGGTCGTCGGGGCGACATTGGTCGTGGGGGCGACATTGGTCGTCCGGGAGACATTGGTCATGGCGGCGACAAAATCAAAATCTCTAAATGGGATGATGGAGAGGATGAATTGTAGCCGAATCAAGTGAACATAGAATTCTTATATCCACAAAAAATGCATAAATAACCCTTATACTGACATTATTGACAGTATTTGTTGGAAGCGTGGTGTATGGGCACATGTCCTCTCCTATCTCCCAACACAACACTTGGCGAGCACCCAAATCTAACACCCTCCACGCGAGTGCGGGCTAACACCCTCCACGCTAGATACACACCACGACACCCCTTCTCTCCTTGCGAGTTGGGAGAGCACGGCATGCGAGCCGGCGAACGCCTTCCATGGCGAACACACACACACTTGGCGAACACACCACCCTACTCAGGCGAGCTTCTCCACAGGCGAGCGGCACCTGCGAGTGGTCCCTGCCCGGCGAGCTGGCGAGCACGGGTTGTGCGAGTGCACGGTGCACAATAAAGGGAATAGAAGAAAGAGAAAAGCAGAGCACTTATTACAATTGGCTGCACTGTTCCATTGCGTCTGCTTCTTCCTCCTCTCTCTCACAAAAAAACATAAGAGAAGAAAATACAGAGAAGGAACATCTACTGTTCTTCTTCTCTCCAAGAACAGAAAAAACAAGGCTGCTCATCAACACAATCTTATAGCAGCCAAAGTTCAATCAGAAAGAAGATAGAAGGATCTGACAATCATAGCTTCTGCAAATCATCACCATCATAAGCAGAAGCTCATCAAGAGCAGATCCTGTGAATAGATATAAGAAGTTGTTCTTCATATAGCCATCATAAGAATTCTGAAAACAGAATTCCTACACTCTTCTTCTTTCTCTTTCTCCTTCCCTTCTGTAAAAGAGTTTTGTTAATCCCTCTTCAAAGGATTCAGTGGTTCAAGATCTTCTGATCAAAAGATCTGGTGGTTCATGATATCCTTGTCAAAAGATCAGTGGTTCTAAGAGTCTCCTTACCAAAAGACTCGAGCACAGTGGTGCATCCATACCAGGTGGTAGAAGAGGGGAGTACCCACATTTTGGGGAACCTCTATAAAAATTCGGTGTCTTCTGGATTGTCAATTTTCTGTACTGTCCCTCATAGCTTAGATTTCATTTACTGCTTTTTCTTTTATCACTTAACTGCAGTTATTTATTCTGGACTTATCTTGGTGAAGCATAATACTTAGATTTTATTGTACTTGCACAAATAGAATAGAAGTAAATGTTGTTTATTGGGTGTCAACTTATCACCTAGAGGGGGGGGGGGGGGGGTGAATAGCTTTTTCAAATTATCTTATTCCCTTTTTGGTGTTCTTCATTTCTGGTTAATAGATCTATAAAGTAGAAAAGCACAACACAAAAAAACACACAAAGATGTATAGAGGTTCCTCGAGACTGGGTTTCTTGAGTAGTCCTATTTCCCTCTGCGCCTACCTAGCAGTGTGCTAGGCTCGGCAAACGCCGCCAAAAACTTCAGGCCCTCAAGCCTTACAACACGGACCCGCAAGTCCAACAGCCTAGGCCCGCAAGCCCCTACTGCCCCCGAGCCCGCAAGCTCGACACTCAGGCCCTCAAGCCCTACACAACACATACCCACAATTCATGTGTCTACAGCCTAGGCCCGCAAGCCCCTACTGCGCCCGAGTCCTCAAGCTCGACAAGATCGGACCCGCAAATCCACTGCCCTGGCCCTCAAGCCTCACAGCTCTCCATCCCTCAATCTAGACGGTGTCGGACCCGCAAGTCCACTGCCCTGGCCCAAAAGCATCACAGCTCTTCAGCCCTCAAGCTAGACAAGTAGGCCCGCAAGCCTTACAAAGAAATTATAGTAGAAAAATTGTTTCTTCTGCCGGATGAAGATTGGGAACTTTAGCCTGATGATGATCGGCTTCTTTAGGTTGGAGAAGATGCTTCTGAATCAGATCTTGAGCGCACAGTTCTTCTTCAATCTTTTCTTAGCCTGATGGGGATTGGCTTCTTATCAATCGATGGAGATGACTGCTTCTTCTTTTTCACTTTCTTTCTTGCGCCGCTTTTTCTATTCTATTTTTTGTATGCGCAAGTTCTTTTTGATTGATCGATTTTCTTAGGGCGACCTCTTATCTCTTTTATAAGACGTCGAGGCTCCCAACGGTCTTCTGAAAAATATTCCTTAAGCGTCATACGCTCCATTCCTTAAGAGCATGCGTTGATTGATGACGGCATTAATTGCTGATAGACGATCAGGCGGCGGCATTAATTGCTGACAGCGCGTCCGCAACTTTTGAATCTGTCTCAATGATATTTCCATTGTTACGACGACATGGGCAATATCTCGACGATAGGACTTTGACGATGCCTTGAACTTTGGTAGACCTTCATATCTTCTTGCTTCTGCCTCTGAAGCAAGTATCTCGATGATACGAGACATTCTGGCGATTCTGCATATACGACGATATGTTATCTTTGACTGTGTCATTGAGCTCTTCTTTCTTGCTGTCTGTCATCGTAATCATGTTGTTCTCTCGACGACATGAGTGATAGCATGTCGACAGATCATACTTTAGTAACTGCTTGACTTCAGCTGTTCTTCTTTAGTCTTATCGACGACAAGCCTTCTTTACGACGATGTCACAACCCGCATTTTCTCCGAATTTAAGAATATCAGAGTACGAGAAAATACACGTCATGATGCCACGTCATACAGGAGACAACTGTAGACGCTCAGGCGGGAACCTATTAATTAACTAAACAAACATGATTATATGATAAGTCATCATTGAAATCATTTATTAGGGGTTTTGAGATAAGAACTGTGTCTCTCAGTTCGTGGATCAACTAGTCCACCGAGAAAGTATATATAATTGCAGCGGAAAGTACTTGATTTAGTTTACTGAAAGTCCTATATGTATGCAAACGACGGGGCATGAAGTAAATGATATGCACATAACTAGGCGTACTGTAAGAGTAGAAAATACCTTTAGACGGCTTTAAAGTTAAGGGTTTTAGTTAGAAAGAATGCAATGAGGATGAAGAAAAACCATTTTATAACTATAGTGCACCTAGCATAAATCATTCCCAGAGAGTAAGATACACAAGATCTATAAGTAGTGGCATAAACTGACAAGTAAACTATAAGGTATAAAAAGGGGCACAATGGGCGTCAACAACCTGACACTAACCCATTGGCACCAACTAGTATGTCTGAGCACAAGAAGCAACTAAACACAACTACCTCGCAACAGCGGGGTGAGCAGCTACAAACTCTGAACTCCAGGCAACACCACTAGCCGCTACGGCTCTGAACCTGAGGCATTCAATAAAACAAAGAACGCCTCAGCAAGGAATTACAAGTGGCAGAAGATTAGCAGAAAAACAAACAAGGCATAAGGGGTACCAACCCAAGCCAAATTTACCGGAAGAGAAGCTCTAAACAATGAACCAACCAGCATTAAGTGCACTAAATACCAAAAGAGGAACAAACACATTCATTTATTTAGTTTCATTGAATAAAGAGACTGATCAGCTCAAATTAAACGGGAGCGGTTAACTAACTCCGCTACCCAAAGCCCAAAACCAGGTGGGGGTGCTACTAGACCCAACCATCCAAACACGACTACCGTGCAAGGCTATAACATTTTCCCCCACTGTCCCCCAAACACCACTACGGTGTAAGGCTAAAGACAGTAGTTCTTATTACTTAAATTTTTAATTAAACACGGGACGCTACCCGAAAGGATAATCACTGGAAGGCCCTAAGAATTAGGGTCAAGGCAAGGTACACCGATCACAACGATTTAAGGGTAAACTCGAATGTTATCAGACCACAAACAGTAAAAGAATACAAGCAAGAGGGTTCAAAGATCAGGAGCACCGAAGGGACACTGGCAATCATCCTGGTGCACTAGAGAGGACACACGATTTAAAACATGGAAATCGCAACGAAATCACATGCGCACCTGGCGGGGTTCCAAGGGGGGCGCGGTCTTAGGGGCAGAGCCCCTAACGGGGTCCAAGGGGCAACGCCCCTGGCGGTGGTCAAGGGGCAGAGCCCTTGCGGGGTGCGGGGCAGAGCCCCGTCCAAATTTTTGAAATCCCACCACCAGAAACCACACAAAAACACAGCAGAATTTAGGATGTCTTGAAAACTACAAGGAACTTCTCGAGAGTTAAAAGGGTTTCTCGAGAGAAGGGCAATTTCTCAAGAGAAGTGCAATTTCTCGAGAGAAGTGCAATTTCTCGAGAGAAGAGAAATCTCTCGAGACATGAAAGGGCCAGAAACAGCTGTCTCGAGACATCCCTTATGTCTCGAGACATCCAAAGCTGCAGAGACAGGTATGTCTCGAGACATCAGCTATGTCTCGAGACATCCCCAAAGACAGAGACAGGTATGTCTCGAGACATCAGCTATGTCTCGAGACATCCCCAAAGACAGAGACAGGTATGTCTCGAGACATCAGCTATGTCTCGAGACATCCCCAAAGACAGAGACAGGTATGTCTCGAGACATCAGCTATGTCTCGAGACATCCCCAAAGACAGAGACAGGTATGTCTCGAGACATCAGCTATGTCTCGAGACATCCCCAAAGACAGAGACAGTTATGTCTCGAGACATCAGCTATGTCTCGAGACATCCAAATCTGTCTCTCGAGCCACCGCAAGAACAAGGGGAAAAACTTGATATTAGGGTAAGGTTGAGGAGGAGAAAAATCAAGGGAAGGTTCTAGATCATAAGTTACTACACAAAACACACAAACTCTTGCTAAACAGCATGACAAGAGCTCAAAACGAGCAAACCAACCGTCAAAAGAATCAAGAGAGAAAGAGGAAGAAACCACTTGCCTTAAACCTTGCAAACTCGAAGATCTCCGCTCCGAAAGCTAAGGATCCGGCCAAGAACTCACCCGAGCACAAAACCTGAAACCTTTCGGATCAAAGGAAGGAGTTAGGTCACTACCGAATCTCTCAAAACTCCACGAAACGAGAAAATCTTACCGCTAGAACGAAGATCTCGCCGAGAGCTTTCCAAATCTTCAAACCAAACTCGATTCCGACCACTACAGCCCTAGGAGTCGCCGGTTGAAGGCTCCACGAAGCTCCGCTCTCGCCCTAACCTCCGGCGGCTGATTTTGATCGAGGAAGGAGATGAATAGGGAAGGGAAGGATTTTAGGCTTATATATAAACCTAATTTATTATTTAAATAATTAATTAATCCTCCAATCTACTTAAAACTGCGAGGGCGATCAAAACACCTCGGATTTCTACGAAAATCGCACATTAACTAAAACACGGCGCTACGAATCCAACGGCGGAGTCAGAATTCAATTCCGACGAGCCAAACTCCGGATAAAGCCTTCCGAAGCTAAAATCTTGATATCTACTCAAAATCTTCACTTTAGCTCGACACGACGCGAAATCTCGCACGCTTGACCTAAATCACAAGCCTTAACCAAGCTAAAGCTCGAAACACTACCAGACGAGCTGACATAACGCCCTTAAGCCAAAATTACGTCACAGCGGGCACGTAAAAATAATTAACGAAAAAATTAGGGGCGTTACAGACGATGTCTGTTCTTCTTGACGACAAAGCTACTTTGTTGATGTTGACGATACCGCATCTTCTCGTCGACATTTCTTCCTTTGTCTTCATTCTTCACTGCGTTCGACGAACGGCAAGTCTGCGTTCGACGAACTCCATTCTGCGTTTGACGAACACGCCAAGTCTGTGTTCGACGAACTTGATTCTTCTATCCCGTCTCTGCGTTAGACAAACTCCATCCAGCGTTCGACGAACACGCCAAGTCTGCGGTCGACGAACTTGCTTCTGCGTTCGACGATCTTGCTTTCTGTGTTTGACGATCTTGCCGAGTCTCAGTGTTCGATGATCTTCCTTCTACGTTCGACGAACATCATTCTGCGTTCGACGATCTTGCCAAGTCCCAACTTTTGCTTAGTCAATCAATATGATGACAAGCATACTTTGTCGACTACATCTCCTTCTTCTCCACGATATAGTACTTACTGAATTAACTAAAGTACTTGACATATCGTCGATCTCTGCAAGCATGAACTAGATGGAGCATTAAATACAACTTGCACATATCATTGAGCTGAGCACTTCTTCAAATCAGGAACATTGCAGGGCACTGTTCCCAACAATCTCCCCCTATTTGAAGAAGCCCTAACTTACCTCATTGATAAATGCTACTTATAAAAAGATATTTCAGATGATAACATTACACATAAAGCAACAATCACATAAGATAGATTAAATGTTCTTCACAATAAATGCTAAGCATATAAATAGATTAAATGTTCAAGAATAGACATTAGCATTCATTTTCCCCAACAGAATAATTAAGATTTTAATTTGGTGCCCCATCAATGTCTGTTGCTGCTTGCCCCTTTGGCTTTCTGCCTTTGCCTCTGATGGTAGTTGATGGGCAGGGGAATCTTCTTAGGAGAGGGAGGAGGACCTTGTGGGAATGCTAGCTTGTGATTCTTCCTCCTCTCTAGCTGCTTCAAATGTTTCTGTCATTCAGCTAACCGGTATGCCCTCGGATAGTCCTCCTGTGGATATCCAAACTGAATCCATGATTCAGTTATTATTTCACTTGAGACAGGACTCCTCCTTCCTGATTGTGGATCCAGCTCAATTTCCCTCAGTCTCTTTTGCCGATACTGGCTGCTCTGAATTCTCTTTCTTTTTTCTGGAGGTTGCTGATTCTCCAAACTCTATTCCATACTCAGTTGAGTCAGTGCTTGCATAAGGATTGGCATCTTCATATAGTGATGGGGGTTGCTTCATTGTCTGCATTATTTGATTTGTTATCCACATCGCTTGATGTGAACTGGCGTTTATTATTTCCTTCTCCCCCTTTAGGGCTTGTTTAATTACCCTTTCCTCGAGGCCTTCTCTGACAAGATTCAGCTTTTCATGCAAGCTTTGTTCAGTCACATTTAAATTGTTGTTTATTTCAAGCATATGGGTATCTAACGTATGAGCGTTCTCATTGAACTTATTCAGAATTTGATTTCTGTTATTTGCAGCATCTGTCTCTATCTGCTTAAAACCATAGTGCACATTGTTTGAGAATGTGCCTTGCTTTTTCAGGATTTTGTGGGTCTGATGTCCCACTTTGTTTACTTCCTCGCACATCTTCTCTATGGTCGGAGCTGCCAGTGTAGAAGTGAGCGCACTGGGTGTTGAGGTTGTGTATGTCGCTCTTTACTTTCTGAATTTCCCCCTTCATCTCTTTCCTTAGACTGTCCACAGTCTCTACTATGAATTGTTCCAGATGTTTTCGCTGAGCGGACAGTAGACCTTATTGTTGGGTTTTTCTAGAACCATACATCACATGTAGGCGCAGCGGAAATGAAGAGAAACTACCCAAAAAGACTTGGATCGGCCATGAATATTGAATCAAGAAGTAAAACAAAACAACAAGGCAAAAATTACCTTAGTGGGGTTGGATCAAATCCAACCTAGATGCTCCAAGAAGAAGATTCCTGTCGTCGGCTATGCGAGTCCTCACGTAGAATAATGTCTACGTCTCTACAGTGATCCACACGAGCCGGGAGAAGAATGACTGCACCTTGCACTTCCACGAACTACTAGGTTCGCTCCAGGAAGAACAATCACGACGACGATCGCCGGAGAGGAGGTCGGCGGAGGCGAACTGGACGGAACTCCTTCCGTCTAGGGTTCGGGCGAGAGCGGAATGTTTCCATCGGCTGGGTTCTTTTCGTCTATTTTAAGAACCCTAAAGAAGATCTATTTATACCCAAAGCATAAACAGGCTTCTAGAAGAATCGCTATCCGCAGACCACACAGCAGAATTGGGGTTTCTGTCATAATTCGTCGGGATTCCACGGAACAACATTCGTCGAGTTTTCACGGGACAATTCGACGAATTCCGACGAATCACAACAGACAGCAACGTTTGCCGAGTTAAGGATCTCTGTAACAATTCGTCGGGATTCCACGGGACAGTCCGACGAATTCTGTCGAATTCCGACGAATCATGTCAGACGGCAACATTTGCCGAGTTAAGGATCTCTGTAACAATTCGTCGGGATTCCACGGGACAATCCGACGAATCCGACGAATTCTATCCGTGTAAACCCGACGAATTCAAACAGCAACATTTGCTGGACTTCCCCCATTCTATATGGTGATTGGTAACCTTTACCAACACAGTCAATATTCCAACTTCTCCACATGCTCTTATGTGCAACCCTGCAGGCTCATATCGCGTTGGCAGTGACATTACATGTTTGACCACTTCTAGATCACAATGGTAACTCCAACAGTCTCCCACTTGATCTTGAAAGTATCAAACAAAAACCTCACAAACAATGAGCAGCATCTAGCAATGCATCATTGCTCCCCAAGAAATAAGAGTTCATAACTCATAAGCCTTTATGACCAATGTTCCAGCGTTGTCTTTGTCCCTTTGTCCCTTACATCCGGAAAGAACTAGAGGCATGGACCGTGTCACCCTCATAATAGCTCAATCCAAGTTTCTTGATCTAGAACGGACTTCCAGAGAATGGTGAGCTCAATATCACATATTGACTCAACCAAGCATGGCCATGCATTTCCCAGTCCAATTCCATCAAGGGGCCCATGGATGTAACTCCTGTTATATAGGAGGACAAATCCCATATCTGCTCACACCCAAACACCCAAATGATTTGTAACGTACCCAACGACCACCCTTATCATCAACCTTCTTCAAGGAAGACTTTAGATGACATCAAAGCACGCTCTTCCTCACTCGATGAATGCTGTGACTTCAGGTCAAAGGATCACAACACCATTTTCAAATGAGACCTACTTGTGACACTTTTAAGTAACAATCCACAAAGTAGTCTCAGGTTGGGTCTGTCCAGTACAACTTGTTCACTAACAAGTACCCATGTGATGACTTGATATCACAATATCATGACCTATGAGAACCGGTCATCAGTCAACACACATGCTAGTCTTAATGTATCATCATCACCCTTAGCTTCTACGATGATACCTCGACCAGGGACCTTTTAAGAATGAAGCTTCGGAATCATAGGCTCTCACATTCAAGTCACGTACTTGATGTCCTATGGAAGCGAACATTCTAAGGGTATTTATCACGAATTTTATTCTATCATATAGAAACAGTATATCGTGATAAAAGAACTTGCCATTAATTGTAAAAAGAAATAATTGGTACACAATTCATCATATGAATAAATAATAAACAGCCAACAGAATATTTATTTTACATGCAACCCACAAGACTCCCACTAGAGTTGATCACTCAGGTATCGTATACCCATTGATCTAGTATGACCATCATGTTTTCTCTGTGCGAGAGGCTTTGTCAGTGGATCTGCAATATTCTCCTCAGTCGGCACTCTGCAAATGTTCACATCTCCTCGTTCGACAATCTCACGAATAAGATGGAACCGCCGAAGTATGTGCTTGGAGCGCTGATGTGATCTAGGTTCCTTAGATTGTGCAATTGCACCATTGTTATAACAGTAGAGAACTACGGGACCAACAATGCTAGGAACTACATCTAGCTCGTCGATGAATTTCCTAATCCATACAGCCTCCTTCGCTGCATTTGCCGCAGCGATATACTCGGCCTCAGTTGTAGAATCAGCAACTGTCTCTTGCTTGGAACTCTACCAGCTCACAGCTCCTCCATTCAGGCAAAACACAAACCCTGACTGAGACTTCGAATCATCTCTATCAGTTTGGAAGCTGGCATCCGTATAACCACTTACAACGAGCTCTTCTTCTCCACCATACACCAAGAATACATCCTTAGTCCTTCTTAAGTACTTCAGGATATTCTTCACGGCTATCCAGTGACATTCACCGGGATCAGACTGATACCTGCTAGTCATGCTCAAAGCAAAAGAGACATCGGGTCGAGTACATAACATTGCATACATGATTGACCCAATTGCCGAAGCATGTGGAATCAACTTCATGCGGTCCTTATCTTCACAAGATTTTGGACACTGGTCCTTAGAGAGATTCACACCATGAGACATGGGCAAAAATCCTTTCTTGGACTCAAGCATGTTGAACCGCTTCAACACCTTCTCAATGTACGTACTCTGGGTCAAACCCAGCAACTTCTTCGATCTATCTCTATAGATCTTAATACCGAGTATGTAGGTCGCTTCACCCAAGTCCTTCATAGAAAAGCAGTTCCTTAGGTTGTTCTTAACAACTTTCAGGGTAGGTATGTCATTCCCGATCAACAGTATGTCATCTACATACAATATCAGGAAGACAACACTGCTCCCACTGATTCGCTTGTAAACACACGGTTCATCCTCGTTCTTGACAGAACCAAACTCTTTGATTTTCTCATCAAAATGAAAATTCCAACTTTTAGAGGCCTGTTTCAATCCATAGATGGACCTATTCAGCTTGCATATTTTAGTGGCTTAATTTGGGGATACAAAACTCTCGGGTTGTGTCATGTACACTTCCTCAAAGAGGTTTCCATTTAGGAAAGCCGTTTTGACATCCATCTGCCAGATCTCGTAGTCATAATATGCAGCAATAGCAAGCAATATCCTAATGGACTTTACCATGGCAACAGGGGAAAAGGTCTCATCATAGTCAATACCATGAATTTGCTTGAAACCCTTAGCCACCAGTCGCCCTTTGAATGTCTGTACATTCCCATCCATGTCGGTCTTCTTCTTGAAGACCCACTTGCACCCTATGGGTCGTACCCATTCAGGTGGTTCCACCAAGTTCCAAACTTGGTTTGTATACATGGAGTCCATTTCGGATTTCATAGCCTCAAGCCATTTGTCGGAGTCCGGTCCATTCATAGCCTCTTGGTAGGTTGTTGGTTCATCATCATGATCCATAAGCAACACACTACCTATTTGAGACACGAGAAATCCATATCTCTCAGGCTCAAATCTTGGTCTACCAGATCTACGTAGGACTTGTGTCTCTTGAGCAGGTTCTCTAGCTACAACATCTTGTAGTCCTGGCTCAGAATCCAACTCTGGTTCATTCACTACTTGTGGTTCTTGAACTTCTTCAAGTTCTACCTTTTGCGTCTTTCTTGACAAGAACTCTTTCTCCAAGAAGACACCCGTCCTTGCGACAAACACTTTGCCCTCAGACGGTAGGTACAAGTAATATCCTTTCGTTTCCTTAGGATATCCCACCAGATAACACTTATCTGATTTGGGTTCCAGCTTGTCGGGCATTTGACGTCGTACGTATGCCTCACAACCCCAAATTTTAATGAATGATATACTAGGACGCTTCCCAGTCCATATCTCATATGGTGTCTTTAGAACCGTTTTCGTCGGAGCGCGATTCAGTGTCATTGCAGCAGTCTCTAAAGCAAAACCCCAAAAAGAAACAGGCAAGTCTGCATGACTCATCATCGACCGTACCATGTCTAACAGAGTACGATTTCTCCTCTCAGACACACCATTATGTTGCGGTGTCCTAGGTGGAGTGAGCTGTGATACAATACCACACTCTTTCAGATGATCACGGAACTCATGACTCAGGTATTCACCACCTCGATCAGATCAGAGTGCTTTAACCTTTTTACCCAATTGGTTCTCCACTTCATTCTTAAACTCTTTGAACTTTTCAAAAGTTTCGGATTTGCACTTCATAAGATACACGTATCCGTATCTACTGAAATCATCAGTAAATGTAACGAAGTAGAAAAACCCACCTCTAGCCATAGAACTCATGGGCCCGCATACATCACTATGTACAACACCCAAGAGATCCTCAGCCCTCTCAATATAACCAGTGAAATGGGCTTTAGTCATCTTGCCTAATAAACAAGACTCGCATCGCTCAAATGATTCATAATCAAATGAGTCCAATAGTCCATCTTTATGAAGCTTGGATATGCGCTTCTCATTTATATGGCCCAAACGACAATGCCAGAGATATGTAGGATTTGAGTCATTTGTTCTTAGTCTTTTATTATTATCTACATTATAGATCGGATGGTCTAGGTTCAAAACATAAAGACCATTAAACAATTGAGCTACAGCATAACAAACATCATTCTTAAATATAGAACAACAATTGTTCTTAATTATAAAAGAAAATCCAATCATGTCTAAGCATGAAATGGATATAATGTTTCTAGTTATGGCCGGAACATAATAACAATTATTAAGTTCTATTACAAGCCCACTGGGCAAAGAAAGACAGTAAAACCCCTACGGCTACAGCAGCAACTCTTGCTCCATTGCCGACGCGCAGGTCCACCTCTCCTTTACTCAGCAATCTCCTCCTTCCTAGTTCCTGCACATTTGTACAAATGTGAGAACGACATCCGGTATCCAATACCCAAGATGAAAGAGCAGAAAGGTTTATCTCTATAACGTAAATATTCGAAGCGGAAGTCATACCTCCCTTCATTTTCTGCAGACCCTCAATGTACGAAGGACAATTCCTTCTCCAATGACCAGCCTTGCCACAGTGGTGGCATTTCCCTTCCTTCACAGTGCTCTTCTTTTTCAGCGCAGAAGATTTGGGCTCAAGATGTGACTTAGGTCCCACCTTCGTCTTCTTGAAGCCCTTAGCCTTACCCTTGCCTTTATGTACCATCAATATGGGACTAGCAGGCTTGGCCTTCTTCATGTTTATCTCGGCAGTTCGCAACATGCCTAGGAGCTCGGGCAGTGTCTTATCTATTTCATTCATGTTGTAGTTCAAGACAAACTGCTCATAACTATCCGGCAACGATTGCAGGATAAGATCTATGGCCAACTCTTGACCCAGATGAAAACCCAGTCTCTCCAGGTTCTCTATAAACCCAATCATCTTGAGTGCGTGAGTACCAACCGAATCTCGAGCTCCCATTTTGTACTGAAATAATGCCTTCGTGACATCGAACCTCTCTTGACGAGCTTGCCCTTGAAACATTTTCTTTAGGTGCTCGTCAATCTCCTTGCACCCCATGTTCTCGTGTTGCTTCTGAAGCTCAGAGTTCATGGTGGCAAGCATAAGGCACTCGACGTCTAAGGCATCATCGGTATACTTCTTATAAGCATCCTTATCAACACGGGACGAGTTCCCGATCGGCACCTCGGGGGCTTCTTCTTCCAAGACGTAAAGCTTTCGCTCTTGCCTGAGAACAATTCTCAGGTTTCTATACCAGTCCATGTAATTCGTCCCACTTAGCTTGTCCTTCTCAAGGATAGCTCTCAGGGACAAGGTGGAATGTGAACCACTTGCCATGGAATTCTACAAGAATTCATGCAGAATTTAATCAGTACCTTAATCTCAAAATATAATTTATTTTAATTTGGACTTCAATTAAATACTCCCACTATTTTATTCAAATTTATAACCCTCACTATCAATTCGGAGAGTCCATGCGAGCTACTCTCTTAGTGGACAAGATCCGTATTTCACCAACACCACGAGTCCGCTTTGGCGTTCCTCTCATAATGCGGTTATTTAGGTAGGCAACGCTTGCCAATTGCATCCTCATGCAACTCTTGTATGGCTGATGAATAACTCCTTATACGCATCCATCATATGGTGCATGCAACCCTATGCCTCTAGGCACTCAACCTTTGAGGTCACCTAGTTAAGTTAGACCCAATGTCGACAGTGGGATATCACAATTATCCGCTCGCACCCTTACCAAGATAGATTAATGCACCTTGCTTTGGCAAGCCCACACTTCATCGATCGAGGCAGGAAGAGTGTCATCCATCGGAAGGCATCCGAACACTTAATATTTGATGAAGGGATTTTAATTTTAATAATAGGTTAACACTTAACCATGATCAACATTTGATCAAGTGCACATCAACAGAAAAACAAGCTTACTAAAATCCACATGCATCCCTTATGTGCACAACACAAGACTATCAACCTTTGATAGACGAAAGGGCTAAATCTGGACATTTAGAACTCTTCCAATTCTTCAGATTTACATGCATTGGACAAAGGCAAAGACAACTCGACTTAAAGCAGTAGACAAGCTCGTCTCTCATTGTTGGATTCAAAATCCAAACAATGTTGGAGTTACCATTGTGATCTAGAAGTGGTTAAACATGTAATGTCACTGCCAACGCGATATGAGCCTGCAGGGTCGCACATAAGAGCATGTGGAGAAGTTGGAATATTGACTGTGTTGATAAAGGTTACCAATCACCATATAGAATGGGGGAAGTCCAGCAAATGTTGCTGTTTGAATTCGTCGGGTTTACACGGATAGAATTCGTCGGATTCGTCGGATTCATCGGATTCTCCCGTGGAATCCCGACGAATTGTTACAGAGATCCTTAACTCGGCAAATGTTGCCGTCTGACATGATTCGTCGGAATTCGTCGGATTCGTCGGACTGTCCCGTGGAATCCCGACGAATTATTACAGAGATCCTTAACTCGGCAAACGTTGCTGTCTGTTGTGATTCGTCGGAATTCGTCGAATTGTCCCGTGAAAACTCGACGAATGTTGTTCCGTGGAATCCCGACGAATTATGACAGAAACCCCAATTCTGCTGTGTGGTCTGCGGATAGTGATTCTTCTAGAAGGTTGTTTATGCTTTGCGTATAAATAGATCTTCATTAGAGTTCTTAAGTTAGACGAAAAGAACCCAGCCGACGGAAACGTTCCGCTCTCGCCCGAACCCTAGACGGAAGGAGTTCCGTCCAGTTCGCCTCCGCCGACCTCCTCTCCGGCGATCGTCGTCGTGATTGTTCTTCCTGGAGCGAACCTAGCAGTTCGTGGAAGTGCAAGGTGCAGTCATTCTTCTCCCGGCTCGTGTGGATCACTGTAGAGACGTAGACATTATTCTACGTGAGGACTCGCATAGCCGACGACAGGAATCTTCTTCTTGGAGCATCTAGGTTGGATTTGATCCAACCCCACTAAGGTAATTTTTGCCTTGTTGTTTTGTTTTACTTCTTGATTCAATATTCATGGCCGATCCAAGTCTTTTTGGGTTGTTTCTCTTCATTTACGCTGCGCCTACATGTGATGTATGGTTCTAGAAAAACCCAACAGTGGTATCAGAGGGAGGTTGTGGTCATGAATGTTGTTTCAGAAGTTAGGTTATTCCAGTACGTGCAAATCTAGGTATTTGGAAGCGTTCTAAATGTCAAGATTTCTTCTTGGAATATCACATTTGATGTGATTTTGTGTGGTTTCTGGTGGTGGGATTTCAAAATTTTGGTCGGGGCTCTGCCCCGCACCCCGCAAGGGCTCTGCCCCTTGACCCCGCTCGCTGATCGGTCAGCGAGACCACCGCCAGGGGCGCGGCCCCTTGGAACCGCGCCAGAAACATCTGGGATTTCGTGGTAATTTCTAATTGTTAGAAATTGTTGTCTCCTTAGCAGTAACCGTCCCTCAAGTGGTTAATGAACCCTTGTATTGTTTTGGATTTTGAATCCAACAATGAGAGATGAGCTTGTCTACTGCTTTAAGTCGAGTTGTCTTTGCCTTTGTCCAATGCATGTAAATCTGAAGATTTGGAAGAGTTCTAAATGTCCAGATTTAGCCCTTTCGTCTATCAAAGGTTGATAGTCTTGTGTTGTGCACATAAGGGATGCATGTGGATTTTAGAAAGCTTGTTTTTCTGTTGATGTGCACTTGATCAAATGTTGATCATGGTTAAGTGTTAACCTATTATTAAAATTAAAATCCCTTCATCAAATATTAAGTGTTCGGATGCCTTCCGATGGATGACACTCTTCCTGCCTCGATCGATGAAGTGTGGGCTTGCCAAAGCAAGGTGCATTAATCTATCTTAGTGGTGCGAGCGGATAATTGTGATATCCCACTATCGACATCGGGTCTAACTTAACTAGGTGACCTCAAAGGTTGAGTGCCTAGAGGCATAGGGTTGGCATGCACCATATGATGGATGCGAATAAGGAGTTATTCACCAGCCATACAAGAGTTGCATGAGGATGCAATTGGCAAGCGTTGCCTACCTAAATAACCGCATTATGAGAGGAACGCCAAAGCGGACTCGTGGTGTTGGTGAAATACGGATCTTGCCCACTAAGAGAGTAGCTCGCATGGACTCTCCGAATTGATAGTGAGGGTTATAAATTTGAATAAAATAGTGGGAGTATTTAATTGAAGTCCAAATTAAAATAAATTGTATTTTGAAATTAAGGTACTGATTAAATTCTGCATGAATTCTTGTAGAATTCCATGGCAAGTGGTTCACATTCCACCTCGTCCCTGAGAGCTATCCTTGAGAAGGACAAGCTAAGTGGGAGGAATTACATGGACTGGTATTGAAACCTGAGAATTGTTCTCAGGCAAGAGCGAAAGCTCTACGTCTTGGAAGAAGAAGCCCCCGAGGTGCCGACCGGGAACTCGTCCCGTGTTGATAAGGATGCTTATAAGAAGTATACCGATGACGCCTTAGACGTCGAGTGCCTTATGCTTGCCACCATGAACTCTGAGCTTCAGAAGCAACACGAGAACATGGGGTGCAAGGAGATTGACGAGCACCTAAAGAAAATGTTTCAAGGGCAAGCTCGTCAAGAGAGGTTCGATGTCACGAAGGCATTATTTCAGTGCAAAATGGGAGCTCGAGACTCGGTTGGTACTCACGTACTCAAGATGATTGGGTATATAGAGAACCTGGAGAGACTGGTTTTTCCTCTGGGTCAAGAGTTGGCCACAGATCTTATCCTGCAATCGTTGCCGGATAGTTATGAGCAGTTTGTCTTGAACTACAACATGAATGAAATAGACAAGACACTGCCCGAGCTCCTAGGCATGTTGCGAACTGCCGAGATAAACATGAAGAAGGCCAAGCCTGCTAGTCCCATATTGATGGTACATAAAGGCAAGGGTAAGGCCAAGGGCTTCAAGAAGACGAAGGTGGGACCTAAGTCACATCTTGAGCCCAAATCTTCTGCACTGAAAAAGAAGAGCACCGTGAAGGAAGGGAAATGCCACCACTGTGGCAAGGCTGGTCATTGGAGAAGGAATTGTCCTTCGTACATTGAGGGTCTGCAGAAAAATAAAGGGAGGTATGACTTCCGCTTCGAATATTTACGTTATAGAGATAAACCTTTCTGCTCCTTCATCTTGGGTATTGGATACCGGATGTGGTTCTCACATTTGTACAAATGTGCAGGAACTAGGAAGGAGGAGATTGCTGAGTAAAGGAGAGGTGGACCTGCGCGTCGGCAATGGAGCAAGAGTTGCTACTGTAGCCGTAGGGGTTTACCGTCTTTCTTTGCCCATTGGGCTTGTAATAGAACTTAATAATTGTTATTATGTTCCGGCCATAACTAAAAACATTATATCCATTTCATGCTTAGACATGATTGGATTTTCTTTTATAATTAAGAATGAAAGTGCACAGTTAACCTCACTAGAATTCTCTAGAGGGGGGGGTGAATAGAGATTAAAAATATTTTGTGCAAAGTTAATATATATATGTGTATAATCATAAATTAGAGCTTCCCACACACCAACAAGAATTAAGCAAGAAAATAAAGTAAATGCAAGAAAATAAATCACAGCACAACACAAGAAAATATAGTGGTTCCCCAAACTTTGGGTAGTCCACTCTTCTACCCCCTTGGTAGGAATTCACTATCTTGTACTAAGTCTTTTGATAAGGAGACTCTTAGAACCACCCTGAGTCTTTTGACAAGGAGACTCTTAGAACCAACTGAGTCTTTTGACAAGGAGACTCTTAGAACCAGTACACTGAATTTTTTGAAGAGAGATTCTAAAAACTCTTTTACAATGTTAGATGTAAGAAAGAAAGCAGGAAAGATATAAGGACAAGAATGAATCTTCTTCCTAGCAAGAAGATTGGAAGCACAAGAAGTGAATTGAATCTTTCTTCTATAGAGAGAAGAAGATTTGCAGACTTTCTCTCTTTGTGAGAGCTATCAGATTTTGCAGCAGTGTGATTTCAGAAGCAGAAGAAGAAGAAGTGGTTGAATGTTGCTGCAGAGCTTTTTCTCAATTTCTCTCTTTTCTCTTGGGAGCTTTTCCTCTATTTCAAAATGTATGTGGTGGATCACTCAACTGTCATTTTCTGCCGACCTCCTCTTTATTTATTGCTCTGTGTATTCAAAATAATGCTATAGGAGGATAATTAATTAGCAGTCAGAAAAATAGAAAGATGAAAATGTTTCCATAATATTTATTTCTGTAGAAGGAAAGAGCCAATTCAGAATTCAAATAATATCCAAATAAGTTAAATCAAATTAGCCAAGAATCAGATACAAGGAAAGAATGATTCAGAACGGCTATAAAATATTGACACTTATTCCATATAAATCAGATCTATTGAAAGAAGGAAAGAGATCTGGCGCATATTTAAATTCTGTCATGTAAATCGACGTGCGTCGATTACTATTCGATGCAAGCGTCGAGAGCATCCTTTCTGGACGTCGAGAGAAGAATAAGGAAGGTGCGTCGACTGATGTGCGTCGACTTCACTAGATGCGTCGACTAGAAATCAGAGTGGCGTCGACTAGACTTACGTCGAAATCTTCCTAGAGTTACTTCGACTCAACCTGAAGGAAACGTCGAATACTATTCGACGCATATTTACTTAGCCTTGTTTTTTTCATTCTTAGAATTCATTTCTAGGGGTTAAGAGAAATCATTTTCCCAACAATCTCCCCTATTTGTCTTAACCCTATTTAGAGGGAAATTGTACTAGCATATAATTAACCCAGCACAGCATTTGTAAAGATAAGAAATATATTGAGTAACCAAAAAGGAAAGAAGGAAAGAAAGTTGTATATACACCAACTCAGAAGAGAATATATATATATATTGACCAATCAATGTTTTGAACATAAAAATTTTCATTAATGTTTTTAGAAACCAAAGTAACACTCAGGAGGAGTAGGAGGATTCTTTCTTTTTCTTTTGAAGACTTTGGTAGGTTGCTCTTTCTCAACAGCAGATAGCACCCTCATCTCCCCCTGAGTCACAGCAGTTGAGTCCCTTTGAGTTTCATCTAACTCCCCCTGAGTTTCAGCTTCAGGTAACACAGCATTTGGCTGCTCTTTTTCATTTTCAGCTGTATTCACAATGGTATCCAGCTCCTTAGCTCCTACTTCAGCTACCACAATTTCCAGCTCCCCCTGAGGTTTAGTTTCTTTAACTTTCTCATCATCTGCCCCATCTTCTTTTTCAGCTCTGCTTGCTTCCCCTTGCAGTAGTGCCACTTGGTCTGCAGCCTCTCTTGCTATGCTGAGTACCTCTATTGTTTGTTCATCAATATGGAGCCCAGGTACTATCTCATTCCCAAGGGTTTTGAGCAGTGCTAGACTGTCAGTTTTTGAGGTAGGAAGGGATTTGTGAGAAGGAGATTTAGGATTGGAGGGCTGATCTTCATCTAGATTCTCCCCCTTCTTGACCTTCTTGGCCAAGGAGGTTAAGAAAGACCTAGTCACTCTAGAGGAAGAGAGAGATGACTTCAGATCTTGCACAGAGGCACTGAACCCATCTATTTGGGTGTGCATGTGAAGGATGGAGGAATGAATCTGGGAGCAATGCTCATCTAGCATTGCTTGGAATCTTTGAGCTGTGGATTGTATGCACTGGGTGATGAGAGCCTCAGTGGATTCAGATGGTTCATGGTGTGAGAGTTGATGAGGAGGTGATGGTGGAGGAAGAGGTGATAGAGGAGGAGGAGGAGATAATGGATGTGGAGAGGGGATTCTATCAACTTGAGGAGGTATATTTGATGGAGGAGGTGGAGGAATAGAAGAAGGTTGAGCAGGTGATTGAGGAGGTATTGGTGAGGATGATGCTGGGACAGAAGATGTGACTGTTTGAGAAGGAGGAGGAGAAGGAGGATGAGCAGGAGAGATAGGAGGAGATGGAGTCCTTTCAGGGATGGAACCAGGCTTAGGGATTTGCCTGGCCCATTTAGAAAATAGGGCTATGGACATCCTTTTTCCTGGAGGGATGAGAATTCCTTTTGACCTACATAGGTCAGGGAAGGAGTGGAACAATACTTGACTCATCATTCTCATGTAGGCATTTTCTTTGTGGGAATATCTAGAGCCTATCATCTTGAGCAAACAGCTGGCCCAGTCTATTTTCTTCTTTAACACTAGAGCTCCCATGATGTTCAGTTGCTGCTTGGGCACTGCATCATGGGCAGATATCTTACATAGTAGTATCTTTCCTACTATATCTGCTAGTAGTCTATACTCCTCAGAAAAGTCTATTTTCTTTAGATGGATTGGTTTATCCCTTAAGAACTTCATGGTGGTTAGCAGATGCTTGATTTCGTCAGGTGTGAGGTCTATAGATTCATCACCTAATAGGAAATGATGAAGACTTATGAGATTTCCTTTCCCTATTTTAGTTGAACAAAGATGACATTAGGATATACCTGATGGGAGATCAAAGGTGACCCTAATGTGTTCTGCTGAGATTGAGACTGGTGTCTCATATAGTGTTCCTTGGATTTCTCCTTGTTCAGAAATCTGAACATGAGTTATGAGCTCTGTGAGCTCAGTTTCCAGAAGCTTGCACCTAGTGGAGATGAGCTTGTCCAGTCCTACTTCAGTGAAGAGAGCTATGATGTTCTTATAGTTCTCTGCTGCTGCTTGGAAGGATTCGAGGTCGATATCGAACCCAGAATTTATCTTGGGAGCCATTGAAGATCGGTGAGAGAGGGAAAAAGAATCAGCTGGACAGAGGAGCAAGAAGGATGATAGATGCAGAATCGCGAAGGTTTTCTAACTGAAGAGTTTATTTAAGTCAGGTGAAGCGTCGAAACGGGACTCAATTCGAGGCGTATTCGGTACTTCAGTGGATGTGACTGTGAATATTGTAGTATTGCCGCTCGTTTTTATGAAGTCGACATTACGGCGAGTGGAATTCGACATGAACGTCGATATGGTCTGATTTGGTATGATAGGGTTTCCTATCGACGTATGCGTCGATAGTAGTCGACGCATGCGTCGATTACACCTATTGATCTGAGTCATCTACGGAGCGTCGAGTAGAAGTTGACGTGACTTTTGATTTTTCTGAACCACTCTATGTTCTTATTTCTTGTTGTCTCTTCCTAGTCCTAAAGCTTTTCTAAGACAGCTTAGGACTAATTTTTACAGTTAGTTTGATTGATTATGCCAACATTGTTTGGAAAGGTGGCCAGTTTTGTTACATATATAGCATTTAATTATCCTATTATTATGAGAATTAGAGTTTAGAGTAGGATAGAAGTGTTGATGAGGATAAGAGTGTTGGTTAGAATAGAGGGTTTGATTTGGATACAATTCATGATTAGGATGAATGGGTCCTGAATAAGGGTTAGGATGAAAGACTTTTGGAGAAAAGATGTTTAAATTGTTCTGAATTTTTGTGCGTCGATATCCATTCGACGCATGTTGATAGTCACGTTGATTTGTATTCGGCGCTTTCTCCAGATGGTGTCGATCTGATTTCGACGCATAGAAAAAGTTGCGTCAATTGGAAGTCGACGTGCTTTTGTTCATCCGTCTAGAAGAGGTCGAAGCATCTGAGAGATTGCGTTGAGTAGAAGTCGACGCACTATCGTGCATGCGTCGATATGAAGTCGACGCAACTGTATCTTCATAAATTTTCATTTTGCCTTTCTCTGTTTTTACTCCTTTATGTCTTGTTTTTCTTGGTTTGATTGTTTCTTCAGATGAAGTTTGTGAGTCATCAGCTGAAAAATAAGATGTTTCATCAAATTCCTTTATTTCTTTGAAGGAGTTTTCTTCCTTATCTTTTGGGTCTTTTTCTTGGTTTGTCATTTTGACAGGTTTAGTGAATTTTACAGGGCTCATCCAAGCAGGTTTGTTGGATGGAATTAGGCTGATTGAGGGATCAGCCCCTAGCCCAAGATGGTTGTGTCTTATTGTTTGTTTTTCAGTGATTTCCTTAAGAGTTTGGCTTCTCATTTTTATTGATTCTTCAAAGGCTTTTGCCTGGGTTACTTTATCCTTAAGGAACTGATTTTCTATTCTAGCCCTTTCTATTTCTTTTTCTATTCTGCTAGCTATTGATTCATAATCTTTAGAGGATTTAATTTCTGTGTTTCCTGGTTTTTAGCTACATTGATTTGTTCTTTTAGATCTTTAATTTCTTGTTTTGTTTTTAGTTGATCTAGGTACATTCCCATAAAATCATTTCTAAAATTAGCACTTTGAAAATCTATTTCATCAAACATGCTTACCTCATCCTCATCCTCAGATTCCTCAATGAGAATGAGGTTCTTTTCTTTTTCATCATCAGAAGATATGCTTTCTTCTGATCCTGTTTCACTCCATGATTTATCATCATTCTTTGAGTCTTCAAAGGCCATCAAGCATAGGCCTTCTTGCCTAGATTCTTCATTGTCACTCTTAGAGGATGAACTATCCTCAGAGTTTGTTTTACTCCAGACTTCTGCAATGAAGCCTCTTTCTTTCTTCTTCCCCTTTTTCTTCAGATCTTTCTTTTTCAGATCCTTTTCTGTTTCAGCATTCTCTGGACATTCTGGGGCAATGTGTCCAGGTTTCCTGCAAGAATAGCAAATAATTTCTTTAGTGGGGGTTTTGTCATACCTTGGTTTTGACTCCCTCCTTTTTGATCCATCTGTCTTGACCCAATTCTTAAATCTTCTGGCCAAGAAACTGAATAATTCTTCTTTAGTGACAGGGGTTCCTTCTTCTGTTGCCTTTAGAGCAATGTTCCTGCTTTTTGAGGAAATTGGAGTGTTTTCTCTTCTTTCCTTCTCCTCTCTAGTTTTCAGCAACTGCTCATAGGATCTGAGTTTTCCTAAGAGAGCATCTGTTGAGATCTCTTTTTGTCCTCTTGTGTCTCTTATTGCCCATATTCTTGAGTCCCATGAACTAGGGAGACTCATTAGCAATTTGTCATTAATCTCAGTGAGAGAGATTTCTCTATCCAAGTCTCTTAGTTGATTGATGATCAGACAGAATCTGTCATACATTTCAGAGATGCTTTCTTCAGCCTTCTTTTGGAAGTTCTCATATTGAGAGATCAATAGAGCCTTTTTATCTTTCTTTTCATCAGCACTTCCTTCCACCATCTTTGTGAGAGCATCCCAAATTTCTTTGGATGATTCACAGTCAACAACCTTTTGAAAAATGTCATCTGAGAGAGTTGAGACAAGTATGTTCATGGCCTTTAGATCATATGTTCTTGCCTTCTTTTCATCTTCTGTCCACTCAGATCTTGGAACAAGTGTTTGTGTGACATTGCCATTTGCATCCTTTCTATAAGGCTTTGGGGGACCTATCATAGTAATATCAAACAAGTCAGCATCAATGGAATTCATATAAATTCTAATTCTTGTTTTCCAAACTGCAAACTTTTCAAGATTGCACATTGGAGGTCTGGTGGAAGCATAATCTTTGATTTGTGCCATGTGATAAAATAGTTTTGAAAAATATATATATGAGAGGTAAGATCTTTTTTATCAAGGAGTTATCCTTTTTAGATCAACCTCCCTCTGATACCAATTGAAAGTGCACAGTTAACCTCACTAGAATTCTCTAGAGGGGGGGGGGGGGGGGGGGGGGTGAATAGAGATTAAAAATATTTTGTGCAAAGTTAATATATATATGTGTATAATCACAAATTAGATCTTTCCACACACCAACAAGAATTAAGCAAGAAAATAAAGTAAATGCAAGAAAATAAATCACAGCACAACACAAGAAAATATAGTGGTTCCCCAAACTTTGGGTAGTCCACTCTTCTACCCCCTTGGTAGGAATTCACTATCTTGTACTGAGTCTTTTGATAAGGAGACTCTTAGAACCACCCTGAGTCTTTTGACAAGGAGACTCTTAGAACCAACTGAGTCTTTTGACAAGGAGACTCTTAGAACCAGTACACTGAATTTTTTGAAGAGAGATTCTAAAAACTCTTTTACAATGTTAGATGTAAGAAAGAAAGCAGGAAAGATATAAGGACAAGAATGAATCTTCTTCCTAGCAAGAAGATTGGAAGCACAAGAAGTGAATTGAATCTTTCTTCTATAGAGAGAAGAAGATTTGCAGACTTTCTCTCTTTGTGAGAGCTATCAGATTTTGCAGCAGTGTGATTTCAGAAGCAGAAGAAGAAGAAGTGGTTGAATGTTGCTGCAGAGCTTTTTCTCAATTTCTCTCTTTTCTCTTGGGAGCTTTTCCTCTATTTCAAAATGTATGTGGTGGATCACTCAACTGTCATTTTCTGCCGACCTCCTCTTTATTTATAGCTCTGTGTATTCAAAATAATGCTATAGGAGGATAATTAATTAGCAGTCAGAAAAATAGAAAGATGAAAATGTTTCCATAATATTTATTTCTGTATAAGGAAAGAGCCAATTCAGATTTCAAATAATATCCAAATAAGTTAAATCAAATTAGCCAAGAATCAGATACAAGGAAAGAATGATTCAGAACGGCTATAAAATATTGACACTTATTCCATATAAATCAGATCTATTGAAAGAAGGAAAGAGATCTGGCGCATATTTAAATTCTGTCATGTAAATCGACGTGCGTCGATTACTATTCGATGCAAGCGTCGAGAGCATCCTTTCTGGACGTCGAGAGAAGAATAAGGAAGGTGCGTCGACTGATGTGCGTCGACTTCACTAGATGCGTCGACTAGAAATCAGAGTGGCGTCGACTAGACTTACGTCGAAATCTTCCTAGAGTTACTTCGACTCAACCTGAAGGAAACGTCGAATACTATTCGACGCATATTTACTTAGCCTTGTTTTTTTCATTCTTAGAATTCATTTCTAGGGGTTAAGAGAAATCATTTTCCCAACAAAGAACAATTGTTGTTCTATATTTAAGAATGATGTTTGTTATGCTGTAGCTCAATTGTTTAATGGTCTTTATGTTTTGAACCTAGACCATCTGATCTATAATGTAGATAATAATAAAAGACTAAGAACAAATGACTCAAATCCTACATATCTCTGGCATTGTCGTTTGGGCCATATAAACGAGAAGCGCATATCCAAGCTCCATAAAGATGGACTATTGGACTCATTTTATTATGAATCATTTGAGCGATGCGAGTCTTGTTTATTAGGCAAGATGACTAAAGCCCCTTTCACTGGTTATACTGAGAGGGCTGAGGATCTCTTGGGTGTTGTACATAGTGATGTATGCGGGCCCATGAGTTCTATGGCTAGAGGTGGGTTTTTCTATTTCGTTACATTTACTGATGATTTCAGTAGATACGGATACGTGTATCTTATGAAGTGCAAATCCGAAACTTTTGAAAAGTTCAAAGAGTTTAAGAATGAAGTGGAGAACCAATTGGGTAAAAAGGTTAAAGCACTCTGATCTGATCGAGGTGGCGAATACCTGAGTCATGAGTTCCGTGATCATCTGAAAGAGTGTGGTATTGTATCACAGCTCACTCCACCTAGGACACCGCAGCATAATGGTGTGTCTGAGAGGAGAAATCGTACTCTATTAGACATGGTACGGTCGATGATGAGTCATGCAGACTTGCCTGTTTCTTTTTGGGGTTTTGCTTTAGAGACTGCTGCAATGACACTGAATCGCGCTCCGACGAAAATGATTCTAAAGACACCATATGAGATATGGACTGGGAAGCGTCCTAGTATGTCATTCATTAAAATTTGGGGTTGTGAGGCATACGTACGACGTCAAATGCCCGAAAAGCTGGAACCCAAATCAGATAAGTGTTATCTGGTGGGATATCCTAAGGAAACGAAAGGATATTACTTTTACCTACCATCTGAGGGCAAAGTGTTTGTCGCAAGGACGGGTGTCTTCTTGGAGAAAGAGTTCTTATCAAGAAAGACGCAAAAGGTAGAACTTGAAGAATTTCAAGAACCACAAGTAATGAATGAACCAGAATTGGATTCTGAGCCAACACTACAAGATGTTGTAGCTGGAGAACCTGCTCAAGAGACACAAGTCCTACGTAGATCTGGTAGACCAAGATTTGAGCCTGAGAGATATGGATTTCTCGTGTCTCAAATAGGTGATGTGTTGCTTATGGATCATGATGATGAACCAGCGACCTACCAAGAGGCTATGAATGGACCGGACTCCGACAAATGGCTTGAGGCTATGAAATCCGAAATGGACTCCATGTATACAAACCAAGTTTGGAACTTGGTGGAACCACCTGAAGGGGTACGACCCATAGGGTGCAAGTGGGTCTTCAAGAAGAAGACCGACATGGATGGTAATGTACAGACATTCAAAGGGCGACTGGTGGCTAAGGGTTTCAAGCAAATTCATGGTATTGACTATGATGAGACCTTTTCCCCTGTTGCCATGGTAAAGTCCATTAGGATATTGCTTGCTATTGCTGCGTATTATGACTACGAGATCTGGCAGATGGATGTCAAAACGGCTTTCCTAAATGGAAACCTCCTTGAGGAAGTGTACATGACACAACCCGAGAGTTTTGTATCCCCAAATGAAGCCACTAAAATATGCAAGCTGAATAGGTCCATCTATGGATTGAAACAGGCCTCTAGAAGTTGGAATCTTCGTTTTGATGAGAAAATCAAAGAGTTTGGTTTTGTCAAGAACGAGGATGAACCGTGTGTTTACAAGCGAATCAGTGGGAGCATTGTTGTCTTCCTGATATTGTATGTAGATGACATACTGTTGATCGGGAATGACATACCTACCCTGAAAGTTGTTAAGAACAACCTAGGGAACTGCTTTTCTATGAAGGACTTGGGTGAAGCGACTTACATACTCGGTATTAAGATCTATAGAGATAGATCGAAGAAGTTGCTGGGTTTGACCCAGAGTACGTACATTGAGAAGGTGTTGAAGCGGTTCAACATGCTTGAGTCCAAGAAAGGATTTTTGCCCATGTCTCATGGTGTGAATCTCTCTAAGGACCAGTGTCCAAAATCTTGTGAAGATAAGGACCGCATGAAGTTGATTCCATAAGCTTCGGCAATTGAGTCAATCATGTATGCAATGTTATGTACTCGACCCGATGTTTCTTTTGCTTTGAGCATGACTAGCAGGTATCAGTCTGATCCCGGTGAATGTCACTGGATAGCCATAAAGAATATCCTGAAGTACTTGAGAAGGACTAAGGATGTATTCTTGGTGTATGGTGGAAAGGAAGAGCTCGTTGTAAGTGGTTACACGGATGCCAGCTTCCAAACTGATAGGGATGATTCGAAGTCTCAGTCAGGGTTTGTGTTTTGCCTGAATGGAGGAGCTGTGAGCTGGAAGAGTTCCAAGCAAGAGACAGTTGCTGATTCTACAACTGAGGCCGAGTATATCGTTGCGGCAAATGCAGCGAAGGAGGTTGTATGGATTAGGAAATTCATCGGCGAGCTAGATGTAGTTCCTAGCATTGTTGGTCCCGTAGTTCTCTACTGTGATAACAATGGTGCAATTGCACAATCTAAGGAACCTAGATCACATCAGCGCTCCAAGCACATACTTCGGCGGTTCCATCTTATTCGTGAGATTGTCGAACGAGGAGATGTGAACATTTGCAGAGTGCCGACTGAGGAGAATATTGCAGATCCACTGACAAAGCCTCTCGCACAGAGAAAACATGATGGTCATACTAGATCAATGGGTATACAATACCTGAGTGATCAACTCTAGTGGGAGTCTTGTGGGTTGCATGTAAAATAAATATTCTGTTGGTTGTTTATTATTTATTCATATGATGAATTGTGTACCAATTATTTCTTTTTTACAATTAATGGCAAGTTCTTTTATCACGATATACTGTTTCTATATGATAGAATAAAATTCGTGATAAATACCCTTAGAATGTTCGCTTCCATAGGACATCAAGTACGTGACTTGAATGTGAGAGCCTATGATTCCGAAGCTTCATTCTTAAAAGGTCCCTGGTCGAGGTATCATCGTAGAAGCTAAGGGTGATGATGATACATTAAGACTAGCATGTGTGTTGACTGATGACCGGTTCTCATAGGTCATGATATTGTGATATCAAGTCATCACGTGGGTACTTGTTAGTGAACAAGTTGTACTGGACAGACCCAACCTGAGACTACTTTGTGGATTGTTACTTAAAAGTGTCACAAGTAGGTCTCATTTGACAATGGTGTTGTGGTCCTTTGACCTGAAGTCACAGCATTCATCGAGTGAGGAAAAGCGTGCTTTGATGTCATCTAATGTCTTCCTTGAAGAAGGTTGATGATAAGGGTGGTCGTTGGGTACGTTACGAATCATTTGGTTGTTTGGGTGTGAGCAGATATGAGATTTGTCCTCCTATATAACAGGAGTTGCATCCATGGGCCCCTTGATGGAATTGGACTGGGAAATGCATGGCCATGCTTGGTTGAGTCAATATGTGATATTGAGCTCACCATTCTCTGGAAGTCCGTTCTAGATCAAGAAACTTGGATTGAGCTATTATGAGGGTGACACGGTCCATGCCTCTAGTTCTTTCCGGATGTAAGGGACAAAGGGACAAATACAACGCTGGAACATTGGTCATAAAGGCTTATGAGTTATGAACTCTTATTGCTTGGGGAGCAATGATGCATTGCTAGATGCTGCTCATTGTTTGTGAGGTTTTTGTTTGATACTTTCAAGATCAAGTGGGAGACTGTTGGAGTTACCATTGTGATCTAGAAGTGGTCAAACATGTAATGTCACTGCCAACGCGATATGAGCCTGCAGGGTCGCACATAAGAGCATGTGGAGAAGTTGGAATATTGAATGTGTTGATAAAGGTTACCAATCACCATATAGAATGGGGGAAGTCCAGCAAATGTTGCTGTTTGAATTCGTCGGGTTTACACTGATAGAATTCGTCGGATTCGTCGAATTCGTCGGATTGTCCCGTGGAATCCCGACGAATTGTTACAGAGATCCTTAACTCGGAAAATGTTGCCGTCTGACATGATTCATCAGAATTCGTCGGATTCGTCAGACTGTCCCGTGGAATCCCGACAAATTGTTGCAGAGATCCTTAACTCGGCAAACATTGCTGTCTGTTGTGATTCGTCGGAATTCGTCGAATTGTCCCGTGAAAACTCGACGAATGTTGTTCCGTGGAATCCCGACGAATTATGACAGAAACCCCAATTCTGCTGTGTGGTCTGCGGATAGCGATTCTTCTAGAAGCCTGTTTATGCTTTGGGTATAAATAGATCTTCTTTAGGGTTCTTAAGTTAGACGAAAAGAACCCAGCCGACGGAAATGTTCCGCTCTCGCTCGAACCCTAGACGGAAGGAGTTCCGTCCAGTTCGCCTCCGCCGACCTCCTCTCCGACGATCGTCGTCGTGATTGTTCTTCCTGGAGCGAACCTAGCAGTTCGTGGAAGTGCAAGGTGCAGTCATTCTTCTCCCAGCTCGTGTGGATCACTGTAGAGACGTAGACATTATTCTACGTGAGGACTCGCATAGCCGACGACAGGAATCTTCTTCTTGGAGCATCTAGGTTGGATTTGATCCAACCCCACTAAGGTAATTTTTGCCTTGTTGTTTTATTTTACTTCTTGATTCAATATTCATGGCTGATCCAAGTCTTTTTGGGTTGTTTCTCTTCATTTCCGCTGCGCCTACATGTGATGTATGGTTCTAGAAAAACCCAACAAACAATACAAGGGTTCATTAACCACTTGAGGGACGGTTACTGCTAAGGAGACAACAATTTCTAACAATTAGAAATTACCACGAAATCCCAGACGTTCCTGGCGGGGTTCCAAGGGGCCGCGCCCCTGGCGGTGGTCTCGCTGACCGATCAGCGAGCAGGGTCAAGGGGCAGAGCCCTTGCGGGGTGCGGGGCAGAGCCCCGACCAAAATTTTGAAATCCCACCACCAGAAACCACACAAAATCACATCAAATGTGATACTCCAAGAAGAAATCTTGACATTTAGAACGCTTCCAAATACCTAGATTTGCACGTACTGGAATAACCTAACTTCTGAAACAACATTCATGACCACAACCTAGCTCTGATACCACTGTTGGGTTTTTCTAGAACCATACATCACATGTAGGCGCAGCGGAAATGAAGAGAAACAACCCAAAAAGACTTGGATCGGCCATGAATATTGAATCAAGAAGTAAAACAATACAACAAGGCAAAAATTACCTTAGTGGGGTTGGATCAAATCCAACCTAGATGCTCCAAGAAGAAGATTCCTGTCGTCGGCTATGCGAGTCCTCACGTAGAATAATGTCTACGTCTCTACAGTGATCCACACGAGCCGGGAGAAGAATGACTGCACCTTGCACTTCCACGAACTGCTAGGTTCGCTCCAGGAAGAACAATCACGACGACGATCGCCGGAGAGGAGGTCGGCGGAGGCGAACTGGACGGAACTCCTTCCGTCTAGGGTTCGAGCGAGAGCGGAACGTTTCCGTCGGCTGGGTTCTTTTCGTCTAACTTAAGAACCCTAAAGAAGATCTATTTATACCCAAAGCATAAACAGGCTTCTAGAAGAATCGCTATCCGCAGACCACACAGCAGAATTGGGGTTTCTGTCATAATTCGTCGGGATTCCACGGAACAACATTCGTCGAGTTTTCACGGGACAATTCTACGAATTCCGACGAATCACAACAGACAGCAACGTTTGCCGAGTTAAGGATCTCTGTAACAATTCGTCGGGATTCCACGGGACAGTCTGACGAATCCGACGAATCATGTCAGACGGCAACATTTGCCGAGTTAAGGATCTCTGTAACAATTCGTCGGGATTCCACGGGACAATCCGACGAATCCGACAAATCCGACGAATCCGACGAATTCTATCCGTGTAAACCCGACGAATTCAAACAGCAACATTTGCTGGACTTCCCCCATTCTATATGGTGATTGGTAACCTTTACCAACACAGTCAATATTCCAACTTCTCCACATGCTCTTATGTGCGACCCTGCAGGCTCATATCGCGTTGGCAGTGACATTACATGTTTGACCACTTCTAGATCACAATGGTAACTCCAACACTTATATCATGTGGAAGAGAGATCCTGCCTGAGTCAAAGATGGCTCGGTTGTTTGTTCTTCTTGATCTCCTCCTCCCTGGGGAGCTGCTTCACTGACATTTTCAGATGATTCTTCACTAATATGCGATGTAGCCTTGGCTTTCCCCTTGGAAACTTCTAGCACTGTCTCACTTGGAGCTGTGAGCACAATCTTGTTTGCTACCATTTACTCTCGGCAGTCTGAGAGAGTAATGTCTTCAGTTGACACAGGCATAGTGCCTCTATCTTCTGGGATAGAAGGCTCATTCCCTTGATCTTCTAGGGCAAAGCACCCAAGATGGGTCTCCCCCTCAACTTGAGCATCCTCCTGATGTGAGCCTCCAGCTGAGAGCTCCTCATGGATCACTTCATTATCTTGGGCTGAGCCCCCTAATTGGGACTCCCCCTCAACAGGCACCAGGGATTTGTGGGGGTGGTGGTATGTTATCAGAACTGCTTGATGAATCCGAGGGATTTATTGGGGATATTTGTTTCTTCAGTTTCTTTGGAGCAAGTTATGCATCAGATGATGGTTTACGGATGGACCTATCCCATCGATCTAGCATCTTCGCATCCAGTCTCTTGGAGTAATGAAGGGGAACTCCCATTTTCTTGTACAATACTTCACCCTGGGTATTTAGAAGGTACATGGACAATATTCTTCCGTAGGAGGGGGACTGCAGGGTGTTTTTCAATCTCTGGAAGAGGAACTCACTCCAGTTGGTCTTCTTGGAGTGGATTATCCGGGTCATGACAACTTACATATCTTTGGAGATTCGGTCATGGGACCCAGGCATGCACAACAAAACTTTGTCGACAATATGAAAGTGGAGGTTAGATCTTAAGTTACTCTAGAGGGGGGGGGGGGGGGGGGTGAATAGAGTATTAAAAACTTTTCCTTAGTTTTTATAGCGGAAATAAAATAGTGTTATATATATGTGTAAGCAGTGTGAGATAAGTATATAAACAGAAAAACTGAATAAATAAAAGGATGCAGCACAACACAAAGAAAATAAACAAACACAGAGGACACAAGGAAATATAGTGGTTCCCCAATAAATAAGGGTAGTCCACTCTTCTACCACGCTTGGTAGGAATCCACTAGGAGAGTTGATCAGGTGCCCTAGCACCAAGGTGATTTTGATCAGGTGTCCACACACCACAGAGCTTTTATTCAGGTGCTCAAAACCAACTAGATTTTTTGATCAGGTGTCTTGCCACCAAGGAGTTACACTTTTGAAGGGAGTATTAACCCTGTACAAGAGAGGTGAGAAAGAGTTTGTAGTGTTCTTCTCTGTCAAGATGCTGAGAGAAGACTCTAGTGGATTTGTTGTAAAGCTCCCCCTGTCTGATTGAAGTATTTGACAGTTGGTGGAGAAGCTTTCTCTTGAAAACAGAAATCTTCTGTAGCAGATTGATCTGGAAGAAATATTTCTTCAGATTCTTTGTTGCTCTTTTAGAAGACTTGAACTTACAGCAAATATCTGAGAGATGAATCTTTGAAGAAGATGTTCTCAGAGAAGTGGTGATTGTTGCTTGAGGAAGAAGAAGACTGAGAATGTTTTGCTGAGTGTTCTTCTTTTTCTTTCTCTATCCTTGTTGTTCTCTCTCTGTATTCTGTAAGAAATAATTTTAATTCTGTCGAGCTCTAAGACAATAAAGTCTGTATTTGATATATTCTATTTTTGGAATAGAATAATCAGACTTTAAATCTTTCTTGGAATAATAACAAAAACCAAACGACTTTGGCAGGTCCTTTAATTCGTTAGCCGTGAAATATTTCTTTGCATTAATTGTTAACGGCTATCTTTGTCTTGGAAAAAGGAAAGAAAGGAATATAATAACAGAATATAATATCCTTACTTATCTGTCTTGAATACGTCCAAAGATATTTGAATAGATCTGTTAAAGTCGCCGATCTGTGTTTAGAGAACTGACAAATAACTGATATTAAAGTATTAATTGATCTGGAATCAATATTTGTCGATCTGAGCTTCAATAAAGAATTTGTCGAGCGCTGGATGGAATTCGTCGAGCGCTGCTAAGAGAATGTTGAACGCTGGCTGGAAATCTGTCGAGCGCTGGCTGGAGAACTGTCGAGTGCTGGCTGGAAAATTGTCGAGCGCTGGCTGGAAAACTGTCGAGCGCTGGCAGGAATTCGTCGAGCGCTGACAGCCATCTGTCGAGCGCCGATAGCCATTTGTCGAACGCTGGGAACTTAAATTTTTCCTTAAGTTCTAGCTAATCTATCAGCCTAAAGACTTGACCCTTAAACTATACAATGGGGTCAACTTGATCCTAGGTCAACATATAGTGATCCTAGCCCAAATCAGTAATAGGGTTGTTCCAACAATCTCCCCCTATTTCGGTTAGGATACAATTTGACAATCAATCAAATAAATACAACAGAAAAATAAACAGCAGAGCATACAAAATCTCTGACAGAATGGGAATTCATTTCAGCAGATAGAATAGAATGTAGTGCTCTGAATTTATAAACTTTACAATCAAAATGTTAAACAAAAACACAATAAAATCTGAACCTTTTCATTGACTTGCTGAGGGAGGCTTGAAAATGATTTTTCTGCTAGGATCTTCAGATTTCTGCTTACTCAAGTAGAGATCCTGAGCTCCCAGAATAGTTTGAGATTTGCTTTGAATAACAACTGCTTGTGGGTGCTGGATCAAGAATTCTTCAGCATTGAAAAGATTCTTTGATTTATACTTTTCAAATTCTTTTCTTCTATATTCTGACATGGTTGAATACTGAGAATAATCCTTTCCTTCAGCTTTAGCTTTATTTATCTGAGCTGTGGCAACATTTTCCCTGAATCTAGCCATCTGAGCTATTTCTTCAGCTTCTGTATCAATTGGGAAATAAGGTATTTCATCAAGATCAGTGTCCTGCACTGAAGGTTGGTCAAAAGGAATATTTCTTTTCTTGTGCAAGGATCCATCAGATATATGATATATGTATTTTGTGGAAATATTTCTGGAAGAATCTGAAGGGAGTCCTGAAGACCAATAAATTTGATAACCACTTGTGTTAGCTGGTGTCCTTGATTGCTGAGGGGTGGACTTCTGAGAGGAGGAAAATGGTGTTGCTGAGCCTACTGCTGGAGGAGGAGGAGGATTATATTTGACAGGCTTGACAGAATAATAACCAGTCTTCCTCATCTTCTTTCTTCTCTTGTTCTCATTCCTGGAGAACTTCATCCATTGAGGGGTATCTTTATCAAGAGTAATGTTATGAAGAATATAATAAGGGATATCACTATCAGGGTTGGGAGGCTTGGGGACAGCCTTTGACTTATCTCTTCTTTTCTTTCTCTTCTTTGATAATGTATCATCAGAATCACTTTCATTATCATCCTCATTAGAATCAGAAGACTGAATTGGATCATCATACAAGTCATTGATCAATTCAAGAGCTTTAATTTTTTGCTCTTCAGCTTCATAAGCTTTATCTTCTGCTTTCCATATTTCATCAAAGTCTGGAATTGGGGAATCATCAAGAACAAAAATTGGAAAATCAAAACTCTTGAGAATTTCTTATGCAATTACAGCTGATTCTTCTGCTTGAACTGGAGCTTGAGTTTGAACTTGAACTGAAGTAGGAGCTGGCTCTGTAGTCTGAACTTTAAAACTTTTGATGATCTTTTTCAACAAAACCTTGTCTACAGGAGCAGTGTATGGAACAATTGCTCTAGAATATTCATGATATTTTGGCAGAACTGAGTAAATAGAATTGAACTTAGACAGCAAATGAATAATATCTAAAGAGGGATGAATATAGATATTATTTATTTCTTCTATAACTGGTACTGCTGAAACTGTAGATAAGTCAATCATTTCTGAATCAAAAACTGAGTCAAATATTGGAATTTCAGAAACTGGGGCTTCTTGATCTTCTTCAAACACTAGAACTTCTAAAACTTGAGCTTCTGGAGCTTCTTCATGAGACATCTTACCCTTCCTAGCTTCAGGGAGACCTGAATCTAGGCCCCTAGAAGAAGGGACAGAAAGAGAGGAAGGAGTTGAAGATATTTTTAGAAGATAATTCAGAAATGGCTAAAAGAATTGGAGCAAGTTTTGCATCCAAGATGGAGTCAAGATTAGAAAGAATGTGATGAACTGGAGCAAGTTTTGCATCCAGAATTTGATCTAGCTTAGGAAGAGTGTAATCAAGAGTTTGATCAGCAACAGATTGGAAATTTAGAAATAACATTTCAGGTGGATGAGATGAAGATGATTGAGAAGTAGATGGAATGGAAGTTGGTACAAAGATGTTTGCAACATTGACATGTTGTTGAGGGATGTTTGAATGAATATGACAAGAATGGTGGATGGGTGACTGTTGGTCATCATGTATGGGAGATGGAGGTGGAGAAGTATGAGGAGGTAGAAGGTTGAAAGAAGGAGGTGGAATGTCATCAATGGGTGTAGGAGAATTTGGAGGTGTAGTTTGTGCAGGGGAAAAATGCTGAGGTGGAGATGGGAGAGGAGGAGAAGAAACAAGAGGAGGAGCTTTTGGAAGGGTTGAGGGAGTGACTTGTTCAGTCCTGGTGTCTTCATAATCTTTCTTTGGTGCAACTGCTCCTGGGTTCTTCTTTGGAAACACTCTTTCCCATTTTGTAAAGAGAGTTGAGGTCAGCTTCTTGCTAGCATTTATGGTTACCTTGGGAGAGACCAGAAGGTCTTGGTGCCTTTCCTGCAGCACAATGCCTAAAATTCTTCCAAAACAAACACTATCCTTAGATATCTTCTTCTTAATCAACTCAAAAAGTAGTGATCCCCAGTTCACTTTCTTCTTTTCCATCAAGGCCACCATCAACAGAAATTAGTGCCTTTTAATGTAATCATGACCTATTGTCTTGCCTAACAACACCTTTCCAATAATATCTGATAAAAACGTGTATTCCAAGGATAAGTTTTTCTTAAGCAGATGATTAGGGTTTCCAGTAGAATGACCCATTTTAATCAAAGCTTCACCATATTCAACAGAACTTATCTCTATATCATCATCACCATTCACAAAACCAAAAACTTTAGATAAGATAGTTGGGGAAAGAGAGACCTGATGACCTGAAATTGATCCAGCTATGCTCTCATCTTCTGGCTTAGCCGTGTAAGCCCATTCTTTGATTTATGTGATGTGAAATTTTATCCTGGTGCTCATGAACTTCTTCAGTTGTTGTTCTTCAAAAAGTTGAAGAATATCTTTGAATACTTGGTCGGACTGTGCAAATGATGCCATATCAATGTCAAATGCGGCGTCGAACTTCATGGAGTAGAGCGCGGCTTGAGAAATCGCCATTCAAACCTGCAATAGAGAGAAAAAGATCAAGTGCAGAGGGGAACTGGAGGGAAACGATTTCTGTAGGCGCGATCTATTAAGAAATAAAATAAAGATTATATAGACCGGAGAAGGGGGCGCATTTGTGGGCGGCGTTCGGCAAAAACCTAATAAAAGCAGAAGTCGAAAAGACTTTAGGTCTCCGTCAGACGGCGTTCGACAAAAATATCTTTTCCGTCAATCACCGTTCGACAGGTGAAATTTTCTTTATCGATTCTGAGGATAAAAAGTTCCGTCGACCACCGTTTGACAAATGATGCAAATTCGTCGTCCTCCATTCGACGAATTTGGGGGATAAATAGAAATTAATTTTTTTTAACAGATTGAGTCTTCATCTATCATTCCTATTTGATTTATAAAGAAGATATGCTTCTTTTCATCCAATGGCTTGGTGAAAATGTCAGCTCTTTGTAAATCAGTAGAAATAAATTGTAAGCAATTTTTATTTTTATTCACATTATCCCTAAAGAAGTGGTGCCTAATTTCTATGTGTTTAGTCCTACTATGGAGAACTGAATTTTGTGTTATAGATATTGCACTAGTTTTGTCACAAAATATAGTTGAATTATTTAAGTTGACACCATAGCCTAGGAGTTGATTTTGTATCCACAACATCTGTGAGCAGCAACTGCCAGCAGCAATGTATTCAGCTTCAGCTGTTGATGTTGACACAGATGTTTGTTTCTTACAAAACCAAGACACAAGCCTATCACCAAGAAACTGACAAGTTCCTGATGTGTTTTTCCTGTCTACTCTGCATCCTTCATAATCTGAATCTGAGAATCCAGATAATTCAAATTCAGATGTTGTTGGATACCAAAGTCCTAGATTAGGGCAACCCTTTATATATCTCAAAATCCTTTTTAGCAAAATTAGATGAGATTCTTTGGGGTTAACTTGAAACCTAGCACAAATACAGGTAGCAAACATTATGTCAGGCCTACTTACTGTTAAATAAAGTAGTGAGACAACAATTGCTATATATACTTTTGAATCAACAGGTTTCCCTGATTCATCATTATCAACAACAACATTTGAGGGCATGGGTGTTTTCATGGTGGAAGAATCAGACATACCAAATCTTTTCACTAATTCCTTAGCATACTTAGATTGGGATATGAAGATTCCATTTGGAGTTTGCTTGACTTGAAGACCAAGGAAGTATGATAACTCACTCATACTACTCATTTCAAATTTAGATTGCATTAGATTAGAAAATCTTTTGCACGAATTTGAATCAGTAGAGCCAAAAATAATATCATCTACATATATTTGAACTAGCAAAGTTTTATTTTTATGTATCCAGAAAAATAAGGTTTTATCTACTATGCCCCTACAGAAATTGTTTTTCAAAAGAAAACTAGCTAAAGTCTCATATCATGCTCTAGGATCTTGTTTAAGACCATAATGAGCTTTCTTAAGCTTAAATACAAAAGAGGGTTGAGTTGGAGAGATGAAACCTGGTGATTGTTCCACATAGACTTCTTTAATTTCTCCATTTAAGAATGCACTCTTTACATCCATTTGATATACCTTGAACGGTTTATTTGCAGCAAATGCAAGAAAGATTCTAATTGCTTCAAGTCTTGCAACAGGAGCAGAGGTCTGATCATAAATAATCCCTTCTTCCTGTGAATATCCTTGGGCTACCAGTCTTGCTTTGTTTCTTACAGTGTTGCCTTGTTCATCTAGCTTGTTCCTGAAGACCTATTTGGTGCCAATCACTGGATGGTCTTTTGGTCTAGGAACCAAATCCCATACTTTGTTTGTCTCAAACTGATTGAGTTCCTCTTGCATAGCAATAATCCAGTTGGGATCTTGTTCTGCAGCTTGTAGAGATTGAGGTTCAATCTGAGAGAGAAAACATGTGTGCATCATGTTCTGATTTACTTGATTCCTTGTTTGCACACCTGCTGAAATATCACCAATCACTTGTGATATTGGATGATCTCTAACTGTGATGTGGTCAACAGTTGGAGCTGGTTCAGCAATAATTTCCACTTGGGGAATTTGTTCAGCTGTTAAATCCTGTGAAGAATGATATGCGGTTATCTGTTCTGAACTTTCAGCAAAATATGGGAGATTTTATTCTTCACTCTCTTCATCATTCTGCTGTTCAGGATTCAGAATTCCTTCTTTATGTAGAGCTAATTGATCTAGCTGCTCACATAATATAGGTACCTGCAGATTTTCTATGGTAGAAGGAATCTTCTCCTTGTAAAACATATTAGTTTCATCAAATGAGACATGCATAGATTCTTCTATTTTAAGAGTAGATTTATTATAAATCCTATATGCTTTACTGATTAGTGAATATCCTAAGAAAATTCCTTCATCTGATTTTGATTCAAATTTCCTAAGGTATTTCTTATCATTATTGTGAATGAAACATCTACAGCCAAATGCTCTAAAATAGTTAACTTTAGGTTTCTTCCCTTTAAGTAATTCGTAAGGAGTCTTTCCCTTAAGTTTGTGTATCAAACTTCTATTCAGAACATAATTTGTTGTGCCTCTGCCCAAAAGGATAGGGGCAAATTAGCATATGCAAGCAATGTTCTTGCTGATTCAATTAGAGTTCTATTTTTCCTTTCAACTACCCCATTTTGTTGAGGAGTTCTAGGAGCTGAGAAGCAATGCATGATACCTTCCATCTCACAGAATTCTTGCATAAGAAGAGACTCAAACTCAGTGTCATGATCACTTCTGATCAATGCGACTACAGTAGAGTACTCAATCTGTATGCTCTTAAGAAAGTCTGTAAGAACTTAAAAGTTATCTGACTTTTCTCTCAAAAAGAACACCCAAGTGACTCTAGAGAAGTCATCTACAATAACTAGAGTGTAAGACTTCCCCCCCCCCCCCCTAAACTCTTTGTTGCTATAGGTCCAAAAAGGTCTATATGTAGCAAATATAAGATTCTAGGTGAATCACTTTTAGATAATGATTTAAAGCTATTTTTTGTTTGCTTGCCTAGTTGACATGCCCTACAAAGACCTTCTTTCTTATATGAACCTAAGGGCAAACCTCTAACAAGATTGTCCTTAGATAATTTAGCAATGGTCCTAAGGTTTACATGTCTTAATCTCTTATGCCAAAGTTCACTAGATTTGCTTACATCACTAAATAAACAAACTTCTGAAGTAGATGAATTGAAAATCACTAAATATATATTACCCTGTCTAATACCTGATAAAACAGTAATACCATCAGTAGATTTAATAAGGCAATTCAATTTATTAAATGTTACCTGATACCCTTCATCACATAATTGACTTATGCTGATAAGGTTATGCTTCAGTCCCTTTACATAAGCTACCTCTTTGAAGGTGACTTCTCCAACCTTGACTTTTCCATAGCCTTTGGTCTGTCCACAGTTGGAGTCTCCAAATATGACTTTTGGTCCAAGCTTTGCCTTATAATTGTTCAGATTTTCCTTCTTCCCTGTCATATGTTTTGAACATCCACTATCCAAATACCATTTTTCACTTGTTCTTGGACAGCTGTGTACCTGCAAAGACAGAAACATAAACTAGTTGTTTTTGACCCAGACTACCTTGGGTCCTTTTGTCTTACCACAATACTCAGAAATAAAGGACATTTTAGGCTGATCCTTATAGCCTTGTGGATGATATCTCCTTGGAGGTATTGTCCACTTAGTAAAAGGATTTTTAGTGTGTTTAGAATTAGAATTCCTGAAATTCTGTGTATAGTGTATATTCAACAAATTTGGGTAAATTCGTCGATCGTCGTTCGACGAATGTGCATGATTTCGTCGAACGTCGTCCATGTAATTACTATACTGAAAATCTATTTTTAGTTTTCGTCGATCTCCGTTCGATAGATTGAAATTTTTTTGTCGAGCTTCATTCGACGAATTCTTCTGAATTCTTTTATTCTTAACAGACATGCTTAAAATATCTTTATTTACTTCTACAGCCTCTTTGCTTTTAGCAGATATGAATTTTATGGGTGTAGATAATATATTCTTCTTAATCAGATGTGGCTCACTTGATGAGGCACCCAAACCCAGTTTGCTATTAAGTCTAGCATTTACTGTGCTTGTTATGTCCATCAGTTTGATGCTTCTCCCATTTAGGGATTCTTCAAACTTTTTGGCTTCAGACAACTTGCTCTCAATGAGAACAATATGTTCCCTGGAGGCAGCCAAATCTTTCTTAAGATTTTTATTTTCTTCACTTATATTATTCATTTCAGCTAGCTTACTTCTGAGTGAGATTATTTCTTTCTCATATTTCAGTAAGTCTAAGCAAAGCACCTTGAATTCAGCTTTGAATTCAACTGAAGTAAAATCAAAGTTAGATAATACCTGATCTGCATCATCTTCTGCTTCAGATTCTGATTTTTCTTCAGAATTATGTCCTGAGGCATTGATAGCCATCATGCAGAAGGTTCTTTCTTCTTCATCATCATTGGAGCTGGATGAGAAGGCATATTCTGACTCACTGGCTGAGTCATATATTGTCATCAGATATTGGTCACTTTCCTTTGAATTTTCTTCATCATCATCAGATGAGCTGGATGATGATTTAGATTCAGTGTCACTCCAAGACTCTACTATAAATCCTCTTCCCTTCTTTTTATGCTTGTGGGAGGAAGACTTGCTGCAGCTTCTTTTCTCTTCCTTATCCTTTTTCTTTTCTTTCTTTTGATTTTCTGGACATTCTGGCAGGTGGTCTCCAGGTTTCCTACATCCATAACAAATAACCTCTTTAGGAGTTGATTTGCCATACCTTTGCTTTTCTCTTGATCTGGATTCTTTCTTTCTGAGGTCCTTCTTAGCAAATTTGTAAAATCTCATGGCTATGAGACTCATGAACTCCTCATCCTTTGGAGTCTTTTCTTCTTCTGCATCAGCTGCTTTGAAAGCTATGCTCTTTTCTTTCTTTGTTGCTGGAGATGAAGTGGATGCTTCAGCTTTCCTGGATTTGATGAGTTGCTCATCGGATTTGAGCTTGCCCAACAATGCTTCAGTGGTAATCTCATTGAGGCTTCTGGCATCCTTGATTGGCCAAATTCTAAAATCCCATGTGCTGGGGAAGCACATTAAGATCTTGTCATTGACCTCAGTGATAGTGTTCACTTTATCCAAGGTCTTCAGCTCATTTATTATGAGGCTGAGCCTATAGTACATGTCTGCAACTGTCTCTGATTCTCCTTTCTTGAAGTTTTCATACAGATAGATCAAGTGTGATCTTTTGTCTTTCCTTTCATCTGCAGAACCTGCAACCATATTATTTAGTGAGATCCAAATCTCTCTGGCTGAAGTACATTCAACCACTTTTTGAAATATGTCATCAGACATAGTTTGAGCCAGAATGTTCATTGCTTTTGCATCTGCACTTCTTTGTTTCTTCTGTGCTTCTGTCCATTTAGGAGGTGGGACAGCATGGTTGTCTGCAGTTGTTTCAGTACTTGCAGATGTTGAGGGAGTAGGAGGTCCTGTCAAAATAACATTGAAGATTTCCTCATCAATAGAATTCATGTATAATCTAATCCTTGCTTTCCACAGTGCAAACTTACTGAGATTGCACATAGGAGGTCTTGTGCTGGAATACTCTTTGTTTTGTGCCATGAGTTTTAAACAAAAGATAAAATGAAAAAGAACTCTAAGAGAAATTAAGATCTAATTGATCTTTGTGATTCAGGTGTTAGCCTGTAAAGAATCAACTTCCTCTGATACCAATTTAAAGTGGAGGTTAGATCTTAAGTTACTCTAGAGGGGGGTGAATAGAGTATTAAAAACTTTTCCTTAGTTTTTATAGCGGAATTAAAATAGTGTTATATATATGTGTAAGCAGTTGATTCAGTGCTTTTCCAACGATTTTCGCAGATATCTTGATCTTCTTGCCTCCCACTGTGGACTTTATCCTTGATTCAGTGTGGTTGAGTTTTGCTTCGGCAAAGAACTCGCCCAATTCTCGATGGAGAAGAATCGAGGGTTCACATAGGACATATTCTAGTCCCGATGCCTCCAGTAATCCTATTACTGATCTTATTTCATCCGAGCAGGCATTGAAACCTCCTCGTTGAAGTTCACAACCTGAGATCACTTCTTCTTTCTTGGGAGCCATTGATTCGGAGTGAAAGAGAAGGCAGCATGACAAAGGAGGCAAGGTTTTGTCGACGGAATGGCTTAGGGAAAATGATAGCGTAATTTTTATTTTCGAGCATTCACTCTATTTATAGTGTCGGTAGGTGAAGAGGCGCGTACCTAAAAAAACGATCAGACGGCTCCGATGGACCCGTCTAATCCTGATAAAAATAGCTCGATTATACTATGCCGATGCGGTTATTGTTGTCGAAATGATCCTTGGATACGCATCCTCCCAGCTCGAATCTTTGTCGTCGTAACCACTTCTTGTATCGACGAGTCAATTCTTCCTTACATGTCTGCTTAGGGCATTCTTTCGCCCTGCTTGGGAGTTTTCCTTTGACACCAACCCTATGCAGCTTTTATCCCTCTTTTAGTAAGATACCTGCATCAATTTTGTTAGTAAATAGACTTTGTTGTTCTGCCTATGGGTCAGAACAGCCACCTTGTCCAAGGCCCAGATTTGCTCTTGGTGGGCACTTGGACTATCTGCAAAAAAGATTACAAGCCCTTAGGAACCCAAGTGAATTTGGGTCCTAGGAAATTGTTAGTTTTGACGGGCATACTTGATATAACTGCCCTTGGATATGCATAGTGATTGTGAAATACATTGTTTGCAAGTTTAGCATTTGTTACCCTTGGAGCAGTTGGATTGTACCAACAATCAATTGCAAAGGGGCCCGTCTTGCCATAACACCAACATTCATACCTGTTATATCTTCTTTTTTGGTTGACTTTATGAGCAGGAGTTCTTTGTGTGTGAACAAATGAATGAAGCAAAGAAGGTGAACTGTGCTGATGGTAGATATGATGTTTGCTGTCATCATTCACTATTTTCCATCTGGAGTCAGTCTTCTTTAAGGATTTCTTCTCTTTTCTGGGCTCAGCAAATTTCTGCCTCCTCATAACTTCCTGAGGTACCTTTGCTGTTTTTGGCATGTTCTTTGCTCCACTTGTGGAGCTCTCAGTCTTGAGATACCCAAGATTGGATTGCCTAGCATTCTTGTTGGAGGGTGAGATTACCTTCCTCAAGCTAGCCATCTTCCCAAAGGGTCTGCCTGATCTGTCTTCCTTGAAGCATCCCTGCTCCCTTCTCTGAGTGGGGCAGCAACCATTTACCAGGAGAGGAGAGGTCTCTGGTTTGGAGGAGCTTGTCACAGGCTTTACTACAAAGGGGAGTTTACTCTCCACCCTTCTGATGTTGTTATTTTTAGATTTCAGGACTTTGGGCTGAAATTTGTCCTTCTTCAAAAGAACCACTTCTCTGGTTAGTGAGCAGCACAGCTCCTTGCTCTCAATCAATGCCTTCAGAGTTTTCCCAAATTTGTTTATCAAGTCAAGGTTGGAGCTTGCCTTGAAGTCCTTTTTGAGTGGACAAAACTCTGCATTCTCTAGAGTTGGCCTTTCTGCTTTCTCTGAGAGTTCAATATTTCTTGCTTGAAGAGAGGAGATCTTTGCATCATGCTCCTTGCACAGCATCTTTAGCATCTTGACATCTTTTATGAGATCATTGTATGACTTGGACCAATCATCATTGCCAGATGAGCTCGTCTCCGATTCTGAGTCTGAGGTAGATAGAGGAGCTCTTATGCATACTTGTTCAGTTGAGAATTCATCTTGGACTTCTTCCTCTGACTCAGATAGGACAGTTAATCCAAACTGAGTCTTCTCTTCTGAGTCTGAACAGCTTGAGTCATTGTCACTCAATGTTCTGACTTTCTCCATAGCTGCTTTGCTTCTTTCTTCTTCTGATCCTTCCATAAGGATTGTTAGAGATTTACACATCTCCTTAGTTGTAGTGCAGTGGATCAGTTTCTGGAGTATGGGAGTATCAACTGCATCAGCTATAATGTCTATAGCTTTCTTGTCTAAGTCAAATAGGATGATCTCATCTTTAGTCATTGTCTTGGACATGGTCTTGGGGGCATATGGCCCTTCTTGAATTACTTGAAACATCCTGGGATCCATAGCCTCCATGAATATTCTTGTTCTAACTTTCCAAAGGGAAAAGTTCTCCCTAGAACACATAACTGTTCTTGTCTCCATAGTTATGATACTTAGACACCCACTAGCAGATCTATTCAAGATGTTAAGCTTTTCTTTGAACAACCTGGCTTTGATACCACTTGTTGTTTATTGGGTGTCAACTTATCACCTAGAGGGGGTGAATAGGTTTTTCAAATTATCTTATCCCCCTTTTCGGTGTTCTTGATTTCTGGTTAATAGATCTATAAAGTAGAAAAGCACAACACAGAAAAGCACACAAAGATGTATAGAGGTTCCTCAAGACCGGGTGTCTTGAGTAGTCCTCTTTCCCTTTGCGCCTACCTAGCAGTGTGCTAGGCTCGGCAAACGCCGCCAAAAACTTCAGGCCCTCATGCCTTACAACAAGGACCCGCAAGTCCAACAGCCTAGGCCCGCAAGCCCCTACTGCCCCCGAGCCCACAAGCTCGACACTCAGCCCCTCAAGCCCTACACAACACAGACACGCAAGTCCGGTGTCTATAGCCTAGGCCCGCAAGCCCCTACTGCGCCCGAGCCCTCAAGCTCGACAAGATCGGACCCGCAAGTCCACTGCCCTGGCCCTCAAGCCTCACAGCTCTCCATCACTCAAGCTAGACGGTGTCGGACCCGCAAGTCCACTGCTCTGGCCCTCAAGCCTCACAGCTCTCCAGCCCTCAAGCTAGACAAGTAGACCTACAAGCCTTACAAAGAAATTACAGTTGAAAATTGTTTCTTCTGCCGGATGAAGATTGCCAATTTTAGCCTGATGAAGATCGGCTTCTTTAGGTTGGAGAAGATGCTTCTGAATCAGATTTGGAGCGCACAGTTCTTCTTCAATATTTTCTTAGCCTATGAGGATTGGCTTCTTATCATTCGATGGAGATGACTGCTTCTTCTTTTTCACTTTCTTTCTTGCGCCGCTTTTTCTGTTCTATATTCTGTATGCGAAAGTTCTTTTTGATTGATCGATTTTTTAGGGCGACCTCTTATCTCTTTTATAAGACTGCGAGGCTCCCAGCGGTCTTCTAAAAAATATTCCTTAAGTGTCAGATGCTCCATTCCTTAAGAGCACCCGTTGATTGATGACAGCATTAATTGCTGATAGACGATCAGGCGGCGGCATTAATTGTTGACAGCGCGTCCGCAACTTTTGAATCTGTCTCAACGATATTTCCATTGTTACAACGACATGGACAGTATCTTGACGACAGGACTTTGACGATGCCTTGATCTTTGGTAGACCTTCAAATCTTCTTGCTTCTGCCTCTAAAGCAGGTATCTCGACGATACGAGACATTCTGGCGATTCTGCATATATGACGATATGTTATCTTTGACTGTGTCATTGAGATCTTCTTTCTTGTTGTCTGTCGTCATAATCATGTTGTTCTCTCGACGACATGAGTGATAGCATGTCGACAGATCATACTTTAGGAACTGCTTGACTTTAGTTGTTCTTCTTTAGTCTTCTCGACGACATGCCTTCTTTACAACGCTGTGTGTTCTTCTTGACGACAAAGCTACTTTGTTGATGTCGACGATACTGCATCTTCTCGTCGACATTTCTTCCTTTGTCTTCATTCTTCACTCAGTTCGACGAACGACAAGTCTGCGTTCGACGAACTCCATTCTGTGTTTGACGAACACGCCAAGTCTGCGTTCGACGAACTTGATTCTTCTGTCTCGTCTATGCGTTAGACGAACTCCATCCAGCGTTCGACGAACACGCCAAGTCTACGTTCGATGAACTTGCTTCTGCATTCGACGATCTTGCTTTCTGCGTTCGACGATCTTGCTGAGTCTCAGCGTTCGGCGATCTTCCTTCTGCGTTCGATAAAAATCATTCTGCTTTCGACGATCTTGCCAAGTCTCAGCTTTTGCTTAGTCCATCAATATGACGACAAGCATACTTTGTCGACGACATCTCCTTCTTCTCGACGATATAGTACTTACTGAAATAACTAAAGTACTCGACATATTGCCGATCTCTGCAAGCATGAACTAGATGGAACATTAAATACAACTTGCACTTATCATTGATCTGAGCACTTCTTCAAATCAGGAACATTGCAAGGCACTGTTCCCAACAGTAAATTTAAATCTATATTCACCCCCCCCCCCCTAAAGGATTCTTAGAGGCACACTGTGAACATTCAATTTTCTACAAGGATAAGTGCTTAGTTAAGAAATCCCTTAATTCTGAGGTTATCTTAATTAGCACTAGGAGTGGAAATATATATTCTCGTAATTTTCTTCAATTAAATTCTTCTATGCCAATGTGCTTTGTAGCTGATGAGAAAGAAGCTCTCTGTGTCCAATGGCATAAGAGACTTGCTCACATCAACTATAAAACCATAGGCAAGATTTTCTCACAAGACTTTGTTAGAAATGGACCCAACATTAAGTGCATTAAAGAAGGTCCATATCATGCATGCCAACTTGGCAAGCAAACTAGGGCTAGCTTCAAGGGTATTAATAACAAAGATTCCACTAGGTGCCTCTACATGTTGCACATGGATCTATTTGTTCCTAGCTCAGTTCATAGCTTATGAGAGAAAGCTTACACTCTTGTAGTAGTTGATGACTATTCAAGGTTCACTTGGGTGTTCTTCCTTAAAAAGAAGTCAAATACCTTGGTTAACTTGAAGAATTTTGTCAGGCAAATTCAGAATGAAATGGATTGTACCGTGCTCAAATTCAGAAGTGATCATGATACAAAATTTCAGTCAGGTGCCATGACAGAATTCTGCCAAGAGCTAGGTATCTCTTAAGAATTCTCTTCTCCTAGAACTCCTCAACAAAATGGAGTTGCAGAGAGGAATAATAGAACCTTAATAGAGGCCAACATGACAATGTTGAGTGACTCCTCTCTACCAGAATCCTTCTGGGAAGAGGCAGTCAATACAGCCTGTCATGTGATCAATATGGCCTCCATCACCAAAAACCACCAGAAAACTCCTTATGAGCTTATGAAGGGCAGAAAATCTACCTCGTCCTATTTTAGAATCTTTGGTAGCAAATGTTATGTCCTTAATAATGGGAAATCCAAACTAACCAAGTTTGATGAGAAAAGTAGTAAAGGCATTTTTATTGTATACAGCTCCTATAGTAAAGCTTATATGGTATACACCATTAATACCCAAGTGGTAGAATAATATGTACATGTTGTATTTGATAAGGCTAGTCTTATTCACAAGGGCTGGTCTAGTTCTTTAGTAGATGCAGGAACAACAAAAAGGTTGGAAAAGTTATCCATTGAAGATCAAGCTGGAACTTCAGTGAAAATTAAAGATTACTCAGTAGCAGTAGACTTGGAGGAAGATTTTGTAGAAGTTGTGGACACAGCAGAAGAAGAACAGCATGCAGAACCAATCCAAGGAGAAAACATCAGAAGACTGCCAGCTGCAACTAGACATATCAGGCATCATCCACAGGAGCAAATAATTGGGGATGTCAATCAAGGAGTTCTAACAAGGAGCAAGGCCTTGAATGAAGCCATGTATCTGAATTTTCTCTCTCAAATTGAACCCAAGAAATTTGAGGAAGCAAACATAGATCTATTCGGGATTGCGGTCATGCAAGAAGAACTAAACCAATTTAAGAGATGCAAAGTATGGAAACTAGTCCCTAGACCCCAAGGACATAATATCATAGGAACCAAATGGGTCTACAGGAACAAATTGGATGAGAATGGAGTCATTACAAAGAACAGCGTCAAACTAGTAGCAAAGGGATACAAGCACGAGGAGGGCATAGACTTTGACCAGACCTTTGCTTTTGTTGCAAGACTGAAAGCAATAAGATTATTTCTAGCCTATGCATCCCACAAAGGATTCATGGTCTACTAGATGGATGTCAAGTCAGCCTTTCTGAATGGTGATCTCAAAGACGGGGTGTATATAAAACAACCCTCAGGTTTTGTTGATTCTGAACACCCTAATCATGTTTACTTTCTTAGAAATGCTCTGTATGGATTGAAACAGACTCCTAGAGCCTGGTATGAGACCTTGTCAAGCTTTCTAATTGAGAACAAGTTCTCAAGGGGGAAGATTGACAAGACATGGTTCCTAAGAGAAGTAAAGGGCAAGATCGTGCTAGTGCAGATCTATGTGGATGATATTATCTTTTGCTCTATAGATGATCATCTCTGCAAAAAGTTTGCTAACATAATGCAGAGAAGTTTGAAATGAGCAGCATGGGAGAGCTCAAATACTTCCTAGGTATCCAAGTGAAACAATCAGAAGATTGAATATTCATCTCACGGACTAAATTCATTAGAGAGCTAGTAAAGAAATTTGGATTGGAGAGTGCTTCTTCCATGAAGACTCCCATGGGATCTAAGGTGTCTCTAGACAAGGATAAGAAGGGAGTACCCTTTGATGAAACCAAGTACATATGCATGATTGGATCTCTGCTCTACCTAACTTCCAGTAGGCCTGACATAATGTTTGCCATATGTGTTTGTGCTAGATACCAAGTGAACCCCAAGGAATCCCTCACTCCTCTGTCAAGATGATCTTAAGATACCTGAAGGGTACACCCAATCTTGGCCTTTGCTACCATAGGAGCAATGATTGTGCACTAACTGGCAATTCAGATGCAGATTATGTAGGATGTAAGGAAGATAAAAAGAGCACTTTAGGGACATGCCAATTCCTTGGAGGAAGACGTATTTCATGGAGCAGTAAGAAGCAAACTAGTATGGCAATCTAGATAATAGAATCAGAATATATTTCAACTGGGAGTTGTTGTGCTCAGTTGCTATGGATTCATCATCAGCTCCAAGACTACAACATGAAGATGACCAAAACACACTTATTTTGTGACTCTTCAAGTGTTATCTTTATTGCTAAAAATCCTGTCTCACACAGCATGACTTAGCATATTGAGATCAGGTATCACTTCATTAGGGAGCATATGGAGAATGAGGATGTCATCCATGAGTTTGTCCCCACATACAAACAAGTGACTGATATATTCATAAAGCTCCTAGATGAAGCAAAGTTTAATTTCTTCAAATTTTAATTGGGGATGTTAAACTTAGAGGTAATTTTAACTCAATTTTAACTTATTATCATTCATTAGTAGTCCTTGAAAACATGTATGCTGAGTGCTACAGGTACCCCTGAAGATATGATGAAGTTTCACCAATGTCGAACTAATATCGGTTGGTTCTCTCAATGACACACAGTTAGTCATATCAACGACATAGTGAAACGTCTCACCAACATTAGATGAATCTCAACGACACAGAATATGTCTGGATAAACTGAGAAAGATCTATGGTGTCAATGGAAGGATGTTTGTTGGCTGGATATTTCGATGACACAATATGCATCGTTGTAATGCATCCCAGTTGCTTAAAACCTTATTGGATCTCTTAATCAGATCCGTCCGATGATCAATTTTTCATATCGAAAGAACGACAAGGTAAGCGCCCCTTCATCTACCTCTACTAAAATTAGGATAAATGTTTAGGACAAAATTACGCTATCATTTGCCCTAAATACATCTCTACGATAATGTCCCATTCCATTCTCGACACTCGTCATTCCCGCCAACCTACATAAATGGCTCCAAGGAAGGAAAAAGAAAAGAAAGAGGCTTTAATAATCTTCGGGTGTGAACATCTGCGAGGAGGCTTCAACTCCTATTCAGAAGAAATTCCTTCAGTAATAGGGTTGCTAGAGGCGGCCAGGCTAGAGTACCTGCTGTGTGAACCATGTGTTCTAATGGATATAGAACTTTTAGAATTCTTTGAGGGAGCACGAGTTAATCAATCTAGCACCTCTCTGAAATCTGAAGTGGCTGGGAAGAAAGTTAATGTCTCAAGAAAAACCCTAGGAAAAGCTTTACGATTGCCCCGACTGGAGGCAGAAGAAAAAGAGGAGGGGTTATCTGGTGACGATGTCTCTGAAGGATATAAATGGTGGCCATAGTGGAAAGACATATGGGTCCATCAAAAGAGTTGAATTCAACCAGAAAGGAAAACTACTGGCAGATATAATATGGAAGGTGTTGCTATGTAAACCTGGCTCTCATGACAGGATTTCTAAAGAAATGTTTGAGATAATGTGTAGAATTATCAGCTCCAAAAAGACTGATTGGAGAGACCTTCTATTTCAAAGAATTAAAAGCAATCTGAAAACCCCTTCCTTGGAAGGATTTTGTCTCTTTTCCTCCTCAATTCTTTTGGAGATATTCTGAACAAGAAAATGGAAGTACCATTGTACTACTCTAAGAAGTTGGACTCCTAGATGTTGGATTAATGGGACATGGTGATCTCCAAATGACCTAAAGATAGTCAAGTGATTCTGAAAAGGAAGAAGAAGGAAGCTGAGCAGTATGCTGATCCTACAGATGAGAGCAGGTCATCCAGCAGTTCTGAGGAAGACATTGTCCCATCTACCTTAAACCCTGGTATGACAGAGGGGGGAGATTCTAGGCTCCAGCTGTTCCTGAAACAAGATTTGAACCTGCTACCATAGAGGTTCCTGAGGAAAGGAGAGCACCTTTGGGTGACTCTCCAGCAGTCTATTAGAGAAAAAGAGACCATGAAAAGAAGTATCTGTTGAGGGGGAGCTCTTAACAAAAAGCTCTGGTCAAGAGGCTGATCCTGTTGTGGGGGAGTCCCTACTTGGGATCTTAGCCCAAGATAGTGAAGTTGTTGAGGGGGAAACCCATCTAAGGACCTCTACTCTAGTTGATCAAGATGAGGATGATACTGATAGAAGGGTTGGATATTTTGCTAAGGAAGGAGCGCAGGAGAAGGTTATGAAAGATTCTGAGATGAATGTAGTTCCTGGACCAGAGAAGGCTGAAAGCTCAGAACAAATGAATGGGCTTGATCTGATACTTTTCAAAGGGATGTCAGTCATACCAGAAGGAGATAACATGCAAACTGACTCTCCCAGTTTCCAATTCATTGTTAGCGAGTCTGAAGATACTCCTGAAGTTGATACTGTTGAACCCTCTTATGCACAGTTAGGATCATTATTTCAAATGATGTCATCACTGTTGAATGCCCAAAGGAAACTGATGGAGACCTTCATTCTGAAAACAGTTGATGATCTGAGGAAGGAGATAAAGGTTGAGCTGCAAACTGTGATGGAGGACATGCATCTTCTCAACACCCAACATACTCACATTCTCCACATAGCAGCTCCAACAATAGAAAATCGTGGTGAGCAGTTGAATCTCACAAGATAATCAACTCATCAAATCATTCAGAATCAGGTGATCATGTCAAGGGATACTCAGCAGGCCTTTCAAGAAGTCACCAACTTCATGGGTGAAGATAGACAACACATCATTCACAGAGTGGACTCTAATGCTCAGACTTTGGATGAACATTTGCTCCAATTAAGAAACAACATAGATGAGGCTGATCAAAACCTTCATGAAAGGATCAACATGGTTAAAGTTGCCTTGGATGACTAGATAGTTCAAGAAGTCCTTAAGGGGGAGAAGGCTGTCATAAATGTTGGCTCCCATCAGGTCATATGGGCATTTAATCAAGTCAAGCAAGCCATGCAAAAGTCACCCTCTACATTTGAAATGGCAGAACCATCAGAAAATACTGACTCAGAAGATTATGACATTGAGATTGGAGAGTCATCCACTTCTAGAAAATGGAAAAGAACTTAGAACAGTTTGTATAGGTAGAGGAGGCTGAGAGAAATTGAACAAGATCCTCAATCAGGCAGATGGAGTCCTAACTCTAGAACTATAATTTCAGAAGTCTGGATTGAGTATGGTTACCCTCAGGATGGTTTAAAAAGGGTTTATTATTCTGCTGATTGGAATCTCCATCTGCAACAAGAAGAGAAGAGGAGGAACCACAAGCTAGCCTTTCCCCATGGTCCTCCTTCCTCTCCTAAAAGAATTCCCAAGCCAATCAGCTTCTATGAGAGACAAAAGAGAAAAGGAAGAGGAAGCAGCAGCAGCAGGAACATTTAAGAATGCTTGTCTTAAAAAAATGAATTGGGCAAATGATTGTGATTATTTTGTTTAAGACATTATCTATTATTTATACATTGTTGGTAGTTGAATCTCTCTATATTGCTTGAATATCTTTAATGTTGATTTTACTTATTGTTTGGCATTTATCATTGAGGTGAGTTATGACTTCTTTAAATAGGGGGAGATTGTTGAGAACAGTGCCCTACAATGTTCCTGATTTGAAGAGGTGCTCAGATCAATAATAAAAACATTATGTATTTGATGGTGTGTATTACTTATGACTGCAGAGTAAAGTATTTGGCTAAGAAGACATGTCATCGAAACGAAGTTGTATCATCTTAAAGACTAAGTCAGAAATCATGGAGACAGTATGGAGCTGAAGTATTAGTTAGAATGAACTCGACAATATCAGCGAGAAGATCTCTGGTATACAAGATGATCTCGACGATATCGACGAGATGGCTTCATGTCCCCTTGACATCATATGTAGTTGAGATAGTTCATATCGTCGAGTTATCCTTCTCAGATGAAGATTTAAGAAGACTTAAAGAAATGTCAAAGTCCCAAATCGATCGCTGAGACATCAAGTTCTATTGTTAAGATGGTGGTCATATCGTCGAAACAGACTGAGATTTTTCGAAATCCGCTGTCTGCATTTAATGCGTCGTCAAAGGGACCAATCAGCGGTTGTCATTAAGAAATGAGATTCTGACATTAAAGAGCGCTCAGAAAAGGTCGTTAGAGGTGTTGGAAATCTTGCCCTCATGATTCCTGATTTGGAGAAGTCACCAATTCAAGAGAACTTCACTATGTATTTGATTACCTTCTTAGCTTTATCATCTCAGTAGAAGACAAGTTCAAAGAATGTCGAGCTAACACATATCGTCAAAAAGAACTGACACATATCATCGAAAAGTGTATGCATGTCATTGAAATGATGTGCAGAGCAAAGCAGAATGATCATATCGGCTATCATCGAGACAACATGTGTATGATGATATCGTTGTGACATCAACACTACAACACCTCACAACGATATCGGAAAGTCGAGCTGAAGAATGAAGACTTAAGTACAAATGCAAGACAGAATGTTGACGATATCGTCGTAAAGAAGCCTTGTCATTGGAAAGGCTAAGTAAGACTGATGTCGATGATATCGTCATAAAAAAGGCTTGACATCGAGAAGACTAAAGAAGGTCATATAAAGACAGGCAGTTGCTGAAGATTAGTCTGTCGACATGATATCGATTATGTCGTCGACAAGATAAGGTGGTTACAATGATTTCGAGCAGTCAAGAAGATTACGCCGATTTCAGTTAGATGACACATGTCATCTTAAGTGCAAGTGCAGAAGGGATGTTCCGTATTGTCGACATATTGTCCATATCATCATAACAATGGAAATATCGTCGAGACAGATTCAAAAGTTGTCAGACGCACTGTCAGCATTTAATGTCGCCGCCTGATTTTCCAATCAACGCGTGCTCTTAAGGTATGGGCGTATGTCAGTGGAGGACATCATAGAAGACCGTTAAGCGGCTCCTCGGTCTTATAAAAGGGATAAGTGACTGCCTTAAAAAGATGTACAGAGAATACAAAAGAATTTACGCAAGAACTAATAGAACAGTGAAAGCGGCGTAAAAGAAGAAATTAGAACCGAGAACAAATCGATCTTCATCCATTGTTCTCAGAGAATCAGTCTAGCCTCATCGGCTGATAATGAGAGTTCTAGATAGAAGAAAAGCTTGAAGAAGATCTGTGCGACCAAGATTCAAATCAGAAGTATATTCTTCAAGAAATGAGGTTGATCTCCACCAGGCAAAAGAATTTATATTCTATCTTTCTTTGTAAGGCTTGCGGGCCAAAATTGTAAGATCTATTTTCAGATCTGAGTGTCGAGCTTGAGATTTATGAGGTTTGAGGGCCAGGGCATAGGACTTGCGGGTCCAACTTTATTGAGCTTGCGGGCTTGGGTGCAGTAGGGACTTGCGGGCCTAGGCTGCAGGACTTGCGGGTCCAAGGGGCAAGACTTGCGGGTCTGTGTTGTGTAGGAATTGAGGGCCTGAGTATCCATCTTGTGGGCTTGAGTGCAGTAGGGGCTTGTAGGCCTAGGCTGTAGGACTTGCGGGCCCGAGTTGTAAGGCTTGTGGGCTGGAGACATTGGCGGAGTTTGTCGAGCCTAGCACACTGCTAGGTAGGCGCAGAAGGACAAAGGACTACTCAAGACACCCTGTCTTGAGGAACCTCTATACATCTTGTGTTGTGTGCTGGGATTTTCTGTGTGATTTTTCTGTGCTGTGTTTGCATTATATATGTCTCTTGCAAAAAAAATTTAAAACAGCCAAAATCACCTAACCACCCCCCCCCCCCCCTTTAGGTGATCGTTTTATGACCTACAAGTGGTATCAGAGGGAGGTTGATCGAAATGTGACTTAACCGTCAGATCTAGATCTTAGAACAACTCAATATGGTTGGAGGTGATCAGCATCGAGAAATGAGAGCCATGAAACTCCCAATCTGCACAAAGGAGAACATTCCTATTTGGAAGGAAGGAGTAAGGTTGTTCATGGAGGCAGCTAATCCTAGAGTCTATATAACAGTTCAAGAGGGTCCTTTCATTCCCACGACAGCATCCACTATTGATCCAACTCTGATGGTGGCAAACAAGTATGCAGCCATGACCAAGGATGAACTAACCTTGGCAAGTCTAGATAAGAGGGCATATAATGTAATTGTAAGTGCCATTGACGATTCAACCCTCCAGAACCTCATTCACTGCAAGACAGCCAAGGAGATGTGGGAATCCCTGATTGTCTATATGGAGGGTACTGAAGAGGTAAGGGATGCCAAGAAATCCCTCCTCAATCAAGAGTATGAAGCCTTCAAGCAAGGCAAGAATGAAACCATCTCTAGCTGTTATGAGAGGTTTTTTAAAATAGTGAATGGACTGAAAAATTATGGCAGAGACTTCACAAACTCTGACTTAAATGATAAGTTCCTTAGATCCCTCACTAAGGAATGGGATATTAAGATTTGTGTCATCAGAGAGATGGGTCAGCTAGGCATCTTGGAGCCCAAGAATCTGTATGGGAAGCTGTTGTCCCATGAACTTCAGCTCAACACCAGGAAAGCTAAAGAGGAAAGCTCAATGGGGAGCTCTAGAGAAATATCTGCGGCTCTCAAAGCTAAGATCACAAGGAGGTCCAAGGACAAGACTCCTGCATACCAGAATAGATCAGAGAACAGTGAAGAGTCTGATGCCAGCACATCAGATTCTAATGATACTGACAGAGAGATGGTCCTTCTCTCTAAGCAGCTCAAAAAGTTGATTACCAGAAGAAGAAGAAGAAGAAGAAGAAGAAGAAGAAGAAGAGACAACCACAGACCATCCTCCTCAAGATCAAGGAGATCTGATCAATATGACAGGTCTAAATCCTCAAGGGATGACAGGTACAAATCTAAACTGGTAAATTTGATTTTGCTAACACTGTTTGCTACTCCTGTAATAAAACAGGTCATATAGTTGTTGATTGCTCTTCTAAGATAAGGGAATCAAGGAACTATGAAGATAAGAGAAGATCAAGGGACAAGAAGAAACCTGAAAGAGGGTTTATAACAAAGAAAATCAGAACTCTAAGTGATTATGATTCAAGCTCCTCGGATACTGAGGAAGAGGCTCTGATTGGCCTAATGGCCATAAAGCAAGATAACCAGGATGATATCTCTCCTAGAAAGGTACCCATCAAAGCTCATTTGTCTACCTCTGATTTTGAATCAGTGGCAGACTCCTTGCATGATAATGAGAGTGTGTCTGTTGCCAACAGCACGACCTCAAGATCTCAATATGATATTGAGTTTGGCCTAATAAAGCAGTATACTGCTCTGTGGAAAGCTTTCAAGAACAATAAGAAACTCCTCAAAATCCAAACCAAGGAGTTAGATTCCTCAAAAACTGTTCAATCTGAGCTCAAGGATACAGCTGAAAAGTTGGTTGCCATGAGCAAAGAAGTGGACAGATACAAGGAAGTCACAAAGCTTAAGAAGGCTGAATTAGGTCAGAAGAACAAAATCATTTAGAATCTTGAGGAGATGATGTTGGCTGAGAAGAAACTTGCTGCAAGCTTCTCTATGCCCAAGACAGTGTTGCCCATTATTGATACCTTCTCTGGATCATTCAGAGCTGGTATAGGATTCAATCAAGAGACTGTCAAGGACAAAGGTTTTGAAGCTCAATATTCTTTTAAGAAGGTCCTTGTATCAGGTCCTTCTGCCCATGGACCTATAGAAACAACACTCAAGAGTAAGGGAAAGGCTGCTTCCACAAAGCCTGTTCCCAGGAAGGTGAACCAACAAGTGGTGAGACAAGCTCCACTCCACTCTCACACCTGTAAGGTGTAACATCCCCCAAACAACCAGACCCCTAGAGTGATTTTGTCATGAATAGGTCATGACAAAACCCTAAGAAGCACAAAAGACCATGTGAACTTAGGCAAGAAGGAGGAAAACCACACTGGTCTGCAAATAGCAATTTCCAGTTAACAAGCATAGGGTTGAACTTAAGGGCCTCACCTTGACCCTTTGACCCCACCATAGCATACCTAACCCTTTAGGGGTCCCCTTAGAGCACCAAGGACCCATTGAGGCCAACCCAAATGATCAAATTGACCAAAGTCAACTCCACACTAAATTTGGGTCAAAATGACCTATTTGACTTAATCAAGACTAATCCACTTGGGCTAGGCCTAATTGGAGTAGCCCATGTGGATTAGGCTTGATTAAGTCAAATAGGTCATTTTGACCCAAATTTAGTGTGGAGTTGACTTTGGTCAATTTGACCATTTGGGTTGGCCTCAATGGGTCTTTGGTGCTCTAAAGGGACCCCTAAAGGGTTAAGTATGTTATGGCGGGGTCAAAGGGTCAAGGTGAGGCCCTTAAGTTCAACCCTATGCTTGTTAACTGTAAATTGCTATTTACAGACCACTGTGGTTTTCCTCCTTGCCTAAGTTCACATGGTCTTTTGTGCTTCCTAGGGTTTTGTCATGACCTAGTCATGACAAAATCACTCTAGGGGTCTGGTTGTTTGCGGGATGTTATAAATCCCAATAAACAAAACAAATAATTTCGTCCTCGAAATTCAGGTTAGGCCTGCGGGGTTTCTACCGCAAGTGATTGTATGTAACATCCCCTAAGAAATGAAGTTAATTCTGACTCGAAGAGCACCGACTATCACGGCCACACCAGTTCTAGTGGCTCTCAGGTGAATCAATCGATCGGAGACTACCGGGCCATCTATAGTAGAAATTTGCTGCTCCGGCCGTAGTAGAGCTCTCATAAAGGAGGAGACATATAAGACGTCGTGCAATCCCGCTAACTCCGGTGGCAACTCCAGTCTATAAGCCAACGGGCTGATCCACTCCAGGATCCTGTAGAACCCCATTTATCTTAGAATGAGCTTCCCGCATACCCGCGAGACTCCCTGCATCAGACGTATCTTCAAGAACACCCGGTCTCCAACCTGGAACTCTACTTGACGATACCACGCATTGTAATACCTGACCTGGCAGCTCTGGGCCTCTAACATCCTAACTCGAATCGGTCGCACCTGGGTATCTATGCCCTCCATAAATTCTGAGCTGAGTTCCTTGGGATCCTCATCCTGGATCCAAGATAGTGGATTCCTGCGCCTCCGTCCCTCTAAGGGTGGAAAGTTTTACTGACGTCAACCAAGAGCCCAGATAAGCATGGACTGATCTTCACTTTTTGGACGTACACCGTCCATCCTGATTCAACACGATCGCCCTGGTCACACTACGATAACAGACCAACTACTCAACAAATCCCACCAAACACCAAAGGGAGCGTCCTTCCATCTCGGGGTGACCCTAGCTACCTTGGTCAGTTTATCCTTGATGTTCCAAATAAACTTGTGCCCGGAGTGGGGATGTGGTAACCTGTGTATGAAATCCATAATTATGTCCTCTGACTCCACTCTAACACGGGCAGTGACTGTGGTAGTTCTCCAAAGACTTTTGCACTTGGCCTTCACCGTGCATCACAAAACTTATGACGTCTTTCTTCATTCTGAGGACATATATGTCCCGGAATACACCATTTTTTCGGTGACTAAAGCTCTTGTTAATATGGGTAGACAATGCTTCTATAATGTTTCTCCGCATGTTTAGGTTCTTATTCCTTCAAGTACGTCTGAGTGATCAATCATCTCCACTCTACAACATATCCAGTTCTTACCATTGGTGGGACTGATCAGATCATCAGGCGTCCCAATCATCCTCAAATTTTATGGTGGTGCACTTGTGAACCTTATGAGTATATGTTAACCAATCTTTATTAGTATCAATGTTTGTAAGATAGCTCCCAATCATTTTCTATATGGAGTTTGATTCATAAGGTATATGGAGAAAATGTTTTGAAACCCTAAGGTTTTTCACAAAGTCAATTTCATCAAGGAAGTATCACCATGTTTATTTCACCAAATTCCTATTACTTTCACATATGCTAGTCTTGATCACTTTCGGATGGTCCAAAGTAAGATAAACTTAGATCGTTCTTATCATAGTGACCTCAAACACTATATTCTAATTCTAATAAGTTATCGTCTAAGATCTCTGTTATTTATCATCAAACCTCCCAAGGTATAAGGGTTATTATTGTAATTAAGATTCTCTACCATGATAGGGCGTGATTTATAATGAATCATAAGTTAATCACTTCCGAAAGCCCCAAACTACCAGAACTTTCAAATATAATGAAAGCTTGCACGACCTAATTTCCATCCATAACTTCTAGAATGGGACATCGGCATCCCTAAGTGATTAATCCTGGCGACTTTACATTTCCAACGCTTCAACTAAGGTCAAGTCGTTGTTCGATCAATGATGTTTATCCATTGTCCTGGTAATACTACAGATCATTATTCTGAATGTACTGTTACACCTTCTCATCTTCGTCCAAGTAACATGAATAAGATTGACTTCAAAATCATCATGCTCACGACGCAACACTTTCTAAATTAAATCTTAAGGGAGACCCAAGTCAGTGACTAATTTGCCCAATAAACAAAAGGTCAGCCCCAATAAACAAAAGATAAGCCCCAATATACAAAAGATAAGCCACTATCTATTTTGGGCTGAGTATCTTCAATATCACCCAGTTATATTCGTCCCAAGTTTGCAAACAATTCTTAGGGCACACAACCTTAGACTTGGGGTTCTATCTTGAGACTTGTTGGTGTACTCCATACATTAGACTCTTCATGGTAACCTTTTAGACAACCTTATCAAGGACAACATATGAACCAATCTCAAACGGGTCCCTTCCGAACTTGAATTCTTATCAGACCCTCGGTGTTTGTCGTGGTGGTTGACTCAATATAATCATGTCACTGATATGAGGGTTGAGTTTATGAGTCCCATACCATTCTGCTTATGTGTCAGTCTCTCTTTCTCTAGCCTCTTTTGGGTATTCTCATACCTTCACCAAAATTATACCTATGGTCTATTTCAGACTAGAGCATGGTGTAAATTGTCATGGTAAGTCACGTTTCCTAGTGGGGTTGAGTCTAACTCATTGACTAAAGGACTATCTACAGAGATCTTTGCAGCCGGAGGTATTCCCTGCTGGGGGCAGGGTTCGTCGCAGGCTACAAAAGAAAACATGCTAAAATTTTCAGTTAAACGTGGACTTTTTCATGTGATTTCCCCATTTGAGGCCAACCCAAATGGTCAAATTGACCAAAGTCAACTCCACACTAAACTTGGGTCAAAATGACCTATTTGACTTAATCAAGCCTAATCCACTTGGGCTAGGCCTAATTGGAGTAGCCCATTATCTTAAGAGACTGATGAATACCATGAGTTATTACTCAATTTTTGTAAATGGTGACTAGGAGAGAGAAATCTCATTTCTCCAAGAATGGAGGAGAGAGAAAGAGAGGGATTAATGGCATTCATGGCTTAGGGAGATCAATAGCCACCATTTCCTCCTCTAATGTCTCCATTCAGTTTCCACAATCAATTTGGAGTTTAATGGCCATTCCTGGCCACTTGGGGGGGGGGGGGAATTTGAAGTGTTTTCACTTGGCCGAAAATGGCCATTAATGGCCATTCATGGCAATTAGGAGTTACACTCTTCCCCCTCCCCAATTAACCCATATAACTCCTTCAGTGGATGGAGAGGAGGAGTTTCCCCACCTTACCTGAAGAATTCGAGCCACCAAGACAGGAGTTGACATGGCCCCCAAAAGCTTGAGGCCGGCCATGGAGGAACACCCAATCGGCAAGCTTCAAGGCTCCACACAAGTCTGGTTCTTATCCTCTCTCTCTGTGGATAGATCCCATCAGGTTGCCTGCAAGGATTTGGGCCAATTGGTCCCAAATCCGGTAGGCCAAGAACTCCATTTTTTTATCTTTAATCCCGCCTCCATACCCCTGTTCCGTCCACCTCTGGCCGGCCAACCACCGCCAATCGCAGGCCACCACCTCAACGAAGGTGGCGGTGGCATTGGCCGGCCGGGACGGCGCTTAGGTGGCCGGGAAAACAAGGATAAAGGAGCTCTAGGTGAAGTTAATCCTGGCCATCGGCCAGTGGAAGAAGACAAATGGATGTCGTCCGTTCTGCTTCAAGTGTGCAAGATCTTCATATTAAATGTTATGATATATGTATTTCTGTCACATATTTTGCTGTACATAGATTAGTTTGTTAAAAATACTTGAGTCATCGGATCCGTCGATCTGAGTAGAAGAAGTCAATCGAACTGATAGTTGATTTCATCGAATTGAATCCGGAGTTCGTCGAACGGAATTCATTCGTCGAACACACCCTGGAGTTTGTCGAACTGATAGTTGAGTTTGTCGAACTCAACCCGGAATTCATTCGTCGAACACACTCTGGATTTCGTCGAACTGATAGTTGAGTTCAACGAACTGAACCCAGAGTTCGTCGAACGGAATTAATTCACCGATCTAATAGTTGAGTTCGTCGAACTGAACCCAGAGTTTGTCGAACGGAATTAATTCACGAACTGAATTAATTCGTCAAACTGAATTAATTCGTCGAACTGGGAGATATGATCTGCTGAACGGACTGGAGAACTAATTTCGTCGAACTTAAGCACATCGTTCGTCAAACGCAGAACAGATTTTGTCGAACGCACGCAGATCGGATTTCATCGAACTGAAGCACGGCGTTTGTCGAACGCAGAACAGAGTTCGTCGAACACAGATTGGAAGTTCGTCGAACGCAGAGATTTGTTCCAACACATTTTGTCATACTTCCTGCAGTATTTCATTTTAATTATTAAAAATACTAGGACCCCTCAAATGAAAAAGTGCCCAACATGAATGTTGTAGCCCTTGGTGTTTAGATTAAGTGAAAATTTGTTTCAGGTCAATAGGGGCACTATAGCTCCCTGTGGAGTCGTTTTACTAGGACTGGTCCCTAGGGAAGGACAGTCACAAATTCTTGAATATCTTCCTATTGGTAAATGGTATGGCCTTGAAATTTAAAACCTAGGCTATTTACACCAACCCACATATCATACCTAAAGATGGGAATTTTAGGGGAACCTTTTTCTAAGATTTTTGTAATAATTTCATATATCAAATATTAATTAACAAGTGGGTCAAATGACCTCCAATGCCCTCCAAATTTTGGTGAGAACTTCTTAGGGTTATCACCTGACCCTGGTAAAAATCTCAGCCCAACTGGGACTGATTTGGTTGAGTAATTTGTCAACCCAAGCTAGGTCAAATTGGGTCAAAGTTAGGGCGTGGTGTTTATCGTAGGGTATGGTGGTCAGAACTCATCACCATGAGTTGAAACCTTGGCCACAGGTTTAGGGTCACTCAAAACACCTTCATGAGTAAGATGGGGTTATTTGGAGGTGGATATGCCTTAGAACCCTAGTCTTACCCCTTGGGGTGCAGATAGAGATTGTGAAGGTATGTGGTCAAAATCTATAGAATGGCCATGGAACCTAGGAGATGTGTTCATGGATGTAATTATTCCCTAGGAAATTTTGAGAGAATTTTAGGAGAATTTATTCCCCCTAAATTAGGTCATAACCCCTTTAGGTAAACTTCTTTTAAGAGATATTTACATGCACAAATGATCTTGGATGAAGATGAAATCTTGGAGGTGCCTTTTTAATCATATTTTTGACCCCTGGTAATTTTTGTATAATTTATTTTATGATTTAACTAGTACTTCATCCTCAAGGCACCTAATTTGTCTTAATCTTAAGAAATATAATTAAGGGTTCAAAACTCTCTGGAAAAAAGTGCAACTTGGTGATAGGACATTTCAAAGCACTAGGAAGCTCTGTGAATTTTTATAGAATTTTTGGAAATTGTTATTAGTAGGCTACTTCACAACATGTGCAAATTAAGAATTATTTGGATTAATTATTTCTGTGAGGAAATTATTCCCATAAATTGTGAAACTCTGCAATTAAGCTTTTCTGGACACAATAGAGGTCTAGTAATTTTTCCCTAATTTTGGCATAAGTATTCTTGGTAGTTCCTTCATAAATCTTCAAGTTTGGATAGAGGATAAATATTAAAAACAAAGGACATTTCCTTATTGTAAAATTGTGATATTCATTACTTACTGTTATTTTGGCATGATAGATTTATCTTAATTTTATGGGAGCCATATCATAAGAATACCTTACACTTCATGCTCATATTCATACTTGGCAAATATTGGAGAAATGCTAATAAATGCAAATAATTAAAGAAAAAATATGATTCTCTGGATTTAGTTTTGAAACATCATGATATACCTCCAGTAAATATCTTGAGTAAGTTGGATGAATATTTGGAGTACCTCTACTTATAAGCTTCATATAGTTAGTTTGGTCTGCGTATAGTAAAAATGTGAAATTTGGATATTTAGGGGCCTACCAAGTGGAAGTGGCATATAGTTGGTGTACATGGTCAGGTTGAAGAGATTGAAGGTCACCAAAAGGAGTTTGGGTGATGAGGGTGTGCTTGGTGAGTTAAGGGTGAAGTTGTGCTCAGGATTGACGAAAGATCGTCTTTCCCTTAGCCTGTCATAAAATGCCTAGGGGTAATTCAAGAGAAATGACAAGAAGGGTATTCTTACGGGTAGCTACCAATAACATTAAGTGTCTTGAGAAAGGGAGCTTTAATGTGTCATCTCATTATAGTTCCTAGTACCGTAGCGAGCCCCTCACAGGGTAATCCTCAGGAAGTCCAAGGTTAACAATAAATTGTAAGGATAAGTTGATGTACAAGATTAACTTAATAATACGCACACCCACACCCCATAGTTACGGGAGGTTAGTTGGTTTGTTTGTACGAGCGGTAGGCTCAGTGGTTGAAGCAGTGGATTAGTTAGTCCGGTGAGCTTGTGACTCAGTAATGCTTGATGGTACGGACGGGTTGGTCCGGCGAGCCGTTGGCCCGGAAGGTTATGATGTCGAGCAGGTTAGCCCGGGGAGTTTATGGCTCGGGACATAGTAGAACATGTTTGCATGTGCATGAAGGTGGTGGGTCTTCGATATTGGACGATCGTTCACACCGACGTCAATACGTTGACTCGGCAAGTGTGGAATTTGCACTTAGCCATAAAAGTCTGGTGGTCCATCCAGTAAGAGTGCGCAGATGCTTCGCGGTTTTGCGTTGAGGCGTACGATAGGTCTAGGTTAGGTAGTTTGAATACCAACCTAAAGGTGGGCGAGGCCCAACCCACCACTTCTGTTTGCCACTACGGGAGTATCATGGGAGTCTTGCTAGCTCTAAAAAGGGGGAACTATAGGTCTGTGCACATAGAGTCATAGTGTGTGAGTTGCACTTATATGAACATAGCATAAACTGCATAACTCTGCATGTCATGGCATAAACATTTCATTTCAACCCCTACCCTATAGTATAAATTGGTTATGGGACTCTTTATACGATAGGCCTTGCTAAACGACCCCTTGGTCTATAGGTTTGTATGGGCATTCCTATAAATCAATGGTTATTTTTCTATCATATACATGTTTTTGTATACTGCCTTTACTTATTCTTTACCTGCTCTTACTATGCTTTATACTACTGCTTCAATTATCTATATACACATGTGTAGTTGTAGACACTTTCCGTAATAGATTCACCGTCATCTGCTCTTTGTTATACCCCTAGTTGTCCTCCGCTTCATCCTCCCACACAGTGCCTAGGAGCCATTGGGGGTGGGGTGGGGAACATAAAGCTTAGTCTTTTTGACTAACGGTCGGTGGACCATATCATTTTAGGGGATCGAAGAGACGCAGCAGCCCTAGAGGCCGGTGCAGATGGAGGCGGGCCAGTCCAGTACAGGAGCACAAGTTTCAGGATCAGTGAGTGATTAGTAGTTAGCTTCCGCGAGTGATCTTGTAGTGAGGACATGATGTATAGGGCATGAGCCCTTTATTGTTGTAACTTTGTTATTTCAGTTATACTATGTGGACATTTATTATATATAGCATGTGACTGTAGACTTGAACTTCTTTTTGTTTGTTTATACTTTTCTTCTTCTGTGATCGATATGGCTGGCAGGATCGGCGCTTTGTAATGGCGACCTTCCCGTGTGTTGGTGTCACCGCAAAGCGGCGGTTCTGGGCATAATACCCGGGTTTTTGAAAAAAAATGGGGTCTTACATAAGGTTCACCAAAGACCTGTTAGATCAATAGTCTTCCCTCCTGATCACCAACACTCCCATCCCAATCAAATGGTGAGGCAGAAGAGAAGGTATAACAGATATGAATGTTGGTGCTGTGGGAAAATAGGCCACTTTGCTCTGGACTGTTGGTTCAACCCAACATGACCCAATGCAAAGAGAGTGCAGAACCCTCAGTGGTGTGGCATTCCATTTTATCCTCCTAACAGGAACCAAGGACCCAAACCAAATTAGGTACCTATGGGAAATTAAATCTTCTTGTAGGTATGTCCAAATGCCAATCAATCTCCAATCTGGTATTTGGACAGTTGATGCTGTTAGTTATTGGGTGTAGACTTATCACCTAGAGGGGGGTGAATAGGTTTCTAAAATTATTTTATCCCATTTAGGTGCTCTTGTTTTCTGGATAATAGATTTAACGTTTAAGAGAGCACAACACAGAAAACACACAAAGACTTATAGAGGTTCTTCAAGACAGGGTGTCTTGCGTAGTCCTCTTTCCCTCTACGCCTACCTAGCATGGTGCTAGGCTCGGCAAACTCCGCCAATGTCTCCGGCCCACAAGCCTTACAACTCGAACCCGCAAGTCCCTGCAGCCTAGGCCCGCAAGCCCCTTCACTGCACCCAAGCCCGCAAGCTTGACACTTAGGCCCTCAAGCCTTTGCAGCCTAGGCCCTCAAGCTCCTTCACTGCACCCGAGCCCTCAGGCTCGACACTCAGGCCCTCAAGCCTTTGCAGCCTAGGCCCTCAAGCCCCTTCACTACACCCGAGCCCGTAAGCTCAACACGTTTGGACTAGCAAGTCCCTCTTCCCTAGCCCTCAAGCCTCACAGATCTCAAGCCCTCAAGCTCGACACACAGATCTGAGCACAAATCTTACAGATTTTGGCCCGCAAGCCTTACAAAGATAGATTTACAATATTGAATCTGCCTGATGGAGATCGACTTCTTTTCTTGAAGAAGATGAACCTTGACAGTGCAAATCTTCTTCAAGCTTCTTGCTGTGTCGGATGTTGACTGGCTTACTTTCTTGAACGATTCTTAGCAGTCAATGAAGCTTGACTACAACTTGAAGAACACAGAATAATCATTTTTTTCTTCCCTTATTTCTTTCTTCACCATCGCTTGTACTATTGTATTGCTAGGCGAGATTCTTTTTCGTTCCTTTCTCTCTCCTCTCTAGGGCATCACTATTCCCTTTTTATAGGACGGATGAGCCACTTAACGGTCACATATGATGTCCTATTCTGACAAATGCCCATGCCTTAAGAGCACGCGCTGATTGGACAATCAGGCGGCGGCATTAAAATCTGTCTTGACGATATTTCCATTGTTACGACGACAAGGACAATATCTCGACGACAGGACTTGTCGTTGTCTTGGACTTGGACAGATCTTCAAGTCTGCATCCTTCCTCTTCAGATAGAGATGTCTCTACGACACAGAACATCCCTTCTGCATTTGTACTTAAGACGACATGATGTCATCCAACCAATGTCGACACGATCTTCTTGTCTGCTCGATATCGTTGTAACAACTTTATCTTGTCGATGACATAATTGATATCATGTCGACAGACCATTCTTCACCAACTGCCCATCTTCACAACTACATCTTTAGTGTTCTCGACGTCACGTCTTCTTTTCGATGGTATAGTTGTCATCAATCTTACTTAGCCTCTCCAGCGACAAGGCTTCTTTACGACGATACCTGTCTTGTTCAGTCTTATCAACGACACAGTTTCTTGTCAACGATATCTTTGACAATGATCTTCTCTTTGCCTTTTCAACGGCATTTATTCTAACTTAGCCTTATCGACGTCAAGGCTTCTTGTCGACCACATCTTTGAGTCTTCTTCTTCATCTTCGACTTTCTGATATCGTCGTGTAGATGTCACAACACCATTACCATTCTGCCTTGCTCTGCATGTTATTGACAATATGCCTGATGTTGTCGATGATACGCTTGATCCTTTTCGACGACACAGACACAATCATCCTTCTTTGCTTTTCCCATCATTTCAACGATGTGCCTATACTTGTCGACGATATGACCAGCTTTTTTCGAAGATATTATACTTAGGCAGGTTATTGAGGTACTGGACATATTGTCTTATCTCTGCAAGCGTGAACTAGATATGATATTAGATACAATTTGTACTTATCATTGAGCTGAGCACTTCTTCAAATCAGGAACACTGTTGGGCACTGTTCCCAACAATCTCCCCCTTTTTAAAGAAGTCATAACCCACTCAATGATAAAGTACATCTTAAGCAAATAAGCATATAATGATGACATTGCAGCTATATTTGAGTGAACACGGAATTTGACAAATATTACTTCAATTATAAATAGTGCCAAATGTTTTCAAATGATTTTGACATTTCTACATTTAGCCCCTTAAATATTTGGCCATCAATATCTCTGGCGCCCTCATAGCAGCCTCACCCTTTGCTTTCTTGGCACTGGCTTCCAGCTCCTTTTCAGCTTGTCTGATGAAGTATTCAAACGGTTTGGGATGATACTTGAGAGGTTTAGGAGCATCACTTGGGATTTTACCTGCTTGGTTGTCCCTTTTGTGACTCCTTCTCGATTTTTCTTGATCTTCATATTTAGCCCATTCTTGAGGACTGTATACATTGTATCGTTCACCTTTATTATCTTTCACTTGTTCCCATGCTTTTAGAATGATGGTTCTGGATTTGGTACTCCATCTTTCATAGTCATCCTTTTTCTCCATTTCCTCCCTGTACTTTCTCTTCCTCATTTTTACTTCTTCATCCTCCAGTGCTTCCTTCTCTTTACCTTTACCAGTGGCAGTATCAGGAATATCTGCATGTTGCTCTTCAGCAGGGTACTCTTCAGCAGGCTCATCAAAATATAGATGAGGCAGATTCATTGCTTCCCTGATGGTATTTGTGTTCCAGATGGCATGCTCACCACTGGCCATTATTATTGATTTCTCCACCTTTATGACTTCTTCAGATATCCCCCTTTGGAGATTCTCCTCAGAAGCCAATATCTTGTTTTTAAGCATGTGGATTCCTGCTTCCAAGTGATTCTTGGTCTCAAGCAGATCATTGTCTAGATCCTTATTGTGGTGATCTAGACTTTCTTGAAGATTAGTTGTGTTCAGTCATCCTCTTGGTGGATGCAATGTAGGCCTTTTCTTGCTGAAAATCAATGCCTGATTGACCCCTAAATTAGATAGATCCTTGTGAGTAAGGGCTGTCTCTTTGGCAGTATACTCTTGTAGATTCTTCACATCATTTCTCAGGCTCTCAGTTTCAGCAGATAGTTCCCTTTTCAGTTCATTGACCGCAGAGATAACATAACTTTCAATTTTTAATCTTTGCTCTTCCAGGAGCATCTTTATCTGAGACAATAGTGAGAACTCCATTGGTCTATTCTCTAGAGGTGAACTAGCTTGTTCTGGTTCATCTTCTTCATTCCCTTCAATTATTGGAGATAGAGGTTTTCTGATGGGTGATTAGTTTGGCCCTTTTACCTTTTCAGGACTTGGCAGATCTCTGTTAGTCTCATCATTAGAATACTCTAGCTTCTCTTCTTGAGGATCTTTACATGGGTCCTCTTGGTCTACTGATCCATGATGGACATCATCCTCAGCCCCAATGATCTTATTGATCACTTCTTCCACTTGAGCAGAGAGTTCACCATTCTTCTCCCCCTCAGTGTCAGCATCCTCTTGCTCAGTTGCTACTGTTTCCATTGTTCCAAATCCTAGACTTAGGGCAGAGGTCTGGAGGGAGACATTTCTTTTCTCTACAGACACTTCAAAGTCAGACTAGTCTGAGCTGTTTCCTGATTCACTTTCTTCTGATGATCTTTCTCCCTTCCTCTTGTAACAGTCTTGGCCCAAGCCTCACCGGGTCTTGCCGCCCCAGGAACTGCCGGCACCGACGTCCCAGGCCCATTCTGGGAGCGGCCTGACCAGTCAACACTGGCCCCGTCCTAGGACACTGGCACCATCGGTTCAGCCTGACCACAACTGGTCAACAACAAGCCTGCAGGTCGTACACCTCAACCCTCTCTGGCCTGCCACAGGGCACAGCGGGTTGTTGGAGGGGGGCACGAACCCACAACCTCCCTTTGATGAGAATTGAGCCAGTTAAGCGGCAGCGCGCGGACTTCCCAGGAGGTCACCCATCCCGTTACTACTCCAGCCCGAGCACGCTTAACTACGGAGTACTTTCAATTCTCATCACCAACTGAGCTGATGAGAATTGAAAGTACTCTGTAGTTAAGCGTGCTCGGGCTGGAGTAGTCACGGGATGGGTGACCTCCTGGGAAGTCCGCGCGCTGCCGCTTAACTGGCTCAATTCTCATCAAAGGGAGGTTGTGGGTTCGTGCCCCCCTCCAACAACCCGCTGTGCCCTGTGACAGGCCAGAGAGGGGTTGAGGTGTACGACCTGCAGGCTTGTTGTTGACCAGTTGTGGTCAGGCTGAACCGATGGTGCCAGTGTCCTAGGACGGGGCCAGTGTTGACTGGTCAGGCTGCTCCCAGAATGGGCCTGGGCCGTCGGTGCCGGCAGTTCCTGGGGCGGCAAGACCCGGTGAGGCTTGGGCCAGGACTGTTACAAAAAGTGCACTTTTTGTAACAGTCCTGGCCCAAGCCTCACCGGGTCTTGCCGCCCCAGGAACTGCCGGCACCGACGGCCCAGGCCCATTCTGGGAGCAGCCTGACCAGTCAACACTGGCCCCGTCCTAGGACACTGGCACCATCGGTTCAGCCTGACCACAACTGGTCAACAACAAGCCTGTAGGCCGTACACCCCAACCCCTCTCTAGCCTGCCACAGGGCACAGCGGGTTGTTGGAGGGGGGCACGAACCCACAACCTCCCTTTGATGAGAATTGAGCCAGTTAAGCAGCAGCGCGCGGACTTCCCAGGAGGTCACCCATCCCGTGACTACTCCATCCCGAGCACGCTTAACTACGGAGTACTTTTCAATTCTCATCACCAACTGAGCTGTAGCTCAGTTGGTGATGAGAAGTGAAAGTACTCCGTAGTTAAGCGTGCTCGGGCTGGAGTAGTCACGGGATGGGTGACCTCCTGGGAAGTCCACGCGCTGCCGCTTAACTGGCAGCTCAGTTGGTGATGAGAAGTGAAAGTACTCCGTAGTTAAGCGTGCTCGGGCTGGAGTAGTCACGGGATGGGTGACCTCCTGGGAAGTCCACGCGCTGCCGCTTAACTGGCTCAATTCTCATCAAGGGAGGGCGTGGGTTCGTGCCCCCCCCCCCCCTCCAACAACCCAATGTGCCCTGTGGTAGGCCAGAGAGGGGTTGGGGTGTACGACCTGCAGGCTTGTTGTTGACCAGTTGTGGTCAGGCTGAACCAATGGTGCCAGTGTCCTAGGACGGGGCCAGTGTTGACTGTTCAGGCCGCTCCCAGAATGGGCCTGGGCCGTCGGTGCCGGCAGTTCCTGGGGGTCAGTGACCCGGGGATGGGCTTGGGCCAGGACTGTTACACCTTTTCACATCCTCTGCAGTCTTCAACTGCTTGGGAGGCTTAGTCAGAGTTTTCTCCTATCTTTCTAGTATCCTGATGTCCATCCTTCTCATGTGATAGATTTTTATGCCATACTTCTTGTTGAAGCTTTCAGGGTAGGATAATAGTAGATATAGTGATATTATTCTTCCCAAATTTGGAACTTGAAAGCTGTCTTGAATCCTCTTGAAAATAATCTGACTCCAATTGGTCTTCTTACTTAGGATTATCCTTGCCATTATCTCGAACATGGTCTTGGATATCCTATCATGCGACCCTACCTTGCAAAGGAGGGCTTTTCCTACAATGTCACCCATGAGTTTCCCTTGTTGATTTAAATTCTTTCTTTCCAGAGACCCATAGGTCTTGCTGGAGTGACTGCACCATTCCAGAGCCTTGTTAAGGTCTTCCTGGGTGACCTTTTCATCTTCCTCCCCCTTGGCGAAGGTCGTCAGCTGAAGAACCCTAGACAAACTCTTGGGATTCGCCTTGACCTTTATCCCATTGATCAAGCTTTTTACAGACGTTCCTTTTGAGCCACCCTTGGCATTCGATTAGAACTACAACACTTCCCTTTTCAATATTACTGTTGACTCTGAGAGAGCGAACTCCAGGCCGATGGTGTTTAATTGCTTAATGGCGCTCTGAATCTCTTCTGGCCCTTCTGAGAAACCGCCCCTCACTACTTCGCTTCCTTCATAGAGAAATCCTTCCTTCTTTGGCGCCATTTCTTACTTGATCGGAGAGGATTCTAGTTCACTCGACTCGTTCACTCTTCGAAGACGTAGAGAGCATGACATATTTTTAGGGCTAATGTAGAAATTGTTTTAACCTTAAGACATCTGCCTTATTTATAGTTTCCGAGTTGGAAGACGAAGTGTCATTTGTTAAATGTCTGATTAACTCGAGTTAAGCTGTTGTGATTGGTTAAGCTCAGATTTGTTTAAGAGTCCATTGATAATTAGGTATCATCGAGACACAAATTCGATGTCGAGGAATCATTCCGACGATACCAATCATCATTTCGACGATATAGTTTAGCGTTCAAAACAATATTGTTCTTTTTCACTATTTTGTATGATCAGTGCAATGCTTTAGCAGTGCCATGCATATGAGCTCCTTGAGTGACAGCTTTTGCTTAATTAAAATTATCTTTAATAAAATGATAAAGATGAGGTTATGTATTGAACATCAATATAGTTACCTTCATCTTAGCTTTTATATCTTCTTGAGCTAGTAGCTCCCCCTTGATGTGATGTCTACTTATCTTTATTTTTAGCTCCCCCTTGACCAGTGCATCTTGGCATGTGGTGAGGCTTTTCTTAGTCCAGAGTTAAGCCTGGATCACATATTGTCCATAATCCTTGTTTGCCTTTTATTGGCTAAATGGACTTCCCTGCAAAACGGATTTAATATACCTTAGGAACCCAAGGTGACTTGGGTCCTAGGTTCTTGTTAGCATAATAGGGAATTCTTCTACTAACCTCAGCCAATCCAGGAGGTCTCTCCTTTGCACTAGGCACACAAGGGTTGTGCCAACAGTCAATGGCAAAGTGTCCCACTTTGTCATAGCACTAACATTCATGGATGTTGTATCTTCTTTTCTGAACAATTTTTGAAGTGGGTGGAGAATCATAATTCTTATGTTCAGTAGAGAAGGCAGCAGTATTCTTCCTATCTCTCTCAGCCAAGGGCTGACTAGCTACTCTAGTATAATTATTTCTTCTTGACTTTATCTGTTGGTCAGCAACAGATGTCAGCTTGGTAGCTGACATGGTGTTGATGACATCAGATATGATCAAGTGAGAGTTGATTATACTGGTGCTACCAGCCTGCTTCTTATCAGGAAGAGATTGGGAAGGTGTTGATCATTTACCCTTGAAGGTGGGGGCTGAGGCACCAAACACAAATGGTCCATGATGGGCCATTTGGATTTCTTCATGGGGAGCCTTCAATGCACTCATTCCCATGCCCTTTCTCTTCTCATAGTTTAGAGCATTTCTCAAGCTATTAGAGCTTCCATTCATCCAGTGACCATAGACATTGTCCTGGTCATATTCGTTAGAGGGAAGCACTACCTTCTGAAAGGTGGTATGAGACTCTCCTTTAGTTTTGCCCCTTTTTCCATTTCCAGCATCTACTGACCCCTTTTTGAAACTGATAAGTAGTATTTTTATAACTTTTTAATAGAAAATTTTGTAAATAGTTAATTTGTATTTTCCTTTTTTTATGTCATTTCTAGGTCATAAGTGTTTATTTTGAAATTCTGTTTCTAATTTAACTTAATTTTAATTTTTGCAGAATTTTGGGACAAATTGGAGAAATTGACAAGTACACGCCCTCAGTCATGCCCGTGACCAAGGGCGTGTAACCTAAAGATCAGTCCAGAGTCGATGCCGCGCCAATTGAGCTAGTCCACAGCGAGTCACGCCCTCGGTCACGCCCGGGACCCAGTGTCACGCCCGTGACTAGGGGCGTGTAATATTAGAATCTTCCCAGCTGGCTGCTGACGAGACGTGGAGATGCTGTCGAGAAGTCAACTTAAGTCACGCCCGTGACCCACATGTCACGGTCGTGACTTGCCCGCGTGATCTCTGCTTCGCCGCCTCGCCGAATTCCAGCCCACGCCGAATTTAATGAAGCCATCCAAAGTCACGCCCGTGACCAAAATTACACGGGCGTGTAATGTCCACTTTTCGCCGCGCCGTCCAGAAATCCCACGCCGCTACCGGATCCGATGTGAATAGTGCAGTCACGCCCTAGGTCACGCCCGTGACCGAGGGCGTGTAACTTGAAATTTTCGCCTATAAATTCAGAGGCTCTCCTTGAGTCCAGGGTTCAGAATTTTGGAGTGGGGGAGGTGCTGTTAGAGCTGAGAGTGAGTTTTTCAAGTGCTTGTTCATGTCTTTTCTTTAGCTTTCATGTTCTCTTATTTCCTTTCATGCAATATTTTTAAATTTTCATGTACTAGTTTTTCTTAAGCTTGTAACCTTCATTTTCCTTAGCTTTGCACTTTTAAATTAAGGCTTGTAATAGTTTTTTTGATTTTCAATAAAAATTAGTTTCCTCTTTCATGTTCTTTTTCTCCTTAAGTAATTTCTTCCTTTCATGCAATGTCAATTTCTCTTTCCTTTCATGCAATGTTTTATCTTTTCATTTAGCTTGCAATTAGTTTTAATTTTAGTTAAGTAAAATCAAACCTCAAATTTTCGTCGATAAGATAATGGTGATTTTCCTCGAAGTAGAAGTAATCAACGCGCCCCGTGGAATACGACCTTGATATTCCCAAATATCCTATACTATAGACGATAAGGTACACTTGCCTTAATCGAATGTAGTTTTGGAGAAAAATCTTTAACCTTCGCTTAAATTTCAAAACCGAAAAATCTATATCAAGTTTTTGGCGCCGTTGCCGGGGACTTTGCGTGGATATTTTGAAAAGAGGATAGCTATTAATTTTATCATGCTTCTTTTTATTTTATTTTGCTTTTTCTAAATTTCAAAAAGAAAAAAAAATTTAGTTTTTTTTCTTCCTTTCTTCTCTTTTTAGTGTATGACCCGAGGTAGCACTTCGATTCTTCCTTTTGATCCGGAGATCGAGCGAACCCTTTTGAGGCACCGCCGTTCTCGTGATCAGGGAAATCAAGTAGAATCCGAAGAGTCCATCGGGGACACTAACACAGCGAATATGGATCATAATCATAATCCTCTTAATCTTAACGAGCCAAATCCTGATGAGGACGCGCAACGGACCATGTCCTATTATGCGCGGCCGAATTTGGAAGGAACACAATCGAGTATTGTTCGCCCCACAGTGGCGAACAATAATTTTGAGATCAAGTCCAGCATCATACAAATGGTGCAACAATCGGTGACCTTTGATGGTCAACCGGACGAGGATCCAAATTCACATATTTCTTACTTTCTTGAAATTTGCGGCACTTTTAAGATCAATGGCATCACCGATGACGCCATTCGATTACGTCTTTTTTCCTTTTTCTTTGTGGTCTAAGGCCAAGCAGTGGTTGGGCTCCCTACCTAGGGGATCCAACACTACATGGGCCGAAATGGCGGAAAAATTTCTCAATAAATATTTCCGGCCTTCAAAGACCGCTAAATTGCGCACGGATATTGCGTCGTTCATGCAAATCGACTCGGAGACTCTCTATGACACAGGGGAGCGCTTTAAGGAGCTTTTGCGCTGATGCCCTCACCACGCACTTGCCACTTGGCAACAAGTGCAAATATTTTATAATGGCTTAAATCTCCAAACGAGGCAAATGATTGATGTCGCCGCCGGGGGGACATTAAATGACAAAACCCTGGTCGCCGCTCAAGAGCTTTTCGAAGAGATGGCCACAAAGGCGTATCAATGGAACATGCCCCGAGAGCGGCCTAAAACGCCGGCCGGAATTTTTGGAATAGACGCAAACGCGAGTGGCGGAGATGACTGCTTCCTCTGCCACTCCTCCTTGGGCTAATAACGTTTTAATTGAAGAACATGTTGACTACATGGGAAATCCGCCTCGGCCTTCCTATAACCCCAACACCGCTCCGTATAACAACACATACAATGCGGGTTATAGGAATCATCCGAATTTCTCATGGAGCAACCAAGGAAATGCTCAGCGTCCTATGAATTTAAATCAACCTCCCCCTAATCAACTTCTTAACTTAACTCCGCCTCCAAATTTGATTTCTCAAAATTTTAATCCATCCGGTTTTCCACCGCAACATCAAAAACTCTCTCCGCTTGAAGAGGTTTTTGCAAAATATGTTGCTACAAATGAAATGAACATCCGGAACCTTACCGGATCGATCAAAAATTTAGAGAATCAAGTGGGCCAACTCGCAAAGATGATTTCTGAGCGTCAGCAAGGAGCACTACCGGGGAATACCGAGCAAAATCCAAAGGAGAACGCGCATGCGATTACACTCCGAAGCGGGAAGGACGTGGTTCAAAAACAGGACGAACCCAAGGTAATTTCCTCTCCTCCTCCTACTTTTAATTCATCTTCGAATTTGCCCGCTACGATAGCTCCGCACGCTTCTATTCTAAATCCGCGCACTCTTACTTCTAATATTCCGTATCCATCTAAATTTAAAAATGAGTGCGCCGAAAAAAATTATAAAAAAAATTTAGATGTTTTAAAACAAATCCATATTAATGTACCTTTCTGCGAGGCTATCTCACAAATGCCTAAATATGCGAAATATCTTAAGGAGTTGCTCTCCAATAAGAAAAAGTTAGAAGATATTTCGCATATTTCTTTAAACGCAGAATGCTCCGCGGTTGTACCCAATAAATTGCCTAAAAGAGCAAATGACCCGGGACGGTTCTCTATCCCATGTCTATTTGGCAATTCGTTAGTCAAACACGTCTTAGCGGATCTTAGAGCAAGCATCAACCTTATGCCGTTTTCTTTGTTCAAAAAGCTAGGTCTAGGAAATCCAAGGCCCACTCGAATGAGTATTAAATTAGTGGATCGTTCTTTAAAATATCTGATAGGAATAGTGGAGGACGTGCTCGTCAAGGTTGACAAATTCATCTTCCCGGTGGATTTTGTCATTCTTGACATCGAAGAGGATGCCGAAGTACCCCTCATACTCGGCCGCCCCTTCCTTGCCACCTCCCGCGCTATTATAGACGTAAGTAACGGAAAGCTCCTCCTACGGGTTGGAGACGATGAAGTTACTTTCGGCATAAATTCCTCGATGCGGAACACACTAGAAAATGACGATTCGTGTTTTTACTTGGAAGAGTGTTGTGAGTTCGATTCATCCCTCGAGTTAGTTCCATCGGCAAGTAGTGATTCCGAACCCGTAGAGCTCTTTTATGATGAAGAAGGAGTTTCTCACCCCACACCACCCGAACCATTACTTTTAGAAAAATTAAAAATCAAGACTTCTTAGGAAGAACCACCCGTATTAGAGTTGAAACAACTCCCCCCTCACCTTAAATATTTGTTTTTGGAAAAAGAGTCTAAGCTACCTGTCATCATTTCATCCGATCTTAGCAACTCAGAAATTTCTGAGTTGACTATAGTCTTAAGAAAGCACCGCCACGCAATTGCGTGGCAATTATCGGATATTAAGGGTATAAACCCATCTTTCTGCACTCATAAAATCTTTCTTGAAGAAAATTCCCGCAACTCAGTCCAGCCTCAACGACGATTAAACCCGAACATGAAAGAAGTCGTTAAGGCCGAAGTTATAAAACTTCTGGACGCGGGAATCATCTACCCGATATCAGATAGTACTTGGGTTAGCCCAGTACAAGTCGTGCCAAAGAAAGGTGGTGTCACGGTAGTTGCAAACGAAAATAACGAATTGATCCCAACCCGTACTGTTACGGGTTGGCGGATGTGCATCGACTATCAGAAACTAAATGATGCCACCCTTAAGGATCACTTCCCTCTACCATTTATCGACCAAATTTTAGAGCGCCTCTCGGGTCACTCCTACTACTGTTTTCTCGATGGTTTGTCGGGATACTTCCAAATCCCGATTTCGCCCGACGACCAAGAGAAAATCACTTTCACTTGTCCCTTTGGCACCTTCGCTTATCGAAGGATGCCATTCGGTCTTTGTAACGCACCATCTACATTCCAAAGATGTATGCTGGCAATATTTGACGAGTTAGTAGAGGAGGTGATGGAAGTATTTATGGACGACTTCTCCGTATACGGAAGTTCATTTGAAAACTATTTAAAAAATCTCGAGCGCGTGTTGCAGCGATGTGAGGAAACGAATTTAGCGCTTAATTGGGAAAAATGTCATTTTATGGTCAAGGAAGGACTAGTCCTTGGCCATAAAATTTCAGGCAAGGGGATCGAGGTCAATAGGGCCAAGATCGAAGTAATTGAAAAGCTCCCCCCTCCAACAAACGTAAAAGCTATTAGGAGTTTTCTAGGCCACGCGGGGTTCTATCGGCGCTTTATACAAAATTTTTCCAAAATCACAAAGCCGTTAACCCATCTTCTCGAGAAAGAATCATCTTTTCTCTTTAACGATGAATGTCATTTAGCCTTTCAACTTATCAAAGAAAAACTTATAAACTCCCCGATTCTAGTCGCCCCAGATTGGTCGCTCCCTTTTGAAATCATGTGCGACGTGAGTGATATTGCGGTTGGTGCCATTGTAGGCCAACGGGTGAGTAAGTATTTTCACCCGATCTATTATGCGAGCAAAACACTCACGTCGGCACAAGCAAACTACACCACGACTGAGAAGGAACTTCTAGCAATCATTTTCGCCTTCGATAAGTTCAGGTCGTATATCACTCTCTCAAAAGTTATCGTCTTCACAGATCACTCCGCGCTTAGGTATCTCTTGAGTAAATCGGACGCCAAGCCTCGTCTTTTGCGATGGATCCTCCTCTTGCAGGAGTTTGACTTAGAGATCAGGGATAAACGAGGAGCCAAAAACTTGGCGGCCGATCACCTTTCTCGTTTAGAAAATCCCTCCTCGGAAGCATTAATAGAGGCCGACATTAACGATAAATTTCCCGAAGAGCGCCTCCTAGCTCTCGAAAATATTAATTCATCTTCTACCCCCTGGTTTGCGGATTTGGCTAACTATTTAGTAGCAAGGGTCCTGCCAAAAGAATTCTCGAGTCAGCAAAAGAAGAAATTCTTTTCTGATTTAAAGAATTACTTCTGGGAGGACCCCTTTTTATTCCGTGTATGCGCAGACTAGGTTGTGAGAAGATGTGTTTCAAGTGAGGAAGGCCTTAAAATTTTACGTCATTGTCATGAGGGACCCACCGGTGGTCATTATCATTCGAACCAAACCGCGAGGAAGGCGCTGGAGGCGGGATTTTATTGGCCCACGCTCTTCAAAGATGCTCACACCCTTGTGAGTACTTGCGACAGCTGCCAGCGGTCGGGGAACATCTCTCGCCGGGATGAGATGCCCCAAAACATTTTCTTAGAATGCGAAATTTTCAACCTTTGGGGTATCGATTTTGTTGGTCCTCTCCCTCCCTCTTTTTCAAATAAATATATTCTAGTGGCGGTCGACTACGTATCGAGGTGTGCGGAAGCGCAAGTTCTCCCCACCAACAATGCGCGAGTCGTCGTTAATTTCTTAAAAAAGTTATTTTCTCGATTTGGCACGCCGCGCGCTATTTTGAGTGATCGGGGCACCCATTTTTGCAATAGTCAATTTACAAAAATTTTAGCAAAATATGGTGTCACGCACAAATTATCCACCGCATATCACCCACAAACGAGAGGCCAAGTCGAAGTTGTTAATCGAGAATTAAAACGGATTTTAGAAAAAATAGTTTCTATTAATCGGAAGGATTGGGCAATAAAGCTCGATGACGCGCTATGGGCCTATCGAACGGCGTACAAGACCGTTATCGGTTGTACACCGTATCGAATGGTTTATGGCAAGGCTTGCCACCTTCCGGTTGAATTAGAACACCGCGCATTTTGGGCGCTTAAATTTTTAAACCTCGATTCCACTCTAGCGGGAGAACAAAGAAAATTCCAAATGAACGAATTAGATGAGTGGCGAGCAAATGCGTATGAGAGCAATAAATTATATAAGGTGCGAACAAAGTTTTATCACGATAAGCATATAAAATTTCCAGAAACTTTTTCGCCGAGCGATCTCGTCCTCCTTTATAATTCCCGTCTTCGCCTTTTTCCGAGAAAACTAAAATCCCGATGGTCCGGACCCTTTATTGTTAAAGAGGTTTGGTCCTATGGGACAATTTTAATTCCCCACCAGGAAAAAGGTACTTTCAAAGTTAACGGGCACCGCCCTAAATTATATCTTCCGGGAGAGTTAACTAATGAAAAGAGTGATTCGATTGTATTTCAACCTATAATATGATGGGCAAGTGGGTCAAGCTACGCGACCTTAAACAAAGCGCTTTTGGGAGGCACCCCAAAGTTATCTTTTTATTGTTTTCTCTTGTTCTTTAACATATTTTGTAGGTAATCGTCGCTTCCCCGCGCAAACTTCAAAAAAATCAGGGAAGCCCTTTCTCTTTCTTCCTTCTCTTTTTTCATGCATTTCCTTTTTGTTTTGTCTTGCACTTTATTTTCTTTTACTTCATACTTAGTTTTAAACATTGGGGACAATGTTTAACTTTAAGTATGGGGGTGTAAATAGTTCTTTGTAAATAGTTGTTAAATTAGAAAATTTTCAAACCAAAAAAAAATTTATATTTTCTTATGTTTTCTTCTATTTTAGCACTTGTAAAACCCAAAAACTCAAAACAAATTTAGAAAATAGAAAAATTTAAATCTTGGAAAGGGACGTTTGGGACCTCACCCCATCTCACCTCCTAGTACCGTGAGAACCCTTCACGGGGTATACCTCGGGAAGTCCAAGAATTAGCAAAAAAATTGTTAGCTTTTTAGTATTTATTTTTGTTTATTTCTTATCAAAAATCCAAAAAAAAGATAATATCAAAATTCAAAAAAATATATGAAAAAACTTAAAATACAAAAAAATTTAAATCTTATACCTCCCCTATTTGTTGTTTTTGTGATTTCTTAGAAATCTAGTTGAGAATGTTTATAAGCATGTTTAAGTTTTTAATTGGCAAAAATTTTGCTTATCATAGTTTGTTAATTTTAAATTTGAGGTAATCTTGATTTAAGAATCATCTTATGATTTTAAATTGATTAGAGAATTTATTTAGCATGACTTCTCTTTTTATTTTTAAATGGCTTCATTTTGTAGTAAATTTTCTAAACCTCTTTAGATTTCAATTATATTTTCTTCTAACTTTTTAGATCTTAGGAAATTTAATGTTACTAGAATTTGCTCTCAATATAATTTAAAGCTAGCTAGATTTATTTCCCTTCCTTACCCCCTTTGTGGCATAAAAAATGAAGTTTAAAAGATCATATGTCATGGGAATAAGAGGATAAAATTCATTATTCCCTAAAACATATGCACCCAAAATATTTGAAAAGGTTATATGGCATGGAGTAAGAGGATAAAATTCATTACTCCTAAACCATATACATTTTGGGTTGTTATTAGAAGAGAAAAAAAAATATAAAGGTGAGAGGAAAAAATTCATCACCTCAAATCAAAGATCTCTTCTCATGCTAAATTTTATGAAATCCCCCTTAGCCAATTATCATTGTTCTAGTTTTAGTTGAAAATTATGGAGAGAGCAATATTTAGTAATTTACTTTTCCTTAAGTTTCTTTTAAGGTAGAGTTCTTATAATTTTAATTTAATTTAGTTTTATAATTTCTACAATTTTGTCAAACTAAATAATTTTCTTGAGAAGTTCTTGCCTAAACATTTTTCCCTCTTTTCAAATCATCATCATAATTTAAGACTTAACTCCCCCTTGAATTTGCTCTTAACTTAACTTTTGGTTAAATGAAATTTTAGTTTTAAATTAAAATTTTTTTAAGGATGTCTTATAAATTATGTCTCACACTTTTGCTCTGGAATAGCAAAACCTCAAATATTGGGGTATTTGATAAGTAGTATTTTTATAACTTTTTAATAGAAAATTTTGTAAATATTTAATTTGTATTTTCCTTTTTTTATGTCATTTCTAGGTCATAAGTGTTTATTTTGAAATTTTGTTTCTAATTTAGCTTAATTTAAATTTTTGCAGAATTTTGGGACAAATTGGAGAAATTGACAAGTACACGCCCTCAGTCACGCCCGTGACCAAGGGCGTGTAACCTAAAGATCAGTCCAGAGTCGATGCCGCGCCAATTGAGCTAGTCCACAGCGAGTCACGCCCTCGGTCACGCCCGTGACCCAGTGTCACGCCCGTGACTAGGGGCGTGTAATATTAGAATCTTCCCAGCTGGCTGCTGACGAGACGTGGAGATGCTGTCGAGAAGTCAACTTAAGTCACGCCCGTGACCCACATGTCACGACCGTGACTTGCCCGCGTGATCTCTGCTTTGCCGCCGCGCCGAATTCCAGCCCACGCCGCATTTAATGAAGTCGTCCAAAGTCACGCCCGTGACCAAAATTACACGGGCGTGTAATGTCCACTTTTCGCCGCGCCGTCCAAAAAGCCCACGCCGCTGTCGGATCCGATGTGAATAGTGCAGTCACGCCCTAGGTCACGCCCGTGATCGAGGGCGTGTAACTTGAAATTTTCGCCTATAAATTCAGAGGCTCTCCTTGAGTCCAGGGTTCAGAATTTTGGAGTGGGGGAGGTGCTGTTAGAGCTGAGAGTGAGTTTTTCAAGTGCTTGTTCATGTCTTTTCTTTAGCTTTCATGTTCTCTTATTTCCTTTCATGCAATGTTTTTAAATTTTCATAAACTAGTTTTCTTAAGCTTGTAACCTTCATTTTCCTTAGCTTTGCACTTTTAAATTAAGGCTTGTAATAGTTTTTTTTATTTTCAATAAAAATTAGTTTCCTCTTTCATGTTCTTTTTCTCCTTAAGTAATTTCTTCCTTTCATGCAATGTCAATTTCTCTTTCCTTTCATGCAATGTTTGATCTTTTCATTTAGCTTGCAATTAGTTTTAATTTTAGTTAAGTAAAAACAAACCTCAAATTTTCGTCGATAAGATAATGGTGATTTTCCTCGAAGTAGAAGTAATCAACGCGCCCCGTGGAATATGACCTTGAATTCCTAAATATCCTATACTATAGACGATAAGGTACACTTGCCTTAATCGAATGTAGTTTTGGAGAAAAATCTTTAACCTTCGCTTAAATTTCAAAACCGAAAAATCTATATCAAGTTTTTGGCGCCGTTGCCGGGGACTTTGCGTGGATATTTTGAAAAGAGGATAGCTATTAATTTTATCATGCTTCTTTTTATTTTATTTTGCTTTTTCTAAATTTCAAAAAGAAAAAAAAATTTAGTTTTTTTTTTCTTCCTTTCTTCTCTTTTTAGTGTATGACCCGAGGTAGCACTTCGATTCTTCCTTTTGATACGGAGATCGAGCGAACCCTTTTGAGGCACCGCCGTTCTCGTGATCAGGGAAATCAAGTAGAATCTGAAGAGTCCATCAGGGACACTAACACAGCGAATATGGATCATAATCATAGTCCTCCTAATCTTAACGAGCCAAATCCTGATGAGGACGCGCAACGGACCATGTCCTATTATGCGCGTCCGAATTTGGAAGGAACACAATCGAGTATTGTTCGCCCCACGGTGGCGAACAATAATTTTGAGATCAAGTCCAGCATCATACAAATGGTGCAACAATCGGTGACTTTTGATGGTCAACCGGACGAGGATCCAAATTCACATATTTCTTACTTTCTTAAAATTTGCGGCACTTTTAAGATCAATGGCGTCACCGATGATGCCATTCGATTACGTCTTTTTCCTTTTTCTTTGCGGTTTAAGGCCAAGCAGTGGTTGGGCTCCCTACCTAGGGGATCCATCACTACATGGGCCGAAATGGCGGAAAAATTTCTCAATAAATATTTCCCGCCTTCAAAGACCGCTAAATTGCGCACGGATATTGCGTCGTTCATGCAAATCGACTCGGAGACTCTCTATGACACATGGGAACGCTTTAAGGAGCTTTTGCGCCGATGCCCTCACCACGCACTTGCCAATTGACAACAAGTGCAAATATTTTATAATGGCTTAAATCTCCAAACGAGGCAAATGATTGATGCCGCCGCCGGGGGGACATTAAATGACAAAACCCTGGTCGCCGCTCAAGAGCTTTTCGAAGAGATGGCCACAAAGGTGTATCAATGGAACATGCCCGGAGCGTGGCCTAAAATGCCGGCCGGAATTTTTGGAATAGACGCAAACGCGAGTGGCGGAGATGACTGCTTCCTCTGCCACTCCTCCTTGGGCTAATAATGTTTTAATTGAAGAACATGTTGACTACATGGGAAATCCGCCTCGGCCTTCCTATAACCCCAACACCGCTCTGTATAACAACACATACAATGCGGGTTATAGGAATCATCCGAATTTCTCATGGAGCAACCAAGGAAATGCTCAGCGTCCTATGAATTTAAATCAACCTCCCCCTAATCAACTTCTTAACTTAACTCCGCCTCCAAATTTGATTTCTCAAAATTTTAATCCACCCGGTTTTCCACCGCAACATCAAAAACTCTCTCCGCTTGAAGAGGTTTTTGCAAAATATGTTGCTACAAATAAAATGAACATCCGGAACCTTACCGGATCGATCAAAAATTTAGAGAATCAAGTGGGCCAACTCGCAAAGATGATTTCTGAGCGTCAGCAAGGAGCACTACCGGGGAATACCGAGCAAAATCCAAAGGAGAGCGCGCATGCGATTACACTCCGAAGCGGGAAGGAGGTGGTTCAAAAATAGGACGAACCCAAGGTAATTTTCTCTCCTCCTACTTTTAATTCATCTTCGAATTTGCCCGCTACGATAGCTCCGCACGCTTCTATTCTAAATCCGCGCACTCTTACTTCTAATATTCCGTATCCATCTAAATTTAAAAATGAGTGCGCCGAAAAAAATTATAAAAAAAATTTAGATGTTTTAAAACAAATCCATATTAATGTACCTTTCTGCGAGGCTATCTCACAAATGCCTAAATATGCGAAATATCTTAAGGAGTTGCTCTCCAATAAGAAAAAGTTAGAAGATATTTCGCATATTTCTTTAAACGCAGAATGCTCCGCGGTTGTACTCAATAAATTGCCTAAAAGAGCAAATGACCCGGGACGGTTCTCTATCCCATGTCTATTTGGCAATTCGTTAGTAAAACACGTCTTAGCGGATCTTGGAGCAAGCATCAACCTTATGTCGTTTTCTTTGTTCAAAAAGCTAGGTCTAGGAAATCCAAGGCCCACTCGAATGAGTATTAAATTAGCGGATCGTTCTTTAAAATATCTGATAGGAATAGTGGAGGACGTGCTCGTCAAGGTTGACAAATTCATCTTCCCGGTGGATTTTATCATTCTTGACATCGAAGAGGATGCCGAAGTACCCCTCATACTCGGCCGCCCCTTCCTTGCCACCTCCCGCGCTATTATAGACGTAAGTAACGGAAAGCTCCTCCTACGGGTTGGAGACGATGAAGTTACTTTCGGCATAAATTCCTCGATGCGGAACACACTAGAAAATGACGATTCGTGTTTTTACTTGGAAGAGTGTTGTGAGTTCGATTCATCCCTCGAGTTAGTTCCATCGGCAAGTAGTGATTCCGAACCCGTAGAGCTCTTTTATGATGAAGAAGGAGTTTCTCACCCCACACCACCCGAACCATTACTTTTAGAAAAATTAAAAATCAAGACTTCTTAGGAAGAACCACCCGTATTAGAGTTGAAACAACTCCCCCCTCACCTTAAATATTTGTTTTTGGAAAAAGAGTCTAAGCTACCTGTCATCATTTCATCCGATCTTAGCAACTCAGAAATTTCTGAGTTGACTATAGTCTTAAGAAAGCACCGCCACGCAATTGCGTGGCAATTATCGGATATTAAGGGTATAAACCCATCTTTCTGCACTCATAAAATCTTTCTTGAAGAAAATTCTCGCAACTCAGTCCAGCCTCAACGACGATTAAACCCGAACATGAAAGAAGTCGTTAAGGCCGAAGTTATAAAACTTCTGGACGCGGGAATCATCTACCCGATATCAGATAGTACTTGGGTTAACCCAGTACAAGTCGTGCCAAAGAAAGGTGGTGTCACGGTAGTTGCGAACGAAAATAAAGAATTGATCCCAACCCGTACTGTTACGGGTTGGCGGATGTGCATCGACTATCAGAAACTAAATGATGCCACCCTTAAGGATCACTTCCCTCTACCATTTATCGACCAAATTTTAGAGCGCCTCTCGGGTCACTCCTACTACTGTTTTCTCGATGGTTTGTCGGGATACTTCCAAATCCCGATTTCGCCCGACGACCAAGAGAAAATCACTTTCACTTGTCCCTTTGGCACCTTCGCTTATCGAAGGATGTCATTCGGTCTTTGTAACGCACCATCTACATTCCAAAGATGTATGCTGGCAATATTTGACGAGTTAGTAGAGGAGGTGATGGAAGTATTTATGGACGACTTCTCCGTATACGGAAGTTCATTTGAAAACTATTTAAAAAATCTCGAGCGCGTGTTGCAGCGATGTGAGGAAATGAATTTAGCGCTTAATTGGAAAAAATGTCATTTTATGGTCAAGGAAGGACTAGTCCTTGGCCATAAAATTTCGGGCAAGGGGATCGAGGTCAATAGGGCCAAGATCGAAGTAATTGAAAAGCTCCCCCCTCCAACAAACGTAAAAGCTATTAGGAGTTTCCTAGGACACGCGGGGTTCTATCGGCGCTTTATACAAAATTTTTCCAAAATCACAAAGCCATTAACCAATCTTCTCGAGAAAGAATCATCTTTTCTCTTTAACGATGAATGTCATTTAGCCTTTCAACTTATCAAAGAAAAACTTATAAACTCCCCGATTCTAGTCGCCCCAGATTGGTCGCTCCCTTTTGAAATCATGTGCGACGTGAGTGATATTGCGGATGGTGCCATTTTAGGCCAACGGGTGAGTAAGTATTTTCACCCGATCTATTATGCGAGCAAAACACTCACGTCAGCACAAGCAAACTACACCACGACTGAGAAGGAACTTCTAGCAATCGTTTTCGCCTTTGATAAGTTCAGGTCGTATATCACTCTCTCAAAAGTTATCATCTTCACAGATCACTCCGCGCTTAGGTATCTCTTGAGTAAATCGGACGCCAAGCCTCGTCTTTTGCGATGGATCCTCCTCTTGCAGGAGTTTGACTTAGAGATCAGGGATAAACGAGGAGCCGAAAACTTGGCGGCCGATCACCTTTCTCGTTTAGAAAATCCCTCCTCGGAAGCATTAATAGAGGCCGACATTAACGATAAATTTCCCGAAGAGCGCCTCCTAGCTCTCGAAAATATTAATTCATCTTCTACCCCCTGGTTTGCGGATTTGGCTAACTATTTAGTAGCAAGGGTCCTGCCAAAAGAATTCTCGAGTCAGCAAAAGAAGAAATTCTTTTCTGATTTAAAGAATTACTTCTGGGAGGACCCCTTTTTATTCCGTGTTTGCGCAGACCAGGTTGTGAGAAGATGTGTTTCAAGTGAGGAAGGCCTTAAAATTTTACGTCATTGTCATGAGGGACCCACCGGTGGTCATTATCATTCGAACCAAACCGCGAGGAAGGCGCTGGAGGCGGGATTTTATTTGCCCACGCTCTTCAAAGATGCTCACACCCTTGTGAGTACTTGCGATAGCTGCCAGCGGTCGGGGAACATCTCTCGCCGGGATGAGATGCCCCAAAACATTTTCTTAGAATGCGAAATTTTCGACCTTTGGGGTATCGATTTTGTTGGTCCTCTCCCTCCCTCTTTTTCAAATAAATATATTCTAGTGGCGGTCGACTACGTATCGAGGTGTGCGGAAGCGCAAGTTCTCCCCACCAACAATGCGCGAGTCGTCGTTAATTTCTTAAAAAAGTTATTTTCTCGATTTGGCACGCCGCGCGCTATTGTGAGTGATCGGGGCAACCATTTTTGCAATAGTCAATTTACAAAAATTTTAGCAAAATATGGTGTCATGCACAAATTATCCACCGCATATCACCCACAAACGAGCGGCCAAGTCGAAGTTGTTAATCGAGAATTAAAACGGATTTTAGAAAAAACAGTTTCTATTAATCGGAAGGATTGGGCAATAAAGCTCGATGACGCGCTATGAGCCGATCGAACAGCGTACAAGACCGCTATCGGTTGTACACCGTATCGAATGGTTTATGGCAAGGCTTGCCACCTTCCGGTTGAATTAGAACACCGCGCATTTTGGGCGCTTAAATTTTTAAACCTCGATTCCACTCTAGCGGGAGAACAAAGAAAACTCCAAATGAACGAATTAGATGAGTGGCGAGCAAATGCGTATGAGAGCAATAAATTATATAAGGTGCGAACAAAGTTTTATCACGATAAGCATATAAAATTTCCAAAAACTTTTTCGCCGAGCGATCTCGTCCTCCTTTATAATTCCCGCCTTCGCCTTTTTCCGGGAAAACTAAAATCACGATGGTCCGGACCATTTATTGTTAAAGAGGTTTGGTCCTATGGGACAATTTTAATTTCTCACCAGGAAAAAGGTACTTTCAAAGTTAACGGGCACCGCCCTAAATTATATCTTCCGGGAGAGTTAACTAATGAAAAGAGTGATTCGATTGTATTTCAACCTATAATATGATGGGCAAGTGGGTCAAGCTACGCGACCTTAAACAAAGCGCTTTTGGGAGGCACCCCAAAGTTATCTTTTTATTGTTTTCTCTTGTTCTTTAACATATTTTGTAGGTAATCGTCGCTTCCCCGCGCAAACTTCAAAAAAATCAGGGAAGCCCTTTCTCTTTCTTCCTTCTCTTTTTTCATGCATTTCCTTTTTGTTTTGTCTTGCACTTTATTTTCTTTTACTTCATACTTAGTTTTAAACATTGGGGACAATGTTTAACTTTAAGTATGGGGGTGTAAATAGTTGTTAAATTAGAAAATTTTCAAAACAAAAAAAATTTATATTTTCTTATGTTTTCTTCTATTTTAGCACTTGTAAAACCCAAAAACTCAAAACAAATTTAGAAAATAGAAAAATTTTAAATCTTGGAATGGGACGTTTGGGACCTCACCCCATCTCACCTCCTAGTGCCGTGAGAACCCTTCACGGGGTATACCTTGGGAAGTCCAAGAATTAGCAAAAAAATTGTTAGCTTTTTAGTATTTGTTTTTGTTTATTTCTTATCAAAAATCCAAAAAAAGATAATATCAAAATTCAAAAAAATATATGAAAAAACTTAAAATACAAAAAATTTCAAATCTTATACCTCTCCTATTTGTTGTTTTTGTGATTTCTTAGAAATCTAGTTGAGAATGTTTATAAGCATGTTTAAGTTTTTAATTGGCAAAAATTTTGCTTATCATAGTTTGTTAATTTTAAATTTGAGGTAATCTTGATTTAAGAATCATCTTATGATTTTAAATTGATTAGAGAATTTATTTAGCATGACTTCTCTTTTTATTTTTAAATGGCTTCATTTTGTAGTAAATTTCCTAAACCTCTTTAGATTTCAATTATATTTTCTTCTAACTTTTTAGATCTTAGGAAATTTAATGTTACTAGAATTCGCTCTCAATATAATTTAAAGCTAGCTAGATTTATTTCCCTTCCTTACCCCCTTTGTGGCATAAAAAATGAAGTTTAAAAGATCATATGTCATGGGAATAAGAGGATAAAATTCATTATTCCCTAAAACATATGCACCCAAAATATTTGAAAAGATTATATGGCATGGAGTAAGAGGATAAAATTCATTACTCCTAAACCATATACATTTTGGGTTGTTATTAGAAGAGAAAAAAAATATAAAGGTGAGAGGAAAAAATTCATCACCTCAAATCAAAGATCTCTTCTCATGCTAAATTTTATGAAATCCCCCTTAGCCAATAATCATTGTTCTAGTTTTAGTTGAAAATTATGGAGAGAGCAATATTTAGTAATTTACTTTTCCTTAAGTTTCTTTTAATTTAATTTAGTTTTATAACTTCTACAATTTTGTCAAACTAAATAATTTTCTTGAGAAGTTCTTGCCTAAACATTTTTCCCTCTTTTCAAATCATCATCATAATTTAAGACTTAACTCCCCCTTGAATTTGCTCTTAACTTAACTTTTGGTTAAATGAAATTTTAGTTTTAAATTAAAATTTTTTTAAGGATGTCTTATAAATTATGTCTCACACTTTTGCTTTGGAATAGCAAAACCTCAAATATGGGGGTATTTGATAAGTAGTATTTTTATAACTTGTTAATAGAAAATTTTGTAAATATTTAATTTGTATTTTCCTTTTTTTATGTCATTTCTAGGTCATAAGTGTTTATTTTGAAATTCTGTTTCTAAATTAGCTTAATTTAAATTTTTGCAGAATTTTGGGACAAATTGGAGAAATTGACAAGTACACGCCCTCAGTCACGCCCGTGACCAAGGGCGTGTAACCTAAAGATCAGTCCAGAGTCGATGCCGCGCCAATTGAGCTAGTCCACAGCGAGTCACGCCCTCGGTCACGCCCGTGACCCAGTGTCACGCCCGTGACTAGGGGCGTGTAATATTAGAATCTTCCCAGCTGGCTGCTGACGAGACGTGGAGATGCTGTCGAGAAGTCAACTTAAGTCACGCCCGTGACCCACATGTCACGGCCGTGACTTGCCCGCGTGATCTCTGCTTTGCCGCCGCGCCGAATTCCAGCCCACGTCGCATTTAATGAAGCCGTCCAAAGTCACGCCCGTGACCAAAATTACACGGGCGTGTAATGTCCATTTTCGCCGCGCCGTCCAGAAAGCCCACGCCGCTGTCGGATCCGATGTGAATAGTGCAGTCACGCCCTAGGTCACGCCCATGATCGAGGGCGTGTAACTTGAAATTTTCGCCTATAAATTCAGAGGCTCTCCTTGAGTCCAGGGTTCAGAATTTTGGAGTGGGGGAGGTGCTGTTAGAGTTGAGAGTGAGTTTTTCAAGTGCTTGTTCATGTCTTTTCTTTAGCTTTCATGTTCTTTTATTTCCTTTCATGCAATGTTTTTAAATTTTCATGTACTAGTTTTCTTAAGCTTGTAACCTTCATTTTCCTTAGCTTTGCACTTTTAAATTAAGGCTTGTAATAGTTTTTTTTTATTTTCAATAAAAATTAGTTTCCTCTTTCATGTTCTTTTTCTCCTTAAGTAATTTCTTCCTTTCATGCAATGTCAATTTCTCTTTTCTTTCATGCAATGTTTGATCTTTTCATTTAGCTTGCAATTAGTTTTAATTTTAGTTAAGTAAAAACAAACCTCAAATTTTCGTCGATAAGATAATGGTGATTTTCCTCGAAGTAGAAGTAATCAACGCGCCCCGTGGAATACGACCTTGATATTCCTAAATATCCTATACTATAGACGATAAGTTACACTTGCCTTAATCGAATATAGTTTTGGAGAAAAATCTTTAACCTTCGCTTAAATTTCAAAACCGAAAAATCTATATCAGAAACCCAATCCCCTCCCATTCTCATAGAAAGAGAAGGTGTCAATGATGGGCAGTATGGTTTTGGGCTTGGAGAATTGAGCCATTAAGCTTCTTTCCTTAAGAAGATCATTCTCAAGTTTCCTGATGAGTTCTTCTCTTTGGTTCCTTTCATCATGAAGCTTGCATATGATCTTCTTGAGCTCACAGGAATTGGTGCCCCCGTTGTGGGACATACCCATTTCCTCATTCATATCAGCCTTAATGGGTCTGAGTGATTCTAGCTCCTTAGATTGCTTCCTAACAAGCTTCTTGCTCTTTCTCAGAGCAGCCAAGAGATCACCAAACTGTTCTATTAGATCAGCATGGTTCTTATTATTGCATGATGAGCAGTCTTCTGCATCATTTTCAGAAGATGAGCAATCATTTGATGCACTCTTGGTCTTCTTAATTGAAGTAGGTAGTAAAGGTGTGTGAGTGATGCATACCTGATCATGATGTGATTCATCATGATTTTCTTCATCTGATAGAGCCATCAACCCATAGACCTCCTCATCCTCAGAGTCACATTCTGTGAGAATCAAGGGTGCTTTTATTCTTCTTCTGACTGCAGAGCATTCTTCATCTTCAGATTCACTGTCTGAAATAGTCAAGGGTGCTCTGATCCCTATACTTCATTCTTCTTCAATATGAGAAGACCTCCAGCTGCTTTCACTTAAGGATCTGAACTCCCTGATGACAGATCTTTTGACTTTCTCCATAGAGTTAGGATATGATAATCAGTTGATTTGATACACCCAAGAGCAGATCTGTTCAAGCTGTTAAGCTTTTCTTCGAACAACCTCCCTCTGATACCACTTGTTAGTTATTGGGTGTCGACTTATCACCTAGAGGGGGGTGAATATGTTTTTAAAATTATTTTATCCCCTTTAGGTGTTCTTGTTTTCTGGATAATTGATTTAACGTTTAAGAAAGCACAACACAGAAAACACACAAAGACTTATAAGAGGTTCCTCAAGACAGGGTGTCTTGAGTAGTCCTATTTCCCTCTACGCCTACCTAGCAGTGTGCTAGGCTCGGCAAACTCCTCCAATGTCTCCATCTCGCAAGCCTTACAACTCGGACCCGTAAGTCCCTGCAGCCTAGGCCCGCAAGCCCCTTCACTGCACCCAAGCCAGCAAGCTTGACACTCAGGCCCTCAAGCCTTTGCAGCCTAGGCCCTCAATCCCCTTCACTGCACCCGAGCCCTCAGGCTCGACACTCAGGCCATCAAGCCTTTGCAGCCTAGGCCCTCAAGCCCCTTCACTGCACCCGAGCCCACATGCTCAACATGTTTGGACCCGCAAGTCCCTCTGCCCTAACCCTCAAGCCTCACAGATCTCAAGCCCTCAAGCTTGACACACATATCTGAGCACAGATCTTATAGATTTTGGCCGGCAAGCCTTACAAAGATATATTTACAATATTGAATATGCCTGATGGAGATCGGCTTCTTTTCTTGAAGAAGATGAACCTTGACAGTGCAAATCTTCTTCAAGCTTCTTGTTGTACCGGATGTTGACTGGCTTACTTTCTTGAATGATTCTTAGCAGTCGATGAAGCTTGACTACAACTTGAAGAACACAGAATAATCATTTTTTTCTTCCCTTCTTTCTTTCTTCACCATCGCTTGTACTATTGTATTGCTAGGCGAGATTCTTTTTCGTTCCTTTTCGCTCTCCTCTCTAGGGCATCACTATTCCCTTTTTATAGGACGGATGAGCCACTTAACGGTCACATATGATGTCCTATTCTGACAAATGCCCATGCCTTAAGAGCACGCGCTGATTGGACAATCAGGCGGCGGCATTAAAATCTGTCTTGACGATATTTCCATTGTTACGACGACAAGGAAATATCTGTGTTGACTGGCTTACTTTCTTGAATGATTCTTAGCAGTCGATGAAGCTTCACTGCAACTTGAAGAACACAGAATAATCATTTTGTTCTTCCCTTCTTTGTTTCTTCACCGCCGCTTGTACTGTTGTATTGCTAGGCGGGATTCTTTTTCGTTCCTTTTCTCTCTCCTTTCTAGGGTATCACTGTTCCCTTTTTATAGGACGGATGAGCCGCTTAATGGTCACATATGATGTCCTATTATGACAAATGCCCATGCCTTAAAAGCATGCACTGATTGGACAATCAGGCGGCGACATTAAATGCTGACAGTGCGTCTGGCAATATTAGAATCTGTCTTGACGATATTTCCATTGTTACGACGACAAGGACAATATCTCGACGACAGGACTTGTCGTTGTCTTGGACTTGGATAGATCTTCAAGTCTGCTTCCTTCCTCTTCAGATAGAGATGTCTCTACGACACGAAACCTCCCTTCTGCATTTGTACTTAAGACGACATGAAATCATCTAACCAATGTCAACGTGATCTTCTTGTCTGCTCGATATCGCTGTAACAACTTTATCTTGTCGACGACATAATTGCTATCATGTCGACAGACCGTTCTTCACCAACTGCCCATCTTCACAACTACATCTTTAGTGTTCTCGACGTCAAGTCTTCTTTTCGACGGAATAGTTGTCATCAATCTTACTTAGCCTCTTCAGCGATAAGGCTTCTTTACGACGATACCTGTCCTGTTCAGTCTTATCGACGACACAGTTTCTTGTCAACGATATCTTCGACACTGATCTTCTCTTTGCCTTTTCAACGGCATTCATTCTGACTTAGCCTTATCGATGTCAAGGCTTCTTGTCGACCACATCTTTGCGTCTTCTTCTTCATCTTCGACTTTATGATATTGTCGTGTAGATGTCACAATGACATTACCATTCTGCCTTGCTCTGCATGTTGTTGATGATATGCCTGATGTTGTCGACGTTACGCTTGATCCTTTTCGACGACACAGACACAATCATCCTTCTTTGTTTTTCCCATCATTTCAACGATGTGCTTATACTTGTCGATGATATGACCAACCTTTTTCGATGATATTATATTTAGGCAGGTTATTGAAGTACTGGACATATTGTCTTATCTCTGCAAGCATGAACTAGATATGATATTAGATACAATTTGTACTTATCATTGAGCTGAGCACTTCTTCAAATCAGGAACACTGCTGGGCACTATTCCCAACAGCCTCTCCAGGCACATGACTAGAGTCAGAAAGTATCTAAGAAGCTTCATCCTTGTGGAGAATGGACCAACAGTGATCTTTGGAGGTTCAGAAAAGGGGATGACTAAAGGTTATGGTAATTTTTCTAATGGCCTAGTTACCATCACAAAGGTAGCTTATGTTGAGGGATTGAAACATAATTTCATAAGCATAAGTCAGCTCTGTGATCTAAGATTTGTAATCACCTTCCACAAGGATAAGTGTTTGATTAAGAAGTCCTTAGTCTCTGAGGCTATCTTAACTGGCACTAGGAGTGGTAATATTTACTGCTTAAATTTCTTTAATGTAAATTCTTCCATGCTTGTGTGTCTTGTAACTAATGACAAAGAAGCTCTATGTGTACAATGGCACAAGAGACTTGCTCAAATTAACTATAAGACCATAAGAAAGCTTTTCTCACAAGACCTAGTAAGAAATGGACCTAATATTAAGTGCATCAAGGAAGGTCCTTGTCAAGCTTGCCAACTTGGGAAGATAAGGACCAGCTTTAAAAGCATTTCTATCAAAGATTCCTCTAGGTGCTTATTTCTATTGCACATGGATTTGTTTGTTCCTATGTCAGTTCTCAGCTTGGGAGGGAAGGCTTACACCCTTATGGTAGTTGATGATTACTCAAGGTTCACTTGGGTATTCTTTCTTAAAAAGAAGTCAGATACCTTAAATATCTTGAAGAACTTTGTCAGGCAGATCCAGAATGAGATGGACTGTACTGTGGTCAAGTTCAGAAGTGACCATGGTACAGAATTTCAGTCAGGAGCCATGACAAAATTCTGCCAAGAACTGGGTATCTCCCAAGAATTTTCTTCCCCTATAACTCCTCAACAGAATGGGTTGCAGAAAGGAAAAACAGAACCTTGATAGAGGCAAGTAGGACAATGCTAAGTGATTCCTCTCTTCCAGAATACTTCCGGGTTGAGGCTGTCAACACTGCTTGTCATGTGATAAACATCGCCTCCATCATCAAAGACCACAAGAAGACTCCCTATGAACTGATGAAAGGCAGAATACCTACCTTATCCTACTTCAGGATCTTTGGTAGTAAATGGTATGTACTTAATAATGGGAAGGTCAGGCTAACCATGTTTGCTGAGAAAAGCAGTGAGGGTATTCTTATTGGTTACAGCTCCTATAGCAAGGCTTATAAGGTGTACAACATCAATACCCAAGCAGTGGAAGAATCTGTATATGTTGGATTTGATGAGACTAGCCTTATATATAAAGGTTGGTCTAGTTCTCTATTGAATGCAGGTACAGTAGAGAAAATGGAGAAGTTATCCATTGAAGACAAGGCTGAGACCTCAATTAAAGATAATAACCACTCAGCAACAGTTGAAATTGAAGAAGAGGCTATAGAAGGCTCAGAAACAGCAGAGGAAATGCAACCTGAAGAACCTGCCACAGTAGAAGTCCCCAAAATACTGTCAGTTACCTTGAGACAAATAAGAGATCATCTTCAAGAGGAAATAATAGGAGATGTCAACCAAGGAGTGCTGACAAGGAGTAGAGCTGTGAATGAAGTATTGTACCTGAGTTTTCTCTCTCAAATTGAACCCAAGAAATTTGAGGAAGCAAATCAGGATCCATTTTGGATTGCAGCAATGCAGGAGGAGCTGAACCAATTTAAGAGATGCAAAGTATGGAAGTTGGTTCCTAGACCCCAAAGACAGAATATCATATGAACTAAGTGGGTCTACAAAAATAAATTGGATGAGAATGGAATCATCACTAAGAATAAAGCAAGGCTAGTGGCAATGGGATACAGACAGGAAGAGGGGATTGACTTTGATCAGACTTTTGCCCATGTGGCCAGACTGGAAGCCATCAGACTGTTCTTGGCATATGCAGCCTAACAAGGATTCAAAGTCTATCAGATGGATGTGAAGTCAGCCTTTCTTAATGGCGACCTCAAAGTAGAAGTCTATGTAGATCAGCCTTCAGGTTTTGTTGATTGTACTTATCTTGACTATGTCTACTTTCTTAGGAAAGCCCTATATGGCTTGAAGAAGGCACCTAGAGCCTAGTATGAGGCTTTGTCAAGCTTTCTCATTGAGAATAAATTCTCCAGGGTAAAGATTGATAAGACATTGTTCCTAAGGGAAGTTAAGGGGAAGATTTTGCTAGTGTAGATCTATGTAGATGACATTATCTTTGGCTCTACAGAAAACAATCTCTGCAAAACATTTGTCAGCTTGATGCAGGGAAAGTTTGAGATGAGCAGCATGGGTGAGCTCAAATACTTCCTAGGTCTCCAAGTGAAACAATCTGAAGATGGTATATTCATCTCTCAGACCAAGTTCACTAGAGAGTTAGTCAAGAAGTTTAGGTTGGAGAGTGCTTCCTCTATGAAGACTCCAATGGGAACCAATGTGTCTCTAGACAAGGATGAGAAGGGAATACCCTTTGATGAAACAAAGTACAAATACATGATTGGATCTTTGCTATACCTAACTGCAAGTAGGCCTGACATAATGTTTGCCACATGTATTTGTGTTAGATATCAGGTTAACCCTAAGGAATCTCATCATGTCTATGTAAAGAGAATACTAAGATACCTAAAGGGTACATCAAATCTTGGCCTATGGTACCCTAAAAACAATGGGTGTGAACTAACATGCTACTCAGATGCAGATTATGCAGGATGCAAAGAAGACAGAAAAAGTACCTCAGGAACATGCCAATTCCTTGGAGGAAGACTGATTTCTTGGAGCAGCAAGAAGCAAACAAGTGTAGCAATCTCCACAGCAGAATCGGAATACATCTCTGTTGGGAGTTGTTGTGCTCAAATTCTATGGATTCATCAACTTGAAGACTACAATCTAAAGATGACCAAAACACCCTTATTTTATGACTCTTCCAGTGCAATCTCAATTGCTAAGAACCCTGTCTCACACAGTAGGACTAAGCACATTGAGATCAGGTATCACTTCATCAGGGAGCATATGGAGAATGAAGATATCACCCTTGAGTTTGTTGCCACAGACAAACAAGTGGTTGATATATTGACAAAGCCCCTAGATGAAGCTAAGTTAACTTCTTCTAATTCCAATTGGGGATGTTAAACTTAGAGACATTTTCAACATATTGATCACTAATCTCCCTACATATGATAGTAAGAAGAACTTGCAGGACAAGTGCTTAAGCAATCTGGTAATAAAAGCCTACCAAGTTCCAAAGTCAGACAAATATCGATCAATGGTCACGACGACACAAACAATTGTCTCGATGACACAAACAATTGTCTCGACGACATGAACCATACTCACAATGACAACAAAAGGATCGTCGACAAAGGATCATGCACATGAACACGGAATCTACAAGGCCTATAATGAAAAAGTCAGAAAGAGGGAGAAAAGAATCACCTGGGAAGAGAAGATGCATGAATCAAGGGGGAGTAAAGAAAAGAGACATCACATCAAGGGAGAGCTACCAGCTCAAGAAGATGCAAAAGCTAAGGGAATGGTAACTATAATGAAAAACTCAGAAAGGGGGAGAAAAGAATAACCTGGGAAGAGAAGATGCATGAGTCAAGGGGGAGTAAAGAAAAGAGACATCACATCAAGGGGGAGCTACTAGCTCAAGAAGATGCAAAGCTAAGGGAATGGTAACTATGTTAACGTTTACTGCATAAACTCAAATTTATTGGTAAGTGAAAGTAATTTGGAATTGGGGTTCTGACTTCTTCAAATAGGGGGAGATTTTTGGGAATTTTGCCCTCACGATTCCTGATTTGGAGAAGTCACCAATTCAAGAGAACTTCACTATGTATTTGATTACCTTCTTAGCTTTATCATCTCAGTAGAAGACAAGTTCAAAGAATGTCGAGCTAACACATATCGTCGAAAAGAACTAACACATATCATCGATAAGTGTATGCATGTCGTTGAAATGATGTGCAGAGCAAAGCAGAATGATCATATCGGCTATCGTCGAGACAACATGCGTATGATGATATCATTGTGACATCAATACTACAACACCGCACAACGATATCGGAAATCCGAGCTGAAGAACGAAAACTTAAGTACAAACGCAAGACAGAATGTCGACGATTTCGTCGTAAAAAAACCTTGTCGTTGGAAAGGCTAAGTAAGACTGATGTCGATGATATCGTCGTAAAGAAGGCTTGACGTCGATAAGACTAAAGAAGGTCATATGAAGACATGCAGTTGCTGAAGATTAGTCTGTCGACATGATATCGATTATGTCGTCGACGAGATAAGGTGGTTACAACGATATCGAGCATTCAAGAAGATTACGTTGACATCAGTTAGATGACTTCATGTCATCTTAAGTGCAAGTGCAGAAGGGATGTCCCGTATCGTCGAGATATTGTCCAAATCGTCGTAACAATGGAAATATCGTCGAGACAGATTCAAAAGTTGCCAGACGTGCTGTCAGCATTTAATGTCGCTGCCTGATTGTCCAATCAGCGCGTGCTCTTAAGGTATGGATGTCTGTCAGTGGAGGACATCATAGAAGACTGTTAAGCGGCTCCTCAGTCTTATAAAAGGGATAAGTGTCTGCCCTAAAAAGATGCACAAAGAATACAAAAGAATTTACGCAAGAACTAATAGAACAGTGAAAGCGACGTAAAAGAAGAAATAAGAACCGAGAACAAATCGATCTTCATCCATTGTTCTCAGAGAATCAGTCTAGCCTTATCGGCTGATAAGGAGAGTTCCAGATAGAAGAAAAGCTTGAAGAAGATCAGTGCGACCAAGATTCAAATAAGAAGTATCTTCTTCAAGAAAAGAAGTCGGTCTCCACCAGGCAGAAGAATCTATATTCTATCTTTCTTTGTAAGGATTGCAGGCCAAACTGTAAGATCTGTTTTCAGATCTGAGGGTCGAGCTTAAGGGCTTGAGATCTGTAAGGCTTGAGGGACATGGCAGAGGATTTGCGGATCCAACTTTGTCGAGCTTGCGGGCTTGGGTGTAGTAGGGGCTTGTCGGCCTAAGCTGCAGGACTTGCGGGTCCAAACGGAAAGACTTGCAGGTCCAAGGGGCAAGACTTGCGAGTCTATGCTGTGTAGGGCTTGAGGGTGTAACACCTCCCCTATAATGACTATATATTATAGGTCCGGCCGGGACCCCACAGCATATAACCGTCATAGCTTTAGTATTAAAAGATGATATAACTACCCAACTCAAAACTCAGACAACACAGCGGAAACAAAACTAAGAAACACAGAGATTGTCCACGACTGCATAGGAGTAAAACTAGCCTAGGGCCTTACAAAACCGATGTCCAAGTCATCAAACATTCAACACAAAATGAAATCCCCAAAAGGGGGGAAAACTAATTTCCCTAAGCTACCTTGGCATGCAAGCCGGAACATCAAAATAAAAGTATGGAAATGCAGGAAAACAAAAGTAAACACTTCATGAGGTTTAGGCCTTTTTGGCCGGCAAACTAGGTCCAGCCTGTGATCCTTGCCCTGCATTCAAATCACAAAGAGCGGTAAACGAGGGTCAGCTATGGCTGACCACAAACGGTGTAACAACATCCCTCCTCCCGGCCGTCCTAGCGGACCCCGGGGAACTACTTCACCCTGCAAGTCAGCACTTCGTATGCAAATGTACATAAAGAAAAACAACATAAACAACAGGCCTGAGTGTCACAAGCATCATCCATGTTTCTATGTTGAGCAGATAATAAAGGGGCCTACAAGTGCAATATGAATGCAAACTCAGGTTTCACCCAAGGCACCCTAATGCGTATGAATCTAACACATCATCATACATCACCCATCACATCACAACAATAGGGTACTCATCATTTCCCCCAAAGGGCATCGTAGCCCAAGGCCAAGAACTCATGTTGTGATCCCACCACGCCTAGCCCACCATGCCATCGGGCTCATCCATCAGCTCACTTGTTCTTGCCTCCATCATCACATCAAGCATCAACGATGCTAGGCACTCGTGCCTGGACCCCACCCGCACATGGCTAACGGCGCCATCTGGCTTGTCCTCATTCCAAGGCATTCTCGATCTCATACGATCTCATCAATTTCACCACAATCAACACAGAAGGGGGGACTTGTCTTGTCGGGACACCCTCCACACATGACTTACAATATCACGGGCTGGCCAGCCGACCACAAGACAATTCCGCGCCTTTACAATACAAATAGGCATCACAAACCATAACTCACGCACAATATTTCCCCGCCCACAAACCAACATTCGTTCTCATACGAAATTACAAGGGCATCACAAAGACGTTTTTGCCGTAATCGGATTTCTAGAAAATCCCTAAAATACGTGTCAAACAACATCACCGAATCGGACCAACGGTCGCGATTCCGGCTTCAACCGCAATGCCTATTCCGCTAACGGAGCGGATCTCTAATGCAAAATCATGTCGGGGATGGACTCAATCGACCCGATGGTTCCTCTTGAACCAAGGAGACCCAGATCCCTCTCACTCGACGGATTCAGTGCCAAAATGCAGAAAAGAGAAGAAAAAGGGATCCCATGCACGCATCCTAAAGACAGGGAGGAGAAATGTCGTTACCTTTTGAGATTTCCTCCTAGCCATGGAAAACTTGCAAACGAATGGAGGAGAAGAAGCGGCTCGACGTCCCCTACGCGTTGCCGGTCTCGGATCGACGAACGGAGCTCCGAAGCTCCAACAATGGCGGGAACTAGCTCTCTTCCTCCTCCAAACCCCTCCTCTCTCTCAAGCCCCCAAAACAAAAATGAAAAGGAATCCTGAATGGAAACCTTCTCAGCCCTACTTAGGGTTCTCCCACGAACCCATCATAGCCATCCGATCAAGATCTAAACCAAACTGACGCCCAGATTAGCTATTTACGAAACTGGTTCCGTCAGCTACCGCGCGGAGGTAGCGCTAACGCACCGCGCTAGCTCCGCGAACCCCCTTGCCGTCTCAGCGGCTCCCCGCTGAGAAGAAGTCCTAATGCCAGCGGTAGGGCTATCGCCCCGCGCTGGCAACAGACCTCGTTTTCACTTTCTATCCACCTTCTACCGCGCCGCGCTAGTGGATCGACGAAAATGCGCCCCTTTGACGATCGTCGACCTCTCGCATTTACATACCGCCGACGGTAGTACCTACCGCCCGACGTTAACTTGCAGAACAGCAAAACTGGGGTGTTACAACTCCACACCCCTTAAAAGAATTTCGTCCTCGAAATTGCAAAAACTGAAACAGAAAACCACGATGCATACCTGATGCAAAGAGTTCTGGGAGTCCTTCCGCATCTCTTGCTCATGCTCCCAAGAGAATTCGTCTCGCCCGCAATTGTCTCATCGCACCTTTACAAGCCTGACTTCCTTGTTACGCAACTGCCGGACTTCCGAGTCCTCCACGCAGATCGGACGAACCCTCGTCCTCAGATCCTCTATCACCGGCACCACCGCCGCTTCGACCACGACGCTTGTCTCTACCAAAGCTTTCCTCAGCACAGAGATATGGAAAGCATCGTGCAATCCACTCGGCTCGGCGGACAATGCCAAACGATAGGCTGCTTCACCTATAGGCTCTGTAACCTCGAACGGACCCAAATATCTCGGACTCAACTTCTTGAGTCGCCGCACATGCGAAACGCCCTTGAACGGCTTGATCTTCAAGTAGACCATGTCACCCACTCCAAACTCCACATTTCTATGGCACGCGTTAAAATACTTTGCTTGCCTATCCTGAGCAACCTTCATGCGCTCCTGAATCATCCGCACGATCTCGTAAGCATCCGCCACCACTTGCTTTCCCCAAAGCTTAGTGTCTCCCGCCTCTGCCCAAGACATCGGCGTTCGACACCTCCTTCCATACAATACTTCGTATGGCGCCATCTTGATACTCACCTGGAAGCTATTATTATAAGCGAACTCCACCATGAAAAGGTGGTCTTCCCAACTCCTACCAAAGTCAAGAGCACACATCCTCAACATATCCTCCAAAGTACGATTCGTTCGCTCCGTCTGACCATCGGTCTGCGGATGGAACGCGGTACTAAACTTGAGTTTGGTGCCTAAACTTTTCTGCACTAACCTCCATTCCTTCGACGTGAACCGCCCATCGCGATCACTAACATTGCTCTTAGGAATCATGTGCAACCACACAATATTTCGAACATAAAGCTCCACGAGCTTCTCCACGCCATCGCCCTACTGATTCGGAATGAAGTGAGCCACTTTGGTCAGGCGATCACTATCACCCAAATCGCATTGTTACCCTGCTGCGATCGAGGCAAACCATGCACAAATCCATAGAAATGTCGTCGAATTTCCATTCAGGGATAGGAAGAGGCTTCAGGAACCCGCTGAGCCTTTGGCACTTAGCCTTCACTAAGGCACAAGTCTGACACCGGCTTACATACTTAGCTACATCCCGCTTCATCCCAGGCCACCAAAAGGATTTTTTTATATCCGAGTACATCTTTGTACTACCTGGATGAATGGAGTACTCTGTAAAGTGAGCCTCAAACATCAACTCCTCGCGGAGCTTGCCAAAGCGCGGAACACAAACCCTTCCGTCTCTCTTCAAAATCCCACCGACCATCTCCAAAGCACTGCCCTCGCTTTGCTGAGCTTCCAACACCAACCGTTGGCACTCTTCGTCTGCACTAGTCGCCTCTCGGATTCGATCCATTATATCACACTGCATTTCAATCCAGTTCAAGCACAAGAAATGTCAAGAGACTCCAAGTCTCGCACCAAACGCTCGTCATGCGCCTCAATCCAATTACCTTGCCCGGAGTACTTCCTACTCAAGGCATCCGCCACCACGTTGGATTTGCCTGGCGTATACTGAATCTCCACGTCGTAGTCCCCAAGGAACTCGACCCACCTACGCTGCCGCGTATTCAGATCCTTTTGGTCTAGGAGATACCTCAGGCTTTTGTGATCCGTGAAGATCTCCACCTTTGCACCATAAACGTAGTGCCGCCACAATTTTAACGCAAAGATTACCGCCGCCAACTCTAGATCATGGACGGGGTAATTCCTCTCATGAGTCTTTAACTGCCTTGACCCATAAGTTATCACATTGCCATACTGCACCAACACGCAACCCAAACCGCAACCTGATGCGTCACTAAAAATCTGAAATCCTTCCGTCCCACTAGGAAGACTAAGGATCGGAGCAGACATCAACCTTTCCTTCAAATTCTCAAACGCACGGGCACACTCCGGCGTCCACACGAACTTTTGATCCTTGCGAGTAAGAGTGGTGAGGGGCAATGCCACCCGCGAGAAGTTCTCCACGAACCTTCTGTAATAACCGGCTAGTCCAAGGAAACTCCGGACTTCCGCCACGGTTCTCAAAGCAGGCCAATCTCTAATGGCTTCAATCTTCGCCGGATCTACCGCCACCCCATCTCCACTGATCACGTGACCCAAAAATGCCACCTTCTCGATCCAAAACTCGCACTTTGAGAACTTCGCGTAAAGCTGGTTCTCCCTCAACGTCTGCAACACTAATCTCAGATGAGACTCGTGCTCCGCTTCCGATTTCGAACATACCAAAATATCATCTATGAACACTACCACAAACGAATCCAAAAACGGTCGAAAAACCTGTTCATCAAATCCATGAACATAGATGGTGCGTTCGTCAGTCCGAACGGCATCACCGAAAACTCATAGTGGCCATACCGAGTCCCAAACGCTGTCTTGGCAATGTCCTCTTCTTGAATCTTCAACTGGTAGTACCCCGACTTCAAGTCCAACTTGGAGTACACCACCGACCCCACTAACTGGTCGAACAGATCATCGATTCGGGGAATCGGGTATTTATTCTTGACGGTCAACTTATTCAGTTCACGGTAATCAATGCACAACCGCATACTTCCATCCTTTTTCTTCATGAACAATACCGGCGTGCTCCACAGCGAAGAGCTGGGCCTAATGTACCCTTTCTCTAGCAATTCTTGCAACTGAACCTTAAGCTCGGCCAGTTCCTTTGGTTCCATCCTAACGGAGGACGCGACATAGGCCTCGCACACGGTACGAACTCTATCGAAAAATCGATTTCACGCTGAGGAGGTGCTCCCGGAAGCTCCTCGGGGAATACATCCTCAAACTCTTCCACCACCAGAACATCTCCAATAGCCAACCTTGTGGAGTGAGTCTCCAACAAAGCTATAAATGCCTCGCCTCCTTGGTTTACCGCACACCTCACTTGCATGGCGGAAATCAGGGAGCAAGCCACTCCACTTAGGCCTTCAAACTTGACCTCTGCTCTACCTTGCCTCTCAGGGTTACCACCTTCAACTAGCAGTCGATACTAGCTCGCTGCTCTACAAGCCAGTCCAACCCTAAGGTAATGCCAAATTCGGCCAGTGGCAGAATTGCTGCTACCAAGTCGAAATCACAATCGCAAATTTGCAACACGATGCGTCCTTTCCTCACGGTGGTCATGAAAGACCCATTCGGTATGCGCACGCTCAGTACCACCTCTACCTTGACATACTCAACACTGATCCCCCGGGTAAAGCTTCCCGCAAGAAAAGAGTGTGACGCTCCTGTGTCGAACAACACTCGAGAGGGGGTAACCAAAGACTAGCACGAAACCTAGATACGCGCACAACAAATACGAAAGATCGCAAACAGCTTTAAGATAACAAACAAAAATCTAACTTTTCGTACCTTCCGTCACATCGGGTTGACGAAACGTCTCTTGCTGCCCAAGGGTAGAATCACTAGGCTACACCGGAGGAAAGCATGAAGCGCTCGACTCCACTGATTTTCCCTTTTCTGCATAACTAAGATGGGAACACACCGACTGATCCAGCCCCTGCACCGACTCAGCTCCACCCTCGGAACAGAACCGAGCGATGTGGCCCACCTTGCCACACTTAAAGCACGACATGGGTCCTTTGGAGCGGATCTCCCCAGAAGCTGCACCGCTTCTCCCACTAGGCTTACAGGAACGAAATCTTTTCCTTCCTCAGCTTCCCTCCGATTTCCACTGAGATTTGGAAGGTTCCCCTTCACATCGCTCTGCTCCAACGTCCTTTCAACTCTGGGCTTGGTCAGAATATCTCTCCAACGCTCTAGGAACTGTCAACTCTTGAGCTCCATCTGGTGTGACAGGCGTCGCAACCGATGACACTCTCATCGCTAGAGCTGACACCAAAGCTTCTGCTAGCATACGACATAAATCAGTCGGGGACATGCCCACAATCATGAGGCCCGGAGCAGTAGCACTGCTCCCCGGAGGCTCCTCCTGCCTCCTCGACCTCCCCAGCGTGTCGCCAACATCCTAGCACAAGCAAGGAAACAAACTAATCAAGCTCTACTCGCGAGACTCGAGCACATGGATACTCATGATCCCGCACAATACTCCTATGTGGACAATCTCTTTACCCGATCCGAAAACACTAGACCTCGCAAGAACACTCAACCTACCTCTGATACCAAATTGTAACACCTCCCATGTAATGACTATATATTATAGGTCCGGCCGGGACCCCACAATATATATTCGCCACAGCTTCAGTATTAAAAGATGATATAACTACCCAACTCAAAACTCAGACAACACAGCGGAAACAAAACTAAGAAACACATATATTGTCCACGACTGCATAGGAGTAAAACTGGCCTTAGGGCCTTACAAAACCGGTGTCCAAGTCATCAAACATTCAACACAAAATGAAATCCCAAAAGGGGGAAAAACTAATTTCCCTAAGCTACCTCGGCATGCAAGCCGGAACATCAAAATAAAAGTACAGAACTGCAGGAAAACAAAAGTAAACACTTCATGAGGCTTAGGCCTTTTTGGCCGGCGAGCTAGGTCCAATCTGTGATCCTTGCCCTGCATCCAAATCACAAAGAGTGGTAAACGAGGGTCGGTTATGGCTCACCACAAACGGTGTTACAACATCCCTCCTCCCGGCCGTCCTAGCGGACCCCGGGGAACTACTTCACCATGCAAGTCAGCACTTCGTATGCAAATGTACATAAAGAAAAACAACATAAACAACAGGCCTGAGTGTCACAATCATCATCCATGTTTCTATGTTGAGCAGATAATAAAGGGGCCTATAAGTGCAATATGAATGCAACCCAAGGTTTCACCTAAGGCACCCTAATGCGTATGAATCTAACACATCATCATACATCACCCATCACATCACAACCATAGGGTACTCATCATTTCCCCCAAAGGGCATCGTAGCCCAAGGCCAAGAACTCATGCTGTGATCCCACCGCGCCTGGCCCACCGTACCATCGGGCTCATCCATCAGCTCACCTGTTCTTGCCTCCATCATCACATCGAGCATCAACGATGCTAGGCACTCGTGCCTGGACCCCACCCGCACATGGCTCACGGCGCCATCGGGCTTGTCCTCATTCCAAGGCATTCTCGATCTCATACGATCTCATCAATTTCACCACAATCAACACAGAAGGGGGGACTTGTCTTGCCGGGACACCCTCCACACATGACTTGCAATATCACGGGCTGGCCAGCCGACCACAAGACAATTCCGCGCCTTCACAATACAAACATGCATCACAAACCATAACTCACGCATAATATTTCCCCGCCCACAAACCAACATTCGTTCTCATACAAAATTACAAGGGCATCACAAAGACGTTTTCGCCGTAATCAGATTTCTAGAAAATCCCTAAAATATGCGTCAAACAACATCACCGAATCGGACCAACGGTCGCGATTCCGGCTTCAACCACAATGCCTATTCCGCTAACGGAGCGGATCTCTAATGCAAAATCATGTTGGGGATGGACTCAATCGACCCGATGGTTCCTCTTAAACCAAGGCGACCCGGATCCCTCTCACTCGACGGATCTGGTGCCAAAATGCAGAAAAGAGAAGAAAAAGGGATGTCATGCACGCATCCTAAAGACCAGGAGGAGAAATGTCGTTACCTTTTGAGATTTCCTCCTAGCCATGGGAAACTTGCAAACGAATGGAGGAGAAGAAGCGCCTCGACGTCCCCTACGCGTTGCCGGTCTTGGATCGGTGAACGGAGCTCCGAAGCTCCAACAATGGCGGGTACTAGCTCTCTTCCTCCTCCAAACCCCTCCTCTCTCTCAAGCCCTCAAAACAAAAATGAAAAGGAATCCTGAATGGAAACCTTCTCAGACCTACTTAGGGTTCTCCCACGAACCACTCACAGCCATCCGATCAAGATCTAAACCAAATGGACGCCCATATTAGCTATTTACGAATCTGGTTCTGTCAGCTACCGCGCGGCGGTAGCGCTAACGCGCCGCGCTAGCTCCGCGAACCCCATTGCCGTCTCAGCGGCTCCCCGCTGAGAAGAAGACCTAACGCCAGCGGTAGGGCTATCGCCCCGCGCTAGCAACATACCTCGTTTTCACTTTCTAGCCACCTTCTACCGTGTCGCGCTAGCACTACCGCGCCGTGCTATTGGTTCGACGAAAATGCGCCCCTTCGATGATCGTCGACCTCTCGCATTTACCTACCACCGACGGTAGTACCTACCGCCCGGCGTTAACTCACAGAACAACAAAACTGGGGTGTTACAAAGGGCCTGACTGTCAAGATTGCGGGCTTGAGTGCAGTAGGGGCTTGCGGGCCTTGGTTGTAGGACTTGCGGGTCCGAGTTGTAAGGCTTGTGGGCCGGAGACATTGGCGGAGTTTGCCGAGCCTATCACACTGCTAGGTAGGCACAGAGGGACATAGGACTACTCAAGAAACCATGTCATGAGGAACCTCTATACATCTTGTGTTGTGTGCTGGAATTTTCTGTGTGATTTTTCTGTGCTGTGCTTACATTATATACGTCTCTTGCAAAAATATTTCAAAACAGCCAAAATCACCTACCCCCCCCCCCCCCCCCCCCCCCCTTTAGGTGATCGTTCTATAACCTACAAGAGGGCCATGTCATATAAAAAGATAAGATGTATACCCTAACAGACACGAATAATACACAGAAAATACAGAACTAAGAATCGGAACACAAAACGGCTGTAAGAAAGAAGGAAGAACTTTCTTGTGAATAATACGATCTTGCCTTAAAATCTCCAAGTTTCAGCCAGGCACCATCGACTGATAAGTAGTGTTCCAGAAAAAAAGGAGAAGATAAAAGAGAAGCTTGCGTGCATAAGCAATACCTTTAAAGTTTTCTCTTCAAGTCTAGAAGCCATCTTCACCAGGCTTCAAAAGAACTCCCCAGATCTGTGTGGAGTATTTTTTTCCTTTATAACACAATATATTTTCTGTATGACTCTTTGAGTCTGAGTTATAGGGCCATTGTGCCTGAGTTGTAGGATCTCTTGTAGATCTGAGCTGTAGGGCCTTTGTGCCTGAGTTGTAGGCTTCGTGGAACTCGAGGTAGGATCCTTGAAGGATCTGAGTTGTAGGGCCTGAGTTCCTGAGCTGTAGGGTCTGAGTGCCTGAGTTGTAGGGCCTGTGTGCCTGAGTTGTAGGGCCTGTGTGCCTGAGTTGTAGGGTCTTTGCTAAAGATCTGAGTTTTGGTGAAGATTGCTGATTCTAGCACACTGCTATATTGGCGCAGAGGGACAATGAAGTACTTACTCTAGACACATTGTCTAGGGGAACCACTATAAATTTGGTGTGTTCTGTGTGCCGTGCTTGGTGATTATTTCCGTGCTGTGATTCTCTTCGAATGCTTGCAGATTTAAAGTTATAAATTAGCCACATCACCTATTCTCTCCCCCTCTAGGTGATAGTTCCATAAACAACAAGGGTGTTACACTTTGACAAGTCAAAAAGATGTGCAATACCGCATTCTTCAATAACGTGCTTGCACTCATCATTTTATTTGGTGATTATTGGCATCGTCAAATAAACCAAATATGAAACAAAACATCTTGAGTTCAATAAATGTGGTCGGCTCACCTTAGTCTTTTTCTCCATTTCTATACAAGAACATCATAGTTATTAACTAAACAATAGGAAATTTTTAGTTCCTATATAGCCTTGGCCTTGCCTTAGCATCTTGCTTGCCCGACGAACAAATGTGCTCGCCCTACAAACATAACTGTTCGCAGTGCGCACATAGGTGTTCGCCCAACGAGCACATTTGCCCATTCGTCTTCAGCGAACAAATGTATTCGTCGGGTGAGCAAATGTGTTCGCCCAACAAACAAATGTGTCGCCGAACGAGCAAAACTTGTTTGTTAGGCGAGCACATTTGTTCACTGGGTGAGCATATTTGTTCATCAATCACGCGAACGAGCAAATTAGTTCGCCATGCATTAGATTTTTTTACATGAGTTTTCACCTAAACTCAAGTTAATCACTGTGAACTTTGCTAGCAGAGGTTTCAAATCAAGTCTCTGTGATCTTTGTCGGCAAAGGCTTCGAATCACTTGGAGAAGACGAAATACCACATAAAGCTTTCTTCTCCGCGAAGTTTGCCGGCGAAAAATGCGATTTGGTAGCCCTAGGTCCGACAGAATTAAGGAGAAGACTACTTTTGCTCGTAATTGTTCGCTTGGATAACAATAGTGTTCACTTGGCGAGCCGCGATATTAATAGTAATGGAGCCACATGTCTTGTTTGCCGAGATATCACTTTATTATAAGGATATAGTGTAATTACACAAATAACCATTATATTTTATGAAATTTCATTTTTTTCATAATATATGTTTAAGTCATAGGAGTAAAAGAATGAGGTTATATTTGACAATTTTCAATGTTGCACCAAAGCCAACTTCTTGCATATAGTAGTTAAATATTTAATGACAATGAAAATCTAAATATATGTCAAGATTGCATTTAAACAGACAACAAATATAAAATGCAACTCACTTTCACTTATCTCCTTTTTTTAATCAAATTTTATTTGCCGTGCCTTTAATTTTTTTTTGAGGTGCAAATAACAATATGGGTGCCATTAGCATTGTTCAGCTTTTAACAAAACTATGTTCATAACTAAAATTGAGAAGCCTATAGAAATTCCCAAAATTAATCACAGGAGGACTCTTTGGAATCGTGATCAACTTCTTGGGCATAATTCCCCTAAACCCCGTTAGTTCTCAGGAGTCAGGAGTGGAGTAGAAGCCAAGCTGAGCATCCCCTTTCCTCTCGACATTGGGTTTTCAAGCTGAGGTGATTGTCGCTTCTGCAGAAGAAGCGGAAAACGCTAATAAAATCCTCTGGTACGAAGAAAGTAGGACGATATCGGTAGATTTTGGTTGCCTTCGTTGCGAGGAAGGCAGGAGGGAAGGCGAGGGGTAACCAAACCTAATAGAGGACGGGGAGATTTTGGACTTCGTAAATCAATTGGAGGTTTCATCATCGTTGTTAGGGATGAACGAGCCGGCGTTCAGGGTGGAGACCACGCCCAGGCTTGCCCAATGGAGGATCGAATCCCTCTCGTCTTGCACCTACCGCAAGTCATATCCCTTTACGATCGGCATCTGGAACTGGTTCTCGTTCTCTCTAGCCCTTGCACTGTTTCGATTTTGCTGCTTCTTTTTTCTAACGGATGAAGGAAAATATATCCTCTTACAATAGCGTGAATAATGGTTGTCTCGGGTAGCATCACGATGATTGCGTTGGTTTTCTTGTTGCGGTCTTGAACAGCGTCAGGTCTATAGATGACGAGCATTGTTATTAATGCCAGGCGTGTAGCATTTCTAATCCTGTCATTGCATTAGAAATGGCGTCTCTCGATAATTGATGAACAAATGAAATGATATGAAGAAAAACTGCCCGTAAGAAAATAGCAGGAAAGTGATGCGATTCAATTTGCAATACGTTAGTTAGGGAAAAGTCTCCTAAGACTGAAGCCTGACCTTAGATTGGAAGGAGTCTCCAAGGGAGAGGTCCTAGAGTAGCAGGGGACAGGGGAGGAAAGGGATTTCACACTCAATAAAACAACAAACATTTTATTCCACAAAGAGCTATAGCTGAGCGGTTACATGCTGTGCAGGAGTTGTGTACAACCACAATGCATGATACACTCCGCATACATATGATACACTCTACATACGCACGATACATTCCACGTACGGACGACACAATTGTCAGGTCAAACAGAGGACCGCAACTCACAACAAAGTATCTCCACTCGGCGATCGCTGAGTGGTTTCCTGCAAGGCGGGTCAGCGATCGCCGATCCATTACTTGCTAGACGGGATTGACAATCACGGACATGGTACAATCTAAACGGGATATGCGATCATGGACCAGGTACCATCTAAAAAGGATTGGCGATCACCGTCTGGTGACTTGCTAGGCACGATCGATGATCGTTGATTATGACTTGCTAGGCAAACGACACAATAACTAGTTCAAACCGTGAGCCCAGATCATACCGACTACTCAAATTCAAATACATTGCACATGCACAAAGCACATAAACGAACGGATTTTTTAGAAAGATATGTATCAATACACTCCCTTTTAAAATCATTGTTCTCAAGTCGGCGTACGCCTACTTGAGGTCGTAGTAATTCTTATAGGCGTCTTCATCGCGAGAAAAGGAACTCAATTTGTTGACGACCTGAGTAGTGACTTTTCTCGGGGAGCTATCATTCGACGATCTAAAATCTCCTCTAATACCTTTAACAGATTGCCATCGGCGGTGATGTATTCCAGTAAGTGGGTGGTAGCTTGGGTGTCGCCGATACACTCCCACAACTAAAACACATGGAAGGTGTTGTGTATCGTCGAGTTCTCCGGGAGCTGAAGATGATAAGCTACTGGTCCTATCTTCCTGATGATACAGAATGGGCCGAAGTACCTGGGTAAAAGTTTGTATAGTAGGTTACTGGGAGGCTCACTTGTTTATAAGGTTGCAGTTTGAGATAGATCCAAGTGCCTTCCTCTTGATCTCTCTTGCGCCTCCACCCATCTTGTTGAACCTTCATCCAATTTTTAGCCTTTTGCAGGTAGTATTTTGTTGTGGATCCACGTTGGGGGGGGGGGGGGGGGGGGGGGGGCACATACCAGGGCCGTGCGAATCCGAGCTATGATTTATTCAACATCACTCTTATTTTTATTTCGTAATTTTTCGTCGCATTTTACTTTTACCTTACATGATGTTAAGCCTAGTGAGGGCGCACTTTTGAAACTATTGGTTTTGAACTTGGGCCACCCGAATATATACGGGCTGCAGGGATCATTGAAGGGGTAAAAAGTTTAATCCAAAATTCTCATTCTTTCTCCTCCGTTTTCCTTCCTCTCTCTTTTCTCGACTGTGCCCAAGCTGCCCCCTCCCCCTCCCCCTTTTGCTGGCAGATTGCACGATGCCACCGCTTCTCCTCGACGATCAGAGGATCTACTCCTTTCTTCCACTCTGGACATCCCCGTTGCCGCCAGAGATTCCTGAGGCTCCAAGAAGGGGAAATCCAACATCCTTCAAGATTTCTATCTCGCCCAGCTGTGAACTAAGTCTTAAACGGGGGTCCATATCAACTTCGTGTTAGAACCCCTGTCTTCCTGCGACGACCCTCGTCCCTCCTCCCCACCCTACCGACTCCAACACATGGTCTTCCAGTGTGTGACAACCTCCCGCCCGATCGGTGTGCATAGCCATCTTTCCCGTCACCCGCGCCTCCTGCATGCGGGTCTTCTTCGTAGCAGTTGTACCTCCTGTGATCTCCCTTAGCCAACGCCGACCACCACGCGGGTAATACCGACATTTTGCCCACCCCCATCCGTAGTCTTCCTCTTTAGACACCAACTAACATGGACGAAGGCCTTACCTTGTCTCAAGTCTTGGAAATGTTTCAGAAAATGATGACGACGCATAACAATGCCCTCCTTGAGGCCATCAACGCTTGCCTCGATACCTCCCCACCACTACAGCGCGTAGATGCCTCCCCGCCACCACAATGCGCCGCTTTAGGATCATCTTACGAATGACCAACCGTCCAAACTAGGCCGAAATTTAATATCCCCCGTTCTGACGGAAGCAGTGTTCTCCGCTATGTGAAGATGGACTTCTCTCTCTTTGATGGACGCAAGGACCCCTTGACCTGGCTCACGCCCTGCAGACAATTTATTGTTAATTAGCTCATCCCTTTGAAGGAATGTATAAGTGCCGCTTCTTTTCACCTCATGGGCATGGCTCAGTTATGGTTTTCCCAGTTGAATGGGAAAAACCTGGCTTGACATGGGAGGATTTCAAGGTCAATTGCAACCTCTGCTTCAGACCTCCCCTTCGTGACAACCCCATCGACGAACTTATCTCTCTCAAACTGAAGGGGTCCATCGACGACTACTTGGAGTAGTTCTAGGTGCTGCGCGCCCCTTCCATTCCACCGGCACATCAGGTGCCCATCTTCACGGCGGGCCTCTATTAGTGTCTCCATTTGGACGCGGAGTTCCAGACTCTATTGGACCTCACTATTGCCATGAGTCTCGCGCGTGTTTGTGAGAAGCATATATTGATGGATCGGCGCCACCTGGGACATCGTAGCGGCAAAGGACCTTTTTGGCGTTTTAGTGCCACCCCATCCCAGCCCGACAGCAGAACCAGTAAGGGCTAGGAGAGCGCCCGCCCGCTATCCGCCGCCTGTTGACCCAAGAATGGTTGATCACAGGGCCAAGGGCCTTTGTTACGATTGTGACGAACCTTACATTCTCGGCCACAAATGTAAGTGTCTTTTCTGGCTAGAGGTTAAGGACCCATCAGACGAGGAAGTAGAGGATGACACGGGACCCCGAGATTTCTCTCCACCCTATTGCCGGTCCACATGCGGGGGAGACGATGCAGATGCAGATTACCGCGTCTGTTCAAATGTTGGTCGCTCTCATGGACTCCGGTAGTACGCACAACTTCATCAATGAGCACACGACAGGACGCCTTCAACTCTCCGTGACCTGCTGGAGTTGCCTTAACATCGCAGTGGCCAATGTCAGTATGATGGTCTGCCCAGGAGTTTGCCGTAGTGTATCGAGTGTGGTGGATGGATACCATTTGCACTTGGATTTTTTTCTGATTGCCCTTTGGGGATTTTAGACTATCTTAGGAGTCCGGTGGCTGTGCACATTGGGGCCGCTGATCTGAGACTTTGTCAACCTCACGATGACTTGGGGACGCGACTCCAACAAGATGTTCTGGCAGGGTTGCACAGCTGTCGCTTCGCAGCGATCCTTTTTGGTGCAGAACGACGATACCAAACACTCAGATCGTGACTTCCTTTTACACGAGTTCAACGACACAATGGTTTCCCATATGGGCCTACCTCCCCCACGACGACATGATCACCACATTTGCCTCATTCCGCACATGGCCCCCGTGGTCGTCCGGTTCCACCGCTATCCTTTCTTGCAGAAGGACGAGATTGAGCGTCAGTGCAACGCCATGCTGCGACATGGAATTATTTGTCACAATGTCTTCTGTTTTTATCACCGGTCCTCTTGGTCCATAAGAAGGATGACACTTAGCGGTTCTGTGTGGATTATTGCGAGCTGAATGCACGGGAAGTTAAAGACAAGTTTCTTATTCCCGTGGTTGAAGAGCTACTTGAAGAGTTGCATGACGCATGTTACTTCTCTAAAATGGACTTATGCTCAGGGTACCCCCAGGTGTGCATGACCCCGTCCAACGTGGAGAAGACCGCTTTCCGGGCCCACCACAGCCACTTCGAGTTTCTCGTGATGCCCTTCGGGTTACCAAGTCTCCGCCCACATTCCAAGTATTAATGAATGAGGTATTCCATGATCTGTTGCACCGCAATGTACTTATTTTTTTGACAACATTTTTGAATACATCAAGACATGGAAGTCCCACCTGAAACATCTGTGCACCGTTCTCCAGCTCATCCGTGATAAGTTGATCATAAGTTCTTTTTGGAATGGACAAGATGCTTATGATTAACTTATCACAGATGAGCTGGAGAACGGTGCACATATGTTTCAGGTGGGGCTTCCATGTCATTCCTTAAATCATAGACAGTATTGGGGGCTCTGCCGACCCAACCAAGATCTAAGGAGTGACTGCCTGGCCAATTCCCCAATCTCTACGTGAGCTCCGTGGCTTTCTGGGCCTCACTGACTACTACCAGCATTTCTTCGAAGGTTACATCTTGATTGCAACGCCTTTGTTGGCCTTGCTGAAGAAGCACTCCTCCTTGGGGGGGGGGGGGGGCACCGTTACAACCGCCTTCAAAGCCCTTTAACATGCATTGGTGACCGCGCCCGTGCTTCATCTACTCGATTTTACCCAGGAGTTTCAGGTCGAGTGTGATGCCTCCGGGTAGGGGTGTGGAGCAATACTCCATTAGGGGGCATCTGATTGCCTACTTCAGTAGAAAGACGACCCTATATCATCAGAAGCTTTCCTCTTTCAAATATGAGTTGATTGGATTAGCTAGGGCCGTTCACCACTGACGGCCGTACCTGTGGGGGGCGGACATTCTTGATTTGCACAGATCATTTCAGTTTGAAGTACCTCCTAGAACAATGCCTTAATACCACACCTCAACAACGTTTGATCAACAAGCACTGGCGCGATGATCCGTGCAGTGGATGCACTCTCACGTCGTGACCATCAGGACGAGACTCTCGTTGCCATCTCCCATCCCACCTTTATTGTTCCCACTCGACTTTGGTAGGTCCATGATTCCCCAACCCTCCTAAAGCTCCTGCACCGTATCATGGAGCGGCTACCCTCTTGTTGGGCCGTGAAGGATGGCCTCATTGTGTACAAGGGGAGAATCTATCGACTAGCTGTGCCCCCTGGTCCTCGACATCATTACCGGTACCCATGGGGAAACCCGTGAAGGGGTCCGTAAGACTCTTCAGTGCATTTAGTGGAGTTTTTTTGGCACAACCTCAAGTGTAACGTTCATGACTTCATTGCCGTTTCTTTGGTACGCTAGCGCAACAAGAAGAATACCTACTTCCAGCAGGTCTCCTTCAGCCACTTCCCGTGTCGACGCAAATGTGGGCTATCTCTATGGATTTCATTGAGGGATTTTCCACACCGAGAGGAAGATCCATCCTCTTCGTGGTGGTGGATAGGTTCTCCAAGGAGCACACTTCTTCTCCATTAGTCGCCCTCTTACCGCGGAAGGTGTCGCTTGCATCTTCTTTGAGAAAGTGTTCCGCCTACACGGCCTACCTGATGGTATTGTGTCCGATCGGGAACAAGGTCTTCTTTCTCATTTCTTGTAGGAGTTGTTCGTGCTTTGTGGCACCAAACTCGCCCTTTCCTCTGCTTATCATCCGTAGTCGGATGGGCAGATCGAGGTGGCCAATTATCCAGTTGAGATGTAACTTCGCTGTATCACAGAGGATCACACCATGAATTGGGCGCACTGGATTCCATTGGTTGTGCACTGTTGCAACACGTCATATCATACTGCTCTCCAGACCACTACTTTTACCTCACATGATGTTAAGCCTAGTGAGAGCGCACTTTTGGAACTATTGGTTTTGAACATGGGCCACCTGAATATATACGGGCTGCATGGATCAATGAAGGGGTAAAAAGTTTAATCCAAAATTCTCATACTTTCTCTTCCGTTTTCCTTCCTCTCTCTTTTCTCGACTGTGCCCAAGCCGCCCCTCCCCCTCCCCCTTTGCTGGCAGATCGCACGATGCCACCGCTTCTCCTCGACGATCAGAGGATCTACTCCTTTCATCCACTCTGGACATCCCCGTTGTCGCCATAGGTTCCCGAGGCTCCAAGAAGGGGAAATCCAACCTCCTTCAAGATTTCTATCTTGCCCAGCTCCGAACCAAATCTTAAACGGGGGTCCATATCAACTTCGCGTCTGAACCCCTGTCTTCCTACGACGACCCTCCTCCCTCCACCCCACCCTACCTACTCCAACACGCGGTCTTCTAGTGCGTGACAACCTTCCGCCCGATCGGCGTGTGTTGCCATCTTTCTCATCGCCCGCGCCTCCTGCATGCGGGTCTTCTTTGTAGCAGTTGTACCTCCTGGGATCTCCCTTATCCAACACAAACCTCCACGCGGGTAATACCGACATTTTGCCCACCCCCATCCGTAGTCTTCCTCTTTAGACACCAACTAACATGGACGAAGGCCTTACCTTGTCTCAAGTCTTGGAAATGTTTCATAAAATGATGACGACGCACAAACAATGCCCTCCTCGAGGCCATCAACGCTTGCCTCGATACCTCCCTCCACTACAGCGCACTGATGCCTCCCCGCCACCACAACGCGCCGCTTCAGGATCATCTTAAGAATGACCAACCGTCCAAACTAGGCCGGAATTTAATATCCTTCATTCTGATGGGAGCGGTGTTCTCCGCTATGTGAAGATGGACTTCTCTCTCTTTGATGGCCGCGAGGACCCCTTGACCTGGCTTACGCGCTGCGAACAATTTATTGTTAATTAGTGCATCCCTTTGAAGGAATGTATAAGTGCCACTTCTTTTCACCTCATGGGCTTGACTCAGTTATGGTTTTCCCAGTTGAATGGGAAAAACCTCGCTTGACATGGGAGGATTTCAAGGTCAATTACAACCTCTGCTTCAGACCCCCCCTTCGTGACAACCCCATCGACGAACTTATCTCTCTCAAACAGAAAGGGTCCATCGAAGAGTACTTGGAGCAGTTCTAGGTGCTGCTCGCCTGTGCCCTTTCCATTCCACTGGCACATCAGGTGCCCATCTTCACGGCGGGCCTCCATTAGTGTCTTCGTTTGGACGCGGTGTTCCAGACTCTACCAGACCTCACTATTGCCATGAGCCTCGCGCGTGTTTGCGAGAAGCATATATTGATGGATCAACCACACCTGGGACATCGTAGCGGCAAAGGACCTTCTTGGGGTTTTAGTGCCACCCCATCCCAGCCCGACAGTAGACCCAGTAAGGGCTTGGAGAGCGCCTGCCCGCTATCCTCTGCTTGTTGAACCAAGAAATGGTTGATCGCAGGGCCAAGGGCTTTTGTTACAATTGTGACGAACCTTACATTCTCGGCAACAAATGTAAGTGTCTTTTCTGGCTCCAGGTTGAGGACCCATCAGACGAGGAAGAAGAGGATGACACGAGGGACCCCGAGATTTCTCTCAACCCTATTGCCGGTCTACATGCGGGGGAGACGATGCCGATGCATATTACCGCGTCTGTTCAGATGTTTGTCGCTCTCATGGACTCCGGTAGTACGCACAACTTCATCAATGAGCACACGACATGACGCCTTCAGCTCTCCGTGACCTACTGGAGCCGCCTTAACGTCGCAGTGGCCAATGTCAGTATGATGGTCTGCCCAGGAGTTGGCCGGAGTGTATCGAGTGTGGTGGATGGATACCATTTGCACGTGGATTTTTTTGTGATTGCCCTTTGGGGCTTTGAGACTGTCTTAGGGGTCCGGTGGCTGTGCACCTTGGGGCCACTGATCTGAGACTGTCAACCTCACGATGACTTGGGGACGCGACCCCAACAAGATGTTCTGGCAGGGTTGCTCAGCGGTAGCTTCACAACGATCCTTTTTGGTGTAGAACGACGATACTGAACACTCAGACCGTGACTTCCTTTTACACTAGTTCAACGACACTATGGTTTCCCATATGGGTCTACCTCCCCCACGACGACATGATCACCGCATTTGCCTCATTCCGCACATGGCCCCCGTGGTCGTCCGTTTCCACCGCTATCCTTTCTTGCAGGAGGATGAGATTGAGCATCAGTGCAACGCCATGCTGCGACATGGAATTATTCGTCACAATGTCTTCTGTTTTTATCATCGGTCCTCTTGGTCCATAAGAAGGATGACACTTAGCGGTTATGTGTGGATTAATGCGAGCTGAATGCACGGGAAGTTAAAGACAAGTTTCTTAGTCTCGTGGTTGAAGTGCTACTTGAAGAGTTGCATGACGCATACTTCTCCAAGTTGGACTTATGCTCAGGGTACCACCAGGTGTGCATGGCCCCGTCCAACGTGGAGAAGACCGCTTTCCGGACCCACCACAGCCACTTTGAGTTTCTCGTGATGCCCTTCGGGTCACCAAGACTCCGTCCACATTCCAAGCATTAATGAATGATGTATTCCATGATCTGTTGCACCGCTATGTACTTGTTTTTTTTACAACATTTTTGTATACATAAAGACATGGAAGTCCCACCTGAAACATTTGTGCACCGTTCTCCAGCTCATCCGTGATAAGTTGATCATAAGTTCTTTTTGGAACGGGCAAGATGCGTAGATTAACTTATCACGGATGAGCTGGAGAACGATGCACAGATGTTTCAGGTTGGACTTCCATGTCACTCCTTAAATCATAGACTGTACTGGTGGCTCTGCCGACTCAACCAAGATCTAAGGAGTGACCGCCTGGCTGATTCCCCAATCTCTACGCGAGCTCCGTGGCTTTCTGGGCCTCACCGACTACTACCGACATTTCTTCCAAGGTTATATCTTGATTGCAGCGCCTCTGTTGGCCTTGTTGAAGAAGCACTCCTCCGGGGGGGGGGGGGGGGGGACACCGTTACAACCGCCTTCAAATCCCTTCAACATGCATTGGTGACCGCGCTCGTGCTTCATCTACTCAATTTTACCTAGGAGTTTCAGGTCGAGTGTGATGCCTCCGGGTAGGGGTGTGGAGCAATACTCCATTAGGGGGGCATCTGATTACCTACTTCAGTAGAAAGACGACCCTCTATCATTAGAAGCTTTCCGCTTTCAAATAAGAGTTGATTGGCTTAGCTAGGGCCGTTCACCACTGATGGCCGTACCTGTGGGGGGTGGACATTCCTGATTTGCACAGATCACTTCAGTTTGAAGTACCTCCTGGAACAATGCCTTAATACCGCACCTCAACAACATTTGGTCAATAAGCTGTTGGGTTATGATTTTCGGGTCGAGTACATGGCGGACGCCTTGATCCGTGCAGTGGATGCACTCTCACGTCGTGACCATCAGGACGAGACTCTCCTTGCCATCTCCCATCCCACCTTTACTGTTCCCACTCGACTTTGGTAGGAGGTCCATGATTCCCCAACCCTCCTAAAGCTCCTGCACCGTATCATGGAGCAGCTACCCTCTTGTTGGGCCGTGAAGGATGACCTCATTGTGTACAAAGGGAGAATCTATCGATTAGCCGTGCCCCATGGTCCTCGACATCATTACCGGTACCCATGGGGAAACCCGTGAAGGGGTCCGTATGACTCTTCAGTGCATTTAGGTGGATTTTTTTTGGCACAACCTCAAGTGTAACGTGCATGACTTCATTGCCGTTTGTTTGGTATGCTAGCGCAACAAGAAGAATACCTACTTCCAGCAGGTCTCCTTCAGCCACTTCCCGTGTCGACGCAAATGTGGGCTATCTCTATGGATTTCATCGAGGGATTTTCCACACCGAGAGGAAGATCCATCCTCTTCGTGGTGGTGGATAGGTTCTCCAAGGGGCACACTTCTTCTCCATTAGTCGCCCTCTTACCGCGGAAGCTGTCGCTTGCATCTTCTTTGATAAAGTGTTCTGCCTACACGGCCTACCTGATGGTATTGTGCCCGACCGGGAACAAGGTCTTCTTTCTCATTTCTTGTAGGAGTTGTTCGTGCTTTGTGGCACCAAACTCGCCCTTTCCTCTGCTTATCATCTGTAGTCGGATGGGCAGATCGAGGTGGCCAATTATCCAGTTGAGATGTAACTTCGCTGTATCACAGAGGATCACACCATGAACTGGGCGCACTGGATTCCATTGGTTGTGCACTGTTGCAACACGACATATCATACTGCTCTCCAGACCACTCCTTTTTACCTCATTTACGACATAAATCCTCCCACCTACTAACTTACGACGGTGGATCGGCTAGCTCGACCGCAATGGACAGAGATTTACAGACCCGCAACCAGATTCACAAACTCGCCCGCGTGCTCCTTCTTCAGGCATGGGCACACATGGAGGCTGCCAACAACCGGGGCCCCAAGAGCTGTTCTTCGCACCCGGGGAATGGGCGTGGTTGAAAAGGAGACCATACTGCCAGACATCCGTTGCTAAGAGCCCCTACCACAAGTTGGACCGAAAATTTTATGGGCCATTTAAAGTTTTGCAACGGACTAGAGACGTGGCATACCTTCTCCAGCTTCTCTTTATGCTCAGATTAACAATGTCTTCCACATGTCTCAGTTAAAGCTGTTCATCAGAGTGCCTCCTCCTGCACCCTTGGTCTAACTTCCACCATATATGATTGGCAAGCTTGAGGACAAGCTTGATCTCAAGGAGGGAGATGTTGCAGATCCACATTGAGGCGTCACATACCAGTGTCGTGCGAAACCACACAAGGATTAATTTAGCATCACTCTTATTTTAATTTCGTATTTTTCTGTCATCGCTTTTTACTTTTACCTCACATGATGTTAAGCCTAATGCAGAGGAACTTTTAGTTTTGAACTTGGGCCACCCGGATAAATGCGGGTTGCAGGGATCAATGAATGGGGGAAAAGTTTAATCCAGAATTTTCTTTCTCTCTCCTTCGTTTGTGCTTCACCAATGCTCTGGATGCTGAATGAAAGAAGCATGGTTATGTGCACATAAATGAAAATGGATTCTGTGGTCTGCCCTCTCTGATGTCTTTGGCTTTGATTTGAGGGCATGATTCCGCAACAAACACGACGGTATAGGGGGCCACTATTTTAGTGGTACTCTGTGAGCAGCCACTTTGTGCATTTATTGTCAAAGGTTAGGTCTTTCTCCTCTGAGAGAAGCCACTTTTTGCATAGTGCCAAAGGTTATGTCTGTTTCCAATCTTCCCCCGCCCATACCCCCAATGATTGGGGACTATATGGGTTCTGTTGTTGTTGTTGTTGTTGTCTCCTTCGTTTTCTCTCCCTCTCTTTTTCCGATTGTGCCCTAGCCGCTCCCCCTCGCTTGTAGATCGCACGACGATGGTCCTTGACAATTGGAGGATCGACTCCCTCCTTCAACTATGGACGTCCCCGTCGTCGCGATAGGTTCCCGAGGCTCCAAGAAGTGGAACTCCAACCTCCTCCATGATTTCTACCTCGCCCGACCGCGAACTAGGTTTCAAACAGGGGTCCATATCATATTTCAACTGTCGGATAGCCTTCTCGCGAGCTTGCAGACTCCTGTCTACAGCGGCCACCATTGTGAAATCTGTAATGTATGGAATGCTCATAGACAGAGGTTGGCCATATACTACTTCATAAGGAGTGAGCTGTATGACATTATGAACAGAGGTATTGCACCACCATTCTGCCAAGGGTAACAACTGGCTCCATTGTTTAGGGTTATCGAAAGCCAAGAAACACAAGTAATTCTCCAATCATCTATTAACCACCTCCGTTTAACCATCAATTTTTGGATGATACATCGTCAAAGTGTTGAGTTGCACATTAAGGAGTTGGAAGAAATCTTGCCAAAAGTTACTCATGAAGATCACATCACCATCGCTTACGATGGAGTTTGGCATCACATGTAATTTGAATACCTCCGACATAAAACATGGGCTATGGTAGATGCAATGTAAGGGTGGTTGAGCGTGATATCGACATATCGCACCTAGACAAAGCGATATATTATGCATACTCTAATTTTGATTAGGCTAGCACATTAGTAGTATCAGTTGTTGTAGATGTCGGCCGACATGTCCGACATGTCGGCCGACATAAAGGTTTTGGAGATAAAACGCAACGACATCGATATTTTAAACAAAAATGTCGTTTTTGAAAATATCGCCCGATATATCGGTTTAACCCGATATATCTGGCGATATTTCGCGACCGATATATCGTTTCGTGCATCTCGTTAAGTCTAGTGTCGACGACTTTCTCATCTCGCTCTCATTTGGTGATCTTTATGCCGTTTTTTTGCAGTTGACATCTCTTTGTAATGTAATTTATAAACATACATTATATGCATATATGTTTATTTTGTAGTTTATAAACACAAATTATGTATACAATTATACATATTTATAATAATTGTGTATATATATGAATAAATTTATTTAAATATTAAAATCCGACATTATAAAATATCCCCGATATATCCCCCGCAATCCGACATCCGGCATTTCAAACTCAAACCGACATGAATCCGACATCCGACATCTACAACCTTGAGCTGTAGTATATTGATAAGATGATATTAAGGTCATATTTTCTAGGGTTCGCCATTAACTACCCTACTTCACTTTTTCTCTTGTTATCTTATTAAATATTTAAATTATGAAAATATAAATATGCAAAATTATAAACCTAAAACTAAATATATAAGAAATTTATTTAGATGAAATATTGATTTGGCCATATAAAATTATGAACATATTAGCTTATAACTCTTGAAAATACTTTTGAGATTTAGTGTATAAATACTATTTCAAACCGTGGTGATTCCATATTATCACTCTTTGGGCAGAATGAACGAAAACTGATCTTAGGTTGAACTACTTGGGAACCCAACTCACTATGTAGAAACTTCTAAGAATCGCTTTACTCGTTTTGTGAATTACACTATTAAGTTTGACCTTAATTCGAGAGATTCATAATAATAAACCATGCAGATAAATCAAAGAATGATTCTAAAACTGATAATAATAAATAGATCAATTACTTCAAAACATTCCAAAGATTTAAACCAACGCGTACAATTTATGAATTGCATAGATATAATAAAAAAAAATCTAGAAATGAGGAATCTAGAGAGATATAGATAAAGATAAAAAACTACCCTCATCCATCTCTCTTTTCCTTGGCTTCCTCCCTACATTGTGTATTTCGGCCTAAGGAAGACTTCAAACGACGAACTTCCAGAAGGGAAAGAGAGTTCTTTCAATGAAACAAACTTAAATTTATAATTGCGACAAAATTAGCCCGACATGGCCTTGGGACACGACTGTGCACACCAAATAATGCACCTCTTTGTGGGTAACCGTCTCCCTGGGAATCTACATGGCTTCCTGACATGGCCATGTCAATTTGGCCATATCCCTCTCTATAAAAGGCTCTACATGCGCTCTTAACACGCCCGTGTACATCACCAATTTCTCATGGGTTGTTCCTCTTGAGCTCCAATTCATTCTTCCTTTTGATATATTTCCATATTTTGGCCCCTTTGTCCTGAAAATAAAGTAACACGTGAAATAATACATGAAATGCTAAATAAATGTATGAAATGAGAATCTATACTTTTGTAAATTATAAGTATATGATATTAAATAATGATAATAATTAAAATCTCATTTGAGCGCGATGAAGTGTGCATATTTGCTAAGTCGACCCACAACAACGAATATAACTGCATACCCATTGGTGGTTGGTTGGCTCTCAATATAATTCATATATGTCTTTCAAAACCAGATGGGATTGGGAGGGGCTGCAATAAATCCATTGGTTTATTGGTATCCACTTTTACAAGTTTGGTAAACGACATACCCCCGAATGTATCGGTAGACAAAGTTCTTTATTACCTTCTGATGAGTCCCATTTATATACACTTTTATGGACTCATCTGGGCTTTATTTTCACTCACGTGCACATCACTTTTCACCTATATTATCTTCTTTATTGATTTAATGTCATTCCACTCAATGTGCACATTTCTAGCCCAATTTCGATGGAGAATCTTATATTTCTTATTTCTGAGTATTGTGCTGTGTTTAGTTGTTATTATTGAATGCGTTAAGTGCCATGATCAGTGGCCCGAGCAGTTGTCCTGCTGATGCGGGAGTCGTGCTGGTGTTCCGGGTGCAAATATGCCCAGGAATACTGCGCACGACCACTGGCTATATTGCGCACGACCACTGGTCGTGCGCCACTGCTCGTGCGCACTTAACCCCTAAATTTCGAGTTCTGTCTTGCCAAACGCACGACCACTAGCTGTAGTGCGCACGATCACTGATCGTGCGCCACTGGTCTTGCGCATCTAATTTTTCTGTGAGATTTTCTGTTACAGGTTTTGCCGAGACAACGCGCACGAGCACCGACCTCTAGTGCGCACGAGCACCGACCTCTAGTCCGCACGACCACTGGTCGTGCGCCACTGATCGTGCGCACTGTTTCGCACATCGCATATTTAAAGACGCCACCCAGCGAATTAGGGCAGACGGTACTTTCGCCCCGCGATTTTTGAGTTCCGCCCAGTGTCGTTTTCGCTCCCCCTCCATCTCCACTCATCTCCTTCATCCGGGAACCACTCTCCGGTGAAACCCTAGCGGATTCCAAGAGTTTGGGAGCATTCCCGGCCGTCAACAACACCGTTTCCGAGTTGTGCAACCTCAGTTTGGACGAAGAAGAAAACCTGTCGAACGAAGACGACGGAGCAAGATCGGAGATAGTGTCAGTCTCTTGGTCCCGGAAGCATACATCGACCGAGCCCGGAAGTGGTTTGACAACCCACTATTCCGACCGAGATCGACGACTAGTCTTCTCTATTGGTTTATTCTCCCCCTTTCCTTTTGTTGCTGTATTAGTTTGTAATGAACATGACTACTCTCATTTGTCTATGAATGAAAGTGGTTCTTGTTTTTCTTAACCTTGGATATTGTGTTGTGTTGCGCTTCATCACCACTCACCCGCATCCACTCCATTCACTCACTTGAGACTCACGTTAGCAAAGGCTAACGGTGATTGCGACCCTCACATTCCACACTTCCTTTCCGTCCACTCGCCTCACGAAGCTCGGCATAGCGGCCGACGCATTCCATCTCACCTTGCGAAGCGGTGACTTCGACCCGCACCTTTATTTTATTGTTGTTAGAAATAGAAATCAAACCAAAGCCCTGTGTTCATTTTTGTTCGCTCGTTGTAACGATTGTCACACGACACGATTCGCTTCACCATACCCTGCATTCCTCAAGAGATCGACATTCGGGGAAATTATTCCCAAAATTATTACTTGACAGCGACCGGTGCACTTGCCGTAATGCATCAAGTTTTTGGCGCCGTTGCCGGGGAGTGCAGGCGTGAAGTGTTTTGTGTTTTGAACCCTTGTTATAGGAGCGGGTGTTTTTGATTTTTTTGTCTTTTGTTTGTGTATGTAGGGGCAAGCCGCAAGGGATCTAGCACCCTTTGATCCAGAAATCGAACGGACTGCTCGCGCACTGAGGCGTGCTGCAGCCGCACGAGCGGAAATGGGAGATAATCTGAACCTGGGAGAGGGCCACGGAGGCGGCCAGAGAGTGCCCAACGAGGGGCAAAATATGAATCCGAGAGTGCCCAATGTGGGGCAGAATATTATGGTGGATGAGCAGGAGGCGGCTCGACCAAGGCCACGAACAATGAGGGATTACACCACCCTAACTGCCGGGAGTGTGTATCCGGGATTCAGGCCAGATATCATGAGCAACCAGTTCGAAATCAAGCCGGCCATTCTGAATATTATCCGCAACAACACAGTTCTCCGGGATGCCTAGTGAAGACCCACATCTTCACCTGGCGGAGTTTGCTGAAATTTGCGGAACGTTCCGCTACGCGGGAATCCCGGATGAAACAGTCAAACTGAGACTGTTTCCATTCTCTCTGCGCGATAAAGCCAAGGTCTGGCTCCATACAATCCCTCCAGGTACAGCCGCAACATGGGACGCCCTCACGTCCAAGTTCCTCGCCAAGTTCCATCCGGTGGACAAGATTGTGAGCCTTCGGCGGGATATTGCTACTTTCCGTCAGGCGGATCAGGAGACTCTCGCTGAGGCTTGGGAGCGCTTCAACGAACTTCTTCGCAAGTGCCCAAGCCATGGGCTCCAACCGGGGAGCTAGTAGAGAACTTCTACTTCGCGATAGAGCCCAACTATCGGGCAATGGTTGGTGCCGCTGCTGGAGGCACCTTAATGAACCACACCCCGGAGGAAGCCTTGAGAATATTGCAAGACACTGCTTCCCACAACACTTTCTGGACAGCTGGGAGGAATGCACCCAGGGGCACTCAGGGTCTTTTCGCGGTGGACTCTATACCTTCTGCTGCTGCGCCCTCTACGACTATCACTTGCGAAGGATGCGGAGGTGGTGGTCACCATGCTTACGAATGCCCAGGAGGTGGGCTGTCAGGTGAATTCGCCCAGTTTAACTTAAATGAGTCTGTTAATTATGTAGGGAATCAAACTAGGGGGCACCCTATGGAAATACTTATAATCCGGGAGTGAGAAATCATCCCAATTTCTCATGGAACCAAAATGCGGCTGACCAACGATGGCAACCGGGGCAACATCAAAATGATGCTTATGCCTCCGAAAGTCAACCGAGGCCACCTCTACCGGGTTACAATCAAGGTGCCCCGGCCCCCAAGAAAAGCAATTTAGAAGAAATGATGGAAAGGTTTATGGAGGCTGCCCATTCCAACATGGCAAACCAAACTGCTTCCATGCGGAACTTGGAAACGCAATTGGGCCAATTGGCTCAAGTGCTTACCGAGCGTTCGCAAGGGACTCTCCCCAGCAATACTGATAAAAATCCTATAGATCAGGGGAAGAGTCTTGCCGAAGCGGTAGTGAGCAGCCCGAATGAGTTGGTAGTCACCTGCTCTATCAATAACGTTGAGACGACTGCCTTATGCGACTCCGGATCATCCCGTAACGTTCTTGCATTGCAAGACGTTGCTAAAATGCAACTTAAAATGGATACAGATGATCGGAAGTCTCTCATGCTTGCTAACGGGACGGTTATTCAGGCAGAGGGAGAAGTGAAAAATGTCGAAGTCATAATCGAGGGGACAGTGGTGGTAGCCGACTTCCAAGTGTTGGGACCCCACGAAAATCGATCCATTCCTATCTTGGGAGTACCATTCTTGAAGGAGAGTGGTGCTACACTGGATTTTTCTACAGGTTGTGTTATCTTATCTAGTAAAGTGACACCTCCTAGTTGCCCCGAGATTATGACCGAAACATCTAATTGCTCTCCCACTTTTATTATTGATGAGTTGTTCAGTGATGCAGAATACAGGAAAGAAGAAGAACCATTTGGTGAGGAAAAGAAAGAGGATCAGCTGACTGGAGAAGAGGAAGAGGCTGATGTCCGAAAAGAGAACGACTCCGAGAGGGCGAGGAACTTCACTTCTGAACTTGTTGAGCAGGACTCAACCCGGGACAGTGTCCCATTCTTATTTTGCAATAATTTATGTAATAACTCTATTAAACGCTCTGTTTCTTGGGCTGATCCAGTCGCCACCGCGGTGACGGAAATGAAGTCACTCACCACAAAGGTGAGAAATTCTGAAAACTATGAACGTTGGCGCTCTCCAACGGTGGAGAAGCTAATACAGGAGAGGCTCTTACGCGGTGCACGCTTTGCTGCTCTCCGTGGCGAGAAGGCGGAGGCTAGGGGAAAATTGGGTAGCACCAATTTTGGCCCTGAAGCTTTCACCTCCGGTCTGCAAGCTACTGGAGAAGTGCACTACAAGAGTGCGTATAGCTGAGCTTTATTTTCTTGAACTGTGAACGTTGGTTGTTGAACTTTTCTTTAATTTCTCGCACTCTTTGAACTGCTTTAATACAGGTATTTGGTCCATCTTAAAGACATAAAACAAAAGGGCTCTTGGGAGACAACCCAATGGGGGACCTTTCGGTTCCCGTTTATTGCTAATCTGCTTATGTTTCTGTTTTCTTTCTATTGTCTTTTGTTTGCTTTATTCGCAGGAGCATTGATTTTTCCGGCGGCGAACCTGGTGATTTCCAAGGACTAACGCCAATCTTCTGGTATGCTCATATCTGAGCATAGGTACCCTCTTCCCTAACATTAACTTATTTTCATTGTCAAAATTCATATGATTGTCTAATTCAAGTCTGGGGGGAGAGTGTACCGAGTGTTCACTACACGTGTACACGTTTTAGCATACCAGAAGTATATTTTCATTTATGTCATATTATAGCATACACCAATTCACCCGCACAAGCGCGCACTTACTTGTTTGTGTGCTTCCGTACACGCTATCTTGGTTTGGAATGTGAAATAGGATGTTAGCTTAGGTATTGCAAGTCGGTGTGTGATGTCGACTCCAGTAGTGCTCTAGTCGCATATTCGTGCTTGCATAGAAATTTGAGTAGAATTAGATTGTCTCTATGCTTTTAATTTACAATTAGTGTTTTTGCGTAGTTTTAAATTTAATTTACTCATTTGGTGGATATGGATGAAATTTTCGGTAGCATGGTGTTGTGTGTAAGCGAGCGCTAGTTGTGCGTTGCTCGAGTCGGAAGGAAGGTTTATCTTTCTCGTGGGATAAGAACTTGCCCCAAGCGACTCTTGAAGCATGGGTGAGAGCGACTCAATAAGTTGAGCGTGACGTAGGCCATCTAGTTGACTAGTTTGAGCTTTGATTTCCATGACCCATTCGCTTACCCTTGCAAGCCAATTTGTGCCTACCCCTCCTTTGTTTCATCTCTTCTTTCAATCACCAAAACCTAAAGCTTATCCTATTATCGCAACCAAGTAGTGAGTTAACTGAAATTATATTTCTTATTTGGGTGTGATGTATGGAATTATTGTGATGTGAAAAAAAATTATATTGTGTGCTGAACACATTTTTTGTAAACCAATTGGGGGATGAAATAAATAGAAAGAAAAATGAAGTTAGAAGTAAAATCTAAAAAAAAAATATTGAAATGAAAACAAATCCCCTTGGGCGTAATAGAAAAATCCAGTTGGTATTTGCTTGGAGTAGGCTACGTGCACACCCAATTTTCAAGCTAAGTCTGGGGGTGTGTCACACTAGCATCGTTCTCGGACTTGTTCAGGTGCAATATTGTCTTTTAGCTCATTTGGGTTGCGTAGCCGTCATGCTTATCATTGTATACCATACCGTAACCTAAGCCCTGTAATAACCTGAAAGTCCTACTAATTCATCTTGTGAGTTTGCTAGCGCCGTGGAGAGAGTGTAACAGGGCAAGCTTTTGGTTCTCGTCGTTGATGGATTTCAGCGGAGTTATCCCTGAATTCCGATCTTTAGCAACACCCTCCTGAGTTGCTCGTTTACTTTCACACCGGGCACGACTGCAAAATTCTTCATGATTCACCATCCGAGTACAAATAAATCTCTATTTACGCATTTATACTATTGTAAATTAGTTAGTGTAGTTAGAATCTTCTTTTACTGAATTTCTATTTGCATGGGTATGATACTTCGCATCTTACTCTTTCTTTGCAATTCTCTACGCTAACTACCATTTTCATATCCCGCCGAATTTGTTTGCTCGGGACGCGCAAACAGGTAAGTCTGGGGGTGTGATGAGTCTCATTTATATACACTTTTATGGACTCATCTGGGCTTTAATTTCACTCACGTGCACATCACTTTTCACCTACATTCTCTTCTTTATTGATTTAATGTCATTCCACTCAATGTGCACATTTCTAGCCCAATTTCGATGGAGAATCTTATATTTCTTATTTCTGAGTATTGTGCTGTGTTTAGTTGTTATTATTAAATGCGTTAAGTGCCATGATCAGTGGCCCGAGCAGTTCTCCTGCTGATGCGGGCGTCGTGCTGGTGTTCCGGGTGCAAATATGCCCAGGAATATTGCGCACGACCACTGGTCGTGCGCCACTTCTCGCGCGCAGTTAACCCCTAATTTCGAGTTCTGTCTTGCTAAACGCACGACCACTGGCTATAGTGCGCATGATCACTGATCGTGCGCCACCGGTCGTGCGCATCTAATTTTTCTGTGAGATTTTCTGTTATAGGTTTTGCCGAGACAACGCGCACGAGCACCGACCTCTAGTGCGCACGACCACTGGTCGTGCGCCACTGATCGTGCGCACTGTTTCGCACAACGCGTATTTAAAGACGCCACCCAGCGAATTAGGGCAGACGGTACTTCCGCCCCGCGATTTTTGAGTTCCGCCCAGTGCCGTTTTCGCTCCCCCTCCATCTCCACTCATCTCCTTCATTCGGGAACCACTCTCCGGTGAAACCCTAGCAGATTCCAAGAGTTTGGGAGCATTCCCGTCCGTCAACAACACCGTTCCCGAGTTGTGCAACCTCAGTTTGGAAGAAGAAGAAGAAAACCTGACGAACGAAGACGACGGAGCAAGATCGGAGATAGTGACTGTCTCTTGGTCCCGGAAGCATACATCGACCGAGCCCGGAAGTGGTTTGACAACCCACTATTCCGGCCGAGATCGACGGCTAGTCTTCTCTATTGGTTTATTCTCCCCCTTTCCTTTTGTTGCTGTATTAGTTTGTAATGAACATGACTACTCTCATTTGTCTATGAATGAAAGTGCTTCTTGTTTTTCTTAACCTTGGATATTGTGTTGTGTTGCGCTTCATCACCACTCACCCGCATCCACTCCATTCACTCACTTGAGACTCACGTTAGCAAAGGCTAACGGTAATTGCGACCCTCACATTCCACACTTGCTTTCCGTCCACTCGCCTCACGAAGCTCGGCATAGCGGCCGACGCATTCCATCTCACCTTGCGAAGCGGTGACTTCGACCCGCACCTTTATTTTATTGTTGTTAGAAATAGAAATCAAACCAAAGCCCTGTGTTCATTTTTGTTCGCTCGTTGTAGCAATCATCACACGACACGATTCGCTTCACCATACCCTGCATTCCTCAAGAGATCGACATTCGGGGAAATTATTCCCAAAATTATTACTTGACAACGACCGGTGCACTTGCCGTAACGCATCACCTTCCAAAGGAATATTTGTTTGATGTGTTTTAATGTAGCTTGAACACCAGAATGCCCTCCATTAGCCGTATCATTATACAGGTGGCAGATAGTAGTTCGACTTGCCTCATCATTGCCTACCACAATTTTCCCTTTTCTCTTGATGATGCCGTTACTCCACTGGTAGTTGGGCTTAGCTTGAGGATTTACTTCTTTCTACTTAGTCAAAGCCTGAATTGACTGATCCCCTTTCCATGTATCCTGAACTTCAATCAGAAGGTTGGAGTTGAAGGTAGTCAAGGAAGATAGACTACCCCCTTTCCTCTGTGAACTTCCTGGACAAGGCATCAGCTGTTTGATCTCCTCTTGTAATTAATAGAATAGTTGAACCCAATGAGTTGTATATTAAGGCTCTGTTTAAGGTGGTGGTTGTATAAAAAGCATTGGTGGGAAATTAGTGGTGGCATGAGAGCTGATCAGAAAGTTGTAATGAAAAAATTGTAGTCTATTTGGAAAATCTCCATTTAAGTGTTGTTCAGAAAGGTGCTATATATTTATCTGTTTGGAAGAACATTTTTATGAATGTGCAAGGCCAATGCTCTGGATGCTGAATGAAGGAAGCATGGTTATGTGCACATAAATCAAAATGGATTCTAGGGTCTGCCCTCTCTGATGTCTTTGGCTTTGATTTGAGGGCATGATTCCGCAGCAAACGTGACGGTATAGGGGGCCACTATTTCAGTGGTAATCTGTGAGCAGCCACTTTGTGCATAGAGCCAAAGGTTAGGTCTGTTTCCAATCTTCCCCCGCCCATACCCCCAATGATTGGGGACTATATGGGTTCTGCTGCTGTTGTTGTTTGTTGTTGGAAGAACATTTTTATAATAGTAGCTGTTTGGTTGACACTCAAAAAATAGGTAGTCTCACATACTTGAAGCATTGAACATGAAACTTAAAAAATAGGCATTCTTACAAATATGAAACTCAAAATTGATCTAATTGTTTTTGAACTAAAACCTAGTGAAATCCGGTGCTCACAATATTAGCATTCTTACCGGCAAATCAGTAATGAGGTAAAACATTGAATTTTAGACAATCTCTGAAGAGCATTCCTGATGCTCATTTGAAGAGCATTCCTTAAGCTAAATCTAAAGGGTATTATAATCTTGAAGGGTATATAATCTCTGAAGAGCTTTTCTGAAGCTTCAGATAATAATGGAAGTCAGTTTGTGGGGGATCGAGTGGCGACACCTGCCAACGGAGAGAAGGAAGAAATACATATTAGCGGCAAGAAGAGAAGCAAGAACTAGATTGTATGGGATCGAGGTGCGATACCTGTGAGCATCGGCGAGAAGGAAAGAAGAAGCAGATCGAGCAGATATAGGGGCGCATTTCGTAAACCATTGGGCGGAGGTGCGGCCTAATGCAGGGGGCGACACAAGAACGATGAGCTTTGTCGTCGATAATCCCTTCTTTCCCGACGCAAGGAGCAAATCGAGTATCGTGCTGATTTGGGCTGGTGTAAACCCTCGAAAGTAAAAGGGGAAAGCACTTTTGCAGGAAAGAGGTTTTCGGAAAGCTTCCCTGATCCGACTGGCTCAAAAAGCCCCCAAAACTCCTTTTTCAAAAAAGCATTTTTGCCACCATGCAACTTCCAAATGACCTAAAAGCGGGGGTGACAATGAGAATAGAACTTTTTCCATCGCCACCCCAAACAGAGCCTAAGTGCACACAAATATATTAGTTTTCCGATGTTGGGTTATTTTCAAAGAAGTCATTTACTTTTACTGTCAAAATAAAACTCTGAAAAGTATAAAAAAAATAGAAGACATGCAAAATCACGTTGAGCGCGATGATGGTCTCCGATCACCCATCCGACAATTCAAAAATGTGAATCACAAAAATCGACCAAAAGTAGTGCGACCGATCTCCATCACATATACTCTACATTTATTTGTATCTCATCAGCCCTGCATAATGGGAATATGGTGCCATTAGATAGTTGTCTTGCAGTAAAGAAGTGCATAATAAATAATAAATAACTCTACGTTCATTCTGTTTTTTTAATTGTTAGAATAAACAGCATTATTCTAACCTTAATCACCCTTAGATTAACTTGGGGTTTTCTCTTTGTGAAATGTCTACTTGACTTTTGTGATTTCTTCAATGATTAGGTTCTTAATCGTGGAGAGGAATAAACAATTATTTGTGAAGTTATACCCGGAATCAGCGAGTGTGATGAAGGACCAACCCCCGATAGCCTCCTTCATCATCAAACTTGTTTCCTACTCTGCTACCAACCGCCAAACAGTTGCTCACCCAGGTTTCCTTGTCTCCATTCTTTATATTTCTACTTTCCCTTCTTTTATTTCCATTATTATTTTGACATAATTCTCTTATTGATTTGGCAATTGATGTTAAGGTGTTATAATCAATATCATCATCATCATCATCATCATCATCATTAATAACTGAATCCCAAACTGTCTAGGTTCTCTTTTATGAATTATCATTTTTCATTATTTCTTGTCAGAAGTTGAACAGGTGTTAAACTTAAACTAAGCAAATTATCTTAACTAATTTTAATCCATGTTACCTTTTGTCTACTCCTAGATAATCCTTTGATATTAATTCTATATATTCTATTTAACTGACGCATTTTCTTGCCTGTCATACATGCGTAATCACGTTAAGTTTATTTTCTAATTTCTCATCCTTGATTACGTGACTTGCATTTTTTTCTCTAGTATATTATCCATTGACTAATCTTCTCTTGTTTTGCCACCAATGTTGCAAATGTCGAATGCCATATCTATGGTGGTTTGAGTTTAAAATATTGAATATTGGATGTCACATGTCTAGGGATATATCAAGAATATTTTAAAAGGTCGGAATTTATTATTTTAATATATTTATAGATACAAAACATAAATTAATATATTTATACTATATAATAAAACAGAATCTACATTTATTAGTCTAATGCTTCATTTTAAAAAAATTCAAAAGCTCAAGTAAATTAAATTATTTATAATAAGTTAAAAAAACAAAGTTTGTATAAATATAGTGATAAAATAAAGTTAAAAATTATTATTTTATAACATGAAGTTGGAGTCTTGGAGAGAGAAATAAAAAAATGTATAATAAAAGATTCACAATGAGGAAATGTACGATAATTGAAATAATGTTATTTGTCAGATACTATGCACGATGCCTCGCATGATAATTGAAATAATGTTATCTGTTAGATACTATGCACGATGCCTCGCATGCACCTACTATGCACGATGCCTCGCATGCACCTACTATGCACGATGCCTCGCATGCACCTACTATGCACGATGCCTCACATGCACCTACTATGCACGATGCCTCACATGCACCTACTATGCACGATGCCTCGCATGCACCTACTATGCACGATGCCTCGCATGCAACTACTATGCACGATGCCTCGCATGCACCTACTATGCACGATTCCTCGCATGCACCTACTATGCACGGTTCCTCGCATGCACCTACTATGCACGATGCCTCGCATGCACCTACTATGCACGATGCCTCACATGCGAGGTGCGATGTATATCGTACCCAAGTGCAACTTGATGTACCTAAATGCAAAATTAGTTTTTGTTGCATACATTATGGGGCTATAGAACGATGACTGGATGCTGTCACCATTGCAAACATCGGTATCCGTGCACAATCACTTGTGTGTGTGTATATATTTATGTATATATACATATATATATAATATTCTTTGAGTTAAGATAGGTAAATCCAAAATCAAATATGTGAACTTTTACTAACAATAATTAAGAATGCATGAAAAATATAGAAAAATGAAACAGATTAAATTCATAAAATGGAAGTTGGAAGTGTAAAAAACAGTGTACATGTTTCTAGAGATGACCCAATTTTATGATTCTTTATCAGCTGCGCAGTCCTTAGAAGCAAGGAATATAAATATATATCTTTGGAGCTCTCGTCGGCCTCATCCTAATCCAACACATTCTGCTTTCCTTTGGGTTTTTCAATGATTGACTGCTTTGAATCTGTTTTGATACTCCTTGTCTCTACATTAGCATCAATAATATCTCCAATTTGAGCCCAAGTCAACCCCTTTTTAGAAAACATTCCATCTTCTTCATCACCATCTACAGGACCCATTGTCTGCTCTGGAACATTTCCTGCATCTATACTTTATGCAGCTAGCAGATCTCTAGAGAAATCAGAATATTTGGACTTCAAAATAAAATTGAACTTAACAAATACTAGATCATTCAATCTTTTACTTTTTAATACATTTCTCTTCTTAGAATGTATCCAGAAAATTGACAAAGACATTAACAAATTTTAGTATCTTTCTTAGATTTTGAAAGTAATTTCTCATCTCGAAAGTGCTCCACATTATTATTTGGGAGTCTCAGTTCTGTGAAACTTTGACTATTGTGCCAAGAAAAAGAGTTAGTTGACTAAAATATTTTAATATCTTCATAAAGATTCTAAATCAACTTAAAGTAAAAGTTTGTCTGGATTAAAAGAGGGGTTAAGTTTTTCCTCTCTCTTTCATTTCTTTTACAAATAATCCTTTTTGTAGTTGATAAACCTTAACCTTAGCAGAGTTATGATCTTGCATACAAGGAACATTTGTATTCGTTCTTGTGAACCAATCAATAAATTCATCCATAAACTGTTGGCCTCCCTCCACCTAATCTTGACTTGAGTAATAGAAAAAGGGTTCATAAAATATTCAGCTAAATATAAAGGGTCCTCATCTTGCTCCTTCATTTATCATCTAACAACTTCCATATAAGAAGCTATATGTTCTCTTTAAAAGGCTAGTTGTATCTTCCTCTTTAGCCTTCTTTATTTTTCCATATATCGATCTCATTAAAGATGTGCCTCCATCAGCTCTTCTCAGACCTTCACAAGTGGGGCAAATATTAGGATGACAAGCTCAATGTTATGCCAAAAATTCCACTCATGACTATAGCTGTATTTTATAGTTTAGGGTAAAAACTAATTAAATATATATAAACAAGTAATGATAGTAATAGACACAATCTTATATTTAAAATTTACCTGTTCTTCAAAGGTACTACCTGACCACTTTGTTGCCGCACAATTCATAGATGTGGACATCTCCCACAACTTTCTCTTCTTTTCTTGGAAACTATGCAAAGATCAAATTGTTATATTGAATCTAGTAATGCTCAATCACATAAAGTCGTGAGACTTCTTTCGTCCTCTTTCTAAATATGTCTAAGAAAGATAGTACGACCATTGATAAATATCATAAGTTGTTGTCCCATGAAGATACATTCTTGATGTGCTTCATGTTTATGATGTCCTGAAGGAGAGGTTTAAGTTTGTATATAACCTTCATTATATTCTTCTCTCCTAGACCATCAAGACTATCCATCGCCTCATTCACAAAGTCAAATATAAACTTTCCATCGTGAATGGATGAGGCATTCGTAGATAGCTAAAATGTACCCCCAACAATTGTGTGCACCACCATATTCATGATGCTTCCCATTTCTTCATCGGTCAGAAGATTACACTCATTCAACCTACATGTTCGTGTGAATGTGCATAGCATCACTTTCATATGTTGTACCTTTATCTGCATGAACTCTGTCATTTCATAAGGAATTGAGACCTTCTTCCTAGGGTCACATTGTTCAACATCATGCAATATTTGCTGGAATGAAGTGTTGTACGTGGAATTGAATGGAATGTCCATCTCATATGCTCAATTAGCAATGTACAAGTATGCGTCATCTCTCACTTTATTCTTGTGCTTTCCATCTATTTTACTTTGTACACCTTTACTGCACTGGGGGGACAAATTAATTCTTTGTTCCTTGGCCTTGAGAATCAGCTTCTTTGAGATGATTCAACTTTGCCACGCTCTCTTATAGCAACTACATCTGGAGAGCTTGCAACCTATCCCTCTTAGCCTTCTCACTTGTTTGTGCATAATTTAGGTTCGCCTCTACTTTTTCCCTCACATGAATTGTTACTTGAGTGCATGGCCTTACATTGTCCTTTATCCTTGCAAATGATGTTTGAAATGGGTTATTCCTCTATTAACTACTTGTTTGCAGTAGTTTCATTAGATCTAATTAGTATCATTAGATATTACCTTCGCACTAAATGCCCAACACGAACATTTACCAACCTGCACCACAGCACTTTACTAGAACTCTCTGATGAGTCTGTACTATAAGAAATCAAGAACATTCATAGAAAAATAATGAAGAAAATGGAACAAGGATACAAAGTTAGGATGATGGTGAATTTTTCAATACAACATTAAAGAATAGTACCCGAAAAGCCTAGTGAAGTCATTTGTCATCATCCAATATCAATTTTGATTTTTGAGTCATAAGTAATACTGCAGAATCATCACAGAGCAACTCAATCTTACCATCCATCACTTGAAAGTCATCAGGCAAGCTCTATGTGAGCAAATAAACAAAGACAAAGCACTTATCAAGCTATCATCAATCCATCACTTATAAGTCATCAGGCAAGCTCTATGTGAACAAATAAACAAAGACAGAGCACTTATCAAGCTATCATCAACTCATTCAAAGAGATGCTGTACCTAGTAATTCAATATCATCATTTATCATTCTTAACATGAGAACATGAACAGAGATGGAACACCCATCAGGACATGCATAATAAACCAAATTAAAACAATAATAATTCATTTAATATAAGGCTTTGAATCATGAACAAACATGAATATACATCATATGTTCCAAAATAATGTTGGGTTCTTGGATTGGCTAGGTACTTAAGAAACATCTTATGCTACCAAAACCGAGGGAAGAAAACATGCAAAATATTTGGCACATAAATTCATGATCAAGAATGATTTTGCATAACTTTGATTTATTTATTTTTGGTATTTAACAAAGATGCACGTGACATACTGGCTAGCACAACATTCAAAGCTTGGGCATGATTATGCTAAATGAATTTCAATAAAAAAACCAAAATAAATAGGAATATATATAATTCCTTCAAAAGAGAAACCATGTATAAAAGATGACTATCATTAAGACAATGAGTCATCAATTCCATTGAAGATGAGCAAAGAAAAAGTCACAAGCATATGCCAACTAAGGGTCTAGGGAAACAAATCAGTATGAAGTATCAATCCATTCATAGAGGAGCCATCATCATGGAATAATGTACTAAATTAATAATAAATAGTACCTTCGGTTCATCTGTTGCAGAGAAGTAGAGAGGAAGAAATGGGAGGTGTTCGACGGAACTTGACAATCAGTAGTCACGAAATCGCGACATTCAACACGCAACACTTTAGCACGCAGAAAAAGTTAACGAAATAGATGATCTACAATCACAAACGTATCAAGGAAGATGACAAATTTGTCTACACATAGGAGCTGATGGATCCTATTTGCAGCCTTGCAGGCGATGAGAGAGAATAAGGCAGAGTGGCGGAGGAGTAAGACGACAAAGGTTGAGAGGATGATCGTTGACAACAAAGAGGAAGACAAGTCAGGAATAACAAGCACATGTGACGAGATTGAGGAAGACAAGCCAGGAATAACAAGCACAAGTGACAAGAGATCGTCAACTAGCAACAAAGAAGAAGAGAAGCAAGAAACCATAATAAGCCAAATAATAAGTAAATGAAGAGAAGCTAGAGGCCATAAAAAGTTAACTAGCTTATTAAGTTAAAGTATAAAATTATAAGGAAAATACATGGGCCCAATGATGGAATTACGCCTCAGTTGTGCGTTTTCATTATCGCCGTTTTTAGATCATTGGACGGACGATCAAAGACCATGATTGCGATGAGCTCGAATTTCTTATTTTTATGTATTTATCTGATTTGAAAATCTGGTTAATTCGTTCATTTGGACGATTCGAGCCATCGAATGCACGAAGGGCCCTTGCCGCTGGTGCTGATGTCAACTCCCCTCTCCGCTTCTACCTCTTCTCCTTCATTCTTGGAGCCTCCGTCGACCTCCTTGAGCTAGTCGGGCCCCATGATTCCTATGTTTCCATGACATCCTACCTTTTGCATCATGTTCTTCCAAAACTTAGTCCGCTTCCGCCCACAAAAGACTCCGAAGACCTCGACGAACCCCTTTGCCGCCTCCGACAGTCTCACCGAACCTCCTCCGCCACATCCCAACTCCCCTTTCCACTTCCATACCCTCCTAGCCACATCTTTTCTCTTCCAGAATTTCCACCACCTCCTCCACCCTCCACCAGCTCCGCAACCGCCTCCACAGTCCTCGACCTCCTTTTCATAGTATCAGCCAACCTCCATGAACCTTCCCTCCTTTTCAGGCTCCTTTCAGTCACCTCCAACTCCCCCTACATCCCTTCACTAAACCAAAATTCCAAAATCTCTAACATTCACAAATCCTAGATATCAGCCACTTTATAGCTTCCTGCCAACAACACATTCGATCCTTCGTAATGTTCTTATTGCTGTCCCAAGCTTGCATACCACTTCCTCCACTATCGATGCCGATTGCTTGGTAAGTCTTTACATTTAGTTTTCATTTTCTTTATATCGTATTAGGTTTAATGTCTTATTTCAATGAACTCATGTCTTATTTGCTTGGTACTCGGTGTTTTAGCACTCTCAGTTATATGCATTTATTATTTGCCACCTGATTAGAATCTATTGTAATCAATTATGGTTATTTTATGCGACTTTTACTTTTGTTATTTTATTAATTGTGTCGGAGCAATTGCATAATTGAATTTTTTGCATTGCATCGCCTTAGGGTTAATGTAGTGAGCATCCCGTTAATTGGGTTGCATGTTTGATTGCATGCTTGTACTGACATCTTCATTTTAGGGTTGGTCGTAGATTCATTGCATTTGTATTTGTTTGCATTGGATATAGGGTTAGGCCATCTCGTGTGTGCTTCACCTATAGATTCGACATGCATCTGCTTGGTATAGGTTCAGGCTTTTATTTTGATACGCAGTTGTAGAGTCTATAAGTTATGTTATGGAAAGTTCTTGTCACCTTCCGTCTCCTTTATTTTAGGATCCTAAGTTCATCAGTACTCAACCCATAAAGCCCCTCCAAGGAGATCGTCGTACTGTTACAATGATCATCCTCATCCACAGGTCCTCGCTGGTAGGGATCTAATTAATCCTTCGTACAATTAGACCTTGATAGAGACATTAGCTATTATGATCATCATTTCGAGGGAGATTTCAAGTATATGTTTGTTAGAGTTGCCCCATTGTTTGATGGCTTGTTGAGTCCCGAGTCTTGTAGCTATTAGCTAGTGGAGATGAAATATTATTTAGATCGGTATGAGCTATTTGGTGAGTCTTGCATCAGGTTCGCGAAACTTAGACCTACTATGTAAGACAAGAGCATACTCTGATTGCATTGAAAGGACCCTTGTGTGAGATCGTCTTTGCCCTATCACCAATTGTGTGAAGATGAAGCGAAAATTGTGTCACAGACATATGCTGACATCATATTGCCTCCTTGAGAAAATATTTACCCTTCATCAAAGATCTATGTCTGTCATTGAGAATTGGTATTTTTTTGACGAGTTAGTAGTAAGGAGCAACATTCAAAAGGAGTTTGTCACAATTTCTTCTAGACTCCATTTCAGACTTTGGTCTGCGATCTATGTAGCATTGAGTGATCATCATTTCGATTCTGTCGAGCAGAATTTCAGGTGCGCCTCAGGCTCGAGGCACACAACTCTACACCTCTACTAGCCAGAGGCCAGCAAGGTGGCCTAGACGTGGGTGAGGCAGCGCAAGGTGCGCCTGCATGTCTCGCGACATCGCAGCTTGCAGAGGTATTAGTAATAGGTTTTTTCCCCTCATAAGTCTGCTATTGCACCCCCGCCGAGTGCCGACCGACCCTCCTACAGACGCTCCATCCGTTTTCCTCACTAGATTTCTGTCTTCGCCGATGTTCTTTCTTCATCGGAGAGTCCTCTCGTTGGATTCTTCATATCGGAGAGACATAGATTTTTCTTCCTTTGAAGAGTCTCTCCACTTAGCTTCTTCTTTGCCGGAGTCTTCTTACTTGGACTTTTTCTTCGTCGGAGTTCCCTCTTCTCGAATTATGGTACCTCCTCAATTAACTTACTTATTTTTATACTAAATCCTGCTAAGTTTATTTCCGGTTTGCAGTTTTTTGGTCCAAAATTGCTGTGCGAAGGTTGGAAACTCCTGAAATTGCATCCAGACAACATTTTTAGACTCCAAAATGCTGTCCGGAAGCAACTACAGCAGTTTAGACATCCATGCAGTAGTTTAGAGTCTGGACAGCAGTTTGAAGGTTAAAAACTCCTGAAGTTGCATTCGAATAGCAGTTTTAGACTATGAAATTGCTGTCCGGAAGCAATTGCAGCAATTTTATACTTTAAAACTACTTTTCGGAGCTTAAAAACTTCTGAAATTATCCGGACAACTGTTTAGACTCTGAAATTGCTATCCCGGAGCAATTGCAGCAATTTTAGTCATCCGTGCAGCAGTTTTAGGGTTCAGAAAACAATTTTAAACCCTCAATTTTAAGCCCTAAAATTGTTGTCCAGCAGTCTAAAATTTCTGACTCATGATTCCAGCAACTCCGAACAACAAATGTGTTGTGGAAATTGCTGTCTGAGGCTTAAACTTTTCTCTTAGGTTAAAAATTAATGAAATTCCATCACGACAACATTTTTAGCCTTCAAAATTTATGTCTCGTGTTTCAACATATTTTACTTTCTGTTTACTTTGTTAAGAATTATTAAATAGGCTGCATTGAAAGCGAGCTGGTCTGGTTCATCAAGTGTTCGATCAAACAAAAATCTTAAATGAAAGAATATGCGTCAAATTACTCCTACTAATATGAATGATCTGATTTATAACCATTTTAAAAGGTTACAAAGAGTGAAATTTATCGTATAAAACAACATATTGTTGGGGATTTTGATAGGAACTACTAGGGCAAACTAGAAAGAGAAGAGACTAGAGGGGAAGAAGACGGCTAGGGTTTGCTAGAAAAGAAAATACCTGAAATTATCATGCATGAGCACCAAAGGAGGGGGAAAGGGGTATTTAAGTGAACCCCTCCCCCTAGGGCCGGCCGGCCCCAAGTGAGGGCTGAACCGGTGCGGTTCAGCCCTCCTCCTCTTAATTAATTAATGGCGGGCTGAACCGGATGGTTCAGCCCGGTCTTGTCCTGGCGCTCCTTTTGGTCTTCTGGCGTATTTGAATCCTCGAAAGCGCATGCCGTCCGGGGGCATAACATTCCCCTCCCCATCAAGAGCCAGCTTGTCCTCAAGCGGAAAGTCAGGGAAGAACTCCCGGAACTCCAGGAAATCCACCCATGTGTTGTGGGCCTCAGACAAATCCTTCCACTTGACCAGAACTTCGGGGCGGTACTCCGTGCCATGTCTCTTCCAGCGGGACAACAGTATATCCTCAGGACTGGGGCGTAGCACACCAGTCGTGGTAGCCTCGGGGAGGGAGGGAGTCACAGTGACCGCCTCGCCCAGCTTCTTCTTCAGCAGCGACACATGGAATGTGGGGTGAATTCTGGACCCCTCAGGAAGAGCAAGAGTGTAAGCAACCGGTCCCACCCGATGAGTGATGCGGAACGGGCCATAGAACCGGGGGGCTAACTTCTGATTGGCCCGGCGAGCAACTGAAAGCTGTCTGTACGGCTGGAGACGTAGAAAGACCTCGTCCCCCACCTGAAACGTCCGCTCCGTCCGGTGTTTGTCGGCCTGTAACTTCATCCGGTCTTGGGTGGCACGGAGATTGTCCCGCAGGAGAACCAAGGTCTGATCTCTGTCCCGTAGAGCTCGATCCACTGCTGGAAGAGCTGTGCTACCCGGCTCATAGGACCGGAGAGAAGGTGGTGGTCGCCCGTAGACAACCTCGAACGGAGTGATCCGGCCGGCTGTGTGAAACGAAGTGTTATAGCAATACTCCGCCCAATGTAACCATCGTGTCCAAGAACGGGGCTCATCCATGACGAAGCAGCGGAGGTACGTTTCTACCCCCCGATTGAGGACCTCGGTCTGACCATCTGTCTGCGGGTGATGTGCCGTGCTCATACGTAATCGGGTACCCTGCAACCGATACAGCTCCTGCCAGAAATTGCTAATAAATACCGGATCGCGGTCGGAGATGATCGAACTCGGAAGGCCATGTAGACGCACCACCTCCCGGGCAAAAAGATCGGCAACTGTCTCCGCGGAGTACGGGTGGCTGAGGGCGAGAAAGTGGCCGTATTTGGACAGCTTGTCCACGACGACCAAGATCACGGTCTTGCCCTGCGACCGGGGCAACCCGTCGATGAAATCCATCGAGACCGTCTCCCAAATGTGCTGAGGAATCTCCAAGGGCGTTAGCAGCCCAGCCGGTGAGGTCGTCTCGTACTTCTGGCGCTGGCACACGTCACACTGCTGGACGAACCGCTGAGCATCGCGGCGCAATCCCTTCCAATAAACATTGGCTCGTAGCCGCTGGAGGGTACGGAGCACCCCGGCATGGCCTCCGGTCGGGGACGAGTGGAACTCCTGCAACATAACCTCCTTCCAGGTAGAAGAAACGGGGATGACCACCCTCCCGTGGTAGTACAGGTGCCCTCCAACCAGCTGATAACCTGGAGGAGTGGGTTGGCCCTGGGACAAGGCCTCCACAATCGGTTGGAGCTCGGGGTCTGCGACGATCTCCCTCTGAATGTCATCAAGGGACTCAATCAGTGGCCCCGAAAGGTGGAAGATGGTGCTCTCCGGTAAGCGGGATAGGGCGTCGGCCACCACGTTCTCCTTGCCCTGTTTGTACACGATCTCATAATCGTATCCCAGGCCCAGCAGCTTGGTCAGCCACTTCTGTTGGAGAGGGGATGCCAATCTCTGATCCAAGAAGTGCTTCAGGCTCTGGTGATCAGTGCGAACTTTAAAATGGTGGCCCAGCAGGTATGGTCGCCATAACGTCACGGCATGTAAGATCGCCAACATCTCTTTCTCGTACGTGGAGAGGCCCAGGGTCCGAGGTGCTAAGGCCTTGCTGAAATAAGCCAACGACCTCCCCTCCTGCAGCAAAACCGCCCCAATGCCAACTCCGGAGGCGTCCGTCTCCAAGACAAACTCCTTGGTGAAATCCGGCAGGGCGAGCACCAGCGTGGTCGTCATGGCCTCCTTGAGAGCGGAGAAGGCCCGCTCGGCTTCATCATGCCAGGTAAAGGACTCCTTGTGGAGGAGCTGGGTAAGGGGGCGTGCCAGCTTACCATAGTCCTTCACAAACCTCCGGTAGTAACCAGTCAGGCCCAGAAAGCCTCGTAGCGCCCGCACAGTAGTGGGCCGCGGCAATTCCACCATTCTCTCGATCTTCCTTGGGTCCGCTCTGACCCCCTGGGCCGAAACCAGATGACCCAAGTACTCCACCTCTGGTTGCCTAAACGGGCACTTCGACAGCTTAGCGTAGAACTGATGCTGCCGCAGAATAGTAAGAACCTGCGCCACGTGCTCGATGTGCTCCTCCCATGTCCGACTGTAGATCAATATATCATCAAAGAAAATGAGCACCGATCGCCGAAGGAGCGGCCGAAAGGTCTCATTCATCACCGCCTGGAAGGTCGATGGGGCATTGGAGAGCCCAAAGGGCATCACCAAGAACTCATAATGTCCATCGTGCGTGCGAAATGCGGTCTTGTGGATGTCGTCCGTCTTCATTCGTATCTGGTGATAGCCGGACCGAAGGTCCAACTTGCTAAACAAGCTCGCCCCATGCAACTCGTCCAAAAGCTCCTCTATCATCGGAATCGGGAACTTGTCCTTGATCGTGGAATCATTCAAGTTGCGGTAGTCCACGCAGAAACGCCAGGAACCGTCCTTCTTCTTCTTCACCAAGATGATAGGAGAGGAAAAGGCGCTGGTGCTCGGCCTTATGATGCCGGTCGCCAACATCTCCTTCACACTCCTCTCGATCTCGGCCTTCTGGATGTGCGGGTACCGGTAGGGCCTGACGTTTGGGGGAGTAGCCCCCTCTTTCAACTGTATGCTATGATCCCTGAATCTGGGCGGTGGAAGGCCTCTAGGCTCCTGGAACACGTCCTTGAACTGGGACAACAGTGTCTGTATCTCCTCTGGAATGTCTGGGAGGGTTTGACCCGACGTCTCCACCCCCACCACCATGGCCATTGGAGAGCCCTGCTCTTCCAACAACTGTAAGCTCCTCACAGAAATCTCCTTCAGAGGAGAGGACTGAATGCCCTGCAAGCAGTAGTCCTTCCCCTGCTGGGTGAACTCCATCGTCAGCCGCACCCAGTCGGTGGTCACCCTCGGTAACTGCCGCAACCACTGGACGCCCAACACCATGTCCGAGCCTCTGATCGGAAGTAAGTACATGTCCGTATGGCCCAAGTAGCTCTGTACGCGGATTTCCACCCCCTTCATCACGCCTTCGCATTTCAGCTTGCTTCCATCCGCTACCATCACCTGGAACGCTGCCTCTCTATCAATCGCATGCCCCACCTTCGAAGCCACGGTCGGGTTGATGAAATTGTGGGTACTCCCACTGTCCACCAAAATGGTCACACGCTCCTTGCCAATCCGACCGGTGAAACGGAGAGTCACCGGGGCTGATCCCCCCTGCATGGCCTGTATAGAAACTCCAAACTCCGTCAGGTCGAGTGCCTCAACGTCGACAACCTCCAGTGGGTCCTCCTCATCCTCCTCTCGCAGCATAAACACCTGAATTTTCTGGCAGTTGTGCCCCCTTGTATATTTCTCATCACAATTAAAGCACATGCCCTTCTCCTTCCGAGCCTGCATCTCTGGCCAGGTCAACTTAGTCACCGTGGGACGAGTGGGAGGTAGCTGGTCTTTTCGTCCCGCTGCGGGAGCCGCGGGTGGCCGGGTCGCCGTCCGGTTCCGCTGCCGATTGTAACGCTCCTCCTGTATCCGCGCGATGCTAATAGCGTGGCTCAGACTGCGCGGCAAGTACGCGTGCACCTCGTCGCGTAAGTAATCCTTCAGACCCGAGATGAAACAGCTCAACAACGTTTGCTCTCCCCAGGTGACCCGATTGGCCAGCTTCTCGAACTCCGTCCGGTACTCCGTGACCGTGCCCCGTTGGCGGAGCTTCTGTAGGCTGGCCTCCACGTCCTCGTACTCCAGTGGTCCGAATCTAGCCGAGAAGGCCTCTATGAACTCGGCCCAAGGAGCGTGAGCGCGCCCCCGCAAAAACCACTGTGTCCACTGGTACGCGTCCTCCTCTAGATGGAAGGCCACCAACTGTACCCACTGAGCCGCTGGAACCTCCTGATATCTGAAAAACAGCTCGGCCTTCTGGATCCACTCGAGCGCGTCGCCTCCCCGAAACTTCGGGAAGTTCATCCGAGTCAGCTTGGGTTGCATGTAAGGCCGCTGAAATGTCCCACCCAAACCGCCTCCATTTTGGCCCAACGGCCCGTGTTGCTCATGATCTCCTGGAAGGCCTCCGTGATTCCACCCCGGAAGCCTTCCCGGCCCCATGTTGACCGGTCCATATCCTCCGTTTGGAGCATTCGCTGGTTGGGGAGGAAAAAATTCTGCCGCGCCCCCGAGAGGAACCGCATTCCCCGCTTGCTGTCCGGGTCCAAACGGAGCTCTTCCGATCTGTCCGGAACCCCCTCCATGCCGCAGCAAGCCGCCGGCTCCTTGCAGGGGCTGTTCGAACCCCCACTGGGCCGCTGCACTTCCGCCGACCCCCCACTGGTCTGCTGCTCCTTCGCCGACACCCCAGGCGCCTCCTGCGGCTTCCGTCGGCCTGCCCGAGCCCAACCGGCCTGATTCCGGTATCTCCCGACTCCCTGGTTCTCTGCCGCACAGCCCCGATGCGTCGTGATGCCCGCCTGGACGAAAAGGGGCTCCGCTTCCCCGAGCGGCGTCGATCGGGTCACCCGCGCCCGATCCGGAGCCGGAAGCTCCCGACGGCAGCCCCCCGCTGTTTCTTGCCCCCGTGCTGCCCTCGTTCGGCGTGTTGGCTGCCCCGGTGTCGGATCCATCGCCGTTCGTCTCCTTCCCTTTCAGATTTTGCAAAAGGAGAGATTTCAACTCCTCCATCCTCGTCTCGAAACGTTCCTCCAGATTTTGTTGCGAGTTCTTCACGCTTGCTTCGATTGCCGCTACGGAATCCGTCAAGGTGACGTAGTTCTCCTCGATGGAGGCCAAGCGCGCCATTTCCGCCTCCGTACGGGTGTTCACCATGGTCGCAGGAAGGAGCCTCTGATACCAAATGATAGGAACTACTAGGGCAAACTAGAAAGAGAAGAGACTAGAGGGGAAGAAGACGGCTAGGGTTTGCTAGAAAAGAAAATACCTGAAATTATCATGCATGAGCACCAAAGGAGGGGGAAAGGGGTATTTAAGTGAACCCCTCCCCCTAGGGCCGGCCGGCCCCAAGTGAGGGCTGAACCGGTGCGGTTTAGCCCTCCTCCTCTTAATTAATTAATGGCGGGCTGAACCGGATGGTTCAGCCCGGTCTTGTCCCGGCGCTCCTTTTGGTCTTCTGGCGTATTTGAATCCTCGAAAGCGCATGCCGTCCGGGGGCATAACAGATTTAGGAACACAACCTTGTATCAAATGCCCCCAACACATATTCATGGAAATTCTAGAATTTATGGAAAGAAAAGCTAGTGGTAGCAATACAAAGAAAGGTGTATTCCCAGATTTCGTAGGCGTGGATGCCTTTGGAAGTAATGAAGAAATAGATGACATGGAGAAGATTCGTGGAAGGACTCTTCAAAGGGTATGGCAAAGTAGCCTCGGGCCAAAGGACTAATAAGTGTATTTTTTGCACACAACATTGAAAATATGGTACAAAATAAAACACAACAAAAAACTCCGAAAGAAACATCTATTAAAGAAGCATGCAATAAGTAACTTAGAGGGCGATACAAAAAATATAGCCCCATGGATGTATGACGCAGTCATCCCATTTAATGTTGTTACTTATCTCAGCTTTGCGGTGATGGTGGAATCCATTGGACAGTTTGCAGTGAATTAAAATACCCAATTATCATAATGTTCGTGTGGCTTTGCTTAATAATGAAGTAAGTGAACTCAATGACATGATTAAACTTTTGAGGATGAGTTTATATGGTTGCTCTACCACGGCTGATGGATGGAATTATTGAAACAAAGAACATTGATAATTTTTTTGGTGAATTTGCCAAAAGGAATATTTTTCTTTGAATCTATTGATGCATCAGATTATTCAAAGACGAGAGAGAGGATGTTCGAATTGCTTGGTAGGGTGGTAGAACGGGCTGGAGAGGCAAATGTTGTCTAGAATATTACAGACAGTAAAGTAACAATGTACTGACAGTTGAATTCAAGTCCTGTTTTATGTTTATTTGTATTTTACCCGCATAAGGGTATTTCGGTCCGTCTCTGTATTTTACCCGCATAAGGGTATTTCGGTCCGTCTTTGTATTTTACCCTTACTCTATATATATGAGTATAGGGTTAGTATTATGCTATTATCAGATTATTGGTTTTTATGTCCTCAACTTGGTATCAGAGCGACGTGAAGCTCTAATTCCGTCCTTTTTCCGCTACAGCTCTTCTTCTCCGCCGTCGTTCACTTCCGCTCCTCCATTGCTTGCCGTTTTGTCGCCTCCGACGATGGTGAGCCGCGGTTCTTTGATCGACGAAAGTGCACGCTGAAGGAGCCAGCCGCCCCTCCTCATGATGCATGTCCTTTCTCCATCGTCTCCCCTCTTCCTCCTGAAAAGAAAGCCGTTGGATCCAGATGGGTGTTCTCTGTTAAACAAAATCAGGATGACAAAGTTGAGCGGTACAAAGCCCACTTGGTGGCTCGCGGTTACACTCAGACTCAGGGAGTCGACTACCAGGAGACCTTTGCCCCTGTTGCGAAAATGGACACCGTTCGTGTTATCCTATCTTGTGCAGCATGCTTGGGATGGGATCTACATCAACTGGACGTCAAAAACGCCTTCCTGCATGGTGACCTCGATGAAGAGGTCTACATGACCTTTCCCCCTGGATTTGTGAAGAAGGGGCAAGAAAGCCTTGTCTGTCGCCTGAGGAAGTCCCTATATGGGTTGAAACAGTCCCCGAGGGCTTGGTTTGGTGGTTTCACAAGGCCATGGTTAAGTTTGGATACCAACAAGGACATTCCGATCATACCCTGTTTGTCAGGAAGAATGAAGGGAAGATTGTCATCCTTATTGTTTATGTGGATGACATTGTGATCACCGGGGACGACTCAGATGAAGTCTCGAGGCTGAAAGCCCTCCTGTCTACAGAATTTGAAGTAAAGGACCTGGGAAGACTCCGATATTTTCTGGGAATTGAAGTGACTCGCTCTGATCAGGGCATCTTCATCTCACAACGTAAGTATGTGTTAGATTTGTTAACTGAGACTGGGATGCTTGGGTGTGCTCCTGCTAACACACCTATGGAGGAAAACCATAGGATCGATGAGGACATTGATGGAGACCGCGCAGATGTTGCTAGTTACCAGAGATTGGTGGGCAGACTGTTATCCCTTCGCACACACGTCCTGACATCACATATGCAGTTGGAATCCTAAGCAGGTATATGCATGCCCCCAGAATCAGACATCAGGATGCTGCATACCGTGTCCTTCGTTACTTAAAGAAGGCTCCGGGTCGGGGTCTGATGTTTTCAAAGAACAACCATTTGAAGATTGATGTCTTCACCGACGCCGATTGGGCAGGGTGCCGTGATGACAGAAAATCTACAACAGGGTATTGCACTTTCATTGGTGGAAATTTGGTCACATGGCATCGCAAGAAGCAAAATGTGGTAGCTAGATCTAGTGCTGAAGCCGAGTATCAGTCTATGTCTCAAGGCCTCTGCGAAGGATTATGGCTGCGCACCATATTAAAAGACCTGGATCTTCAGATTGATACTCCTATCTCCCTGTTCTGCGACAACAAGGCCGCTATCAACATTGCTCATAATCCAGTCCATCATGACAGAACATAGCATGTCGAAGTTGACCGTCATTTCATCAAAGACCACCTAGAAAAAGGAAATTTAGTTACCCCCTTTGTTCAATCTAGAGATCAATTGGAGGATGTCTTTGTTGGACATGTGTGTCACATTCCTTTGTTTGAGAATAACAAATCCCAAATTGTATTTGATTTTGCTTGTCGTGTGTTTATAGTGTGCAGGAACTATAGGTGCAATACTCCACAGGTAGAAAGCAGCTGAATTCAAACATCTGGAAGAATGCGCTACCGCCAGGCGCTAGCTCAGGTTCCGTTCGACGAACTTGAAGCTCTGTTCGACGAAAATTTTCGTTCGACGAAAATTTTCCGTTCGACGAACTTGAAGCTCCGTTCGACGAAAATTTTCGTTCGACGAAATTCCGTTCGACGAAAATTCCGTTCGACGAAAGTTTGTTCTGCCATGCCACCGACGATTTCGCAACCGCTACCGCCAGCGCTAGCGCTACCGCCTGACGCTATCTCAAGTTCGTGCACAGCGCCACGCCGCCGACGGTTTCGCAACCGCTCCACACGAACGCTACCGCAGGCGCTATCGTCAAGTTCTATAAAATGATGGGGTCTCTCTCGTTTTGAGTCAGTGCTTCCAGAGAGATTACTTGTGCCATATTTCCAGAGCTGCTACTCTGCCGAAAGTTCATCTCCCACTCAAAGCCAAAGAGGATTTCTGGAGAAGGAAGCCACCACGCTGCATCCGAAGAACGATCGCTTCAACCTCACTTATGCTACATCGATCCTTCATCCTCATCTTCAGAGATCTCATATAGGGAGTTTCATTATTGTTATATTTATTTTCATTCCATATTTTTTTTGTAATCGTTTAGTTAATTCGCCTTGTGTTGGCGACTAGGTCTGGGTAGGACTTAGGGGGAAATTCGCCTTGTGTTGGCGACTAGTTCTAGGTGATTAGATCTAGGGGGGCTCGAGGCCATATCCGGGGAAGGATTGACTAGAGCGGCTTGAGGCCATATCCGGGGAAGGATAGGCTAAAGCCAACCGGTTTGTGGGGATACAAGTCGGTATAGAAAAGGAAAACTTGTTTTTACTTTGTACGCCTCCGATTTCTAGCGATATTGAAATCAAATTTATGTAAACACTTTTTTATATAATATAAGTGTTTACTTGATTTCTATCATTTGGCATAATTTATAGAATTGCAAATTACAATTGTTTTCCTCCTTTAAGATAAATTGTTATTTTGTTCTAATTATCTCTAAACAATTTAGTAAAAATTATCAAAGATTTTTATTCCCTTATTCACCCCCCCTCTAAGGGCGCCAATCGATCCAACAGTCTTCACCAAGAGCTTGGGGAGTGATGTCTTTACTGATGATATCCATAGACTTGGAATGACCGACATCTACCGTTCGACTTGAGGGGGAGAGTTGAATTCAAGTCCTGTTTTATGTTTATTTGAATTTTACCCGCATAAGGGTATTTCGGTCTGTCTCTGTATTTTTCCCTTACTCTATATATATGATTATAGGGTTAGTATTATGCTATTATCAGATTATTGGTTTTTCTGTCCTCAACTCTGACAAGTAAAAAATTTATTCATTTTTCATTTCATTTTAATAAAATAGGTTAATTTTATCTTTATGTTTCTTTATCCATGTGATACCTCACCGAAAAATTATTAGAAGTTTAGTGACCACATTTATATTGGGCGCCGTGTACTGCTCATTGCATTGATTTAATGTTGAAGGATATTGAGAAGATGTCTAATATCAATAGAACGCTAAAGAGGACAATGATTATATTTATGTTCGCTCTGGAATAATCAACATACTGTGGAGCTTTACAAGGCAAGTGGAGCTTGTTAGATCTGTTTGACGTCTTTTCTTATGTTTCAGCGTATTTAGAAGCAGAAAATAATCAGAGAAAATGTTCATTTCACGTGAGTGGACATCAAACAAGTGGGCGAAGGAATCTGGTGGCAGGTTTATGACATTATCTTAATGATATCTTTCTGGAGTAGTATTGTGTATATTTTAAAGATCTTCAGACCTTTAGTATGCATATTAATTTGGTTGATGGTGAGAAAAGACCAGCCACGAGTTATATCTATGAGGCTATGTATCGAGCTAAAGAGTATCATTAAGTCTTTTAATGAAAAAGAGGACAAATACAAGGATGCCTTCGCACTTATGGACAAAAGATGGGAATGCCAATTTCATCGACCTTTGCTTGCAGTAGGTCACTATTTAAATCCTAAAAAATTCTATTCAAACCTTGTTGTTGCTGAAGATGGAGAAGTTAGGGGGGGGGGGATTTATTACCAAACAATGTAAAGTCTGATTTCATGCCATGACGAGTAATATAAAATTATTGACCAACTTACTTTATATAGAAATGTTGAAGGTTATTTGGAAATAAATTTGAAATTTAGCAAAGAAAACCCCGGGTAAATGTATGTTATTCAAATATGGCTAAAGTGCATTAAGAATGCATGGTTAAATTCTAAATATTTATTATTTTAATAGCTGAATGGTGGCAATTTTATGAGGCTTCAACTCCCAATTTTAGAAAATTTGCTATAAAGGTGCTTAGCCTGACTTGTAGTGAATTTGGTTGTTGATTTTGTTTTGAATATACAGTACCTCGTGAGGCCCCTCTACCACTCATTTCAGCTTTGGGATGCTCCATTGCCGCCTCCTCTACTCTCCATCAGCCTTGCAATCTGATGTAGGGTAGGCTACGTGGGTGCGCGACTAACATGCAATCCTAAGTGAAGTGCCGAAGAAAGTAAATATAATACCATTGAACACTATATGACATGCATACAAAGCCTGATGGAGAAATCGAAATCAGATAATAATTAATTTAATCATACAGATAATTTTAGCAAAAGCAAAATAATTTTAGCAAAAACAAAATAATTTCTTTAAGCAAACAAGCAATGGTCCTACACGTAGAGGGTCAAAGCAAGAGCGCGCGACAAATTGATCTTGACGTTTGAGCTTCGATAAAGTTAACTTTTATTTGAGAATGCATTCTCAAGTATTTACGAGTCGAACCGTCACGAAATAAGTACATCCACAAGCAATCACAGATAATTAATTCATGAATAATGGTAATTAATATAGCGAGAACATTCGAGGCAAACTTATGGGTATTTAATTGAATCACATAAGTCTATGCTAATTAAACGGAGTAAGGATACGACAATGATACATCAGAGAGGAGGTAGACTGATCCAAAGTTCGTCGCGCAGACTAGGAACAACAATCCGTCAGGAGGTTGATGGATAGAATAGTTGAAATTGACAGCGTATCCGGTTCGCCCACACTAATCGATCCTTCGAAGCAGTCGTCCAGTCGCAAAAACAATTCCCACCTCTTCATCCTTGCCCTCTCCCTCACACGTCAGAGCACGCCCTCCTTTAAAAGTGCTACTGCATACTGTCGTTGAGCGCAACGCCTTACATAGTGAGAGAGACTTCTCAGTCTCTAGCCACATGTCTTTTCTGTTCTCTTTTTCGTTCTCCACGACATCAGAGTTTTCCTCAAATCAACAACCGCAGATGCAACTCTCTCCTCATCCGATTTCAAACCCACGCCTCAAGAGAAGACAATGCTTAGAGCATCGTTCCTTCCATCTCTCGAGCCGCATGCCTCCTCCAGCACATCAAAAGTAGGGTTACTAATTAATTACTCCAATATCAGATAAGTTAATTGATTTTTGGCATCTTCGACATGGCGGCGTCTTCCTACGATTAAAATGAACTTCATTCAATGTTTTTGAAACTATTGGTGATGCTGGCGTCACACCAAGCCACATTTCCATAACTCACTACCAACATTAACAAACTTCCATTGTTTGAACAATGCGGGAATCCAGCCCCACCAGTGTAGTCGCCGAATGTTATGAATAGAGATAACACCGAACCAACCAGAGAATGAAGAAACTCCACCAATCTACGCAGTTATCATTGCCCCACCGTGATCTCCTATGATTATTCCCCTCCCGCAGCTCCCGCAGCAGAAACATTTGTCATGAGTCCTTGTCGACTCCATCCAACGCCCTTCGCTCTAGCTACCTATTCTGCCGACCCTTATGATTCTCCTCCATCCAACACTCTCAATTTGAAGGACAAGTGGGATGATATGGTCCCACATGATGGCGAGTCGCGAAAACATCACCATCATTGTGACCTATGTGAGCATAATGAGGGCTTCATGCTTGATATAAACTCCGTCACAACGACGTGCTACAAGGAGTTGTTTTAGTGGGAGATCAAAGAGCCAGACGATTTGACCATTCGAGCTTTGTTCGAGCTTAATGGCAAGCTTGATTTGAAGGACGAGCGAGATTGTATGGTCCCACACGACCAATTCTATTTATTTTTATGTATGTTTTAATTTATATTTGTGCCAATGCATGCCGTGTCTTTTAATTATCAGGTTATCGAGTCTAGCATATATTATCTTATATAAGTCCAAATGTTCAGATCTATTATGATTATCCCATCATACAATTCTATATATGTAGACCACTTGCGTCATGAATGGGTTGACAAGAAATTATGAAAGTTCTCTTATCTTCCTCTGTAGTTCTCTTTTCCACTCCTCCTTCTAGGGTTAGGGTTGAGCACCACTCCCCCATCTTCTTTTTCCTCATATTCTCTATAGGTTGTACTCTGCTCCCTTATATCTCTGCCACCACCACTACCTCCTCCGACGAGATATCAACGTATTAAAAGATAGGCTTATAATAGACACGTCCAACCCTCCTACCACCTCTCAAACCCCAGCTAACCCTCCTCTTCCCATCCAACGCCTCTACAGTCACCCCCATTCGATCTTTACACTTTTGCACCCTTCCCCTTCCTCATCCAGAGCCGTTATAGTCTTCGCAACCCTCCCAAGTACCATCCAGCCGTCGGACTTCTCCTCCCAACCATTCCCACACTCTCCATCGTCACCAATGACTTTGGTGAGCCATTACTTCTAGTTTTCACTTTCGCATATTTTTTGTCGGTGTACCTAAGTGCTAGAAATATTATGCTCCCATGTAATTTGACCATTTCACTTTCGGTAGACATGCGTTTCTTATTCGCCCTGCATTTAATTTCAGTGCAACCTCAATTAGCTTACAATTACTACTTGTTCGCTTAACTTGGATCATTTGTGATCAATTGTCACATTCATGCGAGATATTAAATTAATATTATTTAATTAATCAAGCGTCGAAAAATATTCGTGAATGATTGAATCATTTGCATTTGCATTAAGGTTAGAGTTTATGCTGTGATATTGAATCATTTGATTTGATTGCGTGAATGCATTTGTTGACATCTTAGGTTAGTCAGCCCGTAATTTCATTTACATTGTCACGTACTTGTTTTCATTCATCTAGGGTTCGGATTTCACGTGTCCGTCACCTATTGATTCATCCTCCGTCACCCGATATATCGGGTTCGACTAATATATCTAATGACATTTAGCAGAATGCAATTTTGAAAAATAATACCGATGTCATGGCGTTTCAGCTATAAATTTGATATGCTGACCGATATGACCGACATGTTGGCCATCATATACAAGCTTCACTACGGCACATCCATTTAGTATTCTCTTTTTTTATTTCACGACATAATCAACGATTTTGTTACTACCCAACACCTAGATTCATGCACCATGATCGACCTAATAGCAACAAAGTAAAATTTTGAACTGAGCTGAGTTTTAGCTATTTTCATGCAGAGATTTATGACAAGCAATTGAAGAATAGCGATGATTTTGTTTGGGCAACTGACACCACCTTTGCTGGAAAGTTTATTGTTGATGTGGAGTTCCTTGATCTTAAGATGGTGCCTCAACCAGTAAGTATTTTTCTCTCTGGTATGGAGCAATATCATTGAAGGGGAGCCTTGGCGCACCGGTTAAGGTGTCACCGTGCGATCTTGAGGTCACGGGTTCGTGTCTTGGAAGCAGCCTCTTGCAAAAATGCAGGGTAAGGTTTGCCTACATTTCACCCTTGTGGTGGGACCCTTCCCTGGACCCTCGCTCCACGGGGATGCTTTGTGCACCTGGCTGCCCTTTTTATGGAGCAATATCATTCATCAATTCAAAAATAAAGAAATATGGCTTGTTAGAATACTATGTAAGTTAGTGCCCTGTGTTTGATCTTTAACCTCAAGAAAAAAATGTAACGTCTTGCATAATTTTGTGAAAATCAACTAGTGGAAATCACATATCGTTGTTATTAGAATTTATGCATCCAACTTAAAATCAATTAATGGAGGGGCCTAGGATCTATAAGAAGTCACAAGATTGCATGTATAACTGGATGTAGTACTGCATATGCAAAATCTTAATTTGTGGTTTCCCTTTGGATGCGTTTGGTTTGGAAATTGTGGTACATCTGACAGATTTATTACTTATGTTTGTTTTAATCAAAATATACGAAAAGTTGACCGCAAACCTTGGCAGAACGATAGTCTATCTGCCTTTTATTAGAAACTTTGAAGATGAATAGTTTTTATATATCTTCTTTTAAACCTCCGATCTCATGTCTCTATTTGTGTGCATTTAATAATATTGAAATGGATGAAATGAAATCTCAACTAATTTCAGCAACTCAGCTCTAAATGAAGCAAACTACTACTATTTGAACTTATAGTTTTCCATCTAACCTTCTTGAATTTTGTAGTATTGAACCTACCATCAATAAGCCATGAACTTGGTAATTGATCTTACTGACTAGCCTATCACAAGGCCTGTGGTGTGGAAAGTTCACCCAAATCTGTTGAAACTAGGACAGAAGTCGATGAAGGAGATGAAATCTCAAAAAGAAGTTTAATTCAATTTCACTATCAAGAGGGAGAAGATAAGATGAAACACAAACATTCAATCATTTCATATGTACGATGTTTTCACAATACAATAGGCGTGGGGCATATATAACCTCCAGACTCATGGTTACACCTCATCGAAACAGTTAACAAAACTAAATTATTGATACTTCAACTAACACTATGGAAGCCATACACGTATAAGTCACTTACGCCACTTGCCACATAATTCCAAAGGAACACTCCGCAATCGTCGATCGGCTACACTCTACCCGATCGTCGATCGGCTACACTCTACCCGATCGTCGATCGGCTACACTCTACCCGATCGTCGATCGGCTACAATCTACCCGATCGCCGATCGGCTACACTCTACCCGATCGCCGATCGAATACACTCTACTCGATCGCCGATCGGCTACACTCTACCCGATCGCCGATCGGCTACACTCTACCCGATCGGCTACACTCTACCCGATCGCCGATCGGCTACACTCTACCCGATCGGCTACACTCTACCCGATCGGCTACACTCTACCCGATCGGCTACACTCTACCCGATCAACGATCGCCGATCAGATACGCTCTATCCGATCGGTGATCGCTGTTCCGGCACACTCTACCCGATCGGCGATCGCCGTTCCGGTACACTCTACCAGATCGGCGATTGCCATTCCGGTACACTCTACCCGATCGCCGATCGTCGTTCGGTATACTCTAATTGATCAGTGATCGCCGATTGTCGTTCGGTACACTACCCGATCGGTTGCATACCTGCATAGAGCACACTTTGAGTTTATCTACAAATTCCTACATTAAATTCCATTCCCTTCAATCCTTCATGCCAATTGCCACTTTACATTTTTCGAGCAATATTATGGGTAACAACTTTGTAAATATATCAACTAATTGATCATGACTCGAAACATGACTCATTCTGACACTTCCTTCACTGTTCTCAGATGAAGTGAAACTTGAAATCAACATGCTTGCTTCTTTCAAGATGTACCCGATTCTTTGCTAGCTCGATTGCTGACTTGTTATCAACTCGAATCTCGGTTGTTTCATGTTGTTGGATATTTAACACACATATCAGGTTTCTTAGCCAAAGAGCGTGACATAACACCATAATGCTGCCACATATTCCGCTTCATATGTCGAGAGTGTCAAAATTGGTTGCTTCTTTGATAGCCATGTGAATGTCAAGTCTCCCATGAAAAACACGTATCCCGCTGCACTATTTTGATTATCTGTCTCTAGACTAGTTGTTGTCACAGTATTCCTCCAATTTATTTTTCTCTGCCTTCGAGTAAAATAACCAGAGTGATTTTATACCTCAGATATATCGCAGAATTCTCTTCAACACTTTTCAATGTGTGTAGACCGGCTCTTCCATGAACCGACTTACAACTCCAATGCTATAGGATATGTCTAACCTTGCGCATGTGAGATAATGCAAACTTCTCATTAGACATTGATATTTTGTCGCATCGATTTGATCTCCATCATCAAACCTTGAGAAGTTCGCTCCAGGTTCCATCGGTATTGATACTGGATTGCAATATCCCATCTTGTTCTTCTTCAGGATGTCTTTTGAGTATGCTTCTCGTGACACAAATTCCCAACTTTCCTTGTCTAACCTCCAGATCAATATAATACTTCATCAAGCCCAAGTCTATCATCTCGAATACTCACTCTATATCTCCTTTGAACTTTTCAAACATCTCGCCACTATTTCCCAAAAAGATGAGATCATCGACATAAAGAGCGGCAAACAACAAGTTACCTCGTTTCTTCTTCACATACAGTGCATGCCTATATTGTGGTTGTAAATATCGGATATCGACGACGTGTCGGGTTGAGTTTTTAAATGTCGGATATCGAATGTCGGAAACATGTCAGAAATATTTTAAAATATCAGATTTCTATATCTCATAAATAAAAATATATTTACACTAAGTATACTTATATGTTCTAAAGTAAAAATTAAAAGAATAAGTAGACAAATATTGAGTCATGCGTATCTCAATAATAAATTAGAAGATTGTCCTTAATAAAATATTAGTAGCACATTATGACTACTACTAATAAGTATCCAAAACAAGTACAAGTATAAAAATTATGGAATATATTTAATGTTTTTCAATAAATTTATTTAGGTAACACTTAAGTTTTATAGCAAAGAAGATTTAAAAGTTAAATGCCTTTATTAATAAGTCTTCTTTTGCTTAATAAAATTGTATTAAAACATAATAATCATCAACTAATAATGTGTATAATATTTTGTTTAATATAAACTAACAAATGTATATTGTGAATTGATTATACAAATTTGATTGTAATAATAACACATACGAAATAGAATGATATTAAGTTTGATCGATTTAAGCATTATATAATGCCACCTACCTTTCACTGTCAACAATCAGAAAGGTAATTGGTTCCCTACAGAAGACCAAAAGATCTCGCCAATCATGAAGGTGTACTCGCCAACCATGAGGACGTATTCGTCAACCATGAAAGTGCACTCGCTGACCCTGATAACGATCTCGCGGACCACTCCGTTCTCCATACTTAGCATTTTTTACCGCATCTTGTGAGTGGGCAGCCCGTATTTTTGGAGGTTGCGCGCGTGCAGAGTCCTATGAGCCTATAAATAAGCCATAAACAGTAGCTCTAGAGGCATCAAAAAACCGAGCTGAGGACCCCAGGTACTCGCACAACCATTGAATGGGATATGCGAATACTCTAATGCAGAGCGATTTAGACCTTCTTGTAACACTGTTATAACTCATATAAATAACATCACACACATCTAAAGTTCGCACTGTGTGACATCCGGTCTCGTTGCAAGCTGCACCTTTTTCCTCTCGCTGAAGTCTCGGCCGTATTGGGTACTCGCGACACCCCTTCCACATCTCCCCGTGGCATTCACATCCAAAATATTAGCCCACTTATAGTCCCCTACTTTTTGTGTTTTTTTGTGTTGTGCCAAGTTGAGACGCTTTTCAACCCAACAGAACGATCACGCGATCTTCAGATTTGAGTGGTCGAAGAACAACAATTAAGATGGCAGGATGAGACCAAGCCAGAAAGGTTGCCTGAGGGGTCTCACAATAACCCTGAAGAGACTGTTACTATAGGAGAAATCAATCTTTGGTATCCGCAGTCACGCAACTGTCGGAGCAGATAACCTCCATGGTTAGGGAAGTAACAACACCCAACGCTTGCCCTCCGATCCTCCAAAATGCTTCACGAAAGGACCGTAGTTGGAGAGATCTTGTGAACAAAAGGAGAGAACATTTCCGGGCGGCGGTGAATACCAGCCCCGCGCCAGTACTCGACTTTGATATATTCGCCGACCTCTTATTGCATCGATAGGGTCCAGGAAGAAATACTAGGGATCCACGATGTTGACCAATCAATGTACCAAGTAGACCTAGTCCGCGGACTTCAAGAAGGTCTTTTTAAATTTTAGGTTAGCCAAAGACCATCAAGTTCCTAAGGGGACTTGATCAACATAGCTAATCATTTCATTTAGGGAGAGATGACCAATCCTGGTTTGTTATCGATCTGCAGGAGGAAGAACCGCCATGACAAGTCTACACGCGAAGACCGCGGGAGCCGGAGGTGATTCATGGTGCGGGCGAACCGGGCGGAAAGGCGAAAGTGACTAGCAGCGCAGGAGGAAGTGAACCGGGCGGTTCAGGCTGACTTTATTTCAGTTTACTATTAAGTATTTTGTTGTTGTATCGACCCCTCACTATAAGAGGGTAGACTCTGGTTTGTATTGCGCCGCAATTACGAGATTTTCAAAACGATACAGGAGGATTTGAATAGGTACGCGCCTCTTTACCTTCCCAATGCATTACTCTATATATTAGGCATTGTGTAAGCATAGACATCACGCACACACAAAATCCTAGAATCCTTCTTTCTTCTTCCTCCATACGACAACCCTCTGCTAACGAAATGGTGCCGAAGAAGAATGATGAGAAAATCCCTTCCGGAGGAAAACTTCTGAAGAGAGGCTTTGAGAAGTCAGAGGAAGACTTGGATATGGTCATAACCCTACTATACACATCTGAATTAGAATACCTCCTCACAGAGCCAACCCGTATCTACCATTCCGCCATCTCAGCATTCTTTGAAAACGCCGAATTTCACAAATCAGAAAGGGAAATTCGAACCGTTGTTTCTGAGAAGCACATTCAAATGACTGCTGAAAGTCTATTCAAAATTCTACAACTTACTACCTTTGAAAATGATGAGACAGAAGAAGACGTCACCGATGTAGATGTCTACGAAGGATTGAAATGGTGCGGTTTTGAAACCAAGCCCTATGGCAGCTTGCAGAGAATGCAGATGAACAGGTAAGACAAACTACTGACATACATCATCGGAAAGATACTGCTCTGTAAGACAGGCTCGCATGATCGAGTCTCAAAAGGAATGTTTGAAATAATGGTCAGAGTAATCTTAAACAAAAGGACTAATTGGGGAAAGTTAATGTTCGGCATGATTACAGACAACATCAACTCTCCAAAATTTGGAAGAATTCTATCTTTATATCTCTCGAATACCATCCTTCATCTCCTTAAAATTTCAGAATCAATTTTTCTCCACTATCTCAAGAAGATAGACGTCAGAACAGTGAGCAGGTGGGAGAAAAGGTTCACAAAGAAAGATGCATGTGAACCTTCTGCTCAAGGCTCAAAGACCCCTGTCACAGCACCTCAAGTTCCTCAAGAACCCCTGACTCCAGTTGAGGGGGAGCCTGTGAGAGAAGAAACCCCTAGAATGGATAGTTCTCCTACTCCTCAAGAGGAAGTGGATCTAGCTCATCTGGAGCTGCCTGAAAGAGAACCAATTAGTAATGCAGATGTTGAAGAACATGATCACTCTGACAGGTCCCTAAATGATTTTCTCAATAATGACATACATACATTCTCAGAAGGACAAGAACATGAGAACCACTCAGAAACCCTTGCACCAATGGAGGGGGAGCATATAGGTCATTCAACAATGCTGCCTTCACCTCCAATAATAGAAGCTGACCCACATCCCTACCCAACACAACTCCCATAGTTCCATTACCTGATTTCATGTCCCACATGGAAGGCCTGTTGAACAGACAAAGAGAACAATCTGAAGCCTATGTAAATCAGGCTATCACAGGCTGCAGAAATGATTTCTCTGCCAGGATAGGTGCCCTCCAAGAAGATATCAATCACAGAAACCATCAAAACTCCAATGTATATCAGACTGCTGCAAATGTTGTGGCAAATACTGGGACTGAAATAGCCAATATAAATCAAGCTACCCATATAATTGGACAACAACTAAACATTGTGCTTGATAGATTGTCTACCCTAAGAGACAATCAACAGTCCATCATCCAGAACCAAGATGTGACTTTCAATGATTTTGAAGATTCCATCAACACTACTTCAAAGAATATCCTCCTCTGCTCAAGTAACTCAGGAGCTTGTGGACAATGTAGGGGAAACATTGTTGCACCAGTTTCAAGTAACCCAAGATCATCTGTCAAATTCTTTCCATCAAACTGTAAGGGCATCTCAGGGAACTCTCATGGATGCCATTGGAAATCTGAATAAGCTCCTGGCCAGACAACTGTTATGGGGCATGACGACGCCAGTTATCTTCGTATCTTTAACTTTATGTTGTGTTATTTTGTGGTGTTATTTTTAAAGTATTGTGCCCATTGTTGTAAGCCCAAATGGGGGGCGTGTTTGTGAACTTAAATAGTGTCTGGTTGGGCTTTGGAAGGGGACAAGAAAATTAGAACTAAAACTCTCTCTCTCTCTCTCTCTCTTATTTCCCTCTCCCCTCTCTCTCTCTCTAACCCACGGAAAAACCGTGAGTTTGCCCTAGCCGCATTCCCGCGCAGGTACGCCCTCCCGATCAGCGCCGCACCTTCTCCTCCACCGCCATTGCTCCTCCGCCGGTCATGAGGTCCAAGAGGGAGGCTCACAACAAAATGGTATCAGAGCTAGCCGCCGGCGTCCTCTCCGGTCCTTCGCCCGCTCGCCCCGCCCAGCATCGCTCTCCTGACGACTCGCGGCACCAACCCGCCCCCTCTCCCAGCCTCGCGATACCAACCCGACGTTCCCGCACCCTCGCCGGCTCTTCTCCCAACCCCGCCGGCCTGCTTCCAACTCCATCGGCGTTCCGACCAGCCCCACTACAGATGGCGGACAGTGCTCCCTCTCTCCCCGAGATCATGGAACTCTTCCAAACCATGTTCGCGACTCAGAACTCCAAACTGGACGCCCTCAACGCACGCTTGGACGCCTTCCAAGGGGTGCCGTCTCCTATGCCTATGAACACGACCGATCACCCATCGACAAGCCGGGTGGACTCCGCCGCACCCACGGGCGCGGACTACCCCGCCTACGCTCGAACTATCCGGATGGATTTTCCCATCTACGAGGGCCGCGACGATCCTCTGCCGTGGCTAACCCGTTGTGATATTTTCTTCGCCAACCAGCGCACGCCAGATGAAGAACGCGTCGGCATTGCCTCCTTCCACTTACTTGGCCCATCGCAATTGTGGTTCACCCAACTTCTGCGGGAACACCCCAACATTTCGTGCGCAGAATTCAGTACGGCCTGCACCCTGCGGTTTGGTCCTGCCCTACAGGGAAACCCGCTCGGCGATCTGGTCAACCTCAAACAGGACGACTCCATCGACACCTATCTAGAGCAATTCCTAATTCTTCTGTCCAGGGCAACGTCCGTCTTACCGGAGCAGCAAGTTCCCCTCTTCACCGCGGGCCTTCACGAGCGACTACGATGGGATGTGGAATTCCTTCTGCCACGAGATCTCAACACAGCTATGAGTCTCGCCAGGGCTTGTGAACGGAGATTGCTACTAGATCGCCCGCCCTTGGGACGTCGGGACTATCAGGACACTTACTCTCTAGCCAGCCTGCCGGACAAGGCTCTATTCCAGGACGATCCTCCGCGGCCAACTGTTCGTCGCCGTTTGTCCCGCCCCGAGATGGCCGCGCAACGCGAGAAAGGCTTGTGCTACAATTGTGATGAACATTTTACGCCGGCACATCGATGCAAACGCTTATTCTGGCTCGAGGTAGATGATCCTCCCGATGATGACGCGACGGGCGAAGTAGAAACTGGAAGACCATTCGATCCAGCTTGAGGACAAGCTGTCTTCGGACGGGGACGGCGATGTTATGGGGCATGACGACGCCAGTTATCTTCATATCTTTAACTTTATGTTGTGTTATTTTGTGGTGTTATTTTTAAAGTATTGTGCCCATTGTTGTAAGCCCAAATGGGGTCGTGTTTGTGAACTTAAATAGTGTCCGGTTGGGCTTTGGAAGGGGACAAGAAAAATAGAACTAAAACTCTCTCTCTCTCTCTCTCTCTCTTATTTCCCTCTTCCTCTCTCTCTCTAACCCACGGAAAAACCGTGAGTTTTCCCTAGCCGCATTCCCGCGCAGGTACGCCCTCCCGATCAGCGCCGCACCTCCTCCACCGCCATTGCTCCTCCGCCGGTCACGAGGTCCAAGAGGGAGGCTCACAACAACAATTTCAAGCTTTTCAGGCATCCATCTCTAAAGAAATATTTTCAGAAGCCAGAAAGAGGGAGATAATGTCAAGCCACCATGCCATGTGGCTAGCAAATGAAGTCAGGTTCTCCATGGAGCTTGACCCTATTGACTATGGGATTTCCTATCAACATCCAATTTCTGAAGGCAATCTCCCTGCAGAACCTCCTCAAAGTGCAATGCCTGAAGCCCCTGAAGAACAATATCAAGAGCCTGAAAGCTATCAAGAGTATTTTGTTGATGTGCCAGCAAGTGAAAGTAGGGAAGTCAGGAAAGGTAAAAGACACTCTGTTGACCTGGAAGAGCAAGAAGCTAAGAGGAGAGAATGGAGGAAGTTAAGAAAAATCCTAACTTTGAAGAGTGGAGCCCTTGCTTAAGGGATATCATTCTGAACACTTGGAATCAATTCCAGCAGGGAAAGCATGATAGTGACGCCTTCTACAGCTCAAAAGAATGACAAAAATATGAAATATGTGAAGCTGGTAGAAGGGATTATTGGAACAAGATCAAAAAGGGAGATACATCAGTACCTGCACATGCACCTCTCAGATATTACCCCAAGCCCTATAATTACTTTGAAAGACAAAAGCAGAAACAGGCTGGAGCTGAGCAGTCAAAGAAAGCAGGACTTTCTGGAAAAGGCAAGGATGTTCAAAATGATTGAAAAGAAGAAGGATTCTAGAAATCACTAACACACTCCTATGATTTAAGGTATTGGATTGTTATTAATATATGCAGTGGTCAAATGCCTAATTTATTGTCAATCATTATATTTGTTAGTAAGACCTATCTATACTTGTAAGTTTTGGCTTCTTCAAATAGGGAGAGATTGTTGGGTATTGTACCTTCAATGTCTCTAGATTTGAAGAAGGAACACAAATATAGAAAAGCTAAGTTGTCTTTGATGTTGTGTTTAAGTTCATGTTATGACAGATGCATCAAAGCTACATCATCAGTATATATAGACGATAAATGTAATAAAATTAACTAAGTAAAATATCGTCTCAAGACTCAGCAGAAGAATCATGGAGAAAAGTATCATATCGTCGAAATAGTTTCGTCGATATCGTCTTGATGAAGACACAGTCTTAAAGGTTGTAGAAAGCTAAGTTCATAAATCGACGATATCGTCTTAAAGAAAGCTTGTCGTTGATAAAGTTAAGTTCAGATATCAACGACATCGTTTTGAAGAAAGCTTGTCGTGGATAAAGCTAAGATATCTCTACGATATCGTCTTGAAGAAAAAGTTCAATCTTGAAGGCTAAAAGATATAACTCCTTAATTCATAAAGAAATGATCATATGGATAAACATCGGCTTGAAGACCTTATGCCGTCTAGAAGATCAAGACGATGTCTTCTTAAAGAAAGACAGTCAGCCTAAAGAATAAGTCTAAGTCCAAATGAAAGTAACATCTCGACGATGTCGTCTAGAAGAAGTGATATCATTCTGATATTAAGTAGAGCCGTGAAGAAGGAAGAATATCGACGATATCGTCATGAAGTATATATGTCGTATACACGGATCAAGACGATATCGTTTTGAAGGATTAACATCGTCTTGACATATTACAAAGCAGCATTTAATGCGCAGACTTTCTTGGAAATTGATATCTAGGGAATGTGCACGCCGTCTATCTTGCGCACAAATCAAGGAGCAGTAAATGATATATTCTCTACAGAATATAGCCGTTACACAGTATTTAAGAAAGAGATTTATTATTTCTATATTCTGCAAGTTCCAAGAAAGGCTAGTAATTATAATTGTCAAGTCTGCATTTCGATTTCAAACGGGAAATTGATTATGGAATAATCAATAAGGGGTTTTATGCAAAATTGCAGAGTATATAAAAGAAGATAATTTTATCTACAGTAATGCTTGCTCAGTAATTCTCTCAAGCTTTATTCTCACACATATTTCCTGAACAGAGGAAGAAAAGAATCAACAAAAGGAAGAAGTCTTCATTGCCGCTGTGCTGTGAAGATATACAGAAGATTCTAAAGAAAAGTTCATTGATCCACAAGATGTTTGAGCTTATTGTTACAAGAAAAAGAAGAAGATCTGTGATTCAAGCCTTCATTTCTGAAGTCATCTCTTCTACAACAACATCTCTGTATTACTTTGTAGGGCTCTTTGTGAGTCTGAACTGGTAGGATCTAGTGATAGATCTGAGTTGGTAGGATTCTTGGTGAACCTGAGTTGTGGTAGGATCTTGTTGAAGATCTGAGTTTATAGGACTTGTAAAGTCTGAGCTTTGTAGGGTTCTATGTGAACCTGAGTTGTAAGATCTGATTATAGTGAAATGATCTAAGTTGGAGAAGTTGCCTAGTCTAGCACACTGCTGGATAGGTGGGAGGGACAGTGGACTAACTCTAGACACATTGTCTAGTTGGGAACCACTATAAATCATTGTGTGTTTTTTGTGATGCTTGTGTGCTGTGATTGATAAACCTTTAAAGTAGCAAAGAAATTGAAAACACCTAATCACCCCCCTCTAGGTGTAGTTTATAGACAACCCATAATCTTTCACTTCCAATGGATGACACTCATCAAGGCCTTGATCGATAAAGTGTGGGCTTGCCAAATCAAGGTGCACCAATCCATCTCGTTGAGGTCCGATCAGACAATTGTGATATCCAATTATCAAACATCGGGTTTTATTCAGCTAGGCAATCTCAATTGGATTGAGGGCTTAGAGGCATATGGTTGGTATGCTCCATAAGATGGATGTGAATAATGGTTATTCACCAACCATACAAGAGTTGTATATGATACAATTTACTAATGTTGTCTACCTAAATAACAACGTTATGGGTGATCAGCCAAAATTGACTTATGACTTGGTAAAATATGGATCTTGTCCCACTAGAGAGTAGCTCGCATAAGCTCTCCAAATTGATATTAAGGGTTATTAATTCGAAGAAAATAGAGGGAGCATTTAATAAAAAATTTATTAAAATAAAATATATTTGAAATATAATACTAATTAACTTTGCATAATTCTTGTAGAATTTTCATGGCTAGCAATATACATCGCACCTTGTCCTTGTGATCTATCCTTGATAAGGACAGACTTAATGAGATAAACTTCCCAGACTGGTATAGAAATTTGGGGATTATCAAGAGCGTATGGTTTATGTCTTGGAGGAACATCCCCTCGACTAGCCACTCAGTTCTGTCTCTCGTGTAGCTAAAGATGCTTACAAGAAGTATCAGGATGACGCTTTGGATGTCGAATGCCTCATAATTGCCACCATGAACTCTGAGCTTCAGAAGCAACATGAAACTATGTGTGGTTTTGAGATAATCGAGCACCTCGCGAAAATTTTGATCCCAACGCTCAATTCAAAGTCTCGCCTCCTCCAAAGCCGACCTAGGAGGCTCGCTACCTCCTTTGTCGAACTTCTCGACAGATTGCATAGGTGATTTCTCTCCATGGCTTTTTTCGCTGAGTAACCTCATCCATAAGGACGTTCAACGAGATCATCCTCGTTAGGTCCTCCTCCATGCCCGCCAGCTTTAATACCTCCTCAGATCCCGCCGCCTCTCCGCTGCCCTCTCTGAAAATATCGTCGAGTCTCCTTGTGGCGGAGTGACATCGATAAATAGTTTAACGTATGTACCATCTGAGACATTAAAGAGAGTCACGGATTGTCCTGCGGTCTCGCAAGAGGAGGGAGTTCGTACTTCGGAAGCAACAGATCCAGTGATATCAATCACGAGGGAAGATGTTGTCATGGGCTGAGCGGTACTCACTTCTCCGGAATCCCCGACAATCGGAGAGTCCTGCGACTTCTTTTTGTTCGCCAGAAGGCGATAGTACATGTGAGCCAAAGAGCACATCTTTTGTCCCACCATTTCTTTCAGGAGTACTCGCACTGCAGTAAGACAAAATTGAGTTGTCGTTAAATTTTGACGGACCCCAAGTACTCTCACAACCATTAAATGGGATCTATGAGTACTCTAACGGAGAGTGATTTAGACCTTCTTGTAACACTGATGTAACTCATTGAGCTATAAATAACATCACGCACAACTAAAGTTTGCGCTGTGTGAAATACGGTTTCTCCACAAGCGGCACCATTCTCCTCTCGCTTAAGTCTCGACCGTTTGGGGTACTCGCAACACCCCTTCCATGTCTCGCTCTGGTATTCACAGCCCGAGTATTCGCCCACTCATAGTCCCCTATTTTCTGTGTTTTTTGTGTTGTGCAGAGTTGAGACTTCTTTTACCCCAACATTAAGCATGTTTATTGCTGACATAACTTCGTCATAGTCAGCAAAAAACCTGGGTATCTCCATTCTCGCAACCTGGGTAAAAACTTAGTCATAGTCAATCCCCGCCTTCTGTCTGTAACCCTTTGCAACAAGTCGTGTCTTGTTTACTTTCTTTTTTGAATACCCACTTTATTCCCATGAGTCAACTTCCTTTTGGCAGTTATGCGAGCTCTCATGTATTATTTCACTCGATTGACTTGATCTCTTCATCCATCACTGCTTGACACTTCTCGTTCTTCACCACTTCTTGAAAGCTTATGTTCTTAACATCAGCTAGAAGATTGACGTGATGTGGCTTCCTTGTCGGACTTCGCATTTTGTTTGTCTTGGTTCTTTTCATCGGTTGTTTGAGGACTTCTCTCTACTTGAGAGTCTTTCGATGTCGGACAACATGTTTGTGAAGTAGCTGACAATTCTCATCTTTCCATTGTCACTTCTGATTAGTTGTTCCAATCTCACTCGCTTGCTTCATTCACCCGAACATCTCTACTCATCATCACTTTCTTGTTTCTTGGGTCGAGTAGTTTGAAGCTTTTAGTTTTCTCGTCATAGCCAATGAACACAAACTTCTTGCTCTTATTCTCTAGCTTAGTTCTTTGTTGATCTGACATGTGTGCATAAGCCACACTACAAAATACTTTGAAATGAGAACCTGTCGGTTTTTGATCACTCCATTCTTTTTATGGAGTTTTATCTTCTAACTTCGCATTTGGACATTTGTTTTGCATGTAAATTATGCATTATGCAACTTCCGCCCAAAATTCTTTAGGCATCTTCTTACTCTTCAACATTGACCAAACCATGTCGAGAATGGTCTGGTTCTTCCTCTCTGCCATGCCATTTTGTTGGGGAGAGTACAATGCGATTAGGAACCTTCTTATTCCTTATTCTTGGCAAAAACTTGCAAAATCTGTCAAGTTGTATTCGCATCTCTGTTAAATCGTAAGCTCTAATGAACATGCTAGTTTCCTTCACCATGATTTTGAACTTTGTAAACACTTCGAGTGTCTTAATTTTTTCTTTCAGGAAATAAACCTAAGTCTTTCTAGAATAGTCGTCGATAAAAGTAATAAAGTACCTTTTACTGTTGAATGACTCAGGTGATTGGACCCTAGATGTTAGTGTATATCAATTCGAGAAGATTTGTTGCTCGATATTCTGCCTTCTTCTGAAATGATTTCCTTGCATGTTTCTGGAGTACACACTCCTCACAAAACTTCTCGGTGTAATCTATCTCTGGTAGTCCATACACCATCTCCTTCTACGACAACTTTTACAGGCCACCGTAGTGCAAATAACCAAATCGCAAATGCCACAGAAATGTCATGTCTTCTACATCGACTTACAAACAACTTTCTTGCACATAACTCAGGTTAATCTTGTACATTCGCCATCTCAACTCATGTAACTAAACACCCTTTCTTTTCTAAGTTATAACACTATGTTTTTCATAAACACCGAGTATCTTTTATCCATGAGTTATCACATACTCAGTTATTGCTTTTAAAGTCAAGTACATAGTAGGCATTCTCAATCAACCCTTACATGTCGTTCCTTTGCAAGTAGGAAATTATACCTTAACCTTTCAATTTGATCTTTGGTGCACCTCCAAATGACACATGCCCATCTTCACAAACTCGCATTTCTGTGAACACGTGGTCACACCCGCATATGTGGTTGCTCGCACCAGTATCGAGATACTAAATCGTCTCGCTGTTGGTGTTCTTTTTTTCATAAGCCATCATGAGAAGCCCATTTTTCATCTTTTCTTCTGTGACCAGATTAGTGTTCTCTTCGACTTTCTTCTCGGCATACCTTTTGTGTAATTCTCATACTTCCCACAATTGCAACACTTGTCGGAGTTGCAGTCCTTCATAATGATTATACTGGCCACATTTATACACTCGACATTCGGGTGATTTTACCGGCCCCTCTTCCACGACCTCGTTCTCAACCTCACCAATTTTGTTGGTTTGTTTGCCCGTTCTCCTCATAGTGTCCTCCATAACCACGACCTCTACCACCACAACCAATTCTACGACCTCCTCCTTCGTTCCCTCTGCCTCGAGAATTTTGAGAATAGAACACTTTTTCGTCTTTAATTGTCGCCTTAGATTGAAGATCTTCGAGCATTTCCTCCTTTTTCTGCTTGTGTGCCTCGAGTGAACCAGCAGGCTCATCAAGTGTAGTGTGCCGAGATCCTTTGACTCTTCGATAGCGACATAACATTCTCGAAGTTGTCGGTTAGAAACCGTAGTATCTTCTCAACAACTCATGCATCATTCAATATTTCACCATTTATACACCTTACTCCATCTTCATTCCTTCCAACTCACGTCTCAATGTTTGGAGGCACGCTTGACATGATCGACTCCTTTGAACACTTTCTCTATAGTGTCCCATGCTTTTGAATTTGTCGTGCAGGCAATCTTCTCAAAATCCGACTCGTCTGCTGCTTCGTATAACAGGTAGAGAGTGGTTTTATCCTCGCTCGCTTCTCTCTCCATGCCTTTTGTTGGTTCGCCGTCATGCCAGAGGTGTCTGCCGCCTTGGTGAGGCCTGTCTCAACTTCCCAAGCATCTTGTGCACCTTAGCAATGCCTGCATTTGAATGTTCCAATTGCATTGTTTAACTTCGTAAGTTATGGTAGCCAATTTTAATATACATGCACTTATCCTTTCATGCATATGTAGATAGGTACATATAAGTATAAAACATTTCATAAATGCATATAGACAAAATAAAATTTTAAATATACAAAAAAAATTATGTTTACATGCACCTATCCTTTCATGCATATATGTGTTTCGATTGATTTTTGAGGTAGCTTGACTTTACCTAAGCTCAACTCTATTCAAGTTTGATCTTGAGTTGGACCTGCCTCGTTAGTGTACTTTTTTTCTACCATAGCTAAAAAATAATTCTATTTTTAGCACTCCTCAAATACTAGTCATATGACTGCACATAAATTTTAATCCCTTTGGAGCTAGCTCGAATTCATTTAGGGCCCGTTCGTTTCGCAGGAAATGAGATGCAGGAATTGGAATTGAAGTCAATTCTGATTCCCAAAGGAATTGGAATTGACTTCAATTCCAATTCTGCTGTTCGGCTAACTGCAGGAATTCTGTCATCAGAATTGGAATTGGTAATTCCGTTGTTCGGCTGTATGTCAGAATTCAATGGACGGAATTGAAATTTAAAATTTATAAAATTAAAATTAAATTTTAAACAGGATTAAAATATCAGAATTAAAATAGAAGTCCGCATTAACATCATACAAAACATAAGTCCACAGCATAAAAAAAGTCCGCAGCATACAAAACATAAGTTCATATATAATCAATCGAGTAAATGTAAGCGGAGCCAGGTCCTCCTAATTGACACCGGTAAAGCGATGAACACGTCGCTCTTCGTGTCGTCAACACTCAGCATATCGATAGCCTGTATGACCTCAGCCTCAGTCAGATCTGCAATAGCTGCAATGACCGCATATATCCTGTCTGCCTTTGAGATCGGAGGCGGTGGCTGAGAAGGCAAACTGTTTTCATGCTCCATGTTCCTCGCTATAGCAGTAACAGCATCCGCAATAACATCTACCGCTGATGTTTTCTTCTTCTTCTGGGGATGTGGCTCGACCTCCTCAACCACATTGTCTTCCACCGAATCATTAATGTGGATCTCGTTCATTGACTCCGATGCAGTAGCAGCATGAGCTCCAGTAGCTCTATCAACCCCACATATCATAGCTAAGTCGCCCCAATTCACGATCACTTTGCCCTGAGAATGTTTTACTGTCGGGTGCCTACAAGTTTAGTTTAAATTAGACTCGTAAATTTTCAAAACTTCTAAAAATGCAAGTAATTGTCAAATTAAAATATTACCTGAACATAGTTGGCCCAGACATCTTCACTGTCTACCTTCACCACATTGCGCTCCCAATCCCAACCAAATCCACTAGTATCTAGCATTGCTGATATCTCTTGGTAGTACTTATTCCATGTTTTTATTCGAGCCATTATCTTCTCCTTACTTATTTCGACGTTGCAATCCTCCTTTAATGCTTGAATTGCCGCTGTGTAGGCAACACTTTTCCATCCACTAGCCGCCTTGTTCCCCAAACTCTGTTGTTCGAGGAGAGCTGTGGATAAAGCACAGTCCATCTGTGATGTCCAGGAAACATAAGACCGTTCACTAGCTTTGACACCTTTTCCTTTGCTTTTATCCATGTACTGTCTGCACTTTAGTCATGCATAGAATAAAATAAATGGAACAAATTACAGTAATCAATAAAATTACACCATATTTGTGTTGCACGATATCATATTAGAAACAAGAATACATCAAAAACACACACCAAAAAGGACAATATGATTTAAGAAACACGAAAATATAAAAAAAAACACGATACTCATATCCCACGGCGAGCACGATACTCATTGAACATGTTTATAGCCATAGTATCTCTAAATGTGCTCCACTCGGGTGTTGCTTGAACTGCACCAACTGCGTCCATATACTCAAAACTTTCCGAACTTGCATCTTGCGCTAATATCTCAGCATCTACTTCGACAAGTAATCTAGCATGATTTTCTAGTCTCCTCTCTATGAGAAAATTATGTAGAATGCAACATGCGTTTATAATTTGAACCTGTTTAAAATTGTAAGCAATTTATATCTCAATACAAATTAAATCATAATGATGCATACAATGTAATAGTCATTTACCTGCACTTTAATATCGAAGAAAGAAGCTCCCCGCAAAATTGCCCACCGTTTTTTAAGGAGCCTGAATGTCCTCTCAATAACATTTCTCTCCTTTGAGTGTCGGAGATTAAACAACTCTTTATAATTTGTGGGATTATTGCCCTATGCGGACCACTCTTTTAGATGGTATCTAGTTGACCTATAGGGAGCAAGATATCCTGGACCATTGGTGTATCCAGCATCCACAAGATAGTATTTTCCTACTGGCACCTCGAAACGATCTGTCCTTTCAAGTGCATTACATAACACTCTAGAGTCCGATGATGACCCTTCCCATCCAGGCAAGACGTACAAAAACTTCATATTTGACCAGGGTAGATAATAAAAATGCTTACGGGAAAATGACGCCATCGTTGTGTTGTTGATGCATTAGGGAGCTTTATAAACTCGGGGCATAGCTTTAGAATAGCCCACAACACCTTGTTGAAATGACGGCTGATCGTATCAATTAAACGAAGATATGTTCCACCGACAACCCGGAATTTCTTATTGTGAGCTAAGACATATAAGAAGATACTAACTGACTCTCTAACTGCAACATTCTGGGTGTCTCTTAATAATCTGCGACCGATTAGAATGTTACATAAAGTTTCAAAAGAGCTTTTATTCATACGAAGTTGGTTAAAACAGTTGACATCTGTTCCACTATATAATCGAGCATACAATGTCCTCCTTAAAACAGTCTTAGCATCGGCCTCTATACTAAGATCTCTTGCAATCCTGGGTTTCATCAAAACTACAGTGGCCGCAGCAAGAGCCGCTGCCACTGCTCCTCTTCTACGTCTACGACGCTTCTTTAGTTCATCCATCTACATATAAACAAATATGCAATAACAATCATACACATTTATACCCCACACATACACATTTATACCCACAAATACACACATACACACACATACACATTAATACACACACACAACACCACAAAAAAAAATACACACACCACACACATACACACATACACAATCATACACACACACACACACCACACATACACCACACCTCTCAGGCCACTACCCACACAACACAAATTAAAAAAAAACACACACCACACACATACACAATCATACACACACCACACCACACCACACACAAAAGAAATACACCACACATACACATTTATACCCACAAATACACACATACACACACATACACATTCATACACACACCACACCACAAAAAAAAAAATACACACCACACAAATACACAATCATACACACACACACCACACATACACCACACCTCTCAGGCCACTACCCACACACCACAAATTAAAAAAAAACACACACACCACACACACAATCATACACACACCACACCACACAAAAAAAAATACACCACACATACACATTTATACCCACAAATACACAATGCAAGCAGATTTCAATGGCAGAAATCACCAAACCAACGGAAGAAATGGCAAGCAGATTTTAAGAAATCAACAAACCAACGGAAGAAATGGCAAGCAGATTTCAATGGCACACACCAACGGAAGAAATGGCAAGCAGATTTCAATGGCTCAAAGAAGAAATCAGAAAACCTAGGGGATTACCTGGTGCGGGCGAGGATGAACGGCGACGAAAAATACCGGCTGGGGAACGTCGCTCTTCGGCTGGGGGATGAAAAGAAGAAGGAAGCGGCGTCTGGGGGGGCTCGCCGGAGAAGATGAAGGCGCGTCCGGAGTCGTGAGCGAGCAAGAGAATGGCAGGGGGAAACGCGGGTGTGCGAGGGAGCAAGAGAATGGCAGGGGGAATCGCGGGCGTGCGAGGACGAAAGAGGCGACGAGCGGAATCGTCAAAAGATAGGTTGGGAGGTCGGAAATGACGATCGAGAAAATGCCCTATATCGCTTTCCCACGGGAATTGGATCCAATGCCGATTCCGCCATTTTTTTTAGCTTGCCGAACAAGAGAAATTGGAATTGGCAAATGAATGCCAATTCCAAACCCCCAATTCCGACCAAACGAACGAGGCCTTAGGCTTTGGGTCAATTCAAGTTTACTAGTTCGTTAGCTCATTGAGTTTTCTTATTCGGGCTTGATCTGAATAAAAATATTGATATGATTTTCTAGTATTCATCTATCTTCGAGCTAATTTCAAAGCCTAATAACTCGAGTATTCGAGCCCCATGAACATCCTAACCACTTTGAAATTCTAAATTTAATCTATGTACTATGGCTTGAAACACAGGGCGGGGAACCTTCATCAATATGGTCTGCCTACCACATTAAAACCAATTCGAATTTGACCGCTCTTAACTCTCTTCATCGAATGCTAACTGATGCCGTTCACACCGACATCACCATAGACACGAAAAATGGCTCCATATCCGCTCACCGAGCCGTTCTCTCAGCGTACTCCCCAGTTTTTCGGAGCATGTTCTCGCACGGACTTGAGGAGAAGGAGCTTTCTGTGGTGAAAATCTGTGATATGTCCGCCGAGGTGTGTCGAGTCTTCCTTGACTACATCTACGGAAACTTCGTCGCAGAAGAGTTTGTCACTCATCGGCTCGCCCTCATCAGAGCAGCAGATAAGTATGACATGGCAGACCTGAAAGATGTTTGTCATGAGAGCCTGTTAGAAGATATCGATGCCAAGAATGTGCTCGAGAGACTCCAGGTGGCGCATCTCTACAGACTCCAAAGGCTGAAAGCTGGTTGCTTGAGATATCTGGTGAACTTCAGGAAGGTTTATGAAGTTATTGATGAGTTCAATGAGTTTCTTCTGGGTGCAGATAGGGAGGTTATAGCTGAGATTTTTCATGAGATTCTAACTGCATTGAGGGCTTTCTAGTGGGAGCTTTAGTGTTATTTATGTAAATAATTTTATAGTTTTTTTTTTCAAATGTAAAATCTGAAATATATGTATTGAAACGAGTATTTAATGATAGCATTTATTTGTCTGTGTTTTATAAAATGGTGTGGTTGTTAAATCTATTGTTTGATTGAATGTAGTTAGACTCAATCCCAGGCAAACTCGCCACAGGTGTGTGCTCAAATGATTCCCCATGAACTCAACTTGAACATCACTGTGCTTTAGCAAGCATTACACAATTGTTCTAAAAATGTACGTTTTGGTTGCACAACATTTTTTTCGTGTTAAGCTATCTGAGGGTGCGTGCGACCAAATACTCTTTATAAGGCAAATGGAAGGTGGCATAAACTGATAAGGAGATGAATGTCAGAACTTCGTAAGTGAAAGATGTAAGTTCGTGGTCAATTAATTCTCTAGCCACATATTTCACAATAAGCTGGACGGGTAACACATAAGGCAAGTACTACGAAAACAAAGTTCTGCACTTTTGATAGGCATTTGGGGAACAAAACTCTAGAGTTTTCGTTGTTAAAAAATCCTACAAGGGAAGACGGAAAATATAACTAAAAATAGCTAATACGCCTACCTCGTCGCAAGGAGCTCAACATTCTTCAATGCCACTGCCCACGCATGATGACATTTATGTTTTCAATAGACAATATTAGCTATATGCAACCAAAACTTGGTGCATCCTTGTTTTCTCCGCCTGGTGCTGTCGAGCCACCTGCAGCCTTGAGCATCCCCTTTGCTAAGCGCCCAACGACCCCCTTGGCCGAACACCTCTCCTAGGTGACCCCCACCTGGATCAAATACCTCTCATTGGCGACGCCCCAAACCACAACCAAATATCTCTCCCCGCGCAACGATTCCATCTTCTCCGCATCCTTATTTCCTTCACCTGGTGCAGACAAGCCCCAATGTCGAGGCCCCCTGCCGCTCTAAGCATCCCTTCCATCGAGCTCCCCTGTAGCCCCGAGCCACCCCCTTCTTTCAGTCACCCCGCCCTTATCCCCCCTCCTCATCGAGCCCCCATGTCGAGCCGCCACGCCAAACCCCCTACACCCCCCCATGAAGCCCCTTGTCGACAGAGATGGCAATGCAAGTTTCGAGTCAGGACTCCCGTGGGCTCGTCAGTGGCTGTCCTCTTCCTCTTTGACATGGGGTAGTATTTATAGGCTACATAAATGCGTGAAGGAAGGGGGTTGTGGGTGGGTGGGTGGGGGGGGGGGGGGGGGGGGGGGGGGGGGCAATGGAAGGATCCCACTCACCTTAGAGTTTAAATGTGTCGCCTGCAAGTTGTGACGAGCTGCGAAAGAGATGCTAGGGCGAGGTGGCGAGCAACTGGCGAGTTGAATAAGTCCTTCATATAGCGGTCCTGAGTCAACCCGTTGACGTTATGTTGCAGGGATACTGATAAGGTGCTAATTGTCATTGACGAATACATGCTGCACATAATCTCCGCTCTTTGTGAGCTCGCCACGAGATCAGAGAGAATCATCCTACCCAATTCATTGAGCTGATATTGGTGAGTAAACTTATTTCTCTGAATATTAGGGTCAACATACTATAAGCTGGATTCAATGTCCTAGAAAGGTGGACCATAGGCGAACTGAATGTCGCATCACAACTTATTAGGATCAACATACTCCATGATGGATTCAAGGTCAACACACGCCCGCCTGCCTCTTTCCCGTAGGGCACCTGGTGAGGTAAATTATAGGCTAGTTGAATGTCGGTTTACAACCCCACACCGGATTCAAGATCAACAAACTCCCGACTGCCATATGTTCGCGGGTCCCCTGACAAGGTGAACTATATGGCAATTGAATGTCTCGCCACAACCATAGGCTGGATTCAAGGTCAATACTCTCCAGACGGCCACATGTTTGCGAGGCCCATGGCGAGGTGGACTTTTTGCAAGCTGAATGTTGTTTGATAGCACCAGGATGAATTCAATATCGACACACTCCCGATTGTTGCATCTCTGTTGGCCCCTAGCGAGGTAGACTATAGCTAGTTGAATATCATGTCACAACCCCAAAATGGATTCAAGGTCAAGACACTCCCGGTTGCCACATGTCTACAGGGCCCTTGACGAGGTGAATTATAGGCAAGCTGAGTGTCAGATCACAATCCCAAGCTAGATTCAAGGTCAACACACTCCCAACTGTTGCATGTCCGCGGGGCCTAATGCGCGAATCTCACACACCGCTATTGACTGTGGTATGACTGCGGCACGAAACGGTAGTGTACCGATCGTTCAAGTAATATAAAACGGGAGTACGTCCCCAAGTATCGATCTCAAAGGAACACAACAAGGTGAAGTTACTATCGAGGAAAGACTTGAGATCGAAGTCCTTTAGGTCGGAAGGATTGTGGAAAGCTTGGATTGGTTTGTGGAAAATAAAACAAAACAACTAACTCAACTACTCCTATGCAGGCCATTATGCACTGCTTCGCTAGGAGGGATGGAAACTACGCAGGCTGCTATGCACTGCTTCGCAAGGGCAGATGGACGAGTAGGCAAGCGGATGAGGTGGTTCGCACTGGCGGAATGAGGGTCGCAAGCACCTCGTCAATAAGCACGCCACTAGCAATTGCTAGTGCTGCACACGAACGTAAAGGCGGTATGGAGGATGGAATGGGGGCGCTCCTCACTTGCATAAACCACACATAGTAATTTCACGAAGACATGAAATACTAAATAACATAACTAGGTTTAACAAACATCATTCAAACACACCAATGATCTAAGAAAACAATACTACAATATGAAGGGGTTGAGATTACAACCAAGGCACGAAGTCTTGCCGGGATTCACGGTCGGAATCAAGGGTTGTCAAGCCTTGTCCGAGCTCGGTCCACGACTGACGTCCGGGGTACGGAGAGGAGTTGTCACTTCCTTCTAGTTGACCCATCTTCTTCGTAAATCGCCTTTGGCCATGATCTCGCCGGAGAACTCCAAGGATGAAGCAAGTTGTAACTTGAAATGGAGTGTGGATGCTTCCGAATGATGGAGGAGGCCGAGAGGATACTCCGACTCAAGATTTGAGCCAAGAATGTGTCCGGAGCACCTCCAAATGGTGGGCGGTGATGGAACGATGGAAAATGGCGGAGCAGACCTCGAACAGGCGAAGAAGATCAATACGATCTCTTTAGGTCGAATGAACCTGCTGTTGAAACCGATTTCTCGGCCTCTGTGGAGTTCGGGGCCCTCACCGAGATGAGGGGCGGCTAGCCCTTACTGATCCCTTAGAGAAGGTAGGCCGGAAACTAGGAATATTGACTAAGACCTTAGTCACAGCGAGGAGGTCCCTCCACTAACCCGGAAGATCGTTGAGCGCTTCCCCTCCCAAGCCAAAGCTGAGACTCGGGCACCTTGGAGAGCTCGGGAGATGCTAACCAAGGAAAGCCTAAGGAGAGAGAAGCGGAAGTTGACTCCTCTCCAAAGGTGCCCTTAAGTTCCTATTTATAGGTTTTCTGACATGGCCTGCAAATAGCAGGATTCCGCCTTTTGATTTTACTATACGCACCCAAAATGGGTCTGCTAACAGCCAAACTCCGCTGTTTGGAGAGGCTAAAGGCAGACCACCAAGGACAGATGGGTAATTTCGCCTCCCCAGCTCATGGGCTGGTGGCCTGCGAGAAGGTTACCCGCGAGAGTTCCTGCGAGTCTCCTCGCAGGTGTGGCTCGCGAATCTGACAGATGGATGCTTCCGTGAAGGTCCTGCTCGCCCTCCTGCGAGCGCTCTGTGGGAACTCGGTCACCCGCGAGAACATGGCGTATCAGCGTGTATTCTGCGAGGGCGCTGCTCGCCAGCCTGATCGATTCGCACATCTCTTGCCTTATTCGCGTTCGCCTGAGATCACCACTCGGGAGTAGTTCGTGAGCCCGAGTTTCGTTCCACTCGCTCTCGCTCAAGGTGCCGCGCTCGTTCCACTCGCTCTCGCTCAAGGTGTCGCGCCTGGCTCGCTCTTGGCGAACCCGAGGTTGTACACAATCCCCGCTCTTCACGAATCTTAAGTTAGACTCGCGAAGAATCATCCAACCCTCGGGGTTCGTCGGGCGGATGCTGACCTGGCTGGAATCTTTTGGTGGGACCCACCCCCTTGCTATAAATACCGTCGATCGTTGTTGGTGGGTGCCCCGCTTTCTTCTTTGCTGATACCTGTTGCTCCGTACTGTAGCTGCCTGAGGATGCCCATCTCCGAGGAGACCAGGGCTCGCCTTAATGCGGCGCGATCCTTGGAGCACGCGGCCCTTGCTAAACCTGCCCCTTGGGCCCCGACGTCGTCTTCCCCAAGAATGCTAAAAGCGAAGTCGGTCCGGCGCTCGCTCGAGGTGGAGAAATCCTCGGCCTTGAACTCGGCGTCCGACCTTCCACTCGCGGACCAGGTATTTAGGTCAATTAACTGGGTCGTCTCCTCTCTGTTGATATCTTTCTTTTTAGGCCTCGCTTCTTCTGGGGAGTCTGTCGGGTGAGCTCCGGACGGACACTCGCCCCGCTACCTCCCGGGAAGACGGCGTGGAGATCATGGACCTGGACCTTTCCAACCTCCACTCGCCGTCCCGGCACGGTAAGCCTTCTCGCCTGATTTTTGGTAAGCGTCGCGGCACCGATTTTTCTAATATATCTCTCGCAGAGTTGTCTCTTGCGGCGCCTGGCGAGGAAACAGCTCCGTCGCTCTCGCAGCCTCCTCCAACGATGAACGCTTCTGTCCCCGGGCACACCGTCCCGGACCCAGCAAATCCTGAGAACTCGCTCCTAGGCGTTGCCCTGGGCGAGGGCCCCGGGCGTCGCCCCTCGGGCTTAGGTAAGTCCGGGACCCTGTCCCATGGGGCTCCCTTTTCGGGGCAGCCCAGCCCGTTTCGCACATATCAGGGTAAAGCTTCCCCTTTTCCCCTCAACTCGCCATGCTGGCTCAGGCAGGTCGGCTATCGACCTTTTTCTCCCTTCCGTTGACCCTCTCACCTTTTCTCGCAGGCCTTCCCGAGAGCTCTAGTGACTTTGATCTAGGGGAAGAGGAGCTGTCTCCTCTTCCCTTGCCGGAGGAGATTGATGCCTTCCTCGGCGACCCACTGGATCCGGTGATGATGAAGAGGCGGACCTCGGAGCTCTTCCAGAAACAGGGGCGGATGCTTCAAGATCTGTACAGCCAGGTGAAGAGAGACAGGGAGGCGGCTGGGGAGCAGATTGCTTCGCTCGAAGAAGAATGCACTCGGCTCCAAACCGCGTTGCTGCCAGATTCTCTTGAGGAGGTTACCTCTCCAGGGGTGCACATCGCGTGAATGATAGATCATGCTCGCTTGATCCAGCACGAGGGCCGTGCCGTTCATGCGTATCATTACCCTAGGATGCCGCCTCGTACGGGGACGAGAGGTCGGGGCCGATGGATGTGGCTCCAATACTGACCTCTCCTCCCTCGCGCTCGCGTTTCTTTTTGCAACTTTTTTCTGTGATGCGAACAATGTGTGGCACCTGAACATCTTTTGCTCGCCTTCGCGAGCTCCTCTTATTTGGTCGCCTTTTGGCGACGTTGCCTTGAATTTGCTTTCTTTTTGTTTATATTTATATCGCTGTTACTTCTTAATGCTTGCCCTCCAATCATCTGAGCATGCGATCTGCGGGGGTCTGTTGTGTTTATTCGCGATGTTACTTTTACGGTTCGCAGGCCCGTATGACCGGGTTGCCGCGAGCATTTCTGGGGTAGGCGGGCTCGCGTTTTGAGGCGCATCATGATGTGTTTTTTGTTATCCGCACCCCCCGACGCTTCGATTACTCCCCGCCGCCTTAGTTTTTCTATAAATAGGGCCGACATTTATGGCTTAACCACCGCTTTGATCGTCTCCTCCCGTCTTCGCTTTGCCCTCTCACTCTCGGCACTTTCTTTCTCTGCTCTCGTCTTTCTCATCGCAGGCAAGCCATGGGTGGAGACAATGCTGATACCGAGGGTCGGGCCAAGTGTGCGAGGACCTTTCTCGATCATATCTTCCTGAACTGCTCGCTCTCGGAGAGCGAGCATCACCTGGTCGTGGCGAATTATATCTCGCCCGGTTTCGAAGCCCGGCGACCTACATATGAGGATGCAATCAACTTCACCTTCGCAGATGAGCTCGCCATTCCCGTGGCCCATTTCGAAGAGGGCTTGCGGTTACCTTTCTGGCCTGAGATTAGCCAGGTATCCGTTATTCCCTCTCGCTCTCTCATCTTTTACTCGCGTGAAACGGTTATTTGACCCATTGCCGCGCACTCTCCAGATACTCAAGTATTTCGGTGTGATCCTGGGCCAGTTGACCCCCAATGCCGTGGCCATGGTGGTGGCCTTTGCGTGCTACCTGCGAGAGGAGCGGGTGGAGTTCAGCCTACCAGTCTTCCGCAAACTGTTCTCCTTCAGGGCGAATAGGGACGGGACCGCCTTTTTCGCGAGCGGCCATGCGAAAGTCGCAAAAACGGTCAATAAGAGCCATCATTGGCTTCAAAAATTTGTCATCGTGAAGGGCCCCTTCGGCAACGTGCCTTTCTCGCCCGTCCAGCAATCCAAGGTCACCTACAACCCTCCGACTCTCGGCGGGCACGAGGCCGACCTCTTCAAGGCTATGTCGACCAACTTCGAGGTGGTTTATTTGAGGAGGAACGTCGACTCACTCCTTCCCGTGCCGCCCGGAACTGGTTTGGTTCGCTCTCGCCAGATAAACTCACACTATTTCTCTTCCTCACTCGAGTCAGCTTTCTTCGCAGGGGAGCGGGACCTCCCGCTCAACCCCCCTCACGCGAGTGCGGAGCACGTCACGCCTACCTTCCAGCTTGCCACTTCCGTTGCCGAGCTCTGCCGAGAGCCTGTCAGCACGCCGACCTCGACCCCTCTTAAGCGACCTGCTCCCGCGACCCGCGGGAGTTCAACTCGCTAAGTTCACGAGTGCTCGCTCACGAGAGCGCGCGATCCCAGCTCCGTTTGCTGGAGCTCGCTCACATGATGTCTCGGCGCTGCTTTCAGCAGGAGAGAAACTCCGAGGAGCTCGTGCGCGAGCTCGATACCGCCGCGAAGGAGATCGCGAGCCTGAGAAAAGAGAAGAGCTCTGAGGCTCTCCGTGAGGCGTTGAAAGCTTCGGAGGAGGAGGTGGCCGCCCTCAAAGAAAAGCTCGATGTTTCGGATGGACTCGTCGCCAGCCTCCAGGGTGGGATGGTGAGTCCTTGTTCACTCGCCTAACCTTCTCTTCTTCCCACACGCGCGTCTGAATCTCTCTTTCTCGCAGGATGCCGAGACTGCCAGTGAGCTTCTCGCTCGTAACTCCGACCTGGCGCAGCAAGTGGAGGGGCTGAAAGCCCTGAATTCCGAGCTGGTCCGGGCCGCTCTGCCGCCCAGCCCCAAGTCGCAGAAGGAGAAGCGAAAAGAGTACAAGGCAGAGATGCGGGAGGGAGCACTCCATGCGACGTCGTTCGCCTTCTGCACCCTCAAGCGGTCTGGCCTACTCACCGCGGAGGCGACGGAGCTCACTTTGGAGGACGTGGTCCCAGAGATGTTCCTGCCTACCACACCTTCCGAGAAGAGCGAGGGCGAGCAATCAGAGGACGAGTCGTGATTCCCCACGTCTCGTTTTTTCTTTTGGGTTCTTTTTTGCCGGCGAAGACGCCAAGGAATTTTGTAAGCAGATGAAAGACTGAAATGATACTCGTATAAATATTTTCCTTATCATTTGTATGTTGTGTAACTTCTTTTAGTCCTCACCTCCCTCGTTATTAGTTCGGTGCTCGTAGTGCTCGCTCGCACCCCTCTCGAGGTCGTTTTAGCTCAGGGGTATAGCTCGCGTTTTGTCTTTGTTTCCTCGCTCTCCGGTCTCCTCGGAGGTCATGATTTCTGGGGCTTCCCGTCGAATCGCCCTCTCGCGAGGAGCACGCCTTCTACCCTCTAATCCTTGCGAGTGAGGTCTTTGTCTGGGTTTTAGTGAGGGATGAGTGGTTTCCTCCACGTTTTCACCCTCCTACCGCGTTAGTGGGTACGCGGCCGGTCCGAGGTGATTATTTTTCCGCGGGGAGGGCCCTGTCGCGGACGCATCTCTTGCCCTATGTCTAGGAATCGGGTTATGCCCCTTAGTCGCGCGAGCTCACCCCTGCCCGGCGAGTGGAACGGCCTTCTGACGCATCTTGACTTGTCTTGTATCGAAGGATTTGTCTCCTTGCCAGCCTCTCCAGAGATCAACCTGAACCCCTCGTCTAGTGAGAGCCCGGGAGCGGAATCGATCTGGGGCATTGCAGCGCCAAAACTTGTCACCTTGCCAGCCTCTCCAGAGATCAACCTAAACCCCCCGTCTAGTGAGAGCCCGGGAGCGGAATCGATCTGGGGCATTCCAGCACCAAAACTTGTCACATTGCCAGCCTCTCCAGAGATCAACCTGAACCCCCCGTCTAGTGAGAGCCCGGGGGCGGAATCGATCTGGGGCATTCCAGCGCCAAAACTTGTCACCTTGCCAGCCTCTCCAGAGATCAACCTGAACCCCCCGTCTAGTGAGAGCCCGGGAGCGGAATCGATCTGGGGCATTCCAGCACCAAAACTTGTCACCTTGCCATCCTCTCCAGAGATCAACCTGAACCCCCCGTCTAGTGAGAGCCCGGGAGCGGAATCGATCTGGGGCATTCCAACACCAAAATTTGTCACCTTGCCAGCCTCTCCAGAGATCAACCTGAACCCCCCGTCTAGTGAGAGCCCGGGAGCGGAATCGATCTGGGGCATTCCAGCACCAAAACTTGTCACCTTGCCAGCCTCTCCAGAGATCAACCTGAACCCCCCCCCCCCCCCCCCCCCCCCCCCCCCCCCCCCCCCCCCCGTCTAGTGAGAGCCCGGGAGCGGAATCGATCTGGGGCATTCCAGCGCCAAAACTTGTCACCTTGCCAGCCTCTCCAGAGATCAACCTGAACCCCCCGTCTAGTGAGAGCCCGGGAGCGGAATCGATCTGGGGCATTCCAACACCAAAACTTGTCACCTTGCCAGCCTCTCCAGAGATCAACCTGAACCCCCCGTCTAGTGAGAGCCCGGGAGCGGAATCGATCTGGGGCATTCCAGCACCAAAACTTGTCACCTTGCCAGCCTCTCCAGAGATCAACCTGAACCCCCCGTCTAGTGAGAGCCCGGGAGCGGAATCGATCTGGGGCATTCCAGCACCAAAACTTGTCACCTTGCCATCCTCTCCAGAGATCAACCTGAACCCCCCGTCTAGTGAGAGCCCTGGAGCGGAATCGATCTAGGGCATTCCAACACCAAAACTTGTCACCTTCATTGCCCTCACCTAGCAGTTATAACTTATCATATGAAGGAGTCAGATATTCAACTAAGAACGCAGCAAAAACTTTCAAGGGTAGAATCGTTTCAAATCATCTCCACTTCTGGCTCGGCCGAGAGGTACCCCTTCCACATCCCGGAGGTGATACCCCCCCCCCCCCCCCCCCCCCCGTCTTGAGCACTTCGCTTACAATGTATGGACCCTCCCAATTGGGGTCGAGCTTACCTACCGCGGCCCCTCTTCCGGCTGCGTCGACCTTTTTCAAGACCAGATCTCCTTTCTGGAAGTGCTTCACTTGGATGTGTTTGTCAAAATATCGGGCCATTCGTCGCTTGATTTCCTCCTGCCTGATGGTGGCCTGGTCCCGGAGTTCCTCCACCAGGTCCAATGATAGCCTTTGTTCCTCGTCATTGGCCACCAGCCACTCTTCATTCCCTTCACCTGCGACGATCACCCTCGGGGTCTTTACTTCAAACTCTATGGGAAGGACTGCTTCAGACCCATGAGAAAGTTTGAACGGAGTCTCTCCGATGGCGGTGTTAGGGGTAGTCCTCAGGGCCCAGAGAACGGATGGTAGCTGTTCCACCCAATTCCCCCGGAGGTTCTCTACTTTCTTTTTTAACAGGTTGACGATTATCTTGTTCGCCGCCTCCACCTGGCCGTTGCTCCTCGGATGGTGAAGCGATGTGAACCTGAGGTCGATGCCAAGTTGGGTGCAGAAGCTAACAAACTCCTCGCTAGCAAACTGTGCGGCCCATTGTCTGTCACTATGGCCAGAGGGAGCCCGCGCCTACAAATTATCTCTCCCCACACAAAATTCCTTACGACTTGAGATGTTACCTTGGCGAGCGCCTTCACCTCTACCCACTTGGAAAAGCAATCGATCATGACCAGCAAGAACCTTCTCTGGCCGCTAGTTTGAGGGAAAGGGCCGACAAGGTCCAACCCCCATATGGCAAAAGGCCAGGGAGCTGTGATGGTCCGAAGTCTCTGGGCTGGAAGGAGTTGGAGTGGAGCATAGAGTTGGCACTTCGAACACCTCCTTGCAAACTCGGCCGCATCTTTGCTGAGGGTGGGCCAGAAATAGCCTTGCCTCAACACCCTTCCTTCCAGAGTTCGGTTCCCGGAGTGACTCCCACACTCCCCGGAGTGAATTTCTTCTAGGACTCTCGGAACCTCCTCCTCGGAAACACAACGGGCCAGGAGTCCCGAGAGAGTCTTCCTGTACAGCCCTCCTGCATGCAAAGAGTAATAAGCCGACTTATACCTAAAGCGTCGCCTGTCTATGTCTCCCTCGGGGAATTTTCCTGACCTTAAGAAAGAGATGAAGGGATCCATCCACGAGACCCACTGATCCACCTCCATCAGTTCTCCTTCCTCGATGGAGGGCCGGAAGAGTTCTGAAACCGTTCCTCCTGTTCGCGGGCCGAACCTGGCCAGGAGGTCCGCGTTGGTGCTCTCTTCCCTCGGCACGTGTTTGATGGAGAAAATGTGGAATTGCCCGATGATTCCCTTGACCTTCTCCAAGTACCGCAGAAGAGTCGGGTCCTTTGCCTCGAACTCTCCCTTGACTTGGCATGCTACCACCATGGAATCCGTTGAGACCTCCACATCTTGCACTCCCAGCTCTCGAGCTAACCGCAGGCCTGCTATCACTGCCTCGTACTCCGCTTGGTTGTTGGTAATTGGGAAATGGATGTTCAGGGTTTGCTCGATTTTTGTCCCTTGGGGACTCACTAGGATGATCCCCCCATAGGAGTGCTTTCCTGAGGCTCCATCTACCAACATTCTCCATGCCACTGGGGGAGGCGGTTCATGTTCCCCCACCTCGGTCGTGTAGTCGGCCATGAAGTCCGCCACCGCTTGGGCCTTGATTGATGTCCTGGGTATGAACGTAATATCGAACTCGCTCAGCTCCACAGACCATTTTGCTAATCTTCCCGAGTGTTCCACCCCTTCCATGATTTTGCGAAGCGGGTGGTCTGTCACTAATCTGATGGAGTGTGCCTGAAAGTAGGGCCGGAGCCTCCGCGCCGCCACCACTAATGCGAAAGCCAACTTCTCCAAGATTGGATATCAAAGCTCCGCCTTCTTCAGCACTCGACTGACATAGTAGATAGGGAATTGTTTTCTCCCCTCCTCCCGGACCAACACTGCACTCACTGCCTCCGACCCTACTCCCAGGTATAGGGATTGGTCTTCTCCCGATCTCGGCCCTTGGAGTAGGGGGGTTTGGGTGAGTTGTTCTTTCAAGGCTTGGAAGGCTCCCTCGCATTCCGAAGTCCATTCAAACTTTTTGTTGCCCCTTAGTGCCTTAAAGAAGGGCGCACACTTCTCCCCCGCCTTGGAGAGGAATCTGCTGAGTCCGGCCAGCTTCCCTGTGAGGCTCTGAACCTCCTTCGGGTTCCTTGGCGACCCCAACTCCATTATTGCCTTGACCTTGTCCAGGTTAGGTTCCACTCATGCCGGGGTTAGTAAGTGGCCTAGGAACTTCCCCCGGCTAGCCCCGAAGACACACTTCAAGGGGTTGAGTTTCATTTTATACTTCCGTAGGGTCCCGAACGTCTCTTCTAAGACCCAAGATCCCGACTCTTCACCATGAGGTCATCAACATAGACTTCTAAATTTCTTCCTTTCTGCTCGCGGAAGACCCTATTCATCATCCTTTGGTACGTAGAACCTGCGTTCTTGAGCCCGAAGGGCATCATCTTATAGCAGTAACATCCATCCCCCGTGATGAAGGAAACATCCTTGATGTCCGGGGATGCATGCGGATTTGATGATAACCTGAAAAAGCATCTAAGAAAGACATTACAGAGAAACCAACGGCTGAGTCAACCAGCGCGTCGATTCTAGGCAGGGGGTAGCAATCTTTCGGGCATGATTTATTAAGAAGTGAAAAGTCGATACACATGCGCTACTTACCTCCTCCCTTTTTTACCATGACTACGTTGGAGACCCAGCCTGGATACTGGATCTCCGATACAAAACCTGCCTGCAGGAGTTTACCCACCTCCTCTCGGATGGGTTCTTCAAGCTTGTCCGCTACGACCCTCCTCTTCTGACGGATGGGGCGGGCGCCGGGGTCGAGGTTGAGGCGGTGGCAAGCCACATTCGCATCGATCCCGGGCATCTCCGCGGCGCTCCAAGCGAAGACATCCACATTCTTCTGCACGCAGGCCAGGATCTCGGCCTGCTCCTTCGGATTGAGCTCTCCGCTGACTCGGACCTTTTCCACCACCCCGAGCCGAGTGGTGACTTCAAGTTCCACGACCTCATCCACGGCCTCCAGCCTGGATTGCTCTCCCCAAGCATTTTTCTCCTCTCCACCGCCAGCGAGCGCTTGGGTTCCTTCCTCCGTCTCTGCCCCTCCTACCATCATCAACTCTTCCGCCACTCCTTCCTGGGCACCCTCTCCTTTCCCCTCTTCTTCTCCTCTTTCCGCCCTGGGCCTCTCAGCGACCCCTTCCTGGGCATGAACCTCTTCTCCCTCCATCCTCTCCTCAGCTCTTTTCTCTCCTCCGGCTCCTGCCGCCTCCTCCATCATTTTATCGAACTCCTCCGCTTCCTCCATCCAGGTGATGGTGTTGACAGCCGTCACATAACACTGTCTCGCCATCTTGGGGTCTCCTCGGATCCGAACCTGGACTCCACCCGCGTTGAATTTTAGACATTGGTGGAAGGTAGAAGGGACGCATCTAAACGCGCTGATGAGAGGCCATTCGAAGATGGCGCTGTAGCTGCTTGGGGCGTCTACTATCACGAAGCGGCAGTTCCGGGACTGCCCTCCGAGGGTCACATGGAGCCCCACTCCACCTTCTACCTCCTCCCTTTCTCCTGAAAAGCCGAATAGGGGGCCATCCGAGGCCAACACCCTCTTGGATTCTACCTTCATCTCATCAAACGCCTTCTTGGAGACGACGTTGACCGAGCAACCGTTATCGACTGGAATCCGCGAGACGATGAAGTTCTCGATGGCGGTCTGGATGACCAGCGCATCGCAGAACGGGTCCTCGTGGCTCGGCATGTCCTTCTGGGAGAAAGTGATTCTCTCCGCTGGGGGTGGAGCAGTGGATGTTGAGGCCACGCTCCGCCGATAGATGGTATGGAGGCTAGCCTTGCAGGTCACCTCCACCTCTACCCCCCATGAATCACCCCGATCCCTCCTCTACGCCCCACATCAACTCTGTCTTCACACCTTTCTTTCCTCTCCTCGAGGCTCGACCTCTTCGATTCTCACCTGTTGCTGTTGCCTCGGCGCGGGCACTCGACCCCTCTTTGTTTCTAGGAACTCTGGGCAGGTGTCCGTCGCGTGACATTCCTCATCGTGGAAGTCACAATACGGCAACGCCACCTCCCCTGCTTCACCTTCCGCCACCCTATTCCTTCTCCTTCTTCCTGCCCCTGCTTCCTCTCCAGCCTCTTCTCTTCTTCCTCTTCCTCCTCTTCCCCGCCTGATCGCCATGGCTTGCTGAGGTGGGGGAGGCAATGGCCTCGGACCCTGCCTCCATCCCAGCTGATGGGGTCTTCCTTGACCCCCATAGAAGTTACCCCTTCCCAGGCCGTAACCTCTCCCCTGACCTTGCATTCCTTCGGCACGCTGCCTCCACTCCCCCTCCGGGGCCCTGGGCTCTTCCCTCCTCCTTACCTCTTGCGGCTTGACCTCCAGCTCACTGAGCTTTGCTAGCCTCTTGGTGAGCTCCGGATTGGCCTCCTCACTCTCAATCTCCTCCGCCACCCTCTCCATCAAGTCCTCGTAGGAGACGGGGGCTTTCCTCTTCAACGCCATTTTAAAGAAACTTTCCCTCAGCCCGAACGTGAAGGCGAGCTGGAGTGCGAACCCGAGCATCTCCTGGGTGAGTAGCACTTCTTCCTGGAACCGATCTGCGTAGCGAGCCAACGACTCCTTTGGCTCCTGCTTCACTTTGAAGAGGGACTCAGTGTCCTTCTTCCTCTTCTTCGCAGTTGAGAATCGCAATAAGAAGCTCCTACGCAAATCCTCGAAAGCGCAGATCGACCCTGTAGGGAGTTGATGGAACCAGTCCCTGACCTTTTCTTTAAGAGTGACGGCGAAGAGCCGACACTTGAAAGCGTCCGACATCGGCCTGATGGATACCGAGTCCTCAAAAGACTGAAGATGTTGGACAGGGTCATCTCTGCCGTTGTAGTATACCCTGTCCCACTCTCCGAACCCTGCCGGGACAGGTGCATAAAGTACCAACTCGCAGAAGGGACTTCCCCCTTCTGCTACTCGTTCTCGCTCCGCTCTCCCCCCAAGCTCTCTCGCCAGACTCGAGCTCGCGGGGACTGCGCTCGCGAGAACAGCATTCGCCTGGACCACTCCCATAGTTGCTGCATCCTCTGGACATTCGCTCCCCCGCGCCGCGCTCGCCGGCACAGAGCTCGCCGGGCTGGCGAACAACACTCGCCCCTCTAAGTCCTGCACTGTACTTCCCGCAACTTCCTTCCCTGCCCTTACCCCCGGGGCGTTCTCGCCAACCGCTGCTGGGGGAAGGGTCGCCTGGGGTGCCGGGGTCGCGAACTCGCTTCGCAGTGCCGCGACCGCGAGCCCGAAAGTGTCAAGCACCTCCCGCCTGAAGTCCGCGAACATCCTCGGCGTCACCACCTGTGGTGACTCGCTGAACCCCTCGCCTTGATCCTCGTCTCCTGTCATATCTGCTCTTCGGAACTTTCTTGGACCAGCCACGCTCCACGCTCACCGCACCAAAATGTTGAAACCAATTTCTCAGCCTCTGTGGAGTTCGGGGCCCTCACCGAGATGAGGGGCGGCTAGCCCTTACTGATCCCTTAGAGAAGGTAGGCCGGAAACTAGGAATATTGACTAAGACCTTAGTCACAGCGAGGAGGTCCCTCCACTAACCCGGAAGATCGTTGAGCGCTTCCCCTCCCAAGCTAAAGCTGTGACTCGGGCACCTTGGAGAGCTCGGGAGATGCTAACCACGGAAAGCCTAAGGAGAGAGAAGCGGAAGTGGACTCCTCTCCAAAGGTGCCCTTAAGGTCCTATTTATAGGTTTTTTGACATGGCCTGCAAATAGCAGGATTCCGCCTTTTGATTTTACTATACGCACCCCAAATGGGTCTGCTAACAGCCAAACTCCGCTGTTTGGAGAGGCTAAAGGCAGACCACCAAGGACAAAGGGGTAATTTCGCCTCCCCAGCTCATGGGCTGGTGGCCTGCGAGAAGGTTACCCGCGAGAGTTCCTGCGAGTCTCCTCGCAGGTGTGGCTCGCGAATTTGACAGATGGATGCTTCCGTGAAGGTCCTGCTCGCCCTCCTGCGAGCGCTCTGTGGGAACTCGGTCACCCGCGAGAACATGGCGTATCAGCGTGTATTCTGCGAGGGCGCTGCTCGCCAGCCTGATCGATTCGCACAGCTCTTGCCTTATTCACGTTCGCCTGAGATCACCACTCGGGAGTAGTTCGTGAGCCTGAGTTTCGTTCCACTCGCTCTCGCTCAAGGTGCCGCGCTCGTTCCACTCGCTCTCGCTCAAGGTGCCGCGCTTGGCTCGCTCTTGGCGAACCCGAGGTTGTACACCTGCACACTTAAATAGAGGCGTTAAATTAAGAAACGCACGATCAAAACGCACGACCGTGCGTTTTGGGCCGTGCGATTTACCGAGATAAACATCGCCTGGAGCTACAGGAAGGTCGTGCATTTTTGTTCACGCACGAGCAGTGCGCTCGTGCGCGACCAAAACACATGGGTTAGGACATAACTCACATTTCAACGGTATTCAGGTAGGTCATGCGTTTTCCTTCACGCACGATTGGATTCAATCGTGTGTCAAGATAAACGCCCGATGGGCATCATCACAAAGAGGTCTTAAATAAATCGCACAATCACATCGATCGTGCGTTAACAATAATCACACGGTTGTGTGATTTACCCAAACTGCAATGCTCAGCTCATGAGTTTGATCCACATGCTTACAATCAAAATATAAGCTCCTACCATACAGGAACAAACATTGCATCCACAATATGATCATGAACAGGCATGAGGAGCCCCCAAAGGCATACCCCCAACACAAAATGCGCAATTGCACACCAAAACGGGCCAACATGTGCACTTCGTGTGAGAAAAGTGAACCAGTGAAATATAAGTAATAATGAACTCAAAGTGAAGTCCTTGTGCGTGAAAACAAGCCCAGATGATTCCGAAAAACCCTATATAATTGGAACTCATCATCACACCCAAACTTACCTGTTTGCGCGTCCCGAGCAAACCATTCTATGTAGACAGGGAAAAGAACTAGCTAGCACAAAATTGAGATACAGAGTACTATGCGAAGTCGCATTCTCACGCACATAGAAATACTGTATATGAGATTTCTAATTATGCAAAATAGTTTATATATTTCTAATAGAGTAAAGGTCTATTACTACTACTTAAAATTTGAACCACGGTGAATCGTTCGGTTATGCATAGGGAGAAAATAGACTGTTCACTAAGACGCCCATTGCCCAAAATCGGGGTTCGGAACAACCTCCACCGAAATCCATCAGTGTCGGTGACCATAAAAGCTCACCCGCTCACACTCTCTCCACGACACTAGCTTAGCTCACTACGCGAGTCAGTAGGACTTTAGGTTTTGATTGGGCTTGGGTTACGGTATGGTATACAAAGATACACATGAAGGCTAGCACCTAACCCAAATGAGCACACAAAGAAAGCTACCCACACACCACAAACATGTGAGTGCATCACACCCCCTGACTTGGAATTTGCAACATGGGTGTGTGCACCGCCTACTTCCAACACAAATATTTTTAGAATTTTTCAATTTAACTTTTTCGTACAAATGTTTTCTTTTTCATTCCATTTTATTTCTTTCTTTCTTTTCTTTTCCAACAATTTTCCAATAAACACATCCACAATCTCCACAAATAAAATTCACCACATCAACACCCCAATAAAGAAAATACAACAAGACTAAAGCTCAGATTTGGGTGCGCGATTAGGATTGACTTTTATGCTTTGGTGAGATAAAGGTGGAGCTGAATCAAGAGGAAGGGCAGGCACACAGGGGCAAGCGAGGGTAAGGCAATATGCAGGGTATACGAGCTCAATCGGGCCAAAATGATGACCTACATCATGCTCTAACGATAGACTTATCCCATGCCAATGCTTCAAAAGTCGCATGGGGCAAGTTCTTAGCCACCGAGAAAGGCAATCCTTCCTCCCGACTCGAACAATACAAGTCTAGCGATAATCTACACTCATCCCTACGCTACCGTTTGATTCACACCGGATTCACCAATTTGAGTAGAGTAAACAACATTTACACTAATAGAAAAACATAAAACTAAAAGTATAAAGAGAAATCTACTCTACACGGATTTCTATGCAAATCATGAGCATTCGACTAGGAGCACTACATGAGTCGACATTTTACTCCGTTTCACAATCCTCAACTAGCACGGTAATTTCCAAAATCAAACAAGGAATTGATTAAAACTCAGGGCAAGCATACAGTTAAGCACGCACTTAAGTGGGTGCATAGTGTGTGGTGAATATGACCCAAAAGAAATATAAAATAAACTTCTAATATGGTGTGCCTTAAGTGTGTGCACAGGTACACGCTTCGTCATCCCAACCCCCAGACTTAGATAAGGTGCATAATAGAATATACTTAAAGCATGAATTTTACAAGAGGGTAAAGAAAGAAGCGTTACCCATGCTCAGAAATGAGCATACCAGATGTAATGGTCCAGGCCCGCCAACACGGGACCCAGCTGGACCGCCGGCACCCTTGCAGCCCAGGACTGCCATCACGGGACCCAGATGGCACCGGAAGGGTTCAGCCTAACCAGATGGTCTGCAGACCATGCACCCCAACCCCTCTCTGTCCCACCACAGGGCACAGTGGGTTGTTGGAGACCGTAGCCCCCCTTTGATGAGAATTGAGCCAGTTAAGCTGCAGCGCGTGTACTTCCCAGGAGGTCACCCATCCCGTGACTACTCCAGCCCGAGCATGCTTAACTATGGAGTACTTTCACTTCTCATCACCAATTGAGCTCAATTGGTGATGAGAAGTGAAAGTACTCAATAGTTAAGCATGCTCAGGCTGAAGTAGTCACGGGATGGGTGACATCCTGGGAAGTCCACGCACTGCAGCTTAACTGGCTCAATTCTCATCAAAGGGGGGCTACGATCTCCAACAACCCACTGTGCCCTGTGGTGGGACAGAGAGGGGCTGGGGTGCATGGTCTGCAGACCATCTGGTTAGGCTGAACCCTTCCGGTGCCAGCTGGGACCCGTGTTGGCGGGCCTGGGCTGGAAGGGTGTCGGCGGTCCAGCTGGGTCCCGTGTTGGCGGGCCTGGACCGTTACAAAAAGTGCAATCCTGGGAGTCTTGCTAGCTCCAAAAAGGGGGACTGCGGTCTCCAACAACCCACTATGCACTGTGGTGGGACAGAGAGGGGTTGTGGTGCATGGTCAACTCAATTGGTGATGAGAAGTGAAAGAACTTCATAGTCACTTTTTGTAACGGTCCAGTCCTGCCAACACGGGACCCAACTGGACCGCCGACACCTTTCCAGCCCAGGCCCGCCAATACGGGACCCAGCTGGCACCGGAAGGGTTCAGCCTAACCAGATGGTCTGCAGACCATGCACCCCAACCCCTCTCTGTCCCACCACAGGTCACAGTGGGTTGTTGGAGACCGCAGTCCCCCTTTTCATGAGGAATGGTTCAGTTAAGCGATAGCGCATGGACTTCCCAGGAGGTCACCCATCCCATGACTACTCCAGCCCGAGCACGCTTAGCTATTAAGTTCTTGCACATCTATTAAGTTCCAGGATAGCACTTTTTGTAACGGTCCAGGCCCACCAACACGGGACCCAGCTGGACCGCCGACACCCTTCTAGCCCAGGCCCGCCAACACGGGACCCAGCTGGCACCGAAAGGGTTCAGCCTAACCAGATGGTCTGCAAACCATGCACCCCAACCCCTCTCTGTCCCACCACAGGTCACAGTGGGTTGTTGGAGACCGCAGTGCTGAAATAACCCTATTACTGATTTGGGCTAGGATCACTATCTGTTTATTAGGACTAAGTTGACACCAATGTATAGTCTAAGGGTCAAGGTTTTAGGATGTTAGAACTTAAGGAAAAGACCATTTTCTGCGTTCAACGAACTCCATACTGCGTTCGACGAACTCCATCCTGCGTTCGGCGAACGACATGCTCCAGTTCGACGAACTTGCCAAGGTTCTGCGTTCGACGAACTCTATTCTGCGTTCGACGAACTCATCTCTGCGTTCGATGAACTTGCTCTCCAGCTCAACGCACTCAGTTCTCCAGCCAGTCCAACAGTTTATCTCTTCAGTTTGACGAACTTCATTCTGCGTTCGATGAACTCAGCTCTGCGTTCGAAGAATAAGTATCAAGATGTTCAGATCGACGAAAATTCATTCTCAGCTCGACGAATTCAATATTCCAGCTAGCTTATCAGATTTTATCTCTCAGTTCGACGACCTCCAACTTGAGATCGACGAACTCCAGATTGTGTTCGACGAATTTATTCAGATCGATGAAATTTCTATTCAGTTCAGTATTTCAGAAGGATTATTTTTATTCTATTCTCTGAACTCAGATCTACTATCAACAACGGATCTATTTCTTCCAGATAAGTTAAGGATATTATCTTTCCTTTTATTATTCTCTTATTTCGAGAAAATAGCTGTTGACACATTTTGGAAAATGACACTTTCATGGAAAAGGAAAAGAATTAATGGATACAATTCCAAGAAAATCTATTCAGAATATTATATTCCTAAATTAAGGATTTGATTTCAAATCAGTCAGAATATTTTTTCAAAGGAATAAGCAAGAAGAAGATTTACAGGATTACATTATTACAAAATAGCAGGACAAGAAAAAGAGAAGAAGAATACCGTCGAGAGAAAATATATAGAAAGAAGAAAAGAAAAGTTTTCAGATCTTCATCTTCCTCAAGCAGCACCTCTCAATCTCTGAGAACAACAACACAGATCTTATCTCAGATTTTTGCTGCAAAGTTTTAAATCTTCAAGAGCAACAAACAATCTGAGAAACCTTTGTCTCTCAGATTCATCAGCTATCAAACGAAGATCTACATTCAAGAGAAAGCTCCATCCTCAACTGTCAACTAATTTCAATCAGACAGGGGGAGCTTTACAACAACATCAAATCCACTAGTCTTCTCTCAGATTATTGACAGAGAAGAACTTCATAACCCTCTTTATCCCCTCTTGTATAGGGTTCTAACTCCCTTCAAAAGTTAACTCCTTGGTGGCAGGGCACCTGAACAAAAACCTATAGTTTGGTTTGAGCACCTGATCAAAAGCTCAAGTGGTGTTTGGGCACCTGATCAAAAACCCATTGGTGATAGGGCACCTGATCAAAAACCTAGTGGATTCCTACCAAGGGTGGTAGAAGAGTAGATATACCCAGGTTTATTGGGGAACTACTATAGATCCTTGTGTCCTCTGTGATTGTGTTTATTTTTCTGTACTGTGCTGTGTTTTCTTTATTTGTTTTTATAACTCACTCAGTACACACACATATATATATCACTATTTTAATTCCGCTATAAAAATAAGTGAAATACTTTTTAATACTCTATTCACCCCCCCTCTAGAGTAACTTTAAGATCTAACCTCACTTTCAATTGGTATCAGAGGTTGGTTGATTCTTTACAGGCTAACACCTGAATCAAAAGATCAATTAGATCTTAATTTTCTTCTAGAGTTTTATTTTGCTAAAAATCCATGGCACAGAACAAAGAATACTCAAGAACAAGATCTCCTATGTGCAATTTAAATAAGTTTGCATTATGGAAGGCAAGGATCAGATTATTTATGAACTCTATTGATGAAGATATTTTAATGTGATTTTGACAGGACCTCCTACTCCTACAACAACAACAAGTGCTGAAGCAACAACAAATAATGCTGTTCCACCTCCTGAGTGGACAGAAGCTCAAAAGAAGCAGAGAAGTGCTAATGCCAAAGCAATGAATATATTGGCACAGACAATGTCAGATGACATATTTCAAAAGGTTGTGGAATGCACCTCAGCCAGGGAAATCTGGACCTCCCTCAACAACATGGTTGAAGGATCTGCATATGAAAGAAAATATAGAAGATCTCACCTTATCTCTCAATATGAGAATTTCAAAAAGGGAGAAAATGAAACAGTAGCTGGCATGTACAACAGACTCAGCCTCATAATCAATGAGCTGAAAACTTTGGACAAAGTGATCTCTATCACTGAAGTAAATGATACGATCCTAATGTGCTTCCCCAGCACATGGGACTCTAGGATCTGGCCAATCAAGGAAGCCAGAAGCCTCAATGAGATCTCCACTGAGACCTTGTTAGGCAAGCTCAAATCATATGAGCAGCTTATCAAATCCAGAGAAGCTGAACAATCTACTTCCTCACCAGCATCCAAGAAGGAAAAGAGCATTGCTTTCCAAGCAACTAAAAAGGAAGATAATGCTCCAGGAGAAGTGGAGTTTATGAGCTTACTAGCCAAAAGGTTTTACAAAATGGCTAGAAAAGACTTCAGAAAGAAGGATTCAAGATCCAGAGAAAAGCCAAGGTATGACAAATCTAATTCTAAAGAAATAATTTGTTTTGGCTGCAGGAAACCTGGACACATTTTACCTGAGTGTCCAGAGAACCAAAAGAAGGAAAAGAGAAAAGAGAAAGAAGAGAAAAGGCACTCCAGCAAGCCTTCCTCCCACAAACACAAGCATAAAGGAAGAGGCTTTGTTGCTGAAACATGGAGTGAAACAGAATCAGAATCTTCATCCAGCTCTTCTGAAGATGAAGAAAATGCAAATGAGAAGGACCAATGCTTGATGGCTATATATGACTCAAGTAGTGAGTCAGAATATGCATCATCATCCAGCTCTAGTGATGATGAAGAAGAAAGAAACTTCTGCATGATGACTATCAATGCCTCAGGAAATAATTCAGAAGAATCTGAATCAGAAAATGACAGTGATCAGGTAATATCTACTTTTGATTTTAATTCAATTGAATTCAAAGATGAATTCAAAAATCTTTGTTTAGATTTAATTAAATTTGAGAAAGAGATAATCTCTCTCAGAGGCAAGTTGGCTGAAATGAATCAACTAAGTGAAGAAAATGTCAATCTTAAGAAAGATTTGGCTGCCTCCAGAGAACACATTGTTCTCATTGAGAACAAGTTGTCTGAAGCTAAGAAGTTTGAAGAATCCCTCAATGGGAGAAGTATCAAACTGATGGACATCACAAGCACAGTGAATGCCAGACTTAGTGCCAAACTGGGCTTGGGTGCATCATCAAGTGAGCCACATCTTATTAAGAAAAACATCTTATCTACACCAGTAAAATTCATTTCTGCTAAGAACAAAGAGGCAGTAGAAGTAGATAAGAATATTTCAAGCAAGAATATTAAGAATAAAGGAATTCAACAAAATTCGTCGAACGGAGCTCGACAAAATCAAACGAATTCGTCGAACGGAGATCGACGAACTCTGAAGACAGATTTTCAGTACAGTTATTATTCGAACGGCGCTCGACGAAAGCACTTCACTTTGTCGAACGACGATCGACGAACTCACCAGAATTCGTCGAACGAAAAATGTACTAAATTTCAGAAGAATTCTTATTCTCAATATACTAAAAATCCTTACACTGAGTGGATAATGTAACGCCCCAGGTTTTCTTATAATCTTTTAAGTAGGGTCACGATAAAATCAACCGTTTAAATACGAAATTATCGTAGTTTAGTGTTTATGAGAGGGGCGTTACCTTTTAGGGGGCGTCGTCGTCCGGCGAGTTAGTCCTAGGCTGAATCATCTATGCAGGCAAGTAGGGGGATATATAAACATATATATATGTTCGTATTCGTGCAAGGAATGTGTAAAGGGTTTGTGTGTGCGTATAGTGGTGCATAAAGGCTTCTATATTTATCCCTCTCATCATGTATATATATGTATATATGCTCATTGGTATACAAAAAGTAATAAAGATAAAATAAAATATATATATATATATATGTATAAGAAAAAAAAATATATGTGCACATAAATATATGTATAAATTTACATATGTATATGTATATATAAGTGGAAAAGGGGGGCAGCTTGATCTTTGCGATTTCATCTTTTTCCTCCTTCCCGTGCGAAATCGAGCGGCCCGAGAGAGAGAGGGAGCTAGGGCTTCGCCGGGGTCGCCGGAAATCTGAGGTTTCGGCCGTCAGAGGAGTGTTGGGAGGTTGCCGAGCCCTGTCTTCATCACCGGGGCTGGGCTAGCAGTGGGCTTTAGCGGTGATTGTCGCGATTTGGCGGGGTTGCCGGTGGTTTTGAGGCAAAAAACTTCTTCCTTCTTCTCCCTCCTTTCTTTCTCATTTCTGATGCTGGGTATCACTTATTTTGGCTGGAAATTTTTCTTATACTTGATGCTTGGGTATGAACTTTATTTGCTGTGCTGGAAATCCTTGTCTCCTTTTGGCTCGGTATTACTTAGGGCTGCCGTGGCTTTGTGCTTGCTGCTGTAGATCTGCCTTGGTGCTGTTGTAGTTGTGCTTTGCTGCTATTGTTGCTTTGCTCTACTGCTGTTGCCCTGCTGCTGTTATCCTTGCTGCCTTTATTTAAATTGGGGCTTTGCTCTCCTGCGGTTGGTGCTGTTTTGAGTTTTTTTTTTCTATTGGGGGCTCCTGCTATCATTTAATGTTGGGGCTTTCCTTATTGAATTGGGGGTTGTTATACTTTTGAGGCTGCTCCTTGCTGAATTGAGGGCTATTAGTGCTGTTGGGGGCTCGGTTTGGGGGCTGCCTTTTTTTGCTTTCCTTGCTTTGGGGCTGCTCCTTTCCTTGTTGAATTGGGGACTGTTATGCTTTTGGGGCTGCTCCTTGCTGAATTGAGGGCTGTTGGTGTTGTTGGGGGCTCTATTTGGGGATGCCTTTTTGTGCTTTCTTTGCTTTAAGGGCTGTTCCTTGTTGATTTGGGGATGCTGCTATTTTCCTTTTTTTGTTCCTATGGGCTGCTGCTATAGGATTTTACTTTGGGGGCTGCTTCCTGTCTTTGTTAAATCAGGGCTGCTTATTATACTTGCTAATTGGGGGGCTGTTGTTACCTTCTTTCCTTGTCTAATGGGGGCTGCCTTATAAAATTTGGTTTGGGGCGGCTGAAGTTGGATCCTTGGGATATTTCTGTTCTTTTGGGCTGCTTTGTATCATTCTTGTTGGGTTTCATTACTTGCAAAATAATTCTGCGCGCTTCGATTACAAGTAGCTAGAAATGGTCAATATTATGGTGGTTCTATTTGCTAACTCCTCGGCACACTTAATTGGTCCTGTTTTATTATATGCTAGCTGCTATGGTTGGGTGAACCCTTCTATCCCTCTTTTATATGCTAGCTGATATATGTTTAGCTTTGTTACGATCCTGGGCTACCCCTACATGGTTTATTCTGGTTGATTTTGTTCCTGATCATATTTACTTGGCTACATATTGATGGACTTGTTTGCACTGGAATGATGGGTAAAGGGAACAATGGGGTCCTTCATCACAGTTCTGTTAATAGTGGCTGGTAGGACAATGAGACCACCACCACGACGCCTTTTTTTATTTTGGGTGAACATCCCCTTTATGTGAGTGGATAGTGACATTATTTGGGTCCGCCACCACTGGTTCGTTTTGAACATCCCCTTTATGTGAGTGGATAGTGACATTGTTGTTGGATCTTGTGGCGCACTTAGAGGGGGGGGGGGGGGGGTGGGTGAATAAGGGCAATTTAAACCTTTGATAATTTTTGTAAAAATGAAACAATATATGAATATAGAGACAAATAATTGAATTTAAAAATAAGATTTTATTTCATCAAAGATAATGAGTAGAAATGATTCCAATAAAGCTTGGAATCAAAGGCTTACAATTAATAAAATCTCTTATCTCTTTTCACCGGTCCTTCTCCTAAGGACAGGTTGGCTATAGCCTATATCTCCCAGATATAGACACTAGCCTCCCCCTAAATCAAATCTTGATCTAGACGCAGCACACACGACGGTGATTTTCTCCCAAGCCACACAAGGACTTGACACCGCACACAAGACGATGATTTAACCTAGACCACACAAGGATCTAACACCACACACAAGGCGATTATTTCTCCTAAGCCTCACACGGACTTTGACGTCGTACGCAAGACGACGATTTCTACAATGATTACAAGATGAATGTAAATATAAATGAAATACAAAATAAAAACCCCCTTTAGAATTTCTGGACCAAAGCAATGAAGAATCCTTGAGAAAATCTCCTTGGAACGCGTGTACAATCTTCGGCTTCGCTCTCTCTTTTCTTCTTCAAGGATGGGGATTTTCGTTCTCTGGAGCTCTCTGGACGATAACACACAGGAAGAAGTCTTGAAGATCTGAAAGCATGAAATCCACGAAGTTCTGAACCCTTTTAATAAAAGAGAGCTGTCGCTGTCCGTTAGCTAGGTATCGCCAGAATCCGATATCTCCAGAGGCTGCCACGTGTCCCACTAATTCGAAGTTTCTGCGCGAAGTGGAGGCCGTGGTTGAGACGTGGGCTGTCGGATATCCGATATCACTATCGGAAATCCGTTAGCTTGCGTAACTGCTGCACGTCGTAGAGTTGCGGGAAGATCGTGCACTGTCGGATATCCGTTACTGCTGTCGGAAATCCGATAGCACTAAACCGTCGAGTAGAGATCGGAAAACGGAAGAAATCGTGCGCTGTCGGAAATCCGATACTGCTATCGGAAATCCGATAGCTCCAATTTCTGGAAAATCATTATTTTGCTCCAATTGAAAACATGTTATTCTTGCACCTGTTATCTGCACACCATTAATCAAAAATAGGATCAAATACATTCGGGATTTGTTATTCTCAAACCGGACGAGTGCGGAACGCATGTGATGAGCAGAATTTATACATATTATTTATATATAATTTAGTATAATATTTAAGTAAAATTAGGAATATATTCTTTATTTTTATTTATAATTTATTTATTTTATATTTTGAGTTCTAATTTACGCTTTATTTATTTTTGGTAGGTCGATCGCCGTAATCGCGCTCCGAACTTTCAAATAAAAGATTTATAGAAGTTGTCGCGTTGGCCTCGATCGATTTCGTCGTCATGCAAGTCCCGTCACACCCGTTCAAGTGCGACGTGCGCCGATCCGCCACCTTTGCATGCAAGGGGCGGCCACGCATGCATAATAGGAATTCTAGTATATGCATGCAGCATATATATATTTCATTATTTAAGAATCATTTATATTTATATATATATTTATATTTATATTATTACATATAAGTATCGATATAAATTATATTTATATATATATATATTATTATATATAATATATTATTATATTATTATTTATAGTATTATATATAGGTATCGTATAAATTATATATATATACACTAAATCCTAAACATATAAATTATATGAATAGTAATATATATATATATATATGAATAGTAATTTATATTTCCTTCCTCCGCCAACTCCGCCTGCTCCGCCGCTTCAGCACCTCCTCCACGTCACGGATCCGCAGCTCCGCCAACTCCGCCGCAGCTCCGCCACCTCCATGCAGCTGCTCCGCCTCCAATGATTTGCAGCTCATCCACGTCAGCGATCCACCACTGCATGCAGCCTCGCCACGTCAGCAATCCAACACGAGTCTCCTCCATGCTGTGTAACGCCACCACCCTTGCTCAGCCACTTCCGCCTCCTCCCTGGCTACCTCCTCCAATTACGCCTCCAAAGATGCCGCCTTCAAGTCCAAGCAGCCTATAAAATGATTATTTGAGTGAGAGGAAGGGGATAGATAATATTTGGCGCAGTTAGTTTTTGAAGATTTGTTTTGTCAGAATTTAGGGAGAAGAGAAGAGAATGCAAAAATCATTTTGCTGGGAAAGATAAGAGTGATAGTTTATTAGATATTTTAATTATTATTATATATTTCTCGTGTTAAAGTTGTTCGTCTTTTGATTCTCTAATTTAATCATGTACTTCTCTTATTTCAATTTAATATTTTATGTAACTCACACTTTTATTTTGAAACATTTTTTTTTCGGCCGCTAGCTGTAAAATCTCAATTATATTTCTCTTAGAAAATTATTCATATTTCAATTTGGTCTTCTTGTCGCGCTGTTCGTTTCATAATGTCTCAGTTTTATAATAATGACTTCTCCATCTCCATGAGCGGCTAATTTCCATAGTTCTCGGTCGCGATGATCCGAGGATGAGATAAGTTTTGTTATGATTTTTAGATTTATTTTTCTCTAATTGTTGAACGCGTACGATTTACCGTTGGTCAACTCATTGAGGCTATATCTTTTATATAGTTTTCATATTGGTTTTCGCTCTTTAGTTGGCCGAGAGGCTCGTAAGGCGAATCGATCACCCATCGGTAAAAGGAGTAGAACGCAACCCTCGATAGAGGACGACGTAACTCTTCCGGATTGAAGTAAAATTCAATAGCGAGGTTCACAACCTAAGACAAGTCTTAGGCGATGCGATTTGAGAACGAAAGTTCGGTCGATACACCTAAGCTTAGTTGAACCTAAACCTCGAAAGAGGTGTGTTCATGCTTTGGGAACCTCCACGGTCAAAGCCTCTTCAACAAGAGAATTGTAATCTATTCTCATTTCAATTTTCTCTATATCCGAGGTGACTCAAAGATCGGGTACTAGTTTTAAACCATCGATTTAATTCTATTAGCATTTCTAGTTTTTACTATTCGCAAACCAACCCAAAGTATTGTTGATAGAATAATAAACATTCACTCGAAGTAGAAGTACTTAACATGACCCGAGTCTAATACGACCTTGATCTTGCGAGATCCTATACTTCACTCGATACGGTACACTTGCCGTTATCGTTTGTAGTTATAATTTTGCACGTCAAGTATTTTTATAACTGCGACGCATTTTTATGCATCAGCATGCTCCAACAATCTCCCCCTTTTGATAATCACAAATCCTTATACAAAGAAATCAACTAAATCCTATAGAGATATTGAAAAGTATATCATGTGTGTACAAGTGTGAACTTTTGATCTCCATGATCTCCCCCTTAATATGATATGATCTCCCCAAAATATTCTCCCCCGACATATAAACTCCCCCTACATATAAACTCCCCCTACATGAATGCTCACTTAATTAATTAAGTATTTTAAGTGATTTCTTAGTATCTTCTCCCCCTTTGATATTATCAAAAGTAATGAATAGAGACGAGGAAAGAGTATTATAGAGATATGGTAGAAAATAAAAAAAGAATATAGGGAAAGTTGGAGTACACTAGCGGAAGCTTTGTAAGTGATATGATATTGAGATAAGAAACCTTAGAGATTAGGCTAAGCATTCTAGTAATGTGTTCTAATGTATAGAAGCAAATGATAATTTGAATAAGTGCAAAGTAGCAAAATTGAAGGTAGCATTTATGAAATGTATTTTGTTATGTCTGATCAATCATGATGTATGTATCAAATAAATGTTATTAACATGTATTAGCAAAGTAAGTGTTTGTGATTGCTCATTGTCATAGATAAAAGATTTCTTATACTTAGAGGCATGCGAAAACAATTCTTAATGACTATATGAAAGTGTCATTACAATGATAACTTAAGATTAAACATCATAATCATGTGTTAAGCTATTTTTACGAAAAATAACACATGAAGAATCAATTATGCAAGATTAAAAATTTCTCATATGAACATTTATAGATATAGGGAATGAAAAAGGTAGTGAAGAAATTTAATGTTTGGGAGCTGTCGGAAATTCGACAGCTGGATGTCGCCATCCGATACCTCGAAAAAGATAAAAAGACGTGTTTCGTCTTTCCACCGACACCTCACTTCAGTTTTAGGAAAATTTCCGAGATCTAGAGCTCCAGGTGGCCGAAAACCTTCAGATCTAAGGTGAGGAACTTAGATTTTTCAAGTTTTGTTTAAAAGTTTTCAAATTTTTTGTGATTTTGATATTCCTCTTGGTTTTCATTGAGTTTTTGTGAAGAAAAAAAATGTAGATCTAGACATTTTAGATCTTGGTTTTCATGGAGTTTTTGTGAAGAAGAAAAAAAATGTAGATCTTGGTTTTGATATTCCTCTTTGTTTTCATTGGGTTTTTGTGAAGAATCATTTTAGGAGATCTAGACATTTTAGATTTTGGTGTTCAAAAGAGGGTTTAGATCTTGTGATGGTGATATATAAAAAAAAATTAGAACTTTGTTTTTATAGGAAGAAGATGATGAATAGTGTTTTCACCAAAGATTTGTCAAAATTATATAGATGTTGAAGAACATTTTCTGTGTGAAAAATTTGTGTATTTGTGAGAGTAAGAATGTTTGTGAAATGATTTTTCGGAAGCATAATTTTTAGCTATCGGATATCCGATAGAGGGGTATCGGATATCCGACAGGTCCCTTTTTTGTTTTAAATTTTCTTATCTCTCATGCAGATATGTCATCCAGTTGGAGATCGCGAAGGAGTGAGTCAGGAGACGCTCACTCGTCTTATCAAAGCTATCCGGGCATAGAGAAAGCCCAAATCGGAATTTCAAAAGTTGTGGAATTTGATCTCCCCCGACATGAACGTGTCTATTATATGCTTGCTGAGGCAGGTATACTTTCGGTCATTATCCAAGATATCTTCTCCTCCTTTTTAGTACGAGAATTTTATAATCATCTTGAGGACCCTTCATATACGGATTTGAATGGAGGAGTTAGATCCAAAATTCAAGGCCAATATGTGGAGATCACTCCCATTGATTTAAGAAGTGAATTTGGAATAATGGAAAGTGAGAATGTTTTGGACATAGTGGAGAATTATAGACTATAGAGAGATTGGACCCTAATGAACATGTCTTTGCATGGAAATTCTACAAAGAACCTTATAACCACTATGACGACATTGACAGACGATGCTCGTCTTGTTCAAGATATACTAAGGCACACGATTATGTTGAAGTCCGGTGATACTCACAGTATTACGACTCAACTTAGTCTTGTGACTTATTATATAGTGGAGAACGAATTATTAGATGTGGCCGATCTTCTTTTGTCTATGATTCGTTATACATTCCGCCTAAAAAATCCTGAGTGGAAAAAGGCATACACCCTCCCGTTGGGTGCGATTATCTAGCATATTCTATTCAAGAAATACACATGGATAGATCAAAGCTTTTATGTTGGAGATTGTGTCCCGGATATATATCAAACGACGGGTATAAAGAGTAAGAAAAATCAACGGAAGCCGCCTACTACGGAAATGAGAGAGCCTCCTATTGCACGTGGAGGGTCTATGCGGGAGGCACTCGACTCTTTCCAAACAAAGTTGGATAGACATATAGATGATTTTCAAGAGCATAGAAGGTCTTTTGAGGAACACAAAATGGAGGTGAAGAAGGACCGGACACGGATGCAGAAGTTTTTGAAATTCCTTGTTAAGGGATTAAAATTAAAACCTACGCCTGCTGAAGCCGCGGAATGGGAAGTGCCTACGGAGGAGGAGCCGCGTCGCCAATCAGTTAGTCAGGCTCGACGGAAAAAGACAGTGGTAAGGAGATCAGATTATGATCTTCCAGAAAGCAGTGGAGCAGGCAGTCGAAATGAGGAGGATTCGGATTGAAAAAGACTTCTGGGAGCTATCACCATCCGACATCCTACTGTCGCCATTCGACAGATGCCCATCCCAGATCTCTCTCTAATTTTGTGAATTTCTTTTATGAGACATTTTAAGTACCCTTTTATTAAAGTTCTGTAATAATTTTTAATATTTGGACATGTTATATGTTGGTGAATGTCTATGTTAAGATTTAGTTTTTTTTTAAATGTAAGACTATTGTGATGTTTTTAATTTTATAGATAATAAGTAGTGATATAATCAGTGTGAAATGTCTAGGATTCCCAATTCTAGCCTAAGTATAGAAAAATGGGAATCCGGTAACGGTTTAGTGAATATATCCGCTAGTTGTGAATCCGTTCTTATGAAGTTGATTTTTACATTACCCTTCTTAATATGATCCCTTATAAAATGATGTCGGACATCTATATGCTTAGATCTAGAGTGTAATACAGGATTATTAGTTAAGTCTATAGCACTTTTATTATCACACTTTAATTCTACACTACTTTGTTGCATGCCAAAGTCTTCTAATGTTTGTGGCATCCAAAGAGCTTGTGCACAACAACTACTTAGTGCAATATATTCGGCCTCGGTAGTAGAGAGGGCAACAGAATTCTGTTTCCTACTCGACCATGAAATAAGTGAAGGGCCGATAAAATGACAAGTGCCACTAGTGCTTTTTCTATCTAAAGAACATCCCGCATAATCTGAATCCGAAAAGCCATGTAAAATAAAGGAATCATTATGAGGATACCATAATCCTAATTTAGATGTTCCTATAAGATATTGAAAGATGCGTTTCACCGCTTTTAAATGTGACTCTTTAGGTTTAGCCTGAAATCGCACATAAACAAACGACAAACATAATGTCAGGTCTAGATGCGGTTAAATATAATAAAGATCCTATCATGCTTCTATAAAGGGTTTGGTCAATTGAAACTCCACTTTCATCTTTTCCTAATTTTAGTGAAGCACTCATAGGAGTGTTTGCATGCTTAAGATTTTCAAATCCAAATCTTTTTAACATATCATGAATATATTTGGATTGACATAAAAATACCATCATGTTTTTGTGTAATTTGAAAACCTAGAAAATATGAAAGTTCTCCTACCATGCTCATTTCAAATTCATTTTTCATAATTTGAACTACTTCATTACACAATTCTTCATTAGTGGCTCCAAAAATAATATCATCAACATAAATTTGCAAAATAACTAAATCATGATCAATTTGCTTAATGAAGAGTGTAGAATCGGCACTTCCTATTTTATAATCGTGCTTTAACAAATATTGAGTTAATCGATCATACCAAGCACGAGGCGCTTGTTTTAATCCATAAAGCCCTTTATCTAATTTATAAACATAATTTGGATATTTCTCATTTATAAAGCCAGAGAGTTGTTCTACATAAACCTCTTCTTTTATATACCCATTTAAAAATGCGGTTTTGACATCCATTTGATATAATTTAAATCTTTTAAAACAAGCAAATGCAAGAAATATCCTAACCGCTTCTAATCTTGCTACGGGTGCAAAAGTTTCATCAAAATCTACCCCTTCAATTTATGCATAATCTTTTGCAACTAATCTGGCTTTATTTCTAACAATTCTAGATTCATTATCCAATTTATTTTTAAAAATCCACTTAACTCCAACTACAAGATGAATTTTGGGTCGTTCTACAAGATTCCAAACCTAATTACGTTCAAATTGATTAAGTTCTTCATTCATAGCTAAAAACCAAAATTCATCATTTAAAGCGGTGGAAATATCTTTTGGTTCTATTTCAGAGACAAAGCAAATGTTTGAAAATAAAACATGTAACGATGAACGAGTACTAACCCTCTTTTGCGGATATCCAATGATAAGCTCCTTTGGATGATCCTTTGAAAATCTCAATTCACTTGGAGGCACATATTCTTCTCTTTCTTCTGCTTCTCTATCTTCTTCTCTTTCTCCTTCTCTCTCTTCTTCTTTTTCTTCTTCATTTTCTCCAAGTTCTTCATCATCATTCTCCACCGAAGGAAGGGGATCATCTTCTTTTCCAGTGATTTTCTTTTCTACACATGAAACAAACTCATCAAACCTAACATGAATAGATTCTTCAACTATTTTTGTTCTTTTATTAAAAATCCTATAAGCTTTACTAGTTGAAGAATAGCCAATAAAAATACCTTCATCACATTTTTCATCAAATTTTCCTAAGGGATCTTTAGAATTCAAAATAAAACATTTACAACCAAAAACTTTGAAATAAGAAAAATTTGGTTTTTTACTAAAAATTAATTCATAAGGAGTTAATTTTAAAATAGGGCGAAGCATTACTCTATTAATTACATAACATGTCGTACTAACCGCTTCAGCCCAAAAAGATTTTGGTAATTTAAACTCAGATAACATTGTACGGGCTAACTCTTGAAGAGTTCTATTTTTCCTCTCCACTACACCATTTTGCTGTGGTGTGCGTGGAGCGGAAAATTCGTGTTTAATTCCTAATTCCGTACAGAAAGAAATAAACTTTTCATTTTCAAATTCTCCTCCATGATCCGGTCGTATGCATTTAATTTTTAACTCAAATTCATTTTGAATACGCAAACATAATTTTGAAAATTCTGAAAAAGCATCGGATTTGGAGGTTAGAAATAAAGTCCAACAAAAATGAGAATAATCATCAATCAATACAAATGTATATTTTCTACCTCATAAGCTAGAAATTCCAATTGGCCCAAATAAATCCATATGTATTAATTGAAGTGGCCTCGTGGTAGAAATAATATTTTTACTTTTGAAAGATGATTTTGAAAATTTTCCTTTTTGGCAAGGCACACATAATGAAGAAGATAAATTTCCATTTAACAATGGTAAACCTTTAATTAATTTATCTTTTGAAAGCTTTGTAATTAACTTGGCACTAGTATGTCTAAGTCGCCTATGCCATAATTCTAATTCATCATTTTTTGATAAAAAACATTTTAAAGTAGAATTTGAAAAATCAAGAAATTTAATCATATATACATTATGACATCTAGGTGCGGTTAAAACAATTTCATTTGTTTTAGAATTAATAATTTTGCACAAATTTGTAGAAGATTCAAATAAAACATCTAAACCCTTATCACATAATTGACTAATAGAAATCAAATTATGCTTTAATCCTTCTACAAATAAAACATTTGAAATTGAAAATTTTTTGTTACCCACAACTCCGATGCCGATGATTTTTCCTTTTCCATTATCTCCGAATGTAACAACTCCTCCTTTTTTCATCTCCAGGCTAAAGAACTTCTCTTTATTGCCCGTCATGTGCTTTGAACAACCCGAGTCCAAGTACCACACGTCTTCTTTGTCCTTAGCCTGCCAACACACCTAGAAAGAAGAGGTGAGTAAAGATCTGGTTACCCAAGTGGTTCCACCCATAGTATAGGAAGAAGCCTTAGGCACCCAGATTTGTTTAATTTTACTTTTTTCCTTTCCTCCAGCAAGAGTCCGTAGTGTGACCAAATCTATTGCATTTGGCACATGTAATGTATTGAGAAGAGTATAACTTTTCTGGACTTTTACTGGATGAGGATGCAGTATTAGACAATTTACTAACTTCAGAATTTTTAAAAACAGAATTTCTGGACTTTTCGCTGTCGCCGGCGATAGTGGTTATCGCTGGGCGATAGCTTCCTGACGTGTATCCGAGTCCAAACCTTCTAGATCCATGACATTGGTATCCTAAGATCATATCCAGTGATCTTCGATCCATTCCAAATTTTTTCATGGCTAGCGTTAAGTCATGAATTTGGTTTCTCATTTCTGTATTCTCGGATACTAGATTTACACATCTACGTTCAAAAGATTTTTTTCCCTCATGGACTTTGGAAATTGAAGATTTCAGATCTCTCTCTAAAATCTCATTCTTTTTGGTAAGAATTTTTATTGTAGAATGAGATTTGGAAAGAGATTCTTCAAGTTCTTTAATTCTTCCCAAAAAGTGATCACACTCTTGGCAAGAAATTTCTCTTTTTCCAATAGTCTTAATTTCATTTAACAATTTTTTGTTTTCTTTAAGCAAAATTTTATTTTCAGATTTAAGAAGATCATTATCTTTTAAACTCTTTTCAAAAAATTTGCAAGTCTTTAAAAATTCAGAAAATAATTCATCGTAGGTTGGAGGAGTTACCTCAGTGTCACTTTGGACACTGCATTCGTCATCAGATATGACGCTCTTTCCCATTAAGCACATGTTGGCCTCCTCTTCTTTACTTGAGCTTGAACTGCTTGCATCCTCAGAAGTAGTATCATCCCATGTTTCCGCCTTCAGCACCTTCTTCTTCCATTTGTGCTTCTTTTCTTTAAGTTCTTTCAAGTACTTTGGGACACTTGCTTCGGATGTGTCCTAAATTCTTGCAGTGATAGCACTCTGGTGGCGGTCTCTCTTCCTCCTCATCGTCTTCCTTTCCTTTTTTCTTCCTAAACGTCTCCTTCTTAAAAAACTTCTTAAATGAATTCCTCCTTTCTGGATTTCTCATAAATTTTCTAAAATTCCTAACAAGTAAACCTTCCTCATCTTCTTCTTCCTCCTCAGAATCACTACTTTCTTCCTTCTTAGATCTTAGAGCCAATCCCTTCTTCTTTGGCTCCATATACTCTTGTTGTTGAATTTTCAATTCAACTTCATGAGTTTTCAAGTTCCCAATCAGGCTTTCAATATTAAGAGCTTTAAGATCATGAGATTCAGAAATAGCCATCACTTTGGGATTGAATTTAGGGGGGAGAGATCTAAGAAGTTTTCTCACCAAATCACCATTTGAAAAATTTTTTCCTAAAACTTTTGAGTCATTTACCATCTTAGTGAATCTTGTGTACATGGTATCCACATCCTCATCTACCTCCATCCTGAACATTTCGAATTCTGACTCCAATTGGAAAAGCTTTGAATCCTTCACCTCCGAGGTACCTTCATGAGTAATTTCCAATAAATTCCAAATTTCATATGCAGTTTGACATGCGCAGGTTCTATTAAATTCAGTTTATCAAGAGCACAAAATAATGCGTTCATTGCTTTTGCATTTTAATTTGTCCTGTCATCCCATTTATCTTTGGGTTTCTCCATGACAATATCACCAATTGTAAAAGTAGGATGAGTATAATTTGTTTCTATCATATTCCATACTTCAATGTCTAGTGATATTAAAAAACACCTCATCCTAGTTTTCCAATAATTATAATCGGAACACGTAAATAATGGTGGTCTAGTTATTCCTTGCCCTTCGGAAAATGCATGATCATGGTGCGCCATAATTCCAGGTGGTTAAACCTTATAAGGAATTAACCTGCTCGGATACCACTTGTTGGATCTTGTGGCGCACTTAGAGGGGGGGGGGGGGGGGTGAATAAGGGCAATTTAAACCTTTGATAATTTTTGTAAAAACGAAACAATATATGAATATAGAGACAAATAATTGAATTTAAAAATAAGATTTTATTTCATCAAAGATAATGAGTAAAAATGATTCCAATAAAGCTTGGAATCAAAGGCTTACAATTAATAAAATCTCTTGTCTCTTTTCACCGGTCCTTCTCCTAAGGACCGGTTGGTTATAGCCTATATCTCTCAGATATAGACACTAGCCTCCCCCTAAATCAAATCTTGATCTAGACGCAACACACACGGCGGCGATTTTCTCCCAAGCCACACAAGGACTTGACACCGCACACAAGACGATGATTTACCCTAGACCACACAAGGATCTAACACCACACACAAGGTGATGATTTCCCCTAAGCCACACACGGACTTAGACGTCGTACGCAAGACGACGATTTCTACAACGATTACAAGATGAATGTAAATATAAATGAAATACAAAATAAAAACCCCCTTTAGAATTTCTGGACCAAAGCAGTGAAGAATCCTTGAGAAAATCTCCTTGGAACGCGTGTACAATCTTCGGCTTCGCTCTCTCTTTTCTTCTTCAAGGATGGGGATTTTCGTTCTCTGGAGCTCTCTGGACGATAACACACAAGAAGAAGTCTTGAAGATCTGAAAGCATGAAATCCACGAAGTTCTGAACCCTTTTAATAAAAGAGAGCCATCGCCGTCCGTTAGCTAGGTATCGCCAGAATCCGATATCTCCAGAGGCTGCCACATGTCCCACTAATTCGAAGTTTCTGCGCGAAGTGGAGGCCGTGGTTGAGACGTGGGCTGTCGGATATCCGATATCACTATCGGAAAATCCGTTAGCTTGCGTAACTGCTGCACGTCGTAGAGTTTTGGGAAGATCGTGCACTGTCTGATATCCGTTACTGCTGTCGTAAATCCGATAGCTCTAAACCGTCGAGTAGAGATCGGAAAATGGAAGAAATCGTGCGCTGTCGGAAATCTGATACTGCTATCGGAAATCCGATAGCTCCAATTTCTGGAAAATCATTATTTTGCTCCAATTGAAAACATGTTATTCTTGCACCTGTTATCTGCACACCATTAATCAAAAATAGGATCAAATACATTCGGGATTTGTTATTCTCAAACCGGACGAGTGCGGAACGCATGCTCCAACAATTGTTTAGGTCCGCCACCACTGGTTCGTTTTGAACATCCCCTTTATGTGAGTGGATAGTGACATTGTTTGGGTCCGCCACCACTGGTTCGTTTTGAACATCCCCTTTATGTGAGTGGATAGTGACATTGTTTGGGTCCGCCACCTCTGGTTCATCTTGCATTGTGTGCTAAATTTTAGTTATGCTCTCGCTTCTCGGGCTGGCTCTATGCGGGATCTTCTTAAACTTCTATTACTGAAATCCTTATATAAGCGTATATATATAGTTATATATATATGAGTATATGTGTATATATATGTACTATATACTCCTTTCAGACTGGTTACGCTACTTGTTACCTTGCCTGCTTTTAATTACACCCATGCTGTTTTCTTGCACCCTTTGGTCTGAGGCATTCTTTTCTTATGGATGCCTCAGGTTCAGGTTTGTAGCTGCCGCCGGAGTTTGAGCGGGGTCTTTCTGTTCGTCGTCGAGGCCTTCCCCGTCTTGTGGGTAAGGATTCAGTTCTGTTGTTGCAGCTTTTCCTTCTTTTTGGGACTGTTGATTTTTTTTCCCGCGGGTTCGTGTCAGTTGTTGACGCCCGTACGGATTTTGTTTGGTTTACTTGCTGATACTACTGCTAGTTTTCTTTACTGCTACTTGGTTATTTTGTATATGTACACGGTGGGAAAAGCCTATTTTTTGCTGAATATTAATGCAGTTTTTTTAGCATTATAAAAAGTTGTTCTTTTAACTGTTTGTCGTATCTACTACTAAATATCACATATTTGCAAAGCGTAAACCTAAATAAAATGATACTTCTTTATTATATATTAAATGTAGACCGGCGTTCGCCCTGGAGACGTCTCTGGTCTTCAGCGCCGTTAGAAATGAAATGAACATATTTCCTTCCGTTGTGTACGTGAAAGTGGAGGTCAGATCTTAAATTACTCTAGAGGGGGGGGGGGGGGTGAATAGAGTATTAAAATTTTTAATACGTTTTATAGCGGAAATTAAACTACTGTTTAAGTATATGTGTATTTAGTGTGAGTTATAGAAAACTACAGAATTAATAAAGGACACACAGCACAAGTACACAGAGATAATCAAGCACAGAAGACACAAGGAGCTATAGTAGTTCCCCAATAAATCTGGGTACGTCTACTCTTCTACCACCTTTGGTAGGAATCAACTAGGAGGGTTGATAAGGTGCCCAGGCACCAAGGGATTTTTGATAAGGTGTCCACACACCAATAAGCTTTTGATAAGGTGCTTAAAAACCACACTAGGATTTTTTGATAAGGTGTCTTGCCACCACTGGGTAAACTTTTGAAGGGAGTATTAACCCTGTACAGAATGAGATAAAAAGGTATAGAGTGTTCTTCTCTGTCAATGATCTGAGAGAAGACAAAAGGTGTTGAAGCAGAAAGCTCCCCCTGTCTGATGAGAGTTGATGACAGCTTTGTGGACAGAGCTTTCTCAAATAGAAGTCTTTGTAGCAGATGATCTCGATGAAGAAGAGTGCTGAAAGAGAATAGTGTATTTGCTTCTTCTCCTTCTTCTGAAAGACTTCTTCTATCCTCCTTGTTCTATGATCACCGATGAGAGAAAGTGATAGTCAAGTTTTTCTTTATTTCCCTCATAAAAGACGACTATCTCAGTTCTTGCTATTCTCTATGTTTTCTTCTTCTGATAACTGTATATATATTTATTTTCAAATTCAAATCTTCTGTCTCTTTAAGGAATGTCTTCTTCTGACTTAAATCCTTCTTGGAACCAGGTAGCCACCCAAAACGATTTTGGCAGGTCCTTTTAATTCCTTTTGTCGAGAAAGATGCCTTTGGCATTAAATGTCAACGGCTATTCTTCTTCTTAGAATAGAAGGAATATAAAGATATAATAAATGAGAAAGATATCCTTACTTGGCTGCCTGAATACGTCCAAGGAGAAATAAATATATCCGTCATTTTGCTGATTTGAGTTCAGAGAACTGACATCCACTGAGAATATAAATTTGAACGTCAAAAAGCAATTTGTCGAGTGCTGGCTAGAATTTGTCGACCGCCGCTAGTCATTTGTCTAGCGCTGGCTTAGAATTTGTCGACCGCTGCTAGTCATTTGTCGAGCGCTGGCTTAGAATTTGTCGACTGCTGGAACTGTAAATTTCTTCAGTCTGCTGGAAGCAATTTGTCGAACGAATCTGGTCATTCGTCGAACACCACTTGCCATGTGTTGAGCTTGAATTTTCCTAAGTTCTGCTAATCTAATCAGCCTAAAACTTGACCCTAAGGCTATGCATTGGGGTCAATACAAATCCTAATCAACATATAGTGATCCTAGCCCAAATTAGTAATTGGGTTGTTCCAACAATCTCCCCCTATTTGGGTTAGGATACTATTTGACAAATAATTAAATAGATACAGCAGAAAGTATAAACAACAGAGCAACAATGAAATGAAATATATCTGATAGATTAAAATAGATCATCAGATAAGATAGAAAATAAATGCTCTGAGTTTAGAAACTTTACATTCATAACCAAGCAATTTATTTAGGACTTTTTGTCCTGAGAAGGTGGCTTGAATATGATTTTCCTGTTGGGGTCTTCTGATTTCTTTTTGCTGATAAACAAATCTTGAGCTCCAATGATTTTCTGTTCTTTGACATGAGGGATAAATGCTTCTGGGTGCATATCAATATATTCCTCAGCATTGAATGCTTTAACTGTTTTGTATTTTTCAAGTTCTTTTCTTCTGTATTCTGACATGGTTGAGAAACCTGAGAAGTCTTTGCCTTCTGCTTTAGCCTTTTTAATCTGTGCATATGCAATTGTTTCTCTCAGTCTTGCCATCTGATAGATTTTCTCTTCTTCTGGATCTGGAAAGTAATAAATATCTTCTGAATCATTTTTGTCTTGAGTGACTTTTTGAGGCACTCTATCTCTGTGAAGAGATCCATCAGATATGTGAAGTTTGTATTCTGAAGATATTTGAGAAGAGGAAAAGATTTGACTTTCTTGAAAGATAGGTGCTGATCTCTTAGAGAAAGGAGCACTGGCTGATCCAGAGGCTTGAGAACCACTAGAACTACCAGGTCTCCCAGAATGTTGAGAGCTTGGCTTCTGAGAGGAAGATGAAACACCTGATAATCCTGTTGCACCAGCTGCTGGAGGAGGAGGAGGAGGAGGATAATTGTGCTTGACTGGTTTGTCAGGGTTGTAGCCAGTCTTCTTTAATTTCTTCCTCCTGTTGTTCTCATTTCTGGAGAGCTTCATCCAGTGAGGAGTTTTCTCATCAAGAGGAACATTATACAAAATGTACAGAGGAATGTCATTATTTGGATTTGGGGGCTTGGGAGCAGCCTTTGACTTAGATGTTCTTTTCTTTCTTTTCTTTGAAGGTGTATCATCAGAATCACTGTTGTAATCATCATCAGAGTCAGAAGATGAGATTGGCTTATTGTATAAATCATCAATTCTCTTGATTGCTTCACGAGCCTTTAATCTTTCTTCTTCAGCTTTGTCAAACTCTGCATCTGCTTCTTTTCAGATTTCATCAAAGCTTGGCATTGGTTCTTCATTCCATACAGGATTTGGAGGTGAAGAAGTAATTTGTGAGGCTGTTGTATCATCAAGAAATTCTGCAAGATCATCTTCATATTCTGCAGAGTGATCCTTTATTTGAATGTCTTGAACAGTGAATGAAGGAATAGAGGAGATGTAATTTTGTATGATATCAGAATGAGTCTTCTGAGGAAGGCATATCAGAGCCTTTGATAGGCCCTCTATGTATACCTTTGGTGATAACCTTGAAGTATATGTGACATCAAATTTTGATAATAAGCTATATAGATCATAGGATGGATGAATGCATATATTATTTATTTCTTCTATAACTTGTGTAGCTGAATCAATTATATCTGTATCAAAAATTGTAACTTCTGTATCTTCTTCTGGAGTTTCTTCTGTTTCTGGAGCTTTTTCATAGGACATCTCCCCCTGCCTAGCTTCAGGGCAGCCTGAATCTAGGCCCCTAGAAGAAGGGACAGTAGTGGAGGAGGGAAGAGAAGCTATTTTAGCAGATAGTGCAGAAAGTGCCTGAAGAACTGGAGCAAGTTTTGCATCCAGGAGCTGGCTTATTTTAGGAAGGATAAGATCAAAAACTTGATCAGCAATAGATGAGAGGTTGAGGGATGGATAATCTGGTGGATGACTAGAGGATGGTTGTGAAGTGGATGGAGATGATATTGGAGAAATGATATTGCTGATGATAGTGGTATGTGTGGGAATGTCTAGATGGATTGGACTAGGAGAATGAATAGGTGAATGATATTCATTGTGTATTGGAGAGGGAGGTGTGGTAGGTAGTGGTTCTGAAGATGAAGGAGGAGGTGTAGCATCACTGATATGGACAATTGAGAGTGGAATATCATTGATGGGTGTTATTGCAGTTGAAGGAGGGGATGAAGAATGAGAGTGTGCTGGAGAAAGTTGAGCAGGCGGAGAGAGAATATGAGAGGAAGGAGGAACTGAGGAAGGATCTTCTAGAAGGGTAGAGGGAGTGACTTGATCAGTCCTTGTGTCCTCAGAAGCTTTCCTTTTTCTGGAGGCCTCAGCTCCTGTATTTTTCTTGGGAATTACTCCATCCCATTTAGCAAAGAGAGCTGAGGTCAGCCTCTTGCTGGCATTTATTGTTGCTTTTGGTGACACCAGAAGCTCTGGATGCCTTTCCTGCTGAAAAATCCCTAAAATTCTTCCAAAGCATACATTGTCTTTAGAGTTTTTCTTTTTAATCAATTCAAAAAGAATTGATCCCCAGTTGACTTTCTTCTTCTCCATTAAGGCCACCATTAACAGAAATTGGTGCCTACTGATATAGTCATGCCCAGAAGTCTTGCTCAGCAAGACTTTTCCAACAATATCTGCTAAGAACTTGTAGTCCTGAGACAGGTTTTTTTCAGAAGGTGGCTAGGGTTTCCAATCAAATGTCCCATTTTGACTAAAGCTTCATCAAATTCATTTGAGCTTATGTCTAATTCATCTTCACCATTTTCAAAACCAAAGATTTCAGAAAGGATGGTGGGAGAGAGAGAGAGACATGATGACCTGAGATTGTTCCCGACAAGCTTTCATCGACTGGTTTTGCAGTGTAAACCCATTCTTTTATCTCTGCAACAGCTATCTTCTGCCTGGTGCTTAGAAGCTTCCTTAGATGTTGTTCATCCAGCGTTTGAAGAATATCCTTGAAGATTTGGTCTGACTGTGCAAACGAGTCCATGTCAATGTCGAAACCTGCGTCAAACTTCATTAGGTTCAGAGAGGCCCGAGGAATCGCCATTGTTCCTGCAAAGAAGGTTGAAGATCAAGTGCAGAGGGGAACTGGAGGGAAAGACGATTTCTGTAGGCGCAAAGTTTAGAATAAGATAAAATAAGGCTTATATAGAAGGGTCGAAGAATGAGGGCGCATTCGTAAACCACTGTTCGACAAAACCTAATAAAATTAGAAGTCGAAAGGGCTTTATTTCTTTGTCTGAAAGCGTTCGACGAGAGCATCTTTTTCGTCGACCGTCGTTCGACAAAAGAAATTGCCTTAACTGACTCTGCCTTTAGGAGGTTTCAGAGACCACCGTTCGACAAATGATTCAAATTTGTCGTTCTTCGTTCGACAAATTTGCGAGAAAAATAGAAATACTTAATTTTAGCAGATTGAATCTCCATCTATCATTCCTAGTTGATTTATAAAGAAGATGTGCTTCTTTTCATCCAAGGGCTTGGTGAAAATGTCAGCTCTTTGCAAATCAGTAGAAATGAATTGTAGGCAAATTTTGTTTTTATCCACATTGTCCCCGAGGAAGTGGTGTCTAATTTCTATGTGTTTAGTCCTACTATGGAGAACTGGATTTTGTGCTATAGATATTGCACTAGTGTTGTCACAGAATATAACTGAATTATTTAAGTTGACACCATAGTCTAGGAGCTGATTTTGTATCCACAATATCTGTGAGCAGCAGCTGCCAGCAACTAAGTATTCAGCTTCAGCTGTTGATGTAGACACAGATGTTTGTTTCTTACAAAACCAAGATACAAGCTTATCACCAAGAAACTGACAAGTTCCTGATGTGCTTTTCCTATCTACCCTGCATCCAACATAATTTGAGTCTGAGAATCCAGTTAATTCAAATTCAGATGTTGTTGGATACCAAAGTCCCAGATTAGGGCAACCCTTTATATATCTTAAAATTCTTTTTACAAAAGTAAGATGAGATTCTTTAGGATCAACTTGAAACCTAGCACAAATGCATGTAACAAACATTATGTCTGGCCTACTGGCTGTTAAATAGAGTAGAGAGCCAACAATTTCCCTGTACAGTTTCTGATCAACAGGTTTCCCTGATTCATCAGTATTAATAACAGCATTAGAGGCCATGAGTGTTTTCATAGTAGAAGAATCAGACATTCCAAATCTTTTCACTAATTCCTTAGCATACTTAGATTGAGAGATGAAGATTCCAGATGGGGTTTGCTTCACTTGAAGACCAAGGAAGTAAGATAATTCACCCATACTACTCATTTCAAATCTTGATTGCATTAGATTGGAAAATCTTTTGCACAAATTTGAATCAGTAGATCCAAAGATAATGTCATCTACATATATTTGAACTAGTAGAGTTTGATTTTTATGTACTTTGTAAAATAATGTTTTGTCTACCATGCCTCTACAGAAATTGTTTTCCAAGAGAAAGTAAGCCAAAGTCTCATACCATGCTCTGGGAGCTTGTTTGAGACCATAGAGAGCTTTATTAAGTTTGAATACATAGGAGGAATGAGTTGGAGAGATGAAACCTGGTGGTTGTTCCACATAGACTTCTTCTTTGATGTCTCCATTGAGAAAAGCACTTTTCACATCCATTTGATATACCTTAAACTTCTTGAATGCAGCAAAGGCCAAGAAAAGCCTTATAGCTTCAAGCCTTGCAACAGGGAAAAATGTCTGATCATAATCTATGCCTTCTTCCTGTGAATATCCTTGAGCTACCAATCTTGCTTTATTTCTCACAATATTTCCTTGTTCATCAAACTTGTTCCTGAAGACCCACTTGGTGCCAATAACTGGATGGCCTCTTGGTCTTGGAACCAAATCCCAAACCTTGTTTCTTTCAAACTGGTTGAGTTCCTCTTGCATTGCAAGAATCCAATTTGGATCTTGTTCTGCATCTTTTATGGTTTGAGGTTCAACTTGTGATAGAAAGCAAGTATGCATCTGATTTTGGTGTAGTTGATGCCTTGTTTGAACACCTGCTGTGATATCACCAATCATTTGTGAAATTGGATGATCTCTGACTGTGATGTGGTCAGCAGTTGGAGTTGGTTCAGCAGCAGTGTCTTCATTGGGAATTTGTTCAGCTATTACATCCTGTGGAGGATGTTCTGTTGTTGCTTGATTTAGGTAATCAACAAGATCTGAATGATCTTATTCTTCACTATCTTCAAGAGTTTGAGGTAATGGATGCAGTGAATCTCCTGTCTGTAGATTTAGCCCTTTAAGCTCTTCACATAGAGCTGGTACCTGCAAAGTGTTCTTGGTAGAAGAGTTCTTCTCCTTGTAAAACATGTTAGTTTCATTAAAGGAAACATGCATAGACTCTTCTATTTTAAGAGAGGATTTGTTAAATACCCTATATGCTTTACTAACTATTGAATATCCTAAGAAGATTCCTTCTTCAGATTTTGGTTCAAATTTCTTAAGATATTTCTTATCATTGTTATGAACAAAACATCTACATCCAAAAGTTCTAAAATAATCAACTTTGGGTTTCTTCCCTTTAAGCAATTCATAGGGAGTTTTACCCTTAAGTTTGTGTATCAAACTTCTATTCAGAACATAATTTGCTGTGCTGACAGCCTCAGCCCAAAAGGATAGGGGCAAGTTAGCATCTGCAAGCAATGTTCTTGCTGATTCAATTAGAGTTCTATTCTTCCTTTCAACTACCCCATTTTGTTGAGGAGTTCTAGGAGCTGAGAAGCAATGCCTGATACCTTCCATCTCACAAAATTCTTGAATGAGAAGAGACTCAAACTCAGTGCCATGATCACTTCTGATCAATGCAACTACAGTAGAGTACTCAATCTGTATGCTCTTAAGAAAGTCTGTAAGAACTTTAAAGTTATCTGACTTTTCTCTCAAAAAGAACACCCAAGTGAATCTAGAGAAGTCATCCACAATAACTAGAGTGTAAGACTTCCCCCCTAAGCTCTTTATTGCAATAGGTCCAAAAAGGTCCATATGTAGCAAGTATAAGATTCTAGGTGAATCACTTTTAGATAATGATTTAAAGCTATTTTTGGTTTGCATATCTAATTGACATGCCCTACAAAGACCTTCTTTCTTATATGATCCTGATGGTAAGCCTCTAACAAGATTATCCTTAGCTAATTTAGCAATGGTCCTAAGGTTTACATGTCCTAATCTTTTATGCCATAATTCACTAGATTTGCTTAACTCATTAAATAGACAAATTTCTGATTTAGATGAGTTGAAGTTTACTAAATATATATTTCCTTGTCTAATTCCTGATAGAACAGTAACATTATCAGATGATTTAATGATGCATTCTGATTTATTAAATGTTACCTGATAACCTTCATCACATAACTGACTTATGCTGATGAGGTTGTGCTTTAGACCCTTGACATAGGTTACTTCCTTGAATGTCACTGTTCCAATTTTTATTTGACCATAGCCTTTGGTTTGTCCACAGTTGGAGTCTCCAAAGATCACCTTGGGTCCAAGTTTTGCCTTGTAGTTGTTCAGGTTGGCCTTGTTCCCTGTCATATGCTTTGAGCATCCACTGTCCAAGTACCATTTTTGATTTAATCATGGATGGCTGTGTACCTGCAAAGACAAAAACATAAACTAGTTGTTTTTGACCCAGACTACCTTGGGTCCTTTTATGTTACCACAAAATTCAGAGATAAATGTCATTTCAGGCTGATCCTTGTAGCCTTGTGGATGATATCTCCTTGGAGGTATAGTCCACTCAGTAAAAGGATTTTTAGTATATTTAGGATTAGAATTCTTAGAGTTTTCTGTATAGTGCTTGTTCGAGGAATTTGAATAAATTCGTCGATCATTATTCATTTTATAACTATACTGAAAATCTGTTCTCAGTTTTCGTCGAGCCTCGTTCGACAAATTTGAATCCTTTTGTTGAGTGTCGTTCGACGAATTCTTCTGAATTCTTTTATCCTTAACAAACTTGCTTGAAATGTCTTTATTTCTTTCTGCAGCTTCTTTGCTTTTAGCAGAAATGAATTTTATGGGTGTGGAGAGGATGTTTCTCTTAATCAGAGATGACTCTCTTGATGAGGCACCCAAGCCCAGTTTGCTATTATTAAATCTAGCATTGACAGTGCTTGTGACGTCCATCAGCCTGATACTTCTCCCATTGAGGGATTCTTCAAACTTTTTGGCTTCAGATAACTTACTCTCAAGAGTAGTAATGTGTTCTCTGGAGGCAGCCAAATCTTTCTTAAGATTTCCATTCTCTTCACTTATATTGTTCATTCCAACTAACTTAGTTCTGAGAGAGATTATTTCTTTCTCAGATTTTATTAAGTCTTGGCAAAGAGTTTTGAAATCATCTTTGAATTCAATAGAAGTGAAATCAAAGTCAGATAATACCTGATCAATATCATCTTCTGTTTCTGATTCTGATTTCTCTTCATCAGAATTGTTAGTTGAGGCATTGATTGCCATCATGCAAAAACTTTTTTCTTCTTCATCATCACTGGAGCTGGATGATGATGCTGATTGTGACTCATTGTCTGAGTCATAAATAACCATTAAACATTGGCTGTCTTCTTTTGTTTCTTCTTCATCAGAGGAGCAAGATGAAGATTCTTCAGATTCTATTTCACTCCAGGATGTTGCTACAAATCCTCTTCCCTTCTTCTTGTGAGAGTGCGAGGAAGATTTGCTGGAGCTCTTCTTTTCTTCCTTTTCTTTTCTTCTTTCCTTCTTGTCCTTCTTGTGTTGAATCTCTGGACATTCAGGAGCAATGTGTCCTGGTTTCCTGCAACCAAAACATATGATTTCATTAGAATGATTTTTGTCATACCTTGGCTTGTCATGACTTCTGGATAGCTGTTTTCTGAAGTCTTTCTTAGCCATCTTATAGAATCTTTTGGCTAACAGACTCATAAACTCCTCTTTGTCAGGAGCTTTTCCTTTATCTTCTGCAGCCTTGAAGGCTATGCTTCTTTCCTTCTTGGGTGCTGGGGATGAAGTGGATTCTTCAGTTTCCCTGGTTTTGATGAGCTGCTCATAAGATTTGAGCTTGCCCAACAGAGCTTCAGTGGTGATCTCATTGAGACTTCTGGCTTCTTTGAATGGCCAGATTCTGGAGTCCCATGTGCTGGGAAAGCACATAAGAATTTTGTCATTGATCTCTGTGAGTGAGATCACTTTGTCCAGAGACTTCAGCTCATTTATTATGAGGCTGAGCCTATTGTACATATCAACTACATTTTTGATTCTCCCTTCTTGAAGTTCTCATATTGAGAGATCAGGTGAGATCTTCTATCTTTTCTTTCATCTGTTGAGCCTGCCACCATGTTGTTGAGAGATTCCCAGATTTCTTTTGCTGAGGTGCACTCAACTACTTTCTGGAATATGTCATCAGACATAGTTAGGGCCAGAATGTTCATGGCCTTTGCATCTGCATTTCTCTGCTTCTTCTGAGCCTCAGTCCACTAAGGAGGTGGAACAACAGTGTTGTCTGTTGTTGCAGCAGTACTAGCTGATGTTGTGGGTGCTGGAGGTCCTGTAAGGATAACATTAAAATCTCCTCATCAATGGAGTTCATATAAAGCCTAATCCTTGCTTTCCATAGTGCAAACTTATTGAGATTGCACATAGGAGGTCTTGTGCTGGAATACTCCTTGTTTTGTGCCATGAGTTTTAAATAAGATAAAATTTTAGAGAAGGAAACTCTTAGAAAAATTAAGATCTGGTTGATCTTTGTGATTCAGGTGTTAGCCTGTAAAGAATCAACACCCCTCTGATACCAATTGAAAGTGGAGGTCAGATCTTAAATTACTCTAGAGGGGGGGGGGGGTGAATAGAGTATTAAAATTTTTAATACGTTTTATAGCGGAAATTAAACTACTGTTTAAGTATATGTGTATTTAGTGTGAGTTATAGAAAACTACAGAATTAATAAAGGACACACAGCACAAGTACACAGAGATAATCAAGCACAGAAGACACAAGGAGCTATAGTAGTTCCCCAATAAATCTGGGTACGTCTACTCTTCTACCACCTTTGGTAGGAATCAACTAGGAGGGTTGATAAGGTGCCCAGGCACCAAGGGATTTTTGATAAGGTGTCCACACACCAATAAGCTTTTGATAAGGTGCTTAAAAACCACACTAGGATTTTTTGATAAGGTGTCTTGCCACCACTGGGTAAACTTTTGAAGGGAGTATTAACCCTGTACAGAATGAGATAAAAAGGTATAGAGTGTTCTTCTCTGTCAATGATCTGAGAGAAGACAAAAGGTGTTGAAGCAGAAAGCTCCCCCTGTCTGATGAGAGTTGATGACAGCTTTGTGGACAGAGCTTTCTCAAATAGAAGTCTTTGTAGCAGATGATCTCGATGAAGAAGAGTGTTGAAAGAGAATAGTGTATTTGCTTCTTCTTCTTCTTCTGAAAGACTTCTATCCTCCTTATTCTATGATCACCGATGAGAGAAAGTGATAGTCAAGTTTTTCTTTATTTCTCTCATAAAAGACGACTATCTCAGTTCTTGCTATTCTCTATGTTTTCTTCTTCTGATAACTGTATATATATTTATTTTCAAATTCAAATCTTCTGTCTCTTTAAGGAATGTCTTCTTCTGACTTAAATCCTTCTTGGAACCAGGTAGCCACCCAAAACGATTTTGGCAGGTCCTTTTAATTCCTTTTGTCGAGAAAGATGCATTTGACATTAAATGTCAACGGCTATTCTTCTTCTTAGAATAGAAGGAATATAAAGATATAATAAATGAGAAAGATATCCTTACTTGGCTGCCTGAATACGTCCAAGGAGAAATAAATATATCCGTTATTTTGCTGATTTGAGTTCAGAGAACTGACATCCACGGAGAATATAAATTTGAACGTCAGAAAGCAATTTGTCGAGTGCTGGCTAGAATTTGTCGACCGCCGCTAGTCATTTGTCTAGCTCTAGCTTAGAATTTGTTGACCGCTGCTAGTCATTTGTCGAGCGCTGCTTAGAATTTGTCGACCGCTGGAACTGTAAATTTCTTCAGTCTGCTGGAAGCAATTTGTCGAACGAATCTGGTCATTCGTCGAACACCACTTGCCATGTGTTGAGCTTGAATTTTCCTAAGTTCTGCTAATCTAATCAGCCTAAAACTTGACCCTAAGGCTATGCATTGGGGTCAATACAAATCCTAATCAACATATAGTGATCCTAGCCCAAATTAGTAATAGGGTTGTTCCAACAGTACGCATACTTCTTTTTATAAAAATGCCTTAGTGAACCGCAGGGCCGAGGGGCACGGCTTCCTTCCCTATTGAAATTAATCTTAAAAGATAATTTCTTTTATAAATTCATATCTTTTTTGTAAAATGTTCGTTGAGAGATCGCCTGAATGTCTGTAGCTGCCCCTACAGGATGTGCATCATGGCGCGTATTTTCCCCCTTTACTCTGATATTATAATTTATTTCGGGAAAATACGGGTTGTGACAGTTGGTATCAGAGGGAGGTTAGCCGGGTTGCTGGGAATGGTCTGGTTGGCCCGGTTAACCGTCCAGTAAGAATCGTTAATCATTGCATACACTCACCGATGGGTCATCGGTAGATCTCGGCTGAAGCACGAACACTACACTCATAAGCATGAAATAAGTATACGAGGCATATTATGTATTATGGGATGCATAATATGTGTCTGTATATGGATCCTCATAGGTGACAACATGCGACTGTTATGTAGTATGGGATGCATAACGTAGGTCGCATGCGTGTCCATTAGATTTTTCTTTTCGTTGCATGCAATAATATGTAGTATGAGATGCATAAGATCGCATGCGTACGCCGCTCATAGCATGCATTAAGGCCTTTTCTTAGTTTGCATAGCACTGCATGCATATCATAACATAGCATAAGCACACGTGCCAAGCCAGAGATCTACACGATGACACATGCACACCCATGATTTTAAAGGTAAGATTTTAAGTTTATATGCATACGGGAGAGATGCACGAGAGGTAAAGGATGGCGTACCATCCTGAGTATAACGTGATATTATGTATTTACTTTTCCCAGAGAAAAAGCAGTAGCAAAGGCAAGTATTTGTATGTCCTCTCTTCCTAGAGGTTTGAGTCCAGTCTTAGCAGGCTGTTTGTATCAGGTTCTTCCTTGTTCTCGTTGTTGTACAATCTTTCTGTGGTAATTTAGTCGCTATAGCAACGTTCTATCTTTGTTATGTCATGTGTCTATACTGCTTTGTTAGGCGAGTTTAAGGTTTGAGATTGTTGGGCGCACGTTCTGTTTGACTCTGGTGCCACTCACTCTTTTGTGGCCAAGAAGTTGTTGATCGGTATCGCTGGGCCTTGTAGCGTGTTGGTGATCCGTTTTGTGTCAAGTACCCGTCCGGAGATTCGGTGGTGTTAGATCTGTGCATTAGGCAGTGTCCGATTGTTTTGGATGGATTTTTGGGGCATGCAGATCTGAAGTTGATTGACTTGGAGGATTTTGACGTGATCTTGGGCATGGATTGGCTAGCCCGTTGTGACGCCGTGATCCAGTGCAGGGATAAGCGTCTGGATTTCCTGATGGATGATGGCCAGCCCAGGAGCGTGTTCGGTTTCCCACGTCAGACTTCCTCAGTTATGTCAGTAGTCTGTGCCCAGGCTTTGGCGAAGTTTGATGGCCGGGTCTGCCTTGTTTCTGTTTTGCTTGCGGCCTGTGCATCGACGTCTTATGTGGAGGACATTCCTGTGGTGCGGGAGTTCCCAGACGTTTTTCCCGACAACCTTCCTGGTCTTCCTCCTGAGCGTGAAGTAGAGTTTGTGATAGATCTGGAGCCCGGGACCCGCCCTATTGCGAAGGCACCCTATCGTATGGCACCGCGGGAGATGGAGGAGCTGCGCACTCAGCTGGAAGAGTTACTACAGCTTGGGTTTATTAGGCCGAGTTCGTCGCCTTGGGGTGCGCCGGTTCTGTTCGTGAAGAAGAAGGATGGGTCGATGAGGCTGTGCATCGATTACAGAGAGTTGAACAAGGTCATGATCAAAAACATGTATCCATTGCCGCGGATTGATGATCTGTTCGACCAGTTGCAGGGTAGCTGCGTGTTCTCGAAGATCGACCTTCGGTCCGGTTACCATCAACCGAGGATTCGCGACTCAGACGTTCCGCGAACCGCTTTCCGGTCGCATTACAGACATTTTGAGTTCCTGGTTATGTCTTTTGGGCTGACGAATGCGCCCTCGGCTTTCATGGATCTGATGAACATGGTGTTCCGGGACTTTCTGGACCAGTTCGTAGTGGTCTTTATTGATGATGTGCTGATATATTCTTTGAGTGAAGAGGAGCATGCTCGGCATCTGCGTTTGGTGATGTCTACCTTGAGGGCACACAAGCTGTATGCCAAGCTGAGCAAATGCGAGTTTTGGCTTTCACAAGTCTCTTTCTTGGGTCACGTGGTGATCAAGGGTGGCATCTCTGCGGACCCAGCGAAGGTCGCTGCTGTTTTGGACTGGAAGAGGCCGTCGTCGCCGAAGGAGATCCGAAGTTTCTTGGATTTAGCAGGCTATTATCGGAGGTTTGTGGAAGGTTTCTCAGGCATTTTCGCGCCTCTGACTAGGTTGACGCGGAAGGAAGCGGCTTTCGTTTGGAGCGAGCAGTGCGAGGAGGCCTTTCAGGAGTTAAAGAGAAGGCTGTATTCCTCTCTGGTTTTGTCTCTCCCGGTTGAGGGAGTGGAGTTTCAGGTCTACGTAGATGCTTCACTGATGGGCCTTGGGTGCGTCCTCATGCAGGAGGGCAAGGTCATTGCGTATGGGTCGAGGCAGCTTAGGGTGCATGAGCGGAACTACCCGACGCATGATTTGGAGTTTGCTGCGGTGATTTATGCCTTGAAGCTGTGGATGCATCTCTTGCATCGAGTGGTGTGCAAGATCTACTCAGATCACAAGAGCCTGATTTACGTGTTCTCTCAGCGAGAGCTGAACCTGCGCCATCGTCGGTGGATGGAGTACGTGGCTGATTATGATGTGGAGATCCTCTATCACCCCGTCAAGGCAAACGTAGTGGCGGATGTCCTGAGCAGGAAGTCAACTTCTGTTTTCGGACTCTCTGTGCAGTCCCTGGTGGAGGAGTTCCTTTTGATGAGCATCGCGGTGAAGCCCACGGGTGCTCCGTCTTGTATAGAGGTTGAAGAGCCGTCCGGGATTGCTTTGACAAGGTTGCACCAGAAGGATGATCTGGATTTGCAGCACCTCCGGAGCAGAGCTGAGAGAGGTAAGTTGCCGGATTTCTCGATCGATGTTGAGGGTACCTTGAGGTACCGTAGTAGGCTTTGCATACCCGCAGTGGAGGAGATTCGAGCGAAGATTTGCATGGAGGCTCACGACTCCAGCCTATCTTATCATCCTGGCTCTACGAAGATGTATCGCGATATGAAGCAGATCATGTGGTGGCCAGGCATGAAGGGAGATATTGTGAGGTTCGTGGCGCAGTGCTACACTTGTCAGCGCGTCAAGGCGGATCACAGGAGGCCTGGGGGCAAGTTGACGCCGTTGGATGTTCCCTTGTGGAAGTGGGAGAGCATCTCCATGGACTTCATTACTGGTTTGCCGAGATCCCCTCGGGGACATGGTGCAGTGTGGGTCATCGTGGACAGGTTGACCAAGTGCGCTCATTTCATGCCGTACAAGACTGGTTATTCTATGGAGAAGATTGCGTCTCTGTATGTGCAGGAGGTCATTAGACTGCATGGAGTGCCCGCGAGCATAGTGTCTTATCGTGATTCCAGGTACACTTCCCGTTTTTGGCAGAGTCTGCAAGGGGCTTTGGGCACCGATCTCAGGTATTCTACAGCTTATCATCCGCAGACGAATGGGCAGACGGAGAGGGTTAATCAGATCGTGGAGGATATGATCCGGTGTTACATTCTAGAGCATGGAGGAGCTTGGGATGAACGCCTTGGGCTCATGGAGTTCGCGCACAATAACAGTTACCAGGAGAGCTTGCAGATGGCTCCGTTTGAGGCTCTGTATGGGAGATGTCGGACTCCCCTGTTTTGGGCTGAAGTGGGCGAGAAGCCTGTTCTTGGTCCTGAAGCTTTGGAGGAGATGAGCTTTGCCGTGACGCAGATCCGTGAGAAACTGCGGGTAGCTCAGGAGCGCTATGAGAAGTACGCCAATCGGCGTAGGAGTGATCTGGAATTTGCAGTGGGGGACATGGTGTTCTTAAAGGTGTCCCCGATGGCAGGTATTAAGAGATTTGGGAAGAGCCACAAGCTGGACCCCAGGTATGTAGGCCCATTCGAGATCGTTGAACGCATCGGGGTTTCTGCTTACAGATTGTTGTTACCTACCTCTTTCCCTGGCGTGCACGACGTTTTCCATGTGAGCTAGTTGCGGAAGTGCGTCCGCATCGATCACCATGTTCTAGATTCCGTGCCAGTGCTGCAGCCCAATTTGTCGTTTGTGGAGCAGCCTGTTCGTATTTTGTAGAGGCAGGATCGGGTGTTGCAGCGGAAGACCATCCCTATGGTGAAGGTCCTCTGGGACAATCAGGATGTTCAGGGTGCGACCTGGGAGCTTGAGTCAGCAATGAAGGAGTCCTACCCTCATCTTTTCGGCTAGCTTCCCCGGTAAGTTTTCGCCTCCTGGGTTTTCTTTTCTTCCGTTCTTTCCTTGTTGGTGCTGATGTTGCAAGTTTCGGGGCGAAACTTTTGTTAGGAGGGGTGACTGTAACACCCCAGGTTTTCTTATAATCTTTTAAGCGGGGTCACGATAAAATCAACCGTTTAAATACAAAATTATCGTAGTTTAGTGTTTATGAGAGGGGCGTTACATTTTAGGGAGCGTCGTCGTCCGACGAGTTAATCCTAGGATGAATCATCTATGCAGGCAAGTAGGGGGATATATAAATATATATATATGTTCGTATTCGTGCTAGGAATGTGTAAAGGGTTTGTGTGTGCGTATAGTGGTGCATAAAGGATTCTATATTTATCCCTCTCATCATGTATATATATGTATATATGCTCATTGGAATACAAAAAGTAATAAAGATAAAATAAAATATATATATGTATAAGAAAAAAAAATATATGTGCACACAAATATATGTGTAAATTTACATATGTATATGTATATATAAGTGGAAAAGGGGGGCAGCTTGATCTTTGCGATTTCATCTTTTTCCTCCTTCCCGTGCGAAATCGAGCGGCCCGAGAGAGAGAGGGAGCTAGGGCTTCGCCGGGGTCGCCGGAAATCTGAGGTTTCGGCCGCCGGAGGAGTGTTGGGAGGTTGCCGAGCCCTGTCTTCGTCGCCGGGGCTGGGCTAGCAGTCGGCTTTAGCGGTGATTGTCGCGATTTGGCGGGGTTGTCGGTGGTTTTGAGGCAAGAAAACTTCTTCCTTCTTCTTCTCCCTCCTTTCTTTCTCATTTCTGATGCTGGGTATCACTTATTTTGTCTGGAAATTTTTCTTATTCTTGATGCTTGGGTATGAACTTTATTTTCTGTTCTGGAAATCCTTGTCTCCTTTTGGCTCGATATTACTTAGGGCTTCCGTGGGTTTGTGCTTGCTGCTGTAGCTCTGCCTTGCTGCTGTTGTAGTTGTGCTTTGCTGCTATTGTTGCTTTGCTCTACTGTTGTTGCCCTGCTGCTGTTATCCTTGCTGCCTTTATTTAAATTGGGGCTTTGCTCTCCTGCGTTTGGTGCTGTTTTGAGTTTTTTTTTCTATTGGGGGCTGCTGCTATCATTTAATGTTGGGGCTTTCCTTGTTGAATTGGGGGCTGTTATGCTTTTGGGGCTTCTCCTTGCTGAATTGAGGGCTGTTGGTGCTGTTGGGGGCTCGTTTTGGGGGCTGCCTTTTTTTTTGCTTTCCTTGCTTTGGGGCTGCTCCTTTCCTTGTTGAATTGGGGGCTGTTATGCTTTTGGGGCTGCTCCTTGCTGAATTGAGGGCTGTTGGTGTCGTTGGGGGCTCTGTTTGGGGCTGCCTTTTTGTGCTTTCTTTGCTTTAAGGGCTGCTCCTTGTTGATTTGTGGATGCTGCTATTTTCCTTTTTGTTTGTTTGTTTGTTCCTATGGGCTGCTGCTATAGGATTTTACTTTGGGGGGCTGCTTCCTGTCTTTGTTAAATCAGGGCTGCTTATTATACTTGCTAATTGGGGGGCTGCTGTTACCCTCTTTCCTTGTCTAATGGGGACTGCCTTATAAAATTTGGTTTGGGGCGGCTGAAGTTGGATCCTTGGGATATTTCTGTTCTTTTGGGCTGCTTTGTATCATTCTTGTTGGGTTTCATTACTTGCAAAATAATTCTGCGCGCTTCGATTACAAGTAGCTAGAAATGGTTAATATTATGGTGGTTCTATTTGCTAACTCCTTGGCACACTTATTTGGTCCTGTTTTATTATATGCTAGCTGCTATGGTTGGGTGAACCCTTCTATCCCTCTTTTATATGCTAGCTGCTATATGTTTAGCTTTGTTCCGATCCTGGGCTACTCCTAGATGGTTTATTCTGGTTGATTTTGTTCCTGATCATATTTACTTGGCTACATATTGATGGACTTGTTTGCACTGGAATGATGGGTAAAGGGAACAATGGGGTCCTTCATCACAGTTCTGTTAATAGTGGCTGGTAGGACAATGAGACCACCACCACGACGCCTTTTTTATTTGGGGTGAACATCCCCTTTATGTGAGTGGATAGTGACATTGTTTGGGTCCGCCACCACTGGTTCGTTTTGAACATCCCCTTTATGTGAGTGGATAGTGACATTGTTTGGGTCCGCCACCACTGGTTCGTTTTGAACATCCCCTTTATGTGAGTGGATAGTGACATTGTTTGGGTCCGCCACCACTGGTTCGTTTTGAACATCCCCTTTATGTGAGTGGATAGTGACATTGTTTGGGTCCGCCACCTCTGGTTCATCTTGCACTGTGTGCTAAATTTTAGTTATGCTCTCGCTTCTCGGGCTGGCTCTATTCGGGATCTTCTTAAACTTCTATTACTGAAATCCTTATATAAGCGTATATATATAGTTATATATCTATATGAGTATATGTGTATATATATATGTACTATATACTCCTTTCAGACTGGTTACGCTACTTGTTACCTTGCCTTCTTTTACTTACACCCATGCTGTTTTCTTGCACCCTTTGGGCTAAGGCATTCTTTTCTTATGGATGCCTCAGGTTCAAGTTTTTAGCTGCCGCCAGAGTTTGAGCGGGGTCTTTCTGTTCGTCGTCGAGGCCTTCCCTCTCTTGTGGGTAAGGATTCAGTTCTGTTGTTGCAGCTTTTCCTTCTTTTTGAGAATGTTGATTTTTTTCCTGCGGGTTCGTGTCAGTTGTTGACGCCCGTACGACTTTTGTTTGGTTTACTTGCTGATACTACTGCTAGCTTCCTTTACTGCTACTTGGTTATTTTGTATATGTACACGCTGGGAAAAGCCTATTTTTTGCTGAATATTAATGCAGTTTTTTTACATTATAAAAAGTTGTTCTTTTAACTGTTTGTCGTATCTACTACTAAGTATCACATATTTGCAAAGCGTAAACCTAAATAAAAATGATACTTCTTTATTATATATTAAATGTAGACCGGCGTTCGCCCTGGAGACGTCTCTGGTCTTCAGCGCCGTTAGAAATGAAATGAACATATTTCCTTCCGTTGTGTACGCATACTTCTTTTTATAAAAATTCCTTAGTGAACCGCAGGGCCGAGGGGCACGACTTCCTTCCCTATTGAAATTAATCTTAAAAGATAATTTCTTTTATAAATTCATATCTTTTTTGTAAAATGTTCGTTGAGAGATCGCATGAACGTCTGTAGCTGCCCCTACAGGACGTGGCATCATGGCGCGTATTTTCCCCCTTTACTCTGATATTATAATTTATTTCGGGAAAATACGGGTTGTGACAGATAATTCCTCCAAGGAGATATCATCCACACGGTTATAAGGATCAACCTGAGATTTCTTATATTTCAGAATTTTGTGGAACAACAAAAGGACCCAAGGTAGTCTAGGTCAAGAACAACTAGAATATTTTCTGTTTTGCAGGTACAGGGCTATCCAAAAATAAAAGAACAATGTTATTTGGATAGTGGTTGCTCAAAGCATATGACAGGGAACAAGGCCAACCTAAGCAACTACAAGGCAAGGCTTGGACCCAAAGTGATCTTTGGAGACTCTAACTGTGGACAAACCAAAGGTTATGGATAGATATAAGTTGGAGCAGTCACCTTCAAAGAGGTAGCTTATGTCAAGGGTCTGAAGCACAACCTCATCAGCATAAGCCAGTTATGTGATGAAGGTTATCAGGTAACTTTTAACTACTTCTTATGTCTTATTACCAATAATAAAAACATAAATGTATTATCTGGTATTAGACATGGAAACATTTATTTAGTCAATTTTGACTCTGCAAATTCAGATATTTGCTTATTTAATTCTATAAGTAAAATAAATGAATTATGGCATAAATGGCTTTGACATATTAACCTTAGAACTATATCTAAGCTTTCTAAGGACAATCTTGTTAGAGGACTGCCTTCTGGTTCATACAAGAAGGAAGGACTCTGCAGGGCTTGTCAATTAGGTAAGCAGACCAAGAGTAGTTTTAAATCTTTATCCAAGAGTGATTCACCTAGGATTTTGTATTTGCTGCATTTGGACCTTTTTGGACCCACTGCAATACAAAGTCTAGGAGGGAAGCATTACTCTCTAGTTATTGTAGATGACTTCTCAAGATTCACTTGGGCGTTCTTTCTTAGGAACAAGTCTGACACCTTCAGTGTTCTGACAGACTTTCTCAGGTCCATCAAGATTGAGTACTTTACTCTAGTTGCATTGATCAGAAGTGATCATGGCACTGAGTTTGAATCTCTTCTGATGAGAGAATTCTGTGGAAAAGAAGGGATCAGGCAATGTTTCTCTGCTCTTAGAACTCAACAAAATGGGGTAGCTGAAAGGAAAAATAGAACACTAATTGAATCAACAACTACATTGTTTGCTGATGCTCACTTGCCAATCTCTTTTTGGGCAGAGGCAGTGAACACAACAAATTATGTGTTGAACAGAAGCCTGATACATAAGCTTAAGGGTAAAACTCCCTATGAGTTACTCAAGAATAAAAAGCCTAAGGTTAACTATTTTAAGATATTTGGATGTAAATGCTATGTGCATAACAATGATAAGAAGTATCTCAGGAAATTTGAAGCAAAATCTGCTAAAGGTATATTCCTTGGATATTCTCTTTCTAGTAAAGCATATAGAGTTTACAACAAATCTACTCTTAAAATAGAAGAGTCCATGCATGTATCTTTTGATGAATCTAATATGTTAAATGAGGAGAGGAATACCACCTCTACCAAAGATATTTTGCAGGTACCAACTCTATGTGAAGAACTCAATGGATTAGATCTACAGAATAAAGATTCTCTACTTCCATCAAATGAAATAATTGAAGACAGTGAAGAAGAGCATAATCCAGATCTTGCTGACAATTCAAATCAAATGGCAGCTGATCAAATTCGCCAAGTGGGAACTATTGCTGAACCAACTCCAATTGTTGATCACATCACAGTTAGAGATCATCCAATATCTCAAATCATTGAAGATATTTCAGCAGGTGTTCAAACAAGACATCAACTACACCAAAATTAGATGCACACTTGTTTCCTATCACAAGTTGAACCTCAAACCATAAAAGATGCTGAACTAGATCCAAACTGGATTCTTGCAATGCAAGAGGAGCTCAACCAATTTGAAAGGAACAAGGTTTGGGATTTGGTTCCAAGACCAAAAGGCCATCTAGTCATTGGCACCAAGTGGGTCTTCAGGAACAAGCTAGATGATCAAGGTATAATCATCAAAAATAAAGCAAGATTAGTAGCCCAAGGATATTCTCAGGAAGAAGGAATTGATTTTGATCAAACCTTTGCTCCTGTTGCTAGACTTGAAGCTATAAGGATATTCCTTGCTTTTGCTGCCTTCAAGAAGTTCAAAGTCTATCAGATGGATGTGAAAAGTGCATTCTTGAATGGAGACATCAAAGAAGAAGTCTATGTGGAACAACCACCAGGTTTTATCTCCCCAACTCACTCCTCTTATGTATTTAAGCTTAATAAAGCTCTCTATGGTCTCAAGCAAGCTCCTAGAGCATCGTATGAGACCTTAACTAATTTTCTTTTGGAGAACAATTTCTGTAAAGGCATTGTTGATAAAACCTTATTTTTCAGGATACATAAAAATCAAACATTACTAGTTCAAATATATGTAGATGATATCATATTTGTCTATACTGATTCAAATCTATGCAAATGGTTTTCTAACCTAATGCAATCTAAATTTGAAATGAGTAGTATGAGTGAGTTATCTTACTTCCTTGGTCTTCAAGTGAAGCAAACTCCAAATGGCATATTCATATCACAATCCAAGTATGCTAAGGAATTAGTAAAAAGATTTGGTATGTCTGATGCTTCCACAATGAAAACACCCATGCCCTCCAATGCTGTTGTTGACACTGATGAATCATGGAAACCTGTTGATCAGAAAGTATATAGAGCAATTGTTGGCTCATTACATTACTTAACAGCTAGTAGGCCTGACGTAATGTTTGCTATATGTATTTGTGCTAGGTTCCAAGTTAACCCCAAAGAATCTCACCTTATTTTATTAAAAAGAATTTTGAGATATATAAAGGGTTGTCCAAATCTAGGACTCTGGTATCCAACTGCATCAGAATTTGAATTAACTGGATTCTCAGATTCTGATTATGCTGGATGCAGAGTAGACATGAAAAGCACATCATGAACTTGCCAGTTTCTTGATGATAGGTTTGTGTCTTGGTTTTGTAAGAAACAGACATCTGTGCCTACATCAACGGTTGAAGCAGAATATATTGCTGCAGGCAGTTGCTGCTCACAGATACCGTGGATACAAAATCAACTTCTAGACTATGGTATCAACTTAAATAATTCAATTATATTTTGTGACAATACTAGTGCAATATCTATAGCACAAAATCCAGTACTCCATAGTAGGACTAAACACATAGAAATTAGGCACCACTTTATCAGAGATAATGTGGATAAAAATAAAATTTGCCTACAATTCATTTCTATTGATTTGCAAAGTGCTGATATTTTCACCAAACCCTTGAATGAAAAGAAACATATCTTCTTTATAAATCAGCTAGGAATGATAGATGGAGATTCAATCAACTAAAAATTAAATTTTCTACTTATCCCATCATTTCGTCGAACGGAGATCGACGAAATTGAGTCTTTCGTCGAATGGAGATCGACGAAACCTATTAACTTCAGAGATCGACGAAGACAAGTCGTTCGTCGAACTGAGATCGACGAAACTTAATTTTTCGTCGAACGCTGTTTGATGAAGGCTAAGTCTTTTCAACTTCTGATTTTATTAGGGTTAGCCGACCTCAGTCCTACGAAAGCTTGCGTCTTCTCCAATCCCTCTATATAATCAAACCTTTTATTTCCTTTTATCTTTGCACCTATAGAAATTTCTTTTCCCTCCAGTTCCCTTTGCACTTGATCGTTCTTTCTTTTGCAGGTAACAATGGCGATTTCTCAAGCTGTTCTTTCCTCAATGAAGTTTGTCGCCGGGTTTGATATTGACATCGAGTCATTTGCGCATCCCGATCAAGTATTCCAGGACATTCTTCATTTGTTTGAAGAACATCTGCTTAAGAAGTTAATGACTACAAGAATCAAGCTTCCAGTAGTCGAGATAAAGGAATGGGTTTACACCATCAAGGCAGAGAATGAAACAACTCTATCAGGAGCAATATCTGGAAATCAGGTTATTCTTACCCCAAATATTTTAACTGAAGTTTTTGGATTATTGAATGGTAATGAAGTGTTAGAAATAAGTTCTGCTGAGTTTGATAATGCTTTGGTTAAGATGGGTCATTCGTCTGGAAACCCTAACCATCTGTTGAAGAAAAACTTATCCAGTAAATATTAGTTTTTGGCAGATATTGTTGGAAAGGTCTTGCTAGGGAAGACCTCAGCCCATGATTACATAACCAGGCACCAATTTCTGTTGATGGTGGCCTTGGTAGAGAAGAAGAAAATAAATTGGGGATTGATTCTTTTTGAATCAATTAGGAATAAAATAAGTAAGACAAATGTATGTTATGACAGAATATTGGGAATTTTTCTTCAAGAAAAATATCCAGACCTGTTGGTCTATCCCAAGGTGTTTATTAATGCTAGCAAGAGGCTAACATCAGCTCTATTTGGCAAGTGGGAAAGGGTGATTCCAAAGAATTATCCAAGGGCAGATGCCCCCAGACCAACTTCTGAAGACACTAGGACTGATCCAGTCACTCCCCTGACCCTTCCAGAAGTACCTCCTCTTGTCTCTTCCACTCCTCTCCTATCTCCACCTCCTCATGAAGAAATTCCTCCCCACATTTCTCCAATAGACCCTTCACCTTCATTGATTTCTTCTCCTCCTCTCCAAACGAACTTATCTACAGAGATTCCATCTTCATCCCAACCAGATATTGATCTCCCTCCATCATTCAATATCTTATCTACACCTCAGTCACCCATTCTCCCTCAATCTCCTATACATCCACACTCACTATCCACCCTTATTTTCCTTTTCATGAAGATTTTCATCCACCCATATCACATGCCACTAACATCTCTATTCCATTCTCTATCCCATCATCATCTCAGCACACACAAGACCTTGTGTATGTTGATTTCTCATCTCAAGCTGATCAGATATTCCAACATATAACTCCCAAGCTAGATGCTCTCATGGATGCAAAGCTTGCTCCAGTGTTACAAACTCTATCTGACCTTTCTGCCAAAATTGCTTCACTCCCTACCTACTCATTTGTCCCTTCTTCTAGGGGCCTAGCTTCAGGGCTTCCTGAAACTAGGCAGGGGGAGATGTCTCATGAAGAAGCTCCAGTGAATGCAGTTACATGTTCAGATATGTTTTGTGTTGAAGAAGCAATTCTAGCTCCAGTTGTTGAAGAAATTCCAGCTCCAGTTCAAGATCAAATTCAAGAATCAGAAGCAGATGGAGTGATGAATTCTCCTCCTACCATTGTCTTTGATGATTCCCCACTGCCAGATTTTGATGATATTTATGTTGATCAAAATGTTGATGTTGAAAATGTTGTTGTTGAGAAAGATATTTTTGAAGCTCTTAAAGCAGTTGATGATTTATATGATAATCCCTAGTCCTCTTCTGATGATGATGAAGATGATGATGATTCAGATGATCAATCTTCAAGGAAAAGAAAGTCCAAATCTAAGCCAAAGACTGTTCCCAAGCCTCCTTCCTCAAATAATGATGTTCCATACTACATTCTGCATAATATCACCTTAACACAAGATTCACCATCATGGATGAGGTTCTCCAGGAATGAGAACAATAGATGGAAGAAAATGAAGAAGACATGATTCTACTCAGATAAGCCAGTTAAGTTCAATCATCCTCTTCCTCCTCCTCTAGTAGTAGGATCAGCATGGATGTCCTCCTCATATTCTCAGAAGCCTTCCTCTCAGCCTTCAAGAACATCAGAAGGTAGTCATAAAAGCTCAAGTGGCTCCCATAGTTCAAGATCAGCCAGAGCTCCTCCTTCAGGATCATCCAAATCTTCTTCCTTAGTATATAAATATCATGTATCTGATGGTTCTTTTCACAGAAAAAGAAATTCTGATTATCAATTCTCCTATCAGGACAGTGATATTGATGAAAGACCTCCTTCTCCTAATCCAGAAGCAGAAAGAATCTCTCAGATGGCTAGATTCAAGGAATCTATTGCCACAGCTCAGATTAACAAAGCTAAAGCAGAAGGAAAGGATCATTCTCAGTATTCAACTATGTCAGAATTCAGAAAGCAGGAATTTGAAAAGTACAATTCAAAGCACCTATTTAATGCTGAAGATTACTTAAGGTTGCACCCAGCAGCTGTGGTTCCTCATGCTAAATTTCAAACCATGCTGGGAGCTGAAGATCTTTATATGAGTAGAAAAGAATCAGAAAACCCAAACAAGCAAATAATATTCAAGCCTCCTTCAGAGAAGAAATAAAGGTTCTAACTTTTTAATTTTGGTATATTTTCTATTTTCAATGTAATGTATCTAAACTCAGAGCACTATATTTCTTTTATATGCTGAAAAGAAATTTACATTCTATCAGATATATATGCTCTGCTGTTTTTCTGTTGTTTTGTTATTTATTTTATTATTCAGTTTTGTCAAATAGTGTCCTAACCCAAATAGGGGGAGATTGTTGGAACAACCCTATTACTGATTTGGGCTAGGATCATAATCTGTTTATTAAGACTAAGTTGACCCCAATGTATAGTCTAAGGGTCAAGGTTTTAGGCTGTTAGAACTTAAGGAAAATATCAGTTTCTGCGTTCGACGAACTCCATACTGCGCTCGACGAACTCCATTCTGCATTCGACGAACGACATGCTCCAGTTCGACGAACTTGCCAAGGTTCTGCGTTCGACGAACTCTATTCTGCGTTCAACGAACTCCTCTCTACGTTCGACGAACTTGCTCTCAAGCTCGACGCACTCAGTTCTCCAGCCAGTCCAGCAGTTTATCTCTTCAGTTCGACGAACTTCATTCCGCGTTCGACGAACTTCATTCTGCGTTCGACGAACTCAGCTCTGCGTTCAAAGAATAAGTATCAAGATGTTCAGATCGACGAAAATTCATTCTCAGCTCGACGAATTCAATATTGTTGTATCGGTAGGCGCCCTTAGAGGGGGGGGGGGGGGGGTGAATAAGGGTTTTAAAAACTTTAGATATATTTTGAATAACTTTTAAAAAGCTTTGATTATTAAACTAAAGAAGATCAAGACATATCAAGTGAAGTAAAAATAAAGACATGATTTTATTAACTTGAGAAGCATGATTACAAAACTTGATCTCTTATCGAAGCTAGAAATCAAAGCTAATAGAAATAGACTCCTTTTTGTTTTCTATCCCGACTCGCTTCCCACGAACCGGTGGCCCTAGCCTATCCTCCCCAGATTCGGCCTCAAGCCGCTCTAGCCAACCCTTCCCCAAATGTGGCCTCGAGCACCCCCTAGACCTAGCCTAGATCTAGTCGCCAACACGAGGCGAGTTTCCACCTAAGTCCTACCCAGACCTAGTCGCCAACACGAGGCGATTTCACTAATCGTTTACAAGAAAAATATGAAATGAAAATAAATAAAAACTCCCTTCTGAAGTCGGAGGCGAAGATCCGCTGTAGAATAAGCGTTGTAGAGGCGGACTTCGTTTGGATCCGGCGTGATGAGATTCTCCTTCAGAAGTTTGCAGAACTTTGGCAGGACTTCAACTTTCGGCCAAGATAGCTTCTGGAATTCTGGCACTCTACCTCTCTCTGATATCTCTCTAATATCTGTGTGAAACGAGAGGAGAGGAGTCCTTTTTATAGCCTTAGCGCTAGCGCTACCGCTGGCGCTATCCCAAATTAGGACATGTTTTGCGCGGCAGAATCTTCAATCCGAGGAAACAATTCTCCCATGCCATCTGTGTGTGTCGCTACCGCCGACGCTATCGGCTACCGCCAGGCGCTATCTCCTTCCATATGTGCTCCCGGAATTGCGCTATCATCGCTAGCGCCAGGCGCTAAGTGCTACCGCCGACGCTAGCGGGAGTCTTGGAATTGCTGGCTCAAAATTTGGGGCAACCATCCTTGAGTCATGCGGACTTTGATTTCCTGCACACTTAAACACACAAGATTAAATACACATAGGATTTGTTATTCTCAAACCTAGGAGATGCGGAAGACCATGTTTCAACAAACTCCCCCTTTTGATAATAACAAATCCATTAATGATAAATCAGAGCATTAATAAATAAGTATGATGAAACTATATTTGTGTGTGTGTGAGAGTGATGACTTAGGATAATTATTGATTTTAGCATTTAGAATTGCTCCCCCTAAATACATGCTCCCCCTAAGTGAATGCTCTCCTAATATGTAAGCTATCATCTTAATTAAGCATTATATTTTGATAGTAGATAAATATTTATCATGTTAGTTCTCCCCCTTTTGTTATTAGCAAAAGCGGGTAAGGAGACCACTAAAAAGTTGCGAAGAAGATAAAAGCATGATCGAGCTTGTAGAGAAGGAAATGATAAGGAGTTTTAGAATACTTTTTATTTAAATAGATCAGAGTTTGAGTATTATAACATTTTCATAAATCAGAGTTTGTAGTATAACCAAAATGTATTGATTTCCAAGTAACTAAACTACCCAGACAATATGTCTACACCCTAGCCCCGTGCTAAGTGACAGATGGGCATGAGGAGCTATATACATGCCGTAGGTTGGGGTGTTAGTCCCATATGCAAACACTAGACACAACTCAACCTAGCACTCTTTCCCCCCAGTGCCTCGCAAGGCCCCACTGGAACCCTCCCCGGTTAAGGACAAGACATGACTAGAGATAAAGGTTATCTAATGTCTACAACCCTACGCCCCCACAATGGTGAGAAATGAAGTCATGGATAATAATTATTGGAAACATTTAAGCTTTTTAAATCTAATGACATAGCCTATGGATTTATATTTTTATTTGAATTTATGAAAACACTCACATAGCTATTTTGAAATCCATTCATAAATCAGAATTTTAGTATTCCAATATTTTCAAAGAAATAAATCAGAGTTTTTAGCAAAAAAGAAAATATTCATGTGTAGAGTAACTAATATAAAATCTACCAAGCAAGTCTACCATTTGTTGAAAGAAAGGAATTTTGGTATTTAAGACTTTGATATAAGCATGAGAGCGCAAGATAGAAATATATGGTGATGATGCGGAAGACTTATAGAAATACATGAAACATCTTATTGTAATGATGATCCATAAAAAGATATATGAGTTAAATTTCATAAAGAAGATGTTTTTGCAAATCATTGTTCAATTAAAATCTTCAATAATGTAACTAAGCATGAAATAATGTTATCAAAAAAAGATTACTACAATGTTATTTTAATTCATAATTTCAAATCATACCAAACATTGTATATTGCATGCTAGGTTATCTAGTGCATTTCATAAATAAAGAGTAGTATAGAATTTGCATTAGGATCCAATACTCATGAGAAGAAGTGTTATGGAAGATAATGATGTGCACAAAAGTGTATTTTGAATAGAGTAAACAAATGTTTTAATCAAAAATACAAGTAATATGTAAAGTAAAGAGCACAATAAAACACAAATAATTTTACTTCCACTCACTTCAATGCACAAAATAATGTACAACTACCAAGGTGCTTTGCACACACAATGCTCATTAAGACTTATCAGGGTGCAAAGTAGTGCTTGGGGGATCACATAATTTTATTCTTCAATATTGATTTTTTTTATTGTGATCCGGTGTACTTAAGAATAAGTGGTTTTTATTTTGAATGAAAGTTATGGTTTGCACAAGATACTTTACTATTCTTTCCAAGGTGCTCAACCTCACAACGCTTATTAAGACTTATCAGGAGGTTCAAGTAGTGCTTGGTGGAGTTATCTTTGTCACTTTATTTTATGATTGTTGTTTTGTACAAAGTTCTCCGAATACACTTGTTTTGCAAACCAATATAATTTATAAAAACATAACCACTTTTCTTAACTTTTAAAGTGCAAATAAAGGTTGTGTAGGCAAGATACTTGTGCAATTTTAATTCATTATACTATTACAAAACATACACAAGCATTCTTAGATTAAACACATAAGCAGACAATGGCAAAATAAGTGAGTGAATAGCGATCATTATCAAACATAAAACATTTACTCATACTTAGAGGCATGCTAAGCTTAGTTCTACACAACTTTTAAAAGATACTTGATGCACATATTAATAGATATATCAAAGCATGATGAAAACAATGTTCAAAGTAGTTTGAAAAGATAAATTGCAACATTATAGAAGTTCTAAATAATAGATTAAATCATGCTTGATTTTCAATGAAGTCCATACAATATTTTTGATATTTTTGAAGAATAATTTTTAATTAAAGTTTGAACTTATAAAATTGATCTTGGACTTCCAGAGGACTACCTTGTGAGAGGTTCGCCCGGTACTAGATGATATGATGGGATGATAGCCCAAATCACCCTTTCGCAAGATACAAGTAAAAAGTTAAGTTCAAAAATAACAATTTTTGATAAATTTTTTTGTTTTATATTTTTGTATTTGATTTTTGCTTATAGAAATAGAATTTAAACAAATGACAAAAACACAAAGGCAAAACATATAATTTTTTTTAATTTGGCTTTTGTATTTTTGTATTTGATTTTTCAAAAATGTAATAAAAGCAAAAATGTAGAAATGAATAGTACACATAGATTAATATATTTTTAGGGATTTTTCAAAATTTTAAAAATACAGAAAAACACATAGGTGCACTAGCGCGGGAAACAGTACCCAATTTTTGATGATTTTGAAATTTTTAATTGTTGATCTTGATTAAGTGTCATAATAGTAGTTTCATGCTGAAATTTCAGATTTTTAGGAAATGTCTAGATAGTGCAAATTTCATGAAACATTGGCGATTTTGTATATGACCTTACCAACTAAACTTTGCATGAGATGACATTAATGAACAAATCAAATATGCATGATTTTAGTGATTAACCATAATGTTCATGCACATGAATATCTTGAATAAGCCCTAGATGAGAATACCCAGCCTGTATGTCTTGGTAAACATATAAAGCCTAACATAGACACAAATATTCTTTAGTCGACAATGTTAGTATGATAAGTTTGAGATTAATGTTATACCAAGGTTTGTTGATACAATGTTGCATGTATGTAACAATAGAGATTCAAGTTTTAGACATAGAATAACGTGATGATTCTAATTTATTTATTCATATGGATATCGAGTTGATTCTATGGTCTATGCAAAACATAATAGATTCATATAGTAATCATGATCACAGACTGTATGTTACAAAGGAATAAAATCTTTTGTAGTTATATTTGATGTTTGACTTAGAAGATCATATGATTTTGCATGACTATTATATATGATCATTAATTCATAGTGATTAAGAGCTCGCAATTAATTATTCATGATAATGTACATGAGGAATTTTTAAAGAAAATTCATATTCAACCTTTTCAAATTTTTAGATAGACACATTGTAAGGTGAATAGTGAATATGAGAAAATATGTTTATTTTGAAGAGTTTTGTAAATTTTCTCTTTGGTTTTTGAATATTAAGCAAATACATATATTTTTGTTGATTTTTCAGAATTTTAAATTTATAGAAAATCAGAGACTTGGGCTAGCGCCGGCGTTAGGTCTTAGCGCCTGCGTTAGCTCACAGAGTGTGCTTATTTTGATCATAAAGCCTAAATTTTCTTCGATTTTGCTTCCGATTTTTCTTAATTATGTTTTTGCAATGTAAGGTCTGTCTGATGAAGTGGTGAGACGAGAAGAAATCGCAAAAAGTTGCGGAAGTTAAAATTAGTACATGAGTTTCATCTTCATTAGAGTTTCATGTTTATTAAACCTTAATTATTGAGTTTTGCACAACATGTGCATGCGTGAAATGATCATATATAAGTGAAATAATATTCATGCAATTTTTCAATTCCGATTTAAACATGATTATGATTAAACATACTTGGGGTAATTGAAAATGACGCAAATATATTAATTACCTAAGCAAAACTTGCGCATTTAATAAATTTAGCCTAATACCCCTAAGATACACCTTTTAAATCCATTTTGACACTTATTTCATTTAGTATTTATCATATAACAAATTTAGTTTTCAAGTTTTATAAGACTTTTAGGAAATGGATTTAGAAGAAAAAAAAGGTAAGTAGATCACTTGAGAGATGATATGACTTTTTATTCAACTTTATTCAATTTGTTTATGAATTTTGGTTTAATATGAGAAAGTCATATCACAAGTTATATAAAGTGATCATATCATGATGGTTCAAAAAAAATAAAAAGCAAAAACAAAAAAAGGAAATTAAGCATATCATGAAGTAGAGAATTGATATTTTATTTTGAGTTGATTTCTACTTCATGCAAATGATTAGATACTAATGAATAGAATATTTAGGTATCCAAAGAGGACCAAGTGTGGTGGTTCCTTTGGGTACCCAAATATAACGTGTAGGTTTGTGGGTAGTTAGTGATGAATGGGTCCTTTCATGTGAAGTTAATGTTTCATTTTTAATTTTGGGCCTCCATTCAAACTTTGGTTTAGTGTTATTCTTATATGTGAAATTTCCATTGTGATAATCTTTATATTGATGATTATGATTGTAATGATTATTGAAAGTATTTTTCATAGGAAATTTGTGAGCATTTAATTTTATGTTGGGAGAAGATTGATGTTGTAAATGATAGTAATGATTGTATTTTGGAATTTCATTTTCAATCATTCGAAGTTTGTTATTTCCATTGTTTGGCTTGTTCAACTTATAAAAAATCATATTCAACTTGCTTTTGGATTTTGCATTATTTTGAGAATGTATGTTTTGAGAATTTTTCTTTATGATTTCCTTAAGCAAGTTGATTTTAGTTTTTAATTCATTATTTTTAATCATTAAATTATGTCTAGCTTTATTATAAGCTATTGTGCTATTTTTAAGAGTAGAAATAATTGAATCAATATGGTTTTGGTATTCATTTCTGTATTCCTCAAATGTTTCATCCATCTCTTCAATTTCAATTTTATAACTTTTGCATGTAGCACAATCACCATTTAAAGATGAATTTTCTAAAGATAAATTTTCATTATGTTCTTTTATACAAATAATTTCCTTTTCAAGTTCCTTAAGTTTTTCCTTAAAATTATCACAATCAAAACAAGGTTTTGTGTTTTCAAGTAAAGGACAAGATGGTGAAACCACATCATAATTAGATTCTAAATTAAAATTAGCTTTTAATCTCTTATTTTCTAAACGTAAACTTTTATTAGTAATTTTCAATCTCTTGATCTTACGTTTAGCAGTTTTTAGTATATTGAAACTAGAAATGGAAGTTATCACACAAGAGGAAGATTTTGACTTTCTTACAGCGCTTTTGGTAGAGGCAAAATGTGTGCATGAAGTTCCTTCGTTATCTTTTGGGCCTTCCTCCATCATAGATGAATTTTCATCTTCTTTTTCTTTTGATGTATTGCTCTCTTTTTCCAAGTTAGTTTCCATGATTTCCATGGCTTTGCTACGAGAGAGATCTTCTTGAATAGTAGTGGATGCTTGTATGTTCTTCTCCTCCTGTGTTTGATCTATACCTGCGAGAGGAAAATCATACATTTCTTCAAGAAATTGCCAAACTTTGTATGCACTAGAAAAACAATATATTAATTTGAAAATTTCATTTGATAGAGCACAAAATAAATAATGTTTGGCTTTTGCATTTAGTTGACGTTCTTTTTTATTTGATTCATCCGCAGGTCTTACAATGGCTAAATTCCATACTTCGATATCTAAAGTCTTAATAAAATTTTCAATTAAAATTTTCCATCCTTTATAATTTGTTCCTTCAAATAAAGGTGGTTTAAGAGATATTTCTTCCTCACAGAAATTTGCCCCACTAGTTGAAGCGAGATCATGAGACGCCATAATTCCTGGTTGCTAAGCCGATTGGAATAAAACCCCTCTAATACCACTTATTGGATCGGTAGGCGCCCTTAGAGGGGGGGGGGGTGAATAAGGGTTTTAAAAACTTTAGATATTTTGAATAACTTTGAAAAAGCTTTGATTATTAAACTAAAGAAGATCAAGACATATCAAGTGAAGTAAAAGTAAAGACATGATTTTATTAACTTGAGAAGCATGCTTACAAAACTTGATCTCTTATCGAAGCTAGAAATCAAAGCTAATAGAAATAGACTCCTTTTTGTTTTCTATCCCGACTCACTTCCCACGAACTGGTGGCCCTAGCCTATCCTCCCCGGATTCGACCTCAAGCCGCTCTAGCCAACCCTTCCCCGGATGTGGCCTCGAGCACCCCCTAGACCTAGCCTAGATCTAGTCGCCAACACGAGGCGAGTTTCCCCCTAAGTCCTACCCAGACCTAGTCGCCAACACGAGGCGATTTCACTAACGTTTATAAGAAAAATATGAAATGAAAATAAATAAAAACTCCCTTCTGAAGTCGGAGGCGAAGATCCGCTGTAGAATAAGCGTTGTAGAGGCGGACTTCGTTTGGATCCGGCGTGATGAGATTCTCCTTCAGAAGTTTGCAGAACTTTGGTAGGACTTCAACTTTCGGCCAAGATAGCCTCTGGAATTCTGGCACTCTACCTCTCTCTGATATCTCTCTAATATATGTGTGAAACGGGAGGAGATGAGTCCTTTTTATAGCCTTAGCGCTAGCGCCTGCGCTAGCGCTATCGCTGGCGCTATCCCAAATTAGGACATGTTTTGCGCGGCAGAATCTTCAATCCGAGGAAACAATTCTCCCTGCCTTCTGTGTGTGTCGCTACCGCCGGCGCTATCGGCTACCGCCAGGCGCTATCTCCTTCCATATGTGCTCCCGGAATTGCGCTATCATCGCTAGCGCCAGGCGCTAAGTGCTACCGCCGGCGCTAGTGGGAGTCTTGGAATTGTTGGCTCAAAATTAGGGGCAACCATCCTTGAGTCATGTGGACTTTGATTTCCTGCACACTTAAACACACAAGATCAAATACACATAAGATTTGTTATTCTCAAACCTAGGAGATGCGGAAGACCATGTTCCAACAAATATTCCAGCTAGCTTATCAGATTTTATCTCTCAGTTCGACGACCTCCAGCTTGAGATCGTCGAACTCCAGATTGTGTTCGACGAATTTATTCAGATCGACGAAATTTCTATTCAGTTCAGTATTTCAGAAGGATTATTTTTATTCTATTCTCTGAACTCAGATCTACTATCAGCAACAGATCTATTTCTTCCAGATAAGTCAAGGATATTATCTTTCCTTTTATTATTCTCTTATTTCGAGAAAATAGTCGTTGACACATTTTGGAAAAGGACACTTTCATGGAAAAGGAAAAGAATTAATGGATACAGTTCCAAGAAAATCTATTCAGAATATTATATTCCTTAATTAAAGGATTTGATTTCAAATCAGTCAGAATATTTTTTCAAAGGAATAAGCAAGAAGAAGATTTACAGGATTACATTATTACAGAATAGCAAGACAGGAAAAAGAGAAGAAGAATACCGTCGAGAGAAAATATACAGAAAGAAGAAAAGAAAAGTTTTCAGATCTTCATCTTCCTCAAGTAGCACCTCTCAATCTCTGAGAACAACAACACAGATCTTATCTCAGATTTCTGCTGCAAAGTTTTAAATCTTCAAGAGCAACAAACAATCTGAGCAACCTTTGTCTCTCAGATTCATCAGCTATCAAAGGAAGATCTACATTCAAGAGAAAGCTCAATCCTCAACTGTCAACTAATTTCAATCAGACTGGGGGAGCTTTACAACAACCTCAAATCCACTAGTCTTCTCTCAGATTATTGACAGAGAAGAACTTCATAACCCTCTTTATCCCCTCTTGTACAGGGTTCTAACTCCCTTCAAAAGTTAACTCCTTGATGGCAAGGCACCTGAACAAAAACCTGTAGTTTGGTTTGAGCACCTGATCAAAAGCTCAAGTGGTGTTTGGGCACTTGATCAAAAACCCATTGGTGATAGGGCACCTGATCAAAAACCTAGTGGATTCCTACCAAAGGTGGTAGAAGAGTAGATGTACCCAGGTTTATTGGGGAACTACTATAGATCCTTGTGTCCTCTGTGATTGTGTTTATTTTTTTATACTGTGCTGTGCTGTGTTTTCTTTATTTATTTTTATAACTCACTCAGTACACACATATATATATCACTATTTTAATTCCGCTATAAAAATAAGTGAAAAAGTTTTTAATACTCTATTCACCCCCCCTTTAGAGTAACTTTAAGATCTAGCCTCACTTTCATGCAGTCCCCCTTTTCGATGAGTAAACTCCATAGTTCAGCGTGCACTACGGGGACTTCCCAGGAGGTCACCCATCCTGAAATTTCTCTAGCCTGAGCACGCTTAACTATGGAGTTCTTTCACTTCTCATCACCAATTGAGCTGCAACTCAATTGGTGATGAGAAGTGAAAGTACTCCATAGTTAAGCGTGCTCGGGCTGGAGTAGTCACGGGATGGTTGACCTCCTGGGAATTCCACGTGCTGCAGCTTAACTGGTTCAATTCTCATCAAAGGGGGACTATGGTTTCCAACAACACACTGTGCCCTGTGGTGGGACATAGAGGGGTTGGGGTGCATGGTCTACAGACCATCTGGTTAGGCTGAACCCTTCCAGTGCCAGCTGGGTCCCGTGTTGGCGGACCTGGGCTGGAAGGGTGCCGACAGTCCAGCTGGGTCCCGTGCTGGCGGGCCTGGACCGTTACACCAGAAGATTGGCGTGTAAACCAAGACAAAGCCGCAGCATCCTCCGAACAAAATAATCTCCGCGCACCTACGGGAAAAAGAATCCAAGCAAAAAAATATATAAATCTAAACTATTAGCATATTAGAGAAAATAAAAACAAAAATACTTGGGTTGTCTCCCAGCAGCTCTTTTGTTTACCGTCCTTAAGCTGGACTTAATACCTGTATTAAGCAGTTTTAAAAAGTGTCTAAGTATAAAGGGAAAACTAATAAATCCTAATTATTACATGCATGCCAAAAGATCAACTGTAAGTTGATTTAAAGTAGTAACTGAAAATAAAAAAATGGGCCCGAAGACCCAACAACAACAGTCAAGAAGATCAGAAGCATTCCAACTCCAAATTTCATCTTTCTTCATCCTCTTCATCTCCTCCAAACGGCGGTCATTGATGAAATAATGTTTACCACCCTGCACCCAGTCTTTAAAGGAAAATGCAGGCAATGATGATGAGGTGGAATAGGCGATTGAATTCATCATTGCCATTTGCTTTTCCTTCCAAGACTGCCACTCAGAATCACCAAAAAGTGGGTCCAAAAATTCATGCACCTGTAGGGGGATATATGAAATATCAGAAATTGAAGCAGGAGAGGGAGCAGGAAGGATGAATTTATCAATATCAGCATTGTTAGAAAGATGATTAGGAAATAAAATGGATGAAAAAAATAAAAAATTCAAACACAGGAAGAGTGGCCCCGGTGTCACTCCCACCAGGTTCCACAAAAGGATCATCGCCTATCTCAATACAATCACTACAGGACAAATATGAGCAGCTAGGAACTTCGGTGATGAGTTGGATCTTCTCCTCTGGTGGTGAGGTAGAAACCTCCTTACTAAGGAAAATATCCTCCTCAGTGCAACTCAACACAACTTCGGGTTCCATAGGCCTCATCCTACACATCTAGAAATTCGGCAATAAGAGCAGAAGATACATGCCAACTGATACAGGAAAATATTTGAGTAGAAATAATACTCAAGATAGAGTCCGAAAGGCGGGAAGAAATATTCTCAGATACAGAATCCATAGGAAAGGATGACACCATAGAGGAAGAAAACTCCAAAATGTCATCATAGTGATCAACAATGACACTTGTGGACACATCCGTCATGCTCACATGAGGACACGGGGACCTGGCGGATATGTCCCCGACGATTGAAGGGATAGTGTGATACAGAAAAGGTGGAATGGTGATGAGTGTCTCATCATCCTCTTCCAATTTCAATTTCCATTTCTCACAGTCCTTCAATGTGTGATCAAAACTCCGACAGAACAAGCAGCGCTTCCCGGTAGGTTTTGACCATGGAGAGGCCAAACCACCCGGTGAAGGCGATGCTCGCGATGGAGACACATAATTATAATATGTAGGTTCATTGTATGAAGATCTAGATTCTCCACACGATGAACTATACAGATTATAATTATGGCTTCCTAAATGACAAGCATCACTAGAATGACTAAACGATTTACACCATTTACATTGTTGATAAGCATACATATTTGTGCAAAGATGGATTCACAAATAATATAAGCTGAAAAATAACTCAGTATGCACGAAGGAAAAATTAAATCAACAAAAACCTGATTTTTGAAATACTTAAAAATAGATAATAAGAGAATTTACAAACACTACATTAAAACAAATGCGATATACAAATGGACAAGAATTTATCTCTTGTCGCTCTCTCTCAAGTAACTCACACGACTGTGTTCCCCGACAATGGCGCCAAAAACATGATGCGCGAATCTCACACACCGCTATAGGCTGTGGTAAGACTGCGCCACGAACCAACAGTGTACCAATCGTTCAAGTAATATAAAATGGGAGTACGTCCCCAAGTATCGATCTCAAAGGAACACAACAAGGTGAATTTATCTATCGAAGAAGGACTTGAGATCGAAGTCCTTTAGGTCGAAAGGACTGTGGAAAGCTTGGATTGGTTTGTGGAAAATAAAATAACACAACTAACTCAACTACTCCTATGCAGGCCTCTATGCACTGCTTTGCTTGGCGGGATGGAAACTACGTATGATGCTATGCACTGCTTCGCAAGGGCAGATGTACGAGTAGGCAAGTGGATGAGGTGTTTCGCACTGGCGGAATGAGGGTCGCAAGCACCTCGTCAATAAGAACGCCACTAGTAATTGCTAGTGCTGTACACGAACGTAAAGGCGGTATGGAGGATGGAATGAGGGCGCTCCTCACTTGCATAAATCACACATAATAATTTCACAAAGACATAAAATACTAAATAACATAACTAGGTTTAACAAACATCATTCAAACACACCAATGATCTAAGAAAACAATACTACAATATGAAGGGGGTGAGATTACAACCAAGAAATGAAGTCTTGCTGGGATTCACGGTCTGAATCAAGGGTTGTCATGCCTTATTCAAGATCGGTCCACGACTGATGTCTGGGGTACGGAGAGGAATTGTCACTTCTTTCTAGTTGACCCGTATTCTTCGTAAATCGCCTTTGGACATGATCTCGCCGGAGAACTCCAAGGTTGAAGCAAGTTGTAACTTGAAATGGAGCGTGGATGCTTCCGAGCGATGTAGGAGGCCGAGAGGATACTCCGGCTCAAGATTTGAGCCAAGAATGTGTCCGGAGCACCTCCAAATGGTGGGAGGTGATGGAACGATGGAAAATGGCGGAGAAGACCTCGAATAGGCGAAGAAGATCAATCCGATCTCTTTAGGTCGAATGAACCTGCACACTTAAATAGAGGCGTTAAATTAAGAAACGCACGATCAAAACGCACGACCTTGCGTTTTGGGCCGTGCGATTTACAGAGATAAACATCGCCTGGAGCTACAAGAAGGTCGTGCGTTTTTGTTCACGCACGAGTAGTGCGCTCCTGAGTGACCAAAAATGCACGGGCTAGAACAGAACTCACATTTTGACAGTATTCAGGTAGGTCGTGCGTTTTCCTTCACGCAGGATTGGATTCAATCGTGTGTCAAGATAAACGCATGATGGGCATCATCACAAAGTGGTCTTAAGTAAATCGCACGATCACATCGACCGTGTGCTAACAATAATCACACGGAAGTGCGATTTACCTAGACTGCAATGCTCAGCTCATGGGTTTGATCCACCTGCTTACAATCAGAATATAAGCTCCTACCACACAGGAACAAACATAACATCCACAATATGATCATGAACATGCATGAGGAGACCCCGAAGGCATACTCCCAGCACAGAATGCGCAATTGCACACCAAAATGGGCCAACATGTGCACTTCATGTGAGAAAAGTGAACCAGTGAAATATAAGCAATAATGAACTCAAAGTGAAGTGCATGTGCGTGAAAACAAGCCCAGATGAGTCTGAAAAACCCTATATAATTGAAACTCATCAGGGCCCTTGGTGAGGTGAACTATAAACGAGTTGAAGGTTACGCCACAGCCTATTAGGGTCAACAAGCTCCCAATTTGATTTAAGGTCAACACACTCACGACTGCTACATGTCTGCGGGGCCCCTGGTAAGGTGGACTATATGAGTGTTGAATGTTGTGTTGCTACAGGAGAATGGGACAATAAATATCAAAGAGAACATGTTAGAGTTAGGTGAATCGAACGCCTTTATAAATTTTGCGCGACATACATATTACCAATATTTATCTTAGTCGCCCCTAAGGAGATGTTTTCATGGGTAATACATTTTTAGGTTACCACCGCTCCATGTGTTCCCGAGGTTCTCACCTTTGTCTGTTGACAAGCCGTATCATCCATTTTGAAGCACTTCGCAGACCATGAACAACTGTTCCTAGTGTAAACTGAGTTTCTCGATGATTCCCAATCTCCCTACGACATCGACCTTCTTTAAAATTAGCTCCATATGAAATTCTTTGATTCTAACGTGCTTGTCAAAGTGTGTGACCATCCTTTGATTAATTTTATCTTGCCTCATCATGGCGAGATCCCGAGCTAATCCACAAGATCTAAGGAAATCCTCAGAGCCTCTTCAATTTCCAGCTACAATTCTCCCTCTCCTTCCCTTGATGTAACCATATGAGGATTCCTTACCTCAGATTATTCCGGTATTACGACTACTGACCCATATGACAATCTAAAAAGGATTTACCCTGTGACCGAGTTCAGGGTGATTCTCAGTGCCTAAAGAACGAAAAGAAGTTTTGACCAGCTGCCCTTCAAATTTTTCATCACCTTCTTGAGCAGGTTTAGGATTAGCTTGTTGGCTGCCTCTACATGCCTATTGTTACATATATGATACACGGAAGCAAAACGTACATTCATCTCGATTTGTTCGCAAAACTCTTAACCACAATCTCGAGGGCCAATGTTGGTGATGATAGAAAGCGGCATCCTGTGTCGTCACACATTCCCCCCCAGATGTTCTTCACGATTTGGGTCGTTGTCTTAGCGAGCTCTTTGGCCTCGATCCACTTAGAGAAATAATCGATCATGACCAGGATGAACTTTCGCTTTCCGCTGGCTTGGGCAAAGGGTCCGAGAAAATCCATTCCCCGTATTGCAAATCGCTAGGGAGCAATGATGGACCTTAGATATTGTGTCGGCTGCAGATGTAGGGGAGCATAGAGTTGACACCTTTGACATCTTCAGATGAACTCCTTCGCGTCTTTTTGGATGGTCAGCTAAAAGTTCCCTTGTTTGGAAAAGTCCCTTAGGATTTAATGAAATAAAGTTACGTAAGGAAGCCGAGTGTTTATGTTTTTGAACTACTTAAAATGTTAGGCGAGGACATATGTAACACTAGCTAAATGGAATCCTTGAAGACAAACAAAGCCAAGGAAAAGAACTCTCAAAGAAAGTTCTATAGTCTACGATCGTTGACCGATATTAATTGAGTGGTGTCCGGCCTGCCCAACAATCGTTGATCACAAGGACAACTCTACGATCAACGACATTGACTTCTGACCGTCGTTCGGTGACCATGAAGCTCACTAATCCTATTTTGATGAAATTAAACAAGCTCATCGATCTATGTTCGCTGAATGCCGACCGTTGATCGGTGACTTACTCGCTCAACTATTGAAGATTTGAAGAAGGAAGCTCAATGATCAGCGGCCGTTGACCGACGACCTCAATCATAGTCAGTTATGGTCGACCGACGACCCAATATCAATGTGAAGGCGAGTCATAGTTAGTTAACCGCCTACCTTTCCCGGGAAGAGTCTCCTTCAGTGACCGTTGACTGAAGCGCTCAGCGATCATTGATCAAATTTAAAGATTTTGTCAAATAAAAATATAGTCGTTTATGTTCTCAAAATGGAAGGTGCCCGTCCATTTGCTCCCCATGCCGCACATGTCATGTTGGAAGTCTTACACAAATGGAAAGAAGAAGACATATATAATCTACTTTTCTAAAAGGATTCCCTAGCTCTATAAGTGGTGCTAAGACCAAGAAGAAACTTAGCCGAGAAATGGAAAAGCTCGTAGAGCCTATCGTTTTCCTCGCTCTATTATATTTAAATGGAATCTACATTCTTCTGAGATTCAGCTAGTCTCTCTTTTTTAAAGATGCTTCTGCTTGAGCTACAACAATCAGTTATCAACTCACTCACTATAGAAGGTTATCAAGCTCTCCCTTCAAAAGAGCTACTTGACTTGTTGGATTCTTAGAGTAAAAGATCATGTTGGGTTGGAGTCTCTAGAGGAAAGACTCGCCATCTCGACTGGGAGATAGTGGAAGCCCACTTATCAACAGAAGAGATAACGTATCCAATTGATTGAGGAACCTCTATAAAATCCTTGTGTCTTTTGGATGTTCTTCTTTGCATGCTTGCTTACTTGCTTTTCTTTACTACTCAGTTAACCTAATTAATACCTACTAATCCAAGGAAGAAATAATTTTTTTTTTCAAAATACCACATCTGTGGGTGTCTTCTCCATTCACCCCCTTTAGAGAAGTATTCAAATTTCTCATTCCACGCTTTCAATTGTTATTAAAGATAGATTCACCTCCAAGGGTTAAAACCTTGTGTTGGGGTGCCATTATTGCCCTCGGCGTTGCGGTGCTATTCGAAGCGGAAGGGTGTGTCCCCCGTGGGTCTAATTGACTGCCCCGTGGATCTGCCCGAGGATAGCCGAATCAATAAAGGAGCGGTAGGCGCCTTGACCAACAGGCCGGTCTTTTGGTGCAGTTGTTTGCGCCGTATCCCTACAAGTGGTATCAGAGGGGGTCGCGGGTTCGAAACCCCGGGGTCGTTTCTAGGGGGGATTGTTGGGGTGACAGAATTGCCCCGGCGCTGCGGTGCTATTCAAAGAGGAAGGGTGTGTCCCCCGTGGGTCTAACTGACTTCCCCGTGGATCCGCCCGAGGATAGCCGACTCTATAAAAAAGCGGTAGGCGCCTTGACCAACAGGCCGGTCTTTTGGTGCAGTTGGTTGCGTCGTATCCCTACAATTGTTGGAACAACCCTATTACTAATTTGGGCTAGGATCACTATCTGTTGACTAGGACTAAGTTGACCCCAATGTATAGTCTAAGGGTCAAGATTTTAGGTTGTTAGAACTCAAGGAAAAGATCAGTTTCTGCGTTCGACGAACTCCATACTGCGTTCGACGAACTCCATCCTGCATTCGACGACCGACATGCTCCAGTTCAACAAACTTGCCAGGTTCTGCGTTCGACGAATTCTATTCTGCGTTCGACGAATTCTATTCTGCGTTCGACGAACTCCTCTCCGCATTCGATGAACTTGCTCTCCAGCTCGACACACTCAGTTTTCCAGCCAGTCCAGCAGTTTATTCTTTAGTTCGACGAACCTCTCTCAGCGTTCGACGAACTTGACAAGTCTCAGCGTTCGACGAACCTCATCTCAGCATTCGACGAACTCAACTCTGCGCTCGACGAGTAAGTATCAAGATGTTCAGATCGACGAATTCAATTCTCAGATCGACGAAATTTCTCGTCAGTTCATTATTTCAGACAGATCAGTTTTATTCTATTCTCTGATTTCAGATCGACTATCAGCAACAAATCTATTCCTATCAGATAAGTCAAGTATATTATCTTTTCTTTTATTATTCTCTTATTTCGAGAAAATAGCCATTTGGCTTATTGGAAAAGGATATCATTTATTAAAAAGGAAAAGGAATTAAATATTGGCTTGCAGTTCCAAGAAACAATCCTCCAGATTATTTTATTCCTTATTCAGAGGATTTGAAATTCAAATCAGAGATATATTGTCAAAAAGAAGAAGGAAGAAAGAGATACACATTACAGCAACACCAGTAGTACAGGAAGAAGAGAGGAAGAAACAGTCGGGAAAAAGAAATACAGAAAGAAAAAGTTTACAGATCTTCATCTTCCTCAAGCAGCAATATCATTATCTGAGAACATCAACATTATTCTCTCAGTATTCTGCTGCAAGTTCTAAATCTTCAAGAGCAACAAACAATTTGAGAAACCTTTGTCTCTTAGATTCATCAGCTATCAAAGGAAGATCTACATTCAAGAAAAAGCTCCATCCTCAACTATTTTTTTATCAAACAGGGAAAGCTTTACAACAACACAAATCCACTAGTCTTCTCTAAGATTATTGACAGAGAAAAACTTCATAACCCTCTTTATCCCATCTTGTACGGGTTATAACTCCCTTCAAAAGTTAACCCCTTGGTGGCAGGGCACCTGAACAAAAACATGTAGTTTGGTTAGAGCACCTGATCAAAAGCTCAGTTGGTGTTTTGGGAACCTGATCAAAACCCCATTGGTGATAGGGCACCTGATGAAAAACCTAGTGGATTCCTACCAAGGGTGGTAGAAGAGTAGATGTACCCAGATTTATTGTGGAACTACTATAGATCCTTGTGTCTTCTGTGTTCTTGTTTATTTTTCTGTACTGTGCTGTGTTGTGTGTTTTTTATTTGTTTTTATAAATCACTCAGTACACATATATATATAACTATTTTAACTCCACTATAAAAATAAGTGAAAAACTTTTAATACTCTATTCACCCCCCCTCTAGAGTAAATCTAAGATCTAACCTCAATCTCCTATACATCCACAATCACCTATCCACCCTCTTTTTCCTATTCATGGAGATTTTCATCCACCCATATCAAATGCCATTAACATCTCTATTCCATTCTCCATCCCATCATCATCTCAGCATCCACAAGACCTTGTGTATGTTGATTTCTCATCTCTAGCTGATCAGATATTTCAACATATATCTCCCAAGCTAAATGCTCTCATGGATGAAAAGCTTGCTCCAGTGTTTTAAACTATATCTGACCTTTCTGCTTAAATTGATTCACTCACTACCTCCTCATCTGTCCCTTCTTCTAGGGGCCTAGCTTCAGGGCTTCCTGAAACTAGGCAGGGGGAGATGTTTTGAAGACGCTCCTTTTTGACAGGGGGAGATGTTTTGAAGAAACTCCTTTTTGTTAGGGGGAGATGCTTTTCTTTTTGTCAGGTGGAGATGCTTTCCTTTTTGATAGGGGGAGTTGCTTTATATAGAAGCTCAAGTTTCTGGGGGAGATGCTGTATGAAGAAGCAAAAATCATTCAGTTGATGAAGAAGCCCCTTTATGTTAGGTTTCAGTTATTTGAAGAAGCTCACAACAGTTTTTATTTCAGTTTGAAGATTCAGATATGACAAATACAGATGCAAATTCAGAAATAATTCAGATTTGACAAATTCAACAATGCAATTCAGTTATTGCTACAGTTCAGATAAACAAAACAAAAGCTGAATAATGCAGTTTGATATATGACAGATTTAGTTCAGATAAACAAATTCAGAAAGCTGAAGGCAAGGAATTCAGAATTCAGAAAGCAAGAATTTGAAAGGCAAATCACATTCAAGCCTCCTTCAGAGAAAGTCAAAAGGTTATTATTTGTTTTTATCATTTCTATTTTCAATGTAAAATTTCAAAACTCAGAGTATCATATTTTATATCTGCTGAAATGTTTAAAATCTGTCAGATATATATGCTCTGTTGTTTTGTTGTTTATTTTATTATTCAATTTTGTCAAATAGTGTCCTAACCCAAATATGGGGAGATTGTTGGAACAACCTTATTACTGATTTGGGCTAGGATTACTATCCGTTGACTAGGACTAAGTTGACCCCAATGTATAGTCTAAGGGTCAAGGTTTTAGGCTGTTAGAACTCAAGGAAAAGTCCAGTTTCTGCGTTCGACGAACTCCATACTGCGTTCGACGAACTTCATCCTGCGTTCAACGAATGGCATGCTCCAGTTCGACGAACTTGCCAAGGTTCTGTATTTGACGAATTCTATTCTGCGTTTGACGAACTCCTCTCTACGTTCGACAAACTTGCTCTCCAGCTCGACGTACTCAGTTTTCCATCCAGTCCAGCAGTTTATTCTTCAGTTCGACGAACCTCTCTCAGCGTTCGACGAACTTGCCAAGTCTCAGCGTTCGATGAACCTCATCTCAGCGTTCGACGAACTCAGCTCTGCGCTTGACGAATAAGTATCATGATGTTCAGATCGACGAATTCAATTCTCAGATCGACGAAATTTCTCCTTAGTTCATTATTTCAGACAGATCAGTTTTATTCTATTCTCTGATTTCAGATCGACTATCAGCAATAGATCTATTCCTATCAGATAAGTCAAGGATATTATCTTTCCTTTTATTATTCTCTTATTTCAAGAAAATAGCCATTTGGCTTATTGGAAAAGGATATCATTTATTAAAAAGGAAAAAGAATTAAATATTGGCTTGCAGTTCCAAGAAATAATCCTCCAGATTATTTTATTCCTTATTCAGAGGATTTGAAATTCAAATCAGAGATATATTGTCAAAAAGAAGAAGGAAGAAAGAGATACACATTACAACATCACCAGTAGTATAGGAAGAAGAGAGGAAGAAACAGTCGGGAAAAAGAAATACAGAAAGAAAAAGTTTACAGATCTTCATCTTCCTCAAGCAGCAATATCATTCTCTGAGAACATCAGCATTACTCTCTCAGTATTCTGCTGCAAGTTCTAAATCTTCAAGAGTAACAAACAATCTGAGAAACCTTCGTCTCTTAGATTCATCAACTATCAAAGGAAGATCTACATTCAAGAGAAAGTTCCATCCTCAACTGTCAACTATTTTTTTATTAGACAGGGGGAGCTTTACAACAACACAAATTTACTAGTCTTCTCTAAGATTATTGACATAGAAGAACTTCATAACCCTCTTTATCCCATCTTGTACAGGGTTATAACTCCCTTCAAAAGTTAACCCCTTGGTGGCAGGGCACCTGAACAAAAACTTGTAGTTTGGTTAAAGCACCTGATCAAAAGCTCAGTTTGTGTTTTGGGCACCTGATCAAATCCCCATTAGTGATAGGGCACCTGATCAAAAGCCTAGTGGATTTCTACCAAGGGTGGTAGAAGAGTAGATGTACCCAGGTTTATTGGGGAACTACTATAGATCCGTGTGTCTTCTATGTTCTTGTTTAATTTTCTGTACTGTGCTGTGCTGTGTGTTCTTTATTTGTTTTTATAAATCACTCAGTACACACACATATATATCACTATTTTAACTCCGCTATAAAAATAAGTGAAAAACTTTTAATACTCTATTCACCCCCCTCTAGAGTAAATCTAAGATCTAACCTCCCTTTCCTTTGATATCAGAGATTACTTTCAACTGATATCAGAGGACTTTCAATGTCTTGTAGGGATACGGCGCAACCAACTGCACAAAAAGACCGGCCTGTTGGTCAAGGAGCCTACCGCTCCTTTATAGAGTCGGCTATCCTCGGGCGGATCCACGGGGCAGTCAGTTAGACCCAAGTGGGGCACACCCTTCCGCTTCGAATAGCACCGCAGCGCCGGGGGCAATTCTGGCACCCCAACAATCCCCCCAGAAACAACCTCGGGGTTTCAAACCTGCGACCCCCTCTGATACCACTTGTAGGGATACGACGCAACCAACTGCACCAAAAGACCAGCCTATTGGTCAAGGCGCCTACCGCTCCTTTATAGAGTCGGCTATCCTCGGACGGATCCACGGGGCAGTCAGTTAGACCCACGGGGGACACACCCTTCTGCTTCGAATAGCACCGCAGCGCCGAGGGCAATTCTGGCACCCCAACACCTTGTTGAATCAAGATTCTGACTCTGAAAATTTCTCTAGTTTCTTTTCTATTTCTCTGTCTTCTAAGAAAGACTATGCAACTATATCCAGACTACTTATGTGTAACCTAGATAGTTTTTCCTTATGGAAGTGGATTAGATTATATATCAACTCTATTGATGAAGAAATATATGAATCTATTCTCTCATGTTCTTTCATTCCCAAGAAGGTTACCATCACAGGTGATGAATAAGTCCTCAAGCTAAGGGAGCAATGGTCTCAAGAAGATAAGAAGATGAGGTCTTACAAGAAAAAGACCACGAACATCTTTGTCAGCACATTGCCTGCTGAACTATACCAGACAATCATCAAATATGCATATGCCAAGGAAATATAGGATGCCCTTGCAATCATGGTCGAAGGAAGTGAAGATGTGAGGAAGCACAAGAAGGCTGACCAAATCAGCCAATATGAAAACTTTAAAATGAAGTCTGAAGAATTAGTGGTAGAATTGTATAAAAGATATACCACCATCATTAATGGTTCCAAGACCTATGGAAGGGAGATCTCTGATATGAGTAACATGATAAGTTCCTCAGGAGTATCACCAAAGAATACTTCCCCTACTCTTGGGCCATCAAGGAGACCAGGAAACTCAGGGAAATCACACATTATGCTCTATATGGAAGGCTACAATCCTTTGAGCTGACTACTTCAAAGATAATGGATGAGTAACATCTAATAGCCCCCCTCAAGAGAAATCCTAAGAAAGTAGTGGCTCTAGATGCCACTAAATCAAGGACTCTTCCCTCCTTTGAAGAAGAGCTCAACTTCATGTCCACGAAGTTGTACACTTGGAAGAAGGAGAACACACCTTCTAAATACAACGAAAGGAGTAAGGAAAGAAGATCCATGAACATCAGATATGAGCATAAGCCATCTGATGAAATAATTTTCTATTATTACAGAAAAGGAGGACACATCTCCGCTGACTACAAAAATAAGATGAAGGATTAACGTAAATCTAAGGGGGAAAGAAGAAGAGAAGAGGAGAAATGCACACAAGAAGGAGAAGGGGGCGATTGCTAAATGCCGAAGTGAATCATCCTCTTCCTTAAAGGAAAACTCAGATTTTAAAATTGAAAAAGAATATGAAGTTAAGTGCCTGATGTCACATGAGTGGAAGAGACATATACTTCTAATGAGGTACTCAATATTAATTATATAGATTTTAACTCACTTAATTTCAAAAATATTTTTGATAATCTCTATAAGGAGAACATAATATTTGAAAGGGAAATAAATAATGAACTCATCTAGTGCAATCAAGCATTGTATGAGAAGCTTGAGTTGCAAGATTCAATGGAGATCACTGAAAGTGAATCCTAAGCTTCAACTAAATTAAATAATGAACTCACCCAATTCAATCAAGCATTGCATGAGTAGCTTGAATTGCAAGCTTCAATAGAGGTCACTGAAAGTGACTCATAGGTTGAAAAAATGAAGGCTCTAAAAGTGACTCATAGGTTGAAAAAATGAAGGCTCTTGAGGAAGAGGTTAGGAAGTTTGTTGAAGAAATTAAGATATTAAATTATGAACTAATCAAAACTCACTGTGAACTCAACATCCTTAACTACATGAGTAATAAACTCCAAGACATCATTAAGAACCTTCATGTAAGGTTCAATTAGTAAGGTGTTGGAGTTGACCCTATAAGGGATGTTGAGCAAGCTATTGACTCCTCAAGTAAGAGACCTCCAATCTATCTTTGGAGGAATTGAAAACACAAGGAAGGAGGTATGTGGACTGAATGTTCCACAAACCAGGAAGAATACTTCCAGTCTGTAAGAAAGTTCAAGCCACATAACACTCTTAGGAAGACACAACCTTTAAGTATCCATGAACCCAATCCCTCTCCAATCTCTGTAGCAAAATCTAAATTCCTTAACATCCTAAATAAAGGAATGGAAAGGTAGCATATTTCTGCTTGCCCAATAAAGGGGCCAATGATCGTAGTTTACCCGATCAACGATCGTTGACTAGACAAGTCATTGAAATCCCATCGGCCAACAATAACAGATTGCTGCACAATCTCCTATAATTGGTCAATTCCCAACTGTTGATCGTCAACCTCTCTTGCACTCAACGATCGCCGATTATCAACCTTTCTCTCGATCAATGATTTGTTACCGTAGATCTCTGCATCGATCAATGATCATTGACAGCTGGTCTCTTCAGCGATCAATGATTGCAGATCACATGAAACATCTTAGGTCTGCTTGAACTCATACAGAGCAAACATCTACCTCTCTCTCTCATTACCCTAAGTATCCTATGAGGTCAAGAAGGTACAACATGTACCTCTGCATCTATTATGGTAAGGTAGCCACTTTATGGTTGATTGCTGATACAACAACGCACGTCCTCAAAAGGAGCCATCCAGTGAGAGGAAGAGTTTATGCTTCTCATATAACTTTTGGTAAGAGTCACAAATCTATATTGGGACCCTATCCTAGTTGATTGCAGGTATTGGTAGGTCCAAGCCTAACCATGATGCACACTTGGTACTTGGACAATGGTTTCTCCAGACATATAACTGGATATATAAGCTTGTTGACAAGCTATTGTGCATGAAAAAGACCCAAAGTCATCTTTGGAGATTCAGGCCATGACTTCACCAGAGGTTATGGTAATTTTTCTTAGGAAACATAACCTTCACTGATGTGGATTATGTGGAAGGATTGCAACACAAGCTGATAGACATAAGACAATTATGTGATAAAAGTTATTTAGTCTCTTTTGAATAGAATAACTGTATTGTAAAGAAGGCTATGATAGACACAGTGGTTTTCACTAGAACTAGAGTTGACAAAATTTATCTTATTAATTTTAGTCAGGTAGAAACTCCCGTGTTCTTTGTCAATATTCTCCCAATCTAAGTCAACTATGGCATAAGAGGTTATCTCACCCCAGTTTCAAAAGTTTAGGTAAGTTGTCTAGGTCAAACCTAGTTAAAGGTTTACCTAAGTAAAAATATGTTAATGATAGATCTTATAGTTTGCCAGCTTGGAAAGTAAACCAAGATCTCCCTTAAGAGCAAAATAATTTATGATACCCTTAGGTATCTCTACCTTCTTCATATGGATTTATTTGACCTCTATTTCCATTACTAGTTTAAGAGGAAAAATACATCCCTTAGTAATCGTTGATGAATTTTATAAGTTCAAATATGTGCTCTTTCTTTGAAGCAAATCTGATAACTATGACATCCTCACTAACTTCCTCATGCAAATTCCGAATCAGATGATTGTTTCAGTTGTCATGATCAGAATTGATCATGAGACTGAATTTAAGTCTTATATGATGAGGAAATTTTGTGAGACTATATCAAGCAGTTATTATCTTCTCCTAGAATTCTATAACAAAATGGAGTTACTGAGAGAAAGAATATAACACTCATTGAGGCAATCATGACATTACTTGCTAAAGGTAAGGTACTTATGTACTTTTAGGCAGAAGCTATGAATACTGCTTGCCACGTATTGAACAAATCACTAATCACCAAAGTACATGAGAAGATTCCTTATGAACTATTAAAAGGAAGAATCCCAAACATTGCACACTTTAGGGTATTTGAGTGCAATTGCTTTATTTTGAATAATGGAAAGTCAACCTTGAATAAGTTTGTATCCAAGACTAATGAAGGAATATTTCTTGGTTATTCCTCCACCAACAAGACATATATGTTACAATTAGAGAACTATATGCGTAGATGAGTCAATCCATATAAAATTTGATGAATCTAACATTCTCTATGAGGAGAAAAATCCCTCTAATCTAGTATTGCAAATGAAGAGGATTGCCCTAGGTAAAGAAGTTGAAGGCAAATCTACCAAAGAAAGCATCCGAACTTAGGAAGAGAGTGATGATGAGGAGCCATCAACCCATGTAGCAAAATATTATGAATCTACTCAAGAAGGTGTTGTAGAAGATACATCAGTGCAAGGAGTTGATGAAGGTATATAGTATGATGACAATATAGCTGTTGATGATTAAGGGAATCATGATATCCTCCCAGAATAGCTCCCCAGAGCATATATACATCAAAGACCACCCTCTACATCAGGTGATTGGGAACCTACATGATCTAGTGAAGACCAGGGAAAGTACACCTAATGAAATGGTTTTCTTTAGTTTCTTTTCACAGCTGAAACCCAAAACCTTTGAGGAAGCAAACAACGATCCACATTTTATCATTGCTATGTAATAAGAGATGGAGTAGTTTGAAAGACATGTGTGGAGGCTAGTAGAGAGGCCAAGATTCCATCATGTTTTAGGTACCAAGTGGGTCTATAGAAATAAGCTAGACCCCAATGATGCTGTTATAAGGAACAAGGCTAAACTTGTGGCTCAAGGCTATATGAAAGAGAAAGAGATTGACTATGATCAAACCTTTGCTCCTCTTACTAGACTCAAAGCCATAGAAATTTTCCTTGCCTATGCAACACACTGCGATATTAAGGTATACCAGATGGATGCTAAGAGTGCATTCCTGGATGGTAAGCTCCAAGAGGAAGTGTATGTTGCACAACCCCAAGGTATGTCTCTTCCTCTCATCCTTCTTTTGTGTATAGACTAGATAAAGACCTATATGGTCTCAAATAAGCACCTAGAGCTTGGTGGCCCTATCCAATTTTATCCTAGAGAACCACTTTATTAGGAGACAAGTGGATATGTCTCTTTTTACTAGGAAGCATAAAGATAAGCTCCTAATTATTCCAATCTAAGTAGATGAAATTATCTTTGGAAGCTCAGATGATAAATTTTGCGCTAGGTTTGCTAAACTAATGCAAAATAAGTTTGAAATGAGCAATATGAGATAATTAACTTTCTTCTTAGGTCTTTAGGTAAATTAGTCTAGTGAAAGTATCTTCATTGACCAATCCAAATATACTAGAGAAATCCTAAAGAAATTTGGAATTGAGTCTACTTCACCTTTTAAGATCTCCATGACAACTAATGTTGTTATAGATAATGATGAAAAAAATAAACCTATAGATTATAAACTCTATAAGGATATTATTGGCTCATTTCTATATCTAACAACAAGCTGACTAGATATAAATATTCTCTACATGTGTGTGTGCAAAATTCCAAGTCTCTCCTAAGGAGTCTCATCTCACTTATGTGAAGAGAATTCTAAGGTACTTGAAGGACACACCTGGACATAGACTATGGTATTCTAGGGAGTCGGGGTTTACTCTGACAGGGTATTCAAATGCATATTATGAAGGCTACAAAATTGATAGGAAGATCATCTCAGGAACATGCTAATTCTTAGGCTCAAGACTAGTATCATAGAGCATCAAAAAGCAAATCACGGTCTCCACATGCACTGTTGAAGTTGAGCACATTTGATCATGAAATTATTGTGCATAACTACTATAGATCAAGAACCAGATGCATGATTATGAGTATGATTTTTCAATATCCTCATATATTGTGACAACACTAGTGCAATCTCAATGTCTTTTAATCATGTAATCCATAGTATAACCAAATATATTGAAATAAGACATCATTTCATCAGAGATCATATGAAAAAGTGCATCATCTCTATAAAATTCATTTCTACAGAGAAGCAAATTGCCGACATTCTCACTAAGCCCTTGAATGAAATAAAGTTAACCTATTTCATTAATCATCTTGGTATGCTTGATAGTATGGATTAGTTGAGCAAGATACCTTATTCTTACCACTGTCACCCTCTGTCTATGTTTACTAGAAAGCAAATATTCTATGCTTTCAATTGGTATTTTAAATTCACTGTCATTTTTAAATTGTTATAGATAAAGTGGAATTAATCTAATCAACCAATGGTATCTAACATGCTAGAAAGAGAAACCTAAAATGATGTGTTAATGAGTTAAAGTAACTATCTACTTGGATGCCCCCTTAGAAGAACTTATTGATATGAAAATTAATGATTTAGGATTTATGAGACTTTAAGAGTTTTGTTGTTGATGTTCTCCAATTCTATATCCGATGAAGGCAAGCGTACCTTATCGTTTATAGTATATGATACTAAAGAAAATATCAAGGTCGTATTAAACATGGGTTTGTCGAGTACTTCTACTTCGAGAAAGCTAACTATTATTTTATCGGAGAAAGAGCGGAAAAAGTTAATAATTAAAACTAGTTAAAAGAGAACTAAATAAATAAAGAAAAACAAACTTGTTTCAAACTTGCTTTGAAATGAAATAAAAAGATAAATATTATCATTCTAATCTATGCCTTGACCGTTGAGATTCCTAGCTTATGAACGCACCTCTCTCGAGTAATACGCCCACCTGAGATTAAGTTGATCGGCCGGACTCTCGTCCTATAACTGAAATGCCTAATACTCGCTTTAACGAGGTGAATCCCACTATAGGATTTGAGTCCTATCCAGAAGATTTACATCATCCTCTCTCGAGGGGTGCGTGCAACTCTTTTTATTCTCGAGTGATCGATTTGTACGCACGAGCCTCTCGGCTAACTAGAATACGAAAACAAATACCGAAATTCATAACCGGCATATGAACTCGATTTCGATATTTTTCGAGAATAAATCGAAGGAGAGGAGAAACGATAATAAGGAAAAGATAATTTCGAATCAAAGCTTGTAAAAACCAAGAACTACTAAATATTTACTAAAAGAAAATTTAGGAAAGAGAAATAAGGAGGGAAGAGGAGATTTTGCATAAGTGAAAAGTGCTTAAAATTTCATTACATAAAAAGAGATTACACAAATTGAAAACTAAGTTACATTGCATGGAAATAAACCAAGATTATCTTGCATGAAATAAAGAAGAACAAGAAATAAAACTAAGCTTATAAAAAAGAAATTACATTAATTAAAAACTAAACCTAAAAATGAAAATAAAGAAAAACTATACAAGAACAGCCCAAATGGGTAGGGGGAAGGAGGAGGAATTGCAGAAAATGAGCTCCTGAATTTATAGGAAAATTTTCCAAGTTACACGCCCTTGGTTACGGGCATGGCCTAGGGCGTGTAATCACTGATTTGCATGGTTGGGACAGTGGCGCGGAGCTTGCATGTCGACGGGAGAAAATCAGACATTACACGCCCGTGACATGTGGGTCACAGGCGTGTACCTGGGTGGCTGCATTGAGTGCAGCATGGGCTTGAGTTTGGCGCAACAATGAGCAGTGATTACGCGGGAATGTCACGGGCGTGACTTGAGTCAACTTCTCGATGATATCTCCTCTTCTCGACGGCAGCATAGCTGGCAAGATTCTAAGTTTACACGCCCTTGGTCACGGGCGTGACTTTAGGTCACGGGCGTGACCAAGGGCGTGACTTGCTGTGGACGACCTCAACATACGCGGCAATACTCTGGACTACTATTAAAGTTACACGCCATTGGTCACGTGCGTGTACTATGAATTTTGACAAAAAACTACAGAAAATCTGCAAAATAAAAATACAACTATATTTAGAACAGAAATTATAAAAGAAGTGATTTTTGACTAAAATATAAATAATATTTACAAAATTAAATTAAAATTAAACCTAAATACTATAATAAAAATATGCACAAACCCTACTTATCACTTATCTCAAACACCAAAAAAGTTCTTTTTCTTCTCTAAAAAAATTGATCTATGATAGTTGATTGCTGTTCATTGAGTCCTGATTTTTGAAAAAGTCGCCAATCGTTGATCGATTCTCTTCCCCTTAAGCGTAAATGCTGATCACTGATCATCGACCAATGCCAGGAGATCACTGATCGTTGATCATTGACCAACGATGGACTTCCATTCTCAATATATCCTCTCTCTTCTATGGTATAACGATCGACGATCACTGATCATTGATCCATCGTTGATCGTCGACCCTGTTGGCACAAAAACTGTACCTCCAGGATTCACACTAAAAGAGAGGAGAAGGAACTGTGGAGTGTCAGTTACTCAGGACGAAAATGCCAAAGTAGAGATCAACAGGAGGAAAAACTGCTGGGATTGATCTCAAAGAGGGACTACAAAGGGGGGTCTAAAACAGGCCAGGGGGAGAGGTAGAAAAATGACAGAATTCGAGACCGCTTACATAGGTTGTAAGCTGGAGGCTCGTAGCAAAAGTCCCTTTTCAAGTACCCTACCCCTCTTTTTATAGACGCGAAGGCTGCCCAAACGGGTAGATCCAAAAATTACAGGCTGCCCGGGGTATAGGAGAATCGGGGCAGAGGAAAGGAGTGCTAATAACAAAAAAGGAGAAAGAGACCAGACCGTGCGACCTGGCGGTCTGGCAGAGGCTTGATCGCATGTGCCTTGGGAGGAAGCGCTGGAGGGGGAGCAGGCGATCTGGGCGGTCTCTCAAATCTGAGACCGCTGGAGGGGTCTTTTCTGACTGGAGAAGAGGTCGCGGAATTCCGTTCAAACATGATCCCCGCACATTTTCAAGTTGCGCTAGAACTTCAGAAATGTTCACTTTGACTGCTGAGACCGCGACTGTCATAAATGCGTTGGGCTCTATAAATAGGCCTTCATGGCTTCAGAATCCATAATCTTCTGAAAGAAAAAAGCGAGCTTGAACTTCAAGCGGTCACCAGAAATTAGAGAAAAACGATCTCTGCAATGGTGACTGTATTGTCTCGTCTGAATAAGCGATCGCCAGGAGCGACTTCTCCAAAGAAAAAGGAGACCGCCATCCTGAAGAAAAAAGGGATAAAGGCTCCCTCTACTCTGACTGAAGTGGACACGTCGAAAGAGACCGCTCGATCTTCTCCAAAGAAATAACCCGACCTGCCAGAGAGCATGGTTTTTTCGGTCTGTACTATTGTTGATTTGCCAAGTAGTTCATCAGGTCCTCCCGTGCTGAACTTTCCTGATCTCTCTATTTCTTTTGATTGCCAGAAAATTGTTGAGGTCCTTAACCAGACCACAATCCCATCTGTCTAGACCGCTTCAACTGAAGCTATTCTGGCTGGAATGCATGAGAAGAAGGCTGAGGCTGAGAGAATTAGGCAGAAGATCGCTGATTCTCAAGAGGCTGCGAAAACAAAAAAGAGAAAGAACTCAAGTCCTTCTGCCAAAACTACCTTGAAAAAGAAGAATGAAGAAAGTAAAGGTGTAACCGCCCCGGAGGCGATCACTCTTCCTGAAAGCAGCAATCATAAACATTCTACAGATATTCCTCGGAAGATAAGTGGTGAGGTCGGTCTCTTTTTCCCTTCTGCGATCTCAACTTCTTCAAGAGAAGCGGACTCCGAGTTGATGACTTATCTTGATGGAGACTCTTCTAATGATTTCTCTTGTTTGATCTTGCAGGTGCTTGACACCTTTGAGTCTGAACATCTTCGGGCGCCTGCTGCAGAGAAGGAGATCGCCGAAATGGAGAAGGAGACCGCTGTAGAGGCGGCCAGGTTAAGAGAGGAGGTTGAGAAGAAAGAGAAGGAAGAGAAGAAGAAGGAAGAAGAGAGGGAAAAAGAAGAGAAGAAAAAAAAGGAGGAGATGCTCGCACGAGTTGTTGCCAAAAAGAAAGAAGAAGAGAAAGCTTTTCTGCTCGCTGCAGAGAAGGAAAAGGAAGAAGAGAAGAAAGAGTATCCGCTCGCCGTAGAGAAGAAAAAGAAGACTCCTGAGGAGAGGGAGGAAAAGGAGCAGGATCGGTAGATTGAGAAAGAGAAGGTTGCACTTTCCTGCGGTCTGGCGAACCCTCCGCTGCCCTCGAAGACAAGATAAATAAAGCAGCGGCAGACCGTGCATCGACGGTCTCTGCTTTGCGATCCGGTAAGGCGAAGATGGTTACGAGGTCACTGGAATTCCTTCCCTTACCTGGTGTTCGACCTAGATCTCCAGAAAGAAAATGTGAGATCGTCATCATTGAAACAGATGACATTCTTGTTAGTAACGAAGAGTTGAAAAGAAGAAGAAAGGAGGGAGAGAGATCACAAAAGAGGGATTTGGAAAGAACGGATCTCGAGCGCTTAAGGGGATCAGACCGCCTTTTGCTGTCGGTAGAACTCGCAGTCATAAAAGATATTGAAAGTACCTTACATGACTGCGGTCTTGATTTATTTCCAAGTATTCTCTTTACACGGACTCTTTTATTTTTTTACTGCTTGTAGTTGGGCTAACTATCAACTTCTTCTGATCAGAGATGATGATGTCGTAGAAGTTTCTGAGGAAGGAGAGCTCCCACCGCAAAATATGGCGATTCTTCCCCGGCTCGTTGATATCCTTAAGCCAATGTTTGAGGATGTATGCTCCATGCTGATTCGGGAGCAATCACAGAATGATCAACTCTGCGCTCGAGACGATCAACTTCGGGTTCAGACCGCTGACTTCGAAGAAAAGTTGTGCTCTAATGAAAAGCGAGTCCGCGAGGAATGCAATCTGAAGAATGCCGAGCTCGTTCGGGCGCCTCGGAAAGCTGAAAAGGATGCCGAATACTACAAGGGGAAAGCCGCAGCTCTATCCGCCGAGGTTGCCGTCCCGAGGGGTGGTCCTGCAAAAATGGCAATGAGGCCGGGGACTTCTGGCGATCACGCGGAGGAGAGACCGACTTCAGAAATTATGGTCATCCCTATGGAGCAGGTGGACAAGAAGATGTCCAAGATTCATCGAGCTGCAATGTCCGCTAATCATAGCCTGGCGTCTGTCTTGTCCGCCGTGAATGAGATGAAAGATATTGTGGCTTTTCTAGGAAGAAAATGCCCGAATAGGAGATAAATTGCTCCTTCATGCGGTCTTGAACTTTTGAGAAACTTGAATAATTTGAACGTGTTGTAATATATATGCTGACAGTAATTTTTATTTGTGTGCGATTTCTGTGATGTTGTGATGTCGATCTCTATTATTGTGTGATGCTCGTTTTACTTTCATTTATATACTTATGCTGTCTGGGATACAATAGTCTCTCTTTAATGGAACCGATTGTATAGTGCTATTTCTTATCTTATGCAGGTATAGTATCGGTCTGCGCAATTTTTACTGGGCGGTCTCAGAGGAAGTCATCATTACAAAAATATCCTGGGATTTCAATAAATAGCTGACCTTGGAATTCTTATTTTATACTTTTCGAATGCGCCCTAAGCACTGGTCTCAACGAACTCCAATTATTGTGTCCGCGCGAGCTTCTTCTGCCGAAGTCTTCTTGGAGGCCGATCACAAACCTTGCTGTCTTTCCAAGGTTGAATACATGTCCTTTCTTGCAAAACATATGATCCAAAATCAGATTGTAGTGAGACCGCTTAATGAAGATGAAGGATTAAATTTTGGAGAAGAAAATAAATTCGTTATTCCCATCGATCACTTTGATCATGGGCTGAAATTTCCTCTCCCTTGGGAAATTCTCGAGGTGATTGAATACTATGGATTTGTGCTCGCTCAGTTGCCTTCAAACTCGATCGGTCTTATTAACGTTTTCATAAATTACCTGAGATCGGAAAAAATCAAGTTCACCATGGCACTCTTCCGTGCGACCTTCACTGCAAAGGTGTTAAAAGAAGGACAAAAGAAAGAGGAGTTTAAAGGTTTAATATATTTTTAATGTGAAGCTGCAAATATTTTGAATTTTCCCAATAAAGTCCCTTTCTGGACAGAAAAGTTCCTTATTTTTGAAGGCGATCTCGGTGGTCTCAGTTGCCGACCATCCCCGAGAGCAGAAGGCATCTTCGGGAAGAATAAGACGATCTCAACTGAGGAGTTGAGAATTTTGGCCTTTCTGGCGGGCAAGCGACTGGATCTTCTTCATTATCTAGCGGTCTGGCCTGAGATCGCTGACATTTATCCAGAAGAAAGTGAGTAATTTCCCTACAGTTTTATGCGATCTTTCCACATTTTTTCCTATCTTTTAAACTCTTTTCCAGCGACCTTTGCGATCCCTGCAGCCTACCCGGTGGCACCAACTGAAGAGGTTCTCACCCAGAGTGAAAGAAGAAAAAGAAGAGAAGAAGAGCGCGAGACCGCTGGGGTTGGTGGTACTTCTGAGACCACCAACGACCAGTTTCCTATGGCCGGTTTCATGAAGAAACAGAAGGACATCAAGGGAAAATCCCTTCTCAAATGGGGTGCAAAAGGGAAGGTCATGAAGGTGTCCACCGATCTCCCTCTTTGGAGCGGAAAACTAACCCGCCATGCTTTTGCGGTCACCTCGACCCTTTATGGAAAGAAAAACCTCAAAGAAGCATATAATTTTGAGAACGAGATGCTTCCTGATGCCTGCGCCGAAGCGATCTCTAGGAGCACAGTCTTAAAACACCATATGGGGCATTCTCTGTGAAGAGCCCTGAAAGAGATCGAGATCCTGCACGAGGAGTGAAGAGTAAGATAACTTTACTTGAGGTATCTAGCTCCTTTTATGTGACCGCACGATCTAAGTGTTTTCTTCTGCAGCAATCAAAGGAAGCAACATATGATCCAGACAATCCCAAATTCCAGAATGCTCTAATGCAATACATAAAAGAGACCGCAGAGCAGGTGATTTCATAGCTTCACGACCGTGGCGACTTACTGAAGAGTTTAAAGATAACAAATATGCAGATCATTTCCCTGATGCTGCGAGGGTAATAGACCCACAGTCGATCGCGACTGGTGAGGTCGCTGCTAAAGGAGAAGAAGATGAAGCTGATGTCGATATTGAAGGAAATGTTGATGAAGCTAGTGGAAGCCAATATATCGTAGGTAATGATACAAGTTCTGCCGCAGACTCAAGCTCTGGTTCTAAAGTTTCTGCCGGAGATTCAGAAGAATCTTCAGACGAGACAGACCCTTCTTCATCTGATGAGCGATCTCCCAAACGATCAAGAAGCAAGTGGATCTAATTGTTTTATTTACTTTTTGCGGCTGCGGATTTTTGTGACCGCATGATCTGATGTAATGAACATTGAAATAGAAAATAGAAATTTGGTATACCTTTGTCTTTTCTGCGAATGAATGTATTTCTTTTATTTTTCTTTAAATGTTGATTGTACTATTCACGACCTTGTTGTAATGAGATATAACTGACATTCGATCTCAATGCCTTAGATGTTATCCAACCGGAGATAATTGTCTTGTATATTTTATATTGAGAAATTCAATAAAGGCGACCTCATACTTTTCAGATCGCATTACTGGGAGGTGAAAAATCATCTTTAATTAAGCAAGAATGAAATCACGAGATAGCTAAAGATGGACAAGATCTCTTAAGACTATCGGTCTCTTGCTATAATACGCTTATATGAGACCGCTTGTCATATTAGCGATCTACGGCCTTAAGATCTGCCAAGATAATGTCAATTCATAGATAGGAACATAAGATATGATCTTCCACGATTGAGACTGCCACTTGAAAAAATATAGCCCTTTCATAGTAGATAGTCCGTGATCTTTAATTCTTTAGGCCATTTCTTGGATATTTAGAAATTTTTTTGATAACCAGCGATCTCCAACGTTTTTGATAATTATAAGATATTTATAAGTCGGACCCTCGATCTGTATGAGACCGCTTGTCACATTGCGATCTTGAATTTGTAAGATCTTCAGAGATAAAAGATCATAACCCACATGATTCCTGAATAGCCTCTATTAAGAGTAAGAATGGCGATCTTTCAATGATTTAGAGAGCCCCTTGGCTAAATGATCCCTTCAAAGAGGATCAATAATCTCCTATTTTTTCAGATTGCTAATTTAGCTTCCAAGACCGATTAATTGTTGAGTAGATATTTGATGTCATGATCATATAAGAGGATAATCATATTTCCCAGACCGCCCTTCAATAACTTGGCATCACAAACACACTGTAAAGTTTGGCTATTTGAAAATTTATAAGGCTTTGAAGAACTTTTAGGCGGCGGTCTCAATTGCTCTAGACCACCCCATTCCCAAAACAATCCAATATCGAGACCAATGGTCTTCAAAAACCTCAGACCGCCCTTTTACAATAAAGGATTGATATATATAATTTGTATCAATCTGATGGGCAGGTGCGGCTATGCCAACATTGCTTTCCTCAAAAGACCATCACAATTCTAATATCCGAAGTGACCAACTCAGAATGATCTAAAAAGGGGCAGGCGTGGTTATGCCGTAGAGGCCATACCGACATTGCTTTCCCCAAGAGACTATCTAAGGTTATACCATACAACCAACTGCCTCTTGGCTATCCTCACACAAATGAGCATTTGAGGGTCACAAAACAAGATGATCCATAGGGCAGGTGCGGTCATACCACGGAGGTTACACCGGCATTGCTTTCCCTGGAAAGATCATCAAGGATGTAACGATGTACTCCTATAATGCATGACAGAGCTGAACATTCACATTGACTTCCCTTGATTTAGAGGGGTGTCAGATGTCAGCTAGGACCCGACATCCTAAAGTTCCTCCGCACGAGCTTGGCAAGCCACCGCTACACAGATGTGAAATCTCCCTGCTACCTATGGTCCTGGCAGATTTAACCACTCAAGATTCAAGTTGAGGGGGAATGAAGTAGGATCCGTTGATACCTCTCTTGGTTGGATCTTAGACTTTAATAGTTAGATAAAATATCTCAAGGTTTTCTTTCTAATATGCATGAAGTAAGAGTTTACATTCACATCATCATAATGCTTGCAAAAAGAAAGAACGAAAGACATAGAAAAATACAAGTTTTAAGAAAATACATGCTTGAGGTCATCTCCACTCCAAGTGTGAGATAAATCTTCCTCTTCATAATATTGGAGACGATATGCTCCATTCTTGAGTGCTTCCTTAACAATGAATGGCTCTGTCCAGTTTGGATTAAGCTTCCCAACCGAGCCAGATCTAGCTGCCGTGTCAACTTTCTTGAGGACCAGGTCTCCAATAACAAATTCTTTAACTCTAACATTTTTGGAAAAAAATTTGGCCATCCTCCTTTTTACTTCTTCTTGTCCGATGGTTGCCGTATCCCTGAGTTCTTCAATGAGATCAAGGCTGCATTTCAACTCTCCATCGTTTTCTTCCATCCATCTATCTTTATGATGCTGAGATAGTAGCACTCTCAGACTCCTAACTTCAAATTCGACGGGAATGAGAGCTTCTAAGCCATGAGATAATTTAAAAGGAGTTTGCACAGTGGATGAAGTTGGAGTTGTCCTTAAAGCCCATAATACTGAAGGTAGCTGCTCTGCCCAATTACCTCTAAGATTTTCCACTTTCTTCTTCAAGAGGTTGATTATGAGTTTATAAGACTCGAGTTGTTGAATTGTGGACCGTTATCTGTAATGATTTCCATAGGAATTCCGTGTCTACAAACTATCTCCCCTAGATGAAATTCCTCACTATCTGAGTAGCAGTCTTAGCTAAAGCCTTTGCTTCAATCCATTTACTGAAATAATCAATCATTACTAAAATGAACATGCGCTGGCCACTTGCTAAGGGAAAAGGTCCAATCAAATCCATCCCCCATACTGCAAACGGTCACGGGGTGGCTATTGACTTAAGATGTTGAGCTGGCTGATGCTAAAGGGGAGCAAAATTCTGGCACTGAACACATTTCTTTGCAAATTTTTCTGCATCTTTCCTCATTTGGGGCCAGAAATATCCTTGCCTTAGAATCCATTTTTCCAAGGTTCTAGCTCCTGAATGGCTACCACATTCTCCCAAATGAACCTCTTGAAGGATAGTTGGAATTTCTTCTTCAGAAACACATCGTGCCAGCGGTCAAAGAAAAGTTTTCCTGTAAAGAATTCCTGCAACAAGATAGTAATGGGCTGCTTTAAGTTTAAACCTTTTTCTATCTTTTACCGTTGAGTGAAATTCTCCAGTCGAGAGGTAAAGTATGAAAGGATCCATCCAAGACGGACGTTGATCTATCTGGACGGAATAACTCTGAGGTAGTTCCTCCTGAAAGAAGACCAAAATTTTCTAGCTCTTAAACTTGCTTATCTCAATTTTTACTAGGGCTTGATATTGCTTCAAAATGTGATCTCTGGTCTCGAAGTTTCCATTTACTTGAGACGCCATTACCGGAGAATCTGTTTTGACTCGAACATCTTCGATTCCCAATTCTCTTGCGAATCTGAGACCGGCGAGCAAAGCTTCATATTCTGCTTGGTTGTTTGTTGTCGGGAAATAAAACTTCATGGCTTGATCCAGTCTAACTCCATTTGGATTGATCAAAATAACTCCAGCTCTGGATGAATTTTTTCCTGAAGCTCCATCAACGAAAATTGTCCAAGGGAGAGGAGCTCCGAGCTCCTTCTCTGAGCTAGCCTCCTTTGCATTGATCATGAAATGTGCTAATCCCTGAGCTTTGATTGCTACTCTAGGAATATAACAGATGTCAAATTTGCTGAGCTATATTGCCCACTTTGCCAATCTACCTGAATGCTCCGGCTTCTCTAAGACACTCTTTAGCGTAGATCAATGACAACTTGAATTGAATGGGCTTGGAAATAAGGTCTCAACCTTCGCGCCGAAGTCACGAGCATTAGAGCCAACTTCTCCAGAATGGGGTATCGGGTTTCCGCATTCTTTAAAATTTTGCTTACATAATAAATTGGAAATTGCTTTCTCTTTTCTTCCCTGACTAAAACTGAACTGATGGCATCGGAGCCAACTCCAAGGTACAAAAAGAGGTCTTCTCGTTCTCTGGAGCTCTGGAGCAAGGGAGTTGACGTCAACTGCTTCTTGAGCTGATTGAAAGCATCATCACACTCCTTTGTCCACTCAAACTTGGCCCCTCCATGGAGAGTTTTGAAGAAAGGAGCACTCTTATCTCCAGAGCGGGAGATGAAATGGCGCAAACCTGCCATCCTCCCACCCAGCTGCTGAACTTCCTTAGGGGTGTTGGGAGATAACATTTCTAAGATAGCCTTCACCTTATCAGGATTTGGCTCCAGCCCTTCCGGAGTAAGGAGATGGCCTAGAAACTTTCCCTTGCTAGCTCTGAAAACACATTTTAATGGGTTCAATCTCATATTGAAAGTTTGGAGGGTCGCAAATGTTTTAGTTAGGTCGTAAAGGTGATTTGAGAAAAGCTTGCTTTTGATTAAGAGATCATCGACATAAACTTCTATATTTCTCCCTTTCTGGGTTTTAAAAATAGTGTCCATTTTCTGATAAGTTGCACCGGCATTCTTTATCCCAAAAGGCATTATGAGATAACAGAAACATCCATCATTCGTGATGAATGAGGTGTGAGGAATGTCGTGCTTGTGCATTTTTATTTGTTGATAGCTGTAGAATGCATCTAAAAAGCTCATGAAAGAAAATCCCACCGCAAAGTCTACTAAAGAATCTATCCGAGGCAAGGGGTAGCAATCTTTAGGGCAAGCTTTATTAAGTTTGGTGAAATCTACACACATCCGCCACTTTCCACCAGTTTTCTTAACCATCACAATATTTGATACCCAATCAGGGTATTGAATTTCCTGAACAAATTTAGCCTTTAACAATTTCTCCACCTCCTCCCGAATCGGCTGAGCGAGAGTCTCTGCCACTGCTCTTTTCTTTTGCTTGATTGGGATGTAGTTAGGATCGATGTTGAGGTGGTGGCAGGCAACATCTGGATCAACTCTTGGCATGTCATCCGCCGACCAGGCGAAGACATCCAAGTTCTTTAGAAGGCAAGAGATGAGTTGATCCTTATCAGCTTTGGGCAATTCAGCGTTGATCGAAAGCTTCTTGATTTTATCTTCTTTGCTGATTGGTACGACTTGAATCGCTTGGGCAGGTTCCAAGCGAGTTCTGTCTCTTGCATCTTCTCCTTCTATCTCTTCTGCTACTTCGACCTGATCAAGAATTTGAGGTGCTGAGGAGATGTCAATTTCCTGGAGAGGAGATGATTCGATCACGTTGACTGTCCTGACGTAACATTCTCTAGCCTTCCTCGGATCGCTCCTAATCCGGTATTGTTTACCATTCAAAGCAAACTTCATGGCCTGATGATAGGTTGAAATTATTGCTTGATACTCGTTCAGGACTAGCCTCCCAAAAATTGCTTTGTAGCTGCTCGGAGCTTCAACGACTATAAATTTACCAATTTTACAATTCCTGCTAACGTCACTGAGAGGGTGACAACTCCTTCCACATCCTTTTTCTCCCCTGAGAAACCATAGAGCGGCCCTTCAGTTGAGAGAAGAGCTTTCCCGGTCTTCAGCACCTCGAAAGCAGGTTTGAAGAGGACATTTATCGAACTTCCGGTATTCACTTGGATCTTATCCACGGTATAATTTTCAATTACCGCCTTGATAACAACTGCATCAATAAAAGGAATGGCGGTCGAGGAAAGGTCTTCTTGCCCGAAGGTGACCATTCCTCAAATTAGAGCTGAGGAGGAGGTAGCTGCAACCTCGGATTGATAGACTCTTGCGAGGCTAGCTTTCCTGGAAGATTCGAGTCCTTCACCTCCATGAATGCAAAATAGATTACCTAAAGTACCTTCGTCATTTGCATCTATGCATTCACCTGGATATCTGATGTTGTCGAGAGAGCCAACATCGTCCACTTCTTCGCATTCCCAATGAACTTCTGCTACCTCCTTGCACTTGGAGGTCGAGGATTTGGAAGGGTCTCCTTTTTGGAACAGATCTTTGAATTTTCCTTCTTTTAGGAGCTTCTCCACCAGCAAGCAGAGAGCTCTGCAATTCTCGGTCACATGGCCTCTCTCCCTATGATGTTCACAGTAGAGAGCTGGATTTCTGGTTCTTGGGTCAGAGTTGATCGGGGCAGGTCTTTTGTAAAAGGGCTGCTTTTTAAGAACCTGAACTACCTCGCTCATAGAGATGCCGAGGTTAGTGAAGGATTTTTGAGAATCGTTGAAAGGAGGTTGAGAATGGGTTGGCAAATGTGGCTGAGGGTATTCGATCTGATGGATTGGTGTGGATTGCTGAGTCGGGGCAACCGGGGTTGGCAGCGAGGACCCTTCGGGCTGGAACTGCTGATTTCACTGACAAGGGAATTCCTTCCCTTTTGATAGGAGGGATGGAACTCTTGGCGAGGTGGTTTGGACGATGGCTGGGTTGGATAAAACCTGCCGAACCTTTCTGGATGGCTTTACTCGTCAGATTAGAAAAATATATGTAAGGTTATTGATCTCCCCCTCTATATCGCGGTGGGCAATGCTAATCAGCTCTTGATACGAGCTAGGCTCCCTGGTCGTGACCTCAAACTTGAGAGGTCCCTCTTGCAGTTCGTTGATCATAGCTACCATATAGAGAGAGGGATCTACATCCCTTATTCCGAGAATCTCCTTCTGAAACCGATCAATAAAGAGAGCTAAAGTCTCGTTTTCTCCCTGCTTGATCTTGAAGAGGGCGCTTCAGGGCCACTCTTCCTCTTCTTAGAGGTTGCAAACCTCTGAAGAAGCTCGTGCCTCAGGACGGCGAAGCTCGGGATGGATTGGGAAGGCAGTTTATAAAACCACTCCCGAGCTTGCCCATCGAAGGAAGTGATCAACAGCTTACACTTCACAGCATCGGAGAGAGGCCTCAAAGCAACAATGAATTCAAAGGCTTGAAGATGGGAAGTTGAGTCATTCTCCCCCGTAAACATGGGCAGATGGGGTTCCCTAAAGCCTTTGGGAATTGAATCCCAACAAACTCTATCAGTAAAGGGGGAAGGATCCTCTGCTTCAACATCGTCGAAAGGTGAAAGAAAGGAAACAACAAGAGCTGGAGGATATGCACAATCCTCCTGGAAATTCAGGTCCTGGGATTGAGGTCGCACAAGAGCTGCGGGCTGGGAGGTCGCACGATCAAGAAGGTGACCGCCATCCAAGCTGTCAGGGGTGGCGGTCTGACTTGGTTGGGGAAGAAGCTTCTGAGAGATCGCGGCCAGGGTCTGACTCAAAACTTCAAACTGCCTGGTAGACTCTTGCTGAGCCTGAGCGGTCTCTCGGTGAGCTCGGGCGGCCTTTTGAGGGACTTGCTTGATGCGAAGCTCAAAATGGCGCTCCAAATTTTCTAAGGAGGTCGGATTGTTCGAGGGGGGACCGCTGAGAGACCAGCGAGAACGATGCTTGTGATCTAACATCTCAAAAGTCTACTGATTTTAGCTAAACACTCTGAATCTGAAGGTCGTGTGTTCATTCTGTTGGCACAAAAAATGTACCTCCAGGACTCACTCTAAAAGATAGGAGAAGGAACTGTGGAGTGCCGGTTACTCAGGACAAAAATGCCAAAGGAGAGATCAACAGGAGGAAAAACTGCTGGGATTGATCTCAAAGAGGGACTACAAAGGGGGGTCTAAAACATGCCAGGGGGATAGGTAGAAAAATGACATAATTTGAGACAGCTTACACAGGTTGTAAGCTAGAGGCTCGAAGCAAAAGTCCTTTTTCAGGTACCCCTACCCCTCTATTTATAGGCGCGGAGGATGCCCAAATGGGCAGATCCAAAAATTACGGACTGCCCTGGGTACAGGAGAACCGGGGTAGAGAAAGGGAGTGCTAATAACAAAAAAGAAGAAAGAGACCAGATCGAGCGATCTGGCGGTCTGGCAGAGGCTTGATCGCCTTTGCCTTGGGAGGAAGCGCTGGAGGGGGAGTAGGCGATCTGGGCGGTCTCTCAAATCTGAGACCGCTGGAGGGTCCTTTCTGACTGGAGAAGAGGTCACGGAATTTTGGGCAAACAGACCCATCGCTTAATGATAACTGACCAAATTCCTATGTACGATCATTGACCGTTGATCGATTTCTCTAAAATTTTGACTCTTTAATTTTCTCTCTCTTTCGTTGATCGCCAGCCGTTGATCAACAATCCAGTGGTTGTTGATTAATGATCCACGCATTCTATTATTGAAATAACCTCCTAATTTTGCCTTCTACTTAAGGCAGTCGTCTATCTGTGACCTAGCGTGCTCACAAATCTCTCATTTTCCCTCCTCATTGTCCAAACCTATTGCAAGCTTTCTCTTTCACTCTTCCACCATGAAGATGATCAACTCCGACTTTGAAGTTGATCTAACTTGTTTTTTGCTACTGAGGCCAAGTTTCTCTCTGTTGTGGAGCTTGTTAAAGCTGCTAGCCTAAATTTATTACTCTAGAAGAGAGTCAAGGTGCATACTCCAGAGCTCATTCAATTATATTCTTCATCTCTGGTAGTGTAAGACGATCAGATGTACTATCTCAGATGTACAAATTGTCATCACCCTTCCTCCATGAGAAGGACCCTCCAGCTAGGTGGTGACACTATTGGATTTGATGTTGTGACTGATGAGGAGATCACAATAGGACTAAGAGCTATGAGGTATGCAGGTGATAAGACCTCCAACCTTAGGACCATGCACTTCCCCTAGGAAATTAAGCTTTTGGCAGACATCCTTGGCCAAGGATTCATGAGCAAGAAGTCTAACTATGACAACATTAGCAAGGAGCTAATAAGTACGATGACTCGTGTTTGGATGAGAAAACGGATGAACTGGTCATGTATATTATTCTCCCTCCTTTTTGAAAAGCTAAAAGATAAGATCTTTGGCAGGATCCTTTCCTTCTACCTGCTTATTGCACATCCTGCTGCAGTAATCTCTCTTAATTGGTACTACTCAAAACAACAAGAAGTTCTTATCCCTTAGGTCTCTTCAGTTGTGGCAAAATACTATGCCTAAGTCTTCTGTTTCTAGGAGACCTTCTCAACCCCAATCCTCCTCCCAAGCTCCTACATCTCCTCTACCTACTCCTCCAGTCAGGCCATCTATCCCTAACATTGTACCTCCATCATTCAACTTCCTTTCTTCCACTCCACCACCATCCCCTGGTCACACCATCCCTTCTCCACCACATCAAGTTATCCATAGGTCTCCCACACCACCTCCAGTCCACATACAACCTTCTCCTCCACCACAGTCAACCACCTCCATTCCATCTAGCCCCTCCTCATACATGTTTGATGAAACCTTCAAGACATACATGATATCTTGGGTATAATTCTGTAGGTTCAGGTCTCTGAGATGCTCTCCTCCAACCAGATCATCAGGTTGGATTTGCAAAAGATTTTGGGTCATTTACAAAAGGCGGAGAGTGTTGCGCCTAATGCCCTTCCTCTTTCTCCAGATCCATCTTTGATCCTCTCTCCATTAATTCTATCTCCAGTATCTTCGCTTCCTCCCACTAAGCCATCTACCATGGAGGTTGATGAGCAGAATCCATCTCCAACATAGGGGGATGATCCAGCCCATCGGGGGAGGATGCTCTAATTGAAGGCGACACATCACCCTCAATGGAGCATATTCCCACTCCACTCCCCTCTCTAGTTCTATCTTCACATTCTACCATTCTCTCATCTCCTCATTCTCTAGAGCTCATACCATCTCCTCCACACTCTCCTAAGAAGATTCCTACTCCTCCTTCGCCCATTAATTCTCTTGCCAAGGCTCTGTCTCTACAGAAGTAAGAGGCTGCATTTAATGTAGTAGTGGAAGGTTTTATCTAGCTCCTCCTCATACATGCTTGCAAAGGTTTGATCTTTATGGCTTGAGAAGCTTCTTATTTCATGTCTTTCAGATCCTTGAAAGCCTTCGCTTGATGAGAGTTTGTCGTAGTGAGAATCCTCAAAGTGAATATATGAGGGAAGGCTTCTTGATCATAGTTTTGATAGTCTTCAATCTTTGCGCATGAATACTTTTTGATCTCATCTGAAGAAATCTCCTCTCGAATGTGTTGGGAAGACCCCTCACATCCCTCTAGACGGCTAGGGCGAATAACCCTTGAAAGTTTCATGCAGAACCATCGAGCGAGACTCAATTTCGGGTTGTTTTAAATAGAGGATGTTGTGCAGGAAGCTACAACGCGGTGGTAGCAGCTACAATGCGGTGGTAGCACACAGTATTCATACTCTGACTATATCTACTATTATTTTTATTTAAATGGCTATCATCTTTGTAAACAAATGTTTCCCATGACAATATAATAAATCCTTGTTTCCAAAATGATGTTGGATGCTCTTTTTGGCTCCTCAATTATGATTGATGGGGTTTCCTAAAGCTGCTGCATGATGATAGAGTTTGCGCGCCGCGCTAGCTTTATATGCATTACGCTGTCAGATTTTCTTCTCTATTTGCTCATCCTTTCAGTGCTGATTGGTGGCCTTTCCATATGCTACCGCTAGGCATAAGAGTTATCACACCGCTGTATCGGTCCAGCGTTGAAGTTGCCACTTCCAGTTGTTATTCTATATGAATGACTAATATCACACCTAGAGGGGGGGGGGGGGGGGGGGTGAATAGTTTGGTGGGGATTTTTGAGATTTTTTTGTAAATTAAATGCACAGAATAATTAGTCACAACAAAGCACACAGAAGACACAAAGATTTATAGTGGGTCCCCAAGAATTGGGTTCATCCACTTTCCCCACACCTTTCAAACAATGTGCTTGGTAAGGCAAAGGTCCTCCAAAACTCAGAACTCACACAGAGTTCCTACCTCAGTCTTTTACAACACAAGACTTACACTCAGATCTACAAATAGATCCTACCTCAGATCACAAAGATCTTACACTCAGATCACTAAGATCTTACTCTGAGATTCACACAGGAATCCTACACTCAGATCACAAGGATCTTACAAAACTGTTTATAAGATTATAGTTTGTTACAACAATAGACTCAAAAAGAATTAGAACTTGAATCTTGCATCTTCAATAGAAACATAGCAGTATGCTTCTTCTTCCTTGATAAATAATGATATATATTTTGTTGAGCAGATCTATATCATGGGAATGAGCAGTAGTAACCCTTTATCTCTTTTTAGATTATTGAAAGCTTCTTCAGAGTTAGAGTCACTATCACTTATGAGAATTGAGAAGGACCTTGCTCTTGATGGCAGAATTGACTTGAGAATTCTTGTTGTTGAATTTTAAATTCTATTGAGTATTAAGTATGACAGGAGGAGTCCATCTCCTTTTATAATGGAGCATTTCTCAAAAGGAAATGGAGTATTAGGGGATGCGAATACTATCACTGAATTTGAATTTTCAAATTTGATCAGAAAAGAGAATATACCTATTTGGCTTATTTTGGAATATTACTCATATAATAATAATGATCAGAAAAGGGATTGCATGATTCTGACTTATTTTGGAATGGTCCTCCATTAGTATTAACTGAGAAATCTATTCCATAATCATTTCTCCAACGAATTTAATCCATTAAAGACTTATATATGGGAGCCATTTAATTGCACCTTGATTTGCGTGAAAGATTGGAGAAATAATTATGACACGCGCTTTACAAATACTTAGAGTAAATTTGAATAAGTGTTAATCTGTCCAGTCGACATAGAGACCATCCCGTCGATCGATATTAATCCAGTTGATTCCCTGTCCAGTCAATTTACAGAATAGGTGGTCTGTCTGGTCGATTTTTCCTTGTAAGAAAATAGATAATCTCAGCATAGATATTCTGTATAGTCAATCTATTCTGTCGACATATCTTCCCGTCGATATTTTAAGTTCAATCGACAGACTGTCCCGTCGATTTTTACTTAACAATATTCTGACTTCTCTACTTCTTGATTTCAGTAATCCTCCTTGATTTTTCCAAGTAGTATTTTCAAAATAGATGCCAATATGTAATAAGTTGTATACTTTAGATCATATATCATGAGTGTGTGCTAGGTCTAAGTGACCTTTTGTAATATTTATATATATGTTATTCTTCCACAGATTATAAGTACATGTTTCAAGCATAATCAAGAATTCATCAAACACATTAAGTTTATTATTATGTTAGTGTTCTTCTTCAAATCAGGAATCTTGAGGACCAAATTCTCAACAATCTCCCCCTATTTGAAGAAGTCAAAACATCACATAATAATAACCTTTATGAATAGAAAAGAAAGCAAATAGATATAAAGTGAGCAATCTAATAAATATTAAATTCTAGAGTTCACATGCTTAATATAGAGTTATAACAATAATTACAAGATCCACACTTATTCTCCCAGAGTTAATCACTATCACCGGCAGCTTTCCTTTTCTGCCTAGTGAAGTAGTTCCTTGGCTTTGGTATGTACCTAGGAGGAGCTGGATCCCGAGACTTTCTTTTCCAATGTATCCTTCTTTTGGTTTCCTGATCTTGGTGCTTCTTTAGCTCAGCTGAATTGTAGAATCTTTCCATATGAAGTCCTTTGCTGACAAAATCTCTCCAGGTGGAGAGGATGATTTCCTTAGAGATATGGCTCCATTTTTCATACCCTGGCAATTGCTTGATCCCGTCTCTCCTCCTTTGCCTAGCCTGCCAGTCTTCCTCAGTGCTGACTGCTTTTCTTTTCTGAGATAGGCCAGCTTCCATTCTTGGAGGACTATTATAATATTGTTCATGGGGAACATAACTTTCATCATCATATTGAGGCTCATAGTTTAACCTTGGTAGGTTCATGGCAGCTCTTGCTTCATTTGCCACCCAGATTGCTTGATCTGCTCCATATCTCCTCATGTTTTCCTCCCCCTTTCTGACTTCTTCAAGTAGGTGGGAGCATACTTCAGTTGTGCAGTCATATAATTTTTTGTGGAGATAGTTTACTCCATCTGAGATGTGGTTCTTTGTATCCAGGAGATGAGCATCTAATTGCTGATTCTCTTCAGCAATTGTCTCTTAAAGAATTCTTCTGCTTTCTAGAATGTGATTGTCAGAAGCCTGAAAGGCTTTTTGCAGGTTTTTAGAAGTGGTGTATTGATTTCTAATCACACATCTATTTTTCTGTTGGCCTCTTATAACTATTTTGCTATGAAGTCTACTGCATTGGCTTTTTTGTCAAAGTAGTTAAAAGACTGAATGTTCATGTGATTCACATCTTTCTGCAATTCTGAATATTTCTTCTGCATTTCTGTTCTTAAGGATTAAACAGATTTATCAACATATGCTTCAATATGTTTTCTTTGATTTCCAAGTAAAAGGTGGATTTGATTGATGAGAGAGATGGAAGGGGATTCAGGAAAGTTGCTAGATGGAATGTGTGGTGCTTGTACAGATGGAGGAGATCTTGGTTGAAATGCCAAAATCTAGATCTTCATACAGACAATCAGGCGTGTCTGTTTTTGATTGCCTAGATGGTGATGGCTCTCTTGCAACTGATTTAACTTTGTATATAACTATTTACAACCCTGTGAGGACATCTTCCATGTCAGCCACTTGATGAGGTGCTTGTTCAGGAATTGTTGCCAGGTGTTTTGGGGCAGAGTTATTTAGCTGGGACGCCCCCTCACAGTCATCTTCTTCTTGTGATTCAGTTATTTTTGTCTCTGCAATGGAGTCATATTTGCCAGTGGATATGGTATTTTCTTGGTCAAGTATCTCCACGTCCCGAGGGTTGACTTCCTCAATTCCAGCAATGACTGTGGCTATCATTTGTTGTGTTTCTGGTGGCATGTCAACTTCCTTTTCCAGATCAGCAGGAGGAGAGGGGATTGCCATAGTGTGTTCACTGGAGTCACCTATGACTTCTGTGACATCTTGTGCTGAGGTGGCTATTAGTAGATCTGTGGTAGAGAACATTGGAGCTGTAGACTCCCCCTCAGGAGAATAGGGAGCTGATAGAAAAACCTCATCTTTCTTTTTCTTTGCAGGGACTATTTTTTTCTTCTGGTGGGGTGGGGAACATGTTGATCTCATCTTCTGATTGTGTTAAGATTACTCTTATTTAGGTAGTGAATGGGCATCCCCAAGATGGGATCCATTTCTAAGGGTAGGCTGATAGAGAGGTATAGAGATAGTATTCTACAAAAGTTTGGGCTATGCAATCTTTGTACAATTTTCTCAAAGAAGATTTTGCTCCAATCAGTTTTCTTTACTAGAATGATCCTTGTTATCAAAGAAAAAATGTCCTTGGAGATACTGTCAAAGGAGCCTGGCTTTCAGATAAGGGCTTTGCCTACTATATCAGTTAATAGTTTCCCTTGTGGGTTCATTCTCATTTTATGGAGGGACCCCTTGGTCCCTTCTACATATTCACAGAATTTTAATGTTGATTCTCTGCCCTCCTCTGTGATTTCCTCTTCAATCTCATTGTCTTCCAGCAGTGGAAGGTGAAGATGTCGACCCAGACTATTTGCAAAAATTCTTATAGCCCTTCTTCCCACACTGCTCTTTATTCTTGTTCCACTAGAATTTATCTTGGCATTCTGATAGAATTCAAGCAATTATCTATTAAAGATGAGAGAAGGTTCAGAGAGAAGAAATTCTAAACCAGATGCCGCAATTAGCCATATAACATTTTGGATGTTCTCAGTTGCAGATTCGAAGCTATTCCATACTAGTTCGTTGCCGATGTTCACTGAGCTTTTGTTGGAGGAATCAGATTTTGGCGCCATTGTGGAAGACGAAGAGCACGCTATCGGCGAGAGGGAGAGATGGCGTGGGGTATGCATCTTGTGATTAAAGTATATATATTTCTTTTCTTAAGCCCCTATTAAACCCTAGATTAAATATAAATAAGGTAGCTCAAGAGGCGCGTACCTGATTTGACAATATTGCTTAATTTAAGGCGCCAATATATATGAAATTTTAATTATATGCCAAAAAAGAAGTCCTTTTTGAAAAGTTTGATATCAATAGATCCCTAGTCAGGTCGATTGGACTGTGTTTCCGTCGATTATCTCTTAAAAAACTCGTATTCATGCATACTTGAGTAAAATATTAGACCAACATATGTGAGTGCCAGATATTTGGCCTTCACATGATATTAAAGATTAATTTAAGTTCAACATCCCAAGTTCAATTTTGAATTGATTAAATTTCATTTCATCAAAAGGCTTTGTGAAAATGTCTTCCACTTGCCTATCAGTTGGAACAAATTCTAGGCAAATGTCTTCTTTTTCTACATGATCCCCGATGAAATGGTACCTGATTTCAATATGTTTGGTTCTGCTGTGAGAGACTAGATTCTTTGTTATAGATATAACACTTGAGGAATCACATTAGAGAGGCGTCTTCTTAATGTGAACATCATAGCCCTTCAATTGGTGTTGCATCCATAGTAGTTGGGCACAACAACTTCCAGCAGAGATATATTCTGATTTTGCAATAAAAATAACAACACTAGTTTGCTTTTTACTACTCCATGAGTTTAATCTTCTGCCTAGAAATTGACATATCCCAGAAGTGCTTTTTCTATTTTCCTTACAACCTACAAAATCTGCATCGGAAAATCCTGTTAGCTCAAAATCACTACTTCTAGGGTACCATTGACCAAGATTGGGTGTACCCTTTAGATATCTCAAAATCCTTTTAGCAGAGGTGTAATGAGATTCCTTGGGGTTCACTTAATATCTGACACAGACACATGTAGAAAAAATAATATCTAGTCTACTAGCAGTGAGGTAGAGTAGGAGCCAATGATACATATGTACATGGTCTCATCAAAAAGTTTCCCTTTCTCATCCTTGTCCAGTGATACATTTGTTCTCATTGGAGTCTTCATTGGGGTTGCACTCTCCATGCCAAATTTCTTAATGAGCTCTTTGGTAAACTTTGTCTGAGAAATGAAGATTCATTCATCAAATTGTTTAACCTGGAGTCCCAAAAAGTGCTTTAGCTCCCTCATACTACTCATTTCAAACTTCCCTTGCATAAGGTTGTCAAACCTGTTACAGAGGTTGTCATCTGTAGAGCCAAAGTTTATATCATTAACATAGATTTGAACCAATAAAATCATGCCCTTGATTTCTCTTAGAAACATTGTTCTATCTATCTTTCCTCCTCAAAATTTGTCTTCAAGGAGGAAGCTAGACAATGTCTTATACCAAGCTCTAGGTGCTTGCTTTAGACCATAAAGTGCTTTCTTAAGAAAATAAACTTGATCACGGTAAGTTGAGTTGATAAAACTTGGAGGTTGTTCTACATAAACCTCTTCCTTCAAATCACCATTAAGAAAGATAGATTTCACATCCATCTGGTAGACTTTATATCCTTCGTGCGTTGCATAAGCAAGGAGGAGTCTGATTGCTTCTAGCCTTGCCAAAGGTGCAATGGTTTGATCATAATCAATTCCTTCTTCCTGTTTATATCCTTTAGCAACCAATCTGGCCTTGTTCTTGATAATGATCCCTTGCACATCCAGTTTGTTTCTGAAGACCCACTTGATTCCAATTATGTTGTGACCCTGTGATTTTGGAACCAGTTTCCAGACCTTGCATCTTTTGAATTGATTTAATTCTTCTTGCATAGCTAAGATCCTGAATGGATCTTTGTTGTCATCTTCAAACTTCCTTGGTTCTTATTGTGAGAGGAAGCTCAGGAATAATGTTTCATTCATTGATTTGCTTCTAGTTTGTACTCCTTGGTTGATATTATCAATAATCTGATCAGGTGGGTGGTCTCTTTGAAACTTGATGGCAGTGGCCAGTCTTCTATTTTCTGCTGGAATTTCTTCAACTGGTGTTCTTCTTCTTGTACCTCAGTTGGTGGATTTTCTTCATCTGCAGAATCATTATCTTGATTTTCTACTCCCCTTACATATATCCCCACTGGTTGTGAGGAAGAGGGTTCCTTTTCTTCTTCTAAAATTGATATCTTCAATTCTTTGAGCTTGGAGTTAGAGCACGTGACAGGAATTCTTGAAGGCTCTTCAAGTATCATGCTGGATTCATCAAAAACCACATTAATAGATTATTCTATAGTTTTGGAATGAAATATATTTATCCTATAAGCTCAGTTATGATGACTGTATCCAACAAAGATGCCTTCAAAGACTTCTTAGTAAACTTTGTCAAGTGATGCTTCCCATTGTTTAGGACATAACACTTACTTCCAAAATTTTAGAAGTAGGCCAAGGTTGGCTTCCTTCCTTTCAATAGTTCATAGGGAGTCTTATTGTGATTCATGTTGATTAGTGCTCTATTTTGCACATGAGAAGTTGTATTGACTGCCACAACCCAGAAGTATTCTGGTAGTGAGAAGTCACTCAACATTGATCTGCTTGCCTCAATGAGAGTTCTATTCTTTCTCTCAGCAACTCCATTTTATTGTGGAGTTCTTGGAGAGGAAAACTCTTGTGAGATACCTAGACTCTCACAAAACTTTGTCATTGCTCTAGATTGAAATTATGTTCCATGATCACTTCTAATTTTGATCACTGAACAATCAAGTTCATTCTGAATTTGTTTGACAAGTATTCTGGTATCTGACTTTAGTTTAAGAAAGAACACTCATAAAAATCTAGAGTAATCATCTACAATCACAAGTGTGTAAGACTTTCCCCCTAAACTGTGAATTGACATTGGGCCAAACAGGTCCATGTGCAACATTTATAAACATCTAGTGGAATCCTTCAAACCAATTTGAAAAGGACAATTGATATGCTCTGATGAGGGTGATTGATAAAATCAACCTGCTTTGATACCAATTGAAAGGAGGTTAGTTCTTATATATGTTAAAACTCTTGTTTAAGTTTTGTCTTCAAAATAAATGATATATATATATATAAATATATGATGTTTGTTGATTGCTGTATGAGTAATAAATACAAACAGTTAAGGTGCATATAAAAAACACATCACAAATAAGAAATAAAAACAAACAAAGCACAGCACATCCAGATGACACAAGAATATATAGTAGTTCCCCTCAACTGGGTACATCTACTCTTCTACCGACTGGTAGGAATCCACTGGAGGTTGTTGATAAGGTGCCCTCACACCAAGGTGATTTTGATAAGGTGTCCACACACCAATCGAGGTTTGATCAGGTGCCCAATTCACCTATAAGCTTTTGATCAGGTGCTTATAAACCAAGATGCAGGTTTTTGCTAAGGTGGCCTGTCACCGGAAGTAAACTTTTGAAGGGAGTTTTAACCCTTTACAAGATGGGAAGGAGAAATAAAGAAAACAGAAAAGTTATAATGTTCTTCTCTTTTGCTGAGAATACTTTTGATGATCCTGATGAGATGTTCAGTTTGGATCTTGATGATGATGAAGAAAGCCCCCCTGTCAGATTGAGTTTAGATGACAGCTTTGTGTATGGAGCTTCTTCTCTCGATTGTGATACTCTTCTTCTTCTTCTCCCTAAGTAAATGATATTGATTTGGTGTCTCAGGTTGTAGAAGATCTGCAAGAATGGGTTAGCAAAAAGAAGATAATATATTCTGATCTGTTCTTCTTTTTGCTCCTCTGTTTTTCTTCTTCTTCCTTTTCCTGTACAGCAAGTGTTAATATATTCTGTCTATCTAAAATCTGTGCAACAATATATAATATATTCGGTATATATAAATCTATACAACAATATAAACTATATATATGTAATCTGCCGAGAGTGACAGCAGCATATAAAATGCTGTATATTTATCTGCTGTATAATAAGATGTCTCCTGCTGTCGTGAAAGCTGCTGTATTGTTCTCTATCCATTTCTTCTCTGCTCTGTATATTTAATCTGTAGGGCAGTTCGGCATATTTGAATCCTTGCCGACCAAAGAGGAAAGGAATAATATTTCTTTTATTTCCCAGATCCTTGAGCAGAACAATTTCCTTCTTTAGCTTGCTGCAACGGCTACAACAATTAATGCTTTGCTGCCAACGACTATATTATTTAATGCTTGCACGCTGTAAGGTCAGATCAACAATATATATAGCAATATATAAATAAGATAAATAAAATATTGCTTTAAATAAATTTGACAGCAAATATATATTTTAGTCAAGCTAAATGATATAAAATAATACTGGGAGAAATTCGTCAAGCGGAGCTACACGTTCGTCGAGCTCATCATTTGATTCGTCGACCGGATCATTAAATTTACTGTTCTGAACTTCTGCTGAATATTCATCGACCGTAGACTTGAGTTTGTCGAACGCAGGATTTCGTTGACCGCTGAGACATGGTCTGTTCGTCGACCGCTGAGATAATCTGTTCGTCGACCGCTGAACCAATCTGTTCGTCGACCGCTGAGCTGAAGCGGGATCGTCGAGCGGTGCTATAATATAATTCGTCGATCACCGTTCGACATTCGCAGAGCGTCGTTCGACAAACGCAGAGAACTTATGTATTTTTATTCTCTCTTATTATTCAGCCAATTAAATATATATATATTTATATTTCTTATTATATTATTTATATATATATATATATATTATTTAGTATATTATATATATTATTGTATATTTCTTATTATATATATATTATTTATATTATTGTATATTTCTTTTCAGCCTTCTAACTTAATAGGATATTTAATCTAAGTTATACAATATGTTATGATATAAACTTAGACACTAAAGGTGGATCCTAACTCAAATCAAAACTAAGGTTCCAACAATCTCCCCCTATTTGAGTTGAGATCCTAATCCAAATTAAGACTACGTTCTAACAATCTCCCCCTATTTGGTTTAGGATTCCTAAGCATAAAAAGTCTTTAAAGCTTTAGGGTTGAGATTATTTCTAATTTTCTGATTTATTTAAGCAATTCTGATTTCCTAAATTTTGATTTAAATAGGATTTTTAATATGTGAATTGCTAGTTGTTATTAGATTCTAGGAATTTAAAAATCAAAAAGACAAAGTCTGATAGCTTCTTTCTATAGAATCTCCTTAATCAGAAGAGACTCACACTCAGAGCTCTGATCATTTCTGATCTATGCTACTTGAGTAGAATGCTCAACTTGATTTTGGAGAAAAAAATCTGGAAGAATGTGAAGTCTATCTGACTTTGCTTTAAAATAGAAAAATTCAATGGAATCATTTAATTGCTGTTTAATTATAATTGAGTAAAAAAATATTAAACAGTTTAAGAAAATTGCCTTATAGATAGAAAAGTTGGCCTTTTTATTTCATTAAAATATAAATTTGAAAATTTAATTTGGTCTTGCTAATCATAAAGTTTTTCTTTTTCTTTAAAGGATTGTCTAAACTTTTCAGCCTTAACTGACTTGTTTTTTAAGCAAATAATTTGTTCTGCTGATGATTTTAAATTTTCTTTAATTTTATCAGAAATCAATTTGTTTATTATTTAGCTCTTTACTGATTCTGTTTTTAGAATTTTTTAGACCTGTAGATGGTAAGTTGAAAACAAATGTGAAATCAGAGGTAAAATTAGAAATAGAAGATACCTCTACCTCAGTTACCATTTCTGCTTCAGATTCAGCATTTGGTTTGTTGTTTGAGCCATATATAGCCATCATACAGAATTTTCTTGCCTGCTGTTCTTCTTTTTCTTCTTCTTCACTTAGAGTTGAAGATGGTTCTGCATCAAAAATGATGTTAGTGGAAGAAGTAAAGGTGGATTCATTTACCATCCTTGAGAGGGAGTTCCAGATGCTCTTTGCTGAAGTGCAATCAGCCACTTTAAGAAGAATGTCATCAGACATTGATTTAGCCAATATGTTCATGGCCATGGCATCAACACTGATCAACTTTTCTTGATCAACTGTTGAAGAGATTGAAGATGGAATTCCTGTCAAAATGGAATTAAAAATATTTTCATCTATGACATTCATATATAACTTAATTCTAGCTTGCCATAAATTAGATCTATCCAAATTACATAAAGGTGGATCAGAAAATGAAAAATCTGCTTGTGTCATTTAGAAAAACCTTTTTAAAAACAAAATAAGAACTAAGTGATCTTTGTGATTTCAGGTGTTAGCCTGTGTGAAAAATTAACTTCCTCTGATACCAATTGAAAGGGACAATTGATATGCTCTGATGAGGGTGATTGATAAAATCAACCTGCTTTGATACCAATTGAAAGGAGATTAGTTCTTATATATGTTAAAACTCTTGTTTAAGTTTTGTCTTCAAAATAAATGATATATATAAATATATGATGTTTGCTGATTGCTGTATGAGTAATAAATACAAACAGTTAAGGTGCATATAAAAAACACAGCACAAATAAGAAATAAAAACAAATAAAGCACAACACATCTAGATGACACAAGAATATATAGTAGTTCCCCTCAACTGGGTACATCTACTCTTCTACCCACTGGTAGGAATCCACTGGAGGTTGTTGATAAGGTGCCCTCACACCAAGGCGATTTTGATAAGATGTCCACACACCAATGGAGGTTTGTTCAGGTGCCCAATTCACCTATAAGCTTTTGATCAGGTGCTTATAAACCAAGATGCAGGTTTTTGCTAAGGTGGCTTGTCACCGGGAGTAAACTTTTGAAGGGAGTTTTAACCCTTTTCAAGATAGGAAGGAGAAATAAAGATAACAGAAAAGTTATAATGTTCTTCTCTTTTGCTGAGAAGACTTTTGATGATCCTGATGAGATGTTCAGTTTGGATCTTGATGATGATGAAGAAAGCTCCCCTGTCTGATTGAGTTTATATGACAGCTTTGTGTATGAAGCTTCTTCTCTAGTTTGTGATACTCTTCTTCTTCTTCTTCTCCCTGAGAAAATGATATTGATTTGGTGTCTCAGGTTGTAGAAGATCTGCAAGAAAGGGTTAGCAAAAAGAAGATAATATATTCTAATCTGTTCTTCTTTTTGCTCCTCTGTTTTTCTTCTTCTTCCTTTTCCTGCATAGCAAGTGTTAATATATACTGTCTATCTAAAATCTGTACAACAATATATAATATATTCTGTATATATAAATCTGTACAGCAATATAAACTATATATATGTAATCTGTCGAGAGTGACAGCAACATATAATATGCTGTATATTTATCTGCTGTATAATAAGATGTCTCCTGCTGTCGTGAAAGCTGCTGTATTGTTCTCTATCCTTTTCTTCTCTGCTCTGTATATTTAATCTGTAGAGCAGTTCAGCAGATTTGAATCCTTGCCGACCAAAGAGGAAAGGAATAATATTTCTTTTATTTCCCAGATCCTCGAGCAAAACAATTTCCTTCTTTAGCTTGCTGTAACGGCTACAACAATTAATGCTTTGCTGCCAACGACTATATTATTTAATGCTTGCACGCTGTAAGGTCAGATCAACAATATATATAGCAATATATAAATAGGATAAATAAAATATTACTTTAAATAAATCTGACAGCAAATATATATTTTAGTCAAGCTAAATGATATAAAATAATACTGGAAGAAATTCGTTGAGCGAAGCTACACGTTCGTCGAGCTCATCATTTGATTCGTCAATCGGATCATTAAATTTACTGTTCTAAACTTCTGCTGAATATTTGTCGACCGCAGACTTGAGTTTGTCGAACGCAGGATTTCGTCGACCGCTGAGACGTGGTCTGTTCATTGACCGCTGAGATAATCTATTCGTCGACCGCTGAACCAATCTGTTCGTCGACCGCTGAGCTAAGGCGGGATCGTCGAGCACTGCTATAATATAATTCGTCGATCGCCGTTCGACATTCGCAGAGCATCGTTCGACAAACGCAGAGAACTTATGTATTTTTATTCTCTCTTATTATTCAGCTATTTAATATATATATATATATATTTATATTTCTTAGTATATTATTTATATATATATTATTTAGTATATTATATATATTATTGAATATTTCTTATTATATATATTATTTATATTATTGTATATTTCTTTTCAGCCTTCTAACTTAATAGGATATTTAATCTAAGTTATACAATATGTTATGATATAAACTTAGACACTAAATGTGGATCCTAACTCAAATCAAAACTAAGGTCCCAACACAATTGATTTGAAGGAGGCCTTTATTTGCTTCCTCATTTGGCAAGCATGGCAAGGACCCAACATTTCCAAGGGCTCAATCATGTTAATTAAAATTGATTTCAATTCTTATTTCTAGCTCTTTACTTTTGTTTCAATTTGCTTATTAGAAAATCACAAAATTTTCTCTTAAAATCCTAAAATTTTCTAAAACCCTTATTCACCCCCCTCTAAGGGCGCCTCAAGATCCAACAAGGGGTATCAGAGCCAGGTTATTCCAAAATGTCTTCACAACCGAGAATAATGGCGCTTCATGATCTCGCATCCACTATATGAGATGATTTTTTGTTAAATGAAAAATCTTTAGCATCAACTTTATTTATGGGCAAAAATTATAAAGGGTGGAAAATATCAATGAAAAATTTTCTTAAAGCCTTAGATGAAAAAGTTTGGAATATTACTATTGAAAAGCCACCTAGCATAATAAATTGAATCGAAATGGTTTTAAATGCAAAATCTATAGTCTATTTTGTGCGTTAGATCAAAATATTTTCAAACTTATTTATACATTACCTACCGCATACGAGATTTGGAATTTTCTTGAAAGAACTTATGATTCTCGTTCTGTAGGTATGGAACAATCACAAGAACCGGAGAATATGGAAGCCTGCACAAGTATTCCGGAAAGCTCCTCACATGATGGATCCATGGAAGGCACATAGAGTAGAAGGGATGATGACAACACTTCTATGGAAGAGGAAGATAAAGATGACGAAGGAACTCTATGTTCAAATCTCGCCTCATCCGAAAGCGATGTAAGAAAATTAAATTCCATCTTTTGTAATTTTATTTCTACATTACAATTGCTACAAACTACTAAGCGTAAAATTAAGAAATTTAAATTCAAAATTATGTTTAGAAAATAAAAACTTAAAAGCTAAATATAATGTAGAAAACAAAGATTGATGTGTTTGATTATTCTCCACCTTGCACTTCAATTGAAAATATAAAACCTTGTTTTGATTGCAATATTCTTAAAGAAAAACTCAAGGTATATGAAAAAGAGCATCTTAAAGAACATAATGAAAAATTATCCTTAGAAAATTCATCTATTAAAAGTAATTTTTCTATGTGTAAAAATTATAAAATTGAAATATAAGAGATGGATGAAACATTTGAAGAGTTAAGAAATAATTACAAAACTCATATTGATTCTATTGTTTCCACTCTTAAGAATATCACAATTGCTTATAATAAAGCTAGACATAATCTCAAAGTTAAGAATCATGAATTAGAAAATAAAGTTAACCTGCTTAAGGAAATTATAAAGAAAAATTCTCAACACATAAATTCACAATATCAAGCAATATCTAAAAGCAAGTTGAATATGAATTTGAATATCTCGACTAAGCCTAAAAATGGGAGTTAGGAATACAAAGCATTTGTAAATAAAAATCCTAACCATTATTATTTACAAAATAATGTTTCTCCCAACTTAAAATAAGAATTGCACAAATTTCTTATTAAAAATATTCTAAAGAATCATTAACATTATAATCTTAAAAATAAAGATAATCACAATGGAAATTTGATGCATAAAAACAATACTAAACCAAGGTTTGAATGGAGACTCAAAGTTAAAGATGAAACACAAACTCAAATCAAAATGGCCATTTCAATTCTATCTCCCCAAAAGCAAACACGATGTATTTGGGTACCCAAAGGGACCATCCCACGTGGTCCACTTTGGATACCTAATTTTTTTACTCATTAGTGTCTAATCATTTGCATGAAGTAGAAACAATTAAAAATGAAATATCATTATTCTACTTCATGATATGCTTAACTTCCTTTTTGTTTATCTTCTTTTCTTTTTTCCGTCATGCTATTGTCACTTTGTATAACATGTGATATGACTCTCACATTAAGCCATAAATTCATAAATGAATCAAATTGAATGAAATTGAATATAAGTCATATAATTTCTCAAGTGACCTATCTATATTTTTTATCCTTCTAAATCCTATAAGTATCTTATATTACCATTATAAATTGAAAACTAAATTTGTTATATATTATCAAGATCAATGAAATAATTCTCAAAAATGGATTTAAAAGGAATATTAGGTGTCTTGGCTAAATGTATAAAATGTGCAAGTTTTTTTGTATTTAATATCCTTGCATCATTTGATAGCCCTATCATGTCTAATAATAATCATGAAAAATTGGGATTGAATAATTTCAATAATCATGTGTTTTAAAATGAAAATCTTAACTTTGTTGCTAGTGCCTGGCGTTAGTTTTTAACGCCGGTGGCAGCTCAATTTTATGAAAAATTCCAATCTCTCTAATTATTAACTTTTGAAAAGTGGTTTACTACTATTATCATTCCACTCCACTTTCAGAAAAATAATATAGGCATTTCGAAATTGCGAGATTTCGACCTAAACTTCAAACGATCACAACTTTTAATCCGCTTGTCAGAATTTCGCCCAAAATAGCTTTTCAGAACGAGGTTGAGAAGCACTATGCAATGGCAAACAAAATGTATGAGTTCATTTTGAACCCTCAGATTGCCAAAATTCAAATACGTTTAGAAGTTATCTCAGTTTTTTTCTTCTACAATTTTTATCTATGGATTTTACGTCACAAGCACCTCGGTACCCTTCCAATGACTTAGAAATTAACTTCAGTTTTTTTCTTCTACAATTTTTATCTATGGATTTTACGTCACAAGCACCTCGGTACCCTTCCAATGACTTAGAAATTCTTACTCTAGTTATCCTATACTGCCATGACATAAAAGTAGAAATTTTGAAAGTTAAAATTCATAATAACTATGTTGCTTCATAATCAACTCTAATTAGAAATCAGTATCTATACTAGTTATATCATGCATTGTTATGTTAAAGCAAAAATGGAATAAATTTTGAAAAATCAAGAAAATTATATATATACATGGTATGTTAATATTCAAAAACCAAAGAGAAAATTTATAAAACCTTTCAAAAATAACCAAAGATATTTTCTCATTGTATTCATTATTCACCTTACAATCTTTCTCTTTAAAATTTTAAAAAGGATGAATATGAATTGTTTTATATACTTCACATACACCATTATAAATAATTAATGACTAAATTTCTATGTGATAAAATTAATGATCATTTATAATAATTATGCAAAATCAAAAGATCTTTTAAATTCAAACATTAAACATAACTACAAAAGATCCTATTGCTTCCAACATATGGTTTATGATCTTATCATTATATGAGTGTTTTATGACTTGCATGTATCTCATTTATATGTAGACCATATAATCAATTTTATATCAATAAGAATAAATCAAATAGAATCATCACTTCATTCTATGTCTAAAAAATTGAATCATTATTTTTGAATACATACAACATTGTCTCAATTAATCTTATGGCATATCATGCATTCTGATTCATCACTCTAGCGTTATCAACTAATAAATATTATTATTAATGATAATTATCTCATATTGCCATAATGAATTAATTTTAAAGTAAAAAAAATTGAAAGATAAAACTCATAATAACTGTGACTTTAAAATCAAATATAATTAGAAATCAATCTCTTATAAAAGCCATAGTTTATAAATTGGTTCCATAGGACAAAATGCTTAGGATGTCCATGATCATTCACCCACATTATGTGTCTCACAATAGTGAGGGCGTAGGATTGTATGCATTAGAAGACCTAACCCAAAGTCATGTCTTTGTCCATAACCGGGGAGGGTTCCAGTGGGGCCTTGCGAGGCACTGGGGGAAAGAGTGCTAGGTTGAGCATTCTCTAGTGCATGCATATAGGATTAACACCCCAACCTACAACATTTGCGCAACTCATTATGACCTTCTGTCACTTAGTACGAGGCTAGTATGTAATCATCTAGTTAGGGTATTATAATCTAGGACATACCCATATCACATGTTTTGCATGAACTCTTTATGATTATATTATGCATGCATTCTTGTTTTGATCAAACATGTTTATATTATGTTTTGTATATTTTATCATTTTGAGCTTTAATGATCTTATAAAACACAACTATTTGAAAAAACCAATAAAAATATAAAAACCATTTTTATACAAACAAAAACATGCTTAATGAGCCTTTTAAACATCTCCAAATTCTCTGAAATTTCTACACCATGAAGGTCTATATACATAAACTCTAATCCAAAGAATTTTTTTCAAAAACCTAAGAAAACAGTGTTCTGTTTGGGCGTTAAGAAGCTAACGCCAGGCATTAGCTCCTTTGGCCAAATTTTAATTCTATTTTTTTTTCTAAAATTTCTAGTATTTTTCCCATACATTTTCATTGTTTTTTTCTCAGATTTGAATTGTTTCTTATTTCATAAATAAAAAAAATTTAAATAATTGAAAAATGTTGAAAAATGTGTTTTTGTCATTTGTTTGTTATCAATATTTACCAAAATATGTTTTGATTATAAAAACTTCACTTGAGCAAAACATCCTAGTATTTTCATTACAAATGGTCAAAATTGATATGACATACACTTAAAGATTTTCTTCAATGTTTAATTTTCATTTCAAGTTTCTTAAACATTGTTTTATCTTGTTATGCCTTGACCTTAATCTTATTATGTGCAATGAAATGGTCTATAGAAAATGTTGTAAGATTTCCTAGCATGCCTCTAAGTATGAGTAATGTTTTATGTTAATCAATGATTCATTCACTCACTATTTTGGTAATCTACACCATCATGAAAAAGGACCTACATGGGTGAGCTCCGCCAAAAACAAAAGGAAATATACAGAATAAAATGAAAAACACTAACTAAACTAAACTAGATGAAATAAAAATGCAAGAAGAGGTAAGATAACTACTGGGGTTATTGTCCTCCCAACACGACCTATTCAAATTTAAAACAGTTCTAGCTAATAGGTCTATGAAAAGAAAAGTGCACAGGTAACTGTTCTAATATCCACGTCGGTAATGGGTATCGATACGACAATAAAACAGTTAGCCCTCTACCTAAATAATAATACCTGCTCCTCGCAGGTAGAGGGAAGAGAATGTAAGAAGAGGAGGAATCCTCACTCCTCTCACCAAAAATATCCTTGCCCAGCAAGGTGTCGTCTTCAGGGAGGCGGCAGGAAGAGAAGGCAATGAATGAGGCTTCCTCGATGGAGGAGGGGTCAACCTCCTCACATGAGAGGATACACTCATCATTGACTTGAGCAAAATGCTCTAAGTCCTCCTGGAGTACCTGTGGAGGCTCAACCTGCATAGGCTCGGATAAAGAAGAAGGGGGGTTAGGAAAGAAAAGAGAAGAATAACATAAATGATCTAAAATTGGGGGAGTGGTCCCGGTCTCACTCCCATCAGGATGGGAAAGTAAAATAATGTCAGCATCATCGACAATGCTGCAGGGCTCAGTAGGTTCACTAGTGACCTCCTCCACGATTTGGACTTCCTCCACCGGTGCTGAGGTAGAATCCTCATCACCTTGGAAAATATCCTCCTCCATAAGAATAGGCACAACACATAAATCACCTGCCTTATCCTGCGAAGCATCCTCAGTAATGTAGTCAGAGACAAATGTAGTAGTATGCACAATAGGAGGAGGAATAATGCTTGGATAAAGTCAAGCACCAATTCCTCACAAAGAATCGAATCCATACACGGTGATAAATGCACAGGGGAGATGGACTCAGCCGTGTCAGAGCCTAGATCAGCCACATCTCTGATGAACGTGTCTGCATCATTCCCTTTAAATCTTGAAGGTGATACAGCAACGTAATCAGAGGTGGAAGGTGTGCTGCCCGAGTTAGGAGTTGGAGCAATCCGGATATCCGGCTCGACATCCTCTTCTAATTGGCAAAGATATGCAGCACAATCCTTTAGGGCGCGATCTATGCTTTTACAAAACAAGCACTTTCTTGCTGTCTTCATTGGCACAACATGTGCTGAAGCTGCAAAGAAGAATGCCGGTAAAGGCTTAGGAGAATACCCATAGGACTTATGCGCACCATATGGGGTACCAGACGACGTCGGTGCTCCATATGCTGGGCCTTAAGTGCTAGGGCTATTATCTCCCTTTGGACATTTATCACTAGCATGAGATATATCTCCACACAAATGGTAACGAATATTAAATGAAGCCCACATTGTGTGAAGATAACAAGATTCAAAAGAAAAACACTATTGTGCAAAATACTACACCCAACAATAATTTACTAAGCAACCTATGTAAAACAAGAAAATGGAATACGAAGAAATAAAACAAAAGGATGCAATTTACAAATGGAAGGGCTTCTCTCTCAGATTCTCCCTCTCCAGAAAACTCATACATCTGTGTTCCCCGGCAATGGCGCCAAAAACTTGACACGCAAATCTAGCACATCGCTATAGGCGGTAGCGAGACTGCGGCACGAAACGACAGTGTACCGATCGTTCAAGTAATATAAAATGTGGGAGTGAATCCCCAAGTATCGAATCTCAAAGGAACACATTACGGTGGAGTTATCTATCGAGGAAGGACTTGAGATTGAAGTCCTTTCGAGCGGGTGGATTGCGGAAAAGGGGGTGATTTGGATTGTGGAAAATAAAAGCAAACAACTACTCAACTACTCGTATGCAGGCCTTGAGCACACTGCTTCGCTAGGCGGGATGGTAACTACGTAGTCCTTGAACGCACTACTTCGCAAGGGCAGATGGACGAGTAGGCATACAGAATGGAAGAGTAGTCTAGCGGAATGGAAGAGAAGGCTTGCGGAATGGGGAAGTAGGCTAGCGGAATGAAGTGGAGGGTGGAGTGGATTTAGTGGCGCACCTCAAATACACATATAAACAAGATAATTTCATAGAAATGAAATAAACATTACAAATTAAGGTTTATAGTGCACATCATCAATAACATGGAGATCTAGTTACATTCATCAAAACAAAAGGAAAGAGTGCAAGAGAATCGCCCACATCCGAAGCCTCATTGGGATTCATGGTAGGAATCGTCGGGTTGTCAATCCGCGTACTAGCTCGGTCCGCAACTATGTCTGGGGTAGAGGAGGTTTGTCACTTCCTCCCAATGGACCCGTCTTCTTCGTCTCACGACCCGATCTACTCCGGTGCGAAGCTTTCCTTGCTTAATGATGAGTATATGACAAGAATCCCCTCCTTGGAAGCTCTTGGATGATGGAGGCGGCCTAGGGCAAAGCCCTCATGGAAGGGTGGAAAAAAACGGATCTGGAGCTCTCCTTGCTGTGGAAATGGCGGAACTGAATCAGGGTCCTGAAAACCTAAAAATCACAGCTTAAATAGAAAAGTTTCAGAATTTTGTTCATGCACGACCGTGCGTTTTAGAAATGCACGACCGTGCGCGAACATAATAAAACATATAATTTTTTAGACAAAAGAGGGGCTCGTGCGTTTTACTCACGCACGATCAAAACCGACCGTGCGTTAAAAATGCACGACCAAATCCAGAATGTCATTTTTGGTCCATAAATGAACGCGCACGGTCGACGTAATCGTGCGTCAAGTAAACGCGCGACCGTGCGATTCATGCAGACATGAAATCTGGGCATAATGGATGATCTACCCACCTGCAAAGCACCAAATAAAAATCACACAGCTGGGAATACCCTTCCAGCTCAATCCAAATACACAAAAAGGGTTGGGGAGCACCATGTGCTTACGCCCAACAAACAAAGCGCACAATTGCACACCAAAATGGGCCAAAATGTGCACTTAGCATGGAATGAAGTATAGAGAACAAATAAGAGTGATTATGGATCTAATACGTAGTGCATTGACTATAATACCGACCCATATGAGTCCAAAAATGTGTATATAAATGGGACTCATCAGCTGCCTGAACGCAGTCACCTGGCCGCTTCTAACCGCGAAAAAGAAGCTGAAGAACTGAATATAAAACAGTCCGGCAAAGGCAAATTGCCTACCCATGCACCGCGGACTGATCCTTTATTGAAAGCTGAAATAAGCCAGAGAAAATTGCCTTATTGTTAACTGCAACCTCCTGCTACTACTCGACGTTGACGGCTACCGACATATCCTCTATGGTCTCCTCTGATCAAATCAGAAGCACAAGAAAGTCGCATAACCTGCGAACAAAGCAAATGCAAATATCAAACCACGCGAACAGAGAGGTTCTATCCGCAAAACAACTCGCGAGCTCTCACTTATAGTTTTGCCTTCTTTCTTCGAGTCGGGGGGTCCTATTTATAGTAGAGGTGAGGAGTGCGATCACCACCTACAGCGATAGGATAATCGCCCATAACAACAGCGGGTAGCACACAACTCATGTGCATTGCCGAGTTAAACCTACCGAACAGTTCGCCGACTCGATGACAAGCCGCACAGACTACTCGCAAAATCCCAACAACACCAGCAGTAACTACCAGACCGCCCGACCTCCGCGGTTTACCAGACTGCCCGGTCTGACCCCCAGACCGCTCGACCTCCACATACAATTCAAATTTCACACTCCTCCTTGAAGTGGGAAGTGGAAGTCAACCCAAGAAAACCTCGCAACCGAGTAAATTGTCCCTTCAACAGCGGCTTTGTGAAGATGTCAGCGACATTTTCCTCACTCCGCACATGCTCAACCATCAGAGATACCTCCAACACCTTTTCTCGAATGAAATGATGCTCAATCTCGATGTGCTTGGTCCGTGCGTGACAGATTGGATTATTAACCAGTTTGAGAGTACTCTCGTTGTAACTGTAACACCCCCATCCGTTCGGAAGCATAAATCAGAAGGTCCGGCCGGGGCCCCACGCCATATACTACAAAACAAACGGGAACGTCACTTAATTGAAATATCAAACGACTCTAAACAATGAACCTAACTCAGAGCATTCTATGCGGAAGCAAAAGAGAGAGACAAAATATATAAACCACCAAAAATCGAACCCGGGTATGTCCACTTCTATTAATAGGAATAAAAGGTTTTACACAACATCAGCGCGCAGGCCGGCCATACATGAAAAACAGAAGGAACATCAAAGGATTTCAAGGGCCGCAGCAGTGCAGGGGCTTCAGCCCGCTATGTTCCCGCTCGGTCCAGCACCTGTACAACAAGCCCACCAAAAACGGTGGCAAAACAGGGTAACGGTCAGCTAAAGCTGACCAAAATATAACGACCCCACCCCTTCAAGGGGGCGGCAGTTCTAACCATCCCTGCAAAACAGTCTCAGCAGCATATATATATATAAGAGTGCGACTAGCAAAGCCCACAATAGTTCATACATATGCAACAATCACAAACGTGGGAATGGCCTCCACGTCTCGTGCTCTCAGGCACTCTTTGGTGTACTCCGCCTTCCACCGCCATCCACTCTTGATGGCTTTGCCCTACGAAGCTAAAGTCGGTGGCCCGAATACCAGGGCACCCCCGTGCTTTAATTGTGAACATACCGTAGTGCGAGGACTCTTTCCCATTGCCTCCCGACATGCTGTACGAGACTCACTAATCAGGTGCTGCAATGGTGCGGTTTCAGGTTCGCCATATGCCCGTTGTTCACAGCTCTCGTTGTACAACATGAAGAGCGGGTATGGCGTCCCCTCAGCCCAGGTATTCTCAATTAGCCAGCTCTACGGGCCGCTAAGTCATCCACCAGGACACCCTCACGGGTCGGGCACAAAGGCCTTAGCTCCTCTCAACAGGTGGGCACAACAACATCACCAGAATTCAGTCTGGGAGCTACCGTTCGGCAATAACGCTAACGCCGACGGTAGTGAACAGAAACCCCATTTCTGTTTCTCACTTCGGGTGCTCCCCGGGGCACACCCCCAGGCATTGCTGCGCATGCAGTAGAACCCTCTAGTCCTACGAAGCAGGATATCGACACGGAGTTTTTCCCCGGCACGCATAATACCAAAAGCATCACCAATCCGGACGAACCGTCTCGGATGGGCTTCACACAGCGCGCCTACGCCCATTTCACGTATGGACTCTACATGTATGCAAGATTTGACGAGGATAACACGAATCGACCCGTCGGAGGCCACGACCTCACCCTTTTGGGTAGGGGGCCTCAACGATGCAAGGAACGGACTAGAACATGTCCAAACGAGGGTAAAGAGAATCGTTACCCTTAGGCGTCGCTTCTGAACCATGGAGCACGTGAGTTCTTCCTCGCACTTTGCCGTCCGAGCTCAAGCACCACGGCTACACCCAACCCAAGGGTCGGCCTTCCCCTAACCGGCGGAGGCCGGTACAAAGAGAGGAGAGAGAAGCTCGACTCCTCCTTGTCGACGGGAGAAAGGAGACGAAGGGGGAGCTAGGTCCTCCTTGCCCTAGGCGGCGACGGGAAGGGAAAGAGAGGGCCGTTCGGGCCTCCCTGCTCCAGGCGACGGTGAGAGAGAGGGGAGATCGGGGCTCGGGCTGCTCCTCCTTACTCTAGGCCGACGGGGAGAGAGGGATCGAGAGAGAGAGAAAGAGAGAGAGAAGAGATCAGGGGTTTCCCTCTTGCGGCTGCTCCAAAAGAACGAGAAAGAGAAATCGGGAGAGAGAGATCGGGAATGAGAGGGAGAGGGGGGGGGGGGGGGTATTGGGGTTTTATTAAAACCCTAACCCATCCCTGCTATCCGCACACCAACCCCCTATTCGCACCCCAATACTCTCCTTCTCCGCTCAAATTTGCGAAGCAGAATAAACAGGGCGCACGAGCATCGGCACACGGTCAGTGGTCGTGCGCGAAGCACCTCCACTGATCATGCGCGCTTACCGCAACAACACTCTGTTTTCTTGCGAATTAATGCACGATCGCTGGTCGTGCGCGAAGAGAGACAATGGTCGTGCGCGAAGGGCTGCTATGAAATTTCCAGCCTATTCCGAGCGCAGCACCACCTCTCCGCCTAATTCGCTGAACTACAATTTTTGGGGTGTTACAGTAACCACGTAGCAGAGTAGGACCTCATACCTCCTTATGGATGTCCTCCGCCAACCTCCTATGTCAGGCGGCTTCCAGAGCTGCCAAGGCAGAAGCCTTGTATTCTGCTTCAGTGGTAGAGTCGGACACTGAATCCTGCTTCTTGCTGCACCATGAAATAGTCGTCAATCCGCATACGAAAACATAACCAGAAGTCGACTTCTGATCGTCTGAGTCTCCCTCATAATCGGCATCCATGTATCCATACAAATAAAAGCTCGTGTCTCTCCCATAAAGGAGACCCATGTTCGAGGTCGACTTCACGTACTTTAGAATACTCTTTACCGCCACCAGATGAGGTTTCTGTTGTTTCGCCATATACCGACTTACCCTGCCAACTGCATAGTCAATATCCGACATGGTAATCGTTAAGTATATCAGACTCCCAACAAGAGCCCGAAACACCAACGGATCAGGAAGAATCCTCACCTCATCCCGCCAAAGTTTAGACCAACATCTAGTGGAGTAGAGTTACTCTTCCCATACTGCATGCCAAATCGCTTCACAATTCATTGTGGATAGCCCTTCTGGGAAACAAGCACATTGCTCTCTTTCGTCTCCACCTCGAGTCCAATGAAATGGTGGAGCTCAGCCATATCCTTCATCTCAAATCTGATAGCTAACTCAACACAAAGTCTAGCTACCTCCATCTCAGAATTTCTCGTGACAATCATATCGTCAACATATAACAACACCAAGACCTAAAGCTACCCCGTCTTCTTTACGAACAAGCTTGAATCAGAATCAAAAGCAAAGTATTCACAGAACTGGAGGTATTCTGCTATCTTGCCATACCACACACAAGGCGCCTGCTTCAAGTCATAAAGAGCCTTCTTGAGCTTACACACGTGTCTTGGGTAGACTTCAGAAACATTACCAGGTGGCTGATCCATGAAAATGTCCTTGTCAATCTCGCAGTAAAGGAAAGCATTCTTCACGTCGAGTTGCCAAATTTTCCATCCTTGGCAAGATGCCAATGCGATCACCACCCGAACTAAAGTCATATTAGCAACAGGGATGAAAGTTTCTTCATTATCCTACCCATACTTCTGAGAGAATCCTCGAGCTACAAGGCGAGCCTTGTATCGTTCAATGCTACCATCAGCCTTCTTCTTCAACTTGAAAACCCACTTGCAAGTCACTGGAGTAACACCCTCAACCTTAGGCACCAAGTCCTAAGTCTCATTCTTCCTGAGGGCAGCCATCTCTTCATCCATGGCTTATTCCCACTCCTTGACTCCAATGCCATTTTCAAAGCAAGATGGCTCTCTCTCATTCAGGGGACATGCGAAGAAACATGAGACGAAGCTCACCAAATTTCCCCCTGTATACCAATATGGTGGAATGATAGTCCTCTTGTACTTCCTCAAAGCTTTACTCTGAACCACCTCTTCGGCTACCTATTCTGGACTAGCTCTCTTTTCAGGCATACTTGGAGCGTCGCTCCCCCTGCTTCCAGAACCTGAAGCACCTGACCGAGAGCTAGATGCAACTGGAGCACCTGGAGAAACAGGCAACTCCACCAGAACCTCCTTAGTAGCTTCTTTAAGTCCACCATCTAACCTGCTTTCTTATAACTCAACAGAAGAGCTACCCTGGTATGATGTCAACTCATCAAATACCACATCCCTTGAGACCACAGGTCTCCATGTCTTGGGATACATGCATCTCCATCCCTTCTTCTGGTCATCATAACCAACGAAGACTAGCTTCCTTACTTTCGCATCTAGCTTCGTTCTGAGGTCATCAGGAACATGCACGTAGCAGGTAGATTCGAACACTCGAAGGTGTTCTACCGTAGGATTTATCTTAAACATCAACTCATAAGGGGTCTTCATGTTGATTGGACTAAGAGGCATCCGATTGATGACATAAGTTGCACAAGACATTCCCTCTGCTCAGAAGGACTTTGGAATACTCTTGGCTTGAAGACAACATTTGCAGGTCTCTGTTAGATGACGTATCTTCTGCTCTGCAACTTTGTTATGTTGTGGAGTGTGAGCACAAGAGAGCTCTCTCCGGATGCCATGCTTTCTGCAAAAGTTGAAGAACGCATTTGAGGTGAACACTCCTCCATTGTCGGTTCTACACTTCTTGATCTGCAGGTTAAGCTGACCTTCCACTAGCTCCTTGAACTCCACAATCTTCCTGAACGCCTCAGACTTCTCCTTCATAAAATATACCCAAGTATACCTAGTGAAGTCATCAATCAGGACCAGCATATACCTGCTACCTCCAATACTGGCAGTTGCAGAACGTTCAAACAGATCACCATGAATACACTCCAATGGTGTTTTGCGTCTACTTTGTGATTTGTCGAATGGAAGGCGATGAGCCTTACCATATTGACAACTTGCACAAACGTGACCTTCACCGAAAGATGACAAGCTAGGCAGACCTCTCACAAGGCCTCTCCCTACCATAGCCTTCAACTTATCCATCCCAACATGTCCAAGTCTTTCATGCCAGATAGCATCGCTATCATTAGTCCTCATCTTATCTGTTGAAACCAATTTCTCGGCCTCTTGTGGAGCTCGGGGCCCTCACCGAAATAGCAGGATTCCTCAGAGATGGTAGACCGAAAACTAGGAAGATGACTAAGACCTTAGCCACAGCGAGGAGGTCCCTCCACTAACCTGGAAGATCGCTGAGCGCTTCCCCTCCCAAGCCAAAGCTGAGACTCGGGCACCTTGGAGAGCTCTGGAAATGATAGCCAAGGAGAGCCTTAAGAGAGAGAAGCTGAAGTGAAGTCCTCTCCAAAGGTGCCCTTTAGGTCTTATCTATAGGTTTTCTGATCTGGCCTGCAAATAGCAGGATTCCGCCTTTTGATTTTACTAAACGCACCCCACTTTGGTCTGCCAACAGCCAAACTCTGCTGTTTGGAGGGGCTAACTACAGACCATCAGGGGCAAAGGAGTAACCCTACCAGGGATGAATTCGTCGAACGGGAAAATGAGTTCCTCGAACGGGCTTCGTCAAACGGGCTTCGTCGAATGGAGAACGGAATTCGTCGAACGCTGAGCTGGGTTCAACGATCCCGACAAATGCTCGGCGTTCGTCGAACGCACTTCGGCGTTCTGCCGAACTCTAAGACTTGGAAAGAATCCGAGTCGCTTGCCTTCTTGCGAACAGCCGGCGAGTGCCCGACTCACCAGCCTTCTTGTGAGCGGCCGGTGAGTACCCGACTCGCTCGCCTTCTTGCGGGCAGCCGGCGAGTACACGACTCGCCAGCCTTCTTGCGAGCAGCCGGTGAATACCCGACTCGCTCGCCTTCTTGCGAGCAGCCGGCAAGTACCCGGCTCGCTCGCCTTCTTGCGAGTTGACCTAGAAACTTGGGCTCGCAGGGATATGACTCGCGCGCCTTCCTGCAGATTCTTCCGCTGAGATAAGTGCTCGTCCCAGCGGATCCGCTGGGACGAGATAGAGATAGCCGCTGAGACAGACGTCAGACTGAGAAGCGATTTCGTCGAGCGGACTGTGGGGTTCGTCGACCGCTGAGGTAATTTGTTCGTCGAGCGCTGAGCTGAGGCGGGATCGTCGAGCGCCGCTATAATATAATTCGTCGATCACCATTCAACATTCGCAGAGCGCCGCTCGATGAATTCAGAGAATATGTAAATTTCATTCCTCTCTTATTTTCTGCCTATTAACATATATCCCTCCCGCATTACTTTTACTTGTTCGTTATTCCTCCCTCATTGTTCACCCACTAGGCGAATATCGGGGTTGTACACAATCCCCGCTCTTCGCGAGGCTCCTTATGCTCGCAAAGAATCATCCAACCCCTGGTATTCGCCGGTCCCTTGGTGACGTGGCGAGAATCTTTCGGTGGGCCCCATGCCCACCACTATAAATACCACCCTTCTCTACCGGCATTCATACTTTTCTGTTCTTCTCTCCCTTTTCTTACTCGCCGCGAGCCCCGACGTGATGTCGAAAAAAGACGAAATGTTGGCTCGCCTGAAGGCCTCGCAAGCGACCCAGAAGGGGAAGGCCGCCGTCATCGCCTCCTGGAATTCTTCGCGGCGCTCTCCGCCTCCGCCCTCCCTAAAACGGCAAAGGCCGTTCGGCGTAAGGCCGGCGGGGGTGGGTCTTCTTCTTCGCCGCACTCTCCCGATGACGGGCTCGCCTCGCAGGTATTACCACCAAGCTCGCTGGTTTGATGTTCTTTCCTTTCAAACTTACTTATCTTATTCGCAGAATGATCCTCCGGATGAGAGCACCTCGGGAAGGCCAATCACAGAGACCCACCTCCCTTCTACGGATGGAGCCGACGCTCTTCTCGTTGATGCGAGGGCCGTCGGCCGACGGGACTTGCCTTCGCAACGAGGTGAGTGATTTACCTTGTCTACCTTCACGTCTCTCGACTCGTCAAATCACACCTACTCTTTATGCAGTGTCCCCTCTCGCGGCCATAGAGGAACAAGTTCCTCCTCCGGCGGACTCGCCCACCCTGCCGAACCAGACTATCCTTACTCCTGGATTCGGCTTCCTGGGCCAAAGGAGCCCGGGAGGGACGTTGATTGCCGATCCCGGGCTTGGCTTTGGACCCGCGCTCGCTCCCGGTCTGGGTAAGGCCCTCACCCCTGCCTTTGTTGAAGCATTCTGAGGCCAGCTGGGCACCTCCCTCCAGCGGCCTAGTACTCAAATTCCTCCACTAGGTTAGACTGTCGCCATTGAGTGTTACTTTTCACCTTGTCGTTGATTCTTACTTCGCAGGTGATTCCGTGACACCGCTCTCCGAGTCGGAGTCTAGAGCATTGGAGATATATCCACCCCCTCGCCGAGTCAGGTCGCAGACTTTCTGGGGGACCCTAGCGATCCGGAGCGAATGAAGAGGCGGGTCACCGAGATATTCCAGAAGCATACCGCCCTGCTGAGGGATCTACACGAGCAGAATAGGCTGGATCGGCTCGCCAATGAGGAAAGGTTTTTCGCGATGGAGGATGCGAACACGCGTGTCCTCGCCGAGATACGGCCGACCGATCATGGCGATGCGACCTCCCCTGGGGTGTATATTGCCCGAATTGATGATTACATGCGGCTGACGAGCCAGGCGAACCGGTCACTTCGCGAGTATTACTACCCCTTGAGTCCCCCCTCTCTCTGGTGTCCGGGGTCACGGTCGCTGGAAGTGGCTGCGATATTAAGGATTCTTGCATTGCTCTTTATTGTTTTTCTTCCCCCTCCCCTTCGATGGGAGGGGTCGTGAATCATTTTTATAAGTCTGTAATAATGACACTTTGACTCGCTTGCGAGCCCCTACTTTCCCTGTTTATTATCTCTTCTTTCGCCTTGCCCGGCTCGCCCCTGTGTTGGTTTTGTTTGTGTTTCTATTACTCGCACTCGCGTACTGCCCCCGCTTTTTACTTTTTATTATTTAGCGCTAGCTCGCCAATGATTAATGGGAGAAAGTTTTGACAGGGTGCCGACTCGCCGGGAGTGAATAGGACCCCTAGAGGTGGAAGAGTACCGCGCGAATCCGCTATCCGCAGATACCGACGCTTCGGCTTCTTCCCTCCTTTTTCATTTCTATAAATAGTCGACCATTTTCCTTTCCAACCACCACATTTACTGTTACTCCTTCGTGCTCCCTCTCTTTCTGATTCTCTCGTAAACCTAGCTCGCTCTCACGGCTTTTACGATTTCGCGGATCCCAGACATCATGGTCGGCGAGACGGAGGCTAAGGGGCGGTCCAAGTGTTCCGGGGCCTTCCTCGATGGCCTTTTCTTCTGCGCCAACCTTACGAAGGAGGAGTACCAGGCTACCTCTGATCAGTACATTCACTCTGGGTTTGTGGCTCGCTGCCCTACCGAGAAGGATACCATCAGCGACCCGCATCCCGATGAGCTCGCCATCCCCATCGCCCATTTTGAAAACGGGTTGCGACTCCCACTTTGGCCGGAAGTGCGCCAAGTATGTTTATTTCTCAACTCTTACAGTCCTGACTCGCTTTGCGAATGCCGCTTAAACCTTGTTGACCTTTTCAGGTGCTCAAGTACTTCGGTGTTCTGCCGAGCCAGCTAACGTCGAACGCGATCGCCGTGGTGGTCGCGTTTGCCAGTTACCTCAGGGCGGAGAAGATCGAGTTTAGCCTGCTCGTCTTCCGCAAGGTCTTCTCATTTCGCGCGTACAAGTACGGGACGGCTCACATCGCGAGCCAGCATGTCACCGTCTGTGAGACGGTGAATAAGTCTCATTATTGGACGCAGAAGTTCGTCCTGGTGAAGGGTCCTTTCGGCAACGTCTCCTACACTCCCACCCAGCGAGACGAGGCCGCTTACTGCCCTCCGGCCTCGCTAGGGGGTTGTGATGCGGTCCTGTACCAATACCTCAAGGGAAAAAACTACGAGGTCGCCTTCCTCCGAGAGCGAGTGGACCTCTTGCCGCCTGTCCCCCCGGGAGAGGGTTTGACGCGCACTTGTCGACATCCTCACTCCCTTCTCCTTCGACTGTCTAACGCTCCCCATTATCTTTGCAGGAGAGCGTGAACTACCACTCAACCCTCCTCACGCGCCTCCTTCTTCCCTCACTTCTGGCTCGCTCGTGCGCGTGGCCGCCGAGGCCTGCCCCGACGTCCCGAGCTCCTCGTCGGGAAAGAAGCGCCCTCCTCCCCTACGCCGACCCTCCTCATAGGGGGCGGCGAAGAAGACCAAGAAGGCCCCCTCCGCTGCCAAGGCGAAGGAGGTCGTTGACCTATCCGAACCCGATCTCCCCCTCCTTACGCTGCGGGTCAGGAGCTCGCCAAAGAGGGTGGCGAGCTGGGGGAGATGGCCACCAAGCCCAAACCGATGAGCCACACTAACTTCGGGCTAGGTATGAAGCTTGCGGACGCAGTTGGCGAGCCGGTGCTCGCGTGGGACCCCGAGCAGAACAAGGTCATCTGCTCCTCTCTACTCCTTCCTGGGTAGAGGATGACAAAGCTGGGGGTGAGGTGTTCGCCCTCGCCTTCGGCCTCTATGGTCGCGAGGATGCCTCCCTCTTTCGGTCCTTTACGCTGAAGGGGGTCGTATATGAAGCTATGCGAGCCCAATTCCGGGCGATGGAGCTTACCCACATGGTGGGCCGCCGGTAATTTACAGCGGATAGGGAGATCAGGGAGCTTAACGTTGAGCTCCAGAAATCTGCGGATGAAGTCGCGGAGCTTAAGGGGAAGGAGGCCTTATCGGAGGGCCTCCTCGTCAGTCTTCAAGGCGGACTGGTAAGTAATGCCATGCGAAAGCCTTTTCCGGCTCAGCTCCGCTTTTCCTTTGCTAATCCACTTTTTGCAGGGCGCCGAGTCCGTCAGCCAGCTTCACGCGCGTATCGCTGACTTGGAGATGGAGAACACCTGCCTCAAGGCCCAGGTCCACGACCTGACCTCGGCGGTGCTTCCTCCCCTCCTCCACGAGCTGGGACTCGCGGTCAGTCACTAGAAGAGAAAGAAGCTGACCGCAAAAGGTCGATGGAGATCGTGGAGCTCGTCCTTGATACCCTCAAAGGGGCGGACATGATCGTCCCCGACGCCATGGAGTTCACTGCGGAAGAAGTCATCCTAGACTTGTTCGCGCCCATCTCCGAGGCTGAAGACCGCGATAACGACTAAAGAGCTGCCTGGCGAGCCGCCGTGATTTTTTGTCGTTAATAATGTAAAAAACCTTTTGTTTTTTCTGGCTAGACCGCCGTTGGACTATGATTTTTGTGAGGAATGAAAGGAAATACTTTGTCTATATTTCCCATATTATCATTTTACTTATTATCCGCATGTGATCTTTTCTTTCGTGCTCGCGTGATCCCAATTTTCTTATGTTCGTGTCTTTAGACTTTCGCTCGACGTTCGCGCCCGCATCTCTTTTATTGACAGCTTTTTCCTCGTTATGTTATATCTAGGTCGCTCTCGCCTACCTTTCTTCTGTGGCGACGTTGGGACTCAGGTTGTAGGACCTTATCCCCGTTTGGGACGCACCTCATTGGGGAGCCTTGCGGGAGGGATCTATATTAGCCTGCCTCGTTCGCACTCGCCTTCTGCGAGCTCTTACCGTTATCCACGGATCATCGCGAAAACGGGCCCTCCCCGGCTCGCCGTCTTTATTCGCTCCGCTAAAATTCGTGAGTGACTTTGCGAGCCGCCGACTCTATTGCCCTGCCACGATTGATTCTCGTATGCGAGCGGACCCTCGGTCTCGCCTCGCCCGGGTCTTGAGGTCGCTTGCGAGCCAAACCTCTTGTTATGCGTAACTTATTTACCTTCCCAAACCACTTCTAACTTTGCCAGCCTCTCCGGAGATCAACCTGACCCACCGTTTATGAGAGCCCGGCACCGGAATCGATCTGGGGCTTTCCAGCACCAATACTTGTTACCTTGCCAGCCTCTCTGGAGATCAACCTGAACCCCCCTTCTAGTGAGAGCCCGGGAGCCGAATCGATCTGGGGCATTCCAGCACCAATACTTGTTACCTTGCCAACTTCTCCAGAGATCAACCTGAACCCCCCGTCTAGTGAGAGCCCAGGAGCAGAATCGATCTGGGCATTCCAGTACCAATACTTGTTACCTTGCCAGCCTCTCCAGAGATCAACCTAAACCCCCCGTCTAGTGAGAGCCCGGGAGTGGAATCGATCTGGGGCATTCCAGCACCAATACTTGTTACCTTGCCAGCCTCTCCAGAGATCAACCTTAACCCCCCGTCTAGTGAGAGCCCGGGAGCAGAATTGATCAGGGGCATTCCAGCACCAATACTTGTTACCTTGCCAGCCTCTCCAGAGATCAACCTCAACCCCCCGTCTAGTGAGAGCCCGGGAGCGGAATCGATCTGGGGCATTCCAGCACCAAAACTTGTCACCTTGACAGCCTCTCCAGAGATAAACCTGAACCCCCCGTCTAGTGACAGCCCGGGAGCGGAATCGATCTGGGGCATTCCAGCACCAATACTTTTTACCTTGCCAGGATCTCCAGAGATCAACCTGAACCCCCGTCTAGTGAGATCCCGGGAGCGGAATCGATCAGGGGCATTCCAGCACCAAAACTTGTCACCTTGTCATCCTCTCCAGAGATCAACCTGAACCCCGCGTCTAGTGAGAGCCCGGGAGCGGAATCGATCTGGGGCATTCCAGCACCAAAACTTGTCACCTTTGTTATCTTCGCACAGTAGTTATAACCATCACACAAAGAAATACCACTCAACAAATGATATAGTAAGAAACTTTCAAGGGTAGAACCACTTCAGATCATCTCCACTTCTGGCTCGGCTGAGAGGTACCCCTTCCACATCCCGGAGGTGATACCCCCCCGACTTGAGCACTTCGCTTACAATGTATGGTCCCTCCCAGTTGGGATTAAGTTTACCCACCTTGGTTCCTCTTTCGGCCGCGTCGACCTTCTTCAGGACCAGATCTCCTTTCTGAAAGTGTTTTATTCGGATGTGCTTGTCAAAGTATCGGGCCATTCGTCATTTGATTTCCTCCTGCCTGATGGTGGCCAGGTCCCGAAGTTCCTCTACTAGATCCAGGGACAGTGAGAGGACCCAGCGCAACCAACTTCATCAAAAGCCCAGACTGTTGGTGAAGGCGCAACTTGATCTTTATATCAACGGAAAGGCGCTACGGGCCAAGTGAAGGAACGCTGGACCCAACAATCGCCCCCCCCCCCCCCCAGCGTCCAGCATGACCCGCATGCTCAGAGGTGCTCCACATGGCCCGCAAGCTCAGAGGTGTCTTGACACATAGCTCCGGCCGCCTGACCCGCCAGGACCCACACAGGTAGAGAGAATTTCAGGAATTATCAGCGCCCCTCGGTCTCGAACCCGCAACCCGCTTTGATACTAATTGAGAGGACCCAGTGCAACAAACTGCACCAAAAGCCCAGACTGTTGGTGAAGGCGCAACTTGATCTTTATATCAACGGAAAGGCGCTACGGGTCAAGTGAAGGAACGCTGGACCCAACAGACAGCCTCTGCTCTGCATCATTAGCTGCTAGCCATCCTTCATTTCCCTCACCCGCAGCGATCACCCTTGTGGTCTTCACTTCGAACTCTATGGGAAGGACTTCTTCGGATCCATGAGAAAGTTTGAACGGGGTCTCCCTGGTGGCGGTGTTTGGAGTAGTCCTCAGGGCCTAGAGGACGGATGGTAGCTGCTCCACCCAGTTCCCTCGAAGGTTCTCCACCTTCTTCTTTAGTAGGTTGACGATGTCCTTGTTTGGGTTAGGCTCCACCCCCGTCGGGGTTAGCAAGTGACCTAGGAATTTCCCTCGGCTAGCCCCAAAGACACACTTCAAGGGGTTGAGTTTCATCTTATACTTCCACAGGGTCCCAAACGTCTCCTCAAGGTCTCGGAGGTGAGACCCAAGGTCTCGGCTCTTTACCATGAGATCATCAACATAGACCTCTAAGTTTCTTCACCTCTGTTCGCGAAAGAACCTATCCATCATCCTTTGGTATGTGGCACCTGCATTCTTAAGCCTGAAGGGCATCATCTTATAATAGTAACATCCGTCCCTCGTGACGAAGGAGACATCTTTGATGTCCGGGGGGTGCATGCAAATTTGATGATAACCTGAAAAAGCATCTAAGAAAGACAGTACAGGGAAACCAACGGCTGAGTCAACCAGCGCGTCGATTCTAGGCAGAGGGTAGCAATCTTTCGGGCATGATTTATTAAGTAGATAAAAGTCGATACACATTCTCCACTTACCTCCTCCCTTCTTTACCATGACCACGTTGGAGACCCAGCCTGGATACTAGATCTCCGATACAAAACCTGCCTGCAGGAGCTTACCCACCTCCTATCGGATGGGTCCTTCCAGCTTGTCTGCAATGGCCCTCCTCTTTTGTCGGATGGAGCAGGTATAGGGGTCGAGGTTGAGGCGGTGGCAAGCCACATCCGCATCGATCCTGGGCATCTCTGCGGCTCTCCAAGAGAAGACATCCACATTCTTCTGCACGCAGGCTAGGATCTAGGCCTGCTCCTCCGAACTAAGCTCTCCGCTGATCCGGACCTTCTTTACCACCCCAAGCCGAGTGGTGACCTCAAGATCCACGACCTCCTCCATGGCCTCCAGCCTAGATTGCTCTCCCCAAGCACTTTCCTTCTCTCCGCCGCAAGAGAGCGCTTAGGTTCTCTCCTCCGTCTCTTCCTCCCCTACCATCATCAACTCCTCTGCCCCTCCTTCCCGGGCACCCTCTTCTTTCTCCTCTTCTTCTCATCCCTACACCCTGGGCCCCTCAGCGACCCCTTCCTGGGCATGAACTTCCTCTTTCTCCATCCTCTCCTCTTCTTCCTCCTCACCTCTGGCTTCTGCCGCTTCCTCCATCAATTTATCCCACTCCTCCGCTTCTCCCATCCAGGTGATGGTGTTGACAGCCGTCACATAGCACTGTCTCGCCACCTTGGGGTCTCCCCGGACCCGGACGTGGATTCCACCCGCATTGAACTTGAGACACTGGTGGAAGGTGGAAGGGACACACTGAAATGCGCTGATGAGAGGCCGTCCAAAGATGGCACTGTAGCTGCTCGGGGCATCCACTATCACGAAGCGGCAGTTCAGGGACTGCCCTCCGAGGGTCACATAGAGCCCCACTCCACCCTCTTACTCCTTCCTTTCTCCCAAAAAACCAAATAGGGGACCATCCGAGGCCAACACCCTCCTGGCCTCCACCTTCATTTCGTCAAACGCCTTCTTGAAGACGACGTTGACCGAACTCCCGTTATTGACTTGAATCCACGAGACGGTGAAGTTCTCGATGGCGGTCTGGATGACCAGCGCATCGCAGAACAGATCTTCATTACATGGCATGTCCTCTTGGGAGAAAGTAATTTTCTTTGCTGGGGGTGGAGCAGTGGATGTTGAGGCCATGCTCCGCCGATAGATGGTATGGAGGCTAGCCTTGCGGGTTTCCTCCACCCCAACCCCCCCATGGATCACCCTGATCCCTCCTCTACTCCGCACATCAACTCTGTCTTCACACCTTTCTTCCTCCTCCTCTCGAGGTTCGACCTCCTCGATTCTCACCGGTTGCTGTTGCCTTGGCGCGGGCACTCGGCCCCTTTTTGCTTCCAGGAATTATGGGCAGGTGGCCGTCGCGTGACCTTCCTCACCGTGGAAGTCACAATACGACAACGTCACCTCCCCTATTTCGCCCTCCGCCATCCTATTCCTCCTCCTTCTCCCTGCTCCTGCTTCTTCTCTAGCCTCTTCTCTTCTTCCTCTTCCTCCTCTTCCCCATCTGATCATCATGGCTTGCTGAGGTGGGGGAGGCATTTGCCTTGGACCCTGCCTCCATCCCAACTGGTGGGGTATTCCTTGACCTCCATAGAAGTTACCCCTTCCTGGGCCATAACCCCTTCCCTGACCTTGCATTCCTTCGTCACGCTGCCTCCACTCCCCCTCCGGGGCCCTGGGCTCTTCCCTTCTCCTTACTTCCTGCTGCCTGACCTCTGGCTCACTGAGCTTTGCCAGCCTCTTGGTAAGCTCTGGGTTGGCCTCCTCACTCTCAATCTCTTCCGCCACCCTCTCCATCAACTCCTCGTAGGAGATGGGGGCTTTCCTCTTCAAAGCCATTTTGAAGAAACTCTCCCTTAGCCCAACGGTGAAAGCGAGTTGGAGTGCGAACCCAGGCATCTCCTGAGTGACCAGTACCTCCTCCTGAAACCGGTCCGCGTAGCGAGCCAACTACTCCTTTGTTGGAGTTTCAGAGGTGATCTCAAAGTAATCGACAGTTAGTCTTACTTCCAACGCAATACGAGCCTATATGGTCGCACATAAAAGCGTTTGGAGAAGTTGGAGAAAGGATTGTGTTGGCCTTACTCATATTGGATATGAGTGGAGGACCAATCCTGTGACAGCTTGGAATTAAGTTGAGAATGTCTCAACGGGAAATCGTTTAAAGGGTTTAAACGAATGAGTATTTATTTGACAAATTCGGCTAGAGGGTTTAACCGAACTGCGTTAAATTCGGTTATAGGTTTTAACCGAATTATCTTGATTCGACTAATGAAATTCGGCTAATTGGATTAACCGAAATTATAACAGATTCGACTAAAGGGTTTAGCCGAATCATGTCAGTTCGACGAAAGGGTTTCGACGAAATGATATAGCCAAATTTGTATAGACGAATTCGTCGAAATGGTTTCGCCGAATTTGAGTCGAATTCGGTTATATTGACTAGTCGAATTCGGCGAAGGTAAATCTGGACAGAAATATTATGTTTTCCCTCTGGTCTGCGAATAGCCTGATTTATGCGTTTTAGTATAAAAGGGCAAGCGATTTTAGGTTTACCTTGACTTAATCCTTTTCGCGATTTTAGACGAGAACGGCCGACCGGAACTGTTCCGCGCGAGGGCATCTCGTTCTTCCCGTCCGCCGATCATTTTCTGCCGCCGCTAGTCGCCGCCGTCGGTCGCCGCCTCCCCTGGATCGGATCTAGTAGTCCGTGGGGACGTTGAGAGCTTCCTTCTCCGACCCAGTTCTTGTACGACAAGAAGCTAGGGTACTCCTTCGCTTGTGTGGACTTCTATAGAGGGATCGATCCATTTCGATTCTTGAAGAACTCAAAGGCAAATTTCGGATTTCTCTTTGGAGCACCATGGTTGAGTGTTGACTCAATCCCGCAAAGGTACCTTGTATTTCGCTTTGATTATTCTCTTGAATCATGTAAACCGCAAGATCCGTTAGTCTCTTTTGGGTTGTTCTTGTTTTTTTTCCAGTGCGCATATTCGATATGTCATCCCATTAGGGGTATAGAAAACCCAACATCCTTGGGCTCCTGCTTCACTTTGAAGAGAGACTCGACATCCTTCTTCCTTTTCTTTGAAGTTGAGAATCGCAAAAGGAAGCTTCGATGCAAGTCTTCAAAGGCGTAGATTGACCCAACTGGGAGTTGGTGGAACCAATCCCTGGCCTTCTCTTTAAGGGTGACGGCGAAGAGCCGACACTTGAAGGCATCTGGCATCGGCCTGATAGAGACCGAGTCCTCAAAAGACTGGAGGTGTTGGATAGGGTCATCCCTACCGTTGTAGTACACCCTGTCCCACTCCATGAACCCTGCCGGGACAGGTGCAGAACGAACCAGCTCGCAGAAGGGACTTCCCCCTCCTGCTATCCCTTCTCGCTCCACACGCCCCCCGAGCTCCCTCGCCCGACCTGGGCTCGCGGGGACTGCGCTCGCGAGAGTGACGCTCGCCTGAACCACCCCCACTATTGCTGCATCCTCCAGGAGCGTGCTTTCCCGCGCCGCGCTCGCTAGCATAGAGCTCGCCGGGCTGGCGAACAGTACTCACCCCTCTAGGTCTTGCACTGACCCTCCGGCGACTTCCTTTCCGGCCCATCCCCCCGGGGCATTCACGCCAACCGCTGCTGGAGGAGGGGTCGCATGAGGCGCTGGGGTCGCAAAATCACTTCGCAGCGCCGCGACAGTGAGTCCGAAGGTGTCGAGCACCTCCCTCCTGAAATCCACGATCATCCTCGACGTCACCACCTGTGGTGACTCGCTGAACTCCTCACCTTGATCCTCGCCTCCTGCCATATCTTCTCCTTGGAACTTTCTTGGACCAGCCGCACTCCACGCTCACCGCACCAAAATGTTGAAAACGATTTCTCGTCCACTTGTAGAGCTCGGGGCCCTCACCGAAATGAGGGGAAGCTAGCCCTTACTGATCCTCAGAGAAGGTAGACCAAAAACTAGGAAGAAGACTAAGACCTTAGCCACAGCAAGGAGGTCCCTCCACTAACCCGGAAGATCGTTGAGCGCTTCCCCTCCCAAGCCAAAGCTGAGACTCAGGCACCTTGGAGAGCTCTGGAAATGCTAGGCAAGGAGAGCCTTAGGAGAGAGAAGATGAAGTGAAGTCCTCTCCAAAGGTGCCCTTTAGGTCTTATTTATAGGTTTTCTGATCTGGCCTGCAAATAGCAGGATTCCGCCTTTTGATTTTACTATATGCACCCCACTTTGGTCTGCCAATAGCCAAACTCCGTTGTTTGGAGGGGCTACCTGCAGACCATCAGGGGCAAAGGAGTAACCCTACCAGGGGTGAATTCGTCGAACGGGAAAACGAGTTCGTCGAACGGGCTCTGTCGAACGAGCTTCGTCGAACGGAGAACGGAATTCGTCGAACGTTGAGCTGGGTTCAATGATCCCGACAAATGCTCGACGTTCGTCGAACGCACTTCGGCATTCTGCCGAACTCTAAGACTTGGAAAGAATCCGAGTCGCTTGCCTTCTTGCGAACAGCCGGCGAGTGCCCGGCTCGTCAGCCTTCTTGCGAGCGGCCGGTGAGTACCCGACTCGCTCGCCTTCTTGCGGGCAGTCGGCGAGTACACGACTCGCCAGCCTTCTTGCGAGCAGCCGATGAATACCCGACTCGCTCGCATTCTTGCGAGCAGCCGGCGAGTACCCAGCTCGCTCGCCTTCTTGCGAGTTGACCTCGAAACTTGGGCTCGTAGGGATATGACTCGCGCGCCTTCCTACGGATTCTTCCGCTGAGATAAGTGCTCGTCCCAGTGGATCCGCTGGGACGAGATAGAGATAGCCGCTGAGACCGCCGTCAGACTGAGAAGCGAATTCGTCGAACGGACTGCGGGGTAATCTGTTCGTCGACCGCTGAGCTGAGGCGGGATCGTCGAGCACCGCTATAATATAATTCGTCGATCGACGTTCGACATTCGCAGAGAGCCTTTTCGACGAATTCGGAGAATATGTAAATTTCATTCCTCTCTTATTTTCTACCTATTAACATATATCCCTCCCGCATTACTTTTACTTTTTCGTTATTCCTCCCTCTTTGTTCACCCACTAGGTGAATATCGGGGTTGTACATTATCAATATAGGAACTTGTAGATAACACATACAAGTCCTTCACCCGTCTTCCAACATGAGTGACTTCAGCCTTCACCACTGACACATTCCGAAGAAACTTCACTTCTGTTGGACCAAACACAACGTGATAGCCAACATCAACAGCGTTGGTCACCGAGAAGAGGTTTTTCTTCATCCCCGGAACATGATAGACACTCTTCAACGTGAGTGGACCTCTATCTCCGTTTAAAGAAACTACACCATCCTTCTCAACTGCATGTATAGTATCATCAGCAGTAATGATATCATCATTACCTAAGTATGCCTACAAAGAATAGAACTTGGACTCTTCCCCGGTGAGGTGATGACCACACCCAGAATCCACTATCCAATCATCTTGATAGTTGATAAAAGTCATAACCCGAACAAAAGTGCCCATCATAAAAGAACCATCACCCCAACTACCATTAGCATTGGAACCAACCTCCTCCTTTCTTGCAGCATGCCATGGCTGAATATTGACTCTGCAGTCTCTCTTGTAGTGACCAGGCTTGTTGCACCTGAAGCATCTTGGTCCTTCCTTCTTCTTCCCATCATGCTTAGGAGCATTGCTCCTCTCCTGCTGATATGAATTATATGGACCATCATCTCCAGATGTCTTCTTTTTCTTGTCCCAATGCTTCTTCTTTCCAGAATAGAGAACCTCACTTTCTCCCCCGGAGACAGCCATCCCTGCCATCTGCTTAGCCAAACGCTCTTGCGAAGAAAACAAGTTTTCCAACTCCAGCAACGATGGCTGATTGGCCCAGCCTTGAACAGAAGTAACAAAGGCCACATACTCCCTCCGCAAACCGTGGATTATGTGCCTCTTTAGCTTCGCTTCTGAGATAGGCTCATCCAGGTCCAATGCCGATATTTCTGCACATAGGTTCTTCATCTTCAGGAAGAACATTGATATGGACAAGTCACCTTGAGTGGCCTTAGACAACTCATTCTCCAAGAACTGTAGTCGAGCTACATTCTTCTTATTGAACAAGCCATCCAAGGCTGTCCAAATCTCAGCAGCTGATTGACATCCAACGATGTGATCAAACAATTCCGATGAGATAACCCGCTTGAGAGTAAACTCCGCCTTAACATTAGTTATCCTCCAAGCTCTCACCAAATGAGCATTCTCACTATCAGCAACCACTTCTTGAGTTTCTTGTCAACCAACAACCTCCCGGAGGTCCTCGCCCAAAAGATAGCTCTCCATGCAAGACTTCCACCTCTTTAAGTTAGTCTGCATAAGGAGTTCATTACCAAGACCTCTTGTTATTCCTCCTTCCATTGCTATCCAACTGATAACTTGCGCTTTCAGAAATCCAAGCAAGATAACTGCGGCTGAATCACTGCTTAAACCTCTGTCCCTCTGATACCATGTTGAAATTCCTCAGATACTATGTTAAAAATTCTAAGAAGTGGAAAACGAGAACTAGGTCGCAGGAACACTTCAACCATACCAAGCACGAGAAACCAGAAACAATGAAGAAACACAAAAAATCTTGTACTAAGTATCTTCTGTACATTGTGAGGTATACATGGCGAGATATGATTTACCAGCACACCTAATAAGGAGAAATAAAAAAAACTATAAGAAGCTGGCGGTTACCAATTGAACCCGCCAAGCTGCCCGGCTAACAAAGCTGTCAGCAAAAACCGCCAAGTCGCCAACCCGCAACACAACACGTGGACTACCCGTTATTCTAATGCTCACTCTGTTTCCCAAGCAAGGCTTCCTGACTACAGTTACCTGGCCGCTTCTAACCGTGAACAAGCTACTGAAGAACAGAATAGAAAATAGTCTGACAAATGCAAACCGCCAACCTGCCGCGGACCGATCCTTTATTGAAAGCTGAAAACGAGCCAAAGAAAATTGCCTTGTTGCTAACTGCAACCTCCTGCTGCTACTCACCGCTGACGTCTACCGACTTATCCGCTACGGTCTCCTCTGATCAAATCAGAACTACAAGCAAGCCGCACAACCTACTAACAAAGCAAATCCAAATCTCAAATTACGCGAACAGAGAGGTTCTATTCACACAACAACTCGCGTGCTCTCACTTATAGTTCTTGCCTTCTTTCTTTGAGCCGGGGTGTCCTATTTATAGTAGAGGCGAGGAGTGTGGTCACCACCTACAACGATAGGATAACCGCCCATAACAACAGTGGGTAGCACACAACTCGGGCGCATTGCCGAGTTAAACCTGCCAAACAGTTCGCCGACTCTATGACAAGTCGCGCAGACTACTCGCAAAATCCCAACAACACCAGCAGTAACTGCAAATTCGCCCGACCACCATGGTTTACTAGACTTCCCAGTCTGACGCCCAGACCGCTCGACCTCCACATACACTTCAAATTTCAACACTCGTACTGTTACGGGTTGGAGGGTGTGCATCGACTACCAAAAATTAAATAACGCCACCAGAAAAGACCACTTCCTGCTACCGTTCATCAATCAAATTCTGGAGCATCTCTTAGGTCATCCTTTTTATTATTTTCTCGATGGTCTCTCGGGATTTTTCCAAATCCCTATTTCGCCCGAAGACCAGGAGAAAACAACTTTTACATGCCCTTTTGACACCTTCGCATATCAAAGGATGTCATGTGGCCTTTGCAACACGCCAGCTGCATTCCAAATATGTAATATGGCGATATTTGGCGAGCTCATAGAAGACATCATGGAAGTCTTTATGGATGACTTCTCCATTTTCGAAAACTCTTTTAAAAACTATTTGAAAAATTTAGATAGAGTCCTCGAGCGGTGTGAATTTAGTTTTAAACTGGGAAAATGCAACTTTATGGTTCGAGAAGGTTTAGTCCTCGGCCATAAGATTTCTTCCACGTGGATGGAGGTCGATAAGGCCAAAGTCGCAATAATTGAACAACTTCCAGCACCCTCAAATGTAAAATCTATTCGAAATTTTCTAGGCCATCTGGGTTTCTACCAGCGGTTTATTTAAGATTTTTCCAAAATAACGAATCAACTAACCCTCCTCTTGGAGAAGGATTCTCCATTCATTTTTGATAGCGAATGCGTAGAATCATTCAATTTTATAAAAAACAACTTATAAATTCTCCCATTCTGGTGGCGCCAGATTGGTCCCTTCCATTTGAAATAATGTGTGGTACGAGCGATATCGCAGTAGTAGCCATACTAGGCCAACACGTTAATAAATATTTCCATCCCATCTATTACGCTTCTCCCACGCTCACAGCCGTACATGCTAACTACACTACAACGAAAAAGGAACTTCTCGCCGTCGTCTTTGCCTTCGATAAGTTCAGGCCCTATGCCACACTTTTAAAAGTAATTATTTTCTCCGATCACTCCGCCCTCAAATATCTTTTGGACAAAGTAGATGCCAAGCCCCACTTGCTTCGATGGATCCACCTTTTGCAGGAATTTGACTTAGAGATCCGTGAAAAGAAAGGGGCTGAAAATTTGGCAGTCGGCCACCTCTCGCGTTAGAACAACCCATCGCAGAAGTGCTCGTCGAACCTGAAATAGATGATAGATTTCGTGAGGAGCACCTCTTAACTATAAATAATACAAAAACTTCTTCCACCCCTTGGTTCGCAGACTACGCCAACTATCTAGTTCCGCGGGTCATCCCAAAAGATTTTTAGACCAAGGAAAAGAAGAAATTCATTTCTGATTTGAAAAACTACTTTTGGTAGGACCCCTTTCTTTTTCGCGTCTGCGCGGACCAAGTCATGCAGAGATGTATTTCAAGCGAGGAGGGTGCGCAAATTTTGCGACACTGCCATGAGGGGTCAGACGGGGGCATTATCAAGTCAACCGAACAGCGAGGAAAGCGTTAGAGGCGTGCTTTTATTGGCCCACTCTCTTTTAAGATGCTCACAATTATGTGAGTAAATGTGATAGCTGTTAGCAGTCGGGTAACATCTCTCGTCGAGACGAGATGCACCAAAACCTTTTTCTCGAATATGAAATCTTCGACTTATGGGGCATAGATTTTGTAGGCCCCCTTACCTTCTTCTATTAATAATCGCTATATTTTAGTGGCGGTCGACTACGTATCTAGGTGGGCGGAAGCGCAAGCTCTCCCACCAACGATGCGAGAGTCGTCGTCCATTTTTTCAAAAAATTATTTTCTCGCTTCGGCACGCCCCACGTAATAGTTAGTGATAGGGGTACGCACTTCTGCAATGCCCAATTTATAAAAAAATTCTAAATACGGCGCTACGCACAAGCTCGCCGCCGCCTATCACCACCAAATAAGCGGCCAAGTCAAGGTAGTGAATCACGAGATTAAAGGCATTTTGGAAAAAACCGTTTCAATAAATACAAAAGATTGGTCCATAAAACATGACGATGCACTGTGGGCGTATCGTATGACTTACAAGACCAATATCGGTTTAACTCCATATCGATTAGCCTACGACAAAGAGTGACATTTCCCGGTAGAATTAGAGCACCGCTGTAACACCCTCCCTATTACATAGCATATAACAGTAGGTCCGACCGGGACCCCACGCCATATGAAATGAACAGAAGATAGCGGTACTAAAATTAGCATTTAACAGTTAAAGATATAACTATCTCAGCACAGAGTCGCATAACGGAAGCATATGTTTCATTTACTTAAAACCAATTATAACATGTCCACATCTCTAATAGGAATGAAATACATAAACTGTTATGTACATTGTTTGTTTACATCATAAAGGTGGGTTCTAGACATCGGCACGCAGGCCGGCCACACATGAACAAAAGGTAAACAAAAGCTATGGCCTTCAAGGGCCAGCACAACACATCAGCAGGGTTTCAGCCCGCTATCTCCCGCTAGTCTCACCGGGACCTGTATAAGCAAATCCACCAAGTGGTGGGAAAACAAGTAACCGGTCAGCTTTAGCTGACAAAGATTTATAACGACCCCACCCCAAACTCGGGGCGGCGGTGCTCCTTCCCTGCAAGTAAGAGTCAGCAACATATATATATATATGCAAAAAACACCAACGGAGGCATACCAAGCCACCCGCTTTGTGCTCTCAAGGCACACTTTGGCATACTCCCTGAGTTACGCCCTCACGCTAAGTCCTATTTTAACTTAGACAAGCAATTTGAGCTAGTCCGTACACATGAAGTTACGGCACTCTTCCATAGCCCGGTGCACCGAGGGGCGACCTCTTCACCACCACTATGGGAGGGTTCAGATCAGCTAGGCCTGTGCTCAAACATCGCGACACACTATGCGATACGGGTAAGCTTCACCTAATACCCATCACTTAAAGCTGGGCTTTGCAAATTCCACAGCTTCTTCTGCTACATATTCAGTCCCCAGGACTTTATGTAGCACGGAAACACACAATCAGTGTGCTGGGCGCTACCGCCGGCGCTAACGCTAGCGCCCGGCGCTAGCAACAGAACCCAGTTCTGCCCGGCACTGGTAACAGAAGTCAGTTCTGCTACCTCTGGGAAAACACCTCCAGATAACAACACTAGTAGCCCACCTGGAGCTACCGCCGACGCTATCGCTAGCCCCCGGCGCTAGTAACAGAACTTAGTTCTGCTACGAAACTTCGCGTACTGCCTGGGAAATACTTCCAGGTCATTTTTCTGTACAACACAATACACAAGACCCGAACCACAGCATGTACACGGAGTTTTCTCCGGCACTTTACACGCAAGAAACATCACCAATCCGGCTCAGTCTGTCCAGATGGGCTTCACACAGCATGCCTATGCCCGTACAACCGTTCCAGGCTCTATATGCAAGTTATGGGGGAATCACTTCAACCCACCGGAAGATCCGATCTACTAATTAGTAGAAGTCTTCCAAAACATGGAAATCAAAGGACGCGCATGTCCAAAGACTAGGGAGGAGAATCGTTACCCTAGTTGGTCATTTTGGCGCCATAGAACTGAGAGGGAAATGGCTGGAATCCGCAGTGGCACACGCACGCAGACGCTTCTTCACAAATCCATCCTAGCACGACGAAAACTCAACTCCAAAGGATCTCCTTCCCTGGTCCCAGCTCTCTGCTCTCAGAACTGCAATGGCTCTCAGAGAAAATGAGCTGAAGAGTCAGATTTTGAGGTATATAAGAATTTCCCGCTACCGCCGGTGCTAGTGGCTAGCGCTGGCGCTAGCGACAAAGTCGGTACCGCTCTACCGCTTAAGGACTTTGCGAGGAATACTACTGCTAGCGCTACCGCCGGCACTAGCACTAGCGCCTGGCGCTATCGACATCTCGCCGTCTCGACGCCTCGATGTCTCGACGGGCGTGCTACCGCCGGCGCTAGCACTAGCGACGGCGCTAGCTCCTTAGCTTCAGCACACCTCTAAATTCTTTGCACTTAGAACATGGGGTCTTACAATTCTTCCCCTCTTAAAAGAATTTCTTCCCAAAATTTTAATAGTGCAAATAACAACAAGATACACAAATAAATAATTCGGGGAACAATTCGTACCTTAACGGAACAATTCGGGGAACTCATCACACATGGTTTGCTCACGCTCCCATGAAAGATCCTCACGACCGCAATTGTTCCAGCGGACCTTGACCATCTTGATCAGTTTATTCCGCAATTGCTTAACATCAGTGTCTTCGATGCATATAGGCGATTTGTAACACCCTCCCTGTTACATAGCATATAACAGTAGGTCCGGCCGGGACCCCACGCCATATGAAATGAATAGAAGAGAGCGGTACTAAAATTAGCATTTAACAGTTAAAGATATAACTATCTCTGCACAGAGTTGCATAACGGAAGCATATGTTTCGTTTACATAAAACCAGTTATAACATGTCCACATCTCTAATAGGAATGAAATACATAAACTATTATGTACATTTTTTGTTTATATCATAAAGGTGGCTTCCCGACATCGGCACGCAGGCTGGCCACAAATGAACAAAAGGTAAACAAAAGCTATGGCCTTCAAGGGCCAGCACAGCACAGCAGCAGGGGCTTCAACCCGCTATCTCCCGCTAGTCTCACCGGGACCTGTATAAGCAAATCCACCAAGTGGTCGGAAAATAAGTAACCGGCCAGCTTTAGCTGACCAAGATTTATAACGACCCCACCCCAAACTCGGGGCGGCGGTGCTCCTTCCCTGTAAGTAAGAGTCAGCAGCATATATATATATATATATCCGCAAACAACACCAACGGAGGCATACCAAGCCACCCGCTTTGTGCTCTCAAAGCACACTTTGGCATACTCCCTGAGTTACGCCCTCACGCTAAGTCCTATTTCAACTTAGACAAGCAATTTGAGCTAGTCCGTACACACGAAGTTACGACACTCTTCCATAGACCGGTGCACCGAGGGGCGACCTCTTCACCACCACTATGGGAGGGTTCGGATCAGCTAGGCCCGTGCTCAAACATCGCGACTCACTATGCGATACGGGTAAGCTTCACCTAATACCCATCACTTAAAGCTGGGCTTTGCAAATTCCACAGCTTCTCCTGCTACATATTCAGCCCCCAGGACTTTAGGTAGCACGGAAACACACAATCAGTGTGCTGGGCGCTACCATCGGCGCTAGCAACAGAACCCAGTTCTGCCCGGCACTGGTAACAGAAGTCAGTTCTGCTACCTCTGGGAAAACACCTCCAGATAACAACACTAGTAGCCCACCTGGAGCTACCGCCGGCGCTATCGCTAGCGCCCGACGCTAGTAACAGAACTTAAATCTGCTATGAAACTTCGGGTACTGCCTGGGAAATACTTCCAGGTCCTTTTTCTTTACAACACAATACACAAGACCCAAACCACATCATGTACACGGAGTTTTCTCTAGCACTTTACACGCAAGAAACATCACCAATCTGGATCAGTCTGTCCAGATGGGCTTCACACAGCATGCCTATGCCCGTACTACCGTTCCAGGCTCTATATGCAAGTTATGGGGGAATCACTTCAACTCACCGGAAGATCCGATCTACTAATTAGTAGAAGTCTTCCAAAACATGGAAATCAAAGGACGCGCATGTCCAAAGACTAGGGAGGAGAATCGTTACCCTAGTTGGTCGTTTTGGCGCCATAGAACTGAGAGGGAAATGGATGGAATCTGCAGTGGCACATGCACGCAGGCGCTTCTTCACAAATCCCTCCTAGCACGACGAAAACTCAACTCCAAAGGATCTCCTTCCCTGCTCCCAGCTCTCTGCCCTCAGAACTGCAATGGCTCTCAGAGAAAATGAGCTGAAGAGTCAGATCTTGAGGTATATAATAATTTCCCGCTACCGCCGGCGCTAGTGGCTAGCACTGGCGCTAGCGACAAAGTCGGTACCGCTCTACCGCTTAAGGACTTTGCGAGGAATACTACCGCTAGCGCTAGCGCTACCGCCAATGCTAGCACTAGCGCTTGGCGCTATCGACATCTCGCCGTCTCGACGCCTCGATGTCTCGACGGCCGCGCTACCGCCGACGCTAGCACTAGCGCCGGCGCTAGCTCCTTAGCTTCAGCACACCTCTAAATTATTTGCACTTAGAACATGGGGTCTTACAACCACGTCTTTTGGGCTCTAAAAGTTTTAAACTTTGATTCGAACTTAGCCTCTGAGAGAAGAAAATTTCACTTAAATAAACTCGATGAATGGCGTGCGAACACTTATGAGAGTAATAAATTTTATAAGGAGTGCTCTAAGTTTTACCATGATCGAAAAATAAAATTTCCAAAAACTTTTGCGCCGGGTGATCTTGTCCTTCTTTATAACTCACGCCTCAAGATTTTTCCCGGTATGTTAAAAGCTCGTTGGTCTAGCCCCTTTCAAGTTAAAGAGATTTGACCATATGGGACAGTTCTTATCTCTCACCCGGAAAAAGGCTTCTTTAAAGTCAATGGGCACCGTTTAAAACTTTATCTTGCGGGCGATCCAGTGGATAAAATATCGAATCCTTAACCCTCCCCAACTTATAATCTACCCACGCTAGGTTAGTCAAGTTACGCGACGGTAAACAAAGCGCTAATGGGAGACACCCCATATCTATCTAAATATTGTTTTATGCTTCGTTTCTTTTGCTTGTTTTTGCAGGGTTCATTGCGACCTCGCCAACCTTAATTCAGGGAAGCCTTTTTGCTCCCCCTTCTTCCTTTTTGTATAAATTGCATTTTCATTTTCCTTTGCTAGCTTCTTCATACTTAAATTACAATATTGGGGATAATGTTGGGTGTAAGTATGGGGGTGTTTTACTGTTTTCATTGAAACAAACAAAAAAATATTTCAAAAAAATAATTTATTTCATAATGAAAAACTTGAAAATAAAAATAAAAAACCTCGTGTAAATTTCATCTTACTTAGTAGTCGCAAAATTTTACAAAAAACCTAATGTAAATTTTACAAAACACCAAAAATACCAAAAACAACTTTAATTCGTAGTCGAAAAATTTCATCTTGCTTACTTCTCCATTTTATCTTTCTCACTTCATGTAAATATAAACTTGAAAAACCTCCAAAAATTTACTTCTGCATTTTATCTTCTTACTTCATGTAAATATAAACTTGAAAAAAAAATCCAAAAACAACCTCCAAAAAATTACTTCTGCATTCTATCTTTCTTACTTCTTGTAAATATAAAAAAAATTACTTCTGCATTTTATCTTTCTTACATGTAAATATAAACTTGAAAAAAAATCCCCAAAAAATATACAAAACATCAAAATTTCTAAAAACATCTTTATTTCAAGCATGCAAAAATCTAAAATACAAAAACAAAAAAATTGCAAAATCCTAAAACTTTTCAAAAAATATATCTATATAATATATTTAGTAGTAGAAAAAACATAACACCAAAAAATTAATAAAACCCTACTTTACTTTTATTCTTAAAGCATTTAGTTTCGAGAATATCTATTCGTGAATTTTCATAATCGTTAGTTTACTAATCGTTTGTTTATCTAAGATTGATAGATTTAAATGTTTGGGGTAAAGTTTTAAAGAATATCTTGTGTTTTTATTTTAAATAGAGGCTTTGTTTTCAAGCACTGCTTCTAATTTATCTAAAATAGAGGCATGTGTATTATGTTAGCAGAACAACCTTATACCTCAATTATCTCTACTTTATGTCTTTAGAAATCTAGGAATATTCAAATTACTAAGATTATTTTCAAACTTTTTTTTATTATTTTAGAATTTCTCTTGAAAACCCCTGCACCCATATAGCATGGCATGAAAAATAGAAGAAGAAAAAGATCTTATGTCAATGGGAATAAGACATCATTCTGTAAACATAGGCACCCAATATTCTTCATTCCAATCTTTCTTGAGATGAACCCATTTATTCTTCATTTGCATTCAATCGTAGTTTTTTTGGGTGCGTTGTTTAAAAACCAAGATCAAGTTTTTCCAACTATCCGTGTTGAAGTGAGTGGTAGGTCGATTACCCAACCCGATTTCTTTAATGTAAAGATCATAGAAGATCATGACTTCGTTTGACTCCAAACTCGCTGAAATTCCACCCTTCTTAGCTTTACCCATTGTACTATAAACTCAAACATAACAGTTAAACTAATTGTTCTATAGTAAAAGAAGAACAAGTATGAATATGTATCAAATTAGAGAATGTATCATCAACAAAAAACACACACACATCCATAAAACAAAAGAAAACAGTTTCCCCTCATAAAGGAGGGGTGAGAGGATAAAATTCATCACCCATAATTCAAGTGCTCTTCTTTCTGCCAAAGCTTTTTACCCCCTTTTTCCTTAGCCAATTTATTGTACCTAGACTTAATTCAAAAAATCTTTCGAGAGCATAATTAGTAACTTGTACCATTTCCTTCACATTTCCTTAAAACAAAGGTTCTTATAATTCCGATCTAATCTCATTTACTAATGATTGCAAATTTGCTTGTTATTCTGTTAATCAAGAAGTCTTTTGGCTAAGACATTTCTCCCTACTTAAATCATTTGCATAATTTAGGACTTAACTCTTTATACTCCAGATATTTATTTTTCAGTCTCTTTTGATTAAATAACACGATAGCCAAAAATTAGAACGTATGTTAATCCCGTATGGATCTCTATTACTTTTGCTCTAGAATAGCAAAAGCTTAAGTATGGGGGTATTTGATAAATAGTAAAATATACAAATTTTTAGTATAGTCTTTAGTATAATTTTAAGTAATATTGTAAATATTTTTTGTAAATTAATGAATAAATTGCCCGTATTTACTATTTCTTTAGTAATTTAGCTTTATTTCTGTTTTTCAGCATTTTGGTATTTTTTTGTTAGGTCACGCCCTCGGTCACGCCCGTGACCAAGGGCGTGTAATCTTAAAATCCCAATTTCTAGCTCTCATCGGTTTTTAGGTGAAATCTCGACGGATTGATCAAATCATGCCCAAGGTCACGCCCGTGACCTTGAGTCACGCCAGTGACCAAGAGCGTGTCAGCTTAAAGTACCAAATTCTAGCCTTCTCAGTGGTTTTCGCCTCAATGTCTTGACGGAACAAAGAAGTCAAGCCCGTGTCAAAATTTTGCATGCAATTGTTCCCCCAATCTGCGAGCAGGACACGCCCTAAAGTCAAGACCCACATGTTGCTGACGTCTGCCGCCCAAATTCACATTCGTGACACTTCAAGTCACGCCCGTGACACTTCAAGTCACGCCCGTGACACTTCAAGTCATGCCCGTGTGTGGCCATTTTCTCTGGCAAACACTTCTAGAAGGCGGCTGAAGCAATCTCTATAGCACTTGCAAAAACCACACCCTCGGTCACAAGCGTGACCGAGGGCGTGTAATCTTAAAATTTTCCCTATAAATAGAGGTGCTGGGCTGAAGCTTAGAATCACAAAAATTGAGTGTGTTTTAGTTTTTTCTTGAGTAGTTTTGAGTATATGTGAGTTATTTTATGCAATTTTCCTATTTAAGTTTTTATTTCTTTGTAATTTTCTCTCTCCTGGTGTAGTTGGAATGTTTATTTTGGGAATAAAATAGTTTGTTTTCTCATTTCGATCTTCTTTTCCTTATGTCAAGAGGGTGTGAGTGTATGCGTCAAATTTTTCTTTTCTTTTAATTTTGTTGGTGTGCATGTATTGTTTTTATTTTTGCTTTCTTTTAATTTTTCTTTTCTTTTTATTCATCTTACTGTAGAGTGTGTGAGTGTATGAGATTAATTTTTACATTTTTTTCTTTTCAAAGTAGAGTGCGTGTGTGTATGAGATAGAATTTTCCTTTTTTGTAACTTAGCTTTTAATTCAAAGTAGAGTGTGTGTGTGTGTGTGTGTGTGTGTGTGTGTGTGTGTGTATGAGAATACATTTTTTGCTTTCTTTTATTTCAGTTTTTCATTTCAAAGTAGAGTGCGTGTGTTTATGAGAATAGCTTTTTCCACTTTTTTTGTAACTTAGTTTTAATTTAAAGTAGAGTGGATGAGTGTGATTTATTACTTGTCTTTTAAATTACTGTAGAGTGTGTGAGTTTTTTATTTAGTGTGTAGAGTGTGTGAGTTCATAATTTAGTGTGTTTTTATTTTTTTCTTTCTTATAATTATTGCTAAATATACTTTTATTTCGCTTAAAATATTATCATGCATTTTATAATCAATAATGTCATCCCCATTCCGATGAGTGGCTAATATTCTTTTGCCTATGAAGTCGAAGAACATTGAGACAAATAAATGGTTTAATAAAAATAGAATATCACTTTCTAAAATCAATTAACGAGCTTAAGGTTTACCTGAGAAAAACGTTGAGTGGAACCATATAATCGATGAATGGTTCTCATTTCCATTTCCGTACACTAGTTAGCCGAGATGATTGAGTGTATGGATTGATCGCTCACGGGTAAGGAGAAATGTGCATTACCCTCGAGAGAGTATGAGGTAAGTCTCCCAAATTGGAAGAAATATCTAATAGCGGGGTTCACAACATAAAGCGAGTATTAAGGAGATTCGATTAACGAACGAGAGTTCGGTCGAATATTCTTAATCCTAGGTGGGCATACCCTCGAGAGAGGTGCATTTATACTTATGGAACCTCCACAGCCAAGCCGTTCTAATGTTTTGAAAAATCAGATCTTTTACTTCTAAAAAAAGGCTATTTTCATCTCAAGGTAATTCGACATCGGGCGTTATCTTCATCATCGTTTAAAACTCTAGTTATACATATAGTATCACTATCTAAATATTAAAAACCAAATTAAAAACTTTTTCCGATAAAATAATAGTTTGCTCCTTATAAGTAAGAATAATCAACACGATCCGTGGAAATATACGACCTTGATATTTTCTAAAACAAAATATCGTGTACTATACGCGATAAGGTATACTTGCCTTTATCGAAGATTAGTTTGGATAAATTAAGCAAAAACTTTAAAAACTAAAAACCAAAATCCAAAGTTAATCATTGGGGATCCCAGCTTTCTGAGCCCGATTTCTTCTCCAATGTTGGGGCTTTTCTCCTCTCCACCCTAGGAAGCTAATGCTCTCGTCGAAATGGGTTGAGGGGTGTGTATATGGGGCTGCCATTGTGGGAGGGGTTGGCCAAGCCTTGTAAGCTCCTCCTTGGCTCCATATGGCATCTGGTCGGCCTGGGAATTACTGGGAATTACTCCCTGAGTTTTCCGCATCCCTTTGATTTGAGAATTATAAATCCTACTTGTATTTGATCTTATTTGTCATTGTGTTTTTAGCATGAAGGTTTGAACAAATATGACAATAGTATGCTGCTATTGGTCTGGACTTGCTCTCAAGATGAAAAAAAAGGAAGAGAGCTAACGTCCGGCGTTAACTCTTAACATTGGCGTTAACTTTTGTTCCCGCCAAGATGCAAAAAGAATGGATGGAAGCAGCTGTGATTAATGGAGCACTTTGTGAATGATTTGGCTTAACGCCTGGCATTAGAGTCAACGCTAGTGTTAAGGTTTCCTAAAATGAAGGTTTCCAAAGTTGCAGATCCTCCTTCCTAATTTGAAGTTCCGAGCCATCAAGTTACTTCTATACTGAGTCAGCGCCCGGTGTTAAGTCTTAAAGCCGGTGTTAGCTTCCAGTCCTATAAAAAGGTGGATTTTGTCTTCTCCAATGATGAATTGATTAGAGCCCTATTCCAGCACTTCAGAAACTCTGAGAGGGCCGTATTTCCAGACCAACACATCTCCCATTCAATTTCAAAAGGAGGAATCAAAGGAGGCTTGGATCAACACGCTAACTCAACGCGAAGAACACACACTTGGACTTCAACGATCTTCAGCGATTCTTCGGCATCTCCTTCAGATTACCTCATAGGGAGTTTCATATTTATGTTTTGTATTTGTATTTTTATTTTATCGTTATAATCGTGGAAGTAAATTTGCCTCATGTTGGCGACTAGGTCTGGTTAGGACTTACGGAGGAGTTCGCCTCGTGTTGGCGACTAGGTATAGGGAGTAGATCTAGGGGGTGCTCGAGGCCTTTCTGGGGATAGAAGGGCTAGAGCGGCTTGAGGCCGTACCTGGGGAGAGATCGGCTAAAGCCAACCGGTTCGTGGGGATACGAGTTGGTATAGAAAACCAAAAGAGAGTTTACTTTATCGCCTACGATTTCTAGTGTCAAAAGAAATCAAATTTTGTAATCTTATATTTCAAGTTAATAAAATCATGTCTTTCATTTATATTACTTGATCTCTTCTTTTTATGAGGTTTTATCTTTAATTAAATCTCTTATCATTTCAAGTATTTTAAAATATAACAAAAGTTTTAAATCCCTTATTCACCCCCCCTCTAAGGGCGCCTCAAGATCCAACAAGTGGTATCAGAGCCAGGTTATTCCAAATCGTCTTAACAAACCGTGAATAATGCCATCTCTTGATCATTATCTCGCTTCTACTAGTGCGGAAAATTTTAATATAAATGAAAAAGTATTATCACCACCTTTATTTATGGGCAAAAATTATAAAGGGTGGAAAATATTAATGAAAAATTTTCTTAAAGCTTTAGATGAAGAAATTTGGAATATTACTATTGAAAAGCCACCTAGCGTACTAACTAGAAACGAAATTATTTTAAATGCAAAATCTATAAATAGTCTATTTTGTGTGTTAGATCAAAATATTTTCAAACTTATTTATAATTTGCCCACCGCATATGAAATTTGGAATTTTCTTGAAAGAACTTATGATTCTCCTTCTATAGGTATAGAACAAATGCAAGACTTGGAGAACATACAAGTTTGCACGGATGTTCAAGAAAACTTGGTCCCCTTTGGATACCTAAATCTCATATTCATTAGGTATCATACAAATGCACGAAGTAGAAATAATTTAATATCATCAACTCTACTTCATGATATGCTTAAACTTCTTTTTTGTTTATTTTTTTTACCATCATGCTATGGTCACTTTGTATAACATGTGAAATGACTTTCACACATTAAGCCACAAATTCATTAATGAACCAAAGTGAATGAAATTGAATAAAAGTCATATCATCTCTCAAGTGACTTATATATCCTTTTAAATTTTTTTAAATATACTACCTTTACAAGTCTTATATCATCGTTATAAATTAAATGCTAAAGTTTCTTTTTATATTATGACGACTAATAAAATAATTGTCTAAAAAGGGGATTTAAAGGAAAATTAGGGGTCTTAGGCTAAATGTATAAAATGCACAAGAGGCTGATTATTTATTTAATATCCTTGTGTCATTTGATTGCATCTAATGTGTTTAATCATAATCCTGAAAAATCGGAATTGAAAAATCGCAAAAATCATATGTTTTTAAACAAAAACCAAAATCAAATTTACAAAATTATGCGAGATTTTGACCCAAACTTCAAACGATCATAACTTTTGATCCACTTGTCAGAATCTCGCTCACTATAGCTTTTTCGAACGAGGTCGAGAAGATCTATGCAATGGAAAATGATCTTTGATCGTTTGAGTTCATTTCGACCCTCAAAATAGCCAAAATTCAACTTTGTTTAGAAGTTATCTCATTTTTTCCTTTTTCGGCAATTTTTATGTCAAATGATTGTACATCACATGCTCCTAAGTACCATTCCAATGACCTTAGAATAAACCTCATACTTATTGAAAATAACTCAAAAGATTAAATCACATCATTCTAGGTCTATGAACAGTTAGGTTGAAGCTCCATGTCGAATATATGCAAATTTATTATATGCTTGTAATCTTCACATAATATTGCACCTTGTTATCATAACTTTTCATCTAGCATCATCACTCACTATAAAATGTCTATGCTAGTTATATCATGCCATGTTATGCGAAAGAAAAATAGAACAATGAAAGTTTGAAAGTTAAGAAAATTATATATATATATTGTGGTTAACAATAAAAAATTAAAAGTGAAAATTTACAAAAACTTTTCAAAATAACCAAAACTATTTTCTCATTATATTCATTATTCACCTTACAATCCTTGTCTATGATATTTTGAAAAGGTTGAATATGAATGGTTTTACATACTTCACCTACCTCATTATGAATAATTAATCATGAGTACCTAAATTTCAATGTGATAAATTATTGATCATGAAAAATCAAAAGATCTTATTGCTTTCAACATATTGTTTGTGATCATTATTAGTATATGATTCTCTTATGTTTTGCATGTATTTCATTTATATGTCTAAAATTGAAATACTATTGTTGATTACATGCAACATTATATCAAAATCATCATTCTAGCATTATCATCTAATAAATATTATCATTCATGCTAACTATCAAATAATGACAAAATCAATTCATCTTAAAGTAGAACAAGTAAAAGTTAAAATTCATAATAACTATGTTGCTTTAAAATATAATTAGAAATCAATCTATCATAAAAAGCCATTGTTTATAAATTGATTCCATAGGAAAAAATGCTTAGGATGTCCATGATCATTCAGCCACATTATGTGTCTCACAATATTGAGGGCGAAGGATTGTATGCATTAGAAGACCTAACCTCTAAGTCATGTCTTGTCCTTAACCGGGGAGGGTTCTAGTGGGGCCTTGCGAGGCATTGGGGGGGGAAAGAGTGCTAGGTTGAGAGTTCTCTAGTGTGCACATATGGGATTAACACCCCAACCTACGACATGTGTGCAACTCCTCATGCCCATCCATCACTTAGTACGGGGCTAATGTGTAGGCATATAGTTAGGGTATTATAATTTAGGACATTCCTACATCTTATATATTTCATACATTCTTTATGATTATTTTTTTATGCATTCTTGGGTTGATTGAACATGCTTCTCTTGTGTTTTGCATATTTTATCATTTTTGAGCTTTAATGATATTGTAAAACACAAATATTTGAAAACCAATAAAAATATAAAAACCATTTTTGAACAAATAAAACATGCTTAAATAGCCTTCTAATCATTTCCAAATTCTATGAAATTTATACACTAAGAAGGCCTATACACATACTATCTATGCCAAAGAAAATGTTTTTTAAAAATCTCAAAAATAGTGTTCTGTTTGGGCGTTAAGAAGTTAACGGCAGGCGTTAGCTCCTTTTGCCAAATTTAAATTATGTTTTCTCTACACTACTTTTAGTACATTTTTAATGATTTTTCTCTGTTTATTTTTCTCCGATTTGAAATTATTTTGTTATTAATTTGGTTGTTTTTATTCCAAAATACAAAAAAAATTCAAATAAATCAAAATAATCAAAAATATGGTTTTGTTATTTGTTTTGCTTTAAATTTTTACAAAACTATGGTTTGACTATAAGATTTCACAAGAGCAAACTTCTTAGTTATTTTGTTTCAAATGGTCCAAATTGATTAGGCATACACTTAAAGATTATGTTCAATGTCTAATTTTAATTTCAAATTTCCTAAACATTGTTTTATCTTCATGCCTTGACCTTAATCTGATTATGTGCAATGAAATAGTCTATAGAAAATTGTGTATAATTGCCTAGCATGCCTCTAAGTATGAGTAATGTTTTTATGCTAATCAATGATTCATACACTCACTATTTTGGTAATCTACATGTGTTAATAATCTTAGTCCTGCATGATTGTGTAGTGTAAAAGTTTTTAACATATTAAGTTGTATGTCTAAATTACCTACACCGTCTTTCAAAAATAAATTTCTTGCACACATAGATGTGTTATTTCAAAATTGTAAATGTTTGCAATAACAAGTGAATTCAGAGACCTTTGGCCCAAAACTACAAAAATATGAAATAAAATGCCAAAGATAACTCCACCAAGCACTACTCACCCTCCTGATAAGTCTTAATGAGCATTGTGAGGTTGAGCACCTTAGAAATAATTGCAAAGTGTCTTGTGCAAACATATTCTTTTTATCACTTCTATTTGTACACTGGATCACTCAAAATAAAAATAATTTTTTTTTATAAAAATGCTTATGTGATCCCCCAAGCAATACTTCGCTCCCTGATAAGTCTTAATGAGCATTGTGTGGGCGAATCACCTTGGTAGTTGTACTTATGTTATGTGCTTTGAAATTATATTCTAGATATGATGTGTGAAAGTAATAATAAGATTACATTCTTAATGTTGTTGTTGTTGTTACTATTTCATTACATATGTCATATGTTTTGATTATTTCACTTGTATACTTTTATCAAAACACTTTATGCACACATCATTGATTTCCATAAAGCTTCTACTCATGAGAATTGGATCCTAATGCAAAATTAAATAATTCTCTAAAAACTTAAGTAAACGCACTAGATTGCAATGCATGAATTCTACAATGTTTTCTTTACTTGAAATACAAATTGGTCATATTGTAGCTATTATCTTTTTGAATATGTTAAATCATGCTTGCCTATCTACTCTAAAAAAATTTTAGAACTTTGCTCAAATTTGAAGAGTCTAGATTTATTGTTGAAATGGTCAAACTATTACAAAAATATAAATCTTAATAACTTTGTTTTATCTTTCCACATTCCTATTTGACTATGTGGTGTTTACCATGTGTTCTCATGCTTATTTCTAAGGACTTGTCTTTCACTTGTACTTGTTAAACAATATTGCATCTCTCAACAAGTAATATTCTTCATAAAATTTAATTTGAAAAGCAAGTGGTAGAATTCCTTTTGTAAAATCATGGAATGTTGTTCTTTCACGCATATCATATATTTTTCCGTTGTGCTACTCTCTCCCTTAGCTCGATCATGACTTACTTTATGTTTACACAAAACTCTTCATCCTCTCTTAGTTATGTCCCAACTTTTTTCTTCTTTATTCTAGTTTTGTTTCACTCCACACTCTTTCGCTAATAACAAAAAGGGGAGAATAAAATGATAAATCAAAATGATTAAAGGAGTAGCATTCACTAGATTAAGGGGGAGCATAAATCTATTCTATGGGTGCATATACTAAGGGGAGCACATATGTAGGGGAGCATAATTTTAATGAACTATAACTCTTATTACTATCTCTATGATTGCTTAGTATCATATATCCTTCTAAAAACACATACTTATATATGAATCTGATTTATCTCTATTGGATTTATTATTATCAAAAGGGGGGATTGTTGGAACATGGTTTTCCATGTCCCTTTGATTTGAGAATAACAAATCCTACTTGTATTTGATCTTGTTTGCCATTGTGTTTTTAGCCTGTAGGTTTGAACAAATATGACACTAGGATGCTTCTATTGGTCAGGACTTGCTCTCAAGAAGAAAATAAAGGAAGAGAGTTAATTCCTGGCGTTAACTTTTTTCCCGCCAAGATGCAAAAAGAATGGAGGGAAGCAGCCGTAATTGATGGAGCACTTTAGGAATGATTTGGCTTAACACCAGGCGTTAGAGTCAACGCCAACGTTAAGGTTTCCTAAAATGAAGTTTTCCAAAGTTGCAGAATCTCCTTCCTAATCTGAAGATCCGAGCCATCAAGTTATTTCTATACTGAGTCAATGCCCGACGTTAAGTCTTAACGCCGGCGTTAGCTTCCAGTCCTATAAAAAGGTGGATTCCATCTTCTCCAATGATGAATTGATTAGAGCCCTATTCCAGCACTTCAGAAACTCTGAGAGGGCCGTATTTATAGACCAACACATCTCCCACTCAATTTCAAAAGGAGGAATCGAAGGAGGCTTGGACCAACACGCTAACTCAATGCGAAGAATGCACGCTTGGACTTCAATGATCTTCAACGATTCTTTGACATCTCCTTCAGATTACCTCATAGGGAGTTTCATATTTGTCTTTTGCATTTGTATTTTTATTTTATTGTTATATTCGTGGATGTAAATTCGCCTCATGTTGGCGACTAGGTCTAGGTAGTAGATCTAGGAGGTGCTCGAGGCCTTTCTGGGGATAGAAGGGCTAGAGCGGCTTGAGGCCGTATCTGGGGAGAGATCGGATAAAGCCAACTGGTTCAAGGGAATACGAGTCGATATAGAAAACAAAAAGAGATTTTACTTCATCACCTACGATTTCTAGCGTCATAAGAAATCAAAATTTTTAATCTTATATTTCAAGTTAATAAAATCATGTCTTTCATTTATATTACTTGATCTCCTCTTTTTGTGAGGTTTTATCATTAATTAAATCTCTTATCATTTCAAGTATTTTAAAATATAACAAAAGTTTTAAAACCCTTATTCACCCCCCCCCCTCTAAGGGCGCCTTAAGATCCAACAAAATTGAGGGTCATTTGGCACTCATGCCCCAAATCCCTCATTTTTGTCTCTTTTGATTTGGGGTAATCCCAAATGAGCCCTAATCACTTCTCTTAAATCCCAATTTTAGGGACCATCTGATATTAGGCATTATGGGCTTGCTCTTAGGCCCATGCATTTGGGCTAACCCAAGTTGGATTAAGCTTTGAGCTCAATTGACATAACTTGAGCAAATTGGGACTTTTGAGTTTGGGCTTGACCTAAGCTCACCCCAAACAATGTGGCTAGCCTACATTGGTGCCTTAGACCCTATGGACCTATTCTAAGGGGAATTAAGTCATGGTGGGGTCATATGGGCTTATTTGCACATAATTGCTTATATGGGCAATTTGGGCATTTTGGTGATTTTTCCCTAGTCCTCCAAACTTGAATGTACAACTTGGTTCATTTATGTCTCATATACTCCCCTTAGAGTTTAGGAAGGGTTGTTCTAGGTCAATTTGGCCAATTGAGGTCCAATTGAACCATATAGGGCAAAATTGTAATTTGGGGCAATTTGGTAATTTTTCCTAATTTCCCAAAATTGATTTGTCCCAAGTGTTCAATGTGGACCCATTAGACTCCCTTAGTGATCTTGGAGTATTAGCGGTGATCAATTTGATCACTTATGACCAATTGAATGTCAAATTAGGGGAATTAGATCATTTTGGTCAACTTGGGGCTTTTTGGTAATTGGCCAATTTCCCAAAAAATTGGCTAATTCAAATAGGTCCATTTTGTCTAAATAGTCCACCCTAGTGTTTAGGAAGGATGTGGGGTGGTCAATTTCATTTTTAAGGTTAGATACCAAGACTTAAGCCTTGGAGTTAAGTTTGGCTATTTGCACACCAAAGTGATCTTCACTTATTCACCTTGGTTCTTAGGGACATTTTGGTCTCTTAGAGCAAAGTCTTGCCGTATCATGACAAAATGCATCTTAGGAGTCTAGTTGTCCTGGGGATGTTACAAATCCCAATAAATGAAGAAATAATTTCGTCCCCAAAATTGAAGTTAGGGCTTTGGAGTTAGAGGTCTAATATACCTGTAAGGTATTTGTAATCCAAAATCTAGACTCGTATTCTGAGATAATAATAGTTTTATAGCTTGTGCAACATTGGTCCTCATTTTTGTTAATCTCAGGCCAAGCTCAAATATTGCTCGAGACCTATCACTTACGGATCGAAAGTCGGCTAAGATGATACCAGTTTGTAAGACCCTCTTTTTTTGCATTCACTTCCAGGTCTTACTTCCCAGAACCGCCGTCTTGCGGTGGCACCAACTCACGAATTGGTCGCCACCATAATACACTGATTCTGCTGGATAATTAACATCATCCAAACCAACCACAATTCATAGTAACAGAAGAGTTAATCCACAAATCACACACACACACACAATATATATATTATATAAAGTAAAACTTTTAGGACCTTTTTGAAGCCAAAATAAGACCAAACTGTTGGGTCCAGCGTTCCTTCACTTAACCCGTAGCACCTTTTCGTTGATATAAAGATCAAGTTGCGCCTTCACCAACAGTCCGGGCTTTTGGTGCAGTTGGTTGCGCTGGGTCCTCTCAATTGGTATCAAAGCAGGTTGCGGGTTCGAGACCGGGGGGGGGATGATAATTCCTGGAGGGTCAGGCGGCTGGAGTTATGTGTCAAGCCACCTCTGAGCTTGCGGGCCATGTGGAGCACCTCTGAGCTTGCGGGTCGTGCAGGACGCTGGGGGGGGGGGGGGGGGGGGATTGCTGGGTCCAGCGTTCCTTCACTTGACCCGTAGCGCCTTTCCATTGATATAAAGATCAAGTTGCGCCTTCACCAACAGTCCGAGATTTTGGTGCAGTTGGTTGCGCTGGGTCCTCTCACAATCATTGAATCTCCGCCATCTGATCTGATCTATCAGGTCTACAAATAGCCAAAAAAAATCTAAACATCTCCTTCCCAAAACAATCCTGATGCCAGCTTCCCTCTCCCCATTTCTGTACGCCCCACAACCGTTTCCCTTCCCCTCCGCCGCCGGAGCCACCGCCGGCCTGACCGGAGATCGCTGGCGAGGTCGCCAGACCCCGGCAAACTCGGCGGGGTTTGTCCGGCGGCGCTCCGGCAGGGCCACCATCGCTGGTGGCCCTGCCGGAGCGCTGCCGGACCAACCCCGCCGAGTTCGCCGGGGTCTGGCGACCTCGCCGGCGACCTCCGGTCAGACCGGCGGTGGCTCCGACGGCGACGGAGGGAATATGGGGTGCGGCGGAGGTTTTTTTTTAAAACCCGTAAAATTTTTATTATATATATAGATATATATATGTATAATATATAGATGTATAATATATAAATTATTAAAAAATAATCAGAAATATATATATATTATATACATAAATTATATCTGAATTATATATATATATAAATATATAAAAAAGAATCAAAAATATTTAAAAAAAATCAAAAAAATTTAAAAATGAAGAAATGAAAAAAAAATCTATAAAGTGAGTGCGTGTCGGGGGCGGGCGAAGCCCGCCGAGAGTTGGCCGGGAGAAGCCCGCTGGGAGGTGGGCAGGGTACTGTCGCGCGGGGCACGGGGGGCCCCCCGTGCACTGTCACTCGTATATATATATATGATAATACAATAGTCCACGACGAGAAAGTACTAAAATAGATCAGGGCCTAAGCCTAGTACATCAATTCCTCACTACAAGTCTCTCATGCTCATGCGGAAGTCTCAAAATCATCTACACTCGCATCTACTGTGGCTACTGCTGGTACGGGCTGCTGCATCCTGTCACGCTCTCTTGCCATGGTCTCTTATATGGGGTCCTGCTGCTCCGGCATAATAACTCCTTAAATGATATGGTCCACTGGTCGTTAGTGAAAAGACTAAGCCAAATTCCACATCCCCTCCCTCGGTGACATCTAGGCACCGGGCGGGAGGAAGAAGCGGAGGACAACAAGGGGAAATCAATAAGCAGGTGACAGTGGGGCTAGCTAGCATAGTATAGACCAATAAGACTATAGTCTAGCAGTTCTACTATACAGACTATATAAAGAGTGCAATAGACAAGAAAAAGCTATAATAGTAGTAACAAGGAGCAACGAGCAGTCCATAGCATTCACAGTAATATAAGTAATAAATGCAGTGCATATATAGAGAAGCAGCTACAAAATATCACTAACTTATAAGAATGCCCATACAAACTTATAAGTTAGGGGATCTGGCACTAAGGTAAACTCATCGTATAAAAGAGCCCATACTAATTTATACTATGAGGTCTTGTTTATGAAATGATGTTATGTTATGTTGTGCAATGCAATGATGCAACTCACCCACCCGACTCTGTACGTACAGACCTTTTGATAGTACCCTCTGTTCGAGTGTGTCAACTCAGGTACCCGATTGATGCAAACAGGGCAGTGGATCGGGCTTGTCCACTTCTAGGCTTATGCCACACTGCTCCCAGCCTATACCTTACGTTCGCCCCTAAGAACATACAGGGTATCCACATGCTATCTGGTAAGCACAACCTTTATCTCGTAAAGGCAAACATGAATAGTGGATCAGGTCCTCCACTCCAAGGCCAGTATGACACCTCCTAGCCTAGACCTTACGTATGCCCCTAAGAACACACAGGGTATCCGCGTACTACTAGATACGACAATGCCTCTAAGTGAAACACAGAGCCTACCGTTCACAGCACTAACCCGTCCTTCTAATATACCGAGCCTACTGCTCGCAGGACTTAACCCGTCCATCTAATATATCGAGCCTACCGCTCGCAGGACTTAACCTATCCTTCTAATATACTAAGCCTACCGCTCGCAGGACTTAACCCGTCCATCTAGTATACCGAGTCTACCGTTCGCAGGACTTAACCTATCCTTCTAATATACCGAGCCTACCATGTTGGACATGTGTGTCACATCCCTTTGTTTGAGAATAACAAATTCCATTTTGTATTTGATCTTTCTTGTCGTGTGTTTATAATGTGCAGGAACTATAAGTGCAATACTCCACAGGTAGAAAGCAGCTGAAATCAATTTTCTGAAAGAAACACCACCGCCAGCGCTAGGGATACCGCCTGGTGCTAGCGGTACCGCCAGCACTAGCTCAAGTTCGTGGACACAATGCCACGCCCCGACGATTTCGTAATCGCTTCTACACGAACGCTACCGCAGGCGCTATCTCCAAGTTCTATATATTGACGCCTTCTCTCTCGTTTTGGTTAGATATCCAAGAGAGATTACTTGTGCCAAAATTCAAGAGCTGTTACTCTGCCGAAAGTTCATCTCCCACTCAAAGCCAAAGAAGATTTCTGGAGAAGGAAGCCGTCACGCTGCATCTGAAGAATGATGGCTTCAACCTCGCTTATGCTACAACGATCCTTCATCCTCATCTTCAAAAATCTCATAGAGGGAGTTTTTGTTATTTGCTTTATTTCATTATTGTAAATTTTTGTAGTAAAATCGCCTTGTGTTGGCGACTAGGTCCTTGCACGGCTTAGGGGGTAAGTCATCGCATGAGTTGGCGACTAGGTTTAGGAGATTAGATCTAGGGAGTGCTCGAGGCCATATCTGGTGTTAGGATTGGCTAGAGCGGCTTGGGGCCATATTCGGGGAAGGATAGGCTAAAGCCATTCGGTTTGTGGGGATACAAGTCGGTATAGAAAAGGAAAACATATTTACACTTGTACGCCTCCGATTTCTAGCGATATTGAAATCAAATTTATGTAAACACTTTTATATAATACAATCATGTCTCTATTTGGGTTTACTTGAATTCTTTCATTTGGCGTAAATTTTATTATTGCAAATTACTTTTTGCTAAATTGTTATTTTGCTCTCATTTATTCCAAAACAATTTAGTAATTTCCTTTAAATTATAAAAAAAAATTATATTCCCTTATTCACCCCCCCCCCCCCCCTCTAAGGGCGCCTATCGATCCAATAAGTGGTATCAGAGCATGTTATTCCAAATGGTTTAAAAACCAGGAATAATGGCGTCTTATGATCTCGCTTTTTCGGAGGGACGGGGAATTAGTAGACCTCCACTATTTACTGGGTCAGATTATAAATATTAGAAAAATAGGATGAGATGTTTTCTTATGACCCTAGATATTGAGATATGAAATATGGTAGAAGAGGAATACTATCCTCCTACAATTGTAGTTGGAGAAGTAACATTAGAAAAACCTAAGGATGATGATAGGGATAAACTTAAATGCAAAAATAACGCCAAGGCCATGAATGCTTTATTTTGTGCGTTAGATAGAAATGAATTTAATAGAATTTCCGCATGTACTACTACATATGATATTTGGAATCATTTGAAAATTACTCATGAAGGTACATCGCAGGTTAAAGACTCAAAGTTTTTCCAACTTGAGTCAGAATATGAAATGTTCCGGATGGATGAAAGTGAAGATGTTGATGCCATGTACACGCGCTTCACCAAGATCGTCAATGCCTCCAAAGTTCTTGGAAAGACCTTCTCCAACGGCGACGTGGTCCGAAAGATTCTTCGATCCCTTCCTCCAAAATTCAATCCAAAGGTGACGGCTATCTCGGAGTCGCACAATCTAAGAACGCTCCAAGTTGAGAGCCTCATTGGGAATCTAAAAACCCATGAGGTAGAACTCGGGATCTAACACAATGATTACAACAAGGAGCCAAAGAAGAAGGCATTGGCACTAAAATCAAAGAAGGAGTGCAAGAGGATGAGGATGAAGATGAAGAAAGCCTTTTGGTAAAGAACTTCCGAAAGTTCATGAGAAATTGGGAAAGGAGAAACACCATCCAGAAATATTTCCAAAAGGAAGGAAGATGGAAAGGGTCGTCTTCAAAGAAGGAAAACGAGAGCGATGATGAAGAAGAAAGACCTCCACCAGAATGCTATCACTACAGAAAGACTGGGCATATACGGAACCAGTGCCCAAAGTTTTTGAAGGAGAAAAAGGAAAAGCGGCACAAAGGGAAGGAAAAGATGAAAGTGCTAAAAGCTAGAACATGGGATGACTCCTCCTCCTCCTAAGCATCAAGTGGGTCTTCATCAAGAGAAGATGAGGAAGCAAACATGTGCCTCATGGTACATGGAAACGACGACGATGACATTAGTGTTCTTAGCGACACTGAGGTAACTCCTCCCTCTTATGATGAATTGTTTAATGAATTTCTTGAAACTTGTAAAGCTTTTGATAAAAATATGAAAGATACTATTTTATTGAATCGTAAAAATGAATCTCTAATTAAAGAAAATCAAAAGCTTTCCAAAAATTAATTGTGTTAGAAAAGAGAAAGGTTTCTTACCAAGAGTGTGATCACTACACTAAAATGGCAAAAGATATTGAAGATTCTCTTTCTAAAGCCCTCTCTCATGCCAAAACTCTTACAAAGGAGAAGGGGGAATTAGAAAGGAAATTAGAAGCCTCTCTTTTGCAAATCAAAAATAATAATAAAAGGTTTTGAAAATAGGTGTCATGCTTGTGAAAGAAAATTCCTCACTTAAAGCAAAAGTTCATGATCTCACCATGGCCATTAAAAAAGTTGGAATATGCCAAAAATCACTGGATATGATTCTAGGGAACTAGTGCTACGGATCTGGAAAATTTGGGCTCAGATAGCGAGGTGAGGGCTACCGCTCGGTGCTAGACACTAACGCCGGCGCTAGCACCTCATACAAAAATTCAATGATTTCTTTTGCAAAACCTTATTCTTCTGTTAATCTGAATCCTTCCAGCAAGAATTACACTAAAGTCCAGAAAAGGGTCTCAACCCCCTTTATTTCATGTGCAAACTATTTTAGGTTAGGTCACACGTCTAGTTCTTGCAGGAAAGTGAAGCAAACTACTTTAAAGCAAATCTGGGTATCTAAGGCTTCCACTTATTCTATGGGTGGTACCACTTGGGTATCCGGATATTTACTCTCATCTTCTTTCTATATGTGCAGGAAGGCTAAGGACAATAAAGACGCGTGGTACTTGGATTCTGGAAGCTCCAAGCACATGACAGGCAATAAAGCAAAGTTCCTTAGCCTAGAAAAGAAGAAGGGAGGGGTCGTGACATTTGGTGATAACTAAAAAGGAAGGATCATGGGAATTGGTACAGTTGGTAATGAATCCTTTACGATATCTAATGTTCTTCATGTGAAAGGGCTAAAACACAATCTTACTTCTATTAGTCAATTATGCGATAAATGATTAGATGTTTTATTTGAATCTTCCACTAATTTATGCAAAATATCCAATCCTACTACAAAAGATATTTTACTAATTGCACCAAGAATACATAATGTTTATATAGTTTCTTTTCATGATCTTTCTAAATCATCTATAAAATGTTTTATTACTAAAAATGATGAATTAGAACTTTGGCATAGACGGCTAGGAAAGGCTAGCACAAGCTTATTGTCAAACTTGCCAAAAGTGATTTAATTAGAGGATTGCCTAGGTTAAATGGAACATTACCTTCACTTTGTTTATCATGTCAAAAAGGTAAATTAACTAGATCCTCTTTCAAAAGTAAAAATTTCATTCCTACTACAAGACCCTTGCAATTAATTCATATGGATCTTTTTTGTCCCGTTAGCACCGCAAGTCTTGGTGGTAGATTATATACATATGTTTTAATAGATGATTTTTCAAGATATTGTTGGACATTATTTCTCTCATCCAAATCCGATGCGTTTTGCGAATTTGCAAAATTATGTACTCGTATTCAAAATGAAAGTGATTTAAAAATTAAATGCATTCGCTCGGATCATGGAGGACAATTTGAAAATGAAAAGTTTACATCTTTTTGTGATATGTTAGGCATTAAACATGAGTTCTCCGCACCACGCACACCACAACAAAATGGTGTTGCAGAAATAAAGAATAAGACACTTCAAGAACTAGCACGCACTATGCTATGTGAATATAAATTGCCTAAGTCCTTTTGAGTCGAAGCCATAACTACATCATGTTATGTTATGAATAGAATCATGCTTCGCCCATCTCTTAATCACACACCCTATGAACTTTACTTTTAAAAGAAGCCTAATGTATTGTAATTCAAAGTTTTTGGTTGTAAAAGTTTTATTTTGAACACTAAAGATAGCTTGGGAAAGTTTGATGAAAAATGCGATGAAAGAACTTTTCTTGGATACTCTTCAACTAGTAAAGATTATAGAAATTTTAATAAAAGAACTAGTAAAGTTAAAGAGTTGATTAATGTGAAATTTGATGAGCTTGTTCCTTGTGTAGAAAGACTTTCCGCAAGCAAAGAGGATGATCTCTTACCACCTTTGGAGCATGGTGACGAGGAACCTTCCAAAGAAGAGGAGGCCAAGGAAGATGATTATGTGCCTCCAAGCACTCTGCAATTTACAAAGGATCATCCACGGGAGCTAATAATTGGTGAACCATCTATTGGGGTAAGAACTCGCTCTTCTCTTCATGAATCTTATTCAAATATTAGTTTTGTTTCCGAAATAGAACCAAAAACTGTTTCTACTGCTTTAAATGATGAATTTTGGTGTTTGACTATGAATGAAGAATTAGAACAATTTGAGCGACATAATGTTTGGAAATTAGTAGAAAGACCATCTAATCATCCGGGTGTAGGAGTAAAATGGATTCTTAAAATAAAATTAGATGGTGAGTCTAGAATCATTAGAAATAAGGCACGCTTAGTAGCACAAGAATATTCTCATGTCTAGGTGATAGATTTTGATGAAACTTTTGCACCCGTTGCAATATTGGAATCTATACAATTTTTCTAGTATTTGCAAGCTTTAAAAGAATAAAACTATTTCAAATGGATGTAAAAAGTGATTTTCTAAATGGGTTTGTAAGAGAAGAAGTTTATGTTGAACAACCCCCTGGTTTTATTAGTGAAAAATTTCTCAATCATGTTTATAAACTAGAAAAGGCGCTTTATGGTTTAAAACAAGCACCTCGTGCATGGTATGAAAGACTTACATCATTTTTAATAAAGCACGGTTATATTATGGGAAGTGCTGATAATACTCTCTTCATTAAGCACAATAAAGATGATTTGATTATTTTGCAAATATATGTTGATGATATAATCTTTGGATCTACTAATGAAGAGTTGTGTAATGAAGTTATTTTAGAAATGAAAAATAAATTTGAAATGAGTCTAGTAGGAGATCTTTCTTATTTTCTTGGTTTTCAAATATCACAAAGAAATGATGGTATTTTTATATGTCAAACTAAATATGTCTTTGATATGCTTAAATTCTTTGGATTTGAGAACCTTAAACAAGCTTCTACTCCAATGAGTGCATCACTAAAATTAGGAAAAGATGAATCTGGAATTTCAATTGATCAAACTTTATATAGAGGTATGATAGGATCTCTACTCTATCTAAGTGCTACTAGACCCGATATTATGTCTCTCATATGTTTATGTGCTCATTTTCAAGCCAATCCAAAAGAATCTCACTTAAAAGCGGTGAAACAAATTTTTAGATATCTAATTGGGTCATCTAGATTAGAATTATGGTACCCATATAATAATACATTTACTCTTCACGACAATTCCGATTCGGACTACGCCGGATGCTCACTTGATAGAAAAAGCACTAGCGATACTTGCCATTTTCTAGAACCTTCATTAGTTTCATGGTCTAGTAGGAAGCAAAATTCTGTTGCACTCTCCACCACGGAGGCCGAATACATTGCACTAGGGAGTTATTGTGCACAAGCACTATGGATGAGCCAAACTCTAGAGGACTTTGGTTTTCATCTAAAACATATTGAATTAAAATGTGACAACAAAAGTGTCATTGATCTTACAAATAATCCGGTACATCAATCTAGATCCAAACATATAGATGTACGTCATCATTTCATAAGGGATCACATTAAAAAGGAAAATGTTAAAATAAGTTTCATTGGCACGGGCTCTCAACTTGCTGATATATTCACTAAACCTCTTCCCGATGCAAGGTTTCAAATGTTAAGGTTAGAATTAGGAGTCTTAGACATCTTAGGATGAGTTATTTGAAAAACGCTAAAGTTTTATGCAATTTGAGCAATCAAGCCATCTCCAAAAATTACAAAATTTCTGCATAAGACTACTCTAAGGACTCTTAATCAAGATCAAAAAGTGAAAATTTAAAATTCACAAAAAATCACTTACTGTTTTCTGCGCTAGCACTAGCGCCGACGCTAGCGTGAGTGTTCATTTTTTCTGTTTTTTTTTTATTTTTAAAAATCTATAAAAAATATGTTAGTTTATATGTACTACTTAGTTATTGTGTGTCTGACTTTTGTTATTTTTGTTTTATTTATATTATTAAAAATCAACTACAAAACTTCAAAATTAAAAAATATTAAAATAAGTTTTTGTGGTTTTCTGTTTTTCTTTCATTAAAATTTTTCAAAACAACAAAAAAACTGTATGATCTATATTGCTAATATCAAGCATGTATGAATTTTATTATTTAGAATTATTTACAATGTTAAAACTTGTTTCTTCAAATTACTATGAACATTGTTTTGTTTATCATGCTTTGATATATCTAATTAAGAGCATCAATTGTATTGAAACATAGTGTAGAACTAAGCTTAGCATGCCTCTAAGTATGAGTAAATGTTTGTGATTGATAATGATACTTTTTCACTCACTTATTTTGGTAATCTACATGTGTGTTTAAAATCTAAAGATGCTTGCTTGTGTATTGTAATTGTACAATGAATTAAAACTTGCATAAATTTATTATCTACACTACATTTGAATTGCACTTAAAATTAAGAAAAATGGTTGAGTTTAACATTATTATGTTGGGTTTGCAAAATAAGTGTATTCGGAGAATGTTGTCTCACAAAAGTGAACAAAAAATATAGACAAATATAACTCCACCAAGTACTACTTGGAAAGAATGGTAAAGTTTCTTGTGAAAACCATGGCTATTACACCACTTTGTTAAAAATTATGTGCATTAAAGTGTGTGAAAGTTAATATACCTGTGTTTTATTGTGCTCTTTACTCTACATATGTCTTGTACTTTGTGATTTAAATCAATTGTTAACATTGCTCAAAATACACTTATGTGCACATCATTATCATTCATAACACTTCTTCTCATGAGTATTGGATTCTAATACTTTATCTATACTACTCTTTATATATGAAATGCACTAGATAACCTAGCATGATCTCTACAATGTTTGGTATCTCTTAAACTTAAAATTAAGTAACATTGTAGTATAATCTCTGATTGATATGTTCATTTCATGCTTGGTAACTTTATGTAAAACTTTGAGATTTCAAAAATGTTAAAACATCTTTACATTTTGATCTTAAACTCATATTTATATTTAGGCTTTTCATGCTTACAAAAAGATGTTTCTTATAATCTTCCACTTGCTTACAACTCTTATCTTTTTATTTGAAATCTCTTATATACTATGCTTAAACTCTTTATCATTTCATATATTACAAAAGCTCGATCATGATTTATAATTCCTAAGAAATGCTTCCTTACTTCCCTTACCCTAACTTCTTTTGATAATACCAAAAGGGGGAGATTAATTGAAGAAATCTATATAGGAGAAATATAGAAGATTAAGGGGAGAATAATTCATGTAATCTATCATTTTGGGGGATTAAAACATAAATTGCATTTATGTAGGGGGAGCATTAAGATAGGGGGAGTATATACTATTCTCATGCTTACCAAATACAATAGTTGCACTATTATCTCGCTTATCATATTCTATAAACACTATTGTTGATTTCTTGCTAAAAGGATTTGTTATTATCAAAAGGGGGAGATTGTTGGATATGTGTGTCACATCCCTTTGTTTGAGAATAACAAATCCCATATTGTATTTGATCTTGATTGTCGTGTGTTTATAGTGTGCAGGAACTATATGTGCAATATTCCTCAGTTAGAAAGCAGCTGAAATCAATTTTCTGAAAGAAACACTACCGCCAGCGCTAGGGATACCGCCTGGCGCTAGCTCGAGTTCATGCACACAATGCCACGATGCGTTGGTTTCGTAACCGCTTCTACACGAACGCTACCGCAGGCGTTATCTCCAAGTTCTATAAATTGATGCCTTCTCTCTCATTTTGGTTAGATATCCCAGAGAGATTACTTGTGCCAAAATTCAAGAGTTGTTACTCTGCCGAAAGTTCATCTCCCACTCAAAGCCAAAGAAGAATTCTGGAGAAGGAAGCAGTCACGCTACATCCGAAGAATGATCGCTTCAACCTCGCTTATGCTACAGCGATCCTTCATCCTCATCTTCAGAAATCTCATAGAGGGAGTTTTTGTTATTTGCTTTATTTCATTATTTTAAATTTTTGAAGTAAAATCGCTTTGTGTTGGCAACTAGGTCCTTGCGCGGCTTAGAGGGTAATTCGCTGCGTGAGTTGGCGTTGTTGGAGTTACCATTATGATCTAGAAGTGGTTAAACATGTAATGTCTGTAACACCTCCCCTGTAATGACCATATAATATGGGTCCGGCCGGGACCCCACAGCATATAACCGCCACAGCTTTAGTATTAAAAGATGATATTAACTACCCAATCTCATAACTCAGACAACGCAGCGGAAACAAACTAAGCCACAGAGATTGTCCATACTACAAAGGAGTCCATCTGGCCTTAAGGCCTTACAAAACAATGTCCAAAACATCAAACATTCCATAATAAAAGACATCCCAACAAAAGGGGAAAGATAGTTTTTCCCTAAACTACCTCAGCATGCAAGCCGGATATAACAAAGTACGAAGAAAGTAATGCAGGAAATCAACTAAGCACTTCGTGAGGCTTTAGGCCTTTTTGGCCGGCGTGCTGGGTCCAGCCTGCGATTCTTGCCCTGCAACCAAATCACAAAGAGCGGTAAACGAGGGTCAGCTATGGCTGACCACAAGCGGTGTAACAACATCCCTCCTCCCGGCCGTCCTAGCGGACCCCGGGGAACTACTTCACCCTGCAAGTCAGCACTTCGTATGCAAATGTACATAAAGGAAAGCAACATAAATACTGGCATGAGTGTCACAAGCATCATCCACGTTTCTATGTTGAGCAGGTAATAAAAGGGGCCTAACAATGCAAAAATGAGTGCAAGCCCGGGTTTCACCCAAGGCGCCCTATAGCGTATGAATCTAACACATCATCATACATCACCAACACAAGGGTACTCATTACTTCCCCACAAGGGCATCAAAACCCAAGGCCAAGCGCTCTCGCTGAGACCCACCTCGCCTGGCCCACCATGCCATCGGGCTTGTCTGACAGCTCACACGCTCGGGCCGCCAACAACGCACCAAGACCGATTCTAAGAATTCTGGCCAACCAAAATGTCCCAAGGCCCTGGGCTTACTTTCGGGACAACGTCCACCGATTGCCTCGCCTGGCGACTATCAACGGACTCAACCGTAGCACAGACATTCTCGTCAGTCAACAATCGAAGGGACTAATCTTGCTGGGACACTCTCCACACGTGAATCTCAGTCTTCACGGGATAGCCAGCCGACCACAAAGACCAATCGCGCCTTCGCACAACACTAGGCATCACAAGCCCCATAATCCGCACATTATTTCTCCGCCCTAAACCCAACATTCGTTACCACACGAAGCTACAAGGGCATCACAACGACGAGTTCGCCGTAATCGGATTTCTAACAAAACCCCTAAAATGCGCGTAAATCAACATCACTGGATCGGACCAACGGCCACAAATCCGGCTTCACCCACAATGCCTAATCCGCTAACGGAGTGGATCTCTAGTGCAAAACATGCTGGGGACGGACACAATCAACCCGGTGGTTTCTCTTGAACCAAGGCGACCCGGATTCCTCTCACTCGACGGATCCGGTGCCAAAATGCAGAAAAAGAAGGGATGCCAAACACGCATCCTAAAGACCGGGAGGAGAAATGTCGTTACCTTTTGAGATCTCCTCCTAGCCATGAGAAGCTTGCAACCACACGGTGGAGAAGAAGCGCCTTGATGCCCTTTACGCACTGCCGGTCTCGGATCGGCGAACGGAGCTCCGAAGCTCCGGCAATGGCGGATTCCCCTTCTTCTTCCTCCTTGCCTCCTCCTCCTTTCTCCAACCTAAGAGAGAGAAAGCCTTGGAAATAATGAGGGAGTTGCTCCTCTACCAAGCCCTAAAACCCTCCAGCCAACCATCGCAGCCGTTGGATCAAATTCCAATAGATTTGGACGGACCGATCTCCTTCTCCGCTCAAAATCGCGGAGCAGAATAAACAGGGCGCACGATCACATGCGCACGGTCACTGGTCGTGCGCGAAGAGGACACTGGTCGTGCGCACTATTCGAGACAGAACTCCGAATCCTTGCGAATTAACGCACGATCACATGCGCACGGTCACTGGTCGTGCGCGAGGAGGACACTGGTCGTGCGCGAGGAGGACACTGGTCGTGCGCGAAGAGGACAGCTATGGAATTTTAGCCTATCCCGAACGCAGCACTACCACTTCGCCTACCTCGCTGAACTACGATTTTTGGGGTGTTACAACTCCACCCCCCTTAAACGAATTTCGTCCCGAAATTTCAGAATTTAAACAGGGAAATCATAACGCATACCTGGAGCGAAAAGTTCCGGGAAATCCTCCCGCATCGCTTGCTCACGCTCCCAAGAGAATTCGTCTCGCCCGCAGTTGTCCCATCGCACCTTTACAAGTTTGACTTGCTTGTTACGCAACTGCCGGACTTCTGAATCCTCCACGCACACCGGGCGAACCCTCGCCCCCAAGTTCTCCATCACCGGCACCGCCGCCGCTTCGACCACGACGCTCGGCTCCACCAAAGCTTTCCTCAGTACGGAGACATGAAAAATGTCATGTAATCCACTCAGCTCTGCGGACAACGCCAAACGATAGGCTGCTTCGCCTATACGCTCCGTAACCTCGAACGGACCCAAATATCTCGGACTCAACTTCTTGAGTCGCCGCACCCGCGAAACACCCTTGAACGGCTTGATCTTCAAGTAGACCATGTCGCCCACTGCAAACTCCACATTTCGGTGGCGCGCATTAAAATACTTTGCTTGCCGATCCTGAGCAACCTTCATGCGCTCCTGAATCATCCGCACAATCTCGCAAGCATCTTCCACCACTTGCTTTCCCAAAAGCTTAGTGTCTCCCACCTCTGCCCAAGACATCGGCGTTCGACACTTCCTTCCATACAAAGCTTCGTATGGCGCCATCTTGATACTCGCCTGGAAGCTATTATTATAGGCGAACTCCACCATGAAAAGGTGGTCCTCCCAACCTTTGCCAAAGTCGAGAGCACACATCCTCAACATGTCTTCCAACGTACGGTTTGTTCGCTCCGTCTGACCATCGGTCTGCGGATGGAATGCGGTACTAAACTTGAGCTTCGTGCCTAGACTTTTCTGCACTAATCTCCAGTCCTTCGATGTGAATCGCCCATCGCGATCACTAATGATGCTCTTCGGAATCCCGTGCAACCGCACAATGTTTCGAACATAAAGCTCCACGAGCTTCTCCACGCCATCGCTCTTCTGATTCGGAATGAAGTGGGCCACCTTCGTCAGGCGATCCACAATCACCCAAATCGCATCGTTACCCTGCTGCGATCGAGGCAAACCATGCACAAAATCCATAGAGATGTCATCAAATTTCCATTCGGGGATGGGAAGAGGCTTCAAGAACCCGCCGGGCCTTTGGCACTCAGCCTTCACCAAGGCACAAGTCTGACATCGGCTCACGTACTCGGCTACATCCCGCTTCATCCCAGGCCACCAAAAAGATTTCTTCAAATCCGCGTACATCTTTGTACTTCCTGGATGAACGGAGTACTTCGTAAAGTGAGCTTCAAACATCAACTCCTCGCGAAGCTTGCCGAAGCGCGGAACACAGATCCTCCCATCTCTCCTCAGAATTCCACCAACCATCTCCAAAGCAGTGCCTTCGCTTTGCTGAGCCTCCAACACCAACTGTTGGCACTCCTCGTCCGCACTGGTCGCCTCTCGGATTCGATCCGTTATATCACACTGCATTTCAATCCAGTTCAAACGAGCTATGCTAGACTCACCTCTAGCCACACAAGAAATGTCAAGAGACTCCAAGTCTCGAATCAAACGCTCGCTATGCGCCTCCATCCAATTACCTTGCCCGGAGTACTTCCTACTCAAAGCATCCGCCACCACGTTGGCTTTACCCGGCGTATACTGAATCTCCACGTCGTAGTCCCCAAGGAACTCGACCCACCTACGCTACCGCATATTCAGATCCTTTTGGTCTAGGAGATACCTCAGGCTTTTGTGATCCGTGAAGATCTCCACCTTCGCACCATAAACATAGTGTCTCCACAGTTTTAGCGCAAAGATTATCGCCGCCAACTCCAGATCATGGACGGGATAATTCCTCTCATGAGTCTTTAACTGCCTTGACCCATACGCTATCACCTTGCCGTGCTGCACCAACACGCAACCCAACCCGCAACCTGACGCGTCGCTAAAGATCTGAAATCCTTCCGTCCCACTAGGAAGACTAAGGATTGGGGAAGACATCAATCTTTCCTTCAAATTCTCGAATGCCCGGGCACACTCCGGTGTCCAAACAAACCTCTGGTCCTTGCGAGTGAGTGTGGTGAGGGGCAACGCCATCCGCGAAAAGTTCTCCACGAATCTTCTGTAATAACCGGCTAGTCCAAGGAAGCTCCGGACTTCCGCCACGGTTCTCAATACAGGCCAACCCTTAATGGCTTCAATCTTCGCTGGATCTACCGCCACCCCATCTCCACTAATTATGTGCCCCAAGAAAGCCACCTTCTCGATCCAAAACTCACATTTTGAGAACTTAGCATAAAGTTGATTCTCCCTTAGAGTCTGCAATACCTGCCTCAAGTGAGACTCATGCTCTGCCTCCGATTTTGAATACACCAAAATATCATCAATAAACACCACCACGAACGAATCTAAGAACGGGCGAAAAACCCTGTTCATCAAATCCATGAACAAAGATGGCGCGTTCGTCAGTCCGAACGGCATCACCGAAAACTCGAAGTGTCCATAACGAGTCCCAAACGCTGTCTTGGCAACGTCCTCTTCTCGAATCTTCAACTGGTAGTACCCCGATTTCAAATCCAACTTGGAGTACACCACCGACCCCACTAACTGGTCGAACAAATCATCGATTCGGGGAATCGGATATTTATTCTTGACGGTCAACTTATTTAGCTCACGGTAATCAATGCACAACCGCATACTTCCGTCCTTTTTCTTCACAAACAAAACCGGTGCGCTCCACGGCGAAGAGCTGGGCCTAATGTACCCTTGCTCTAACAACTCTTGCAACTGAACCTTTAGCTCGGCCAGTTCCTTCGGCGCCATCCTAAATGGAGGACGCGACACCGGCCTCGCACCCGGTACCAACTCTATCGAGAAATCGATTTCACGCTGAGGAGGTGCTCCCGGAAGCTCCTCGGGGAATACATCCTCAAATTCTTCCACCACCGAAACTTCTCTAATAGCCAACTTTGTGGAGTGAGCCTCCAACAAAGCTAAAAACGCCTCGCCTCCTTGATTCACCGCACGCCTCATTTGCATAGCGGAAATCAGGGAGCAAGTCACTCTGCTTAGGCCTTCAAACTTGACCTCTGCTCTACCTTCAGCTCTCAGGGTTACCACCTTCAACTGGCAGTCGATACTAGCTCGCTGCTCCGCAAGCCAGTCCATTACCAAGATAACATCGAATTCGGCTAGTGGCAGAATTGTTGCTACCAACACGAAATCACAATCGCCAATTTGCATCACAATGCATCCCTTCCTCATGGTAGTCATGAAAGACCCATTCGGCATACGCACACTCAGCTCCACTCCTGCCACTACGGGCTCAGCACCAATCTTCCGGATAAAACTTTCCGCAAGAAAAGAGTGTGACGCCCCCGTGTCGAACAACACTCGAGAGGGGTAGCCCGAAACTAGCACGAAACCTAACCACGTGCAAAACAAACATGAAAGGTCGCAAACTACATTATAGTAACAAACGAAACTTAAACCTTTCGTACCTGTCACCACATCGGGTTGACGTATCGCTTCCTGTTGCCTAAGATTATAGGCCCTAGGCTGCACTGGAGGGAACCGCGAAGCACTCGACTCCGCCGCCTTCCCCTTCTCTGCAACACTGGGACCCGAACGCACCGATTGTTCTTGTCTCGGCTCTGGCCCAGCTCCGCCCTCGGTACAAAAACGACTAATGTGACCCACCTTGCCACACTGGTAACAAGTAACCAGACCTTTGGAACGGAAATCTCCCGAAGGTGCGCCACTTCTCTCCCCAGGCCTATTAGGACGGGGCTTCTTCTTCCATCGGCTGCCCTCGGACTTCCACTGGGACTGAGACTGAGAAGGCTTTCCTTCTCCCTGCCTTGCCGCAACACCCTTTCGCCGCTGAGTTCGCTCCAAGTCGCTCTCCAGCGTGCGAGCGGCTTCAACCAACTCATTGAATCCCGCATTCTTCAAGGCTATGAGTGGTTGCCTTAAATTTTCCCTCAACCCTTGATAAAAGAGGTTATCTCTCTCTTCATCATCTGTCATTGTCGTGCCTCATACCGACCCAACCGAGTGAACTCTTGCAGATATTCATCCACCGTCTTCTCCCGCTGCACCAAATGCAGAAACTGCCGCTGCAGTGCTAACCTTGTTGAAGCCGGAATGTAACGCTTTAGGAAAGCGTTTCCGAACTCCTCCATGGACGGAACACGCCCAACAAAAAGTCGACCGTTATGGTTCACCCACCACAACTTCGCATCCCCCTCTAACATGAAGCTCGCAAAGTGAGACTGCCTCTCAGCTGGGGTCTCAGCTGCCTTCAAGAGCTCCTGGATCCTTGAAAGCCAATCCTCGGCATCCGTTGGAGTGCCCACTCCCTTGAATGTCGGAGGGTGGAAACTCAAGAAATACTTCATGAATCGATCACCCATCGGAATAGCTCTCTCCGCTAGAGGCTCTGCTTGCCTTACTTCGACATCCGGTGCATCCGGCGTAGCCGCCGGAGTGACAGGGGTAGCAACTTGCACCACCAGCGTAGGAACCCGTGGCATCGCTCCAGCTTGAGCCGCTACCATTGCCTCCGCTAGCATGCGACAGAAATCAGCCGGGGACATGCCCACATTCATGAGGCCTGGAGCAGTAACACTACTCCCCGAAGGCTCCTCTTGCCTCCTCGATGTCCCCGCATCGTCGCCAACGTCCTAGCATAAGCAAGGAAAACAAATAAACGCTCATAAGGATCTAAACGCAAGACCCGAACGCAGGGATACTCATGATCCCGCACAATACTCCTATGTGAACAATCTCCTACGCGATCCAAAAACACTAGACCTCGCAAGAATACTAGAACGAACCTGCCTCTGATACCAAATTGTAACACCTCCCCTGTAATGACCATATAATATGGGTCCGGTCGGGACCCCACAGCATATAACCGCCATAGATTTAGTATTAAAAGATGATATTAACTACCCAATCTCATAACTCAGATAACACAGCGGAAACAAACTAAGCCACAGAGATTGTCCATACTACAAAGGAGTCCATCTGGCCTTAAGGCCTTACAAAACAATGTCCAAAACATCAAACATTCCATAATAAAAGACATCCCGACAAAAGGGGAAAGATAGTTTTTCCCTAAACTACCTCGGCATGCAAGCCGGATATAACAAAGTACGAAGAAAGTAATGCAGGAAATCAAATAAGCACTTCGTGAGGCTTTAGGCCTTTTTGGACGGCGCGCTGGGTCCAGCCTGCGATTCTTGCCCTGCAACCAAATCACAAAGAGCGGTAAACGAGGGTCAGCTATGGCTGACCACAAGCGGTGTAACAACATCCCTCCTCCCGGCCATCCTAGCGGACCCCGGGGAACTACTTCACCCTGCAAGTCAGCACTTCGTATGCAAATGTACATAAAGGAAAGCAACATAAATACTGGCATGAGTGTCACAAGCATCATCCACGTTTCTATGTTGAGCAGGTAATAAAAGGGTCCTAACAATGCAAAATGAGTGCAAGCCCGGGTTTCACCCAAGGCGCCCTAAAGCGTATGAATTTAACACATCATCATACATCACCAACACAAGGGTACTCATTACTTCCCCACAAGGGCATCAAAACCCAAGGCCAAGCGCTCTCGCTGAGACCCACCTCGCCTGGCCCACCATGCCATCGGGCTTGTCTGACAGCTCACACGCTCGGGCCGCCAACAACGCACCAAGACCGATTCTAAGAATTCTGGCCAACCAAAACGTCCCAAGGCCCTGGGCTTACTTTCGGGACAACGTCCACCGATTGCCTCGCCTGGCGACCGTCAACGGACTCAACTGTAGCACAGACATTCTCGTCAGTCAACAATCGAAGGGACTATTCTTGCCGGGACACTCTCCACACGTGAATCTCAGTCTTCACGGGATAGCCAGCCGACCACAAAGACCAATCGCGCCTTCGCACAATAGGCATCACAAGCCCCATAATCCGCACATTATTTCTCCGCCCTAAACCCAACATTCGTTACCACACGAAGCTACAAGGGCATCACAACGACGAGTTCGCTGTAATCGGATTTCTAACAAAACCCCTAAAATGCGCGTAAATCAACATCACCGGATCGGACCAACGGCCACAAATCCGGCTTCACCCACAATGCCTAATCCGCTAACGGAGCGGATCTCTAGTGCAAAACATGTCGGGGACGGACACAATCAACCCGGTGGTTTCTCTTGAACCAAGGCGACCCGGATTCCTCTCACTCGACGGATCCGGTGCCAAAATGCAGAAAAAGAAGGGATGCCAAACACGCATCCTAAAGACCGGGAGGAGAAATGTCGTTACCTTTTGAGATCTCCTCCTAGCCATGAGAAGCTTGCAACCACACGGTGGAGAAGAAGCGCCTTGATGCCCTCTACGCACTGCCGGTCTCGGATCGGCGAACGGAGCTCCGAAGCTCCGGCAATGGCGGATTCCCCTTCTTCTTCCTCCTTGCCTCCTCCTCCTTTCTCCAACCTAAGAGAGAGAAAGCCTTGGAAATAATGAGGGTTTTGCTCCTCTACCAAGCCCTAAAACCCCCTAGCCAACCATCGCAGCCGTTGGATCAAATTCCAATAGATTTTGACGGACCGATCTCCTTCTCCGCTCAAAATCGCGGAGCAGAATAAACAGGGCGCATGATCACATGCGCACGGTCACTGGTCGTGCGCGAAGAGGACACTGGTCGTGCGCAATGTTCGAGACAGAACTCCGAATCCTTGTGAATTAACGCACGATCACATGCGCACGGTCACTGGTCGTGCGCGAGGAGGACACTGGTCGTGCGCGAAGAGGACAGCTATGGAATTTTAGCCTATCCCGAACGCAGCACTACCACTCCGCCTACCTCGCTGAACTACGATTTTTGGGGTGTTACAATGTCACTGCCAACTCAATATGAGCCTGCAGGGTCGCACATAAGAGCATGTGGAGAAGTTGGAAGATTGACTGTGTTGGTAAAGGTTACCAATCACCATATAGAATGGGGGAAGTCCAGCAAATGTGGCTGTCTGAATTCGTCGGGTTTACACGGATACAATTCGTCGGATTCGTCGGATTGTTCCCTGGAATCCCGATGAATTGTTACAGAGATCCTTAACTCGGCAAATGTTGCCGTCTGACATGATTCGTCAGAATTCGTCGAATTCGTCGGACTGTTCCGTGGAATCCCGACGAATTGTTACAGAGATCCTTAACTCGGCAAACATTGCCGTCTGATGTGATTCGTCGGAATTCGTCGAATCTTCCCGTGAAAACTCGACGAATGCTGTTCCGTTGAATCCCGACGAATTATGACAGAAACCCCAATTCTGCTGTGTGGTCTGCGGATAGCGATTCTTCTAGAAGCCTGTTTATGCTTTGGGTATAAATAGATCTTCTTTAGGGTTCTTATGACACACGACAAGTTCAGCCGACAGAAGGAGTTCCGCTCTCGCCCGAACCCTAGATGGAAATAGTTCCGCCGCCCCGTTCGCCTCCGTCGACCTCCTCTCCGGCGATCGTCGTCGTGATTGTTCTTCCTATAGCGAACCTAGCAGTTCGTGGAAGTGCAAGGTGCAGTTGTTCTCCCTTCCGAGTTGCGTGCGACGTGACTTGGTGTTCTCCCGGCTCGTGTGGACTGTTGTAGAGACGTAGACATTATTCTACGTGAGAACTCTCTTTGCCGCCGACAGGAATCTTCTTCTTGGAGCATCTAGGTTGGATTTGATCCAACCCCACTAAGGTAATTTTTGCCTAGTAGTTTTGTTTTACTTCTTGATTCAATATTCATGGCCGATCCAAGTCTTTTTGGGTTGTTTCTCTTTATTTCCGCTGCGCCTACATGTGATGTATGGTTCTAGAAAAACCCAACAGGCGACTAGGTCTAGGAGATTAGATCTAGCGGGTGCTCGAGGACATATTCGGGGTTAGGATTGGCTAGAGCGGCTTGAGGCCATATCCGTGGAAGTATAGGCTAAAGCCAACCGGTTTGTGGGGATAAAAGTCGGTATAGAAAAGGTAAAGATATTTACACTTGTACACCTCCGATTTCTAGCGTTATTGAAATCAAATTTATGTAAACACTTTTATATAATACAATCATGTATTTATTTGTGTTTACTTGATTTTTTTCATTTGGCGTAAATTTTATTATTGCAAATTAAATTTTGCTAAATTGTTATTTTTCTCTCATTTTTTCCTAAATAATTTAGTAATTTCCTATAAATTATAAAAAGAATTTTTATCCCTTTATTCACCCTCTCCCCCTTCTAAGGGCGCCTATTGATCCAACATACCGCTCGCAGGACATAACCCGTCCATCTAATATACCGAGCCTACCACTCGCAGGACTTAACCCACTATTCTAATATACTGAGCCTACCGCTCGCAGGACTTAACCTGTCTTTCTAGTATACTGAGCCTACCGCTCGCAAGACTTAACACGTCCTTCTAATATACCATGCCTACCGCTCGCAGGACTTAGCCCATCTTTCTTATATACCGAGCCTATCGCTCACAGGACTTAACCCGTATTTACTTGAGCAATACTAATCTATCCCAAATTTGGGACGGGGGTTATCCTATCAAGTTATCTTATTTAAACTACTCTTGTCTACCGTTTAGTTATACTTAGAAGTTTAGGGTGAATCCCGAACTTCCCGAGGGTTACCCAGTGAAGGGATCACAGCGGTACTAGGGGATGTGATGGTGGTTGAAGCCCAAATCCCCCTTTCAAGGATATTTACTCTTCTTGGTGGCTACCCATTCTTATATGCCCATTTGCTCTCTAATTTCTCTAAAATCCTATGATGGATTACCAATTGACACGGGCAGACAAGTGTCGGTGTTTAATTGAGCATTGGACCCTGCCTTCCCTACTGACCGACTATTTCTTTGTGTTATCTCTCAATCACAACTTATAACTCTTATTATACAACCCAGTGTTCACCGACTCGCAGAGAAACTAATCGCAGGTGATTTGGGGAGTACTCATGCTTCACGAAGAGCACCCTGCCAGGGCAAGGAGAGGCGGATCAGCGACCTCGCCCGCGAGAAGCAAGCAAGGGTGGTTTAGCGAGTTCCAAATAGCCGCTCTGGGGTGCGTTTAGCCAGAGCGAGTGAGATGAGGTCTCACAGCGCCAGTCTGGCTTGGCGAGTGGAGGTTCGCCCCTACTCTCATGAGGAGCTCTCGTGAGCCCAGCTCGCTGAGAGCCGGTGAGTGGCACCTTCACGGGCCACTCGCCCAGCAGGGATCTACAGGTGAATTTACCTTGATACCCTTGGTGAGCTGCCAATAGCCCTTCAGAACAGCGGAGTTTGGCTGTTAGCAGACCAATTTGGGGTGCGTGTAGCAAAACGAAAATGCGAAAATTGCATTATTAGCAGACCGGACTAGAAAAGGCTATATATAGACCTTGAAGGGAAACTTTGGAGGGGATTCCAATTTCTGGCTTCTTCCTCCCTTGGTTCCTCGGTTAGCTCCTCAGGCTCTCCAAGGTGCCCAACTTCATCTTTGGCTTGGGAGGGGAAGCGCTCTAAGATCTTCCAGGTGTGTGGTGGGACCTCAGTGCTGTAGCCAAGGGTCTGTGTTAAGCTCTCAGTCTCCTGTCTGCTTCTTTCGCGGGATCGGTAGGTGCTACCTGCCCCCTCAAAGGGGCCCGATCTCCTCGTTGGGGACAAATCTCGGTTACAACATTTTTGGTGCGGTGAGCGTGGAGAGCAGTTAGTCATCAATCATACTATCACCTTGAGTTAGACGGTTGAACTGATTCTCCATCTCAATCTGTAGAGAAGGTGGGAGATACCACGCTAACAACATTCTCGAAAACTCTTCAAAAGAGATGTCCTGCAGCTGCCTTCCTGCTAGTTGATGCAACTCCAACTTGTCCCACCACAGCTACGCCTCCCCATCAAGAAGGAAGGTTGCTAATATTACCTTCTGACCTTCCTCCGTATCAATGGCCTTCAAGGTTTTTCTCACTCTTGATAGCCAATCCTTAGCTTGAGTCGGGGTTCCTGCCCCCGTGAACGTCGGAGGGTGGAAACTTAGAAAGTACTACAGTTGTTGGTCTGGAGCTCTTCGTGCCCTCACCGTCACTGGTCTTTCGACCATAGGTTCAGCTGCCACAACCGGCACCGGAGACACCCCGAGGGTAAGAGGCTATCTAGGGACATGCCCTCCAGGTTGGGCAGTGAACAAAGCGAACACTGCTTCAGCTACCATCCTCACTGTCTCAGTAGAAGGAGGACTGCTTGCAGTCGAATGCGGGGGTCGAGACGGCCCCGCTCTACTCCTAGTCGCCTATATATGTGCACAAAAAACAATTAGCGACTAAGAGATAGCATGGATCAACAAAGGAACAAACAAGTTCCATCACAATGCTACAATCATACTTGTAATTCATTCCTAAAGTGGACAGTTACTGGTTATTTTACATGTCTTATCGACGAAGAATACACGTGCCCACCACCCCTTAAAAGAATTCAGCCACGAATTCAGACGGAAGGGAATGAGACCCGGATCTGATACCAGTTTGTAACACCAGCCCCGTCACATAGAACTCAGCAGTTTGCTTGTCTTATTACATGATTTACAAACATCGGCACGCGGGCCGACAAAACTGAAGTAAAACCATGCAAAACACATGGGCCTTCAAGGACCAGCAAATCTCAGCAGTTGGGGTTCCAACCCGCTATTTCCCGCTCGTCTTGCCAGGACCTATAAGTCACAATCCACCAAACAGTGGGAAAACAAGTAACCGGTCAGCTTTAGCTACCCAAATTTATAACGACCCCACCCCATGCTCGGGGCAGCGGTGCTCCTTCCCTACAATCAAGCAATAGCAACATATATATTTCACAGGTTCGTCTAAGCACTGCATAGAAACAATCACCACATGTTGACTCCAAGCCACACGTCTTGTGCACTCAAGGCACGACATCCACAAGTCCTTTTTCAACTTGGATGTTTAGTTTGAGCTAGGCCGTACACATGAAGTTTCGACACTGCTCCATAGCCCGGTGCAGCGAGGGGAGACCTCTTCACCACCATTATGGGCAGGTTCGGATTAGCTAGGCCCGTGCTCAATCATCACCATAAACTCTGCAATATGCGGGTAAGCTTTCACCTCTGCCCGATCTCAGTGCAACAACCTCAGAGGGTCTCAGCACAACCACACAGGCAATTCCAAGCAATCACGCGACATCATGTGTCACTGGCGCTACCGTCGGCGTTAGCTCTAATGTCTGGCATTAACTAATAGAACGCGATTCTGTTATCTCTTTCGAGTATTTTCTGGAGATCATCTCCAGAACTCCCTGCAGCACATCACAGCACCCAGAACCCAAAAACAAGCATACAAACTCATAGTTTTCTCCAGAGTGCAATCAACATCACCAATCCAGACCAACCTGTCCAGATGGGCTTCACACATCATGCATATGTTCACACTTCAATTCCAAACTCTATATGCAATTTTTACAGGTATAAGATCGACCCGTCGGCAGAAACCTATCCACTAATTAGTGGATATCTTCCTGCTACTATGCAAATCAGAGGACTAACATGTCCAGAGATTAAGGAGGAGAATTTTTACCCTCGATGCATGTTTCGGTGCCATAGAACTGAGAGAGAACCGGCTGGATTTTGTCGAATCAGCTTTCTCTCCACGAAGTCGACGATGGCACAAGTACGAAAGAATCTCCTTCGCCGATTTGCCCTCGGCTCAACGAACGGCTAGCCCACAAAAAACCATCTTCTTCCTGCCCTCTACTTCCTTGCCTTAGGAGAGAGAGAACCAAAGTAGGAAATGAGAAGAAAACCATGATTTCTTCCTATATATATATATTAGAGCTAACGCAGCTGAAAGGGACAATTGATATCCTCTGATGAGGGTGAATGATAAAATCAACCTACTTTGATACCAATTGAAAGGAGAGTTTAGTTCTTATTTATTTTATTAAAACTCTTGTTTAACTTTGTTTTAAAATAAATGATATATATATAAATATATATGAGTTTGCTGATTGAGTGATGAACACAAACAGTTAGAGTGCAAAGTAATAAACAGCACAAATAAAGAAATAAAACAAAACAAACAAGCACATCCAGATGACACAAAGAAATATAGTAGTTCCCCAAAACCCGGGTACATCTACTCTTCTACCCAATGGTAGGAATCCACTGGAGGTTGTTGATAAGGTGCCCTCACACCAAGGTGATTTTGATAAGGTGTCCACACACCAATTGGAGTTTTGATCAGGTGCCCAATTCACCTATAAGCTTTTGATAAGGTGCTTATAAACCAAGCTACAGATTTTTGCTAAGGTGGCCTGTCACCCGGAGTAAACTTTTGAAGGGAGTTTTAAACCTTTATAAGATGGGAAGGAGAAATAAAGAAAACAGAAAAGATTATGTAGTTCTTCTCTTTCTAAGAAGACACTTGAAGATCCTGATGAGATGTTCAGTATGATCTTCATGATGATGTTGAAGAGCTCCCCCTGTCTGATATAATTGTTGACAGTTTGTGGAGGCCTCTTCTGTTGATTGTACAAACTCCTTTCTTCTTATGCAGTAATGATCCTGAGCAATTGAATGTGATTGGTGTCTCAGGATGAATGTGATCTGCAAGAAGGAGTTAGCCAAAAGAAGATAAATAATAGAAGTTCTGCTTCTTCTTTTTGCTCCTCTGAATTTCTCTTCCTGTTCTTTTCTTCTTCTTCTCTTATTCCTGTTTAGCAAGATGTAATATATCATATATCTATAATCTTCCTACTATATTGTACAGCAATATAAACTATATATATAATCTGTCTGATTTGAATTCTTGCCGATAGAAGAGGAAAGAATATAATATCTCTTTTATTTAGCAGATCCTCGAGCTGTCCTCTTTCCTTCTTTTGCTTGCTGCAACGGCTATAACATTTAATGTTTCTGCGAACGGCTATATTAATTAATGCTTGCATGTTGTAAGGTCAGATCAATAATATATATATAGCAATATATAAATAGGATAAATAAAATATTGCTTTAATAAAGTCTGACAGCAAATATATATTTTAGTCAAGCTAAATAATATAAAATAAATGCTGCAGAAATTCGTCAACCTCAGCTCGTCATTCGTCGGGCTGAGCTCACCAAATGATATCCTGAACATTAATTAACTGCAGAGAACTTTCATCGAGCGCTGCTGGGATTTCGTCGACCGCCGTTCGGATTTCGCCGACCGCTGCTTCCCTACTGTAATCTGTCGAGCGCTGCTATCTATTCGTCGGGCGCCGTCCGACGAATGCTGAGCGTCGTTCGACGTTCGTCGAACGCTAGTGAACTATATGTATTTAATTTCTCTTCTTATTTTCTGCCTTATTAAATATATGTATATTTTAGCTTTCTTTCTTAATGATATTTAATCTAAGTTATAATATGAGTTATGATGTAAACTTAGATACTTAAGGTGGATCCTAACTCAAATCAAACCTAACGTTCCAACAATCTCCCCCTATTTGAGTTGGGATCCTAATCCAAATAAACTAGGTTCTAACAATCTCCCCCTATTTCGTTTAGGATTCCTAAGCATAAAAAGTCTTGAATTAACTTAAGGCTTAAAGGTCAGAGATCATTATGTTGTTTTCTTTTCTTTTAAAATATATTTAAGCAACTCTGATTTCCTAGATTTTGTTTAAATATGATTTTTAATATGTGAATTGCTAGCTATTATTAGATTCTAGGAATTTAAAAATCAAAAAGACAATGTCTGATAGCTTCTTTCTATAGAATCCCCTTAATCATAAGAGACTCACACTCAGAGCTCTGATCATTTCTGATTTATGCTACTTGAGTGGAATGCTCAAACTGATTTTGGAGAAAAAAAATCTGTAAGAGAGTGAAGTTATCTGACATTGCTTTTAAAATAAAAAAATTCCAAAGAATCATAAAACTGCTTATTTAGTTATAAAAATTTTAACAAAAATGTTTTATAATTAGATATTTTGGCCTTTTTATTTCATTGAAATAAAAATTTGAATTTTAAATTGGTTTTGCTGAACATAACGAATTTTCTTCTTAACAGGTTGTTCAAATTTATTAGCTTTAATGAACTTATTTTTTAAACAGATAATGTGTTCTGCTAATGTTTTAAAGTTTTCTTGAGGTCTGTAATATTCAGAAATCAAATTAGTTATTTTTAACTCTTTTCTAATTTTATTTTCAGAATTGTAATTTTCAGCAATTATGAAATCTGTACATAATGAATTAAAAACAGATTTATCATCAGAGGTAGAAATAAAATATGAAGATACCTCTTTTACCTTTTCTGTTTTGTATTCAGATTCTGATGTGTAATCTGAACCATATATAGCCAACATGCAAAACGTTTTGGCTTTTTGTTCTTCTTTTTCTTCTTCTTCACTTAGAGTGAATGATGGCTCTGCATCAAAAGTAAAGTTAGTGGAAGAAGTAGGAATGGATTTATTTACCATCCTAGAGAGGGAGTTCCAGATGCTCCTTGCTGAAGTGCAATCAGCCACTTTAAGAAGAATGTCATCAGACATTGATTTAGCCAATATCTCCATGGCTATGGCATCAACACTGATCAACTTTTCTTGATCATCTGTTGAAGAAGAGCTTGAAGATTGAGTTCCTGTCAAAACAGATTTGTAAATACTTTTATCTATGGCATTCATATATAATCTGATTCTAACTTGCCATAAATCAAATTTATCCAAATTACATAAAGGTTGATCTGAAATTAAAAAATCTGCTAGTGCCATTTGGAAAAACTCTTTTTTAAAAACAAATAAGAACTAAGGTGATCTTTGTGATTTCAGGAGTTAGCCTGTGTGCAAAATCAACTTCCTCTGATACCAATTGAAAGGGACAATTGATATCCTCTGATGATGGTGAATAATAAAATTAACCTGCTTTGATACCAATTGAAAGGAGAGTTTAGTTCTTATTTATTTTATTAAAACTTTTGTTTAACTTTGTTTTTAAAAAATGATATATATATAAATATATATGAGTTTGCTGATTGAGTGATGAACACAGACAGTTAGAGTGCAAAGTAATAAACAACACAAATAAAGAAATAAAACAAAACAAACAAGCACATAGATGACACAAAGAAATATAGTAGTTCCCCAAAACCCGGGAACATCTACTCTTCTACCCACTAGTAGGAATCCAATGGAGGTTGTTGATAAGGTGCCCTCACACCAAGGTGATTTTGATAAGGTGTCCACACACCAATGGGAGTTTTGATCAGGTGCCCAATTCACCTATAAGCTTTTGATAAGGTGCTTATAAACTAAGCTACAGGTTTTTACTAAGGTGGTCTGTCACCGGGAGTAAACTTTTGAAGGGAGTTTTAACCCTTTACAAGATGGGAAGGAGAAATAAAGAAAACAGAAAAGATTATGTAGTTCTTCTCTTTCTAAGAAGACACTTGAAGATCCTGATGAGATGTTCAATTGGATCTTGATGATGATGTTGAAGAGCTCCCCCTGTCTGATATAATTGTTGACAGTTTGTGGAGGCCTCTTCTGTTGATTGTACAAACTCCTTTCTTCTTATGCAGTAATGATCCTGAGCAATTGATTGTGATTGGTGTCTCAGGATGAATGTGATCTGCAACGAGTTAGCAAAAAGAAGATAAATAATAGAAGTTTTGCTTCTTCTTTTTGCTCCTCTATATTTCTCTTCCTGTTCTTTTCTTCTTCTTCTTCTCTTATTCCTGTACATCAAGATGTAATATATATTCTATCTATAATCTTCCTACTATATTGTACAACAATATAAACTATATATATAATCTGTCTGATTTGAATTCTTGTCGACAGAAGAGGAAAGAATATAATATCTCTTTTATTTAGCAGATCCTCGAGCTGTCCTCTTTCCTTCTTTTGCTTGCTGCAATGGCTATAGCATTTAATGTTTCTGCCAACAGCTATATTAATTAATGCTTGCACGTTGTAAGGTCAGATTAACAATATATATAGCAATATATAAATAGGATAAATAAAATATTGCTTTAATAAAGTCTGACAGCAAATATATATTTTAGTCAAGCTAAATAATATAAAATAATTGATGCAGAAATTCATCGACCTCAGCTCGTCATTCGTCGGGCTGAGCTCGCCAAATGATATTCTGAACATTAATTAACTGCAAAGAACTTTCGTCGAGCGCTGCTGGGATTTCGTCGACCACCGTTCGGACTTCATCGACCGGTGCTTCCCTGTTGTAATCTGTCGAGTGCTGCTATCTGTTCGTCGGGCGCCGTCCGACGAATGTTGAGTGTTGTTCGACGTTCGTCGAACGCCAGTGAACTATATGTATTTAATTTCTCTTCTTATTTTCTGCCTTATTAAATATATGTATATTTTTGCTTTCTTTCTTAATGATATTTAATTTAAGTTATAATATGAGTTATGATATAAACTTAGATACTTAAGGTGGATCCTAACTCAAAACAAACCTAAGGTTCCAACAGCAGCGTTAGCTTCTTAACGCGGGGCGCTATCCCAAAGGCGGTGGCCAAACTTATCCACAGCTGCTTAAGGAAATCGACGGGAAACCTAACGCCTTCGTTAGCTCTAACGCCAATCGACCTACAGTCCTATCGATCGAACTGTGGTCCCGTCGATCGGGCTACGGTCCCGTCCTTCGATCCCGTCAACTCGTCGACACGCCTAAGTATTCTTGAACTCAAACGCCTAGCACTAGCTCTCAGACTTCACCACATTTTGAATTCAGTGCACTTAAAACCTAGGGTCTTACAATTCTCTCCCCCTTAAAGAAAATTCGTCCCGAAATTTTAACAGTGCAAAGAAACAAAAAGATACAAAATATAACTTGTACCTCAACAAAATAATTTGGGAAACTCGTCACGCATGGTTTGCTCATGCTCCCATGAAAGCTCCTCTTGACCGCAATTGTTCCAGCAAACTTTGACCATCTTGATCAGTTTATTTCGTAGCTGCTTGACATCAGTGTCTTCGATGCAAATAGGCGTGACCAACATCTTCAGCCCATCATCGATCGACACTTGATTCGCTACCAACAACTGGCTAGGCTCTGGCACAGCTTTCCTCAGCACAGAGATATGAAATACATCGTGCAAACCACTCAGCTCCGTCGAAAGAGCGATCTGATAGGCAACTTCACCAACACGCTCTAGTATCTCAAACGGCGAAGGTATCGCGAACTCATCTTTTTCAAGCGTCGAATCCTTGACACTCTCGTGAAAGGCTTGATCTTTAGATACACTTTGTCACCCACGGCGAACTCAAATTTTTTGTGTTTGGCATTGTATTATTTTGCTTGCCTATCTTGCGCCACCAAAAATCATTCCCGGATTGTTCGGATAATCAAATTCGCATGTTCGACTTCCTTCCGCTTAAACAGCTTCGTCTCGCCTGTTTCCGCCCAAGCCAAGGGAGTAAGACAATCTCTACCATAGAGGGCCTCGAAGGGCGTCATCTTTATACTTGCTTGATAGGTGTTATTGTAAGCGAATTTGATCATGAACAAATGATCTTCCCACTTTTTAACGAAGTCCAGGACACACATGCGGAGCATATCCAAAGTTCTATTAGTATGCTCAGTCTGTCGATCCGTTTGAGTGTGGAAGACAGTACTAAACTTCAACTGTGTACCCAACAACTGGTGGATTAGCCTCCAATCTTTGGAAGTAAAGCGCCCATCTCGATTGCTTACGATGCTACGGGGCACACCGTGCAATCGTACAATGCTATCAATGTATAACTTTGCTAATTGCTCCACCGAATCATCCCGCCGGTTTAGAATAAAGTGGGCTACCTTCGTCAAGAGATCCACGATCACCCAAACAACATCATTCCCACCCTACGATCTCGGCAAACCGTGCATGAAATCCATAAAAATGACATCAAATTTCCATTCCGGAACAGGCAATGACTTCATGAACCCACCAGGTTTTTGACATTCGGCCTTCATAAGTGCGCAAGTTTTACACTTTGCCACGTAAAGGGCGATTTCCTTCTTCAAACCTGGCCACCAAAACAGCCTTTTCATATCTTGGTACATTTTTGTGCTCCCTGGGTGAATCGAGTACTTTGTAAAATGTGCCTCGTGCATCAATTCCTCCCGCAATTTGCCCATATTTGGGAAGCACAACCGACCGTATTTACACATAAGACCGTCGTCCAACACAAACTCTACAGCAGACCCAACCCCAGTCTCTGCCAAGTAGCGTTGCATGCTCGAATCAAGCTTCAGGGCCTGTCGTATCCTATCTGCGAGGTCGTATTGCACCTCTGTCCAATTCAAGCATGCATAGCACTAGAACTCCTCTCCACATAGGAGATCTCTATGGCTTCAAAATCACTGATCAGACGCGAATCATGTATCTGAATCCAGCTGGCCTGCGCAGAAGCTCTCTGGCTCAACGCATCTGCGATGACATTTCCCTCCCCGGGAGTATAATGTATCTCGAAAGTGTAGTCCCCAGGAACTCCATTCACCTTCGTTGTCGCATATTGAGCTCTTTCTGATTTAGCAGATACTTTAGGCTCTTATGGTTTGTAATGATATCAACATTCACGCGATACAAGTAGTGTCGCCACAATTTCAGAGCGAAGATCATGGCCGCCAACTCCAAGTCGTGGACCGGATAATTCCACATATGCACTTTCAACTGGCGAGAGCCATAAGCTATCACTTGACCATTCTGAAGAAGTACGCAGCCTAAGCCGCTCCCTAACGCATCGTTGTATATTTTATAGCCTTCTGTACCACATGGTAAACACAAGGTTGGTGTCGTGGTCAGACGACTCTTTAACTCCTCAAAAGCTCGTGCACACGCTAGTGACCAAATGAACTTCTGATCCTTCCTTGTCAAATTTGTGAGAGGAAGAGCAATCCGCGAAAAGATCTCCACGAATCGTCGATAGTAGCCGGCAGGTCCAAGGAAACTCCTGACTTCTGCTACTGTCGTCAAAATGGGCCACTCCTGGATAGCAACTATCTTTGTTGGATCCACTGTGATACCCTCGCCACTAATAACATGACCAAGGAACGCCACCGAGGCTAGCCAAAACTCACACTTGGAAAACTTGGCATACAGTAGACTTCGTCGCAGGGTCTCCAAAACTACGCGTAAGTGAATTGCTTGTTCTTCTTCCGATTGAGAGTATACCAGAAGATCGTCAATAACGATGATCACAAACCAGTCAAGGAACTCTCTAAAGGTCCTATTCATCTGATCCATGAACACTGATGGCGCATTCATCAGTCCAAACGACATAACAGTAAACTTATAGTGCTAGTAGTGGGTACTAAATGTCGTCTTGGTAATGTCGCACTCCCGAATCCGCAACTTGTAGTAGCCGGACTTAAGATCCAATTTAGAATACACCGTTGATCCGACTAGCTGATCAAACAATTCATCGATTCGAGGAATCAGATATTTGTTCTTCTCGGTCAGCTTGTTCAATTCACGGTAATCGATACAGAGACGCAGGCTTCCGTCCTTCTTCTTCACAAAGAGGACCGGAGCACCCCAAGGGGATGAACTTGGGTGTATATAGCCTTCCTCTAGCAGCTCCTGTAACTGAACCTTCAACTCCGCCATCTCTTTTGGCGCAATCCGGTATGGAGAGAGTGACAAAGGCTTGACACCTGGCACCAGCTCTATTATGAATTCAATCTCCTGGTGAGGTGGCGACCCAAGAAGATCCTTAGGAAACACATCAGGATACTCTGAGATAACAAGAATGTCACTCAAACTGGGCTGAGGCTTTGCAGCCTCCATTAGCACAAAACACAATTTTGTGCCCTGTCGAACTGCCTTGACTACATGGATAGCAGACATCAATGTCTTGCTCGATCCACACAAACCAGCAAACTCAATTAGCTCGGTATTCCGCCCCAGTGTGACCTCCTTAGAAGTGCAATCAATGTAGGCCTGCTGCGCCGACAGCCAGTCCATACCAAAGATCACATCAAACTCTGAAAGCAGCAGTATCAGTGCTTCCAAATCAAAATCTTGACTTCCAATTCGTACCTTTACAACACAGCCTCGATCCGCACGCATAGAACACCCATTTGGTAGCATCACATATAACCTTTCCTTTATCAATGACGAAGGCACTCCAAGTTGTTGTATGAAGGCCTCTGATAGAAAGGAATGTGAAGTGCCCATATCAAACAGTGCTCTCGTCGGAGAGTTAAATACTAGGACAAAGCCTAATACACACAATGTTAACAAGCAATGCACAAGGTATGAAGTATAAAAAGCAACAAAAGCTGTATACTAATACATACCTGTCACCACATCACTTTGCTTTATGGCCACCTGCTGGCCAAGAATGTACACCCTAGGCTGGGTTGGAGCAGCATGGGATGCGGTTGACTCCACCGCCTTTCCTTTCTCCACTATTTTCCCTTCCTGGGAGTCGCTGCGACATTCACGAGCATAATGCCCCGGCTTGCCACAGTTATAACAGATGAGTGGGCCTTGCCCAGTTATCATTCCCGATACAGCAGATTGGGTTGACCCAGAAGGTCTCGCTTTTTTCCTCCATTTGCTTTGCCTAGACCTCACAGAGCTCGATACTTTGAACTCTGGCTTTACCACAACCAATTCCTTTCTTCTTTGGGACCGCTTCATTTCCTTCTCTAAGGAACACGTCGTATTGAACAGGGTCATAAACCCTTGCGTCATTGGCCCCGAAAGAAGGAACCGCATATCTTCTAGCAGACCTTCGTAAAACCGATTGGTCTTACGAGCTTCATCTGTAAAAGTCGCTAATGAGTACCTCCCCAACCGGGTAAACTCATGCAGATAGTCATCAATCATACTATCACCTTGAGTTAGACGGTTGAACTGATTCTCCATCTCAATCTGTTTAGCAGGTGGGAGAGACCGCGCCAAGAAAATTCTCAAAAACTCTTCAAAAGAGATGTTCGTCAGATGCCTTCCTGCTAGCTGATGCAACTCCAACTCATCCCACCACAGTTGCGCCTCCCCATCAAGAAGGATGGTTGCTAACGTAACCTTCTGACCTTCCTCCGTATTAGTGGCCTTCAAGGTTTTTCACACTCTCGATATCCAATCCTCAGCTTGAGTCGGGGTTCCTGCCCCCGTGAACATCGGAGGGTGGAAACTCAGAAAGTACTGCAACTGTTGGTCTAGAGCTATTCGTGTCCTCACCAGCACTGGTCTTTCGACCACAGGTTCAGCTGCCTCTATCGGCACTGGAGCCACCCTGAGGGTAGGAGTCTATCTAGGGAAATGCCCTCCAGGTTGTGCAGTCAACAAAGAGAACACCGCTTCAGCTACCATCCTCACTGTCTCAGCAGAAGGACGAGTAGGCACCTCAGTTGGTGCACTGCTTGCAGTCGAATGCGGGGGTCGAGATGGCCCCGCTCCACACCTAGCCGCCTATTGCACAAAACACAATTAGCGACTAAGAGATAACATGGATCAACAAAGGAACACACAAGTTCCATCACAATGCTACAATCATACTTGTAATTCATTCCTAAAGTGGCGGCGACGCACATACGTGCTCACCACCCCTTAAAAGAATTCATCCATGAATTCAGATGGAAGGGAATGAGACCCGTCTCTGATACCAATTTGTAACACCCGACCCGTCATATAGAATATAACAGTAGGTCCGGTCGGGGCCCCACATCATATTAAATGGAGAGTAACATGCGGTACTTAATTAGCAGTTCAACAGTTTCAAAGAAAACCATCTCAGCATACACAGATTCATAAACAATGGAAGCATTTATTACAATAAGGTAAAACCAGTTCACAACTTGTCCACTTTAACAACTAGGAATGAAAATACAACAAAGTGTGCTTGTCTTATTACGTGATTTCACAGGTGAGTCTAAGCACCGCATAGAAACATTCAACACATGTTGACTCCAAGCCACACGCCTTGTGCACTCAAGGCACGACAGCCACAAGTCCTTTTTCAACTTGGATGTTCAGTCTGATCTAGGTCGTACACATGAAGTTCTGGCACTCCTCCAAAGCCCGGTGCAGCGAGGGGCGGCCTCTTCACCACCACTATGGGCGGATTCCGATCAGCTAGGCCCGTGCTCAATCATCGCGATCAACTCTGCACGATGCGGGTAAGCTTTCACCTCTGCCCGATCTTAGTGCCACAACCTCAGAGGGTCTCAACACAGCCACACAGGCAATTCCAAGAAACCACGTGACATCATGTATCATTGGCGCTACCGTCGGCATTAGCTCTAACACCTGACATTAACTAACAAATGCGATTCTGTTATCTCTTTCGGGTATTTTCTGGAGATCATCTCCAAAACTCCCTGCAGCACATCACAACACCCAGAACCCAAAAATAAGCATACATACTCAGAGTTTTCTCCGGAGTGCAATCATCATCACCAATCCAGACCAACCTATCCAGATGGGCTTCACACAGCATGCCTATGTCCGTACTTTAATTCTGAACTCTATATGCAATTTCTACAGGGATAAGATCGACCCGTCGACAGAAACCTATCCACTAATTACTGGAAATCTGCCTGCTACTATGCAAATCAAAGGACTGACATGTCCATAGATTAAGGAGGAGAATCGTTACCCTCGGTGCACGTTTCGGTGCCATAGAACTGAGAGAGAACCAGCTGGATTTTGACAAATCAGCTTTCTCTCCACAAAGTCGACGATGGCACAAGTACGAAAGAATCTTATTTGCCGATTTGCCCTCGGCTCAACGAATGGCTAGCCCACAAAGAACTTTCTTCTTCCTATTCTATGCTTCCTTGCCTTAGGAGAGAGATATCCAAAGTAGGAAATGAGAAGAGAACCACGATTTCTGCCTCTTTATATATATATATATTAGAGCTAACGTCGGCGTTAGCTGCTTTACGTGGGGCGCTAATCCAAAGAAGGTGGCCGAACTTACCCACAACCGCTTATGGAAATCGACGGGAAACTGAACGCCTGCGTTAGCTCTAATGCCAATCGACCTACGGTCCCGTCGATCAAGCTGTAGAACCGCCGATCGGGCTACAGTCCCGTCGAACTGTCGATCGGTCTACAATCCCGTCGATCGACCTTCGATCCCGTCGACTTGTCGACACACCTAAGTCTTCTTGAACTCTAACGCTTGGCGTTAGTACTAACGCTTGGTGCTAGCTCTCCGACTTCACCACATTTTGAATTCAGTGCACTTAAAACCTGGGGTCTTACAATTCTCTCCCCCTTAAAGAAATTTCGCCCCGAAATTTTACCAGTGCAAAGAAACAAAAAGATACAAAATATAACTTGTACCTCAACGAAACAACTTGGGAAATTCGTCATGCATGGTTTGCTCACGCTCCCATGACAGCTCCTCCCTACTACAATTGTTCTAGTGAACTTTGGCCATCTTGATCAGTTTATTTCGTAGCTGCTTGACATCAGTGTCTTCGATGCAAATAGGTGTGACCAACATCTTCAGCCCATCATCGACCAGCACTTGATTCGCCACCAACACATGTCTAGGCTATGGCATAGCTTTCCTCAGCACAGAGATGTGAAACACATAGTGCAAACCGCTCAGCTCCGTCGAAAGAGCGAGCCGAAAGGCAGCTTCACCAACACGCTCTAGTATCTCAAACGGGCCAAGGTATCACGGACTCAGCTTTATTAAGCGTCGAATCCTTGACACTCCCTTGAAAGGCTTGATCTTGATATACACCCAGTCGCCCACGGCAAACTCAACATTTTTGTGTTTGGCATTGTAGTATTTTGCCTGCCTATCATGCGCCACCAACAATCTTTCCCGGATTGTTCGGATAGTCGAATTCGCATCTTCGACTTCCTTCCGCTTAAACAGCTTCGTCTTGCCTGTCTCCGCCCAAGACAAGGGAGTACGGCAAGCTCTACCATAGAGGGCCTCGAAGGGAGCCATCTTTATACTTGCTTGATAGCTATTATTATAAGCGAATTCGATCATGAACAAATGATCTTCCCACATTTTACCGATGTCCAGGACGCACATACGGAGCATATCCTCCAAAGTTCGGTTAGTACGTTCAGTCTGTCCATCCATTTGAGGGTGGAAGGAAGTACTAAAATTCAACTTTGTACCCAACAACTGGTGGATTAGCCTCCAATAAAGCACCCATCTCAGTCTCTTACGATGCTACGGGGCACACCGTGCAATCGTACAATGCTATCAACATATAGCTTTGCTAATCGCTCCACTGAATCGTCCCGCCAGTTTGGAATAAAGTGGGCTACCTTCGTCAAGCGATCCACGATCACTAAAATAGCATCAATCCCACCCTGCGATCTCGGCAAACCGTGCACGAAATCCATAGAAATGTCATCAAATTTCCATTCCGGAACAGGCAACGACTTCAGGAACCCACCAAGTTTCTGACATTCGACCTTCACAAGTGTGCAAGTTTTACACTTTGCCACATAAAGGGCGATGCCCTTCTTCAAACCTGGCCACCAAAACAGCCTTTTCAAATCTTGTTACATTTTTGTGTTCCCTGGTTGAATCGAGTACTTTATAAAATGTGCCTCGTACATCAATTCCCCCCGCAATTTTGCCCACATTTGGGACGCATAACCGACCATCTTTCCACATAAGACCATCCTCCAACTCAAACTCTGCAGCAGTCCCAACCCCAATCTCTGCCAAGTAGCATTCGATGTTCGAATCAAGCTCCAAAGCCTGTTGTATCCTGTCCGCGAGGTCGTACAACACCTCCGTCCAATTAAAGCACGTACTCGCACTAGAACTCCTCTCTACACATGAGATCTCTAAGGATTCCAAATCACTGATCAGACGCGAATCATGCATCTAAATCCAGTTGGCCTGCGCAGAAGCTCTCTGGCTCAACGCATCTGCGATGACATTTCCCTTCTCAGGAGTATAGTGTATCTCGAAAGTGTAGTCCCCCAGGCCATCCACCTTCGTTGTCGTATATTGAGCTCTTTCAGATTTAGCAGATACTTTAGGCTCTTATGGTTTGTAAAGATATCAACCTTCATGACATACAAGTAGTGCCGCCATAATTTCAGAACGGAGATCACGGCTGCCAACTACAAGTTGTGGACCGGATAATTCCGCTCATGCACTTTCAACTAGCGAGAGCCATTAGCTATCACTTGACCATTCTGAAGAAGTACGTAGACTAAGCTGCTCCCTGACGCATCGCTGTATATTTTATAGCTTTCTGTACCACATGGAAAACACAAGATTTGTGTCGTGGTTAGACGGCTCTTTAACTCCTCAAAAGCTCGTGCACACACTGGTGACCAAATGAACTTCTGATCCTTCCTTGTCAAAGTTTTGAGAGGAAGAGCAATCCGGGAAAAGCTCTCCACGAAGCGCAGATAGTAGCCGGCAAGTCCAAGGAAACTCATGACTTCTGCTACAATCGTCAAAACGGGCCACTCCTGGATAACAACTATCTTCGTTTGATCCACTGTGATACCCTCATCACTAACAACATGACCAAGGAACGCCACTGAAGCTAGCCAAAACTCACACTTGGAGAACTTGACATACAGCTGACTACGTCGCAGGGTCTCCAAAACTACGCTTATGTGAATCACACGTTCATCTTCCAATTGAGAGTATACCAGAATATCGTCAATAAAGATGATCACAAACCGGTCAAGGCACTCTCTAAAGGTCCTATTCGTCAGATCCGTGAACACTGATGGAACATTCATCAGTCCAAACAGCATAATAGTAAACTCATAGTGCCCGTAGCGGGTACAAAATGCCATCTTGGGAATGTCGCACTCCCAAATCCGCAACTGGTAGTAGCCAGACTTAAGATCCTACTTCGAATACACCGTTGATCTGACTAGCTGATCAAACAAGCCATCGATTCGAGGAATCAGATATTTGTTCTTCTCGATCATCTTGTTCAATTGATGGTAGTCGATATAGAGACGTGGGCTTCCATCCTTCTTCTTCACAAAGAGGACCGAAGCACCCCAAGGGGATGAACTTGGCCGTATATAGCCTTGCTCTAGCAACTCCTGTAACTGAACCTTCAACTCCTCCATCTCTTTTGGCGCAACCCGGTACGGAGAGCGTGACACAGGCTTTGCACCTGACACCATCTCTATTGTGAAGTCAATCTCTCACTGAGTTGGCGCCCCAGGAAGATCTTTAGGAAACACATAAGGATACTCTGAGATAACAGGAACGCCACTCAGACTGAGATTAGTCTTTGCATCCCCCACTAGCACAAAACAAAATTTTGTGCCCTGCCGAACAGCCTTGACTACTTGGATAGCAGACATCAACGTCTTGCTCGATCCACGCAAACCAGCAAACGTAGTCGCACGCTCGGAATTCTGCCCCAGTGTGACCTCCTTAGAAGTGCAATCAATGTAGGTATGCTGCGCCGACAACCAGTCCATACTAAAGATCACATCGAACTCCAAAAGCGGCAGTATCAGTGCTTCTAAATCAAAATATTGACTTCCGATTTGTACCTTTACAAAACAGCCTCAATCTGCATGCATAGAACACTCATTTGGTAGCATCACATCTAACCTTTACTTTATCAATGACGAAGGCACTCCAAGTTGTTGTATGAAGGCTTCCGATAGAAAGGAATGCGAAGCGCCCATATCAAACAGTGCTCTCGCTGAAGAGTTAAATATTAGGACAAAGCCTAATACACACAAGGTTAATAAGCAATGCACAAGGTGTGAAGTATAAAAAGCAACAAAAGTTTTATACTAACGCATACCTGTCACCACATCACTTTGCTTTATGGCCTCTTGCTGGCCATGATTGTACACCCTAGGCTGGGCTGGAGCAGCATGGCATGCGGTTGACTCCACCGCCTTTCCTTTATCCATTGTCTTCCCTTTCTGGGAGCCGCTACGACATTCACGAGCATGCTACCCCGTCTTGCTACAGTTTTAACAGATGAGTGGGCCTCGCCCAGTCATCATTCCAGATACAGCTGCCACAACCGGTACTGGTCTTTCGACCACAGGTTCAGTTGCCACAACCGGCATCGGAGCCACCCCGAGGGTAGGAGGCTATCCAGGGACATTCCCTCCAGGTTGTGCAGTGAACAAAGTGAATACCGCTTCAGCTACCATCCTCACTATCTCAGCAGAAGGAGGAGTAGGCACCTCAGCTGGTGCACTGCTCGTAGTCGAACGCGGGGGTCGAGTTGGCCCCGCTCCACTCCTAGCCGCCTATACATGTGCACAAAACATAATTAGAGACTAAGAGATAGCATGGATTAACAAAGGAACACACAAGTTCCATCACATTGCTACAATCATACTTGAAATTCATTCCTAAAGTGGACAGTTATTGGTTATTTTACATTTCTTAACGGCGACGCACACACGTGCTCACCACCCCTTAAAAGAATTCCGCTACGAATTCAGATAGAAGGGAACAAGACACACCTCTGATACCAATTTGTAACACCTTCCCCGTCACATATAATATAACAGTAGGTCCGGTCGGGGCCCCAAGCCATATTAAATGGACAGTAACATGCTGTACTTAATTAGCAGTTCAACAGTTTCAAAGAAAACCATCTCAGCATATACAAAGTCATAAACAACGTAAGCATTTATTACAATAAGGTAAAACGAGTTCACAACTTGTCCACTTTAACAACTAGGAATGAAAATACAACAAAGTGTGTTTGTCTTGTTACACGAATTACAAACATCGGCACGCCGGCCGGCAACACATGAAGTAAAACCATGCAAAACACTTGGGCCTTCAAGGGCCAGCAAAGCTCAGCAGCTGGGGTTCCAACCCGCTATTTCCCGCTCGTCTCTCTAGGACCTGTAAGTCATAATCCACCAAATTGTGGGAAAACAAGTAACCGGTCAGCTTTAGCTGACCCAGATTTATAACGACCCCACCCCATGCTCGGGGCGGCGGTGTTCCTTCGCTGCAAGCAAGCAATAGCAACATATATATTTCACAGGTGCATCTAAGCACCGCATATAAACATTCACCACACATTGACTCCAAGCCACACGTCTTGTGCACTCAAGGCAAGACATCCACAAGTCCTTTTTCAACTTCGATGTTCAGTTTGAGCTAGGCCATACACATGAAGTTTCGGCACTCCTCCATAGCCCGGTGCAGTGAGGGGCGAGCTCTTCACCACCACTATGGGCAGGTTCGGATCAGCTAGGCCCGTGCTCAATCATCGCGATCAACTCTGCAATATGTGGGTAAGCTTTCACCTCTGCCCGATCTTAGTGCGACAACCTCAGAGGGTCTCAGCACAGCCACACAGGCAATTCCAAGCAATCATGTGACATCATGTGTCACTGGCGCTACCACCGGCGTTAGCTCTAATGCCTCGCATTAACTAACAGAACGCGATTCGGTTATCTCTTTCGAGTATGTTCTGGAGATCATCTCCAAAACTCCCTACAGCACATCACAGCACCTAGAACCCAAAAACAAGCATACATACTCGGAGTTTTCTTTGGAGTGCAATCAACGTCTCCAATCCAGACCAACCTATCCATATGGTCTTCACACATCATGCCTATGTTCATGCATCAATTACGAACTCTATATGCAATTTCTACGGGGATAAGATCGACCCGTTGGCAGAAACCTATCCTCTAATCAGTGGAAATCTGTCTGCTACTATGCAAATCAAAGGACTAACATGTCCAGAGATTAAGGAGGAGAATCGTTACCCTTGGTGCACGTTACGGTGCCATAGAACTGAGGAGAACTCAGTTCTATGCAAATCAAAGGTCTAAACATGTCCAGAGATTAAGGAGGAGAATCGTTACCCTTGGTGCACGTTACGGCTGGATTTTGTCGAATCAGCTTTCTCTCCACGAAGTCGACGATGGCACGAGTATGAAAGAATCTCCTTCGCCAATTTGCCCTCGGCTCAACGAACGGCTAGCCCACGAAGAATCTTCTTCTTCCTGCCATCTGCTTCCTTGCCTTAGGAGAGAGAGAACCAAAGTAGGAAATGAGAAGAGAACCATGATTTATGCCTCTATATATATATTAGAGCTAACTTCGGCGTTAGCTTCTTAACGTGGGGAGCTAGCCCAAAGTAGGTGGTCGAACTTATCCACACCCTCTTAAGGAAATTGACGGGAAAGCTAACGTCTGCGTTGGCTCTAACGCTAATCGACCTATGGTCCTGTCGATCGAGCTGTGATCCCGTCGACCGGGCTACGATCCCGTCGATCGGTCTGCGATCCTGTCGATCGACCTTCGATCCCATCGATTCGTCGACATGCCTAAGTCTTCTTGAACTCTAACGATTGGCGTTAACACTAACGCCTGGCGCTAGCTCTCAGACTTCACCGCATTTTGAATTCAGTGCACTTCAAACCTGGGGTCTTACAGAATATATGAATCCTAAATCAGGATGAGTCAATTCTAGTTCCATATTTTCATAATGATATTATAAGCTTATGTACAGATTCCTAGAGTATTCCAGTGTCAATAATTCAAGATATGAATATTCTAAAATATAACTCGAAAGTCTACCTTGTGGGTGAAGTACCAAATATATGTAATCATAAATTCCAGGAAAATTACCAGCAGTTCATAATGTTATCACAAGCTTATATTCAGATTCCTTGAATATACCAGTATCAATAATTCAAGATATGGATATTCTAAACTCTAATTCCAAAGTCTACTTTGTGAAGGAAGTATGTCATTTACTCAATGATTAATTCTAACAAAATTCTCAGAGCTTCCTACTGATATGAATAGTCTATATACAAAATTCTATAACAATCCAGCAACTATAATTCATGGTATGAATTTCTCAAGTTATAAGTTCAAATTCTACTTTGTGAAGGAAGTATGTTATTTACTAAATGATTAATTCTAACAAAATTCCTAGAGCTTCCTAATGATATGAAAAATCTATATACAAAATTCTATAACAACCCAACAACTATAATTCATGGTATGAATTTCTCAAGTTATAAGCTCAAATTCTACTTTGTGAAGGAAGTACGTCATTTACTCAAAAACTAATTCTAACAAAATTCCCAGAGCTTCCTACTGATATGAAAGTCTACATACAAAATTCTATAATATTTCAGTAAGCTTTGACCCTACCATTACTCGCTTGGGTCTATGTGACCAAATTATAAGAAATCGACTTTCCTAGGGAAATTAACCCAAAGGTTGATGATGCTCACTATAGAGTATTGACCTATGGTCCTAAGTGCATGTTTTAAATTTCATGTCAGTTGACCAAGGGAATTTTCCTCAATTCTCAAATTATGGTTTCTTTACCACTTTAAGGAACACCGTAAAGGTGGTCCTGCCAAGTTTCATGCTTGAACTAAATTTGCTTACTTGTAAGGGTCCAAATGACCTAAGATTTTAACCAGAGGCTATTGCATACATAAACAACCTCTCAAAGGAGATTTGGACTGATTTGAGTCCATATCACCCAAACTATACACCATATATGATTTATTTAATTTCTACTACAACTTTAGAAAAATGTGCCCCAAAAATTCTAATTTTTGGGCACAGTATATCTAGGGTGCATACACAAATGGTTAATTTTTTGTCTCATACCATCTACTATACAAAAGTTATTCACAATTTTAGGTATGTCCTTCACTAGGACCAGCCTTACTCAATCTGCCCTACAGAGGGTTGTAGGGCACCAAATGGTGTGATTTCACCTCCTACTGATACTAGACACAAAGGCCTACAAAAGTTGTCTCTGCCTACTTTTCATTTTAAGGCCTCTAAGGGCCTCCAAATTTGTGTACAAAATGTCTATTTCACTATGCCAAAAACAACATTTAGTGTGACATAAATGGAGGTTTTTCTATGGCTCATTAAAACATGGATCTACTCATGTGCAAGGATCCAATTGAGCCAAAAAATTTACCAGTGACTAATATACACATAACCAACCTCTCAACAGAGATTGGAGTGATTTGAGTCAAAATACCCTACATTAAACACCATACATGATTTATTATATTTCTACAAATACTTTAGAAAAATATGCCCCAAAAATTCCCAAACTTGGGTAGGGGATGAGTTTGGGCATGGCTCATGCATGTCCAAAATTTCATCCTATTTGGAGTTGTAGAACTCGAAAAATTACTAAAATTAACTTGGGTGCTATATGCACCCCATTTCTCATACTCTACACCTACATGCATATGGTAATTCCCAAAGATGCACATGACAATTTGGTCTAAAAATTTTACCATACCCTCATCATGATAAGGCTATGCCCTCAACCCAAATTTGAGGTGATTACGAGTCATTAACCCCCATAATTATCACATGCAAGCTTAATTGAATTCTCAAATAAAATTTAGCAAAATTAAGTTTAAAAATTCTCAAATTTTAACCATAGGTGTAATAGGGCAGGACTCATGCATGCCCAGAAATTCAAACTATTTGGAGTTACAAAACTCCATAAATAAATTTCCAAAGCTTTAGACCACCTTATGTACATGCTACACTAAAATGGATGCCCAGGAAGGATTACTACTCCAAATAACCCCAAACAAATTTCTAAATTTAATTAAGATCATAAGCTACGATTTTCATTCAAGAGGCATTTTCTGTTGGGGTCTCTAAATACCCAGAAAATTAATTCAAAAACTGTATGGAAATGTGACAAATAACATTTAATAAAAAGAAATCTGATCTGCGAAAATGACTCCCTCCAGATCAGACGGTGGCCCGTCATCGTTCCATACAGATCAAGGGTCACGATTCGATCTCCCAAAGGCCACCTTTGGCCCCGATTTCTGGCGAACTAGAGCCGACTCCGGCCAAACCCCCAAGCCACTACCTCCAGCCGAGGTAGGGCTATCCACTGGCGGTGAGAACGTGGTCGGGGTTGGCCGGATTAGGGCCCCCGCTATTTTCATTTTTTGGCCTAGAACAAGGAAAATGATAATGGCACGTCCCATTCCCTGCATTGATTTTGAAAAGGAAGAGGAGTGATACTAGCACCATAGGAGGAATGAAGGAATACATGCCTCGATTTTGAGCTTCAAGCACAATCATCCCAGATTTCTCCATGTTTAATCCTTGTGGAGCTCCAATGGTGATCCCAGCTTTCTGAGCCCGATTTCTTCTCCAATGTTGGGGCTTTTTCTCCTCTCCACCCCAGGAAGCTAATGCTCTCGTCGAAATGGACTAAGGGGGTGTGTATATGGGGCTGCCATTGGGGGATGGGTCGGCCAAGCCTTGCAAGATCCTCCATGGCTCCACTTGGCAGATGACCGGCCTGGGAAATGCTGGGAATTACTCCCTCAATTCAGAGAGGGGCTTGGGAAGGGAAATTGAGGGCCATTTGGCACTCATGCCCCAAATCCCTCATTTTTGTCTCTTTTGATTTGGGGCTAATCCCAAATTAGCCCTAATCACTTCTTTAACCTCCCAATTTTAGGCAACATCTTATATTAGGCATTACGGGTTTGCTCTTGGGCCCATGCATTTGGGCTAACCCAAGTTGGATTGGGCTTTGAGCTCAGTTGACCTAAATTGAGCAAATTGGGACTTTTGAGTTTGGGCTTGACCCAAGCTCACCCCAACCAATGTTGATGGACTACATTGGTGCCTTAGATTCTATGGACTTATTCCAAGTGGAATTAAGTCATGGTGGGGTAATATGGGGCTTATTTGCACATAATTGTTTATAGGGGCAATTTGGGCATTTGGTGATTTTACCCTAGTCCTCCAAAATTGAATGTACACCTTGGTTCGTATAGGTCTCATATACTTCTATTAGGGTTTAGGAAGGGTTGTGTTAGGTCAATTTGGCCAATTGAGGGCCAATTGAACCATATAGGGCAAAATTGTAATTTGGGGCAATTTGGTAAGCTTGCCTAATTTCCCAAAATTGGTTTGTCCCAAGGGTCCAATGTGGACCCATTAGACTCCGTTAGTGATCTTAGAGTGTTATGGGTGATCAATTTGACCACTTATGACCAATTGAATGTCAAATTATGGGAATTAGTTCATTTTGGTCAAATTGGGCTTTTTGGTAATTGGCCAATTTCCCCCAAACAATTGGCTAATTCCAATAGGTCCATTTTGTCTCATTAGTCCACCCTAGTGTTTAGGAAGGATGTGGGGTGGTCAATTTCATTTTGAAGTTTAGATATCAAGCCTTAAGCCTTGGAGTCAAGTTTGGCTATTTGCACACCAAAGTGATCTTCACCTATTCACCTTGGTTCTTATGGCCATTTTGGTCTCTTATAACAAAGTCATGCCTTGTCATGAAAACATACATCTTAGGGGTCTAGTTGTCATGGGGATATTACATACCCAGGCACATGCAAGCCCAAGGCCAAGAACTCTACTGAGACCTCACCCGCACAAGGCCCATAATGCCATCGGGCGCATCCGCTTACTTGTTCTCGCCACAATCACCAAGCCAAAAGCCAAGAACTCCTCTGAGACCTCACTCTTACATGGTCCACAATGCCATCAGGAGTATCAGCTTACTTGTTTTTGACCGTTAGCACAAAAGGGGGCTCGTCTTGTTAGGACACTCTCCACACATGAGTCCCAACATTCACGGGCTAGACAGTCGACCACAAAGACGAAGGCATGCCTTCACATACAAGAAGCATCACAAGCCGTTCACCATGCACAATATTTCCCTTTCCAAACCAACAATCATTCTCACGATATAATAAAGGGGAATCACAATGATGTTTTCGCCGCAATAGGATTTCTAGCAAAATCCCTAAAATACACGCTAAGCAACAACACTGAATCGGACCACCGGTCACGATTTTGGCTTCTCCCACAATGCCTAATCCGCTAACGGAGCGGATCTCTTATGCAAAAATAATGTCGGGGATAGACTCAATCAACCCGATGGTTCCTCTTGAACCAAGGCGACCCAACTCCTCTCATTTGAGAGATTTGGTACCACAAATTTCAGAAAAAGAGAAGACAAAATAAGAGATATCATGCACGCATCCTAAAACCGGGAGAAGAGATGTAGTTACCCTTTGAACTCTCTTCCTCTCCGTGGATCGGTTGAAAGGCACAGATAGAAAAGGGCACCTTTGCGTCTTCTCCGTGGATCTAGTTTCGGATCGACGAACGGAGCTCCGGTGCTCCAACAATGGCGGATCTTGCCCTTCTTCTTCCCCAAGCTTTCCCTCTCACCTTAGCCCCCAAAATCACAAAGGGCAAGACAAAAAGAAAAGAGAACTCCTCTGCCCTATTTAGGAATTTCCTAAGAACCTATCTAAGCCCTTAGATCAAGATCCCATAACATCTCAATAAACCCTTTTGATGTTATCATCTCGACGAACCCTTCTCCACGTTACTATGGCATACGAAGAACATACCACCAGCGGTATCTCTACCGTGTCGCACTAACCTCTCAACGAAACCTCTCGACGAAGCCTCTCAACAAAGCCATCTCGAAAAAGGTGCCTCGATGTCTCGTCGGGCCAGCTACCGCCAGCGATAGTACCTACTGCTCAGCATCAGCAACAGGCTGTCTGTTTCCACAACATTGTGAAAACTGGGGTGTTACATACTTTCTATTTCATTCATACTCATCGAAGTCACCATATGAGCATATGTAAGCTAGATCGAGTGGTTTTATTGCATTTCATGCATGAGGGGGATCACCTCTTCCTCTCATTCATGTCAACTTATTATTTTTATGAAGTTTTTATCGTTTAAGCACATCGCGTGGAAGTTACGGTGGATTTATTATTTTATGAAGTATTTATCGTTTAAGCACATCGCGTGGAACTTACGATGGGTTTTGGGAAAGTCGCGACCTTGTTCTTTAATGAAATGTACCTGCTCGTGTCACACACACACACACACATATAGCAAAAGTCTAATTTCCCTTCATAACTGTATGGACTAGTGCATTTGTACTCCCATGAACAACACATGATCATGCGAGTTATATCTTGTTTTTCTAGAGAACCCCCTTGAAATCGACGAAATTGTGCATTTGGTGCAAGATCGTGCGAAGAGCTGCTAGGGCGATCATTGCTTTTCCTGCGAATTTTTTCATTTCTTCATGCATGACTATGCATGTACAAGTGCACAATCGTGCGTGAGTTATTTTTATGATGATCTATAAATATGTAGTTTCACGATTCGTTCGAGTGGATCGATCGGGGAGCACCGTTTTCACTCATTTTTTGCCACAGAACACCAAGTGTTCAGCCTAGGACTTCTCCAACCTCCCCAAGTGTTTTAGTTCTAGAAGTTAGAGGTTTTCAAGGTATTAATGGAGCGTGAAATCATTGGCCATGGAAGTGGAGGCGAAAGAATGTAGAGAGAAGACGAGACTAGGAGGAGGTCACAACTCTATCCAATATATCAGGAGGTAGTCGAGGAGGAGTTCTAGGAGCTGGTGTACTAAGTCGATCTCTTCTTATAAGTCTGAGGAAGAGTCTCTCTTTCCCCTCTGTATTCATGATTAGTAACATGTATTTCTCTCTTCTTCTCTTTAACATTTGATATTCTTATCATGTGGTAGATTCTAAATGATTCAATATGTCATGAACATTAGATGTAGGTGTTATTAGGTTTACTTTTTATTATGGATTGTTTGGATTGAGAAGTGCTTTGTTCTTCTTTGTGTTCTTGTTGAGATGACGCTTATGAGTTAAGCTTGTCTTGGTTGTTGAGCTTATGCTCGAGATGAGTTTATGGGTGCTTGAGAGAGCAAGCTTTGCAATACCAAATCGAGAGAGAAGAGGTGAAAGTGACCCTCATTGGTGTTAACGAGTGATAAGTGGTGAATTCGACCCATATTGTAAGTGAGCGAAGAGGTGACGGTGACTCACGGAGAGAGAGTGAAGAGATGCATGTAACCCTCATTTATGGTTGTGAGAACAAAGTGGTGAAGGTGAATCGCGAGTGAAGAGATGCATGCACCCTTAGTGTAGTTTTCCTTCTTGTTTTAGTTTTAGGAAACCCACAACTGATTCAATGCTTCCCGCCAAGACCTTCATAGCTAGATTTTCTCATCAGATATCTCCATCCCATCATGTTCCACATAAGATTGGATACTGAGGGATTTATTCCCGTTTTATATTACATGTACGATCGGTGCACTTGCAAAGATGCATCACCACCCAAATGGGCTGGTGCAATAAATCATAGCTACTTGGGATATAGGAGAATCTGGGAAAGAGAGAGAAAGAGAGAGGGTAAGCGTGGTTACAATAGGTTGTAACCACACCTTCTAACATAAGACCGAGGAGAGGTAGCTAGGGAGGACACTCAGGGTCTTCTCCCAGACTTTTTGAGGATGAAACTGTTGCTGAAGCTTAATCGAGTTGATGGATGTTGAAGCTTAAGAAGGGCATGCAGTCACATAGGTTGTAACTGCATGTGCTGATGAACGCCAAAGACTAGCTCTTACTACTATTATAGGATACCGAGTTAACAAGGATATGGTGGGAAGAAACCGAGTGTAGTTTTGGTAGCCTCCATATAACATAGATATCCGAGGAGGACTTCTTTGAGTCTTTCCTTAAGAGATACTTCTCGACCACTACACGCTTGGTGTTGTATGGACATCACTTTTGCCTAATTCAGAGAGGTATGAAGGTAGACGATTATCTGCATGGGTTCACAAGACTGAGCCTCTATACAGATAGTTTAGTAGAAGATGAGGAGACAAAGGTTCATAGGTTTTATGAAGGTCTCTGTGATGATCTGAGATTGAGGTTGGTGGGATCCAAGTCCCTTTAATTTCGTACCTTAGTAGAGATGACAAGATCTTTGGAGATGGACATAGAAATGGTACAACTCCCAAAGGGACATATAGATAAGGGTGCAGAGATCAAGGTGTCGCATTCTCAAGTCATGATTGAGGGAAGGAGGCACGAGAATAAGCTTCGTCATTCGGAGGGTGTGTAAGAACTCCTTACGGTAATAGTGCACGGGTGAGGAAGTTCTCATGAACAGAGAAGACGCCATGCGATAGTGTTAGCAAATGGGCTAACTCCTACTACATGATGCCTGCTCAGTAAGGCGGGACATCATTACGTCACAGTTAAACCAACCAATAAATAAAGTACATAAGGAAAAGATTAAGTAGTACTCACATTTATATACATAATGTCATAAAGCCCATAATTACTATGGAATACTATGGCTAAGACATGCCCTAGAAAAATACTAGTGCTATGACATGCCCTTAATCAAGAACAAGATACTTGGAGTAGAAACAAGTGCTCACATCTCTTGGGTCATCTACCGAGAGCGACATTGGGGTTGTAACTACTGGGATATTTATCATCGTATCAAGGTTTTCTGGATGGGGTTGGTACTGCAGGCCTTGCTGCAATTTGGGATCCTAAAGAGAGGTTGCAATAAACTGTTAGTCAATTTGACTAAGTGGATTCTCTTCCCCCGATGCATCCTAAAGTGACGGGTGGAGGGAAGGGTAAGAAGTACACAAACAAAGGTATAATTAAGCAAAGTGACGAGAAAGAGAGCATTGTGTTATGAATAAGTAAGAAGGTATGGTGCATAAATAACTCAACTTATAAGAGTGCACATAGAAACTTAAAAAATAAGGGTCTTAGTTTGGTACAATATTAAAACTATCATGTAATAATAGAGTAACATGACATGAATAGGAAATAAGATATGATACAGAAAGTAACTCGACTTATAAGTATGCTCAAACAAACTAATAAGTTAAGGGTGTTGATTTATCATAACACAGACTTATCTTACAAGAATGCCCATACTAATTTGTAGGATAAGAGTTTAAATATGCAAGGTATGCAATGCAATATGACGTGACACAACGTTATATGAGTATGATGAGAAATTTAGCTATTTTCCCCTTAAGTCGACAACAAACAGAGCCCCATTATTAAGTGGCTGGCTAGCCACAGTGGCCTTATCACCGTGGAGGATGATAATAATAGATCAAACAAATGTGCCTTTAGGTAGGTGACACACTACCATCGTAGGCCAAAATGTGCAGTATTGGACCGTATCTATACCGCCATCAAGCAATAAACCAGCGGATATTATATATGAGCTAAGAGAGTTTTCCCACCATGATTATATCCACAAGAAAATCCATCCAAATAATCTAAGGGTCTAACACTCAAGTCTCTCCATCATTGTGTTCTATTTTGTAGAGTGGTTAGATCCGCCAAATTTTTGAACCAAACATTTAACCCAATTTTGGTCTTCTAACCAAACTAAAAACTAGTCGTTTATGATACCCTGGTCTATAACAGACATGGAGGAGGGTTGAAGAATAACTTTAGAACTACACCAATTAACCTACTAGCAATTATTGTGATGTCTAATTTAAGTAGCCCATTGGCCAGGTAAGTGTAAGGTTGGTGGTCACACTGTGTACCGTTATACACCACCTTCCATTTATGGTTATTGGCACACCCCTAACCACTTTAATAGACACTAATTCGATGACTTTAAGAAAACATTTCTCCAACGTATGTTGAAGTTTTTTGGATTTATTAGCCTTAATGAATTAATCCAAGGTTATCAACGAATAATAAAGCTTCTTAAGGGATTTAGAATTACACGCTTTAGTTTTTGCTAAAATAGAAATAAAATTAGTCAAAATCATTTGAATCCTTAATCATGGGGCAATTATGACTTAGCATAAGAGCCCACAAAATTTTGGAATTAATTTCAATCTTTAAGGCCATATTATTTTAATAATATTAAAGTGTGACAATTTAAATGAATTAAACTATATCTTCAAAATGTGTTATTCATAACAAGAGTTAATCATGTCCAAATGTCCTCAAATTTAAATCCAAGATCATTAATGACATAATAAGTGTACCATAAAAATATGGGAATTTATTTCAATCATCAAGGCCATATTATTTCAATAATATCAAAGTGTCACAATTAAATGAATTAAAACAATATTATTTAAATTTATAATTCATAACAAGAGTAAATCATGTCCAAATATCCTCAATTTTAAACCAAAGTCAGTCATGACATAAAGGGCAATGTTATACGCAGTCCTATTCTCGCTATTCGCAGTCCAATTTTTACGAGTTTTTTCCGCGCTTTTTGAAAATACGCTATGTAAATGCATTTTTTAGGAAAATTGTTCAACACGAAAGTTGTAGATCTCGTCGAGATCTACAACTTTCGTGTTGAACACTTTTCCTAAAAATGCACGCACAAGGCGTACTGCCGCCCTGATTGAAATATGAGCGTATTTTTTGTAAATACGTCTTGTACATGCATTTTTAGGAAAAGTGTTCAACACGAAAGTTGTAGATCTCAACGAGATCTACAACTTTTGTGTTGAACAATTTTCCTAAAAAATGCATTTACATAGCGTATTTTCAAAAAGCGCAGAAAAACTCGTAAAAATTGGACTGCGAATAGCGAGAATAGGACTGCGTATAACATTGCCCTGACATAAATAGTGTGCCATAAAATTATGAGAATTTATTTCATTAACTAAGGTCAAAATATTTCAATAATATCAAAGTGTGACAATTACATTACTTAAATTATATCATTTAAATGTATGATTCATAGCAAGAGTAAATCATGTCCAAATTTTCTCAAATTTTAATTGAAAGTCAGTCATGACATAAATAGTGTGCCATCAAAATATGGAAATTTATTTCATTTACTAAGGTCAAAACATTTCAATAATATCAAATTGTGACAATTACATTACTTCAACTATATTATTTAAATGTATGATTCATAGCAAGAGTAAATCATGTCGAAATGTCCTCAAATTTAACCCATGGTCATTCATGACATAAATAATGTACCATGCAAATTTGGGAATTTATTTCATTCACTAAGGCCAAAATATTTCAATAATATCAAAGTGTGACAATTACATTACTTAAATAATATAATTTAAATGAATGATTCATAGCAAGAGGAAATCATGTCCAAATGCCCTCAAATTTTAACCCAAGTTCAGTCATGACATAAATAGTATACCATAAAAATTTGGGAATTTATTTCATTCACTAATGTCAAAACATTTCAATAATATATTCCCTCAAAATAAATCAAATTATGAATCAAACTATAGGGAAGTGTGTCCCAAAATTCCAAGGCTTTAAATATACATTACTAACCACATAATAAACATATATACCAAATTTCTAATTTATCCTAGTTGAATTCACTGGAAAATACACAAAATATGATGAGTCATATAGTTTATGTAACACTTCAAAAATTAATTCAGGGAGTTCTATTCATCCTCAAAAAATGTGACACACTATTTTGGAAAGCTCAAAGCAAGATCTACAAAGTTCATGTTGATCACTTGGTCTGGTTCAACCCTTAATGCACTTAAAATACTAGTTGAAAATTCTATGTTGGGGTGCCAATAGAAGGAACTGTATTACATGAAACTATAGCTTTGAATAAAATAAAAACATAGATCATATAATAGATCAAACAGTGTAGAAGGGCGACAGATTACGAAATGACCTTGCCCCGCAATGACTATTCTATCGATCTGTTATGGGTGATCAACAATCATTATTTCAACAAAAATAAGGTAATTGGACGACCGTGCAGTTCCCTTCAACCTCTGGCCAACGATGGTGAGTCATCCCACCTGGATGGAGATTTCAGGGATCCTCCACCACCGTCCGGCCATCACCACCGTCCGTCTATCACCACCGTCCGACCGTCACCACCCTTCGCCACCACCATCAACAGTTTTGCCATGATGAGGGATAACCATTGGCGGTGGTTCGGCAACTTATTCTCACTGGTGGGATCCAAAATTCCATGGTCATTTTGGCGACCATTCTCCACCAAATTAAGTGAAATCAAAGCCCAATCGAGCTCAATTTTGATTCGAAATCCTTCTATGATGTTTACATAAGGGGAAGAGGATGAAACCTAGCCTCAAAAGGAAGTGTTCTTCCGAACGGTATGGAATGGCACGTCCTGGTCGGCCTTGAGCTCTCTGCTCCTCCTAAGTTCTTGCACTCGATTTCTCTACATTGCTTGTGAGGTGGGTGAGCTAAATGAGGGGTAAAGGGGGATTTTTATAGGCTGAGGAGGGAGATGCCATCTTCCTCCCCCTTTCCTCCATAGCCGGCTATGGTTATGACTAACTGCCTCCCGATCTAGCCCTGCTGACTCTTGATGGAATCAGAGTCTCTCTCTTGTCCTTTTAAGAAGGAATGAAGTCATTTATATCCCCAAATACACCACTTGAAGTATTTCCAAATTGGGTAATTTTTCTCTTAGTGGAGCTTTTACCTTTGACTTGATTTAATTAGCCTAATAAAGGCTCACCTGGAATTGGTCATGAGGTTTGAGTCAAAGTGAGGTTAGGACTTTGGGCTAGTGTAGGGTTAAGGTATTTCTTAAAGAGGTTTTGGGATTAATTGAACCATGGTTTGATAATCGTTAATTTTGGTTGACCATGATTGACTAAAGTCGACATTTTGGGGATTAGCTAGCCTTGGTCATGAGTCATGGTGTGATTAGCTCAATTAGTCAAGACAGGGTTCAATTGAGTTTGACTTGGTCAATTAGGTTTAAGTGCATATTTCACTCCTTTAAGGGTTCCACCTTGTCTTCAAGGTGAGGTGGTGCACTAATCGGGGCACCAATTAACTTCTAGAGTCCCCATCATAATTGAGATGTTACAGATTGCTCCCTACACTACTCTGGGTGCCACTACTACACGAGGCCACTTGACTTGCTTCACTTATGGGAAGGAGGGACAAATGTCACGTTCTATTCGGAGTGGTCCGCCGAAGACGAAGAGATGAGTTGTTGATATTACTCATATATGGATGGTCCCAGATACGCTGAGAAGGGGAAGACGTTGGAGTCTTCTGCCTCCTAATACCAACCCGAAATAGAGTGTTTGCCCTTGACCAGCAGGAAGGCATTCGACAGAATGATGTGATGATAGATATAAATTAGTGTTTAGCTTTTATTGTAATTGTTATTTATAACTCACTTGTGTGTATGCCTCATGTGTTATGTTAGGCTTCGTACTCATATTTAATCATCCAGCGAGAGCATTATTCAACACTAGTGTTTCATACTCCTTTTTGTCAGAAGGATTCATTATGCAGATCTGCGAAAACTTAAGTAAAAATAAAATGAATTATTTTGTTCATGCAAAACCGTCAAATTACACGAGTGCACCCTGAAAGTTTGCAGAATAAAGAATAGATTTGAATATTTTGATCAATATAAGATGCTAGATTGTTTATTATGTTTCAATATTATGAATGTCAGCAAAAATAGTTTAAATGTAGAAACAAAAAATAGAAAAGAAAGAGAAGAAGAACATCTAGACGACACATAAATTTTATAGAGGTTCAACAACAATTAAGTATGTCCTTTTTCTACAATATGTGGGAATGAAGAGTCTTTTCCACCTGGAGGCTCCACCCCAATATCATAATTTTTCCACCTGGAGGCGAGCAAACCCAATGAATCTTGATTTGGGTGATCCAACCACTAGACCACGATGAATCTTGGTTCGGGTGATCCAACCACATCAATCTCTTTTGAAGGAATAGATTAGAAACCCTTTACAAGTGAAAGCTTTAGATCAAGTAGATTTACCACATGGAGAATGATGATTTTTGTATCCTAGAAGAGGGGGATCAGTTACATAGAGTGAAGAGGGGATACAGAGAAGAGAAAAGAGAGGGCTCTTCTTCTTTTTCTTCTTTATCTCCTAGTGATATATATCTCTTTAGTGTTTTTATTCCTTTACCCCTTAGTTCTTTCTATAACAAGTTCCAATCAGATAGCCACCTTGGAACTTGTCATTTCAAAATTCGCAATGACTCTATTCTTCAACGGTCATCAGCATCTCAAATGGTGTACTACTGAGCCGGTTCAATCTCCAGTCATTGAATGTTGTGCCGAGGTTCAGTCTTCAGTCATTGATCACTGAGCACAGGTCCAGTCTTCAATCGCTGCTGCATCCTTGATTACTAAGCACTGAGCGGCTAGGAAAAAGGTGTTGGCTCATTGGGCGATGGACCTTTGGTCGGCTACCCCAGGACATTGATCATTGATCACTGACAACATTCTCACCTTTCCTCTTGGCTCTACCTAATTGGTTCTGCCTTCCTTTTCTTCTTCTAGTCCTTGCCATGACTTCTGCTTTCTTTAATGAGTTATTTTTACCCATGCTTTTTTTCATCAAATCAAAGAAAATTTATAATAAACTTCCCCTATTTAATGAGAAGAAAGCATGAAGGAGAAGAGGTAAGGACAACCATATCTCTTCTTAGCTTTGTATTTACATTCTGTTGGAAGAGAATCAACAATATTGGAACACGGTTTTCCGTATCCCTTTGGTTTAAGAATAACAAATCCTACTTGTATTTGATCAAGTTTGTCATTGTGTTTTTAGTATGCAGGATTGAACAAGGATGACACGAGGATGCTATATATTGGTCTGGACTAGCTCAATATGCTAAAAGAAAAGGATATGGTCTAACGCCAGGCGTTAAAGCCAAGACCGACATTGACCATCAATCCCACCAGTATGCAAATGCTATGGAGGGAAGCTGTCATGATTGCAGGAGCATTTTGGGAATGGTTTGGTCTAAGGCTAGGCGTTATCCTTAACTCCAGCGTTATGGTTGCCTAAAATAAGAACTTTCCAAACATTCAATATCTCCTTCTAGAAATGAGGATATGTGTCGTCAAAACATTACTAAACTGAGTCAACGCCTGACGTTAGGTCTAACGCCAGAGTTAGCTTCCTGTCCTATAAAAGGGTGACATTCATTCTCTTCAACCTTACAACTCAAGGAGCCATAATCCACCACTCTGAAATCTCTGTGAAGGCTGTATTTCTAGACCACCAAAGATCTCCCATTCAAATTCAAGAGAAAAAATCAAAGGAGGATCAGATCAATGCAAACTCAATGCGAAGAATGCATGCTTCAACATTGATTATCTTTAGCGGTTCTTCGTCGTCTCCTTCAGATTGCTTCATAGGGAGTTTTCAATTTGAATATTTTATTTTGTAATACCTTTTTATCTTTGTGATCGTTTAGTGAAGAATTCGACGCGGGTGTTGGCGACTAGGTCTTGGGTTTAGATCTAGGGGGTGCTCGAGGCCTTTTTGGGGATAGAGAGGCTAGAGCGGCTTGATGTCGTATATGAGGATAGATCGGCTAAAGCCAATCGATTCTTAGGGAGAAAAGTCGGTTTTGAAAACAAAAAGAGTTTTTCATATTTTTGCCTCAATTTATAGCGTTATAGAAATCATGTAATCAATTTTATCAATATTAATCATGTCTCTATTTGTTCAATAAAATTTATTTGGTTTTCAATTCTAATAATTTACTTTTGATCTAATCTCTTTCGTATAAAATATCAAAAGTTTTCTATTAAAATTTAAAATTTCTAAAACCCATATTCACCCCCCTTTTAAGGGCGCCTTAAGATCCAACAAGTGGTATCAAAGCTAGGTTATTCCAAAAAAGTTTCACCATTGGGAATAATGTCGCTTCATGATCATGATCTCGCTTCGACTAGTGGGGAGAAATTTTATATAAATGAAGAATCACTAGCACCACTTTTATTTGAAGAAAAAAATTATAAAGAGTGGAAAATTCTAATGGAAAATTTTCTTAAGACCTTAGATATTGAAGTTTGGAATATCATAATAATAAAACCACCAGATGAACTAAATAAAAAGGAGTGTCATTTAAATGCAAAGGCTATGAATAGATTATTTTGCGCAATGCCATAAGATATTTTCAAATTGGTTTATTATTTTTCTAATGCGTACAAAATTTGGAAATTTCTTGAAGAGATTTATAGCCTTCCTCATGTAGGTATGGAGCAAGCGCAAGATTTGGAGAATATGCAAGAATACATATGTATTCAAGAAAACTCCTCTTTTGATGAATCCTTGGAGTGTACGTCAAGCGAAAGGGAAGACCATAAAACATCAATGGAAGAGGAAGATGAAGATGTTAAAGGAACTTTATGTTAAAATCTTACCTCATCCAAGAACACTGTAAGAAAATCAAATCATTCCCTCTTCATTACAAATTCAATTTCTACATATCATATACTTGAAATTGCTAAACGTCAAATTAAGAAATTAAAAAATTCGAATTCAAAATTATGTTTAGAAAATAAAAATTTAAAAGCTAAATTTAATGTAGAAAAAAAGATTGATGTGTTTGATTATTCTCCACCTTGCTCTTTAGTTGAAAATGTAACACCTTGCTTTGATTGTAACTCTCCAAAAGAAAAATTCTAGGTGTATGAAAAAGAGCATCTTAAAGAGCATAATGAAAAATTGTCTTTAGAAAATTCATCTTTGAAAAGTGATTGTGCTATGTGCAAAAATTATAATATTGAAATTAAAGAGATGGATGAAACATTTGAAGAATTGAGAAATGATTATCAAATGCACATTAGTTATATAATCTAAATTCTAAAAAATAGCACACTTGCTTATAATAAAGTTAGGCATAGTCTCAAGATTAAGAATAATGAATTAGAAACAAAAATCAACTTGCTTAAGAAAATTATGAATAAAAACTCATAACACATAAATCCACGATATTAAGCAAAATCCAAAAGCAAGTTGAATATGAATTCCGATATCTTGACTAAGCCAAACAAAGGGAATAAAAAACATCAAAAGCTTGTAAATGAAATTCCAAAACACTGTCATTATTATCATTTATAACATCAATCTTCTCCCAAAATAAAATTGAAAATTAACAAATTTCCTATAAACAATGTTCTTAAAAAACATCATGGAAATTTGAATAATAAAAATATTAAACCATGGTATAAATGAAAACTCATACTTAAGAATGACAAATTAATGACAATTGAAAGGATCCACTCATCCCTGCCTCCCCAAAAGTCAACATGATGTATTTGGGTACCCAAAGGAACCATCCCACATGGTTCCCTTTGGATACGTAAATCTCATATTCATTAGTATAAAATCAAATGCATGAAGTAGAAATAAATCAAAAGTGAGTATTTAAAATTCTACTTCATGATTTGTTAAACTTAAAATTAAAATAAAACAATTTTATTTTATTTTTTGGTTTATACAATTTTTGTTTTACTTTTTGATCCATCATCCTTATGGTTAATTTATACATAATATGATATGACACAATCACCATGCATAAGCAAAAAACATTAATAAATCAAATTGAAAGAAATTGAATAGAAGTCATATTATTTCAAGTGAACTATTTATCCTCTTTTCTAGTTTTTATCCTTGTTAAATTCTATGCATATAAATATCTTATATTATTATAAATTGAATACAAAAATTTTTATGTGATGCTATCAAGACTAATAAAATTATTTTCAAAAATGGATTTAAATAAACTATTTAGGGGTCTTTGGTTAAAATATAAAATGCACAACTTTTTGTTTATTTGTTTGATTTCGTTGCTGCATTTGATAGCCTCTACATATTAAATCATAATCATGAAAAATCGGAATTGAAAAATCACAAAAAATCATTTGTTTTAAACAAAAATCTTAACTCTGTTTCTAGCACCAGGCATTAGTTTCTAATGTTGGTGGTAGCACTATTTCTTAAAAAACTCAGATTTCTCTAAATATTAAATTTTGAAAAATTATTCTACTTTAATCATCATTATGTTTGCTTTCAGAAAATTATATATATGTTTTGGTTAATATTCAAAAATCAAAGTGAAAATTTTCAAAACCTTTCAAAATAACCAATAATATTTTCTCATTATATTTATATTCTTTATTCACCTTACAATCTTTCACTTTAATAATTTGAAAAGGATGAATATGAATTTTCTCATAATACTTCACTTACACCATCATGAATAATTAATTATGAGTATTAATTTCTATGTGTTAAAGTAAATGATCATTTATAATAATCAGGCAAATTCAAAAGATCTTTTAATTTAAACATTAAACATAATTGGAAAAGATCCTATTGCTTTCAAAATAAGTTTTATGATCATGATCATTATATGAATGTATTATGTATTGTGTTTGCATGTATCTCACTCATATGTAGACCCTTGAATCAACTATGTACCAATAAGAACAATCAAATAGAATCATAACATCATTATAGGTCTATAAATTGAAATTCTTTTGAATACATGCAACGTCATCACTATTAATCTTATGGCATAACATTGCATTCAAACTCATCATTCTAGCATCATCTCTAACGATCGGTAAAAACTATTTCTATGCTAGATATATCGTGGTATGATGTGACACAGTAAAATTGAATAATGAAATTTTAAAAATCTTAAAAATTATTTGTCATTAAAATAATCTATCCTAATTACAATAATTATTCTAAAAATTCCTAAAAATAAAGCCGAAGTTTATGAATCGATCCTTAGACTTAAAACTCTTAGCATGTTCATGGTCATTCACCCATGATACATGTCTCACAATAGCGGGGGTATAGGATTGTATGCATTAGATGTCCTAACCTATAAGTCGTATCTTGTCCTTAATCGGGGAGGGTTCTAGTGGGGCCTTACGAGGCATTAGGGGAAACAATGCTAGGTTGAGTGACCTCTTTTGTATGCATATGGGACTAATACCCCAACCTACGACATGTGTGGAGCTCCTCATGTTCATCCATCACTTAGTACGGGGCTAGTGTGTAAGCATATAGTCAGGGTATTTTAATCTAGGAAACACTTATATCATATATATTGCAGCACTCATTATGATTACACTCTCACGCATTCTTGGTTTGATCGAACATGCTTATCTTGTGTTTTGCATATTTTATCATTTTGAGCTTTAATGGTCTTGTAAAACACAATTATTTGAAAATTCAACAAAACAAGTTTAAAGAGTCTTCTAATCATCTCTAGAATGTCTGAAATTTCTATACTAAGAAGGCCTCTATATAATAACTCTAAATCAAAGAACTCTTTTTTTTTCAAAAATACATGAAATCGTGTACTGTTTCAGCGTTGAGTTAACGCCCAGCATTAAGGGCCAACACCCAGCGTTATGAGTCAACGCTTGACGTTAGACCTTGTGCTCAAATTTCAATTTTTGTTTAATAATCTATGGTATTTTCTCTTGCATAATTTTTGTTGGATTCTCTGTTTTTGAAAGATTTTTTTTATTAATCATTGTTTTTATTTATTCAAAAATTCTCAAAAATTCAAATAATAAAAAAATTTGTCATTCTTTTTTTCTTAAATATTAAAAAATATGTTTTGTTTTACTGTTTGACTATATGGTTTCACATGAGCAAATTCTTTTGATATTTTCTTCTCAAATGGTCAAAATTGATATTTTTTGATATTCTTCAAGATTCTCTTCAATGTTTAATTTTAATTTCAAGTTTCCTAAACATTGTTTTTGTCTTGTTGTTGGGCAAAAACCCTTGTGATTTAACTTAACAAATTACTTATAAGTGATTTTACCCTCTAGGTTTATTACCCATTGTATAGTAAGGGTAATTTGGTCATTAGATGTCTTAGGATGTCACACTCACCTTAGAGTGTCAAGACCAGTTCAGGACAAGTACAATCTAAGTTGAATTAATACTTGCATCAAATTGAAGTCGACACAACTTCGACTTGATGTCGACGCAACTCAGACTAGAAGTCCAAGCAACTCAATCTCTCTGTCAAAGTATATCAAGTCGACGCTACGTCGAATAGGAATCAACGTAGATGAAGGAGCATGTCAAAGTTATCTTAGAAGTCGACGAGACCTCGACTTCAATTCAACGCAAAAGGAAGTATCTGTCGAAGCTAACTGAAGTCGACGCAATGTTGATTACAATTCGACGCAGACAATGAAGTTCAAAATGAAGTCTTCAACTCAACGGTTACGTCGATAAGTAATCAACGCAACGTCGACAATAAAGTTCAACCAGAACAAGAAGGAATTCGAAGCTGCTCTTATAAGAAATCGAAAGTGCATCGATAAGAGAGAGAATGAAATCGACGCAACGTCGAATACAGTTTGAAAAAGAAACCTTTTCAGCTGTCCTTCTAGAACTCACTCTGAAGGCCCACAACACTAAAGACCATTCTACAATGGCTTGTTTATTGCCTAGAATGGATAGGAGAAATAAAGAAGATAGGAAAAGTTTTCTTATAAAGGATTCAAACAGCTGGCAGACAGGTCATGAACAAATGAAGAAAGAAGGATTAATTGTCCAAGACTATGCCTTTTCAGTACAACCCTAAAGGGAAACAAATTGAAAATTAATCATAGACAATAAATAGGATGAGAAGAAAGGAATACACAGAGCATTCATCACTATCTACTACAGTTTGGTCGATTAGGGCTCCCGCTTCTTCTTCTTCCTCTTGGAACCCTAACTGAGAAAGATAGAGAAAACAAGTGCTCTCTCAGAACAGAAAATAGAGCTGCTTCTTCATCAACATTATATAGCAGCAAGATAGCAAGAGAAAGATATACAAAAGGATCTAAAGAATATGACCCTTGCAAATCATCCCAATCATAAGCAAGGGTTCATCATTAGCAGATCCATTGAAGGAAGCTGAAAGCTTCTACAGAATTCTGAGAACAGAATTCTTCTTCTCCATCCTCTTTCTTCTTTCAACTTCCTCAACTGTACAAAGTTTTAAGAATCCCTCTTCAAAGATCTGAGTGGATCAAGATCTCCTTATTAAAAGATCTGAGTGGTTCAAGATCTCCTTATCAAAAGATCTTTTGTTCTGAGAGTCTCCTTATGAAAAGACTCAGGCATAAGTTGTGCATTCCTACTAGGTGGTAGAAGAGAGGACTACCCACATTTTGGGGAACCTCTATAAAACCTTGTATCTTCTGTGTGTGTTAAATTTCTGTGCTGTCCCATTTAGCTTATAGCTTTTCTGCTTTACTTTAACAGCATTACTTTTATTTTGTGTTAGGTTTGGTTGAAGCATAACACTTAGTGTTTTTATTGTGCGTGCACAAATTGGATGGAAATATTTTTAAATCTTTATTCCCCCCCCCCCCCCCCCCCCCCGGCTCAAGAGTATACTCAGAGGCACACAGTGCACTTTCAGTTGGTATCACAGGGAGGTTGATCATTAAACGGTTAACACCTTGATCAAAAAGACCTCTTACTCTTATCTCTCTACAATAAATTTATTTTCTTAAATAAAATGAGTTCTAACAATTATTCCTCAACAAGACCTCCAGTGTGTAACTTGAACAAGTTTATACTATGGAAGGTCAGATTAAAGTTATATATGAACTCTATTGATGATGACTTCTTTGATGTTATCATTACAGGTCCTCTAGTCCCGTACAAGAAGGATGTCAGTTGAGCTTCTACAGAGGAACCTGTACCCAGGGCTGAGTGGATAGAGACTGAAAAGAAGCAGAAGGCATGTGATGCCAAAGCTATGAACATTCTAGTATCCACCATGTAAGATGACATCTTCCAGAAGGTAGCTGACTGCCAATCAGCCAAAGAGATCTGGGAATCTCTTTCCAGACTATTAGAAGGAAGTTCTGATGAAATAAAGGACAAAAAGTCCCTTCTCATATCCCAATATGAGAACTTTCAAAAGAAAGCTGATGACTTTGTTGCTGAGATGTATGACAGATTCAGCATCATTGTCAATGAGCTGAAGAATCTGAATAAGGAGATATCCTTAACAGAAATAAATGATAAGATCCTCATGTGCTTCCCTAGATCATGGGATTCAAGGATCTGGGCAATTAGAGAGTCCAGATGCCATAGAGAAATCTCTACTGAGGCTTTGCTAGGAAATCTTAAGTCATATGAGCTGCTTCTGAAGAACAAGGATGAATCAGAGGAAAGGGAGACAACTCCAGCTCCTATCCAAAGGAACCATGCTCTGAAATCTACTGAAGGAGAGCCCTCCACTCCTTAAGAAGAAATGTTCAGTCTCCTAGAAGGAGATTCAGAAAATGGGTCAAGACAGAAGACTCAAGGAGAAAAGAGAGGAGCTCAAAGCCCAAATATGATAAGACTCCAAAGAAGAAGGTGATATGCTACTCCTGCAACAAGTCAGGGAAAATAGCCCCTGATTGTCCACAAGAGCAAAGGAACAGGTGCAACTACCAGGATGAAAAGAAGAAGAATTCTTTCAAAGGGAAAGACAAGAAGAAAGCCAAGGGTTTCATTGCTGAGACCTGGAGTGATTCTGAAGCAGAGTTGAGCTCCTCTTCATCTGAAAGTGATGATGAAGCAGAAGCAACTTGCATGATGGCATTGGGAATGTCATCAGATGATGATGAAGAAGAACAGGTATCCTTGTTTGAAAATTTTGATTTCAATTCTGATGATTTTAAAAATTGCTTTAAAGAATTTTGCAATGATTTCCTCAATAGTCAAAAAGAAATAACTGTAGTTAGGAAAGAACTAGAAGAACTTTGGAAAGATGATATATACTTAAGAAATCAGGATTTAATAGATGAAATTAATAATAAGGAATCAGAACTGATCAAAATAAGAAATGAAAATCAAGAATTAAAAGAAGAGCTAACAAAGGCAAAAGCCTTTGAGGACTCACTCAATGGGAGGAGTCAAAAACTCAAGAACATTACACAAAATCTCTCCATGAGATTTAAGCACCTAAGAGCAGACCCATGCACCAGCATAGAAGTCCCAAGGAAACCTGCCTGGAAAAATCCAGTTAGATTTATTAGACCTAGTGACAATCAATTAGGTGAGGGGAGTGCAATGACTAAGGATAGAAATAATCCAACTAAAACAACTGTGCCTAACAAAGTAATTCTAAACACTAAAAAGAAATTAATAGGCAAGAACAATGCAGCTAAATTAATCATTCAAAAAACTAAAGCTAAAACAGAATAAAAATACACTCTGCTGATCTTTTATATTGTGATTTCTTCTATGCACATTTTCTATATCAAGGTAATAAACATAGGTTTGGTAAATCAATCATCTACCATCCAAAAGGATACCATGAAAGACCTCTCTATTCTTTCATAGAACCTTACAATGGTAAAAGCAAAGGGCCTAAGGTAACTTGGGTTCCCTCTAATGTTTGAGCTGATTGTGCTGGATTAGGAAGGACCTCTCTGAGGAGAGAATGGAAGAGGAAGAAAGAACTATGGTCTAACAAAGACCCAAATTCAACAGGGGAGTAATTTCTTCTGTAAACTCCTTATCATCTGAATAGTTCTTAAAGATTAATAACATAAACACTATTTTCAATAAACATCATTGCTGGGAAAAACAACAAGAATTTTCTAAAAAATAGAACTATTTATTCAGAGTTGCGTCGAATAGAATTTGACATATCGTCGGGTTCTACTCGATGCAAGTGCCAAGAGCCAATCGGAGTGGATGATACGAACGTTACTCGATGCAGCGTCAAGTTCATATCGGCGCATGCATCGAATTAATAGCCCCTGATCAAATTCGTGGTCGCGTTGATTAAAAATCGATGCAATTTCGACATCACTGCGCTGACTTAAGAATTGTTGAGCAATCTCGAAGTTACGTCGAATATTAATCGACGCAACGTCGATATAACAACGTGCGCAAAATTTCTTCTAGAAGCAGTCTCGACATATTTTTGCGTGCCAAATATTAATATTTATCGACGCAGCTCCGACTTAAACCCTAAGTCGCGCGAATTATCTTCTTTTAAGCAACTTCTACGTCGAATCATTTATGCTTTCGAATTTTCCTCTCCTTGCTCTCTGGCTCTCTCCTTCTCCAACTCTCTCATGTTCTTGTCCTTTCTCTCTCTCTCTCTCTCTCTCTCTCTCTCTCTCTTGTAGTTATGTTTGCATGTACTTACAGTCCAATGGCTCCACCCAAGATCAACTCTGGTTTTGATGTGGATGTGGATTCCTTCAATGCTGCTGCCGAAAGTATCAAGGCCATTCTAGGCCTTTTTCAGTCTGCTGGTCTAACAAAACTCATTTCTACCATGTGTAAGATTCTAGATGTAGAACTTACAGAATTAAAGGATAGTATCCATATAGCAGATGATGGGTCCCTTCAAGGGACAATCTCTAGACAAGATATCAATGTATTTGAAGAAATACTATCTCAAACATTTGATCTACTCACTGGGAGTGACCCAGATGAATTGACAGGGGAAGAAATCAGCCAGGCTTTGCAGCTCATACGGTTCAGGAAAGAGAAGCCAATAAATCTCAAGAAGATTGATGTGGTAGAAGAGTACAGGTTCCTAGGCATTCTGGTCCTATAGAAGAAGATAAATTGGGGGAGATGAATCCTAAGAATGATTGGGCACAAATATGCCCACATAGAAAATGCCTATATCAGAATCATGAGCCAGGTGCTCCTCCATAACTACCCAATGGTCTGCAAATTTAAGGGAGTGCCAATTCCACCAAGCATAAGAATCAACATTAGAATCTTCTCCAAATGGACTAGGCAGATCCTCAAGCCTGGTCAAGCTGCACCTTCGCCCCCTTTCTCTCCAGCACCACAGGACATGGAGACAACTGTACCAGATATTCCAGCCCAAAATAATCCACCAGCACAACAAGTTATCATTCCAGAGCAAAACTTCCAATCTATTCCATCCACACCAGCTCCTGAACCTACACCACAGTCTCCCCCCCCCTCCAACCACAACAACAACCATCCACCCCACTTCCAGACAATCAGTCTGTTCCATTTCCACCACCAACTTTTATTTCTCCAGAAACCTACCAAACCCTTTCCCCTGCCTACCAAGATCCTCCTGATCTGAATGAGAATCTAACACCTCCTCCTACACCTACCTCTACCTCTCATCCTGCAACCCCATTTAATATTGAGCAAGCAATCTCAAAAGCAGTAGGGCTAGCCTCTAGCACCTTTGCTGATCTTCTAGCTGCTCAAGCAAGGAAATTTGATAGAAAGTACTCTCAGATGAAGAGTGAATTAATTCAATCAAAAGGGTCTCTTCTTGCTCTAAAATCCTTTGTATCCTCCTCCTTAGTCACCAAAGTGTTCTTAACCTCCCTAGCCAGCAAGGTTAAGAAGGGGGAGATGGTTCAGGAGGAGGAAAAACAAGAAAGAAATCAGGAAGAGGAAATGCCTCTGGATGCTGAGGAACCCAACAGAATAACTACCATTCAGAAAGGAAAAGATTCAGTAGGGCCCCTGCAATGTCTCCAAAAAACATTCAATCCAGGGGGAGCTAGCTGTAGATATTACTATTGATCCTAACCCTGTAGTATACCAGGGGGAGCCTCTCTCAATCCCTCAAGATAATGATGTACCAAATCAGGGGGAGCTTCCTATAACATCTCAGGAACCTGCAGAAAATCAGGAGGAGCTTCCATCAACTCAGGGGGAGCTCCTAGTTGATGATCCTCCTTTAGATTCTCTGTTATCACAAATTGCTTATGAAGCTGCTCAGAATGCTGAAGAAATTGCACAATCTCAAAAGGAGCTTCCCAAAGATGATATAGGAAGCAATCAAGAAGCTGATAGGAATCCTGAAGAAGAAGATGAACCACTTTCATTTGCCCCAAGGAAGGTAGTTCCAAAGTTCTTTTCCAGAAAAAGGAAAACTCCGTATAGAGGACAGTGAGATCCAGGTACTCAAATTTTGATGAACTCAATACATTTCTAGTTTCTGGTGGATACATTTATTAAAAAAAATATAACTTACTTGACAATGTATGAAATAGTATGTGATTTCATTCGGTCATATTTTATTGTCCATACTATCATGTATGTATTTCTGTTTATGTAAAGGAATGTGTAAAATCACTTTAAAACAATATGTAAATTTTGTTAAGATAAATAGGGGGAGATTGTTGGGAAAAACCCCTTGTGATTTAACTTAAAAAAATTACTTATAAGTGTTGAAACTGATTTCTCGGTCTCTCATAGAGCTCGGGGCCCTCAACGAATTGAGGGGCAGCTAGCCCTTACCGGTCCCTCGGAAGAGGTAGGCAGATAACTTAGACAAAGAACAAAGACCCTAGTCTTAGCGAGGAGGTCCCTCCACTAACCCGGAAGATCGTTGAGCGCTTTCCCTCCCAAGCCAAAGCTAAGACTCGGGCACCTTGGAGAGCTAGAGAGCCCAAACCAAAGCGACCTAAGGAGAGAAGAAGGCTCAAAGATTCTGAACCGGTCCCCTTCCAAGGTGCCCTTTAAGGTATATTTATAGATTTTAGTTTTGTGGTCTGTCAATAGCTAAATCCCGTTGTCCATTCTTACTATCCGCACACCGGATCGGTCTGCTAACAGCCAAACTCTGCTGTTTGGAGAGGCTAACCGCAGACCACCGGGGGCCTCCTGGTAAAAAATCCCTTCCTGGACTTTTACTGGGCGAGCCAGCCCGCTTCGAGACCTCCCTTGCGAATGGAGCTCACGAGCCTCTGGGTTGGCGAGCCCCAGAATGGCTATTGGCACACTAACTGGCTCGCTCGTCTGTCTTGCCTTGTTCGCCTGGCTCGCCTCACCGGTGTTCGCCCATCTTGGCTTGCCTCACCGGGGTTCGCCCATCTTGGCTCGCCTCACCGGGGTGTTAACTATCTGGCTCTTCCTGGCGAACATCGGGGTTTTACACAATCCCCGCTCTTCGTGAGGTTATCTTAAGCTCGCGAAGAAACATCCAACCCCTGGTGTTCGCCGGTTCGGCTGACGTGGCGGGAATCTTTTGGTGGGTCCCATGCCCAAAACTATAAATACCGTCCACCGTGGCTAGTAATCAAGCCTTTCCTTCTCCCTCTTCCTCGCTGAAAACAATCTTTCTCCAGAATGTCTTCTAAGCCGAGCGCGCGGGATAGACTGAAGGCTTCCAGGGAGATGGCGAAGGCCCAGGCCGCGGAGCTCAATGCCTGGATGTTCAACCCCACCACATCCCCTTCCCCCCAGACTAAGAAAGCCAAGACAGTTTGGAGGTCGCAGGGGGAGGACGTGTCGTCACCTACGGCCTCGCCCCCGCCGCCGAATACCGGGATCGCGCAACAGGTATTCTTCGTCTAAATTCTTTATATCGACTCCCTACTTATTCTTTTTCCCCTCGCAGAATCCTCCCCCTGAGGAACCCATGGCGGGCCTTACGCTGACCTCTTCTCGCGCCGCGTCCCCAGCGGGGTTGGGATTGCTAACTGCTGGGGTTGGGACCTCAACCCAACAGGCACCTCTCTCGCAACCCTGTAAGTCATAAGTACCTTCCTTTATCCCCGCTCATGTCTCTTTGCGATATCCATGCGCTTATGGCCTATGTAGATACCCCACCGCCGAGCCCTGAGAAGAGGGGCTCCACACCGGCGCGCTCGCCGATTCTGCCTAAGGCTAACGTGGAGACCCCGGGCTTCGGTATTGTGGGCAGGCGAAGCCCAGGCGGCTCGCTTCTCGACGGCGCCCAGGTCGCGGAGAGGGTGGTGTATCCTCCTGGTCTGGGGAAACCCCACGTCCGAGGGTTCCGCGAAAACTTCCAGGGTCGACCGGAGTCCTCTCGCAAACAACATCGCGAGTCCCCCTTCTCCCAAGGTTAGTGTATCTGTGCGGGCTCACTTTCTCGCTCGTCCCCTGATCCTACTAACTCTTCCTTCGCAGAAATCTCAGAAGCCACGCCTGAGTCAGAGCACGGGAGGGTGGAGATGTCACCGCCGCCCTCGCCGAGCCAGATCAAAGACTTCTTGGGCGACCCGGGCGACCCCGCGTGGATGAAGAGACGAGTGTCAGAGGTGCATCAGAAGCATGGTATGATGCTGCGCGAGCTGGAGGAGCGGTATGACGCGGACCGAGCTTCCTTCAACGAGACATTCACCGCGATGGAGGACGCGAATGCGCGCTTGCTCGCTGAGGCGGGGCCGGTGACTCGCGCAGACGCTACCTCGTTCGGCATGCACATCTCGCGTGGCGAGGACCAAGCACACCTGATCCTGTGCGAGCTCAAAGTACTTCGCGAATACCACTATCCGAGAGTGCCGCCGCGCGCGGGGAAGCGAGGTCGGGGTCGCTGGAAATGGCTTCCTTACCCCCGAGCCTGCCGTGGGTTTATTTTTACTGTCCCCTTGTTTTCATTTCTCCTACGATGTTTTTGTTGAACGATACCTGTGGTGCGATAATATTTGTGAGCCCATCGTGACTCGCCTTTTATCATTTTTTGTCTTGCCCTTTATTTCTGTGGTGCGCTTGTGGCTTATTCCGCTTGTTCGCCGTGTTTGATATAATTGCCTTCGTGGAGCGCTAGCGAACTTCTGGGTGACGTGGCGTCCAATCCCCCTTCCCTCGCGGGCCGGCCTCAGGCGAGGCTCAGTTACCGCGCAGTGGCGAGCCCGGGCTCGCAAGGCTATAGTCTTATTCGAGTAGAAATCTGCTTTATTTTTACTATCTGCACTCCTGACGCATCGGTTCCGGTGCCCATCCTATTTTCCTATAAATAGTTCGGATTCACTTTTCCATCTGCCGCATTTATTTCCCATATCCTCTCGCCTCTACGCTCATTTCAGTTCTCGCAAGCTTGCACTCGCGTTCACTGTTTGCAGGTCGCTTCTTCCTGGATCGCTGCGACCAAAGCCTTCAATGGGAGCATATGGCGAGAGCGAGGGGCGGTCAAGATGCGCCTCAGCGTTTCAAGCTCACGAATTCTACTGTGCGAACCTCACGGCAGAGGAATACAAATATGCCATGGATCGTTATCTCCCGGAGGACTATTCGGCTCGCTGTCCAAGCAAGAGAGCTACGCTGAACGAGACCGAAGTCGGCGAGCTCGCGATCCCCATTGCTCATTTCGTGAATGGGTTGCGACTCCCCTTATGGCCTGAGATTCGTCAGGTACATTGCTTAGCACTCTCGCCGCTCCCTGTTCACTATCGCAACTTTTCATCCCCTGTTCCTTGCAGGTGCTACGGTACTATGGGGTGCTGCCGAGCCAGCTGACCCTGAATGCGATCGCGGATATTGTCGCGTTCGCTAGTTATCTCCAGGAGGAGAGGATCGAGTTCAGCCTCCTCGTCTTCCGCAAAGTGTTCTCTTTCCACGCCTTCCGGGACGGGACCACTTATTTCACGAGTCAGCACGTCACCGTCTGCGAGACGGTGAACAAGAGTCACTACTGGACTCAGAAATTCATTTTGGTGAAGGGGCCTTTCGGTAACCTCCACTTCACTCCTCTTCAACGGGATGACGCCACCTACCGCCCTCCGAGCTCGTTGAGCGGCGCCGACGCCAAACTCCTCAACTACCTTTCTGGGAAAAACTTCGAGGTCGCCCATCTGAGGCGCAACATCGACTCGCTACTCACGGTTCCTCAAGGGGAAGGTATGGCTCGCTTTCGCCCTACCCCCCTTTTCTTTTCTTCGTTGTGTAACGCTCTTATTCTACAGGCGAGCATGAGGTCCCCGTTAATCCTCCGCACGCGCAAGGCACCACACTTACGGAGGACACGCTCGCGACCGCGGCGGCAGAGGCTTGCCGCGATCTCCCTACCACTGGGTCCGGCAAGAAGCGACCTTCGTCTGCGAGTCAGCTTGGTTCGCAACCCTCTTCCAAGAAGTCAAAGGGGAAAACCCTCATTGTTAAAGACAAGAGCGCGGTCATTGATCTGAGCGAGACCGATGGCACGCCCTCTTCTCCTGCGAAACAGCCGGACCCCTTGGCGAGCCAGGGCGCTGGGAGCTCTTCCGCAACCGCCCAACCCAAGGGTCACAAGAACTTCGGCCTAGGTGAGAAGGTTTCTGATTCCCTCGGTGACCCCCTGCTCGCTTGGGATCCTGATGCCAACAGGATTTCCTGCTCCACCCTTCACCCCTCCTGGGTGGAGCTTGGTAAGGCCGGGGAGGAGGCGTTCTCTATCGCCTTCGGCTTATACGGCCGCGAGGACGCCACCGCCTATAAGGAGATGGGGCCAAGGCAACTGGTTTATGAAGAAATGCGAGCCCAGTTTTGCTCGACGGAGCTCGCGCACATGGCGGGGCGCCGTTACCTGCAGGCGGATAGGGAGATCCGCGCATATAGGGAGGAGCTTAAGAAAGCTCGCGATGAGATCAAAGGTCTTAAGGAGAGAGAGGCGGGGTCGGAAAGCCTTCTCGCCGGGATGCAGGGCAAGATGATAAGCAGCCCTGGACCTCCTCTCTTTGCTGTTCGCGACCCCCGATCTTTGTCTAACTCATTTGGTATTAACTCAGGATGCCGACGTAGCAACCAAACTTCTCGCTCGCAATGGCGAGCTAGAGTTGGAGAATACCATGCTGAAAGCACGGGTGGACGAGCTGATTCGCAGCGTGCTACCTCCCTCTCCTGGGCGAGCCGGGTCTCAACAGAGGGTTGCTGAGAGAGAGGAACAGAGGCTGCGAGTTGCACAGGAGGTCGCTAACCTCGTCTTCACGACCCTCAAGAACGCGAGTCTCCTAGCCGAAGACGCGATGGAGTTTACAGCCGAAGACGTCTACCCGGATCTCTTTGACTTGGCGCCATGGTTGGGGGCTCGCAAGGATGGCGAGGGCCCCCCAGAATGAACCCCCTTAGCCTCCATTGTTTCTTTTTTCTTCGAATGTATATCATTCTTTTTGAGCTGGCGAGGTCGCCGCCGAACATAGAAGAATCTTGGGGAATGATAGTTATGATTTTCTGTTGGTATTTATGAGCATGCTCGCGTTTACTTTTCTCTCGCATTTTATCTTTTTCTTTCGAACTCCTATCTCATGACCCGTAGTTACGCGGCAGTGTTTCAGGGGGGCTCGCGAATGCGCGCGTCTGGGCTCGCCTCGCCAAGATTTTCCTTTTAAGGATTTCGCGAACCCGAACTATCGCCGCCCGCGGATACTGCCCGGCGAACACGACCTTGGCGAACTCAGACATTTGGCATCTCGCGAACTGAACCTCCCTGGCTTTAGCACCTCAACCCGCTACCTTAGGCCTTACCAGCCCCAACCCTTTCAATTTTGCAAACCAAGCCCCTCTTGCTTTAACACCTCAACCTGTTACCTTCAACTCGTGCCTCCTTTTGCCAGCCTCTCCAGAGATCAACCTGAACCACCCATCTAGGTGAGAGCCCGGGAGCGGAATCGATCTGGGGCACTCCAGCACAAACATATCCAACCTTGCCAGCCTCTCCAGAGATCAACCTGAACCCCCCGTCTAGGTGAGAGCCCGAGAGCGAAATCGATTTGGGGCATTCCAGCACCAACATATCCAACCTTGTCAGCCTCTCCAGAGATCAACCTGAACCCCTGTCTAGGTGAGAGCCCGGGAGCGGAATCGATCTGGGGCATTCCAGCACCAACATATCCAACCTTGCCAGCCTCTCCAGAGATCAACCTGAACCCCCCGTCTAGGTGAGAGCCCGGGAGCAGAATCGATCTGGGGTATTCCAGCACCAACACATCCAACCTTGCCAGCCTCTCCAGAGATCAACCTGAACCCCCCATCTAGGTGAGAGCCCTGGAGCGGAATCGATCTGGGGCATTCAAGCACCAACACATCCAAACTTGCCAGCCTCTCCAGAGATCAACCTGAACCCATGTCTAGGTGAGAGCCCGGGAGCGGAATCGATCTGGGGCATTCCAGCACCAACACATCCAACCTTGCCAGCTTCTCCAGAGATCAACCTGAACCCCCCGTCTAGGTGAGAGCCCGGGAGCGGAATCGATCTGGGGCATTCCAGCACCAATACATCCAACCTTGCCAGCCTCTCCAGAGATCAAAATGAACCCCCCGTCTAGGTGAGAGCCCGGGAGCGGAATCGATCTGGGGCATTCCAGCACCAATACATCCAACCTTCGTCACCACGGCATGGCAATAATTGTAAGCATCACAAAGAGGAGTAAGACATTTAATAAACAATAGAATAAAGCTTTCAAGGGTAAAATCGTTTCAAATCATCCCCACTCTGGGCTCGGTCGAGAGGCACCCCCTCCACATCCTGGAGATGATACCCCCTGACTTGAGCACCTCACTTACAATATATGGACCCTCCCAGTTGGGGTTGAGCTTACCTACCGCGGCCCCTCTGCCGGCCGCGTTGACCTTCTTCAGGACTAGATCTCCTTTCTGAAAGTGCTTTATCCGGATATGTTTGTCGAAATATCGAGCCATCCGCCGCTTGACCTCTTCCTGCCTGATGGTGGCCAGGTCTCGGAGTTCTTCCACTAGGTCCAAAGACAGCCTCTGCTCTGCATTGTTATCTTCTAGCCACTCTTCATCCCCCTCGCTCGCAGCGATCACCCGAGGGGTCTTTACCTCAAACTCTATGTGGAGAACGGCCTCGGACCCGTGAGAGAGCTTGAACGGAGTCTCCCCGGTGGCAGTATTTGGAGTAGTCCTCATGGCCCAGAGTACGGAGGGCAACTGTTCTACCTAGTTCCCCCGAAGGCTTTCCACATTCTTTTTTAATATGTTGACGATTATTTTGTTTGCCTCCTCCACCTGCCCATTGCTCCTCGGGTGGTGGACCGATGCGAACCTGAGGTCAATGCCGAGCTGAGGGCAGAAGCCAACAAACTCTTCACTAGCGAACTGCGGCCCATTGTCCTTCACTATAGCTAGATGTAGCCCGTGCCTGCAAATTATCTCTCCCCACACAAAATTCCTTACCACCTGAGAGGTTACCCTAGCGAGTGCTTTCACTTCTACCCACTTGGAGAAGTAGTCGATCATGACCAGCAGGAACTTCCTCTGGCCGCTGGCTTGGGGGAACGGACCGACTAGGTCCAACCCCCATATGGTGAAGGGCCGGGGAACCGTGATGGTCCGGAGCCTTTGATCCAGGAGGAGTTGGAGCGGAGCATAGAGCTGGCACTTCGGACACTTCATCGCGAACTCTGTCGCATCCTTCCTGAGAGTGGGCCAGAAGTAGCCTTGCCTCCACACCCTCCCTTCCAAGGTCCGACTCCCGAAGTGACTGCCGCACTCCCCAGAGTGGATTTCTTCCAAAACTTTTGGAACCTCCTCCTCGGAAACACAACGGGCCAGGAGTCCCGAGAGAGTCTTCCTATATAGCCCTCCTGCATGTAAGGAGTAATAAGCGGACTTATACCTGAAGCGCCTCTTGTCCATGTCCTCTCCAGGGAACTGCCCGGAGGATAGGAAGGTGATGAACGGATCCATCCACGAGGTTCGTCGATCCACCTCCATCAACTCTCCTTCCTCGATGGAGGGCCGGAAGAGTTCCGAAGCCGTCCCTCCCGCTCGGGGACCGAACTTGGCTAAGAGGTCCTCCTCGGTGCTCTCCTCTCTCGGTACGTGCTTGATGGAGAAGGTGCGGAATTGCCCGATGATCTCCTTAACCTTCTCCAGGTATAGCAGGAGGGTCGGGTCCTTCGCTTCAAACTCCCCCTTGATTTGGCATGCTACCACCATGGAGTCCGTAGAGACCTCCACGTCCTGCACCCCTAGTTCCCAGGCCAGCCGAAGGCCCACTATCACTGCCTCGTACTCAGCCTGGTTGTTGGTAATTGGGAAATGGATGTTTAAGGCTTGCTCAATCCGAGTCCCCTAAGGACTTACCAGGACTATTCCCCCTCCATAGGAGTACTTTCCCGACGCTCCATCCACCAACATCTTCCATGCCTTTGGGGGAGGTGGCTCGTGCTCCCCTACCTCAGCCGCGTAGTGGGCCATGAAGTCTGCCACCACTTGAGCCCTGATGGACGTCCTGGGCACGAACGTGATATTGAATTCACTTAACTCCACGGACCACTTTGCCAACCTTCCCGAGTGCTCCACCCCCTCCATGATTTTTCGGAGCGGGTGGTCCATCACTACCTTGATTGAATGGGCTTGGAAGTAAGGTCGGAGCCTCCGGGCCGACACCACCAATGCGAAGGCTAGCTTTTCTAGGATCGGGTACCGGAGCTCTGCCTTCTTCAGCACTCGGCTGACGTAGTATATGGGGAACTGTTTCTTCCTTTCCTCCCGAATCAACACAGAACTTACTGCTTCGGATCCTACCCCCAGGTACAGGGATAGGTCTTCTCCTGGCCTCAGCCCCTGGAGCAGAGGGGTTCGGGTGAGATGTTCCTTCAGAGCCTGGAAGGCCTCCTCGCACTCCTGGGTCCATTCAAATTTCTTGTTGCCCCGTAGCACCTTGAAGAAAGGAGCACACTTTTCCCCTGCCTTGGAGAGGAACCTGCTGAGCCCGACCAACTTCCCTATAAGGCTCTGAACTTCCTTCGGATTTCTCGGCGACCCCAACTCCATTACCGCCTTAACCTTGTCCGGGTTAGGCTCCACTCCTGCGGGGGTGAGTAAGTGGCCTAGGAACTTTCCTCGGCTTGCCCCGAAGACACATTTCAAGGGATTGAGTTTCATCTTATAGCGCCGCAGGGTCCCGAACGTCTCCTCAAGGTCTCGGAGGTGAGACCCAAGGTCTCGGCTCTTTACCATGAGGTCGTCAACATACACCTCCAAGTTTCTTCCCTTCTGCTCGCGGAAGACTCTGTCCATCATCCTTTGGTATGTGGCACCTGCATTCTTGAGCCCGAACGACATCATCTTATAACAGTAGCATCCGTCCCCCGTGATGAAGGAGACATCCTTGACGTCCGGGGGGTGCATGCGGATTTGATGGTAACCTGAAAAAGCATCTAAGAAAGACATCACAGGAAAACCGATGGCTGAGTCAACCATCGCGTCGATCCTAGGCAGGGGGTAACAATCCTTAGGGCATGATTTATTAAGTAAAGAAAAGTCGATACACATCCTCCATTTACCTCCTCCCTTCTTTACCATAACGACGTTGGAGACCCAGCCTGGATACTGGATCTCCATTACAAAGCCTGCCTGTATGAGCTTGCTCACCTCCTCGCGGATGGGCCCTTCCAGCTTGTCGGCGGTTGATGAGTCCTGATCATATACACATTTATGGACTCATCTGGGCCGGTTTTCTAGTCTATGCACTTCACTTTAGACATGTTTTCACTCATATTTGATACTCCTTGCTAAGTGCACCTCTAGGCCCATTTTTGGTGTTGTTTCTTGCTATTCATCTCTAGTAGTTTTCATGCATCGTTAAGTGCCACTTTCAGTGGCAGGATTCGCGGTTATGCTGGAACAGGAGTCGTGCAGGTGTTCCCGGTACAAATCTGTACAGGAACACTGCGCACGATCACTGGTTCTATCGCGCACGACCACTGGTCGTGCGCCACTGATCGTGCGCACTTAACGCCCATTTTATGAGTTCTGTTTGGCTTATCGCACGACCACTTATGATAGTGCGCACGACCACTGGTCGTGCGCCACTGGTCGTGCGAACATTGTATTTTATAATTTTCTTCCCTTGCAGGCTCCGTCCAGTCAGGCGCACGATCACAGGGTTCTAGTGCGTACGACCACTGTTCGTGCGCCAATGACTGTGCGCACTGTTTATTCCAGCGCCTATATAAAGTCCTGTTCGCGAATTAGGGATATCGGGGGGTTCCGGGAGCGGATTTTCCAGTCCGTACGCCGCCGTTTTCCATCTTCCACCACCTCCACTTCATCTTCTTCGCAAGGGGAAGTCATCTCGGTTCATTCCAAGCATTCCTCCATCATCCGGGAGCATTCTCCGCCATCCGCAAGCACTCAAGCAAGCCGTCCTCATTTCTGTCTGGTGAGAAGAAAAGAAATCCTGAGGTAGAAGACGACGGAAGCACGTGGAGAGGTCATGACAGTCTCTCAACGCCGGAAGCATAGTACGCCCGAGTCCGGAGGTAGCTTGACAAACTACCGTTCCGGCCGTGAACGGCCGCTAGTCTTCGTCCATTGGTTAACTCTTTCTTCTTCCCTTTGTTGTACTTTTGTGAAACATTTAAACCTGAATATTATGATGTTTAGTTTGAATGTAATGAAGGTTTCTTCTTTGTTCATCAATATTTGCTTGTGATGCGCCTCACCTCAACTCACTCACTCACGCACTCTTCATGTTCGATTCGCGTTAGCAAGAGCTAGCGGCAATTTGTGAAGAGGTGTTTGCGACCCTCAACCTCCGCACTAGTGATCACTTCATTCGCTTGCGCACCGTCCATCCGCCTCACGAAGCTCGGCATTGCGGCCGTTGCACTCATCTCGCCTTGCGAAGCGGTGATTTCGACCCGCATTTCTTTTATTGTTGTTAAAAGTAGGAACCCAAATCAAAACCCCATTTTCTGTGTTTGTTCCCGCTTGTGTAACAAAAGTCACACAACGCGATTCGTTCACCCAACCTGCATTCCTCAAGAGACCGACACTCGGGGATTCTATTCCCAAACTTTATTACTTGCGCGACCGGTGCACTTGCCGAAAATATCGCATCAGCGGTGGCCCTTTTCTTCTGGCGGATAGGGCGGGTGCCGGGGTCGAGGTTGAGGCGATGGGAAGCCACATCCGCATCAATCCTGGGCATTTCCGTGGCGCTCCAAGAGAAGACGTCTATGTTCTTCTGCACGCACGCCAGGATCTCCGCTTGATCTTCCGGGTTGAGTCCTCCGCTGACCCGGACCTTCTCTACCACCCCTAGCTGGGTGGTGACCTCGAGCTCCACGACCTCGTCCATAGCCTCCAGCCGGGACTGCTCTCCCCAAGCCCTCTCCTCCTCGGCACAAGTGAGAGCCTGGGTTCCCTCCTCGACCTCCTTCTCTACCACCATCAGCTCTTCCGCCCCTCCCTCCTGGGCCTTCTTCTCTACCACCATCAGCTCCTCCGCCCCTCCCTCCTGGGCCTTCTTTTCTTCTTCCTCTCTTTCCGCCCGGGGTCCCTCGGCTACCCTTTCCTAGGCATGGACTTCATCTCCCTCCATCTTTTCCTTGGCTACCTCCTTACCTCCGGCTTCGGCCGCCTCCTCCATCATCTTATCTCACTCCTCCGCTTCTCCCATCCAGGAGATGGTGTTGACAGCCGTCACGTAGCACTGCCTTGCCACCTTGGGATCCCCCCTGATCCGCACCTGAACCCCTCCGTCGTTGAACTTAAGGAATTGATGAAAGGTGGAGGGGACACAGCGGAACGCGCTCATGAGTGGCCGTCCGAAGATGGCGCTGTAGCTGCTTGGAGCGTCCACTATGACAAAATGGCAGTTCCTGGACTGCCCACCCAGGATCACATGAAGTCCTACTCCACCTTCTACTTCTTTCCTCTCCTCCGAGAATCCAAACAGAGGGCCATCCAAGGCCAACACCCTTCTGGGCTCCACCTCCACCTTCTTGAAAATGACGTTGACCGAACTCCCGTTGTCCACTAGGATTCGGGAGACGGTGAAGTTCTCGATCGCCGTCTGAATGACCAGCGCGTCGCAGAACGGGTCCTCATAGCCCGGCATGTCCTTCTGGGTGAAAATGATTTTTTCGGCCGGGGGCAGAGCGGTGGATGTTGAAGCTACGCTCCGGCGGTAGATGGTATGGAGGCTAGCCTTGCGGGTCGCCTCCACCCCTACCCCCCCATAGATCACACTGATCCCTCCCCTATTCCCCACATCGTTTCTATCCTCACACCTTTCCTCTTCCTCACGAGGTTCGACCTCCACGATCCTCACTGGCTGCGGCTGCTGTGGCGCGGGCGCTCTACCCCTCTTCACTTCCAGGAACTCCGGGCAGGTGTCCGTTGAGTGACCTTCCTCATCATGGAAGATACAGTATGGCAACGTCACCTCCCCTGCATCGGCCTCCGCCACCCTATTCATTCTCCTCCTAGCGGCTGCTGCTTCCACCTTGCCCCTCCTTCCTCTTCCTCTTCCCCGGCCAATTTCCATGGCCTGTTGAGGTGGGGGAGGCATCTGCATCGGACCCTGCCTCCACCCTAACTGGGGGGGCCTCCATTGACCTCCGATATGGTTACCTCTCCCTAAGTCGTAACCCCTTCCCTGCCCTTGCATTCCTCCGCCTTGCGGCCTCCATCCCCCCTCCGGGGCCCGGGGCTCTTCCCTTATCCTGACCTCCCACTGCCTCACCTCCGGCTCACTGAGCTTTGCTAGCTTCTTGGTGAGCTCCGGGTTAGCTTCTTCACTCGCGACTTCCTCCGACACCCTCTCCATCAGCTCCTCATAGGAGACGGGGGCCTTTCTCTTCAACGCCATCTTGAAGAAGCTCTCTTTCAACCCGACCGTGAAGGCGAGTTGGAGTGCAAACCCAGGCATCTCCTGAGTGAGCTGCACTTCCTCCTGGAACCGATCGGCATATTGAGCTAATGACTCCCTGGGCTCTTACTTCACTTTGAAGAGGGAATCAACGTCCTTCTACCTCTTCTTTGAGGTCGAGAACCTTAGCAAAAAACTTCAGCGCAGGTCCTCGAACGCGTAGATTGATCCTGCAGGGAGCTGATGGAACCAATCCATGGCCTTCTCCTTGAGGGTGAAGACAAAGAGCCGACACTTGAAGGCATCTGACATCGGCCTGATGGAGAACGAGTCTTCGAAACTCTGCAGGTGCTGGACAGGGTCATCCCTACCGTTGTAGTATACCCGGTCCCACTCTCCAAACCCTCCTGGGACGGGTGCGGAAAGCACCAGCTCGCAAAAGGGGCTTCCCCCTCCCATCACCCTTTCTGGCTCCACTCTCCCCCAAGCTCTCTCGCTAGACTTGAGCTCACCGGGACTGTATTCGCGAGGGCGGCGGTCTCCTGGACCACCCCGACCGTCGCCGCATCCTCCTGGCGCGCGCTCGCCTGTGCCGCGCTCGCTGGGGCAGAGCTTGTCGGCACTGAGCTCGCCGGCCCGGCGCTCGCCGGCGCGGAGCTCGTCGGCCTCGGGCTCGCCGGACTGGCGAACAACACTCGCCCATCTCTGTCATGTCCTGATCCAATGGCAACTTCCTTTCCAACCCTTCCCCCCGGGGCATTCTCGCCAACCGTCGTTGGGGTAGGGGTCACCTGAGGTGTTGGGGTCGCAAACTCGCTTCGCAGAGTTGTGACCGTAATCCCCAAGGTGTTGAGCACCTCCTTTCTGAAATCTGCGAGCATCCTGGCCATCGCCACCTGGGGTGTCTCGCCGAACTCCTCGCCTTGCTCTTCATCTCCCGCCAAAACCCTTCTTTGGGACTTTCTTGAACCAGCCACGCTCCACGCTCACCGCACCAAAATGTTGAAACCGATTTCTCGGTCTCTCGTAGAGCTCGGGGCCCTCAACGAATTGAGGGGCAGCTAGCCCTTACCGGTCCCTCGGAAGAGGTAGGCAGATAACTTAGACAAAGAACAAAGACCCTAGTCTTAGCGAGGAGGTCCCTCCACTAACCCGGAAGATCGTTGAGCGCTTCCCCTCCCAAGCCAAAGCTAAGACTCGGGCACCATGGAGAGCTAGAGAGCCCAAACCAAAGCGACCTAAGGAGAGAAGAAGGCTCAAAGATTCTGAACCGGTCCCCTTCCAAGGTGCCCTTTAAGGTCTATTTATAGATTTTAGTTTTGTGGTCTGTCAATAGCTAAATCCCGTTGTCCATTCTTACTATCCGCACACCGGATCGGTCTGCTAACAGCCAAACTCCGCTGTTTGGAGAGGCTAACCGCAGACCACCGGGGGCCTCCTGGTAAAAAATCCCTTCCTGGACTTTTACTGGGCGAGCCAGCCCGCTTCGAGACCCCCTTGTGAATGGAGCTCGCGAGCCTCTGGGTTGGCGAGCCCCAGAATGGCTATTGGAACACTACCTGGCTCGCTCATCTATCTTGCCTTGTTCGCCTGGCTCGCCTCACCGGTGTTCGCCCATCTTGGCTTGCCTCACCGGGGTTCGCCCATCTTGGCTCGCCTCACCGGGGTGTGAACCATCTGGCTCTTCCTAGCGAACATCGGGGTTGTACAATAAGTGATTTTACCCTCTAGGTTTATTACCCATTGTATAGTAAGGGTAATTCGGTCATTAGATGTCTTACGATGTCATACTCACCTTAGAGTGTCAAGAACAGTTCATGACAAGTACAATCTGAGATGAATTAATACTTGCGTCGAATAGAAGTCGACGCAACTTCGAGTTGATGTCGACGCAACTCAGACAAGAAGTCCAAGCAACTCAATCTCTCTGTCAAAGTATATCAAGTCGACGCTATGTCGAATAGGAATCTACGTAGATGAAGGAGCATGTCAAACTTATCTTAGAAGTCGACGCAACCTCGACTTCAATTCAACGCAGAAGGAAGTATATGTCAAAGCCATCTGAAGTCGACGCAACGTCGACTACAATTCGACGCTGATAATTAAGTTCAAAATGAAGTCTTCAACTCGATGATTACATCGATAAGTAATCGACGCAACGTTGACAATAGAGTTCAACCAGAACAAGAAGGAATTCGAAGCTGCTCTTACAAGAACTCGAAGGTGCATCAATAAAAGAGAGAATGAAAGCGACGCAGCGTCGAATATAGTCTAAAAAATAAACCTTTTCAGCTGTCCTTTTAGAACTCTCTCTGAAGGCCCACGGCACTAAAGACCGTTCTACAATGTCTTCTTTATTGCCTAGAATGGATTGGAGCATTAAAGAAGATAGGAAAAGCTTTCTTGGAAAGGATTCAAACACCTGGCAGACGGGTCGTGAACAAATGAACAAAGAATGATTAATTGTCCAAGACTATGACTTTTCAGTATAACCCAAAAGAGGAAACAAATTGAAAATTAATCATGGATAATAAATAGGATGAGAAGAAAGGAATACACAGAGCGTTCATCACTATCTGCTACAGTTTGGTCGATTAGGGTTCCCACTTCTTCTTCTTCCTCCTGGAACCCTAACTAAGAAAGATAGAGAAAACAAGTGCTCTCTCAGAACAAAAACCAGAATTGCTTCTTCATCAACATTATATAGCAGTAAGATAGCAAGAGAAAGATATACAAAAGGATCTTAAGAATATAACCCTTGCAAATCATCACAATCATAAGCAAGGGTTCATCATTAGCAGATCCATTGAAGGGAAAAATAGAATCTGAAAGCTTCTACAGAATTCTGAGAACAAAATTCTTCTTCTCCATCCTCTTTCTTCTTTCAACTTCCTCAACTGTACAAAGTAATAAGAATCCCTCTTCAAAGGATTCAGTGGTTCAAGATCTCCTTATCAAAAGATCTAAGTGGTTCAAGATCTCCTTATCAAAAGATCTTTTGTTCTGAGAGTCTCCTTATCAAAAGACTCAGGCACAGGTTGTGCATTCCTACCAGGTGGTAGAAGAGAGGACTACCCACATTTTGGGGACCCTCTATAAAATCTTGTGTTTTCTGTGTGTGTTAAATTTCTGTGTTGTCCCATTTAGCTTATAGCTTTTCTTCTTTACTTTAACAACATTACTTTTATTCTGTGTTAGGTTTTGTTGAAGCATAACACTTAGTGTTTTTATTGTGTGTGCACAAATAGGATAGAAATATTTTTAAATCTCTATTCACCCCCCCCCCCTCTAGAGTATACTCAGAGGTACACTGTGCAATATCACTTGTCATGCCTTAACCATAATCTTGTTATGTGCAATGAAATAGACTGTAGAAATTATGTAAAATTGTCTAACATGCCTCTAAGTATGAATATGTTTTATGATAAATAATGATTCATACACTCACTCTTTTGATAATCTACATGTAATCATAATCTTGGCCTTGCATGATTGTGTAGTATAATAGTTTAAAATGTTAAGTTGTATGTCTAAATTACCTACACCATCTTTTCGAAAATAAATTTCTTGCACATATGGAAGTGTGATTTTAAATTTTGTTGTTGTTTGCAAAAACAAATGAATTCAAAGACCTTTGTCCTAAATAAAAAATATATGAATAAAATGACAAAGATAACTCCACCAAGCACTACTTAGCCTCCTGATAAGTCCTAATGAGCATTGTGAGGTTGAGCACCTTGGAAAGAATTATAAATTGTCTAATGCAAACACATCTTTTTTATCACTTCTATTTGTGCACCGAATCACTTAGAAAAATAAAAAAAATGCTTATGTGATCCCCCAAACAATACTTCGCTCCCTGATAAGTCATAATGAGCATTATGTTGGTGAAGCACCTTGGTAATTGTGCCCTTTTATGTGCTTTGAAATAACTATTCTAGATTTGGTGTGTGAAAGTAATTCTAAGACTACACTCTTAATATTATTTTACTATTTGATTACATATGTCATGTGTTTTGATTACATCACGTTTATACTCTTAACAAAATACTATTTGCACACATCATTATCTTTCATAAAGCTTCTACTCATGAGAATTAGATTCTAATGCATATTTACATAATTCTCTAAAAAGCTTAAGTAAAAGCACTAGAATGCACTGCATGATCTCTACAATGTTTTCTTTACTTGAAATACGAATTAGCTACATTGTAGATATTATCTTCTTTAATATGATAAATCATGCTTGCCTTTAGTTGTTGAAAATTTTTCAAGGTTAATGCTCCTTACATGTGAAAATTCTAGAAAAATGTTTGCATTTTTTTTACAACATCGAAACTAAAAAAAAAACTTTCTCTAAAATTAAAATAATTATCTCGGTTACTTTGTTTTTCGCACTATTGATATGACCATGTATTTTTGCCATGCTTTATCATGCTTATCTCAAATCTTAATCTTGAAGTCTTTTTTAACAATTGTGTTTCAAAAATCTTTTTCACTTTTTTTAACAAGTGGTAGACTTGCTTGCTAAATTACAAGGGATTTTGTTTCTTACATGCTTATCATACTTTTCCCGCTGCACTAATCCCTCGAACCTTGATCATGACTTCCTCTATTTACAACAAAACTCTTAACCCTCTCTTGGTAGTCCCAACTTTTACCTCTTTACCTTATTCTAGCCTTATTTTGTTTCACTCCACCCACTTTTGCTAATAACAAGGGGGAGAATAAAGTGATAAATCATAATGATTAAGGAGTATGATTCACTAGATTAGGGAGGAGCATAAATCTATCTGTGAGAACATACACTAAGGGGGAGCAGTTAAAAAGGGGGAGCACATTTCAATAGATATATTTCTAAAAAAAATCTCGAAGTAGCATAGTGTCATATCTTTTTATAAAAACACATCATTTACCTTCGAAATCTGATTTATATTAATTGGATTTGTTATTATCAAAAGAGGGAGATTGTTGGAACATGGTTTTCCGCATCATTTTGGTTTGAGAATAACAAATCATACTTGTCTTTGATCAAGTTTGCCATTGTGTTTTTAGTATGCAGGATTGAACAAAAATGACATTAGGATGCTATATTTTAGTCTGGACTAGCTCAATGTGCTAAAAGAAAAGGATGTGATCTAACGCTAGGCGTTACGGCCAACGCCGGCGTTGACCCTCGATCCCAATAGTATGAAAATGCTATAGAGGGAAGCGACCATGATTACAGGAGCATTTTGAGAATGATTTGGTCTAACGCCAAGTATTTGCCTTAACGTCAGCGTTAGGGTGCCTAAAACAACTTTCCAAACATGCAATATCTCATTCCTGGAATGAGGATATGTGCCATCAAAACATTAATAAATTGAGTCAACGCCAGACGTTAGGTTTAACGCCAACGTTAGATTCCTCTCCTACAAAAGGGTGGCATTCATTCTCTTCAACTTTACAACTCAAGGAGCCTTAATTCACCACTCTGAAATATCTGTGAAGGCCGTATTTATAGACCACCAAAGATCTCCCATTCAAATTCAAGAGAATGAATTAACGGAGGATCAGATCAATGCAAACTCAACGCGAAGAACACACGCTTCAACTTCGATTATCTTCAGCGGTTCTTTGTCGTCTCCTTCAGATTGCATCATAGGGTGATTTCAATTTGAATATTTTATTTTGTAATAATTTTTTATCTTTGTGATCGTTTAGTGTAGAATTCACCGCGGGTGTTGGCGACTAGGTCTTGGGCTTAGATTTAGGGGGTGCTTGAGGCCTTTCTGGGGATAGAGAGGCTAGAGCAGCTTGAGGTTGTATCTTAGGATAGATCCGCTAAAGTCCACTAGTTCTTAGGGAGAAGAGTCGGTATAGAAAATAAAAGGAGTTTTTCATATTTTCGCCTCGATTTCAAGTGTTATAGAAATACTCTTTTGCAATCAATTTTATCAATATTAATCATTTCTTTATTTGTTTAATAAAATTTATTTGTTTTCGATTCTAACAATTTTATTTTGAACTAATCTCTTTCGCATAAAATATGAAAAGTTTCCTATTAAAATATAATGATTTCTAAAACCCTTATTCTGTCCCTCTAAGGGTTCCTTAAGATCCAATAAGCACATCTATAGTCCTTTGAGAGAGGTCTAATTTCAACTGCCTCAGAGAACTAGAGGAGATGTGTTGAAGAACTGTCAATCCTACAGACCACGGTCTTCAACACTTAATACTCATACTGAGTCAAGAAGCCCACCTCTAGCTTATCCTTCTGATCAACAATGAGCAGAAGGACCAGCTGACATCTAGTAATATGGATGAGCTGATAGTTGTTGTTATGAAGCTTTGGGGGCATTCAAGTTTTATTTAGCCTATTTTAGGCTAAGCAAGCCCCCTCTAGCAATTGTCCATGTTTTCTTCAACCTTCTTTGAATCTGTCAAGGATAAGCGTCTTCTTTCTTACTCCCTTTTTATGTATTTTCCTTTCTTGCAAAAGCTTCATTAGTCCAAATCTCAGAGAGCTCTGAGTGAAACTTAAACAACATGTCTTGCAGTCCCCAAAGAAAATGCGGTCCCAAAAAATAGGGCCATTAGAAGCGACGCTCATAACTTTTTTCCATCTCCAGGGATTTTTAAAACCGTCTGTTAGAACATGCGTTGCGCATCTTTTGGTTAGAGAATAACAAACATCGTTATGTATTTGATCTAGTCTTTTGTGTGTTTATAGTGTGCAGGTCATACAGGTACAAGCATGCGTTGAATGGGAATAAAAGATGGACAACGAAGCTCATCTCTGTGAGCTATCGCACCACGGTAACACATACGGCTAGTGGTAGCTTATCGACGAGAAGAGATAGCTTGTCGGCGAGAAGAGATAGCTTGTCGGCGAGAAGCGATAACTTGATGATGAGAAGAGTTAATGCTACACATGTCGATGAGAAGAGATAATGCCACATGGTAGGTGTTACTACTTGCGGTAGCTTGTCGACAATAAGTGATAGCGCTGCTAACGCTGACACTGGTGTTGGGAATTTGGTCCCCAAGATTCCTGATTTGAAGTATAACACTAACATAATAATAAACTTAATGTGTTTGATGAATTCTTGATTATGCTTGAGATTGGTACTTATAATCTGTGGAAGAATAACAAATATATAAATATTACAAAAGGTCACTTAGACCTAGCATACACTCATGATATATGATCACAAGTATATAACTAATTACATACTGGCATCTATTTTGAAGATACTACTTGGAAAAATCAAGGAGGATTACTGAAATCTAGAAGTAGAAAAGTCAGAATATTGTGAAGTAAAAAATAAACGGGACAGTCTGTCGATTGAACTTAAATTATCGACGGGAAGATATGTCGACAGAATGGATCGACTAGACTGACTATCTATGCTGAGATTATCTATTTTCTTACAAGGAAAATTGACTGGATAGACCACTTATTCTGTAAATCGTCTGAACAGGGAATCGGCTGGATTAATATCGATCGACATGACAGTCTCTATGTCGACTGGACAGATTAACACTTATTCATATTTACTCTAAGAATTTGTAAAATGCGTGTCATAATTATTTCTCCAATCTTTTCACGCAAATCAAGGCGCAATTAAATGGCTCTCATATGGAAGTCTTTAATGGATTAAATTCGTTGGAGAAATAATTATGGAATAGAATTCTCAATTAATACTAATTGAGGACCATTACAAAATAAGTTAGAATCATGGATTCCTTTTTTTGATCATTATTACTATATGAGGAATATTCCAAAATAAGCCAAATTGGTATATTCCCTTTTCTGATCAAATTTGAAAATTCAAATTCAATGATAGTAATCACATCCCCTAATCTCCTCCATTTCCTTTTGAGAAATGCTCCATTATAAAAGGAGATGGACTCCTACTGTCATACCTAATTATCAGTAGAATTTAAAATTCAGCAGCAAGAATTCTCAAGTCAATTCTGCCATCAAGAGCAAGATCCTTCTCAATTCTCAAAAGTGCTAGTGACTCTAACTCTGAAGAAGCTTTCAATAATCTGCAATGAAATAAATGATTATTGTTGCTCATTCCCTTGATATAGATCTGCTCAACAAAATATATATCATCATCTATCAAGGAAGAAGAAGCCTACTGCTAGGTTTCTATTAAAGGCTGAAGATTCAAGTTCTTATTCTTTTTGAGTTTATTATTGTAACAAACTGTAATTTTATAAACCGTTTTGTAAGATCCTTGTGATCTGAGTGTAGGATTCCTGTGTGAACCTGAGAGTAAGATCTTAGTGATCTGAGTGTAATATCTTTGTGATCTGAGGTAGGATCTATTTGTAGATCTGAGTGTAAGTCTTGTGTTGTAAAAGACTGAGGTAGGAACTCTGTGTGACTTCTGAGTTTTGGAGGAGTTTTGCCTTATCAAGCACACTTCTTCAAAGGTGTGGGGAAAGTGGATGTACCCAATCCTTGGGGAACCACTATAAATCTTTGTGTCTTCTGTGTACTTTGTTGTGACTGATTGCTCTGTGCTTTTAATTTACAAAAAGATCTCATAAATCCCCATCACACTATTCACCTCACTGTAAGTGTGATCCTAGTCATTCTTATAGAATAACAATAGGTATCAGAGCTATGTTGAGTTCTGAATAACCTTACAGCTAAGGAACAAGATTTGCTAATGGATTGTCCTATACTCATACCATGACTGGAGAAAACTACAAAGAATTCAGTTTTATGAAGTTGCCAATATGCAGAAAGGAGAACTTTTTCATATGGAAGGAAAGGGTGAAACTCTATATGGAGGCATCTAATCTGAAGATCTTCATGACCATTGAAGATGGTCCCTTCATCCCAATGAGCACTCCATCTTCCAGCACTGAATCTCCTGTTCTAAAGAAGTATGCTGACATGAATAAGGATGAAATAGTACTTGCTACCATGGACAAGAGGGCCAAAAATATTCTACTATGTGCTATTGATGACTCTACATTTCAGACTCTAGTGCACTATAAAACTGCCAAAGAAATGTGGGACTCTCTTGTAGTCTACATGGAAGGAACTGCTGAACTCAGGGATGATAGAAAATCCCTCCTAAACTACGAATATGAAGCATTCAGACAAGATAAGAAGGATTCTATCTCTGAATATTATGAAAAAAGTTCTTTAGAATTGTGAATGGACTGAGAACCTATGGAAGGGTATTCTCTAACTATAAGCTTAATGATAAAATTCTGAGGTCCTTTCGCAAAGAATGAGATACTAAAATATGTGCTATAAGGGAGGTAGGAACTCTGAGCAATATGAAACCCAAAAATCTATTTGGGAAACTCCTCTCTTATGAGCTACAACTAAACACCAGGAAAGCTGAAGAAGATGGCAACATGCCAAACACCAAGGAAAGATCAGTAGCTCTCAAAACTGACAATTCCAAAAAGAACAATGAATCTGAAGTTGAAGAATCTGAGACAAGCTCCACCAGCACAGGACTGTCTGAATGGGAGCTTACTCTATTCTCCAAAAATTTCATGAAAATTCTTAGAAGGAGGAAAGAGAAGGGAAAACATACTTCCTCCTCAAACTCAAGGAGAAACTACAATCCCCATAAGGGAAAAGGGGACAAGTATGATTCTAAATAGATTAAACACTCTTCTTCTGAGACTATTTGATATGGATGCAGGTAATCTGGACATATGATAGCTGAGTGTCCCTCCAACAGAAGAGACAGCAGAAGACCTGAAGAGAAAAATGCCTTCAGGAAAAAGAACAAGGAAAAGAGCTTCTTGGCTAAGAAATGTAAAACCCTGAGTGATGATGAGAGCAGCTCCTCCTCATCAAAAGAAGAAGAATATATGGCAGCCATGGCCATAAGTGAAGAAGAAGAGCAGGAGAACTCTCTCTGCACAGGTACCCATCAAAGCCTCTCTATCAATTTCAGATGCTGACTCTGAGGCAAATCTTTCCTCATAAGATGAATCTGAAAGTGACTTATTAGATCAATATGGAGAATTGCTTGAAGCTCTTAAGAGAAGCAAGAAGCTCTACAAAGAGCAAGTTGAAGAGATCTCATCCCTTAAAGTAATAAATTATGATCTTTCTGAGAAAGCTGAAAGGGTGACTCTGGAAAATGCAAAATTCTGCTAACTCAAAAAGGACTACAATGCAAACTCCAATCTCGAACTAATAAGCAAGTTTGGGAAAACTCTAAAGTCTTTGATAGACAGCAAGGAGTTGTGCAAAGTCCTGACCAGAGAGGTTGACTCTCTAAAGAAAATTAGAGATCAGTCTAGCGCCATGATATCAAGGGAAAAGAAAATCATAGATTTGGAAGATAAACTTCTTACTGAAAGAAACCAAGTAGCTAGTTTCTCCAAACCTAAGACTATTCTTCCCTTGATTGATGACTTATGCTCCATTCATAGAAGAGGCCTACGATACCTTGCGAAAGGTAAAACATGCGCTTATGGATGAAAGGATCAACTTTAGGAAGGTAATATCACCATCAAACAAGTATGATCAGGAATCCATTTCTGGACACCTCAAAAATGAGTGTTCCATAAGTGGAACCAATGATGTGTTGGAGCTTGAGTTCCACATCTCTTGGTTTGAGAATAACAAATTCCACAATATATTTGATCTTGCTTGACGTGTGTTTATAGTGTACAAGAACTATACTTCTAAAAAGAGCGATGCAAAATGATCAAGGAGCTTTGATTTTAGAGCAACCACGGAGCGGTAACTCCAACTGCTGGCGGTAGATAAGATGACAACTGAAGGCTAACGGCAGACAGTTTCTCAATGATAAAATGACGGAAGTTAACGTGGCGCGTTAGATCTTACCGTGGCACGGTAGGTCCATGATCCATTGCGGTTAGCATGATCTCAATGAAGGCAGACACGTTGCAGCATGATAGCAGACATGATGTTAGCATGGCGCTGTAGAACTACAGCATGCGGTAGTTTCCGGAGTCTATTTAAAGAATGGATCTCTTTGATCTATGTTACGACCTCTCAAGCCATAACTCAAACATTTCGTGAGAGCATTCATCCTGAGTTTAAGAGCACTCCAAACTCCATCATTGAAGAACAAGAGTGCGAAGGAGATTTCCACACGGTCATATTTGAAGAAGGACACACGTTTCAACTCCGATGATGTTCACGACGACTCTTCATAATCTCCTTCAAAGCTCTTCATATTATGGATTTTTTATTTCATAATTCACTTTGCATTCTTCTTTTTATTATTGAAATGGTAGTGAATTTGCTGTGGTTGTTGGCGACTAGGCCTTGCGAGGTTTATGGGGAATTCGACGCGGTGTGTGCGGCGACTAGGTGTAGATTTTGATCTAGGTGGAGGCAAGAGACCAAATCTTGAGAAGATAGGTTATAGCCAGCGGGTTCTTGGGAGAAGGACGGGTGAAAATCAAAAAGTGATTTTATCATCGCCTAAATTTCAAGCGTTGGTGAAATTATCATTTTTGTAATTATCTTTTGAAAAAAGAAATCAATTTTGATCTTCTCTGATTTTTCTGGGATTTTATTTCGTTCAAAAGATTTTAAGAGAAATCACTTTGGCAAGCTTTTTGAAAAGTTCTAAATTTCTGAGAGCTAGCGACGGGCGTTAACTCTACCACTGGCGTTAGTAACTGAAGTCCGTATTTTGTTTCCTTTCTACTTTAATCTCAGAACTTATTTTACATTTATTATACTAAAATTTAAAAACCCGTATTCACCCCACCCCCCCCCCCCCACCTAAGGGCGCCTACAGATCCAACACTTGGTATCAGTGCTAGGTTATTCCAAAATGGTTTCACAACCAAGAATAATGGCGCATCATGATCATGCTTTTCATGTGGGTCAAGGGATTAGTAGACCACCTCTATTTACCGGTACCGATTACAATTATTGGAAAACAAGTATGTGTTGTTCTTTTGACTGCCTTTGATAATGATGTTTGCGGGTATGGTAGAACAATGCTACTCTCCACCAACATTTGTTGTTGGAGAAGTTACTATGGAAAAACCGAGAGACAAATGGGATGATAACGATAAGTTGAGATGCAAGAATAACGCTTAAGCTATGAATGCTTTATTTTGTGCTTTTGATAGAACAGAATTTAATAGAACTTGAGCTTGGGAAACTGCTTATGATATATGGAATTTATTAGAAATTACGCATGAAGGTACTTCACAGGTCAAATATTCAAAGCTCTTCCAACTAGAATCCGAATAGGAGAAATTCTGGATGGATGCGGATGAAGACATAGATTCAATGTACACAAGGTTCACCAAGATCGTCAATGACTCAAAAGTGCTTGGGAAGATGTTCTCCAACGGCAACTTGGTGAGAAAAATTCTTAGGTCTCTCCCTCCAAAGTTCAATCCAAAGGTGACGGCCATCTCAGAGTCGAACGATCTAAAGAAGTTTCAAATCGAGAGCCTCATTGGAAATCTCAAAACCCATGAGGTTGAACTGAAAATTCAACAACAAGAGTACAACATGAAGACAAAGAAGAAGGCTTTGGCATTGAAATCAAAGAAGGAGGCCAATGGAGAAGATGGTGATGAAGAGTACGAGGAGAGCTTATTTATGAAGAAGTTTAAGAGATTCATGAAGAATCCGGAAAGAAGAAACACCTTTCGGAAATATTTCATCAACAAGGGATCCTCATCGAAGAAAGGCAAATATAGCGACGATGATGGTGATGAGAGGCCACCACCAAAGTGCTACCATTGCAGAAGAACCAGATACATACGGAGCTTGTGCCTGAAATATCTAAAAGAACTAATAGAAAAGAGAAACAAGGGCAAGGAGAAAAAGAAGGTACTAAAGGCGGTTACTTTGGATAACGCTTCCTCCGAGGAATCAAGCGGATCATCCTCCAGCAGTGAAGAAGAGGTCAATATGTGCCTCATGACAAGGAGCAATACAGTATCTGATGATGAATGCAGTGTCCAAAGCGACACTGAGGTACCTCCTCCTACTTTTGATGATTTATATTCTAAGTATTTACAAACTTGCAAATATTTCGATAAACGTTTAAAAGATATTGATTTACTAAAAACTCTATACAACCCTCATATTTTCCGAGTTGGTGTGACCTGACACGGATGAGGTCGTGATGGAAAAGGTGACCGCGATGCAGCAGACCGAACCAGTGGAGGTCGTCAAGACCAAAAAGAGAGGGTCGGGGGGGGGGGCAAATTCCCTTGGTCGAATGGACCAAGGGTCCACTCGCCCAAGGATGTGGGCGAGTGGACCTAGTTGGGGGAGTGGACCAAGGGTCCACTCGCCCAAGGAGGTGGGCGAGTGGACCCTTGGTCCACTCGTCCCATGTAGTTGGGCGAGTGGACCGAGGGTCCACTCGCCCGAAGAGTGGAGTGGACCGTGAGGTCCACTCGCCCAGTCAGGGCGATGGACCTCGATCCACTTGTTCGACCCCCGGTAAGGGGGGGAGTGGACGTCTCGTCCTCCACTCGCCCCCTCTCTCGTTTTGATCGTCCAGGTTCGTGGTTGAGCTACAGATAGCAGAATTTTGGCTATCCGCAGCCAAATTTTGGGAAGTCTATAAATAGACCCCCATGGGCACCTTGGAAAGGGATGTTGGTACCCCCTCCCTCGCGTGTGAGCAAGCACTGCCCCTCCCCTCCCCCTGTCATTGAAGGTGGACGGTGAGGTGATCCTTAGTGCCCTCCAAGGTCCCCAAGCTCAGCATTGGCTTGGGAGGGGAAGTTCCTTATGAGCTTCCGGGTATGTGGTGGGACCTCCACGCTGCAGCTTAAGGGGTCCGTTTGTGGACTTAGGTGTTCTTCAAGGGTAACGTTGTTCGGTTCTTAGTGACTGGTCAAGGGTCTCGCTCAGGTCAAGTAAGGGTTAGCTCCATCCCCCTTGCGAACGTCGAGACCAGTTCTCTTGCTTCAACATTATGGTGTGGTGAGCGTGGAAGCAGCTAGTTCGGAAAACTCTGAGCAAGTCTCATGGCTGGAAGCGATGAGCTGGGGGACCCACCCCCTATCAGTGAGTACGTGAAGAAGGGTGATTTTGATGAGTTTAGGATGTCGATCCTGGAGCTCTTGCGGGTCGCACTCCCCCCTCATGGCGAGTGCTCGACACCACCCGCACTCGTGCTCGCCTTGCAATCTCTGATGGAGGCGGAGCAAGCACATCGGCAAGGGAAGGAGCTGGCCATAGGGGAAGGCTTGGGTCTTCAAGCAAGAGTGCTCTTCAACAGCTCTCCTAGGACCGGATACCCCAGTAGGGAGGCAGAGAGAACGCCTTCGACTCGCCAGGGAGGAGGGGGAAGTCCCTTCTGCGAGCTGATCATCTTAGCTTCCGTTCCAGATGTGTTCAGCGAGCCTGACATGTCTTACTACGCAGGGAAGGACGACCCTGTTCAGCATCTCTAGTGGTTCGAAGACATGGCCTCGATCAGGCAAATGTTGGATGCCTTTAAATGCAGACTCTTTGCGGTCACGTTCAGGGGGAAGGCGAGAGACTGGATCCACCAACTCCCAGTGGGAACCATCTACGGCTTCGAGGACCTACGCCGAAGTTTCTTGCTAAGGTTCTCCACTTCAAAGAAGAGGGGGAAGGGGGCGGAGGCCCTGTTCTTGGTTTGGCAAAGGCCAGGGGAGATGTTGGGGAGTTACGAGGATAGGTTCTAGGAGGAAGTCCTCCTTGCCATTGAGATGCCCGGGCATACCCTGCAGCTGGCTTTCACCCTCGGCTTACAGCAGGGGCTGTTCAGGATGAGCTAGACTCGGGACCCACCCCTATCTTTCGAAGAACTGATGGAGCGTGCTTCTCGAGAAATTGAGTGTGAGGCCACAAACCAGGAGTTCATGGCAAGGTTGGCCAAGGGTGAGAAAGAGGAGGAGGAGAAGAAAGAGCAAGGAGGGAAGAAGAAGGAGGAAGCGAGAAGTCAGGGGGACCAGGGACCCCCCGTTGGGCAGGAACAAGGCTGGGGGTTTCAACTACCAGTCACTCGACCGATCTGGAGGCCGCCAGGAGGACTCCCTCAAGGCCTAGGAAGAAGCCATTTCCAAGGGAGAGGAAACATTCAGGGAGAACAAGGATGGTTCAACCTAGCAGGGTGGCAGCCGGACCCAAGGCCATTACAACCCCAACCCCTGCAGGCCATTACGATTGGCCGAAAGAGGGGAAATACGAAGAGGGGTCACGCAGGGAAGGAAGCAAGGATGATGGCATTGCCGTACAGTGATATCCATCAGCAGGAGGGCCACGCGACAGTCGCATGCCCAGAGTTTCTAGAGGTAAGGGAAGGGGGAAGAACCCCGACAGAGAGGAGACAACTCAACCTGGAAGGACCAGGAGGAAGCTGAGGAGATGGAGAAAGTGATGAAGGAGACAGCCAAGGTGCATGTGGCCGAGTAAGTGCAAGGAGGCGCATTGTAATGGTATGTAATCTATTTATAATATATCAAAAGTTGTTAAAGATAGCATCTAGGTCGAGTCCACGACAAGAGACCACTCGCCCGGTCTTCTTGATGTCGGTCATTGGGTGGCTCATCGGGTAGATTCATTTTAGGTCATGTCCTCGACTGGAGACCACTCGCCCGGGCTTGTTGATGCCAGTCGCTAGGTGGCTCATCGAGTAGATTCGTTTTAGGTCGAGTCCTCGACTGGAGATCACTCGCCCGGGCTTGTTGATGTCGGTCGCTGGGTGGCTCGTCGGGTATATTCGTTTTAGGTCGAGTCCTCGACTGGAGACCACTCGCTGGGGCTTGTTGATGTCGGTCGCTGCGTGGATCGTCGGGTAGATTCATTTTAGGTCGAGTCCTCGACTGGAGATCACCCGCCCAGGCTTGTTGATGTCGGTCGCTGGGTGGCTCATCGGGTAGATTCTTTTTAGGTTGAGTCCTCGACTGGAGAGCACTCGCCCGGGCTTGTTGAAGTCGGTCGCTGGGTGGCTCGTCGGGTAGATTCATTTTAGGTCGAGTCCTCGATTGGAGACCACTCGCCCGGGCTTGTTGATGTCGGTCGATGGGTGGCTCATCAAGTAGATTCCTTTTAGGTTGAGTCCTCGACTGGAGACCACTCGCCCGATCTTGTTGATGTCGGTCGCTGGGTGGCTCGTCAGGTAGATTCATTTTAGGTCGCGTCCTTGATTGGAGATCACCTGCCCGGGCTTGTTGATGTCAGTCGCTGGGTGGCTCGTCAGGTAGATTCATTTTAGGTCGAGTCCTCAACTAGAGACCACTCGCCCGAGCTTGTTGATGCCGGTCGCGGGGTGGATCGTCGGGTGGATTCATTTGGGTTGGTAAGGCTCCAAGAGGAGAAGCCAGTCTGAGGATGTGTTGAGTTCCACCACCTCCAGGTGAGCTCGGCTCCCTGTTAGGTGTTGAGTTCCTCCACCTCCAGGGGAGCTTGGCTCCCTGTTAGGTGTGGAGTTCCTCCACCTCCAGGTGAGCTTGGCTCCCTGTTAGGTGTTGAGTTCCTCCACCTCCAGGTCAGCACGGCTCCCTGTTAGGTGTGGAGTTCCTCCACCTCCAGGTGAGCTCGGCTCCCTGTTAGGTGTGGAGTTCCTCCACCTCCAGGGGAGCTCGGCTCCCTGTTAGGTGTGGAGTTCCTCCACCTCCAGGTGAGCTCGGCTCCCTGTTAGGTGTGGGGTTGCTCCACCTCCAGGTGAGCTCGGCTCCATGTTAGGTGTGGAGTTCCTCCACCTTCAGGTGAGCTCGGCTCCCTGTTAGGTGTTGAGTTCCTCCACCTCCAGGTGAGCTCGGCTCCCTGTTAGGTGATGAGTTCCTCCACCTCCAGGTGAGCTCGGCTCCCTATTAGGTGTTGAGTTCCTCCACCTCCAGGTGAGCTCGGCTCCCTGTTAGGTGCGGAGTTCATCCACCTCCAGGTGAGCTCGGCTCCCTGTTAGGTGTTGAGTTCCTCCACCTCCAGGTGAGCTCGGCTCCCTGTTAGGTGTTGAGTTCCTCCACCTCCAGGTGAGCTCGGCTCCCTGTTAGGTGTTGAGTTCCTCCACCTCCAGGTGTGCTCGGCTCCCTGTTAGGTGTGGAGTTCCTCCACCTCTAGGTGTGCTCGGCTCCATGTTAGGTGTGGAGTTCCTCCACCTCCAGGTGAGCTCGGCTCCCTGTTAGGTGTGGAGTTCCTCCACCTCCAGGTGAGCTCGACTCCCTATTAGGTGTGGAGTTACTCCACCTCCAGGTGAGCTCGGCTCCCTGTTAGGTGTTGAGTTCCTCCACCTCGAGGTGAGCTCGGCTCCCTGTTAGGTGCTGAGTTCCTCCACCTCCAGGTGAGCTCGGCTCCCTGATAGGTGTGGAGTTCCCGCCTTCCACCTCAGGTCGAGTTCAGCTCGACCAAAGGTGTTGAGTTTTTCTCCACCTGAGGTCAAGATCAATTTGACCTGAGGTGTTGAGCTTTCTCCACCTCCAGTTGAGCTCGGCTCATAGGAGGGTTGCTAAGTGGAGAAAGGTTTGCCTTCCACCTCAGGTCGAGCTCGGCTCGACTAGAGGTGTTGAGTTTTTCTCCACCTGAGGTCAAGATCAATTCGACCTGAGGTGTTTAGCTTTCTCCACCTCCAGTTGACCTCGACTCATAGGAGGGTTGTTAAGTGGAGAAAGGTTCGCGTTCCGCCCCAAGTTAGGTTCAATTGAAAAACTCGGCAGGAGCATCCCGTTGGCAGGGCCCTTCGTGGATCACTCTAGGGTCCCACCTACTCGTCAAATAGGTGGATTGGACTTTCTTTTTGAGCTTAAGGCAAGCTCGAAAAGAGCGGGGATTATGTACAACCCTCATATTTTCTGAGTCGGTGTGACCCGACACGGATGAGGTCGTGACGGAAAAGGTGACCGCGACACAGCAGATCGAACCAGCGGAGTTCGTCAAGACCAAAAAGAGAGGGCCCGGGGGGGGGGCAAATTCCCTTGGTCGAATGGACCAAGGGTTCACTCGCCTAAGGATGTGGACGAGTGGACCCTTGGTCCACTCGCCCCATGAAGTTGGGCGAGTGTACCAAGGGTCCACTCGCCCAAGGATGTGGGCGAGTGGACCCTTGGTCCACTCACCCCATGTATTTGGGCGAGTGGACCAAGGGTCCACCCACCCAAGGAAGTGGGCGAGTGGACCCTTGGTGCACTCGCCCCATGTAGTTGGGCGAGTGGACCGAGGGTCCACTCACCCGAAGAGTGGAGTGGACCGTGAGGTCCACTCGCCCAGTCAAGGCGGTGGACCTCAATCCACTTATTCAACCCCCGGTAAGGGGGGAGTGGACGTCTCTTCCTCCACTCACCCCCTCTCTCGTTTTGATCGTCCAGGTTCGTTGTTGAGCTATGGATAGCAGAATTTTGGCTATCCGCAGCCCAATTTAGGGAAGTCTATAAATAGACCCCCATGGGCACCTTGGGAAGGGATGTTAGTGCCCCACCCCTCCCTCGCATGTGAGCAAGCACTACCCTCCCCTCCCCCTGTCATTGAAGGTGGACGGTGAGGTGATCCTTAGTGCCCTCCAAGGTGCCTAGGATCAGCATTGGCTTGGGAGGGGAAGTTCCTTATGAGCTTCTGGGTATGTGGTGGGACCTCCACGTTGCAGCTTAAGGGGTCCGTTTGTGTACTTAGGTATTCTTCAAGGGTAAGGTTCTTCGGTTCTTAGTAACTGGTCAAGGGTCTCAGTCAGGTCAAGTAAGGGTTAGTTGCATCCCCCTTGCGAACGTCGAGACCAGTTCTCTGGTTTCAACAAACTCAAAATAAACTTTTGTTAACGAAAAACAAAAAATTGACTAAAGAAGCTTAACTATTAGGGAAAGAGAAAGTAGCTTTCCAAGAGTGCAATCACTCCATGTGTAAGACCCCTCTCCCGCACCAAGAGAGTTGCCGGATCTTATGCCCAGAACCGCCGCCTTACGGTGATGCTAGCACACAAGTTAGCCATCTCCGCAAGACGCCGATCCTGCCGGCAAGGACGATCGACTAGGCCAACAAGAGATAAGAAGTAAAACTAGCACATAAGTCCACAATCACACGCATCTGTATATGTATATATATCCAAATGAATCCGTCCATCAATGAGTACAAGAAAAGAAAGAGTAAAAAGGGCTTAAGCCCAGTACAAGTCCGAATGAATAAAAGCAGTACAATTCTCTCTCTCACTATATACATCTATGCTGAAGCTATAACAAAACATCTCTCATCAACACCTGTCCAGTAGCGGTAGAAAGCACGACATCTGCTCCTCAGGTCCTGTCTCCCCTGCCAGCTGGGCTCCAGCTCCTCGGTTACCTACGGTCGTCACTGACCGTTAGTCATAAAGACTAAGACGATTTTGTCCCCGCCTCCCCCCGCGACTCCTAGGCACCGTGCGGGAGGAAGAAGCGAAGGACATCAAAGTGGAGTACTCAAAAGCAGGTGACAAATTCTCTATGCTAACAAGGGTATATCCATATAATTTCTATACTAACAGTATAGTCATACATTAATAAGTGCAGTAAGGTAATATTGCAGCAGTAAGGAAGTAAACCACGCAAGTAAAGTAAAATAAAAGTAACCATTGATTTATAGGAATGCGCATACAAACCTATAGACCAAGGGGTCGTTTAGCAGGGCCTATCATATAAAAAGTCCCATACCAATTTATACGATAGGGGTAGGGGTTGAAATGCAATGTTCATGCTATGACATGCAGGATATGTTATTATGTTATGTTCATACAAGTGCAACTCACACACTATGACTCTATGCGCATAGACCTTTAGTTCCCCCTTTTTGGAGCTAGCTAGACTCCCAGGATACTCCCGTAGTGGCAAACGGAAGCGGTGGGTTGGGCCTCGCCCACCTCTAGGATGGTATTCACACTACCAAACCTAGACCTATCGTACGCCTCAACACTAAACCGTGGAGCGTCTGCGTACTCTTGCTGACTGGACCGCCAGACTTTCTAGGCTAAGTGTATATACCACACTTGCCGAGTCAACGTATTGACGTTGGTGTGAACGTCCGTCCAATACAGAAGACCCACCACCTTCGTGCACATGCAACATGTTCTACAATCTATCTCCGAGCCATAAGCTCCCCGTGCTAACCTGCCCGTCATTAATAACATTCCGAGCCATAAGCTCCCCGGGCTAACCCGCCCGTCATTAATAACCGATACTGAGTCACATGCTCACCTGACGTATCAATCCACTCTTACAAATACAGAACTTACTGCTCGTAGCACCAAACCGACTAGGCTCCCGTAACCATGGGGTGTGGGTGAGTGTGTTATTAAATTATTCTTGTAACATCTTATTCCTACGGTTTGCGGTTAATCTTGGACTTCCCGAGGATTACCCTGTAAGGGGCTCGCTTCGGTACTAGGAACTATGATGGGATGACACCCCAAAGTTCCCTTCCTCAAGACACTTAGTATTATTGGTAGCTACCCATAAGATTACCCTCTTATCATTTCACTTGAATTAACCTCAGCGCTTTGTAACTCTCTAAGGGGAAGGACGATCTTTCGTCAATCCCGAGCACAGCCTTACCCACAGCTCACCAAGCACTCTCATCTTCTAAACTCCTATCTAGACTACTCTTATTTAGTTATTAATCTACTTGGAAGTTTAGGGTGGATCCTGGACTTCCCGAGGGCTACCCGGTGAAGTGTTCGCAAGGTACTAGGGTATATGATGGGATGATGCCCAACCCCTTTTCAGGACATTTAACCTTCTTGGCGGCTACCCTGACCTAACTTTCCTCCCTCTCATTACCCCTTTATAACTTACGCCTTATGTTTCACCCTGCTCCTATGCAATCAATCTTTTGGACTCAACTCTAATAACTCTTAGTCCTCCAAGTGGTCTAAACTCATCTCTTGTTGTAATCCAATCCTCCCCGATTTCCTTATGATTATATTGACCTATTCATCATAATGAGTTTTTACTATCCGCAGACCACGACATACATCTAACTTAGATTCCTAAGGTGAAACCTTGATCAAATTGCTTCCAAATGACTTCTAATTATTATCATAGGTTCATAGTGGACAAACATGAGGAATAATCAAAACCCAAACATGTTCATATGATTTTCCAATTAATACATGCCCATATTATTCATTTAAAACAAGTGGTGTGCCAATAAGAGTTTACACTACAAGTGCCACCTACATGTCTCCATAAAATCTGAATAAATCATAGAAGTAAGTTATTGGCCTAGAAACAACAATGCCTAAGTTTCATATTACTCAAAGGAGTATTTACCCTTAATTATCATTTGTTACATTTGGGGTGCGAATAAGGATTTACACTACATGTGCAATGCTAAGACTTCAATAAATTCTAAAACTTCAGAAGGTGAGGTATTCCATCATCACCAACTCATAATCCTAACTTCACTGGCATCTATTGGGACAAATGAGCCAAAGTCACCTTTTTCCATTTTTGCTAAATGCACCCCAATTTTCCCAAAACCCTTGAGTGCCAAGCCTCAACTTGAATTTCAGGGAATTCCACTCCTACATATGAGTTGGGTTCTTAACTAGAGGTGGTTGATATCATATCTATGGAAGGTCAATTCTCCAAAGCATTTGCATGAGCCCATAACACTAAATGCACAAACTTCACATTTATACCTGTCTCACTAGAAGTGGCCTAGAAGGAGCTATACTTATCCAAATGGCATGAAATCAGTGGCATTTTAAAGGTAACCTAAAGGGCTACAATATTTATGTTGATCATATTCTCCAGAAATGAATTTAACTTGGGTGGATTCAACTTACAAGTGCTGTACAAAGTGTTTAACTTAACAAAACACTATTCTAGATATGCCACACCAAAAATGATATAGAAAGAGCTACACTTATCCAAAAGGCATGAAATCAGTGGCATTTTAAAGGTAACCCAAAGGGCTACAATATTTATCAAGAATCAACCAATTCCAAGTTTCATAATAAATCAGGGAGTACTTATCATAACGACTCAATAATCAAACAATTTATCCAAGGAAGATATTTCAAAACTTGAAAAAGGACTAAGCTAAATTTTTATCTAGGTCACATGTGATTATTTCTACTGATGTGCCTCATCATAAAGCTACACATTCCAGAAAATCATCATTCTCCTTATATAATTTCCTCACTAATTAATCAAGTTCCCATGGAGGGCAATTCAAAATTGAAAAGGAGCTATCCTAAATTTTCAACCCAACCACATGAAATTTTCAACCAAACCACATGATATTGTTTCTAAGGGCATTTAATATCATAAATGACTATGCCTTGAAGGGGAATTTTGCTAGTTATTTTAATCCCATAAGTATCATTAATCTACAAGTGTGACAATTTTCATTTACTTAAAAACTTTAGGCAAATAGCTTCCAAAAATCAAAAGACTTATGTCAATGATGTATAACCTTATGACATACACTAACCCCAAGGTTTCAGAGGCATGCAAGGTGATTCCCACCTTCAATTCCATCAAAAAGCTCAAAAACCCAAATTGACTATTAGCACCCCAATTTTCCTCTTAAAACCCTAACTTCATTTTGAATTTCAGAGAAAATTACTCATGCACATGAGATGAGATTTTAACCAGTGATTTAGATATGTATGAAGAGCTCACCCTCCAAATTAGGGGGTGTTTGGAGTTATACAACTCCTTAAATACCAAACATTTACTTTTACTAATAAATGAAATAACTCAATGGATACATCTGCAAAAATTCTAAAATTAAAACACTATGTGTGTCTTCATACCAATCATGTATGGTAGAAAATTCAAGTGATTTGGTTAAGCCAATTAAAAGTTATAGCCTTTTTAATTTCTGCCCTACACAAGGAGCAATCCTAGGAAAAAGGGTGCCCTGATGTCCATAGTGCACCAAATCAGTTGATTAAGGTGTCAAATGAAAGTAGACTCCTAATTCTACAAGAGTTATCTCTGCCCTATTTTGCAGATATGCCCTCTAGGGACTTCAAAAATTGCATGCAAACCACTACTTATTTAAGTTTTGACCAGTCTCACAAGAATGACTACTGTGGGCCCTACATTAGTCCAAATGACCTGCTCTAAATTTCTACTGAAAGTAGACACCCATATCTACAAAACTTATCTCTGGTCATTTTTCAAAATAAGGCCTCTAAGGGCCTCAAAAAAATTAAACAACGCTATGATATAAAGTGTGACAAATATCACATTAAATCGGATTTAAAACTATATACATATATAAATCATTTCATGCACGAATCCTGGCGCAAATCGCGGGGCATCCCTTCATCGTCCGCGTCAGCCAACGACTATGATTTCCCCCGCCTGGTCGACTTCTCTCCTTCATTTCCCGGCCATCCACGGCCCACCTCCGCCGGCCACCGCCTCCACCACCTCCGTTGAGGTGGTGGCCATCGATTGACGGCGGCACGGCCGCCTGAGAGCAAGAAAAAGAGCTCGGCAAAACTCCCTCTACCTCACATGGGATCGGGCTCAATTGAGCACGATTTCTCTCCTAGGTGGATCTAGATACTAGCACAGAGGGAGAGGGGGAGAAATCGTACCTCAGGCGAGCTTGGAGGTGAGTAATCCGGCGGGCTGGCATGCTAAAAGCTGTCGGCGGCGAGATTGCTCAAAACCCCAATTCTGGACCAAAAGCTCCACTCCAGCAGTGGATTTCAGTTGCTCTCAAGGTTCTGAAGGTGATGGTGGGCTCGATTGGGGTCGGGGGTGGCTGTGGAGTTAGCAGCCATTAGTGGTGGCGAGCTACGGCGATCCTCCCCAATTTCTTGTTCTGACACTGTTTTCTCTGTTCCAGAGCACTGGTTCAACTCCTCTCGACCTTCTGAAGGTGGTGGAGGGGTCTAAAGAGGCTGGGAGTGGGTGTACATGTGGTTTTGACTTGGTGGTCTTCGGCCTCCTCCTTGGAAGCTCCTCCCAGCCACCAAGTGGCATCTCTTCAGCTGGAATTCGGCTGAGGAGTTGATGGGGAGTTCAGCCTTCACCTTGGGCAGAGGAGAGGAGGGCCACAGGGCCTCCTCTCCCAAAAATCCTCTTGTCCTTAAGGAGGAAGGGGAGATTTTCCACTTTTGCCCCCCCCCCCCATGCATGTGTTTGCATGCTGGATTCAGAGGGCAAGGGTGGTCATTGTGCACATGGGCTTCAGAATGATCTTTGGGTGAGGGCCTTAATCCATTGGAATTTGGATTAATTCCAATTAAGCCCAATTTAGGCAAAATTGACCCTATGTTGACTTTTGGGTTGACTTGGTCAATTGAGTGTGTTGACTGGCCCAATGTGATGGTCTTGAGTCTATTGACACCATCCAAGGTTGGTTGAGTCATGGTGAGGACCTAGGTTGGCTAATTTGACCAATAAGTGTGATTTTGACCAAAATTGGGGAAATGTTGACTTTGGTCAATTTGGCCAAATTGAAGACTCAATGATGGGGCTTTTGAGTCAATTAGGTCCCTAATGATGCCCTAAGACTAGGGGTGATGTCAATTTCAAGCTTTGGGGTTCAATTGAACTTATTGGGGAGGATTTGACCTATGTTGACCCAAGTTTGACTTTGGTCAAATTGGTTCAATTGGTGACCACATGATGGGGCTTTTGGGTCTAAGGCATTCCTTGGAGTTATGGGGTCTAGTAGGAAATGGGATGTTACACCATGGCAAGAATGAAAGATCTTGAAAAAGCTCTTTTTAAGTCTCACTCCACTACCGAATTACATACTAAAGAAAAAGGGGACATAGAAAGAACTTTAAAACCCCCTCTTTCTCAAATAGAAGAAGGAATGAAATCTTTTGTGAATCAGTGTGTTATGTTAGTAACGGAAACACCGCTCTTAAAGCCTGAATTCATGATTTAAACGTGGCCATTAAAAAAATTTGGAGTTGGGCAAAGGTCTCTAAACTTGATCTTGTCCAACCAATGTCATGGTAGTGCTAAATATGAGCTTGGTTATGTTTCTGGAAGCTATCGCCTAGTGGTAACTCTTACCGCTGACACTAGCAGTAAATCCAAAAATCATAATTCTTATAAAAAAAATCATTTCAAAATTTAGATGTAACCTCATCTTCCTGCAAGAGTTTATACAGAACCTTGAAAAGGGACTCAACCCCCTTTATTTCGTGTGCCAAATGTCATATATTTGGATAGACCTCAGACTCATTTAGGAAGAAGGTTCATAGTGCTTTAAAACAAATCTAGGTGCCTAAGGTTTCCACCTATTCTATGGGAGGAACCTCTTAGGAATCCGGATCTTTACTCTCATCTCCTTTTTAGGTATGTTGGCAAGCTAAGGATAAAGAAGACGTGTAGTATTTGGAGTTGGGATGCTCCAAACACATGACAGACAACAAAGCAAAGTTCCTTAGCCTTGAGATGAAGTAAGGAGGGATGGTGACTTTTGGAGATAATGGAAAAAGAAGGATCATGGGCATCGACACAGTGGGTAATGAATCTTTTTCCATTTCTAATGTTTCGTTTGTAGACGGTTTGAACCATAATTTAATTTCAATTAGTCAATTATGTGATAAAGGTTTTAATGTATTATTTGAATCTTCTGCAAACCTTTGCAAAATCTTAAATTATAAAACAAATGATGTCATACTCACTGCACCTAGGATGCATAATGTTTATATGATTGCCTTTAATGATCTTTCAAATTCTTCTTTAAAATGCGTTATTTTTAAAAATGAAGAATCAGAACTTTGGCATAGGCGCTTTGGTCACTCTAGCACCAAGCTTATTTTGAATTTATCAAAAGATAAATTTAATTAAGAGATTACATATGCTTAATTGAAATTTATCTTCTCTTTGCACGCCTTGCACAAAAGGAAAATTTTCAAAAAGTTCTTTTAGAAGCAAAATTGTAATTTCTACTTCTAGACCACTTCAATAATTCACATTGATTTATTTGGACCGGTTCACACTTCTTGTCTAGGAGGTAGAAAATACACTTTTGTATTAATTAATGATTATTCTAGATATTGTTGGACTATATTTCTATCTTCCAAATCCAATGCATTTCTTGAATTTACTAAACTATGCATTCGTATTCAAAATGAACCTGATTTAAAAATTAAATGCATATGACCAGATCATGAAGGAGAATTTAAAAATGATAAGTTTTCTTCCTGTTGTAATGATCTAGGAATTAGCATAAATTTTCTGCTCCACGAACCCCACAACAAAATGGTGTAGTGGAGAGGGAAAATAGAACCCTTCAAGAACTAGCACACACTATGATTTTTAAATATGGGTTGCCCATATCATTTTGGGTATAAGCTGTTAATACTTCATGTTATGTTATTAATCGTGTCATGCTTCACCTATCATAAAACTAACACCTTATGAGTTATATTTTAAAAAGAAACCTAATGTATCTTATTTTCATGTTTTTGGTTGCAAATGTTTTATTTTAAACACTAGAGATGTATTAGGAAAATTTGATGAAAAATGTGTTGAGGGAATTTTCATTGGCTACTCTTCAACTAGTAAGGCTTATAGAATATATAACAAGAGAACTAAAACAGTTGAAGAGTCTATCCATGTAAGATTTGATAAGCTTGTTCCTTGTGTAGATGCTAATTCTACAGGAAAGAAAGAGGAACCCCTTCCTCCTTTGGAGCATAAGGATGATGAATCGCTTGGAGAAAAAAAGAACAAAAAGAGGAGAAAGAAGAAGAAAAGGAGGAAAATGTACCTCCAAGTGTGCTACATTTTTCAAAGGGACATCCAAGGGAGCTTATAATTGACGAACCATCAAAAGGGGTAACTACTAGTTCTATTTTACATGAGTCATTTTCAAACCTGTGTTTTGTATCCGAAATAGAACCAAAAAATATTTCAAGCGCTTTAAATGATGAATTTTGGTTTTTAGCCATGAATGAAGAACTGAATCAATTTGAATGTAATAAGGTTTGGAAACTTGTAGAAAGGCCATCGAATCATTCAGTTGTTGGTGTTAAATGGATTTTTAAAAATAAATAAGATGGTGAGTCAGGAATTACAAGGAATAAAACTACGCTAGTTGCACAAGGATATTCACAAATCAAAGGGGTAGATTTTGATCAAACTGTTGCACCTGTTGCTCGCCTAGAATCAATTAGAATCTTTCTTGCATTCGCAAGTTTTAAAAGGTTTAAATAATTTCAAACGGATGTTAAAAGCGCATTTTTAAATAAGATTATAAAAGAAGAAGTATATGTTGAACAACCCCCCAGTTTTATTAATGAAAAATTTCCTAATTATGTCTATAAATTGAAAAAAGCATTTTATGGTTTGAAACAAGTGCCACGTGTTTGGTATGAAAGATTAACATCATTTTTCTTAAAGCATTAATTTATTATGGGAAGTGTGGATAACACACTCTTCATTAAGCATGTTAATAATGATTTAATTATATTGCAAATTTATGTGGATGATATTATTTTTGGAGCCACTAATGAAAAGTTGTGTAATAAAATAGTTTTAGTGATGAAAAATGAATTTGAAATGAGCTTGGTAGGAGAACTCACATATTTTCTAGGATTTCAAATCACGCAATGACATTATGGTATTGTTATTTGTCAATCTAAATATGTTCATGATATTCTTACAAGATTTGGATTTGAAAACCTAAAGCAAGCCAATACTCCTATGAGTGCATCACTAAAATTGGGAAAAGATGAAGCCAATATTTCTATTGATCAAACATTGTATAAAAGAATGATTGGATCATTATTATATTTGAGTGCATCTAGACCCAATATTATGTTTTCTGTTTGTTTATGTGCTAGATTTCAAGCTAACCCCAAAGAATCACATTTAAAAGCGGTTTAACAAATTTTTAGATATCTAATCGGAACATCTAAAATAGGCTTATGGTATCCTCATAATGATTCTTTTATTTTACATGGCTTTTCTGATTCAGACTATGCGGGATATTCATTAGATAGTAAGACAACTAGTGGCACGTGTCATTTTCTAGGCCCTTCTCTTGTATCATGGTCGAGTAGGAAATAGAATTTTGTTGCTCTCTCCACCACCGAGGCCAAATATATCACACTAGGTAGTTGTTGTGCGCAAGCCTTATGGATGACTCAAACTCTAGAGGATTTTGGAGTTCATCTAAATAACGTAGAATTAAAATGTGATAACAATAACGCTATCGATCTAACAAACAATCTCGTACATCACACTAGATCTAAACATATAGATGTTCGACATCATTTTATTACGGATCATATTAAAAAGGAACATGTAATAATTAGCTTTATCGGAACTGAGTGTCAACTTGCGGATATCTTTACTAAACCTCTCCCCGATGCTAGATTCAATATGCATAGATTAGAATTGGGAGTTTTAGATATTCTTGCCTAAAATATTTAGTCCGCAATGTCTTGCATATTTTTCTGATTTTCTTGTTGTACTTTTCAGCATACATAATGACAAATTATTTTTTAAAAAAATTAGGAGCAAAAAAGCACAAAAAATATGAATTTTTTCATGAAAATCATGTTATGTTACTACCGCTAGCGTTAGCCTGATTCTTCATATATCTGACCCCTCTCTGAATTTTTTCTTTTATGAGAAATTATTTTACTGTATTTACACTGGTTTCAGAAAGTTTCATGTATTTTAGTTTTTGAAATTGTCCTTAAAATCAAAATCAAAGATAAAACTTCAAAACAATTCCAAAAAGACAAAAATATACTTGTCTTTTATTACATTTGTTTATTTGTTACTATTTTTGTTTCTAAAAATTTAAAACAAAAAAAACTGCTTAATGCTTCATTGCTTAAAATTATGGATGATTATATTTATTACTTGAAAATGATTTACAATGTTTAATTTTAATTTCATGTTTCTTTATAACATTGTTCTTGAATATGTCATGCCTTGAGTATTATTTTAAAATGTGCAACGAATTTTGGTTATAGAATACATGTGTAGAATTTTTTTTGCATGCCTCTAAGTATGAGTAAAGTTTTATATTTGATAATGATTATCTCACTTACACCTTTTTGATAATCTACATGTGTTTTTAAATCATATTCTTGCATGATTGTGTAGTGTAAAAACTTACCATATTGAATTGCATAAATAGATTACCTACACAACATTGAATTCTTTCTTGAAATTCTTTGTGTACATGCACTTGTGATTAGAGAAAAGTGGTATATAAAATAAAATTTCTATGTTTGCAAAAACAAGTGAATTTGGAGTCCTTGGCCACATAATTTTACAAAAAAAACAATCAAAATCAAATACAAATATGTGACAATGATAACTCCGCCAAGCACTACTCACTCTCCTAATAAGTCTTAATGAGCATTGTGAGGTTGAGCACCTTGGCAAGAATTGTAAAGTGTCTTGTGCAAACAAAAGTTTCATCACTTCTCTTTTTTTTTGTAAATTTGTGCATTTAAATTGTGGAAGTAAAATTATTTATGCTTATTTAAAAGATTGTGCTTACATTACATACTTTCATGTGGTTTGATTTATACATTTGTATACTATATCAAAACACCTTTTTGAACACATCATTATCTTTTATAACACTTTCATTCATGAGAATTGGACACTAAAGCTTACCTGCATTATTCTCTACAATCTTAAGTCAATGCGCTAGATAGCAAAGCATGATCTTTACAATATTTATGTTTACATGAAATGCGAATTAAATTACATTGTAAAATGTATCTTTTCTTGATATTTGTAATCTTGCTTGCTAATTTTATGATAACAAATTTAATAAACGTGCATCCTGAGTGTTGGATCTTGAGGCGCCCTTAGAGGGGGGTGAATAAGGGTTTTAGAAAACTTTAGGATTTTAAGAAAAACTTTTGTAATTTTCTAATAAGTAAATTGAAATAAAAGTAAAGAGCTAGAAATAAGAATTGAAATCAATTTTAATTAAAATGAAAAGACATGATTATCATTTATAAAATTTGATTTCTATGACGCTAGAAATCAAGGCGAATATGAAATACTCTTTTCGTTTCTATACCCACTCTTCTCACTGAGAATCGGGTGTCTTTAGCCGATCTTTCCCCAGATACGGCCTCAATCTGCTCTAGCCTTTCTATCCCCAAAAAGGCCTCGAGCACCCCCTAGATCTACTCCCTAGACCTAGTCGCCAACATAAGGTGAATTCCTCCATAAGTCCTACCCAGACCTAGTCTCCAACACAAAGAGAATTCATTACACGATTACAATGAGAGAGGTACAACAAAATATAAAAGACAAGTAAAATACTCCCTATGAAGAATTTCGGAGAGGGCAAAGATCCGCTGAATATCGCCGAAGTCGAAGCGAGCATTCATCGCGTTGGGTGAGTGTTGATCTGATCCTCCTTCGAATTCTTCTCTTGAATTTGTGTGGTATATGGTGGTCTGAAAATATGGCCCTCCCAGAGTTTTTAAAGTGCTGGAATATGGCTCCTTGGAATCAATTATTGAAGAGAATGAATGCTACCTATTTATAAGACTAAAGCTACCGCTGGCATTAAGGCTAACGCCAGGCGTTGAATTGGTATAGATATAATTTGATGGCTCAGATCTACAAAGTAGGAAGGAGATTCTGCATCTTTGGAAACAATCATTTTAGGCAACCTTAACGGTGGCGTTGAGGCTAACGCCTGGCGTTACATCAAATCATTAACAAAATACTCCTACAATCACGGAAGCTTCCCTCCATGCCACTTTCATCTCGGTGGAAATGAAAGTCAACGCCGGTGTTAAGTCCTAACGCCCCACGTTCATCATTTCAGCTTGTGAGCAAGTCCAGACCAACAATGCAGCATCCTAGTGTCAATTTTGTTCAAACCTGCATGCTAAAAACAAAATGGCAAACAAGATCAAATACAAGTAGGATTTGTTATTCTCAAATCAAAGGGATGCGGGAAACCGTGTCCAACAATCTCCCCTTTTTGATAATAACAAATCCAATAGTGATAAATCAAAATCATATATAAGAGAAGTGTTTTTAGAAAGATATATGACACTAACCAACATAGAGATAAGAGTTATAATTATAGTTTATTAAATTATGGCCCCCTACTTAAGTGTTCCCCCTTAGTGTATGCTCCCATAAACTAGATTCATGCTCCCTCTTAAACTAGTGAATCCTACTCCTTTAATCATTAAGATTTATCATTTTATTATCCCCCTTTTGTTATTAGCAAAAGTGGGTGGAGTGAAAACAAAACTAGAATTAGGAAGACAAAAGTTGGGACAAACTAAGAGAGGATAAGAGTTTTGTTTAAGTATAAAGTAGGCCATGATCGAGCTAAGAGAGAGTAGCACAGCAGATAAAAATGTGATATGATAAGCGTGAGTAATAACATCCCATGTACTTTACCAAGTTATTCTTCCACTTGTTAGGAAATAATGAACATAAGAGTTTGAAAGATACAAGTGAAGGAGAGACCTTGAAAATAAGCCTGATGAAGCAAGATAAGAGTACATGATCAAATCAACAATGCAGAAAAAACAAAACAATATGTTACTAAGATTAATATTTTTGTAAAGAATATTTTTGTTGTGGTTTAACTCTTCCAACAATATGTCTAGACTTTTCACATTTTAGCATTAACTTTGAAAAGTTTCCATAACTAATAGGCAAGCATGATTTGACATATTCAAAATGATAAGAGCTACAATGTTACTAATTTATATTTCAAGTAAAAAAACATTGTAGAAATCATGCATTGTAATCTATTGCTTTTACTTAAGTTTTTATAGAATCATGTAAATATGCATTAGGATCCAATTCTTATGAGTAGAAGCTTTATGAAAAATAATGATGTGTGCATTAAAGTGTTTTTATAAGAGTATACAAGTGAAATAATCAAAACACATGACATGTGTAATGAAATAGTAAAATAATATTAAGATTGTAATGTTATAATTACTTTCACACATCAATTCTAGAAGAAAATTTCAAAGCACATAAAAGATTACAGCTACCAAGGTGCTTCTCCCATACAATGCTCATTAAGATTTATCAGGGAGTGAAGTATTGCTTGGGTGATCACATAAGCATTTTTTATAAATTTCTATTTTAAGTGATCCGGTGTAAGAATAGAAGTGATAAACAAAATGTGTTTGCACAAGACACTTTACAATTCTTTCCAAGGTGCTCAACGGGATGCTGCAGCTTTGTCTTGGTTTACACGCGTCTTCTAGTATGCTCACTTGCTGAACATTGGGTACTCTCTTCCCTTAGTATTGTTTTGAATTTCATAGCATATATTGTGTTGGATGGTTTAGTTTAAGTCTGGGGGAGAGCCATTTTATGTGCCCACTCACGTGCACTATTACATAGCATGCTAGAAGCATTTATTTCAATAATATTGTAGTTGTTCATTTTCACCGCACATCACAGCACCCACATGTGCGCGTGCTTAACCCTTAGCACGTCGTGAGCTCTATTTATTTCTTGTGCTTGATTTGTAAAATTGTTGAGCTGGCTTAGGACTGTGAGTCGGACTAAAGTGTTGACTCCAGTAGTGCTCCTAGTCGAGTGCTCATGTCTCGCATAGAAATTTGTGTAGAGTCAATTTCTTTTTATTCTTTTAGTTTATACCTTTCTATTAGCGTAGATATTGTTTACTATACTCAAAAATTTGTGAATCTGGTATGAATCAAACGGTAGCATAAGAATGTGTGTAGACGTTCGTTAGCCTTGTATTGCTCAAGTCGGGAGGAAGGATAATCTTTCTCGGTAGCTAAGAACTTGCCCCCAACGATTCTTGAAGCATGGGTATATGGTTAGTCAATCGCACTAATGTGATGTAGGCCATCAGTTTTGGCCCGGTTGAGCCTTTGTTCCCATCCCTATCACTCTATCCTTGCTAGCCCAGTTGTGCCTACCCGTTCTTTGATTCAGCCCCACTTTTATCTCACCAAAGCCTTAAAGCCAATCCTAATCGCACACCTGAATTTGAGCTCAAATTTCTACTTTATTTTCATGTTTGGGATGTTGATGCTGTGATATTTTTGTGAAATTGTGGATGCGCTTCATTGCTTAATTTGCTGTAGATGTTTTGAAAAGAAAAAAAAAAGAAATTAAGAAAGAAAAAAGAAGTGAAAAGAAAAAAAAAGAAGAAGAGCTTAATTGAAAATATGTATGTTTATATTTTGTTTGGGAGTAGGCGGTGCACACACCCATGTTTTCAAGTCCAAGTCTGGGGGTGTGGTATACTTGTGTATTTGTGTGGTGCTTGAGGATAATTTTTTTGTGTTAGGTTATTTGGGTTTTGTGCTTTAGCCCTCTTGTTTATCATTGTATACCTCACCTAAACACAAGCCCCATCTCTAACCTAAAGTCCTACTGATTCACGCGTTTGAGTCAAACTAGTGTCGTGGAGAGACTGCGAACGGGCAAGCTTATGGTCAACGACATTGATGGATTTCAATGGAGGTTGTCCTGAGCCCCGATCTTTGGCAATGCTCACCTTAGCGTTCAGTCTAGTTTCTTCCTATGCATGACCAGATGATTCACAGTAATTCAATTTTTGAGTAAATGTAATATATAAATATGCCCCCAGAAAATTATAGACTAGTATGTATAATTAGATATTTCTTCTACTAAATTTTTATGAGTGTGAGCCTGCGACTTCACATGGTACTCTGCCATTACAATTTCTAAGCCAACTTGTCTTTTTCTTGTCCGCTTAAGGGATGATTTACTCGGGACGAGCAAACGTTTAAGTCTGGGGGTGTGATGAGTCCCATTTATATACACATTTTGGACTCATCTGGGTTGGTATTATAGTCAATGCACTACGTATTAGATCCATAATCACTCTTATTTGTTCTCTATACTTCATTCCATGCTAAGTGCACATTTTGGCCCATTTTGGTGTGCAATTGCGCGCTTTGTTTGTTGGGGGTAAGCACATGGTGCTCCCCAACCCTTTTTCTGTATTTGGATTGAGCTGGAAAGGTATTCCCAGCTGTGTGATTGTTATTTGGTGCTTTGCAGGTGGGTAGATAATCCATTACGCCCAGATTTCATGTCTGCATGAATCGCACGGTCGTGCGTATACTTGACGCACGATTGCGCCGACCGTGCACGTTCATTTATGGCCCAAAAATGACATTCTGGATTTGGTCGTGCGTTTTTTACGCACAGTCAGTTTTGATCGTGCATGAGTAAAATGCATGAGCCCCTCATTTGTCTAAAAAATATTATGTTATATTTTGTTCACGCACGGTTGTGCGTTTCTAAAATGCACGGTCGTGCATGAACAAAATTCGGCAACTTTTCAATTTAAGCTGCGATTTTTAGATTTTCAGGACCCCGATTCAGTTCCTCCATTTGCGCATGGTGCTCCAGCTCTGTTTTCTTCCACCCTTCCATGAGGTCTTTGCCCTAGGCCGCCTCCATCATTCAAGAGCTTCCAAGGAGGGGATTCTAGTCATATACTCATCATTAAGCAAGGAAAGCTTCGCATCGGAGTAGATCGGGTCGTGAGAGGAAGAAGACGGGTCAATTGGGAGGAAGTGACAGCCCTCCTCTAGCCCGGATGTAGTTGCGGACCGAGTTAGGACGCGGATTGACAACCCGGCGATTCCTACCGTGAATCCCAACGAGGCTTCGTATGTGGTCGATTCTCTTGCACTCTTTCCTTTTGTTTTGATGAATGTAACTAGATCTCCATGTTATTGATGATGTGCACTATAAACCTTAATTTGTAATGTTTATTTCATTTCTATGAAATTATCTTATTTATATGTGTATTTGAGGTGCGCCACTAAATCCACTCCACCCTCCACTTCATTATGCTAGCCTACTCGCCCATTCCGCAAGCCTTCTCTTCCATTCCGCTTGACTACTCTTCCATTCCGTATGCCTACTCGTCCATCCGCCCTTGCGAAGTAGTGCGTTCAAGGCCTACGTAGTTTCCATCCCGCCTAGCGAAGCAGTGCGCTCAAGGCTTGCATAGGAGTAGTTGAGTAGTTGTTTGCTTTTATTTTCCACAATCCAAACCACCCCCTTTTCGGCAATCCACCCGCTCGAAAGGACTTCAATATCAAGTCCTTCCTCGATAGATAACTCCACCTTACTGTGTTCCTTTGAGATTCAATACTTGGGGATTCACTCCCATATTTTATATAACTTGAACGATCGGTACACTGCCGTTTCGTGCCGCAGTCTCGCTACCGCCTATAGCGGTGTGCTAGATTTACGCATCAGCGTCCTTGCTTGGGCGAACAGTGTGAGCATTAGAATAACATGTAGTCTGCGTGTTGAGTTGCGGGTTGGCGACTTGGTGGTTTGCGCGGACAACTTTGTTAGTCGGGCGGCTTGGCGGGTTCAATTTGTAATCACAAGCTTCTTGTAGTTTGTTTCTTTCTCCTTATTGGGTGTACTATTAAATCATGTCTCGCCATATATAACTCACAATGTACAAAAGATTGTTAATACAAGATTTTTCTTGTTCCTTCATTGTTTCTGGTTTCTCGTGCTTGGTATGGTTGAAGTGTTCCTGCGACCTAGTTCCCGTTTTTCGCTTCTCAGAATTTTTAACATAGTATCTGAGGAATTTCAACAACGAGTTGGGATCAATTCATTACTCTGGTTTGCCACGACCGTTATACCGCCCTTTTTGGGGACGACTTGTACGGGGCTTACACACGTTCTATCATATATATAGTAGATAATTCCCGCGTCGAGGAGTTTTATTATCTCCGTCTTAACGACATCCCGCATGTTCGGGTTAAGTCATCGTTAAGGCTGAATTGTTTTGCGGGGGTTGTTGATGAGTCCCATTTATATACACTTTTTTGGACTCATCCGGGCTAGTTTTCACTCTTGTGCACGTCCTTTTCGAGCCATTATTGCTTATATTTCTCTTATAATCACTTCCGCGCTATGTGCACCATTTAGGCTCGTTTTGGTTTGCTTTTATGCTTCTTGTTGTTGGGGGTAAGCACATGCTGCTCCCTAATCTTTTATTTTGTATTTGTATTGAGCTGGAAGGGTATTCCCAGCCGTATTGTTGATTATGCAGGTGATTGGATCATCCTATTTTACCCATTTTCATGTCTGCATATATCGCACGGTCATGCATTTTACTTGACACACGGACGGCTGCGGTCGTGCGCACTCACCTGGTGTAGAAAATGATGTTCGGTCGTTGATCGTGTGTTTTTACGCACGGGTAGTTGCACATGCGGGAAGAAAACGCATGGTCGCCTGCTAAGCTTAGTACTTCGGCCAATTTGGATTTACCCGTGCATTTTTACGCACGGTCGGCTTCGACCGTGCGTGAGCAAAATGCACGGGCACTGCTGCTTCTTCCGTAAGGCACTGCTCCTTCTTTAATATTGCATGGTCTATGCACGGTCGTGCGTTCGACCGTGCGTGACTAAAGTTTTCTGCTTTTGTTTATAAGCTAGGAAGTCTGCAGGCTTAAGAAAGAAAGGACCTTCCATTCTGCTATTTTAAGCTCCATCCAGCGCCGTTTTAGCTCCTCCTCCATCTCCATCATCCGGGAACCATTATCCGGTGAAACCCTAGAGGATTCTAAGAGTTTGGAGGCATTACCAGCCGTCAGCAACACCATTGCCGAGTTGTGCAACCTCATTTTGGAAGAAGAAGAAGAAAACCTACGAACGAAGATGACGGAGCAATATCGGAGAGGGTGGCAGTCTCTTGGTCCCAGAAGCATACATCGACCGAGCCCGGAAGTGGTTTGACAACCCACTGTTCCTGCCGAGGTCGACGGTTAGTCTTCTCTTTTGATATATTCTTCCCCTCTCCTGTTGTTCCTGTTGTTACTAGTTTGTAAAGAACTTGAATACTCTCATTTGTCTATGAATGAAAGTGTTTATTGCTTTTCTTAATCTTGGATTGTGTGTTGTGTTGCACTTCATCACCACTCACCCGCATCCACTCCCTTCACTCACTTGACATTCACGTTAGCAAAGGCTAACGACGATTAGCGAAGAGGTGATTGCGACCCTCACATTCCACACTTGCTTTACGTCCACTCGCCTAACGAAGCCCTGCATAGCGGCCGACACATTCATCTTGCCAAGCGAAGCGGTGATTTCGACCCGCATCTTTATTTTCGTGTTTGTTAATTTAGACCAACCAACCAAAACCCCCTTGTTTTACTTATTTTGCTCATTGTAACAATCGTTTCACGTCACGAATTATTTCAACACAACCTGCATTCCTCAAGAGATCGACATTCGGGGAAGCTATTCCCATTATTACTTGATAGCGACCGGTGCACTTGCCAAAATCCCATCAAGTTTTTGGTGCTGTTGCCGGGGAATGCATGCGTGAAGTGTTTTGGTGTTTTGAACCCTTGTTATAGGAGCGGGTGTTTTTTATTTTTGTTCTTTTTTGTCTTTTGTTTGTGTATGCAGGGGCAAGTCGCAAGGGATCTTGCACCCTTTGATCCAGAAATCGAAAGGACTGCTCGCGCACTGAGGCGTGCTGCAGCAAGACGAGCACAAATGGGTGATAATCTGAAACAGGGAGAGGGCCACCGAGGAGGCCAGAGAGAGCCCGAGGAGGGGCATAATATTATGGTGGATGAGCAGGAGGCGGCTCGACCAAGGCCACGGACAATGAGGGATTACACCACTCCAACTGCCAGGAGAGTGTATCCAAGATTCGGGCCGAATATCATAAACAACTGAAATCAAGCCGATCATTCTGAATATTATCCGCAACAATACATAGTTCTCAGGGATGCCTAGTGAAGACCCACATCTTCACTTGGAGGAGTTTACTGAAATCTGCAGAACGTTCCGCTATGCGGGACTCCCGGATGAGATAGTCAAACTGAGACTGTTCCCATTCTCTCTGCACGATAAAGCCAAGGTCTGGCTCCATACAATCCCTCCTCGTACAGCTGCAACATGGGATGCCCTCACGTCCAAGTTCCTCGCCAAGTTCCACTAGGTGGAGAAGATTGTGACCCTTCGGCTGGATATTGCTACTTTCTGTCAGACGGATCAGGAGACTCTGGCTGAGGCTTGGGAGCGCTTCAATGAAATCCTTCGCAGGTGCCCAAGCCAAGGACACCAACCGTGGGAGCTAGTGGAGAACTTCTAATTTGTTATTGAGCCCAACTATCGGGCAATGGTTGATGCCACTGCTGGAGGCACCTTGATGAACCACACCCCGGAGGAAGCCTTGAGAATATTGCAAGACACTGCTTCTCACAGCACTTTCTGGACAACTGGGAGGAACCCACCTAGTGGCGCTCAGGGTCTTTTCGCAGTGGACTCGATACCTTCTGCTGCTGCACCTTCTATGACTATCGCTTGTCAAGGATGCGGAGGTGGTTCTCACCATGCTTACGAATGCCCAGGAGGTGGGCCGTCAGGTGAATTCGCCCAGCTTTATTTAAATGAGTCTATTAATTATGTAGGGAATTAAACTAGGGGGCACCCTATGGTAATACTTATAATCCGGGAGTGAGAAATCACCCCAATTTCTCATAGAATAAAAACGCTGCGGAATAACATTAGCAACCGGGCCAGCATCAATTTGATGCTCAAGCATCCGGAAGACAACAAAGGCCACCTCAACCCGGATATAATTAAGGCGCTCTGTTGCAACGCAAGAGTGTGTTAGAAAAGATGATGGAAAAATTTGTCGATGTGGCCCAAGCAAATATGGCCAATCAAACGGCCTCGATGAGGAACTTGGAAACGCAACTGGGTCAATTGGCTCAAGTGCTTTCTGAGCGAACTCAAGGTGCTCTCCCGAGCACGATGTAAAAAAATCCGCGTGAGCAGGGAAAGAGCCTAGTCGAGGTAGATGGTTGCAATGAGGGTGAGTTAATAATGAAGTGTGAGATAAACAATGTTGAAATCACCGCTCTTTGCGACACAGGATCGTCACGCAACATTCTTGCACTGCAAGACGTTGAAAATCTATACTTAGAAATCAATGTGGATGATCAGACACGTCTTGTCCTCGCAAATGGAACGGTGGTGGAAACATTGGGAGAAATTAAGGATGTTAAGGTTGTTATAGATGGAGCAGTGGTTGTCACTAACTTTCAAGTTCTGGGACCCATGGAAAACACGTCCATGCCTCTTTTGGATATCCCATTCTTGAAGGAGATTGGCGCCACTCTTCACATCGCTAAGGGGTGTATCACTTTGTCACCCAAAGTGGCACACCTCACCTTCCCCTCTACAACAACCAATGATCTAAATTCTTTACCTGTCAATTCTGATAAATTTGTTAATGAGTTGAGCATAGTTATGGAGAAGCAAAGAGAAGACACAAATACTGAGTCAGAGGAGGAGGAAAAGAAGATAGCGAAGAAAGATGTGAGGGATGAAGAAGAAGCTGAGAGCAAAGGCGGCGAGGCGGCGAAGTCTGAAGTTACCATGGCCGGCATGGCTAAAAACATTTTGATTGAATCTGTTAAATCTGAAGTAGAATGTTAAAATTTAAAACAGGTTCATTGGGCAGATCTGTCACCTGTGGTGGGTGAAGAAATGAAGCCACTGGCTGCTCCAGGACGGCTAAACGTTGATTCTGATATGGAACATTGCGCCCGATGGCGCTCCCCTTCTGTAGAAAAACTTAATCAAGAGAGACTACTTCGCGCTGCTCGTTTTGCCGCCTTTCCGCACGTGGAGGAAGAGGTTAGGGGCAAGGGAAAGAAATCTCCTTTGAGCCCTAAATCCTTCACCTCCTTCCCATCTCGTGTAGCAGGGGAGAACCATCACAAATCAGTATATAGCTGAGTCGTGACTGAGTCTCTGGGCTTTTGGTTGATGCTTGTTCTTTCTGCTCTTGTTTTAGTCCTTAGTTTGTTTTCTTGTGTATCTCTTTTGTTAAAATTTTGGACAATTGCTAGAATTCTTCTCTCTTTAAACTGCTTAATACAGGTATTTGGTCCACCTTAAGGACATTAAACAAAAGGGCTCTTGGGAGACAACCCAATGTGGGACCCTTCGGTTCCCGTTTTTTTTCTAATCTATTTGTGCCTCTGTTTCTTTCTATTTTGTCTCTAGTGTGATTTAATCGCAGGAGCAGTGATTTTTCTTGGGCTTGAACCTGATGATTTCCAAGGACTAATGCCAATCTTCTTTTATGCTCATTTCTGGGCATGGGGTAATCTCTTCACCTATTTCTTTTTATGAATCTAGTATCGCAATATGTGATGTTTTGATTTAAGTCTGGAGGAGAATAGCTTGTCGTTACCCACTTGCACGAGCACATTAGCGCAGCATACCAGAAGTTTATTTTCATTTATGTCATGTATTTGCATACACCAATTCACCCGCACAAGCGCACACTCGCTTGTTTGTGTGCTTCCGTTCACACTTATCTTGGTGTGGATTTTGAAATAGGATGTTAGCTAAGGAATTGCAAATCGGAGTGCGATGTTGACTCTTGTAGTTCTCTAGTCGCATCTGCATGCTCCCATAGAAATTTGAGTAAAATTAGATTATCTCTATGCTTTTAATTTACAATTAGTGTTTTTGCGTAGTTTTAAATTTAATTTACTCATTTGGTAAATATGGATGAAATTTGCGGTAGCACGGTGTTGTGTGCAAGAGAGCGCTAGCTGTGTGTTGCTCGAGTCGGAAGGAAGGTTTTGTAACGGTCTAGGCCCGCCAACACGGGACCCAGTTGGACCGCCGGCACCCTCCCAGCCCAGGCCCGCCAACACGGGACCCAGCTGGCATTGGAAGGGTTCAGCCTAACAAGATGGTCTGCAGACCATGCACCCCAACCCCTCTCTGTCCCACCACAGGGCACAGTGGGTTGTTGGAGATCGCAGTCCCCCTTTGATGAGAAATGCTTCAGTTAAGCGGCAGCGCGTGGACTTCCCAGGAGGTCACCCATCCCATGAGTACTCCAGCCCAAGCACGCTTAACTCCCAAATTTAGTGTGGAGTTGACTTTGGTCAATTTGACCATTTGGGTTGGACTCAATTGGTCCTTTGTGCTCTAAGGGGACCCCTAAAGGGTTAGGTATGATATGGTGAGTTAAGGGTTAATTTGTGCTTGGGATTGACGAAGGATCGTCTTTCCCCAAGCGGGTTATAAAATACTTAAGGTAGTCCAAGTGTAATAACAAGGAGGGTGTTCATATGGGTAGATACCAACAACACTAAGTGTCTTGAGAAAGGGGGCTTTGGGGTGTCATCCCATTATAGTTCCTAGTACCGTAGCGAGCCCCTTACAGGGTAATCCTCGGGAAGTCCAGGATAAACCATAAATTGTAGGGATAAGTTGATGTACAAGATTAACGTAATAATACGCACACCCACACCCCGTAGTTACGGGAGGTTAGTTTGTTGGTTTTACGAGCGGTAGGCTCAGTGGTTGAAGTTGCGGACTAGTTAGTCCGGTAATCTTGTGACTCAATAGTGTTTGTTGGTACGGACGGGTTGGTCCGGCGAACCGTTGGCCTGGAAGGTTATGATGACGGGCAGGATAGGTTGGGGAGTTTATGGATCGGGATATAGTAGAACATGTTTGCATGTGTATGAAGGTGGTGGGTCTTCGGTATTGGACGGCCGTTCGTACCGATGTCAATACGTTGACTCGACAAGTGTGGAATTTGCACTTAGCCATAAAAGTCTGGTGGTCCAGCCAGTAAGAGTAAGCAGATGCTCCACGGTTTTGCGTTGAGGCGTACGATAGGTCTATGTTAGGTAGTGTGAATACCAACCTAGAGGTGGGCGAGGCCCAACCCACCGCTTCAATTTGCCACTACGCGAGTATCCTGGGATTCTTGCTAGCTCCAAAAAGGGAAAACTAAAGGTCTGTGCGCATAGAGTCGAAGTGTGTGAGTTGCACTGGTATGAACATATCATTAAACTGCAAAACTCTGCATGTCATAGCATAAGCATTGCATTTTAACCCCTACCCCTATCGTATAAATTGATTATGAGACTTTTTATACGATAGGCCTTGCTAAACGACGCCTTGGTCTATAGGTTTGTATGGGCATTCCTATAAATCAATGGTTACTTTTATATTATATACTTGTCTTTACTTACTGCTCTTTAATTGCTCTTTACCATGCTTTATTCATTGCTTCAAATGTATATATACTTGAGTAGTGGTAGATGTTTCTTGTAGACAAGATCCACCGTCATCTGCTTTGTTTTATACCCCTTGCTGTCCTCCGCTTCATCCTCCCATACAGTGCCTAGGAGCCATTGGGGGTGGGGTGGGGAACACAAGGCTTAGTCTTTTTGACTAACGGTCGGTGGACCATATCATTTTAGGGGATCAAGGAGACGCAGCAGCACTAGAGGCCGGTGTAGACAGAGACGGGTCAGTCTAGTACACGAGCACAAGTTTCAGGATCAGTGAGTGATTAGTAGTTAGCTTCCGCGAGTGATCTTGTAGTGAGGACATGATGTACAGGGCATGAGCCCTTTATTATTGTAACCTTGTTATTTCAGTTTTACCATGTGGGCATTTATTATATGTAGCATGTGATTGTGGACTTGAACTTCTTTTTGTTCGTTTATACTTTTCTTCTTCTGTGATCAATATGGCCGGCAGGATCGGCGTTTTGTAGTGGCGGCCTTCCCGAGTGAAGGTGTCACCGCAAAGCGGCGGTTTTGGGCATACGACCCGGTTTTTTTGAAGGAAAAAAGGGGTCTTACAGGTTTATCTCTCTCATGGGCTAAGAACTTGCCCCAAGAGACTCTTGAAGCATGGGTGAGAGCGACTTAATATGTTGAGTGTGATGTAGGCCATATTGTTGGCTTAACTTTGCAAGCCAATTTGTGCCTACCCCTCCTTTGTTTCAGCTCTTCTTTCAATCACCGAAGCCTGAAGCTTATCCTAGTATCGCAACCAAGTATAGAGTTAACTGAAAGTATATTTCTCATTTTGGTGTGATGTTTGGAATTTTTGTGATGTGAAGAAAAAAAAATTAGATTGTGTGCTGAATACACTCTTGTAAACCAATTGGGGGATAAATTAAATAGAATGAAAAATGAAGTTACAAGTAAAATATGAAGAAGAAAAAACTTTTGAAATGGAAAGAAATCACCTTGGGTGTTTTAGAAAAATGAAGTTGGTATTTGTTTGGAGTAGGTTGTGTGCACACCCAGTTTTCAAGCTAAGTCTGGGGGTGTGTCACACTAGCGCTGTTGTGGGCTTGTTCTGGGTAAGAATATGGTTGTTGCTCATTTGAGTTGCGTAGCCATCAAGTTTATCTTTGTATATCATTCCGTAACCTAAGCCTCGTAAAAACCCTAAAGCCCTACTGATTCACCTTGAGTTTGCTAGCACCGTGGAGAGAGTGTGACCGGGCAAGCTTATGGCTCACGACGTTGATGGATTTCAGCGGAGTTACCCCTGAATTCTGGTCTTTAGTAACCACCTCCTTAGTGGCTTGTTTACTTTCACACTGGTGCACGACTGCAAAATTCACCATGATTCACCTTCTGAGTAAACTTAAATTTCTACTTACGCATTTACACTATAGTAAATTAGTTAGTATAGTTAGAATTTTCTTTTACTGAATTTCTATCTGCACGAGTATGATACTTCGCATATTACTCATTGTTTGCAATTCTCTACGCTAACTACTCTTTTCATTTTCCACCGAATTTGTTTGCTCGGGACGCGCAAACAGGTATGTTTGGGGGTGTGATGAGTCCCATTTATATACACTTTTTTGGACTCATCCGGGCTAGTTTTCACTCTTGTGCACGTCCTTTTCGAGCCATTATTGCATATATTTCTCTTATTATCACATTATGCGCTATGTGCACCATTTAGGCCCATATTGGTTTGCTTTTATGCTTCTTGTTGTTGGGGGTAAGAGCATGCTGCTCCCTAGTCTTTTATTTTGTATTTGTATTGAGCTAGAAGGGTATTCCCAGCCGTATTGTTGTTTATGCAGGTGATTGGATCATCCTATTTTACCAATTTTTCATGTCTGCATATATCAGACGGTCATGCGTTTTACTTAACGCACGGACGACTGCGGTCGTGCACACTCACCTGGTGTAGAAAACGATGTTTTGTCGTTGATCGTGCATTTTTACGCACGGGCAGTTGCTCGTGCGTGAAGAAAACGCACGGTCGCCTGATAAGCTTAGTTTTTCGGCCAATCTGGATTTACCCGTGCGTTTTTATGCACGGTCGGCTTCGACCGTGCGTGAGCAAAACGCATGGGCGCTGCTGCTTCTTCTGCAAGACACTGCTCCTTCTTTAATATTGCACGGTCTACGCACGGTCGTGCGTTCGACCGTGCATGACTAAATTTTTTCTGCTTTTATTTATAAGCCAGGAAATCTATCCGCCTAAGAAAGAAAGGACCTTCCATTCCGCGATTTTAAGCTCCGCCCAGCGCCATTTTCACTCCTCCTCCATCTCCTCTCATCTCCTTCATCCGGGAACCATTCTCCGGTGAAACCCTAGCGGATTCCAAGAGTTTGGAAGCATTCCCGGGCGTCAGCAACACCATTGCCGAGTTGTGAAACCTCAGTTTGGAAGAAGAAGAAGAAAATTTACGATCGAAGACGATGGAGCAAGATCGTAGAGAGTGACAGTATCTTGGTCCCGGAAGCATACATCGACCGAACCCGGAAGTGGTTTGACAACCCACTGTTCCTGTCGAGATCGACGGCTAGTCTTCTATTATGGTTTATTCTTCCCCTCTCCTGTTGTTGTTGTTACTAGTTTGTAAAGAACTTGAATAATCTCATTTGTCTATGAATGAAAGTGTTTATTGCTTTTCTTAATATTGGATTGTGTGTTGTGTTGCACTTCATCACCACTCACCCGCATCCACTCCATTCACTCACTTGACATTCACGTTAGCAAAGGCTAACGACGATTAGCAAAGAGGTGATTGCGACCCTCACATTACACACTTGCTTTCCGTCCACTCGCCTAACGAAGCCCGGCATAGCGGCCAACGCATTCATCTCGCTAAGCGAAGCGGTGATTTTGTCCCGCATCTTTATTTTCGTGTTTGTTAATTTAGACCAACCAACCAAAACCCCCCATGTTTTACTTATTTCGCTCATTGTAACAATCGTTTCACGACACAAATTACTTCACCACAACCTGCATTCCTCAAGAGATCGACATTCGGGGAAGATATTCCCATTATTACTTGACAGCGACCGGTTCACTTGCCGAAATCACATCAGTTATTTTCTAGAAAAATTTTGAGGGTACAGAACGAGGGGTTTATTCCCCTGATACCCTAAATCTGTCATGCAATTGCAAGTCGATGTTTGATTAAAACTTCTACTAATTCGGAAGTCTCTAGATCACATAAGGTATAAGAGATAATAACAGGAAGTTTTAAATCTTTTTCGAGGAAAACATATTTCACACTATCAGGGAGTTGTTTCAGTTCAAGGATTGTTGGTTCTTCGTATGATGGTATCATTTTTACAGCTTCTAAATCGAAGGGTTCGAATGGCGAATCTGTCAGTATTTCGTCGAGAAAATATAGATTCGCCAAATCCGAATTATCTAATGCTAAGGAGAGAAATTCAGAAAGCGAAGAACATTCCTCTTCAAACACGGGTTCTAGGTTAAAACTGGAATCATCTTTTGATAGGGAGTTGCACATTGAGGGATTAATATGCAAAGTAACTTCATCGTCTCCGACCCGAAGGAAGAGGCGACTGTTACTTACATCAATTAATGCGCGGGAGGTTGCGAGAAAAGGGCAACCGAGTATAATAGGTACCTCAGCGTCCTCCTCTATATCCAGGATGACGATTTCTACCGGGAAGATAAACTTGTCAAACTTGACCAGAACATCCTCCACCACCCCTATCGGGTACTTTATCGAGCGATCCGCGGGTTGGATGCTCATCTTTGTCGGGCTCGGAATGCCCAAATTGAGTTTTTTGTAAATAGAGAACGACATCAAATTGATGCTGGCTCCCAAGTCCGCTAGAGCATACTTTATTAACAAATTGCCGAAAAGGCACGGGATGGAGAACCGCTCCGGGCCGTTCAGTTTTGGTGGCAATTTGTTAAGGAGAACCGCCGAGCTTTACACGTTTAGGGAAATGCGCGGAACATCCTCGAGTGTATTCTTATTAGAAAGTAACTCTTTATGGTATTTCACGAATTTCGTCATTTGGGAGAGTGCCTCACAGAATGGAAAGTTTATTTGAATTTGTTTTACTATTTGTAAGAATTTTTATATTGCTCTTCCTTCCGCTAGTTATTTATCTTTGAAGGGTAAGGAAGAGGCACAAATGTTCGACACAGTCGGAATACTCTGTGATTTATCTATCGAAAAGGAGGGTGTAGGGGTTAGTGTCGAAATAGGCACCTTAGGCTCAACCCATTTTGGTGAGGTTACCTCCTTGCTGCTACGAAGGTTTAAGGCGTTGGCATTTTCTCTGGGGTTCAGCTCCGTGTTCCCTGGTAGAGCTCCATATGGTCGCTCGAAGACCATCTTCGCAAGCTGTCCAACCTGAATTTCTAAGTTTTTAATCAATCTGGTAATATTTTGGATATTTGACTCACTGGACGCGACATATTTAGCAAAAACATCTTCGAGCGGAGAAGGTTTTGGGGGAGGAGGCTGGAATTCGTGCGGAATTCCTTGTGGAAATCCTTGTGAATTCATGTTTGGGGGCCTCTGAGGGTTGTTTGGATTGCTCCAGGAGAAGTTTGGGTGGTTCGTCCAACCCGAATTATATTTATTACTATAAGGATTGTTGTTAGGGTTGAAGGGGGGCCGAACGGGGTTGCCTAGGTAATCTACAAATTCTTCGACAAAATTATTATTTGGAGCCCAAGCGGGAGTGGAGGAGGAAGCTGTCATCTCTGCCACTTGCTTACTTAACATCTCGACTTTAGATGATAAGTGAGAAGTATTATCCACTTCATATATCGCAGTCGGTTTGTTAGGGCGCAATCTAGGCACATTCTATTGATAGGCGATCATGGCAATTTTTTCGAACAGAGCTTAAGCGGCCTCTGGGGTTTTGTTGTTTAACGTTCCCCAGACTGCTGCGTCAACCATCTGTCGTGTTGAGAAATTTAATCCATTATAGAACGTCTTGACATGCAGCAAGGACGACAACGCATGATGAGGACATCTACGCACAAATACTTTACAACGCTCCCAAGTCTCGTAGAGAGACTCAGAATCGAATTGAATGAAAGAGGCGATATCTGTGCGTCGGTTTTAGACGGGGGAAAACATTTTGTTAAGAATTTTTCCGTCAATCCGGCCCACGTAGTTATGGATCCTCTAGGAAAAGAACTTAACCACGCCTTTGCCTTTGTCCGCAGCGAAAATGGAAATAAACGTAAACGAATAGCGTCATCAGTAACGCCATTAATTTTAAAGGTGTCGCAAATTTCCAAAAGTTTGAAAGATGTAAATTCAGATCCTCATCTGTCAAACCGTCAAATTGGATTGATTGTTGTACCATTTGAATGATGCTAGATTTTATTTCATAAATTTTGTTGGCCACTGTTGGGCGTGTAATACTCGATCACGCATCTTCCGAATTCGGTCGGGCATAATATGTCATGGTCCGTGGTGGGGCCGCATTTGGATTTGGATCGGTCATAGCTTCAGCATCAGTATCTATGATAGACTCTTCAGGAATTTCGAGTAAGTTTTGATCACGAGATCGAAGGCACTCACGAAGGGTGCGCTCGATTTCGGGATCAAAAGGAGTGTTCGAATCGTCCGAAGAGCTTCCTCGGGTCAGATACAAATATTAAAAATATTTGTTGGTTTTGGCTTTTTCAATTTTTTCGTTTTGTTTTTAAAATATATATGTAATAAAATTAATAGTGATTCCTTTTTCGAAATAACAACACGAAGTCCCCGGCAACGGCGCCAAAAACATGATGATTAATTTGGATTTTGGTTTTTAGTTTTTAAAGTTTTTGCTTAATTTATTCAAACTAATCTTCGATAAAGGCAAGTATACCTTATCGCATATAGTACAAGATATTTTGTTTTAGAAAATATCAAGGTCGTATATTTCCACGGATCGTGTTGATTATTCTTACTTATAAGGAGCGAACTATTATTTTATCGGAAAAAGTTTTTAATTTGGTTTTTAATATTTAGATAGTTATATTATACGCATAACCCGAGTTTTAAACGATGATGAAGATAGCATCCGATGTCGAATTACCTTGAGATGAAAATAGCCTTTTTTAGAAGTAAAAGATCTGATTTTTCAAAATATTAGAACAGCTTGGCCGTGGAGGATCCATAATTATGAACGCACCTCTCTCGAGGGTACGCCTAGCTGAGATTAAGAATATTCGACCAAACTCTCATTCTTTAATCGAATCTCCTTAGTACTCAATTTATGTTGTGAACCCTGGTATTGGATATTTCTTCCAATTCAGGAGACTTACCTCATCCTCTCTCGAGGGTAAAGCGCATTTCACAAACTCTCATTTTTCAACTCAACGTTTTTTCTCGGGTAAACCTTAAGCTCTTTAATTGATTTTAGAAAGAAATATTTTATTTTTAGAAAACCATTTATTTGTCCCATTTCTTTTCGACATCGTGCACTAAAGGATATTAGCCACTCATCGGAATGGGGACGGCATTAGTGATTATAAAATACATGATAATATTTTAAGCGAAATAAAAGTGCGTTTAGCAAAAATTATAAGAAAGAAAAAAATAAAAACACACTAAATTATAACTCACACACTCTACACACTAAATTAAAAACTCACAGACTCTACGGTAATTTAAATGACAAGTAATAAATCACACTCACGCACTCTACTTTAAATTAAAACTAAGTTAAAAAATAGTGTAAAATGATATTCTCATACACACACGCATTCTACTTTGAAATGAAAAACTGAAAAAAGCGAAAACACTATTCTCATACACACACACACACACACACACTCTATTCTGAATTAAAAGCTAAGTTACAAAAAAGGAAAATACTATCTCATACACACACGCACTCTACTTTAAAAAGAAAAAAAAAGAAAAAAATTAATCTCATACACTCACACACTCTACAATAAGTTGAATACAAAGAAAAGAAAAATTAAAAGAAAGCAAAACAAAAACAATACGAGCACACCAACTAAGTTAAAAGAAAAGAAAAATTAGACGCATATACTCAAGCACTCTTGACATAAGTAAAAGAAGATCGAAATGAGAAACCAAACTATTTTGTTCCCAAAATAAACATTACAACTACACTAGGAAAGAGAAAATTACAAAAGAAATAAAAACATAAAATGGAAAAATCTATAAAATAACTCACATACACTCAAAACTACTCAGGAAAACACTAAAACACACTCAAATTTTTGGATTCTAAGCTTCATCCGAGCCCCTCTATTTATTGGGAAAATTTTAAGATTACACGCCCTCGGTCACGCCCGTGACCGAGGGCATGAGTTTTGCGCGTGCTATAGACGTGAGCGGGCGTGACTTGAAGTCTCACGGGCATGACTTGAATTGTCACGGGCGTGACTTTGGGCGGTAGACATCAGCAACATATGGGTCTTGACTTTGGGGAGTGTCCTGCTGGCAGATTGGGGGACACGGGCGTGACCAAATTTGGCATGGGTGTGACTTCTTTGTTTTGTCGAGACGTTGAGGCGAAAACTGCTGAGAAGGTTGGAATTTGGTACTTTATGCTGACATGCCCTTGGTCACGGGCGTGACTCAAGGTCACGAGCGTGACCTTGGGTGTGATTTGGTCAATCCATCGAAATTTCATCTAAAAACCACTAAGAGCTGGAAACAGGCATTTTAAGATTACACGCTTGGTCACGGGCGTGACTGAGGACATGACCTAACAAAAAGATACCAAAATGCTGGAAAACGGAATAATGCTAAATTAGTAAAGGAATAGTAAGAACAAGCAATTTATTCATTAATTTACATAAAATATTTACAATATTACTTAAAATTATACTAAAGACTATACTAACAATAGATATATTTTACTATTTATCAATCACCATTGGAGCTCCACAAGGATTGGACATGGAGAAATCTGGGATGATTGTGCATGAAGCTCAAAATCGAGGCATGTATTCCTTCTTTCCTCCTCTGGTGCTAGTATCACTCCTCTTCCTTTTCAAAATCAATACAGGGAATGGAACGTGTCATTCTCATTTTCCTTGTTCTTGGCCGAAAAATGAAAACAGCGGGGGCCCTACTCCGACCAACCCCGACCGCGTTCTCACCGCCAGTGGATAGCCCTTCCTCGTTTGGATGTGGTGGCTTGGGGGGTTTGGCTGGAGTCGGCTCCAGTTCGCTGAAAATTGGGGCCAAAGGTGGCCTTTGGGAGAGCAAATCGCGACCCTTGATTCATATGGGACGATGACGGGCCGCCGTCTGATCTGGAGGGAGTCATATTCGCAGACCAGATTTATTTTATAAAATGTTATTTGTCACATTTCTATACAGATTTTGAAATAATTTTCTGGGGTATTTAGAGGCCCCAACAAAAATGCACCCTGAAAGAAAATTGTAGCTTATGATCTTAGTTAAATTTTGAAATTTGTTTGGGGGTATTTGGAGTAGTAATGCTTCCTGGGCATCCATTTTAGTGCAGCATGTACATAAGGTGCTCTAATGCTTTGGAAATTTATTTATGGAGTTCTGTAACTCCAAATCATTTGAATTTTTGGGAATGCATGAGTCATGCCCTATTACACATCTGCTAAAAATTTGAAATTTTTTAGAATTAATTTTCCTAAAGTTTAATTGAGAATTCAATTAAGATTGCATGTGATAATTATGGGGGCTAATGACTCCTAATCACTTCAAATTTGGGCTGAGGGCATAACCTTATCATGAAGAGGGTCTGGTAAAACTTTTAGACAAAATTGACATGTGCATGTTTGGGAATTACCATATGCATGTAGGTGTAGTGTATGGGAAATGGGGTGCATATAACACCAAAGTTGATTTTAGTGAATTTTGGAGTTATACAACTCCAAATAGGGTGAAATTTTGGATATGCTTGAGTCATGCCCAAACTCATCTCCTGCCCAGGTTTGGGAATTTTTGGGGCATATTTTTCAAAAGTTTTTGTAGAAATATAATAAATCATCCATGGTGTATAATCTAGGGTATTTTGACTCAAATCACTCCAAATATCTTTTGAGAGGTTGGTTATGTGTATATTAGTCATTGGTAATTTTTTTGGCTCAATTGGATCCTTGCACATGAGTAGATCCATGTTTTAATGAGCCAAAGAAAAACCTCCATTTAGGTCACACTAAATGTTGTTTTTGCCATAGTGAAATAGACATTTTGTACTCAAATTTGGAGGCCATTAAAGGCCTTAAAATGAAAAGTAGGTAGAGACAACTTTTGTAGGCCTTTGTGTCTACTATCAGTAGGAGGTGAATTCACACCAATTGGTGCCCTACAAACCCCTGTAGGGTAGACTTATTAAGGTTGGTCCTAGTGAAGGACATACCTTAAATTGTGAATAACTTTTGTATGGTATATGGTATGAGACAAAAAATTAACCATGTGTGTATGCACCCTATATCTACTATGTGCCCAAAAATAAGAATTTTTGGGACACATTTTTCTAAAGTTTTAGTTGAAATAGAATAAATCATATATGGTGTATTGTTTGGGTTATTTGGACTCAAATCACTCAAAATCTCCGTTGGGAGGTTGTTTATGTTTGCAATAGCTTCTGGTTAAAATCTTAGGTGATATGGACCCTTACAAGTTAGCAAATTTAGGTCAAACATGAAACTTTGCAGGACCACCTTTAAGGTGTTCATTAAAGGGGTAAAGAAACCATAATTTGAGAATTGAGGAAAATTCCCTTGGTCAATGATGAGTCCCATTTGTATACACATTTATGGACTCATCTGGGCCGTATTTCTAGTCAATGCACTACACTTTAGGCATGTTTTCGATCATATTTGTTATTCCTTGCTAGATGCACTCTTAGGCCCGTTTCGGTGTGCATTTGCGCTCCTTGTTATTGGGGGTAAGCACATGGTGCTCCCCATTCCTTTTTCTGTGTTTATGTGGTGTTGGAGGTGTTTTCCCAGCTGTTTGGTCTTGTGTGCAGGCGGTCGGATCTTCCAGTTTTCTCCCAGAATTCATGACTGTGTACAACGCACGGTCATGCGTTTCCTTGACGCATGGACGGTTGTGGTTGTGCATCCTCATCTGGGCATAAACAGGCGATCTAAGTATAGTCGTGCGTTTCTACGCACGGTCGGATTTGCTCGCGCATGAGTAAAACGCACGGTTGCCTGTTTCTTCTGGTTGTTTTTGCGTTTCAGAATTTACCCGTGCGTTTGACGCACGGGCGGGTTTTCTTGTGCGTGAGTAAATTGCACGGGCGGCGCAACTTCGTCTTCAAGCTTGTTTTTATCATTAAATAACGCATGGGCAGCGCACGATCGTGCGTTCGCCCGTGCGTGACCAAAACTTTTCCTGTTTAGTATTTAAAGCAGGAAAAGCTGCAGTCAACGGGGAGCCGGGAGAGCCCGATACCACTCGCGAGAAAAGCCAGGAATCCCGCCATTTTCGCCCCTTCCACCATAGGAGACAAGAGGAGACCATTTCCAGCGATCTCATTCACCATTCTTCCATCCGGGAACATTTGCAAGTATTCTCCGCCACTAGTTCAAGCATTCTTCGCCATTGGAGGCCATAGAAATGTTGTAGATCGTTGGAGCGGTGACAGCCTCCTTCGAGTCTGCACACCATCTGAGGCTCGAGCCCGGAGAGAGCCCGACAACCTCTCATTCCGGCCGAGAACCCAAGACGCGGTGACATCCTCTATTTGGTCCTTTCTAAACTTTGATGCGTGTGCTTTCTCTTTGTGTTGTTGTAATGAACGCTCATTAGAGTAATGTTATAGATCCTTGCTTGTTGTTCATGTGCAATGATGCTTTGGTGGTGAGAATAGATTTCCTTGTTGTTATGATGTTCTAAGTTGTTTGTGTGTGAAGCCATCTAGCAATAGCTAGTGGTGATGTTGGCGACGAGGTGAATGCGACCCTCACAAAACCTCGCTCTGTGGCCATTCCACCCACTTGCCGTAGTGCGGCATCGCGGCCACTGCACTCACCCACACCTTGCGAAGCGGTGCTTTTCGACCCGCATTTCTCTCATTTTCGCAATAGCTTAGGACACCAATCACAACGCCCCTGTTTTATTTTTGGCGACGAGGTGAATACGACCCTCACAAAACCTCGCTCTGTGGCCATTCCACCCACTTGCCGAAGCGCGGCATCGTGGCCACTGCACTCACCCACACCTTGCGAAGCGGTGCTTTTCGACCCGCATTTCTCTCATTTTCGCAATAGTTTAGGACACCAATCACAACGCCCCTGTTTTATTTTATTCGCTCGTGTAACAATCGACTCACCACACATTTCGTTCACCAGAACCTGCATTCCTCAAGAGATCGACATTCGGGGAAGCTATTCCCAAATTTATTACTTGACAGCGACCGATGCACTTGCCGATCGTGCATCAAGTTTTTGGCGTCGTTGTCGGGGAGTGCAGGCGTGATGAGATTTTGGTTGTGAATCGATTGTTTTCGATTGAGTCTTTTATTCTTTTTAAGTTACTCTTTTTCATGTTATTTTCTTCTTCTGTTTCATGTTGGCACATTTGAATATCCGATGTCGTTGGTGTGGGGACACATCCCACGCTAGTGATAGGTGTCCCAAAGAGTATGGTGTTGTTCAGAAACCATACGGGTCCCATAAATCTTTTGTCTCCTCTACTGCGCCTCCGTTGTCGCAATATTTCGCGGCTACCGCACCTTGGGTGCCGGCAAAGCTGATAAAGCAGTGTTTATTTTGCAAAAGTAGAGAGCACGCCTTGAAGGACTGTGCGGATTATCTTCGCTAATTGGCGGATGACGATGAGCCGGATATCCGGATCTTTCCATCCTCTAATTCTGCAAATACAGCTCCTTCCTCTGGTTACTTATCCCTTCCACCTTCACTTCTTGAAGTCTCTGGAATCGACACGTGTATCAGTGTTCCTCATGACTTCTGTTTTTGATGCGCCCCCTATACCTCTTTGGTTCATGTATGGAGAGTGAGCCCGAACTCTTAAGAAGCATGTCTTCTCCCACTACACACGAACCTACATCTATTTCTGATGTTATCATTGAGGTCAATTTGCAGGATGTTGCAGACCTGCGCAGTGTCATGCCCATTCTCATGGAGGAGGACAATCTCGATTGTGCTGAAGCAACCGTTTCAGTCCAGTGCGAGGAAGTCCAAGTTATAGAGGAGGCCATTGCGTGCACGGTTGATTCTAGTGAAATCTTTGATGATATCATCAGTTTGTCATTGCCGCACCCTATGGGGGATGAAGCCTGGATTATCCCCTCAGATGAGATTTCTTTTAGTTTTTTTTCTAATTTATTTCCAGACCCCCATTCTTTATGTGCAAGGATGCAGGATTCCCCTCCTCCGGTTGATCAGACCTTATTCATGGAGGAGCCGAAAGCCAGGCGGGATGTGGAAGGTACAATGAAGGAATATCTTGTTTCCTTATCATCGTTGGTGCTTCCCCTTGAGGATTGGTTACAAGGGGGCAAGCAGTTTTTCTTTGAAGACATAATACTGGAGGAGAATAAGAGAGCAAAAAAGGAGGAGATTTGGGGTTGGAGGCTGAGCATCCTACTTAATTTCCACCCCTACTACCAGGTCCCCAGACCTTTTTCTTTTATCAGTTGTTACTACTTCAAATCAGCTTATAGCTGATTTGTTTTGAGCTTGTAATAATAATTAGGATCAATTGACTTTTGCTTATTCTTAGACTTTATAAACAGCTTAATACAGGTATTTGGTCCACCTTTAAGGGCGTTAAACAAAAGGGCTTCTTGGGAGACAACCCATGGGAACCAACCGGTTCCGTTTGCCTTTTAATTTCTTTTATGTTATGTTATTTTCTTTTTGCTAACATCGTAGGCTGAAGCTCTCGCGTGGTGGATGAGGAAGGAGAAAATTTAAAGATGGAATTACCGCACTTCTGGCATGCTCATTCGTGAGCATAGGTCCACACTACCCCTCTTTTCCTTATGTTTGAATTTTTTATTTTATTTGGTTTCGATCAAGTCTGGGGGAGAGAGCGAGCTGTACACGTGCACGCACTTTGCATAGCATGTTAGAATGTGCTGAGTTAGGAATTTTCAATTTTATTGTGCACATTGCATACACTTGCACCTAGTTCACGCACACTTAATCATGCACGCTTATTGGGTATTGCTGTGAGGTTCCCCGCTCGTAAGATTTGGATTGTTAGTGTAGGAGTAGAGAAAAATGTCGACTCGAGTAGTGCTCTAGTCGAGTGCTCCCGTCACACCTAGAAATTCAATTAGAGTAGAATAAAATTCAATGTTATAATTTAATTATTTCTATTATAGTAGCTGCAATTTATTTTACTTTAGTGGTGAATCCGGTGAATCCAACGGTAGCATAGTGTCGAGTGTAGCTGGACTAGTAGTAGCTTATTACTAGGATCGGAAGGAAGGACAACATTTCTCAGTGGCTTGAACTTGCACTAGGCGACGCTTGAAACGATTGCGTTGAAGTACTCGTTATAAAATGTGATATAGGCCATTTCTTGATCCGTTTGTGCTTTTGAAATCCTTACCAATGTAATCACCGTTGCAAGCCCACTTGAGCCTACCTGGCCTCCTTGTTTAGCTCCACTAAAATCTCACCAAAGCCATACGGCCAAACCTATTTTCGCACCAACAAATGAGCTGAAAGGAATTTAGTTATCTATCACCTTTGGTGTTATCTCTGTGGTGTATGGTAGCCTTGAAAAAGCTGAAGGAGAAGTTTTTATTGTGCCTAGAAAAGATATTCTATCGAGAAGAGGAAAGGAAAGAAAAGAAAAAAATATTGTTCAAAAGGAACTTTCAATTACTTTACCTCGACAAAAACATAGTATGATTGTCTTAGCACGCACCTAGTGTTCAGTTGAAGTCTGGTAGTGTTGTGTAGTTCTTGAAAATGTTGTTTTGGTGATTTTTATTCGCTTGAGTGCTCAGGTTATGTTGAGTGCGATTCCCATCATCCTTCTACTTATCTAGCCTAAACTCAACCTAAGACAAATCTTAACCTATAAGTCCTATTGATTTTAGATACGAGTCGTCTCATGCAGTAGAGAGAGTGCAAACGTGCAAGCCTATGGACACCGACTTTGATGGATTTCTTAGGAGATTGTCCCGAGCTTTGATTCGAGTAATACTCTACTCATTAGTCACACTATTTTCCCTTGTGCGCAACCGAAAGATTCACCGGGATTCACCATCCAAGTAAAGTAGATTTCAAATTACTGTCCTAGAAATAGTTAGATATAATCTTGAGTTTAATTCTATTCTAATGTATTTTTACGCACGTGAGCATGCGACTTCGCATGAGTCTCCACCCTCAATCACACTCTAACATCCAATTGTTCCGACAGGAGAGCTGAGTAGTTTGCCCGGGACGTGCAAATGGTTAAGTCTGGGAGTGTGTTGAGTCCCATTTGAATACACATTTATGGACTCATCTGGGCCGTATTTCTAGTCAATGCACTACACTTTTGGCATGTTTTTGATCATGTGTTATTCCTTGCTAGGTGCACTCTTAGGCCCGTTTCGGTGTGCATTTGCGCTCCTTGTTATTGGGGGTAAGCACATGGTGCTCCCCATTCCTTTTTCTGTGTTTATGTGGTGCTGGAGGTGTTTTCCCAGCTGTTTGGTCTTGTGTGCAGGCGGTCAGAACTTCCAGTTTTCTCCCAATATTCATTACTGTGTACAACGCACGGTCATGCGTTTCCTTGACGCACGGACGGTTGTGATCGTGCGTCCTCATCTGGGCAGAAAACAGGCGATCTGAGTTTAGTCGTGCGTTTCTACGCACGGTCGGATTTGCTCGCGTGTGAGTAAAACGCACGGTTGCCAGTTTCTTCTGGTTGTTTTACCGTTTCTGAATTTACTCGTGCGTTTGACGGACGGGCGGGTTTGCCCGTGCATGAGTAAATCGCACGGGCGGCGCATCTTCGTCTTCAAGCTTGTTTTTATCATTAAATAACGCACCGGCAGCGCACGATCGTGCGTTCGCCCGTGCGTGACCAAAACTCTGCCTGTTTAGTATTTAAAGCTGGAAAACTATAGTCATCGGGGAGCCGGGAGAGCCCGATTCCCCTAGCGGGAAAAGCCAAGAATCCCGCCATTTTCGCCCCTTCCACCGGAGGAGACGAGAGGAGACCAATTCCAGCGATCTCCTTCACCATTCTTCCATCCGGGAGCATTTGCAAGTATTCTCTGCCACTAGTTCAAGCATTCTTCGCCATTGGAGGACATAGAAATGTTGTAGATCATTGGAGCGGTGACAGCCTACTTCGAGTCCGCACACCATCTGAGGGCCGAGCCCGGAGAGAGCCCGACAACCTCTCATTCCGGCCGAGAACCCAAGACGCGGCGACATCCTCTATTTGGTCCTTTCTAAACTTTGATGCTTGTGCATTCTCTTTGTGTTGTTGTAATGAACGCTCGTTAGAGTAATGTTATAGATCCTTGCTTGTTGTTCATGTGCAATGATGCTTTGGTGGTAAGAATAGCTTTCCTTGTTGTTATGATGTTCTAAGTTGTTTGTGTGTGAAGCCATCTAGCAATAGCTAGTGGTGATGTTGGCGACGAGGTGAATACAACCCTCACAAAACCTCGCTCTGTGGCCATTCTACCCACTTGCTGAAGCGCGGCATCGCGACCGCTGCACTCACCCACACCTTGCGAAGCGGTGCTTTTCGACCCGCATTTCTCTCATTTCCGCAATAGCTTAGGACACCAATCACAACGCCCCTGTTTTATTTTATTCGCTCATGTAACAATCGACTCACCACACATTTCGTTCACCAGAACCTGCATTCCTTAAGAGATCGACATTCGGGGAAGCTATTCCCAAATTTATTACTTGACAGCGACCGGTGCACTTGCCGAACGCGCATCATGTTTTTGGCGTCGTTGCCGGGGAGTGCAGGCATAATGAGATTTTGGTTGTGAATCGATTGTTTTCGATTGAGCCTTTTATTCTTTTTACTTTACTCTTTTTCATGCTATTTTCTTCTTTTGTTTCATGTGGGCACATTTGAATATCTGATGTCATTGGTGTGGGGACACATCCCACGCTAGTGATAGGTGTCCCAAAGAGTATGGTATTGTTCAGAAATCGTACGGGTCCCATAAATCTTTTGGCTCCTTTACTGCGCCTCCCTTGTCGCACTATTTCGCAGCTACCGCACCTTGGGTGCCAGCAAAGCCGGTAAAGCAGTGTTTATTTTGCAAAAGTAGAGAGCACACCTTGAATGACTGTGCGGATTATCTTTGCCAATTGGCGTATGACGATGAGTCGGATATCCGGATCGTCCCATCCTCGAATTCTGCGAACACAACTCCTTCCTCTGGTTACGTATCCCTTCCACCTTCACTTCTTGAAGTCTCTGGAATAGACATGTGTATCAGTGTTCCTCATAACACGTGTATCAGTCTTCGGAAGATGAAATTGTTTCTTTGTTTATTGTTATTTGTAACATCCCCAGGACAACTAAACCCCTAAGAAGCATTTTGTCATGACAATGCTTGACTTTGCTCTAAGAGACCAAAATGGCCCTAAGAACCAAGGTGAATAGGTGAAGATCACTTTGATGTGCAAATTGCCAAACTTGACTCCAATGCTTAAGGCTTGATATCTAAAATTCAAATTGAAATTGACCACCCCATATCCTTCATAAACACTAGGGTGGACTAATGAGACAAAATGGACCTATTGGAATTAGCCAAATTTTGGGGAAATTGGCCAATTTCCAAAAAGCCCCAATTTGACCAAAATGAACTAATTCCCCTAATCTGACATTCCATTGGTCATAAGTGGTCAAATATTGATCACCCCTAACACTTCAAGATCACTAAGGGAATCTAACGGGTCCACATTGGACCCTTGGGACAAACCAATTTTGGGAAATTAGGCAAAATTACCAAATTGAACCAAATTACAATTTTGCCATATATGGTTTAATTGGCCCTCAATTGGCCAAATTGACCTAACACAACCCTTCCTACACCCTAAGGGGAGTATATGAGACCTAAATGAACCAAGGTGTACATTCCGTTTTGAAGGACTGGGGCAAAATCACCAAATTTCCCCTATAAGCAATTATGTGCAAATAAGCCCCATATGACACCACCTTGACTTAATTCCCCTTGGAATAGGTCCATAGGGCCTAAGGCACCAATGTAGGTCAGCCACATTGGTTTGGGTGAACTTGGGTCAAGCCCAAACTCGAAAGTCCCAATTTGCTCAATTTAGTTCAATTGAGCTCAAAGCCCAATCCAACTTGGGTTAGCCCAAATGCATGGGCCCAATAGCAAGCCCATAATGCCTTAAATCAGATGGTCCCTAAAATTGGGAGGCTAGAGAAGTTATTAGGGCTAATTTGGGATTAGCCTCAAATCAAAAGAGACAAAAATGAGGGATTTGGGGCATGAGTGCCAAATGACCCTCAATTTCCCTTCCAAAGCCCCTCTCTGAAGTCAGAGACTAATTCCCAGCAATTCCCAGGCTGGACAGCTGCCAAGTGGAGCCAAGGAGGAGCTTTAAAGGCTTGGCCGACCCCTCCCCGAATGGTAGCCCCATATATATGTTGGAACATGGTCTTCCACATCTCCTAGGTTTGAGAATAACAAATCCTATGTGTATTTGATCTTGTGTGTTTAAGTGTGCAGGAAACAAATGCCATATGACTCAAGGATAACATAAGAAAGTTGCCCCCAAGTTTGAAGCCAGAATTCCAACATGTCCACTAGCGTCGGCGGTAGCCACTAGCGCAGGCGCTATTGCTCAAGAGAGCGATTTTGGGAGGCAGTTTTAGAAGGCTCTATCGCGAAGCACATGAGGAATGTCAGCAGGGTTTCCTTGGAATGAAAGATATGCTCGCGCAGAATAATTCCAAACTAAGATAGCGCCGACGGTAGCACTAGCGCAGGTGCTAGCTCGCTTTCCTATTAAATGAGCCCTCTTCTCTCATTTTCAACACACATCCTTGAGAGAGTTCTAGTGCCAAAATTCCAGAGCCCTATTCTGCCAAAAATTGATCTCCCACCCAAAGTTCCGTGAGTTTCTAATGGAGGATTTCTTCACGCCGCATCCGACCGATGATTTCTTCAACCATGCTTATTCTACAACGGTCTTTCGTCTCCAACTTCAGAAGTTCTTCAAGAGGGAGTTTTAATATTGTTGTTGTTATTTTCATCTCTTTTTATTGTAATCGTGTAGTAAATTTGCCTCGCATTGGCGACTAGGTCTGGGTAGGACATAGGGAGGAATTTGTCTTGTGTTGGCGACTAGATCTAGGTTTGGTCTAGGGGGTGCTCGAGGCCATCTCCGGGGAAGGATTAGCTAGAGCGGATTGAGGCCGTATCCGGGGAAGGATAGGCTAAAGCCACCGGTTTATGGGGATACGAGTCGGGATAGAAATTAGAAAAGTCTTTTTACTATTGTCCTTCGATTTCTAGCGTTATAAGAAGTCAAGTTTTGTAATCTTATATTTCATATTAATAAAATCATGTCTCTATTTTATTTCACTTTATTTGTTTTGGTTTTGCACTATTTTGATCTCTTATTATTTCAAGTATTTCAAAATATAACATAAGTTTTTTAAACCCTTATTCACACCCCCCTCTAAAGGCACATACAGATCAAACAAGTGGTATCAGAGCTTGGTTTATTCCAAACGATCTAACAACCAGGAATAAATGGCGTCTTATGATCTCGCTTTTCCGGATGGTCAGGGTGTTAGTAGACCACCTCTTTTTACTGGGTCAGATTTCAACTATTGGAAATCTAGGATGATATGTTTTCTTATGAACATGGATATAGAAGTATGGAACATGGTAGAAGTTTTATAGTCTCTTCGTACAATTGTAGTAGGAGAGGTTACTATAGAAAAATCTAAGGATAAATGGGATGATAACGATAAACTCAAATGTATAAAAAATGCTAAGGTAATGAATGATTTATATTGGGCTTTAAATAGAACTGAATTTAATAGAACTTCTGCATGTGTAACTGCTTATGATATTTGGAACCAATTGGAAGTTACTCATGAAGGTACGTCGTAGGTGAAAGATGCAATGCTATTCCAACTGGAATCGGAATATGAAAAGTTCAGGATGGATGCTGAAGAAGATATCAACTCGATGTACACACGCTTCACCATGATCATCAACGCTTCAAAAGCTCTTGGAAAGATCTACTCCGACGACGACTTGGTCAGAAAGATTCTTCGTTCTCTACCTCCAAGGTTCAATCCAAAGGTGACGACCATCTCATAGTCACACAACCTAAGAACACTCCAAATCGAGAACCTCATTGGGAATCTCAAAACCCATGAGGTATAACTCCAGATTTAACACGATGAATACAATAAGGAGACAAAGAAAAAGGCGCTGGCACTAAAATCAAAGAAGGAGAGCAACAAAGATGATGAAGATGAAGAAGGTCTCCTGGTCAAGTGTTGGTGTTTCCAAGGTGATTTAGAAGTGATCAAGCATCTAGTCTCACTGCTAAAGCGATATGATCCTATGGGGTCACACACAAGAGTGTTTAGAGAAGTTGGAGGAAGAATTGTGTTAGCCTTACTCATATTGGATATGAGTGAAGGACCAATCCTAAGACTTAATGGAGTTGGGTCGAGTCAACTAAATACTCCACAGGTATTGTGAATATTGTATGGAGCGTGTTGACAAGTTTTTGAGTCAAGTCGATGAGAGTGTCTCGATGAATCTTACTTCAGTTCGTCGAATGATCGAAATCATAATGACTCGACGAAATCATAATGACTCGACAAATTTATGATTACTCGACGAACTCGACGAATTCATGACTTGTCGAATTTCTTCGAGTGAATGTTTCACTCGACGAATTACTTGTTACGCGACGAATTTCTTAGTGAAAGGTTCACTAGACGAATTTTGTTTTACTCAACGAATTCAGTTTGTTACTCGACGAATTTCTTCAGTGAAATATTCACTCGACGAATTCTGTTTACTCCAATGTAAGTCATGGGTGTGCGGATAGCATCTCTCTCTCTCCCAGGTATAAATAGAATACGATTCTATGACCTAAAGATGCGATCACTTTTTTGTGAATCAATGTGCGGCGGAAGAGTTAAGCAATTCCGACGGAAGAGTTTCGATCAGCTGTTCCTGCACCCCGACGTCTCTGCCGCCTCTCCCTTGTCGTTGGACCTAGCAGTTCGTGGGAGATGTAGAGGACTCTTCTTCTCCGACCTAGTTCTTATGCGATAAGTCCTAGGGTTCTCCTTTCGTTCGTGTGGACTCCCGTAGAGGTGCCGATCCATTTTGACGCTTGGGACTCAACGCCTGTACTCTGGATTTCAGTTGTGGAGCACCTCGGTTGAGTATTCACTCAATCCCCTTCATGTATTGCATTGTATTGCTTTTCCTTATTTCTTGATTCATGAAATCGCAAAGATCTGTAACTCTGTTGGGTTGTTCTAGTTTTTGTTTCTTCCGCTGCGCACATTTGATGTGCTATTATCATTTTGAATGGTATATAGAAAACCCAACAGTGGTATCAGAGGGAGATTGTGATCTGTACATGTAAATTTAGAAATTTCGAAGTGTTCTAAGTGCCTAGATTTCTTCCTAGAATATTAGATTTGATGTATTTTGTGTGGTTTCTAGTGGTGTGTTTTTCAAAATTTGGTCGGGGCTCTGCCCTGCACCCCACAAGGGCTCTGCCCCTAAGACCCTGCCAGGGCCACGGTCCCTTGGAACCCAGCCAGGAATGCATGTGATTGCATTGCGATTTCATTGTTTCAGAAATTGTTTCTCCTTTGCAGTAACCGTCCCTCAAAATGATTTGTGAAATCAAATGTCTTAGATTTTGAATCTGACATTGAGAGACGAGCTTGTCAACTGCATAAGTGGTGTTATTTTGCCTGTGTTCAATGCATGTAAATCTGGAGATTTTAGAAGTGTTCAGATTTAGCTCCTCTTATCAAAAGTGTTGATAATTTTACTTTGTGCACATTGGGTATACATTTGATTTGCGAATGTTGTTTTTCTATTTTGTGAAATGCACTGTGATTAAGTGTTAATCACGATGAAATGTTCATCGATTGAATAATATAATCCCTTATCGAGTATTAAGTATACGGATGCGTTCCGATGGATGACACTCTTCCTGCCTCGATAGATGAAGTGTGGGCTTGCCAAAGCAAGGTGCATTAATCTATCTTGGTAAGGGTGCGAGCTGATAATTGTGATATCCCACTGTTGACATCGGGTCCAACTTAACTAGGTGACCTCAAAGGTTGAGTGCCTAGAGGCATAGGGTTGGCATGCTCCATATGATGGATGCAAATAAAGAGTTATTCACCAACCATACAAGAGTTGCATAGTGATGCAATTGACAAGTGTTGTCTACCTAAATAACTGCATTATCATAGGAACGCCAAAGCGGACTCGTTATGTTGGTGAAATATGGATCTTGTCCACTAAGAGAGTAGCTTGCATAAACTCTCCGAATCAAAATTAAGGGTTGTCGATTTGATTAAAATAATGGGAGCTTTTAAAAAAAGTCCTTATTGAATAAAATGTATTTTGAAATGTAGTACTAAAATCTATTTTGCAAAATTCCTTGTAGAATATCCATGGCAAGTGGATCTCACTCCACCTTGTCCCTGAGAGCTATCCTTGAGAAGGACAAGCTCAACAGTACAAACTTCCTTTACTGGTATAGAAACCTGAGAATTATTCTCAGGCAAGAGCGCAAGCTCTATGCCTTGGAAGGGGAAGCCCCTACAGAGCCGACCGGGAATGCTCCGCGAGCAGACAATGATTCTTACAAGAAGTATCAGGATGATACATTGGATGTGGAATTCCTCATGCTTGCTACCATGTCCTTTGAGATTCAAAAGCAACACGAGAGCATGTGTGATTATGAGATAATCAAGCACCTCAAGAAAATGTTCGAGGGGTAAGCTCGGCAAGAGAGGTTTGACATATCCAAGGCATTATTTCAGTGCAAGATGGGAGCTTGAGACTCAGTAGGGACTCACATACTCAAGATGATTGGGTATATAGAGAACCTTTAAAGACTGGGTTTTCCCTTGGGCCAAGAGTTGGCCACAGATCTGATCCTGCAATCGTTACCAGACAGTTATGAGTAGTTTGTCTTGAACTATAACATGAATGAAATAGACAAGACACTGCCCGAGTTCCTAGGAATGTTGAGAACTGCCGAAAATAATATGAAGAAGGTCAAGCCTGCTAGCCCCATACTGATGGTACATAAAGACAAGGGCATGACTAAGGAATCCAAGAAGACGAGGATAGGATCTAAGTCTCATCTTGATCCCAAATCTTCTACATTGAAAAGGAAAGGTTTGGCGAAGGAAGGAAAGTGCCACCACTGCGGTAAGGCAGGGCACTGGAGGTGAAACTGTCCCATCTATATTGATGATCGGCAAAATATAAATGGAAGTGTGAATTCCACTTCAGGTATTTACGTTATAGAGATAAAACTTTCTGCTCCTTCATCTTGGTTATTGGATACCGGATGCGGTTCTCACATTTGTACAAATGTGCAGGAACTGAGAAGGAGAAGAATGCTGGGTAAAGGGGAGGTAGACTTGCGTGTCGGAAATGGATCAAGAGTTGCTGTTATTGTCGTTGGTGTATATTGTCTTTCTTTGCCCACTGGGCTAGTAATAGAACTAGATAATTGTTATTTTGTTCCAGCCATAACTAGAAACATTATATCCATTTCATGTCTTGACATGAAAGGTTATTTGTTTATAATTAAGAACAATTGTTGTTCGATTTTTATGAATGATGTGTGTTATGGTGTAACCCAATTATTTAATTGTTTATATGTTTTGAACTTAGACCATCCGATCTATAATGTAGAAAATACTTAAAGACTAAAAACAAATGACTCGAATCCTACGTACTTTTGGCATTGTCATTTAGGCCATATAAACGAGAAACGCATATCCAAGCTCCATAGAGATGGACTACTGGACTCCTTTGATTATGAATCATGAGAGATGCGAGTCATGTTTATTAGGCAAGATGATGAAAGCTCCTTTCATTAGTTGTAGTGAGAGGGCTGATGATCTCTTGGGTATAATACATAGTGATGTATGCAAACCCATGAGTTCTATGGCTAGAGGTGGGTTCTACTACTTCGTTACATTTACTGATGATTTTAGTAGATACATATACATGTTTCTTATGAAGAACAAATCTGAAACCTTTGAAAAGTTCAAAGAGTTTAAGAATGAAGTAGAGAACTAACTGGGAAAAAGGATAAAAGCACACCGATCTGATCGAGGTGGCGAATATCTGAGTCATGAGTTTCATGATCATCTGAAAGAGTGTGGTATTGTATCACAGCTCACTCCACCCGAAACACTTCAACATAATGGTGTGTCTGAGAGGAGGAATCGTACTTTATTGGACATGGTGCGATCGATGATGAGTCATGCAGATCTGCCCAATTCCTTTTGGGGTTTTGCCTTAGAGACTGCTGCTTTCACACTAAATCGAGTTCCAACAAAAATGGTTCAAAAGACACCATATGAGATATGGACTAGGAAGCGTCCTAGTATGTCGTTCATTAAGATTTGGGGCTTTGAGGCATACATATGACGTCAAATGCCTGAGAATTTGGAACCCAAATCGGATAAATGTTATCTAGTAGGGTATCCTAGGGAAACCAAAGGGTACTACTTCTACCTGTCGTCTGAGGGAAAAGTGTTTGTCGCAAGGACTGGTGTTTTTTTGGAGAAAGAATTCTTATCTAAAAAGACTACAAAGGTAGAACTTAAAGAAGTTCGAGAACCACAAACAATGAGTGAACCGAAATTAGAACATGAGCAAGGACTACAAGAAATTGTATCCAGAGAGCCTGCTCAAGAAACACAAGTCCAACGTAGATCTGGTAGACCAAGATTTGAGACTGAGAGATATGGATTTCTCGTGTCTCAAATAGGTAATGTGTTGCTTAGTGATCTTGTTGATGAGCCTGCAACCTACCAAGAGGCTATGAATGAACCTGACTCCGAGAAGTGGCTTGAGGCCATGAAATCTAAAATGGACTCCATTTATACAAACCAAGTTTGGACATTGGAGAGTGCAAGTGGGTCTTCAAGAAGAAGACCGACATGGATGGGAATGTACAGACATTCAAAGGCTGGCTGGTGGCTAAAGGTTTTAGGCAAATTCATGGTGTTGACTATAATGAGACCTTTTCCCCTGTGGGCATGGTCAAGTCCATCAGAATTCTACTTGCTATTGTTGTGTATTATTACTACGAGATCTAGCAAATGGATGTCAAAACGGCTTTCCTTAATGGAAACCTCCTTGAGGAAGTGTATATGACACAACCCGAGGATTTTGTATCTCCAAGTGAAGCCACTAAAATATGCATGTTGAATTGATCCATTTATGGATTGAAACAAGCTTCTTGAAGCTGGAATCTTCGTTTTGATGAGAAAATCAAAGATTTTGGTTTCATCAAGAACGATGATGAGCCTTGTGTTTACAAGAGGATTAGTGGGAGCATTCTTGTCTTCCTGATATTATATGTAGATGACATACTGCTGATCGGGAATTACATTCCGACCCTGCAAGCTGTTAAGAACAAGCTAGGGGACTGTTTTTCTATGAAGGACTTGGGTGAAGCGACTTATATACTTGGTATTAAGATCTATAGAGATAGATCGAAGAAGTTGCTAGGTTTGACCAAGAGTACATACATTGAGAAGGTGTTCAAACGGTTCAACATGCTTGAGTCCAAGAAGGGATTCTTACCCATGTCACATGATGTGAGTCTCTCTAAGGACCAGTGTCCTAAATCTTTGGAAGATAAGGACCGCATGAAGTTGATTCCATGTGCTTCGGAAATTGGATCAATCATGTATGCAATGTTGTGTACTCGACCCGGTGTCTCTTATGCTTTAAGCATGATGAGCAGGTATCAGTCTGATCCTGGTGATGGTCACTGGATTGCTATCAAGAATATCCTAAAGTACTTGAGAAGGATGAAGGATGTATTCTTGGTGTATGGTGGAGAGGAAGAGCTCGTTATAAAGAGTTACACGGATGCTAGCTTCCAGACTGATAGGGATGATTCAAAGTCCCAATCAGGTTTTGTATTTTGCCTTAATGGAGGAGCTGTAAGCTAGAAAAGTTCCAAGCAAGAGACAGTTGCTGATTCTACGATTGAGGTCGAGTATATCGCTGCTGCAAATCCGGCAAAGGAGGCTGTGTAAATTAGGAAATTCATCAGCGAGCTTGGTGTAGTTCTTAGCATTGTTGGTCTCATAGTTCTCTACTATGACGACAATGGTGCTATAGCCCAAGCTAAGGAACCTAGATCTCATCAGCACTCCAAGCATATACTTCAGCGGTTCCATCTTATTAGAGAGATTGTCGATCGACGAGATTTGAACATTTGCAGAGTACCGATTGAAGAAAATCCAATGGATCCACTAACAAAGCCTCTTGTGCAAAATAAGCATGATGGTCATGTTAGATCAATGGGTATTAGACACCTGAATGATCGTCTTTAGTGGGAGCCTTGTGGATTGTATGTTTGTTGGTTGTTTATTCATTTGATGAATTGTGATATGTACTATGTTTTTCATTTTACATTTATGGCAAGTTCTTATTGTTATGTCAATAGTTTCTATTTGATAGATTAATTATCATAATAAATGCTCTTAGAATGTTTGCTACCATAGGAATTCAAGTATGTAACATGAATATGAGGGCCTATGTATAACAAGAAGCTTCATTATTAAATGGTTCCTAGTCGGAGTATCATCTTAGAATTGAAGGGCAATGATGGTATGTTAAGACTAGCATGTGCATTGACTGATGACCGTTTCACATAGGTCATGATATTGTGATATCGAGTCATCACATGGGTACCTGTTAGTGAACAAGTTGTACTGGATAGACCCACCTTGAGACTATTTTGTGGATTGTTATATGAACGTGTCACATGTAGGTCTCAACTGTCAATGGTCCTTGTAGTTCTTTGACCTGAAGTCACAACATTCATCCAGTGAGGAAGAGTGTACTTTGATGCCATCTAAAGTCTTCCTTGAGAAAGGTTGATGATAAGGGTGGTTATTGGGTATGTTACGATTCATTTGGGTGTTTGTGTATGGACAGATATGTGATTTGTCCTCCTTTATGACAGGAGTTACATCCATGGGCCCCTTGATGGAATGAGACCGAGAAATGCATGGCCATGCTGGGTTGAGCCAATATGTTATATTGAGCTTACCACTCTCTTAAGGTCTATTCTAGATCAGGAAACTAGGATTGAACAATTATGAGGGTGACACGGTCCATGCCTCTAGTTCTATCTAGATGTAAGGGACAAAGGGACAAAGTGACCTGACATCACTGCTACATTGGTCAAGACAGACTTATTAAGTTATGAACTCTTATCGCTTGGGTAGCAATGATGTATTACTAGATGCCGCTCATTGTTTGTGAGACTTTTGCTTGATACGTTCAAGATCAAGTGGGAGACTGTTGGTGTTTCCAAGGTGATCTGGAAGTGATCAAGTATCTAGTCTCACTGCCAACGTGATATGAGCCTATGGGGTCACACACAAGAGTGTTTGGAGAAGTTGGAGGAAGAATTATGTTGGCCTTACTCATATTGGATATGAGTGAAGGACCAATCCTAGACTTATTGGAGTTGGGTTGAGTCAACTGAATGCTCCACAGGTATTATGAATATTGTATGGAGTGTGTTGACAAGTTTGTGAGTCGAGTCGACAATAGTGTCTCAACGACTCTTACTTCAGTTTGTTGAATGATCGAAATCATAATGACTCGACGAAATCATAATGACTCGACGAATTGATGATTACTCGACGAACTCGACAAATTCATGACTCGACGAATTTCTTCAAGTGAAAGGTTCACTCGACAAATTACTTGTTACACGACGAATTACTTAGTGAAAGGTTCACTCGACGAATTATGTTTTACTCGACAAATTCAGTTTGTTACTTGACAAATTTCTTCAGTGAAATGTTCACTCGACGAATTCTATTTACTCCAATGTAAGTCGTGTGTGTGCGGATAACATCTCTCTTGCTTGGGTATAAATAGAATACGATTCTATGACCTAAAGATGCGATCACCTTTTTGCGAATCAAAGTGCGATGGAAGAGTTTCGCGATTCTGACGGAAGAGTTCCGATCGGCTGTTCCCACACCCCGACGTCTCTGCCGCCTCTCCCTTGTCATCGGACCTAGCAGTTCATGGGAGACGTAGAGGACTCTTCTTCTCCTACATAATTCTTGTTCGACAAGGCCTAGGGTCCTCCTCTCATTCGTGTGGACTCCCGTAGAGGTGCCGATCCATATCGACGCTTGGGACTCAACGATTGTACTCTGGATTTTAGTTGTGGAGTACCTCGGTTGAGTATTGACTCAATCCCCTTCAGGTATTACATTGTATAGCTTTTCCTTATTTCTTGATTCATGAAATCGCAAGATCCGTAACTCTTTTGGTTTGTTCTTGTTTTTGTTTCTTCCGCTGTGCAAATTTGATGTCCTATTATCATTATGAATGGTATGTAGAAAACCCAACATAGAGAACTTCAAAAAATTTATTAGAAATCCGGAAAGAAGGAACACCTTCTGAAAATACTTCCAGAAGGATGCTCGACGAAAAGGGTCTTCCTCTTCATTAAAGAAAAGGAAAGTGAAGACGAAGAAGAAAGACCACCACTGGAGTGCTATCACTGCTGGAAGACTGGGCATATTCAGAGACAGTGCCCGAAGTATCTAAAGGAGCCAAAAGAAAAATGATACAAAGGGAAGGAGAAAAAGAAGGCGCAGAAAGCTGCAACATGGGATGATTCTTCCTCCGAAGAATCAAGCTGATCTGAGTAAAAGCAGTGAGGAGGAAACAAACTTATGTTTGATGACAAAAAACAACGATGACGACACTAGTGTTATTAGTCACACTGAGATGTGTAGGGAGGCTAAGGATATGGAGGACGTATGGTACTTAGATTCGGGCTGCTCCAAGCACATGACGGGTAACAAAATAAAGTTCCTTAGCCTAGAAAAGAAGAAGGGAGGGATCGTAACATTTGGAGATAACGGTAAAGGAAGGATCATGGGAGTCGGTACAGTGGGTAACGAATCCTTTACTATCTCTAATGTTCTTTATGTAAGAGGTCTAAAACATAATTTAATATCTATTAGTCAATTGTGTGATAAAGGATTAAATGTTTTATTTGACTCATCCATAAATCATTGCAAAATATTCAATCCTAACACAAAAGAAGTTGTGCTAACTGCACCTAGAACTCACAACGTATATATAATTTCATTTCATGATCTTTCCAAATCATCTATAAAATGTTTTATAACTAAAAATGATGAGTTAGAACTTTGGCATAGACGTTTTGGTCACGCTAGTACAAAGCTCATTTTAAAACTAGTCAAAAAGGAATTGATTAGAGGATTGCCTAGATTAAATGGAAATTTATCTTCACTATGTTCTCCATGTCAAAAAGGAAAATTTACAAAATCGTCTTTTAAAAGCAAAAAACAAAATTTCTACTACAAGACCTTTGTAATTAATTCATATGGATCTATTTGGCCCCATTAGCACTGCAAGTCTTGGTGGTAGAATATATACTTTTGTTCTAATAGATGATTTCTCTAGATATTGTTGAACTTTATTTCTCTTCTAAATCTGATGTGTTTTGTGAATTTTCAAAATTATGTACTCGTATTCACAATGTACTAGATTGAAAAATAAAATGCATTTGCTTAGATGATGGAGGAGAATTTGAAAATGAAAATTTTAAATCTTTTTGCGAAATGTTAGGTATTAAGCATGAATTCTCTACTCTGCACACACCTCAACAAAATGGTGTTGTAGAAAGAAAGAATAGGACAATTCAAGAACAAGCACGTACTATGCAATCTGAATATAAATTACCTAATTCTTTTTGGGCCGAAGCCGTAAGCACATCATGCTATGTAATGAATAGAGTCATGCTTCGTCCATCTTTAAATCTCACACCATATGAACTATATTATCAAAAGAAACCCAACGTCTCATATTTTAAAGTATTTGGTTGTAAATGTTTTATTCTCAATACAAAAGTTGCCTTAGGGAAGTTTGATGAAAAATGTGATGAAGGAATATTTCTTGGATACTCTTCAAAAAGTAAAGCTTATAGAATATTTAACAAAAGAACGAGTAAGGTTGAAGAGTATATTAATGTAAAATTTGAAGAATTTATTCCTTTTGTAGAAAAACTTCCTACAGGTACAAATGATGAACCCTTACCATCTTTGGAGCACGACGAAGAGGAACATTCCAAAGGAGAGGAGGAGGAGGCCAAGGAAGATGAATATATGCCTCCAAGAATCATAAACTTCTCAAAGAATCATCTAAAGGAGCTAGTTATTGGGGAACCATCTATTGGGGTAAGAACTCGATCTTCTCTTCATGAAACATTTTCAAATATTTACTTTGTTTCCGAAATTTAACCTAAAAAAGTTTCAACCGCTTTAAATGACGAATTTTGGTTTTTGGCTATGAATGAAGAGCTAGATCAATTTGAAAGAAATATAGTTTTGAATCTAGTAGAACGTCCATCTAATCATCCTGTTGTTGGCGTAAAATGGATTAAAAAAAATGGTGAATCTAGAATTACAAGAAATATAGCTCGCCTAGTCGCTCAAGTCTTTTCTTAAATCGAGGGGGTAGATTTTGAAGAAACTTTTGCACCTGTTGCTCGCTTAGAATCTATATGAATTTTTTGGCATTTGCGAGTTTTAAATGAATAAAATTATTTCAAATGGATGTTAAAAGTGCTTTTCTAAATGGGTTTATAAAAGAAGAAGTTTATGTAGAACAACCCTCGGTTTTATAATTGAAAGATTTCCTAATCATGTTTATAAATTAGAAAAAGCGATTTATGGTTTAAAACAAGCGCCACGTGCATGGTATGAAAGACTTACATCATTTTTGTTAAAGAACGGTTATGTCATGGGAAGTGCCGACAACACACTCTTCATTAAGCATAATAATAACGATTTAATTATTTTACAAATATATGTTGATGATATAATTTTTGGAGCCACTAATGAAGTGTTGTGTAATGAAGTAGTCTTTGTAATGAAAAATGAATTTGAAATGAGCCTTGTAGGAGAACTTTCTTATTTTCTTGGTTTTCATTTCACAACAAAATGATGGTATTTTTATTTGTTAAACAAAATATGTTCATGATTTGCTTAAATAATTTGGATTTGAAAATCTTAAAGCTTCTACACCTATGAGTGCTTCTTTAAAACTAGGAAAAGATGAATTTGGAATTTCAATCGATCAAACTTTATATAGAGGTATGATAGGATCTCTTCTTTACCTAAGTGCATCTAGACCATATATAATGTTTGTCGTATGTTTATGTGTTCGCATTCAAGACAATCCAAAAGAATCTCATTTCAAAGCGGTAAAATGTATTTTTAGATATCTATTAGGGTCATCTAAATTAGGATTATGGTACCCACACAATGATTCATTTACACTACACGGCTATTCCGATTCGTATTATGCCAGATGCTCACTAGATCAAAAAAGCACTAGCGGTACTTGTCACTTTTTAGGACCCTCATTAGTAGCATGGTCTAGTAGGAAACAATCTTCAGTTGCACTCTCCACCACGGAGGCCGAATACATTGCTCTTGGGAGTTGTTGTGCAAGAGCTTTATGGATGAGCCAAACTCTAGAGGATTTTTGTTTTCATCTCAAAAATATTGATCTCAAATATGACAACAAAAGTGCCATAGATCTTAAAAATAATCCCATACACCACTCTAGATCCAAACATATAGATGTTCGTCATCACTTCATTAAGGATCATATTAAGAAAGAGCATGTAAAAGTAAGTTTCATTGGTACAGACTCCCAACTTGCTGACATATTCACTAAAACTCTTCCCGATGCAAGATTTTGATTGCTAAGACTTGTATTAGGTGTCCTAGATCTCTCGGTTTAAGTCACATTCATAAACGCAATAATTTTATGCATTTTTTACCTTTCTAGACATCTCCAAAAATTCTGAAATTTCTGCATGAAACTACTCTTGGGACACTTAATCAAGATCAATATCATAATTTTCAAAATCTTCAAAATTAGTGTACTGTTTGTCGCGCTAGCGCTACCGCCGGCGCTACCTCAAGTGTCCAATTTTCTTTGTTTTTAAAATTTCAAAAAAATCACTAAAAATATGTTCTTTTATATATACTACTTATTTTTGCATTTCTGCCTTTAATTGATTTTTGAAAAACTAAAACAAAAAATTTACAAAAGTCAAATTACAAAAAATATTTTTATTCACTTACTTTCTTTGTTTATTTGTCTGATTTCTATTCCTATATGCAAAAAATAAAATACAAAAATATAAAACATAAAAATTATCAAAAAGTATTTTTTGAACTTTATTTACATCTTACGAAAGGGAGATTTGGTATGTCACCCCATCACATCTCCTAGTACTGGTACGAACCCCTCATAGGGTATACCTCGGGAAGTCCAAGATCAATTATAAGAGTTAAAATTTAATTCACAAAATTCTTTTTCAAAATATCAAAAAAAAAACTATATGAACTTTATTGTTAATATCAAGCATGGTGTAATCTATCATTTAGACCTTCTACAATGTTGAAATTCATCTTTTCAAACTACTATGAACATTGTTTTTATCATGCTTTGATATATCTAATCACATGTGCATCAATTGTATTGAAATAGTATAGTGTAGAACCAAGCTTAGCATGCCTCTAAGTATGAGTAAGTGTTTTATGGTTGATAATGATATTTATTCACTCACTTATTTTGGCAAAGTCTACATGTGCTTTTAATCTAATTATGCATGCTTGTGTATTGTAAATGTATAATGAATTAAAATTGCACAAGTATCTTACCTACACTACATTTATTTGCACTATTAAAAATTATGAAAAGTGGTTGTGCTTTTAAAATTACATTGGTTTGCAAAACAAATGTATTTGGAGAACTTTGTACAAGACAAAAATCATGAAATAAATTGACAAAGATAACTCCACCAAGCACTACTTGAACCTCCTGATAAGTCTTAATGAGCATTGTGAGGTTGAGCAACTAGGAAAGAATAGTAAAGTGCCTTGTGCAAACCTTTAAGTTTTTTTACACCACTTATTCTTAAGTACACCGAATCACAAAAATATTAATATTGAATAATAAAGTGTGTGTTGCCCAAGCACTACTTTGCACCCTGATAAGTCTTAATGAACATTGTGTGTGCAGAGCGCCTTAGTAGTTGTACATTTTTGTGTGTATTGAAGTGTGTGGAAGTAAAATTATTTGTGCTTTATTCTGCACTTTACTCTACATATGGCTTGTATTTTTGATTAAATAATTTGTTAACTCTCTTCAAAATACACTCATGTGCACATCATTATCTTCCATAACACTTCTTCTCATGAGTATTGGATCCTAATGCTAATTCTATACTACTTTTTATATATAAATGCACTAGATAACCTAGCATGCTCTCTACAATGATGGTTATGTTTTGAATTTGTGAATTAAAATAACATTGTAGTAATCTCTTTTTGATATCATCTTTTCATGCTTGGTTACTTTATTGTAAAACTTAACGATTTTAAAAGAAAAATGATTTACAAAAACATCTTCTTATTTTGGAGTTTAACTCTTATTTCTTCTTATGAATTGTCATGAATAAAATAAGATGTTTCTTGTATTTCTATAAGTCTTCCGCAATATTAACATATCAATTTTACCTTGCACTTTCATGCTTATTTAAGTCATAAATCTCAATATTCTTTTTCTTCAACAAGTGGTCGACTTGCGTGTTAAAGGTTATATTAAGTTGTTCTAACACACATACTTTCTATAAAAACACTGATATATTTCTGTGAAATTATTTTTATGCTAAAAACTCTGATATTTTTGAAAAAAATTTATGATAAAAACTCCTTATTATTTCATTTCCTCTGTAAGCTCGATCATGCCTTATCTTTTTATCAAAATCCTCTTTTTATGTCTCTTGCTTCCTTAACCCACTTTTGCTAATAACAAAAGGGGGAGAATTAACATGATAAATAAAAATGCTATCAAATGGGAAAACTAACATGATTAATGATTAAGAAGATAGCTTACATATAAGGGGAGGATTCACATAGGGGGAGCATTTATTTAGGAGGGAGCAATTCTAAATACCAAAATCGACAACTATCCTAAGTCATCACTCTCGCACACACACAAGTAGGTTTCATCATATTATATGTATTAATGCTCTTATTTATCATTAATGGATTTTTTATTATGAAAAATGGGGAGTTTATTGGAAAATGGTCTTCCGCATCTCCTAGGTTTGAGAATAACAAATCCTATGTGTATTTGATCTTGTGTGTTTAAGTGTGCAGGAAATAAATGCCATATGACTCAAGGATAACATAAGAAGGTTGCCCCCTTGTTTGAAGCCAGAATTCCAACATGTCCACTAGCGCCGGCGGTAGCCACTAACGTATGCGCTATCGCTGATGAGAGAAACTTTGGGAGGTTGTTTTAGAAGGCACTAGTGCAGGCACTATCTCGGAGCACATAAGGAATGTCAGCAGGGTTTCCTTAAAATGAATGATACGCTCGCGCAAAATAATTCTAAACCAATATAGCACCGGTGGTAACACTAGCACAAGTGCTAGCTCGCTCTCCTATAAAGGGAGCCCTCTTCTCTCATTTTCAACACACATCCTTGAGAGAGTTCTAGTGCCAAAATTTCACAGCCCTATTCTGCCAAAAATTGATCTCCTACCCAAAGTTATGTGAGTTTCTAAAGGAGGATTTATTCACGCCGCATCCAACCGACGATCGCTTCAACCATGCTTATTCTACAGCGGTCCTTCATCTTCAACTTTAAAAGTTCTTCAAGAGGGAGTTTTAATATTGTTGTTGTTATTGTCTTCTCTTTTTATTGTAATCGTGTAGTAAATTCACCTCGTATTGGTGACTAGGTTTGGGTAGGACTTATGGAGGAATTCGCCTCGTGTTGGCGACTAGATCTAGGTTTTGTCTGGGGGTGCTCAAGGCCATATCTTGGGAAGGATTGTCTAGAGCGGCTTGAGGCCGTATCCAGGGAAGGATAGGCTTAAGCCACTGGTTCGTGGGGATACGAGTCGGGATAGAAAATGAAAAAGTCTTTTTACTATTCACCTTCGATTTCTAGCGTTATAAGAAGTCAAGTTTTGTAATATTATATTTCATATTAATAAAATCATGTCTCTATTTTATTTCACTTGATTTGTATTGGTTTTGCACTATTTTGATCTCTTATTATTTCAAGTATTTCAAAATATAACATAAGTTTTTAAAACCTTTATTCACCCCCCCCCCCCAACCTCTAAGGGCGCCTACAGATCCAACAATACACACCCCCTCAGCCCATTTCGATGAGAGCATTACATTCCTTGGGTGGAGAGGAGAAAAAGCACCAACATTGGAGAAGAAATCGGGCTCAGAAAGCTGGGATCACCATTGGATCTCCACAATGATCGAACATGGAGAAATCTGGGATGATTGTGCATGAAGCTCAAAATCGAGGTATGTATTCCTTCTTTCCTCCTCTGGTGCAAGTATCACTCCTCTTTCTTTTCAAAATCAATGCAGGGAATCGAACGTACCATTCTCATTTTCCTTATTCTTGGCTGAAAAATGAAAACAACGGGGGCCCTACTCCGGCCACCCCCGACCGAGTTCTCACCACCAGTGGATTGCCTTACCTTGGCCGGAGGTGGTGTCTTGGGGTTTGGTCATAGTCAGATCCAGTTCGTCGGAATTCGGGGCTAAAGGTGGCCATTGGGAGAGCGAATCACGACCCTTGATCTATATAGGACGATGATGGGCCGTCGTTTGATCTGGAGGGAGTCATATTTGCATAATAGATTTCTATTTATTACGTTATTTGTCATATTTCCATACAGATTTTGAATTAATTTTCTATGGTATTTAGAGGCCCCAAAAGAAAGTGCTCCCTGAATGAAAATTATAGCTTATGATCTTAATTAAATTTAGAAATTTGTTTGGGGTTATTTGGAGAAGTAATGCTTCCTGAGCATCCATTTTAGTGTAGCATGTACATAAGGTGCTCTACAGCTTTGGAAATTTATTTACTGAGTTCTGTAACTCCAAATAGTTTGTATTTTTGGGCATGCATGAGTCATGCCCAATTACACCTCTGGTAAAAATTTGAGAATTTTTAGAGTTAATTTTCCTAATGTATTTGAGAATTCAATTAAGCCAACATGTGATAATTATGGGGGCTAATGACTCTTAATCACCTCAAATTTGGGTTGAGGGCATAGCCTTATCATGATGAGGGTCTGGTAAAAGTTTTAGACCAAATTGACATGTGCATGTTTGGGAATTACCATATGAATGCATGTGTAGTGTATGGGAAATGGGGTGCATATAACACCCAAGTTGATTTTAGTGAATTTTGGAGTTCTACAACTCCAAATAAGATGAAATTTTAGACATGCATGGGTCATGCTTAAACTCATCCCCTGCCCAAGTTTGGGAATTTTTGGGGCATATTTTTCTAAAGTTTTTGTAGATATATAATAAATCATGCATGGTGTATAATGTAGGGTATTTTGACTCAAATCACTCCAAATCTCTTTTGAGAGGTTGTTGTGTATATTAGCCACTGGTAAATTTTTTGGCTCAATTGGATTCTTGCACATGAGTAGATCCATGTTTTAATGAGCCATAGAAAAACCTCCATTTAGGTCACACTAAATGTTGTTTTTGCCATAGTGAAATAGACATTTTGTACTCAAATTTGGAGGCCATTAGAGGCCTTAAAATGAAAAGTAGACATTGACAACTTTGTAGGCCTTTTTGTCAACTATAAGTATGAGGTGAAATCACACCATTTGGTGCCCTACAACACTTTGTAGGGAAGATTTAGTAAGGTTGGTCCTAGTGAAGGACTGACCTTAAATTGTGAATAACTTTTGTATAGTAGATGGTATGAGACAAACAATTAACTGTGTGTATGCACCCTAGATCTACTATGTGCCCAAAAATCAAAATTTTTGGGGCACATTTTTCTAAAGTCTTAGTAGAAATTGAATAAATCATATATATTGTATAGTTTGGGTGATTTGGACTCAAATCACTCCAAATCTCCTTTGGGAGGTTGTTTATGTATGCAATAGCCTCTGGTTAAAATCTTAGGTCATTTGGACCCTTACAAGTAAGCAAATTTAGGTCAAACATGAAACTTTGCAGGACCACCTTTAAGGTGTTCATTAAACTGGTAAAGAAACCATAATTTGAGAATTGAGGAAAATTCCGTTGGTCAACTCACATGAAATTTAAAACTTGCACTTAGGACCATAAGACAATACTCTATAGTGAAAATCATCAACCATTGGGTTAATTTCCATTGGAAAGTCGATTTCATATAGTTTGGTCACATAGACCCCAAGTGAGTAATGGTAGGGTCAAAGCATACTGAAATGTTATAGAATTTTGTGTATAGACTTTTCATATCAGTAGGAAGCTCTGGGAATTTTGTTAGAATTAATCATTGGGTAAATGACATACTTCCTTCACAAAGTAGAATTTGAGCTTATAACTTGAGAAATTTGTACCATGAATTATAGTTACTGGGTTGTTATAGAATTTTGTATATAGACTTTTCATATCAGTAGGAAGCTCTGGGAATTTTTTTAGAATTAATCATTTAGTGAATAACATATTTCCTTCACAAAGTACAATTTGAGCTTATAACTTGAGAAATTCATACCATGAGTGATAATTGATGGATTGTTATAGAATTTTGTATATAGACTATTCATATCAGTAGGAGGCACTGGGAATTTCGTTAGTATTAATCATTGAGTAAATGACATACTTCCTTCTGAAGGTAGAATTTGAGCTTATAACTTAGGAAATTCATACCATGGATTATAGTTGCTGGATTGTTATAAAATTTTGTATATAGACTATTCATATCAGTAGGAAGCTCTGGGAATTTTGTTAGAATTAATCATTAAGTAAATGACATACTTCCTTCACAAAGTAGAATTTGAGCTTATAACTTGAGAAATTCATACCAAGGATTATAGTTGCTGGATTCTTATTGAACTTTGTATATAGACTAGTCATATTAGTAGGAAGCTCTGGGAATTTGTTAGAATTAATCATTGAGTAACTGACATACTTCCTTCACAAAGTAGACTTAATTTATAGTTTTAATATTGTACCAAACTAAGACCCTTAATTTATAAGTCTGTATGTGCGCTCTTATAAGTTGTGTTATTTATGCACCATACCTTATTACTTATTCATAACACAATGCTCTCTTTCTCGTCACTTGGATTAATTATACCACCGTTTGACTACTTTTTACCCTTCCCTCCACCCGACACTTTAGGATGCATCAGGGGAAGAGAATCCAGTTAGTCAAATTGACTAACGATTTGTTGTAACCTCTCTTTAGGAGTCCCCATTGCAGCAAGTCCCGCAACACCAACCCCATCCGAACAACCTTGATATGATGATAAATATCCCAGTAGTTACAACCCCAACCTCGCTCTCGGTAGATGAGCCAAGAGATGTGAGCACTTATTTCTGTTGGAACATGGTCTTCAGCATCTCCTAGGTTTGAGAATAACAAATCCGATGTGTATTTGATCTTGTGTGTTCAAGTGTGCAGGAAATAAAGTGCATATGACTCAAGGATAACATAAGAAGGTTGCCCTCAAAATTGAGCCAACAAATCCAACATGCCCACTAGCGCCGGCGTTAACACCTAGTGCCCGACGCTAGCGATGATTAGAGCAATCCCGGGAGTACATTTAGAAGGCACTAGCGCCAGGCGGTAGCGGATTGCGCAGAGCACAGAAGGCAAGACGAAAATGTTTCCTCGAATTGAAGATTCTCCCGCGCCGAATATGTCCTAATATGGGATAGCGCCAGCGGTAGCGCTGGCGCTAGCGCTAAGGCTATAAATTGGACCCCTCTTCTCTCATTTTGTACATCTATCAGAGAGAGAGGTTGAGTGCTAGAATTCCAGAGACTGATTTGGCCTAAAGTTGATCTACTACCAAAGCTCTGCGAATTTCTGAAGGAGAATCTCTTCACACCGGATCCAAATGGCGTTCGCTTCTACAACACTTATTCTACAGCGGATCTCCGTCTCCAACTTCAGAAGTGTTGGATCGGTAGGCGCCCTTAGAGGGGGGGGGTGAATAAGGGTTTTAAAGATTTTATGATTATTTTGAATATTTTAGAAAAAGCTTTGAATATGATAATAAAGAAGATCAAGACTAATCAAATAAAGTAAAAATAGAGACATGATTTTATTAACTTGAGAAACATGATTACAAAATTTGATCTCTTATGAAAGCTAGAAAGCAAAGCTAAATAGAAAAGAAACCTTTTGGTTTTCTATCCCGACTCGCTTCCCCACGAACCGGTGGCCCTAGCCTTATCCTCCCCGGATTCGGCCTCAAGCCGCTCTAGCCAATCCCTCCCCGGATGTGGCCTCGAGCCCCCCTAGACCTAGCCTAGATCTAGTTGCCAACACAAGGCGATTTTCCCCCTAAGTCCTACCCAGACCTAGTCGCCAACACGAGGCGATTTCACTAATCGTTTACAAAGAGGAATATGAAATAACAATAAAGAAATAAGAACTCCCTCAAGATGGACTTCTGAAGTTGGAGACGAAGATCCGTCGTTGAATAAGCGTTGTAGAAGCGGACTTCGATCTGATCCGGCGTGACGAGATTCTCCTTCAGAAGTTTTGTAGAGCTTCGCTAGCACATCAACTTTCGGCCAAGATATCCTCTAGAATACTGGCACTCAATATCTCTCTCTGATGTCTGTATGAAACGAGAGGACTTGGGTCCATTTTATAGACTAGCGCTAGCGCCTGCGCTAGCCACTACCGTCGGCGCTATCTCATATTAGGAGACTTTTTGCGCGGCAGAATCTTCAATCCGAGGCAACAATTCCAGCATGCCTTCTGTGCATCGAGCTAGCGCCGGCGCTATCCACTATCGCCTGCGCTATCTCATATTAAGCGACTTTTTGCGCGGCAGAATCTTCAATCCGAGGCAACAATTCCAGCATGCCTTCTGTGCATCGAGCTAGCGCCGGCGCTATCCACTATCGCCTGTGTTAGTGATCAGTTTGGAGTTGATGGCTCAATTTCGGGGGCAACCACCATATGTAAACCTTGAGTCATTTTGACCTGTTATCCTGCACACTTAGATCACACAAGATTAAATACACACATAGGATTTGTTATTCTCAAACCTAGGAGATGCGGAAGACCGTGTTCCAACAAACTTCCCCTTTTGATAATAACAAATCCATTAATGATAAATCAGAGCATTAATCTAAATAAGCATGAAGAAACATATTTGTGTGTGTGTGAAAAGGATGACTTAGGATAAATAATGATTATAGTATTTTAGTATTGCTCCGGCTCCCCCTAAATACATGCTCCCCCTAAGTGAATGCTCTCCTAATATGTTCTTAACTGAATTAAGCATGTTAGATATTTTATCATGTTAGTTCTCCCCCTTTTACATTTTATCATGTTAGTTCTCCCCCTTTGTTATTAGCAAAAGCGGGTAGGGAGACACCACTTCAAGCTGTTGTAATAAGTTTAATAGGCATGATCGAGCTTTGAGAGACGGAGATGATAAGGAGTTGTAGAATTCTTTTCATTGAATTAGATTAGAGTTTGAGTATCTGTATTTTCATAAATCAGAGTTTTGTAGCATAATGCAAAGGTGCGGAAGACTTAAAAGAAAACATCTTGTATAAGAAGTGATAATCCAAAAAATATTGAAGTTTTAATTTCATAAAGAAGATGTTTTGTACATCAAAGGTTAAACAAGAGTTTAATTTCACCAATTAAGAAACCAAGCATGAATAAATATTATCACAGGAGAGAGTACTACAATGTTATGGTAATTCATAATTTCAAAAAACAAACTAAACATTGTAGAAATCATGCTAGGTTATCTAGTGCATTTTATAAATAAAGAGTAAGTATAGAATTAGCATTAGGATCCAATACTCATGAGAAGAAGTGTTATGGAAGATAATGATGTGCACAAGTGTATTTTGAATAAAGTGAACAAGTGTGTTAACCAAAAAAAATACAAGACAAATATAGAGTAAAGTGCACAATAAAACACAAATAATTTTACTTCCACACACTTTTAAGCACAAATTAATATGTACAACAACCAAGGTGCTTTGCACACACAATGCTTATGAAGACTTATCAGGGTGCAAAGTAGTGCTTGGGGGATCACACAAGTTAATTTATCAAGGTTGATTTTTTTTTTGTGATCCTGTGTACTTAAGAAGAAGTGGTTTTATTTTTAAAATGAAGAGTTCGCACAAGACACTTTACTAATCTATCCAAGGTGCTCAACCCCACAATGCTTATTAAGACTTATCAGGAGGTTCAAGTAGTGCTTGGTGGAGGTGACTTTGTCAAGGTTATGATGAGTTTTGATTTGAACAAAGTTCTCCGATTACACTTGCTTTGCAAACACTTTAAAGAAGAAATTTTAACCACTCTTCTTAATATTTAATAGTGCAAATAAATGTTGTGTAGGTAAGATACTTGTGCAATTTTAATTTTATGTACAATTACAATATATTAGCAAGCATTCTTAGATTAAGAAGCACAAGTAGACTAAGCCAAAAGGTGAGTGAAATATTATCATTATCAAACATAAAACATTTACTCATACTTAGAGGCATGCTAAGCTTAGTCCTACACAAACTTTTCTAATTATTATGGATGCACATATTAATAGATAGATCAAAGCATGATAAAAGCAATGTTAAAGAAGTTTGAAAAAATTAATTGTAACATTATAGAGACTCTAAAGAATAGATTTAAATCATGCTTGATGTTCAAAAAAAATATACAAAATTTTGGATTTGTTTTCAAGTTTTATGGTTTTGTATTTTGATTTGTAAAAAAACTTTAAATAAAAGCAAAAAAACATAATTTTTTTGGTTTTTGTCTTTTGTAATTTTATATTTGATTTTGGTAAATGACAAAAGCTTTAAACAAGAGCAAAACATATTTTTGGAATTTTGTCTTTTATAGGTTTGTTTTTTATTTTTCAAAATTTAAATAAAATTAGTGGTGCAAAAACAAATAGTACATATCTAGTAACATAATTTTTGTAATTTTTCGAAATTTTAAAAATGCAGAAAATCAGAATGTCACGCTAGCGCCGGCACTAGCGCTAGCGCGGAATACAGTACACGATTTTCGAGGAGTTTAAATTTTTTGATAGTTGATCCTGATTAGGTATTCCAATAGTAGTTTAATGCTGAAATTTCAGATTTATAGGAGGTGTTTTCGATGGTGAAAAATGAAAAAAAATTGTGTTTTGTGAAAATGTTTTAACTCGAAAGATCTAGGACACCTAACTCAAGTCGTAATAATCAAAATCTCGCATCGGGAAGAGGCTTAGTAAATATGTCAGCGAGTTGGGAGTCCGTGCCAATGAAACTTACTTTTACATGCTCTTTCTTAATGTGATCCCTAATGAAATGATGACGAACATCGATGTGTTTGGATCTAGAATGATGCACAGGATTATATGTGAGGTCTATTGCACTTTTGTTGTCACATTTAAGGTCAATGTTTTTAAGATGAAATCCAAAGTCCTCTAGTGCTTGACTCATCCACAGTGCTTGTGAACAACAACTACCAAGTGCAATATACTCGGCCTCCGTGGTGGAGAGTGCAACCGAGGATTGTTTCCTACTAGACCAAGCTACTAAGGAGGGTCCTAAGAAGTGACAAGTACCGCTAGTGCTTTTTCGATCTAGTGAACACCCGGCGTAGTCCGAATCGGAATAGCCGTGGAGTGTGAATGTATCATTGTGTGGGTACCACAAACCTAATTTAGATGACCCTAATAGATAACGAAAAATCCGTTTTACCGCTTTTAAATGAGATTCTTTTGGGTTGGCTTGAAAGCGAGCACATAAACATACGGCAAACATTATATCTGGTCTAGATGCACTTAAGTAAAGAAGAGATCCAATCATTCCTCTATATAACGTTTGATCAATTGAGATTCCGGATTCATCTTTTCCTAGTTTTAAAGAAGCACTCATAGGAGTAGAAGCTTGTTTAAGATTTTCAAATCCAAATCATTTAAGCATATCATGAACATATTTTGTTTGGCAAATAAATATACCATCACTTTGTTGTGAGATTTGAAAACCAAGAAAATAAGACAATTCTCCTACAAGACTCATTTCAAATTCTTTTTTCATTACTAGTACTACTTCATTACACAACTCTTCATTAGTGGCTCCAAAAATGATATCATCAACATAGATTTGTAAAATAATTAGATCGTTATTATTATGCTTAATGAAGAGTGTGTTGTCGGCACTTCCCATAACATAACCGTGCTTTAACAAAAACGATGTAAGTCTATCATACCATGCACGGGGCGCTTGTTTTAATCCATAAAGCGCTTTTTCTAGTTTGTAAACATGATTAGGAAATTTTTCATTTATGAAACCGGGGGGTTGTTCTACATAGACTTCTTCTTTTATAAACCCGTTTAAAAAGGCACTTTTGACATCCATTTGAAATAATTTTATTCTTTTAAAACTCGCAAATGCCAAAAATATTCGTATAGATTCTAAGCGAGCTACGGGTGCAAAAGTTTCTTCAAAATCTACCCCCTCGATTTGTGAATAGCCTTGAGCAACTAAGCGTGCTTTATTTCTTACAATCCTAGATTCACCATCTAGCTTATTTTTAAAAATCCATTTTACGCCAATAATTGGATGATTAGATGGTCTTTCTACTAGATTCCAAACTTTATTTCTTTCAAATTGTCCTAACTCTCCATTCATAGCCATGAACCAAAAATCGTCATTTAGAGCGGTGGAAACGTTTGTAGGTTCTATTTCCGAAACAAAGCAAATATTTGAAAATGTTTCATGAAGGGAGGAGTGAGTTCTTACCCCAGTAGAAGGTTCCCCAATGACTAGTTCTTTTGGATGATTTTTTGAGAAGTTCAAAACACTTGGAGGAACAACTTCAAATTCTTTGGTTTTCTCCTCCTCTTCGATGGATGGTTCTTCTTCGTCGTGCTCCACGGAGGGCAAAGGTTCATTGTTTGTACCTGTAGAAAGCTTCTCTGCACATGGAGTAAACTCATCAAATTTGACATTAATAGACTCTTCAACCTTTCTTGATCTTTTGTTAAATATCCTATAGGCTTTACTGGTTGAAGAATAACCAAGAAATATTCCTTCATCACATTTCTCATCAAATTTACCTAAAGAGTCTTTTGTATTAAGAATAAAACATTTGCATCCAAATACTTTAAAATATGATACGTTAGGTTTCTTTTGAAAATATAGTTCATATGGTGTGAGATTAAGTGATGGGCGAAGCATAACTCTATTCATTACGTAGCATGATGTGCTTACGGCTTCGGCCCAAAATGACTTAGGTGTTTTATATTCAGATAGCATGGTGTGTGCCAGTTCTTGAATTGTCCTATTTTTCCGTTCTACTACACTGTTTTGTTGAGGTGTGCGTGGTGCTGAGAACTCATGTTTAATTCCTAACATTTCACAAAAAGATTTAAAATTTTCATTTTCAAACTCACCTCCATGATCTGAGCGAATGCATTTTATTTTTAAATCTAGTTCATTTTCAATACGAGTGCATAATTTTGAGAATTCGCAAAATGCATCAGATTTAGAAGAGAGAAATAAAGTCCAGCAATATCTAGAGAAATCATCTATTAGAACAAAAGTGTAAATTTTACCACCAAGACTTGCGGTGTTAACGGGACCAAATAAATCCATATGAATTAGCTGTAGTGGTTTAGAAGTAGAGATTTCATTTTTGCTCTTAAAGGATGATTTTGTGAATTTTCCCATTTGGCATGGAGAACATAATGAAGATAGATTGCCATTTAGTTTAGGTAATCCTCTAATCAAATTTCTTTTTGCTAGTTTTAAAATAAGCTTTGTACTAGCATGGCCTAAGCGTCTATGCCATAATTCTAATTCATCATTTTTCGTTATAAAACATTTTATAGAAGATTTTGAAAGATCATGAAATGAAACTATGTACACATTATGAATTCTAGGTGCAGTTAATATCACATCTTTTGTTTTAGGATTAACAATCTTGCAAAGATTAGTGGAAGATTCAAAAAGTACGTCTAAACCTTTATCACAGAGTTGACTTATAGATATTAGGTTATGTTTTAATCCTTTCACATAAAGCACATTTGATATAAGAAAAGATGCGTTACCCACTGTACCAATTCCCATGATCCTTCCTTTACCGTTATCGCCAAACGTCATTATTCCTCCTTTCTTCTTTTCTAAGCTAAGGAATTTTGCTTTATTGCCCGTCATGTGTTTGGAGCAGCCTGAGTCCAAATACCACACGTCTTCTATGTCCTTAGCCTTCCTGCAAATCTAGAAAGAGGATGAGAGTAAAGACCCAGATACCTAAGAGGTACCACCCATAGAGTAAGTGGATTTCATAGGTACCCAGATTTGTTTTAATGATCGTTGATTTATTATATTCCTGCAAGAGCCAGACGTGTGTCCAAATTTAAGACAATTAGCACACGGAATAAAGGGGGTTGATGTTTGTACATTAGAAAGACCAGGAAAAATTTAAGACAATTACCACACGTCTTCTATGTTGCTCTTGCTGGATGATGTTTGTACATTAGAAAGACCAGGAAAAATTTTAACGTTAGAGCTACCGCCGGCGTTAGTAGGTAGCGCCGGGCGGTAGTATTTACTTTTATATCCGAGTCCGATTTTTCCAGACCCAAAGCATTGATTACCCAGAAGCATATCCAGGGATTTTTGACCAATCCCGAATTTGGTTATGGCTAAATTGAGATTTTGATTTTGTTTTTTAAGAGATGTATTTTCATGAACAATCATAACACATTTGTTTTCAAATCCTTTTTTGTTCTTTTCAATTTGTAATATAGAAGCTTTCAATCTTCTCTCTAAGTCCCCCTTCTCTTTTGCAATACTTTTGTTTTGTGAGAGGGCATTAGAGAGAGATACTTCAAGTTCTTTTAACTTAAATAAGGAGTGCTCACATTCTTGACATGAGACTTTTCTTTTTTCAAGAGAAACCAATTTTTTTGTGAGCTTACGATTTTCTTTTATAATAGATTCATTTTCAAGATTTAGTAAAACAAATTTATCATAAAGTTCTTCAAAAGTAGGAGGAGATACCTCAGTGTCGCTAAGAACACTGGTGTCGTCATCGTCGCTTTTGGCTATCAAGTACAAGTTTGCTTCCTCCTCGCTACTTGACTCATATTCGCTTGATTCTTCAGAGGAAGAGTCATCTAAGTGGCGGCCTTCAGCACTTTCTTCTTTTCTTTTGTTTTCTTTTGTTCTTTTCGTTCCTTTTGGTATTTTGGGCACTGGCTCCGAATGTGCCCGGTTTTTCTGCAGTGATAGCATTCTGGAGGCGGCCTTTCTTCTTCGTCATCGCTTCCTTTTTCTTTCCTCGATGAAGAGGAAGATCCCTTTCGTCGAGTGTCCTTTTGGAAGAATTTTCTGAATGTGTTCCTTCTTTCTGGATTCCTGATGAACTTTTTGAAGTTCTTCACCAGGAGTCCTTCTTCATCATCATCGTCCTCTTCGGTGCACTCCTTCTTTAATGTTAGTGCCAACGCCTTTTTCTTCGGCTCTTTGTTGTATTCTTCATGTTGAATTTGCAGTTCTACCTCATGGGTTTTGAGATTCCCAATGAGGTTCTCGATCTGGAGTGTTCTTAAGTCGTGCGACTCTGAGATGGCTGTCACCTTCGGATTGAATCTTGGGGGTAAGGAACAAAGAATTTTCCTCACCAAATCCCCGTCGGAGTAGGTCTTTCCAAGTGCCTTTGATGCGTTGACAATCTTTGTGAAGCGAGTGTACATGGAGTTGATGTCCTCTTCCGTGTCCATCCTGAATTTCTCGTATTCAGATTCTAGTTGAAACAGCTTTGCATCTTTTACCTGCGATGTACCTTCATGAGTTACTTCTAATTGATTCCAAATATCATAAGCAGTAGTGCATGCAGAAATTCTATTAAACTCAGTTCTATTTAAAGCGCAATATAGTGCATTCATTGCTTTAGCATTATTTTTACACCTTAGTTTATCGTTGTCGTCCCATTTATCCTTAGGTTTTGCTAATGTCGCTTCTCCCACTACAGTTGTAGGAGGAGAGTACCGAACTTCTACCATGTTCCATACTTCTACATCCATAGTCATAAGAAAACACATCATTCGATTTTTCCAGTAGTTAAAATCAGACCCAGTAAAGAGAGGTGGTCGACTAACCCCTTGACCCTCAGGAAAAGCGAGATCATGAGACGCCATTGTTCCCGGTTGTTAAGCCGATTGGAACAAAACCTACCTCTGATACCACTTGTTGGATCGGTAGGCGCCCTTAGAGGGGGGGGGGGGGTGAATAAGGGTTTTAAAGATTTTATGATTATTTTGAATATTTTAGAAAAAGCTTTGAATATGATAATAAAGAAGATCAAGACTAATCAAATAAAGTAAAAATAGAGACATGATTTTATTAACTTGAGAAACATGATTACAAAATTAGATCTCTTATGAAAGCTAGAAATCAACGCTAAATAGAAAAGAAACCTTTTGGTTTTCTATCCAGACTCGCTTCCCCACGAACCGGTGGCCCTAGCCTTATCCTCCCCAGATTCGGCCTCAAGCCGCTCTAGCCAATCCCTCCCCGGATGTGGCCTCGAGCCCCCCTAGACCTAGCCTAGATCTAGTCGCCAACACAAGGCGATTTTCCCCCTAAGTCCTACCCAGACCTAGTCGCCAACACGAGGCGATTTCACTAATCGTTTACAAAGAGGAATATGAAATAACAATAAAGAAATAAGAACTCCCTCAAGATGGACTTCTGAAGTTGGAGACGAAGATCCGCCGTTGAATAAGCGTTGTAGAAGCGGAGTTCGATCTGATCCGGCGTGACGAGATTCTCCTTCAGAAGTTTTGCAGAGCTTCGCTAGCACATCAACTTTTGGCCAAGATATCCTCTGGAATACTGACACTCAATATCTCTCTCTTATGTCTGTATGAAACGAGAGGACTTGGGTCCATTTTATAGACTAGCGCTAGTGCCTGCGCTAGCCACTACCGCCGACGCTATCTCATATTAGGAGACTTTTTGCGCGGCAGAATCTTCAATCCGAGGCAACAATTCCAGAATGCCTTCTGTGCATCGAGCTAGCGCCGGCGCTATCCACTATCGCCTGCGCTATCTCATATTAGGCGACTTTTTTGCGCGGCAGAATCTTCAATCCGAGGCAACAATTCCAGCATGCCTTCTGTGCATCGAGCTAGCGCCGGCGCTATCCACTATCGCCTGCGCTAGTGATCAGTTTGGAGTTGATGGCTCAATTTCGGGGGCAACCACCATATGTAAACCTTGAGTCATTTTGACCTGTTATCCTGCACACTTAGATCACACAAGATTAAATACACACATAGGATTTGTTATTCTCAAACCTAGGAGATGCGGAAGACCGTGTTCCAACAAGAAGTTCTTCAAGAGGGAGTTTTTATTATTATCATTTCATATCTTTTGTAAACCATTAGAGAACTAGCCTCGTGTTGGCGGCTAGGTCTGGGAAGGGCTTAGGGAGGAATTCATCTCGTGTTGGTGACTAGATCTAGGTTATGTCTAGAGGGTGCTCAAGGCCATATCCGGGGTTGGATTGGCTAGAGCGGCTTGAGGCTGAATCCTGGGAAGGATAGGCCAGGGCCACTGGTTTGTGGGGATGCATGTCGGGATAGAAAACCAAAAGAGTTTATTATTATTTGCCACCAATTTCTAGCGTTATAGAAATCAATTTTTGTAAAACCATATTTCATATTAATAAAGCATGTCTCTTCATTATTTCACTTGGTTTGTTTGATTTCTCACCTTCTTAATCCCGTATTATTTCAAGATATTCAAAATATAAGAAAAAGTTCTAAAACCCTTGTTCACCCCCCCCCCCCTCTAAGGGAGCCTACCGATCCAACATGTGGTTTCAGAGCAGTTATATTCCAATCGGCTTAACAACCAGGAATAATGGCGTCTTATGATCTCGCTTTTCCGGTGGGTCAGGGTGTTAGTCGACCACCTCTCTTTTCTGGGTTAGATTTCAACTACTGAAAAAATTGAATGATGTGTTATCTTAGGACCATGGATGTAGAAGTATGGAACATGGTAGAAGTTTGGTACTCTCCTCCTACAATTGTAGTGGGAGAGGCTACATTACTAAAACCTAAGGATAAATGTGATGATAACGATAAACTACGATGCAAAAATAATGCTAAGGCGATGAACGCTCTATATTGCGCTTTAAATAGAACTAAATTTAATAGAATCTCTGCTTGTGTAACTGCTTATGATATTTGGAATCAATTAGAAGTTACTCATGAAGGTACATCGCAGGTAAAAGATGCAATGCTATTCCAACTAGAATCAGAATACGAAAAATTCAGGATGGATACTAAAGAGGACATCAACTCGATGTACACACGCTTTACCAAGATCGTCAACGCTTCAAAGGAACTTGGAAAGATCTACTCAGACGGGGACTTGGTCAGAAAAATTCATCGCTCTCTACCTCCAAGTTTCAATCCAAAGGCGACGGCCATATCAGAGTCACATAACCTGAGAACTCTCCAGATCGTGATCCTTATTGGGAATCTCAAAACCCATGAAGTAGAACTCTAGATTCAACACGATGAATACAACAAAGAGCCAAAGAATAAGGCGCTGGCACTGAAATCAAAGAAGGAGTGCATCGAAGATGATGACGAAGATGAAGAAGGTCTCCTGGTGAAAAACTTCGGGAAGTTCATTAGAAATCCGAAGAAAAGGAACACATTCCGGAAATACTTCCAAAAGGATGCTCGACAAAAAGGATCTTCCTCTTCATCAAAGAAAGAAAAAGAAAGTGAAGACGAAGAAGAAAGACCACCATCAGAGTGCTACCACTGCAGAAAGACCGGGCACATTCGGAGCCAGTGCCCGAAGTATCAAAAGGAGCAAAAAGAATGATACAAAGTGAAGGAGAAAAAGAAAGTATTGAAAGCCGCAATTTGGGATGATTCTTCCTCTGAAGAATCAAGCGAATCTGAGTCAAGCAGCGAGGAGGAAGCAAACTTATGCTTTATGGAAGAAAGCAACGACGACTACACCAGTGTTCATAGCGACACTGAGGTAACTCCTCCCACCGTCGAAGAACTCTATTATGAATTTGTTCAAACTTGCAAATCCTATGATAAAAGTGTAAAAGATAATATTATTTTAAATCGTGAAAATGAATCTATCATCAAAGAAAATCATAAGCTTACTAAAAAATTAATCTCCCTTGAAAAGAGAAAGGTTCATGTCAAGAGTGTGAGCACTCCTTATGTAAGGCAAAAGAACTTGAGGTTTCTCTTTCTAAGGCCCTCTCACAAATCAAAACTATTGCAAAAGAAAAGGGGGACTTAGAGAGAAAACTAAAAACCTCTCTCTTACAAATTAAAAATAAAAAAAAAGGACTTTGAAAATAAATGTGTTATAATTGTACAAGAAAATACATCTCTTAAAAAACAAAATCATGATCTCAATATGGCCATAAAAAAAATCGGAATAGGTCAAAAATCCCTGGATATGATTTTGGGAAACTAATGTTATGGTTCTGGAAAGTTTGGGTTCGGATATCAAAATGAGCCCTACCGCCTGGCGCTAGCCACTAACACCGGCGGTAGCTCAACATTTAAAAAATCTCCTGCTTTTTCTAAAGTTCAAACATCATCTAGCAAGAGCAATGTAGAAATTCAGAAAAGGGTCTCAACCCCCTTTATTTCATGTGCAAATTGTCTTAAGTTTGGACACACGTCTACATCTAGCAGGAATATAAAACAACAATCTTTAAAATAAATCGGGGCACCTAAGAAATCCACTTACTCTATGGGTGGTACCTCTTGGGTATCCGGATCTTTAATCTCATGTTCATTCTAGATTTGCAGGGAGGCTAAGGAAATGGAGGACGTGTGGTACTTGGACTCATGCTGCTCCATGCACAGGATGGGCAATAAAGCGAAGTTCCTTAGCCTAGAAAAGAAGAAAGGAGGGATCGTAATGTTTGGTGATAACGGTTAAGGATGGATCATGGGAGTAGGTACAGTGGGTAATAAATCCTTTCTTATCTCAAATGTTCTTTATGTAAAAGGATTAAAACATAACTTAATATCTATAAGCCAATTGTGTGATAAATGATTAGATGTATTATTTTAATCATCCATTAATTTTTGCCAAATATTTAATCCTAACACAAAAGATGTTTTACTAACTGCACCTATAATTCACAACGTTCATATAGTTTTGTTTCATGATCTTTCCAAATCATCTATAAAATGTTTTATAACTAAAAATGACGAGTTAGAACTATGACATAGACGTTTAGGTCACACTAGTACAAAGCTCATTTTAAAACTAGCCAAAAAGGAATTGATTAGAGGATTGCCTAAATTAAATGTATATTTGTCTTCACTATGTTCTCCATGTCAAAAAGAAAAAATTTACAAAATCATCTTTTAAAAGCAAAAACAAAATCTCTACTTCAAAACCATTGTAATTAATTCATATGGATCTCTTTGGTCCCATTAGCACTGCAAGTCTTGGTGGTAGAATATATACATTCGTTCTAATAGATGATTTCTCTAGATATTGTTGGACTTTATTTCTCTCTTCCAAATCTGATGCGTTTTGCGAATTCTCAAAATTATGTACTCGTATACAAAATGAACTAGATTTAAAAATAAAATGCATTCGCTCAGATCATGGAGGAGAATTTGAAAATGAAAATTTTAAATCTTTTTGTGAAATGTTAGGTATTAAGCATGAGCACTCCGCTCCACGCACACCTCAACAAAATGGTGTTGTAGAAAGAAAGAATAGGACAATACAAGAACTAGCACGTACTATGTTATCTGAATATAAATTACCTAAATCCTTTTGGGCCGAAGACGTAAGCACATCATGTTATGTAATGAATAGAGTCATGCTTCGTCCATCTTTAAATCTCACACCATTTGAACTATATTATCAAAAGAAACCTAACGTATCATATTTTAAAGTATTTGGTTGTAAATGCTTCATTCTAAATACAAAACATTCTTTAGGAAAATTTGATGAAAAATGTGATGAAGGAATATTTCTTGGATACTCTTCAACTAGTAAAGCCTATAGAATATTTAACAAAAGAACAAGTAAGGTTGAAGAGTCTATTAATGTAAAGCTTGATTAATTTATTCCTTGTGTAGAAAGACTTCCTACAGGTACAAATGATGAATCCTTGCCATCTTTGGAGCACGACGAAGAGGACCCATCCAAAGAAGAGGAGGAGAAGGCCAAGGAAGATGAATATGTGCCCCCAAGCATCTTGAACATCTCAAAAAAGCATCCAAAGGAGCTAGTCATTGGGGAACCATCTATTGGGGTAAGAACTCGATCTTCTCTTCAGGAAACGTTTTCAAATATTTGCTTTGTTTCCGAAATTGAACCTAAAAACGTTTCAACCGCTTTAAATGACGAATTTTGGTTTTTGGCTATGAATGAAGAGTTAGATCAATTTGAAAGAAATAAAATGTGAAACCTAGTAGAACGTCCATCTAATCATCCCGTTGTTGATGTAAAATGGATTTTTAAGAATAAATTAGATGGTGAATCTAGGATTACAAGAAATAAAGATCGCTTAGTCGCTCAATTCTTTAGGAAATGAAGAGTTGTGTAATGAAGTACTCTTAGTAAAGAAAAATGAATTTGAAATGAGTCTTGTAGGAGAACTATCGTATTTTCTTGGTTTTCAAATTTCACAACGAAATGATTGTATATTTATTTGCCAAACAAAATATGTTCAAGATATGCTTAAACGATTTGGATTTGAAAACCTTAAACAAGCTTCTACTCTTATGAGTGCTTCTTTAAAACTAGGAAAAGATGAATCTGGAATTTCCATTGATCAAACTTTATATAGAGGAATGATAGGTGTTGTTTATCCGGGTGTCTACATAATTACCTAGCTGGGCTCGACAAACTCCGCCAAAAGCTTCAAGCCCTCAAGCCTTACAACACGGACCCGCAAGTCCCAACAGCCTAAGCCCTCAAGCCCCTACTGCCCCCGAGCCCGCAAGCTCGACACTCAAGCCCTCAAGCCCTACCACACGGACCCGCATGTCCCAATATCCTAGGCCCACAATCCCCTACTGCCCCCGATCCCTCAAGCTCGACAAGTCACACCCGCAAGTGCACTGCCCTGGCCCTCAAGCCTCGCAGCTCTCTTGCCCTCAAGATAGACGGTGTTGGACCCGCAAGTCCACTGCCCTGGCACTCAAGCCTCGCAGCTCTCCAGCCCTTAAGCTAGACGGTTTGGCCCGCAAGCCTTACAAGAGATTACTGTAAATAAAATTGCTTCTTCTGCCGGATGGTGATTGGCGACTTAGCCTGATGGAGATCGGCTTCTTTAGGTTGAAGAAGATGCTTCTTGATTTAGAGATTTGGCACTGGATCTTCTTCAGCCTTCACTTCATTTGTCTGGTGTTGATCGGCTACTTTTCAGTCGATGATGATGACTGATTCTTTTGAGAGCACTTGATGCTTGCTCTCTACTGGTTCCTCTTCTTCTCCGCACAAAGATTGTTCAAGTGAAGCAGCGGGATACTTTTTAGCTCTTGTATTCGAGATTATTCCTAGGGCACCCATCGTTCCTTTTTATAGGACAGAGGAATCACACAACGGTCATATGCAATGTCCTTTTTTGTCAGATTCCCGTCTCATTGGAGCACGCGCTGATGGCTCCATTCCTTAGGTGCACGCGTTGATTGGACAATCAGGCGGCGACATTAACTGCTGACATCATGTCCTCTAGATTTGAATTCTGGCTTGAAGATATCTGCATTATTACGATGACAAGCTGTCTCTGACTTTGTCGTCGCGATCTTCCTTCTTGCATCATGTCATCGTAATCATATGTTCTCTCGACGACATGAGTTCCACACGACGATGTCATGTGGCTTCTCTGCGTTCAACGAACAGCATTCTGCGATCGACAAACTTGCCATCCTTCGTTCGACGATCGCCATTCTTCGTTCGACGAACTCGCCACGTCTCAGCGGTCGATGAAACAAATACTTTGCTTCTCTGCTCTGCCCGTCATTATGACGACAAGCATGCATTGTCGACGATATCGCCTGTTCTTTTCGACGATATGTGCTTAGTAAAATAACTAAGGTACATGACATATTGTCGATTCCTGCAAGCATGAACTAGATGGAATGTCAAATACAAAGGGAAGTATTCTTGACTTGTTGACTTCTTTAAATCAGGAATCATATGAGCAGGATTCCCAACAATCTCCCCCTATTTAAAAAAGTCAGAATTTCAAATCAAGACTACTTTCACTTGACAGTAATTATTATAATCTTGCATAGAAGGGTTTACTTATCCTTTGCTGAGCATATGAGTACATCAATCTTGTGGCTCCCCCTAGATTCGATGCCTCCTCTTTTGTGGCTCCCCCTTCTTCTTGACATCTTTGCTCCCCCTATCTTTGAGGTCTTCATGAGCATCTTAGTCTTGAGCATATTGATTCCATTCTCCCCCTTTCTGACTTCATTCCTCCACTTGAGATTTCCTTGAGTGAGTGACTCCCCCTAGATGTGATAACGCCCCTTGAATTGACAAGGGGTTAGGATTTCATTAGTCCAGAGTTGACCCTGGATCACTTATAGTCCATTAGCCTTGTGTGCTGCTGATTGGCTAAGTGGACTCCCCTGTAAAACAGATTTAAAATCCCTTAGGAACCCAAGATAACTTGGGTCCTAGGTTCTTGTTAGCCCAATAAGGAATTCGTGTACTTACCTCAGCCGCTCCGGAAGGTCTCTTATTTGTACTGGGCACACTAGAGTTGTGCCAACAGTCAATGGCAAAGTGTCCTGTTTTTCCACAACACCAGCATTCAAACCTGTTGTATCTTTCCTTCTGTCTGACTATATGAGCAGGGGTTCGTTGTGTTTGAATGACTGAATGAAGCAAAGAAGGTGAACTTTGCTGATGGTGGACATGATTTTTGTTGTTGTCGACCAGAGTTATCCTTCTAGAGTCAGTCCTTCTTAAGGATTTCTTCTCTTCTTTGAGCTCAACATGTTTTTGCCTACTCACACCTTTCTGGGGCTCTTTGTAGATTCTAGGCATGATCTTGCATTTGAAGGAGCTTGCACTAGGCTTTACTTCAGTGATAAGCTTATCCTCCACCCTTCTGGTGTTGATATTCTTGACCTTCAGGACATTGGGCTGCATTTTGTCCTTCTTCAGAAGAACTACTTCTCTGGTGAGTGAGCGACACATCTCCTTGCTTTCAATCAGTGCCTTTTGAGTTGGAAAGACTCAGCACTCTCTAGAGTTAGCTTTTCTGCTTTCTGTGAGAGATCAAGATTTCTTGCTTGAAGAGAGGAGATTTTTGCATCCTGCTGCTTGCACAGCATCTTGAGAGTCTTGACCTCTTCTAGAAGATTGTTGTAAGATTTTGACCAGTCATCATCGCTGGATGAGCTTGACTCTGAATCTGAGTCGGAAGTAGAAAGAGGAGCCCTTATACGCTTGGGACAAACCTCATCCTGATGACTCTCTTCTTCTGACGCAGATGAGACGGTCAATCTAGGCTCATCCTGATGACTCTCTTCTTCTGACGCAGATAAGACGGTCAATCCAAACTCATTCTAATGACTCTCTTCTTGAGATCCTTCCATAAGGACAGTTAAAGAGTTCCACATTTCTTTTGCTGTCATGCCGTGAGCCAGTCTCTGGAACGTGGAGATATTAACTGCGCCAGCAATAATGTCTTTGGCTTTCTTATCCAAGTTGTCTAGGATTTTCTTGGACACTGTCTGAGAGAAATAAGCCCCTTCTTGAACAACTCCGAACATTCTAGGATCTATTGCCTCCATGAATATTCTTACTCTTACTTTCCATAGGGCAAAGTTCTCCCTGGAGCATTCAGCTATTCTTGATTCCATTGCCTAAGGTACTAAGACACCCACTGGCAGATATGTTCAAGCTGTTAAGCTTTTCTTTGAACAACCTACCTCTGATACCACTTGTTGTTTATCGGGGTGACTACTTAATTACCTAGAGGGGTGGTGAATAGGTTTTTCTTCTTTTAATATCCCCCTTTAGGTTTTTCTTTCTTTCTGGTTAATAGATCTAAGAAATTAAGAACAAACCACAGAAAACACACAACGATCTATAGAGGTTCCTCAAGACCGGGTGTCTTGAGTAGTCCTCTCTCCCTCTGCGCCTACCCAGCAGTGTGCTGGGCTCGGCAAACTCCGCCAAAAGCTTCAGGCCTCAAGCCTTACAACACGGACCCACAAGTCCCAACAGCCTAAGCCCTCAAGCCCCTACTGCCCCCGAGCCCGCAAGCTCGACACTTAGGCCCTCAAGCTCTACCACACAGACCCGCAAGTCCCAACAGCCTAGGCCCACAAGCCCCTACTGCCCTCGAGCCCTCAAGCTCGACAAGTCGCACCCACAAGTGCACTGCCCTGGCCCTAACGCCTCGCAGCTCTCCAGCCCTCAAGATAGACGGTGTCGGACCCGCAAGTCCACTGCCCTGGCCCCCAAGCCTCACAGCTCTCCAGCCCTCAAGCTAGACGGTTTGGCCCGCAAGCCTTACAAGAGATTACAGTAAATAAAACTTCTTCTTCTGCTGGATGGTGATTGGCGACTTAGCCTGATGGAGATCGGCTTCTTTAGGTTGAAGAAGATGCATCTTGATTTGGAGATTTGGCACTCGATCTTCTTCAGCCTTCACTTCATTTGCCTGGTGTTGATCGGCTACTTTTTAGTCGATGATGATGACTTATTCTTTTGAGAGCACTTGATGCTTGCTCTCTACTGGTTCCTCTTCTTCTCCGCAGAAAGATTGTTCAAGTGAAGCGGCGGGATACTTTTTAGCTCTTGTATTCGAGAGTGTTCCTAGGGAACCCATCGTTCCTTTTTATAGGACAGAGGAATCGCACAACGGTCATATGCAATGTCCTTTTCTGTCAGATGCCCATCTCATTGGAGCACGCGCTGATGGCTCCATTCCTTAGGTGCACGCGTTGATTGGACAATCAGGCGGCGACATTAACTGCTGACATCATGTCCGCTAGATTTGAATTCTGGCTTGAAGATATCTACATCATTACGATGACAAGCTGTCTCTGACTTTGTCGTCGCGATATTCCTTCTTGCATCATGTCGTCGTAATCATATGTTCTCTCGACGACATGAGTTCCACACGACGATGTCATGTGGCTTCTCTGCGTTCAACGAACAGCATTCTGCGATCGACGAACTTGCCCTCCTTCGTTCGACGATTGCCATTCTTTGTTCGACGAACTCGCCACGTCTCAGCGGTCGACGAGAAAAATACTTTGCTTCTCTGCTCTTCCTGTCATTACGACGACAAGCACGCATTGTCGACGATATCGCCTGTTCTTTTCGACGATATGTGCTTAGTAAAATAACTAAGGTACATGACATATTGTCGATTCCTGCAAGCATGAACTAGATGGAATGTCAAATACAAAGTGAAGTATTCTTGACTTGTTGACTTCTTTAAATCAGGAATCATGTGATCAGGATTCCCAACAATAGGATCTCTTCTTTACTTAAGTGCATCTAGACCAGATATAATGTTTGTCGTATGTCTATGTGCTCGCTTTCAAGCTAATCCAAAAGAATCTCATTTAAAAGCGGTAAAACGTATTTTTCGTTATCTAATAGGGTCATCTAAATTAGGATTATGGTACCCACACAATGATTCATTTACACTTCACGGCTATTCCGATTCGGATTACGCTCATTGTTCACTAGATCGAAAAAGCACTAGTGGTACTTTTCATTTTTTAGGACCCTCATTAGTTGCATGGTCTAGTAGGAAACAATCTTCGGTTGCACTCTCCACCACGGAGGCCGAATACATCGTACTTGGTAGTTGTTGTGCACAAGCGTTATGGATGAGCCAAACTCTAGAGGATTTTGGTTTTCATCTCAAAAACATTGATCTTAAATGTGACAACAAAAGTGCCATAGACCTTACAAATAATCCTGTACACAACTCTAGAACCAAACACATAGATGTTCACCATCATTTCATTAGGGATTATATTAAGAGAGAGCATGTAAAAGTAAGCTTCATTGGTACGGACTCCCAACTTGCTGACATATTCACTAAACCTCTCCCCGATGCAAGATTTCGATTATTACAACTTGAATTAGGTGCCCTAGATCTTTCGGGCTAAAACGCATTAGTTTTATGCAATTCTTTCATACCTAAACATCTTCACATTCTCTGAAATTTCTGCATAACACTAATCTTTGGACACTTAACCAATATCAAAAATTAAAATTTTCAAATCCAAAAAAATTGTGTACTGTTTCCCGCGCTAGCACTAGCGCCATCGCTAGCGCACTTGTCTATTTTTATCTATTTTTAAAATTTTATAAAATACCTAAAATTATGCTCTAGTATATGTACTACATAGTTTTGTAATTCTATTTTGAATTGATTTTTGAAAAATTAAAACGAAAAAAAAATTCAAAAGCCAAATTACAAAAAATATTTCTTTTACTCCTTTTCATTGTTTATTTGTTTGATTTCTATTTCTACATGCAAAAATCAAATACAAAAATATAAAACATAAAATTATCAAAAATTATTTCAACTTTTCTATTTACATGTATCTTGTGAAAGGGAGATTTGGGCTATCATGCCACCACATCTCCTAGTACTGGGCGAACCTCTCACAGTGTAGACCTCGGGAAGTTCAAGATCAACTATTAGAGTTCAATCTGTAAAATCAACTTATTATTTTTTAAATAAAAATGGCATGAATTCTATTGTTCATATCAAGCATGGTTTAATCTTTCCTTTAGATCTTCTACAATGTTGAAATTCATTTTTTCAAACTATCTTGAACAATGTTCTTATCATGCTTTGACATATCTAATCACATGTGCATAAATTGTATTAAAAAGTGGTGTGTAGAACTAAGCTTAGCATGCCTCAAAGTATGAGTAAATGTTTTATGATTGATAATGATATTTATTCACTCACTTATTTTGGCAAAGCTTACATGTGTTTTTAATCTAAGAATGCTTGCTTATGTATTGTAATTGTACAATGAATTAAATTTTCACAAATGTCTTACCTACACCACTTTCATTTGCACTCTTAAAATTAAGACAAGTGGGTGTGCATTCAAAATTTCATTGGTTTACAAAACAAGTGTATTCAGAGAACTTTGTACAACAAAAAAAATGAATAAAGTAAATTAACAAAGATAACTCCACCAAGCACTACTTGAACCTCCTGATAAGTCTTCATGAGCAATGTGAGGTTGAGCACCTTGGAAAGAATAGTAAAGTGTCTTATGCAAACCATAAACTTTTTTCTTTACACCACTTGTTATTTTCTATGTGCTTTAATGGGTGTGGAAGTAAAATTATTTGTGTTTTATTGTGCACTTTACTCTACATTTGTCTTGTATTTTTGATTAAATCATTTGTTCACTCTCTTCAAAATACACTTATGTACACATCGTTATCTTCCATAACACTTCTTCTCATGAGTATTGGATCCTAATGCTACAATTCTATACTCTCTTTATATATGAAATGCACTAGATAACCTAGGATGCTCTCTACAATGTTTAGTATGTTTTGAATTTATGAATTGGAATAACATTGTAGTAGTCTCTTTTTTTCATACATCTCTTTCATGCTTGGTTCCTTCATGATAATCTTTAAAGATTATCAAAGAAAAATGATTTACAAAAACATCCTTTTCATTTTTGGACCTTCACTCATATTTTTTATGAATCATCATACCTTGCACAAAGATGTTTGTTGTATTTCTATAAGTCTTCCACAACATTACGTTTACCTTGTGTTCTTTTCATGCTTATCTCAAGTCTTTCTAACTCAATTTTTTTTTCAAATGGTAGACTTACATGGTAAATGTTATATTATTCCTTTTTAAAGCTAAAAACTCTGATTTATTTCTATGAAGATACTTATGCTACAAACTCTGATTTATTTCTATGAAAATTATTCTAAAACTCCTTATCATTTCCTTCTCTCTCAAAGCTCGATCATGCCTTTAACTTATTATCAAAACTTTTATGTGTTTTGCTTCCTTACACACTTTTGTTAATATTAAAAGGGGGAGAACTAACATGATAAATAAAATCCGCTATCAAATTGAAAAACTAACATGATTAATTAAGATGATAGCTTACATATGAGGGAAGCATTCACTTTGGGGAGCATGTATTTAGGGGGGGCGATTCTAAATACTAAAATCAATAATTATCCTAAGTCATCACTCTCACCCACACATGATGCGCAAAACTATATCCGCAAACGATAACGGCAAGTGTAACGTATCGAATGTAGTATAGGTTATAAAAACCAAGGTCGTATAAGACTCGGGGCGGTTGAGTACTCTTACTTCAAGAAAATCTCTATTATTTTATCAAATAAAACTTGAGGTGGGTGCAAAAAGGAAAATTAACATAAGATAAAAAAGAAGAGTAAAAGGGCTAGCACTCGACTTTGAATCACCTTGGAAAATAAATATAATAAATCAAACTTCTAATTCCCTTAAGATATTACTTGACCGTGGAGGTTCCCGAATTATGAACGTACCTCTCTCGAGGATACGCTCAACTGAGTTTAGTCGATCAAACGAACTTTCATTCTAGAATCAAGATCTAAAACTCGCCTTATCGTAGTGAACCCCTCTATTGGAAATGACTCCAATCCGGGAGAATTATGTCATCCTCGCTTGAGGAGTGCATTCAACCCTCTTTATTCTTGAAATGATCGATTCGAAATCAAAACCTCTCGGTTATTAGATTGCGAAAACAAAGACGAGAATTATATATCGACAATATAACCTCAATCCAATAAAAGTTCAAGAATAAATCTTAAGCATTCTAAAGGGGAGAAAAAGAAGCTAAACCATAGATTATATTCTCCTCAGATCATCTCGGTCGAGTACTAATTGGAATTTAGTTACTCATAGAGATAGAAGAATTAAATAAAATAGAAGTGTTCATGAAAAAAGAGAGAATAGATTGAGAAAACAAAACTATTTTATTGATAAAAGAAATTACAAACTATGAAAAGGAAATTACAATTTGCATAAATAAAAAGGATTACAAGACTACTAAAACATGAAAAATAAACATGAAATGAAGTGTCTAATCCTAAAAATTGGTCCCTGAAGATCTGGAGAAGCTCCCTTTAAATAGGCAGAAATTTGATGTTACACGCCCTTGGTCACGCCCGTGACCAAGGGCATGTAAGGAGCGTGATCGATGTTGGTGAGGAGAGGGCGCGTTTTGGCTTCAATGCAGGCGTTTCGGGCGCGTCACGCCCTAGGTCACGCCCGTGACCTAGGGCGTGTAATCTCAAAAAGTGCTGCTGGCGGGAAACATCAGCGGGAAGGCGCGCTGGGTAAGTCACGCCCGTGACATGCTGTCACGCCCTCGGTCACGCCCATGACCGAGGGCATGTAATTTTAATTGACGTGGCAGCGTGCTCCGGAAGCTTGTGGCGGGTCGTGGCCGTGACATTGGGTCACGCCCTTGGTCACGCCCGTGACCTGGGGCGTGTACTTGGCGAATTTTTCACGAAACGTCCCCGGAGTGGCAGAAACAGGTCTGGAACACTACACAGGTTACACGCCCATGGTCACGCCCGTGACCTGGGGCGTGTAAATGAATTTTCTGCTCTGAATGTCCAGAAAACCTGAAAACATAAAATAAACATAAGTTAACTTATGAAATTAAAATATGAAAGATTTATAAGATATAATTTAGATAAAAGACATAATTTCAAATTAAAATAATAATAAAACTATACTAAAAGATGAGTAGATAAATTACTCATCAGACACCCCCATACTTACTCGTTTGCTAGTCCCGAGCAAACAACTTGTCATAGGTGTAGAGAAATTAAATACTAGAAAAAGAAATTTGAACTCAAGGAATAAAAATGCGAAATCTTACGCCTACGTGTAGAGATCCTAGTTGAAAGACCTATTCAGCATAATGATTAGCTTATAATTTTCAAAAAGGCGATTTAACATATTGCTTTTACTTTTAAGTTGAAAGCTCGGTAAATTCTCGAATGCTATTCAAGGAGCGGGTAGCGTGTTTTCTAAGATCAATATTACCCAAAATTGAGTTTCGGGATAGCCTCCAAAGAAATCCATCAATGACGATGGCCATAGGCTTGCCCGGTCGCACTCTCTCCACTACACAAGTATAATGTTATAGCTTAAAGATCAAAAGGGCTTTCATTAGGAGTGAAACTTGGCTTAAGTATATGATTTGGATTTGGAAATCAAAAAGATAGAATATTACGGCCAAGGATCACACTAAACCAAGGTGAGAGTTTCCGAAAATTATCAAAAATTTAAATCTCGCATAAGAGTTGTTATGAAGCAAAACTCTCATAATTTTCAAAAATGAGGCCATGAATACTTTTTTTATAATTTTCTTTTTCACAGTTGTCCAATAATTTTTCATATTTTTAATATCCTTTTTTTTTCTTTTCATAATAGCTCTGAATAGGAAGTTGTAATTTCCTTATTTTCACAATTGAACCCATTGCAGAATTTTAATTAATCTCAAATATTTAGTGTGATCATGGGGTGGATGTTTTGGCTTTGGTGAAAATGAAAGGTGGAGGTAGCAAAGGAAAAATGGAAAGGCCCAAAGTGTTTACACAAATGAAAATTTTTTAAAGGTGGGCAAACAGGCACAAGCGATCAAAAGATGGCCTAAATCACTTCTAAAAACTATGACAAACCTATGCAAATGCTTCGAGAATCGCTAGAGGCAAGTTCTAGTCATCGAGAAAGAATACCCTTCCGTTCAAAATGTGTAATATTTCTCTAGTAAGCTTCTACGTACTCACTTGATTTATTCTCAAACTCTACCGGATTCAAGGTAAGAGTAAAACAAAATTATTTTCTCGCAGTTAGAAAATCATAAATCTAATTTTATGCTGAATAGTTAATTTGACATAGAATTCTACAAACACGTGCGGTTAACTAGGAACACTGCACGAGTCAACAATTTTATTCCAAAATTCAAAATCTAATGAAGTATAAAAATTCCCTACGACACTATACAAAAGCAAATCTACTGAGGATTTTGCAAATAAGTAAGTATAAAAGTTCAGCAACAAATTTTAATTAATAATTTTTTTTTCTTCTTGGACTTCCCAAGGTCAACCCGGTGAAGGGATCGCAAGGTAGTAGAGGCTGTGATGGGAATTCAAGCCCAAAGCGTCCTTTCCAAGAATTTTTTTTATTTTTGTTAGATAGAAAATATTTATGTATTTTATTTTTATTTTTTTTCAAATATAAAGAAATATAAAGAAAGCAATGCTACACCCCCATACTTAAAATTAAACATTGTCCCCAATGTTTAAAATTAAGTATGAAGGATACTTGAAAGAAAATAAACTTTAAAAAAAATACATAAAAATAGAGATAAGCAAGGGGTGCCTCCCAAGAGCGCTTTCTTTTTCCCGTCTTTAAGCTAGACGGTTAGTGTTAGGAAAAAGGAAATCTAAAAGAGAGGTGGACAGGCAACTCCCTTAATTCGTGCGCAGGTGAATGTGTCGGTGTCAGTCGCCCGGCAACTCCTCCGTTTATCTTGTGGTTCTCCTCTTGTCCTTGAATTTGAAAATATAAATCCAAATCACCTATACATACCGGAGGTGATTTGGAAAAATAAAGATGAGCGACATATGGATCATTGATTATTTGGGGTGGCAACGGCTCATCCTTAACCTGAAAATTATTAGAATAAAGAGAATCACAAATAAACGAGTCAGAAAATTTTTCGCAAGGAGGAGGTTCTTGCGAAAAATTAAGATTAAGCTCCCGCTGTTTCTTTTCTAAAATAAAATTTTCATTAGGAAAATCTAGCGTATTACCAAGCGGAATAAAATTTTCGGACACAAAATTCATGAATTTCTGGTTGAATTAAAATAGAAGAGATTTGCGAAAATTCACCATAGAGAAAAGAAGATCCGGGTGTAGTAGGGGAAGAAACTTGTTCTTCTTCTAGTTCGTCCGGGGTGCCCAAAATATTAAGAATTTCATGGTAAGAGAATTTTTCTTCATAATTGGGAAAAGAAACTATGGGAGTACATGAGCAATCATGTTCCTCCATAACTAAATTTTCCAAAGACGAGGAAAAAACACTAGAAGAAAGAAAATTCTCATCTAAATTCTGGGGTGGAGTATCAAATTGAAAAAGCGGATATTCCCCAAAATTAGAGTACAAAAATTGCGGCGCAAAAGAAGAACAAGAATTCGGATCTAAAGATTTATCTTCATCGCCCCGAAGACTATCTGGGTGACCGTGCCACCAAGAATAATCTACTTCGGGGATAGAAGACAAATTATTAAAGGTCGAAAAATTATTCTTGTGAAAATTAGAAAAATTATTTTCCTCTAAATTTTGGGGGGAAGTATCTATTTGGATTTGCGAAATTTCCCCCAAATTAGAGAACGAAGACTGCGGAGTATAAGTAGAAAAACAAAAATTTGTGTCTAAAGATTTATCTTCGTCGCTCCGAGAATTATCCGGGTGAGCTTGCCACCAAGAATAATCAACTTCGGAACTAGAAGAACAATTATTAAATGCCAAAAATTTGTTTTCATTATAATTAGAAAAATTATTTTCATCAAAGTTTGAAAATTATTCTCATTAAACGGGGAAAAATTATGATCGTAATTATTATTAAAATTATTTGCATAATATTGAGGAAAATTATTTTCATAATAATTATTTTGATAATAAGAATGTAAATAACATTTCTCATTTTGATGAGGCGCACCACAATAAAGACAACTAAATTGGCGTTCTCGCGCGGCTTGTAAGAGATAAAGTTGGTTTCGAAGCTCGGCAACCTTAACAGCCAATTCAGATTCTTTCATAATAAAAAAATAAAAAGGAAACAACCTTTACTTAAATGAATGGAATTTTAAAAATATTTTAATTAAATTTTTTTTTTTCAAAAAGCGGGTTAAATTAGTCCCGGACTTCCCAAGATCTACACGATGAAGGGTTTGCAAGGTACTAGAGGCTACGATGGGAATTCAAGCCCAAAGCGTCCCGGACTTCCCAAGATCTACCCGGAAGTTAGATTGCGCTTTTTAAGATTTTTTTTTTATATAAAAAAATTAAAGAGAAGGGGGAGAAGAAAGAGAACAATAAAATTAATAAATATTTCTTTTTTCGAAATATCAACAGTGTCCCCGGCAACGGCGCCAAAAACTTGATGCGCAAAACTATATCCGCAAACGATAACGGCAAGTGTACCGTATCGAATGTAGTATAGGTTATAAAAACCAAGGTCGTATAAGACTCGGGGCGGTTGAGTACTCTTACTTCAAGAAAATCTCTATTATTTTATCAAATAAAACATGAGGTGGGTGCAAAAAGGAAAATTAACATAAGATTAAAAAGAAGAGTAAAAGGGCTAGCACTCGACTTTGAATCACCTTGGAAAATAAATATAATAAATCAAACTTCTAATTCCCTTAAGATATTACTTGACCGTGGAGGTTCCCGAATTATGAACGTACCTCTTTCGAGGATACGCTCAACTGAGTTTAGTCGATCAAACGAACTTTCGTTCTAGAATCAAGATCTAAAACTCGCCTTATCGTAGTGAACCCCTCTATTGGAATTGACTCCAATCTGGGAGAATTATGTCATCCTCGCTTGAGGAGTGCATTAAACCCTCTTTATTCTTGAAATGATCGATTTGAAATCAAAACCTCTCGGTTATTTGATTGCGAAAACAAAGACGAGAATTATATATCGACAATATAACCTCAATCCAATAAAAGTTCAAGAATAAATCTTAAGCATTCTAAAGGGGAGAAAGAGAAGCTAAACCATAGATTATATTCTCCTCAGAGCATCTCGTTCGAGTACTAATTGGAATTTAGTTACTCATAGAGATAGAAGAATTAAAGAAAATAGAAGAGTTCATGAAAAAAGAGAGAATAGATTGAGAAAACAAAACTATTTTATTGATAAAAGAAATTACAAACTATGAAAAGGAAATTACAATTTGCATAAATAAAAAGGATTACAAGACTACTAAAACATGAAAAATAAACATGAAACGAAGTGTCTAAACCTAAAAACTGGTCCCTGAAGATCTGGAGAAGCTCCCTTTAAATAGACAGAAATTTGATGTTACACGCCCTTGGTCACGCCCGTGACCAAGGGCGTGTAAGGAGCATGATCGATGCTAGTGCGGAGAGGGCGCGTTCTGGCTTCAACGCAGGCATTTCGGGCGTGTCATGCCATAGTTCACGCACGTGACCGCGTGTAATCTCAATTAAGTGCTACTGGCAGGAAACTTCGGCGGGAAGGCGCGCTGGGTGAGTCACGCCCGTGACATGCTGTCCCGCCCTCGGTCACGCCCGTGACTGAGGGCTTGTAATTTTAATTGACGTGGCAGTGTGCTCGGGATGCTTGTGGTGGGTCGTGGCCGTGACCTTGGGTCACGCCCGTGACCTGGGGCGTGTACTTGGCGAACTTTTCACGGAACATCCCCGGAGTGGCAGAGACAAGTCTGGAACACTACACAGGTTACACGCCCATGGTCACGCCCGTGACCTGGGGCGTGTAAATGAATTTTCTCCTCTGAATGTCCAGAAAACCTGAAAACATAAAATAAACATAAGTTAGCTTATGAAATTAAAATATGAAAGATTTATATGATATAATTTAGATAAAAGACATAATTTCAAATTAAAATAATAATAAAACTATACTAAAAGATGAGTTGATAAATTACTCATCAACACACAAGTAGGTTTCACTTATATATCAATGCTCTAATTTATCATTAATGGATTTGTTATTATCAAAAGGGGGAGTTTGTTGGAACATGGTCTTCCGCATCTCCTAGGTTTGAGAATAACAAATCCAATGTGTATTTGATCTTGTATGTTCAAGTGTGCATGAAACAATGTCCATATAACTCAAGGCTAACATAAGAAGGTTGCCCCCAAAATTGAGCCAACAAATCCAACATGCCCACTAGCGCCGGCGGTAGCACCTAGCGCCCGGCGCTAGTGATGATTATCGCAAACCCGAGAGTACATTTAGAAGGCGCTAGCGCCAGGCGGTAGCGGATAGTGTATGCGGTAGCGCAGAGCACAGAAGGCAAGACAAAAATGTTTCCTCGGATTGAAGATTCTTCCGTGCCGAATATGTCCTAATATGGGATAGCGTCGGCGGTAGTAGTAGCGCTGGAGCTAGCGCTAAGGATATAAAAAGGACCCCTCTTCTCTTGTTTTGGACATCTATCAGAGAGAGAGGTTGAGTGCTAGAATTCCAGAGCATGATTTGGTCGAAAGTTTATCTCCTACCAAAGCTCTGCGAATTTCTGAAGGAGAATCTCTTCACGCCAGATCCAAATGACGTCCGCTTCTACAATGCTTATTCTACAACAGATCTTTGTCTCCAACTTCAGAAGTTCTTCAAGAGGGATTTTTTATTATTATCATTTCATATCTTTTGTAAACCATTAGAGAATTCTCCTCGTGTTGGCAACTAGGTCTGGGAAGGGCTTAGGCAGAAATTCGCCTCATGTTGGAGACTAGATCTAGGTTAGGTCTATGGGTGCTCAAGGCCATATCCGGGGTTGGATTGGCTAGAGAGGCTTGAGGCCAAATCCGGGGAAGGATAGGCTAGGGCAACCGGTTCGTGGGGATGCGAGTCGGGATTGAAAATAAAAAGAGTTTATTATTATTCATCATCGATTTCTAGCGTTATAGAAATCTATTTTTGTAAAACCATATTTCATATTAATAAAGCATGTCACTTCTTTATTTCACTTGGTTTGTTTGATTTCTCACCTTCTTAATCGCATATTATTTCAAGATATTCAAAATATATAAAAAAGTTTTAAAACCCTTATTCACCCCCTGCATACCGATCCAACGGTTTCTACTTCATGTATCTTGTTGTTGATTAAGGGCATGTTTTAGACCTAGTCTTTTTCTAGGGCATGTCTTAGCCATAGTATTCCACAGTAATTATGGGCTTTATGACATTATGTATATAAATGTGAATTACTACATAACTTTTTCCTTATGTACTTTATTTATAGGTTGGTTTTACTGTGACATAATGATGTCTTGCCTTACTGAGCAGGCGTCATGTAGTAGGAGTTAGCCCATTTGCTAACATTATTGCATGGCTACTTCTCTGGGCATAAGAACTTCCTCACCCATGAACTATTACCGTGAGGGGTTCTTAAACACCCTCCGAATGACGAAGATTATTCTCGTGCCTCCTTTTCTCAGTCTTGACTTGAGAGTGCGACACCTTGATCTATGCACCCTTGTCTATATGGACCATTGGGAGTTGTACCATTTCTATGTCCATCTACAAAGATCTTGTCATCTCTACCAAAGTACGGAATCCAAGGGACTTGGATCCCACCAACCTCAATCTCAGATCATCACAGAGACCTTCATAAAACCTATGAACCTATATATGTCTCCTCATCTTCTACCAAACTCTCTACATAGTGGCTCAGTCTTGTGAACCCATGCAGATAATCATCTACCTGCATACCTCTCTGAATTAGGTAAAAGAAATGTACCTACAACACCAAACGTGTAGTGGCAGAGATGTATCTTTTAAGGAAAGACTCAGAGAAGTCCTCCTCGGATATCTGTGTTAGATGGAGCTTACCAAAACTACACTCGGCTTCTTCCCACCATATCCTTGTTAACTCGAGATCCTATAAGAATAGTAAGAGCTAGTCTTTGGCGTTCATCAGCGCATGCAATTACAACTTATGTGACTTCATGCCCATCGCTAGCTTCAATATCCATCAGTTCGATTAAGCTTCAACAACAGTCTCATCCTCAAGAAGTCTAGGAGAACACCTGAGTGTCCTCCCAAGCTCCCTCTCCTTAATCTTATGTTAGAATATGTGGTTACAGCCTGTTGTAACCACGCATACCCTCTCTCTTTCTCTCTCTTGCACGGGTTCTCCTATATCCCAGGCAGCTATCATTTATTGCACCAGCCCATTTGGGTGGTGATGCATCTCGGCAAGTGCACTGATCATAGATGTAATATAAAATGGGAATAAATCCCTCAGTATCAAATCTTACATGGAACATGATGGGGTGGAGATATCTGATGAGAAAATCTAGCAATGAAGGTCTTGGTGGGAAGCATTGAATCAGTTGGGGGTTTCCTACAACTAAAGCAAGAAGGAAAACAACACTAAGGGTGCAAGTCACATTCATTGCTTCTCTCAAACTGCGATTTGCCTTCACCACTTTGTTCACATAACAAAAAATGAGGGTTATAGGTATATCTTCACTCTCGCTGTGGGTCTCCTTCACCGCTTCGCTCACTCAAAATGTGGGTCGAATTCACCACTTCTCACTCGTTAACACCTATGACGGTCACTTTCACCTCTTCTCTCTCGATTTGGTATTGCAAAGCTTGCTCTCTCAAGCACCCATAAACTCATCTCAAGCATAAGCTCAACAACAAAGACAAGCTTAACTCACAAGCGTCATCTCAACAAGAACACAAAGAAGAACAAAGCACTTCTCAATCCAAACAATCCATAATAAAAAGTAAACCTAATAACAGCTTCATCTAATGTTCATGGCATATTGAATGATTTAGAATCTACCACATGATAAGAATATCAAATGCTAAAGAGAAGAAGAGAGAAATACATGTTACTAATCATGAATGTAGAGGGGAAAGAGAGCCTCTTCCTCGGACTTATAAGAAGATCTCATCTTGGTCCACCAGCTCCTAGAACTCCTCCTCGACTACCTTCTGATATATGGGATAGAGTTGTGACCTCCTCCTAGTCTGGTCTTCTCTCTACATTCTTTCACTCCACATTCCATGGCCAATGATTTGAAGCTCCATTAATGGCTTGAAACCTCTAACTTCAAGCACTAAAACACTTGGGTTGGTTGAAGAAGGCTTTGGACGAACACTAGGTGTTCTGTGGCAAAAAAATGAGTGAAAATGGCGCTCCCCGATCGATCCCCTCGAACGAATCGCGAAACTACATATTTATAGATCATCATAAAAATAACTCATGCACGATTGTGCACTTGTAGATGCATAGTTGTGCACGAAGAAATGAAAAAATGCGCAGGAAAAGCCAGGATCGCCCTAGCAGCTCTTCGCACGATTTTGCGCCAAATGCAAAATTTCGTCAATTTTAAGGGGGTTACCTAGAAAAATATGATATAACTCGCATGATCATGTGATGTTCATGCGAGTACAAATGCACTAGACCATACAGTTATGAAGGGAAATTAGACTTTTGCTATATGTGTGTGTGTGCGTGTGACACGAGCAGATGCATTTCATTAAATAACAAGGTCGTGACTTTCCTAAAACCCATCGTAACTTCCACACAATGTGCTTAAACGATAAATACTTCATAAAAATAATTAACCAACCGTAACTTCCACGCAATGTACTTAAACGATAAATACTTCATAAAAATAATAAGTTTACATGAGTATGAATGAAATAGAAAGTAAAACTACAATTTAGTGAGCAAAATCATATGGAAAGCATGCTAGATGAGCATCAAAAATACTATATAAATTTTGATCATCAAATACCCTCTGACTTGAATTATTGCTCATGTCTAGCAAACTTCTCTACTCACGGGGATTAGACGAGACTAATTACTCAAATAGAAACTAAAACTAAGGAGTAGATGGGGAAGTTCCATGATCTAGGTGAAATAGGAAGAAAATTAAAAGACGTTCCATGCATACTAAATAATTGCAACCTTTTCCAAAATAAATCAAACTAGTAATATACATTCCTAATAATGAACTAAACAGATCGTCCTAGATATATCATATGGGATATAATAGAGAAACCACTAATATTAGCAGTATCCTCTTAATATTATGGGGTAGCCTCTTAAGAAATCCATCAATGACGATGTCTATAGGCTTGGTCATTCACACTCTCTCCACTCCATTAGCTAAAGATAGTTGTATGAATCGTAAGGACTTAATATTGGGAAAAATACCCTTCTATTTATCTAAACCAATTATATAAAAGTGATTTCATCAGTTATGATGAATTACCCACATTATATAGAAAGGGTAATTGATGAGTACTTTTTGTACTCATCGTTTAATATAATTTTAATAATTTTTAAATATGAATTTGTATAAATTGCATGAATTATCCCATCAAATTCATTTCTTTTTATTCTTATAAACTAACTTAATCTTATTCTATGTTTTTCAGGTTTTCTGGGCACTTTAAGCAAAAATGTCAAGTACACCCCCAAGGTCACGGGCGTGACCAAGGGCGTGACAACCCAAGATGTGTTCTAGACCTGTTGCCGCCACTCCGGGCACATTCCGTGAAGATTTGCCAAGTATACGCCCCAGGTCACGGATATGACTAAGTGTGTGAACCAGGTTACAGCCATGACCCGCCGCCAGCATACCAGATCAACCGCCACATCATTTAAAATTACACGCCCCCAGACAAGGGCGTAACCAAGGGCATGACATCCAGTCACAGACGTGACTCGTCCCGCGCTGCTTCCCGCCAGCAGCCAGATTTAAAGATTACATGCCCTAGGTCACAAGCGTGACCTAGGGTGTGACGCTCACGTAACGCCCACATTGAAGCCAGAAGGCATCCATCCCGCACTAGTATCGATCACGTCCCTTACACGCCCTTGGTCATGAGCGTGACCAAGGGCGTGTAACCTCAAATTTCAGCCTATTTTAAGCCATCTCCTCTACAACCCAAGGGGACAAATTTTGGGATCTCAAGTCTTCATTTCTTGTATTACTTGTAATCTAGTCATTATAGTTTATTACTGGAACGCTCTTTCCTTCGGGTTCCATTGGAGGTATGTTGTCTTTTGATGTTTAATGCTTCTCCAAGGGTCCCCGAGACCAACTTTTTGCTTGACAGGAATCTACAGGTTGAGGTGATTCCACCCGCACATGGTGACATTCATGGCTTCTGGACTCGGTGGCATGATCATCCCACCTCGGGTGACTCTTGGGTACTTGAATCGGAGGTGGCACTTGTGGATGACTTTCTGCGCCCACACATTTAAGTCAACTCATCGGTGATGAGTTATTTCGAGCGGGGGAGGATTGATGGAGGCGACATCCCCCGACATGTAGATGAAGATTGAGCCGACATATTGGATGAAGAACTGGCGGCTTCGCCATCGAAATACTTATGGCGTTGCGGCGCAAGAACACACTACTATCATTATCATCATCGCCACAAGAAAACGCACAACTTGATCGGATCGGGTGGGTCCATTTCGCTAGATCGAACATTGGCTTATCGCCCTTGGGAGATCTAAAGAGGATTTGCGACCCTTCGTGTGTCAATTATTTCTCTTTGCCTAGTTTGGTGCACTTGCACTGTGTGGCTTGCATTTGTATCATTTTTCTTGAGTCGCACATCCCTCGTAAATCTGTCCATCACGAGCGTGTCGGAGAGCGAAGGTTTACATCATGTTTTATTGATAAAATAATAGAGATATTCTTGAAGTAAAAGTACTCAACCACCCCGAGTCTAATACGACCTTGGTTTTATAAACCTATACTACTTTCGATACGGTACACTTGCCGTTGTCGTTTGTGGATATAGTTTTTTGCATCAAGTTTTTGGCGCCGTTGTCGGGGACTTGAGTTGATATTTCGAAAAAAATAAATATCTATTAATTTTATCTTTCTCTTCCTTCTCACCCCTCTCTCAAAAATTTTAAAAAAAATCTTAAAAATCGCAATTTAAATTCTCGGAAAGGGAGATTTGGGATTTCAGCCCATCATATATCCTAGTACCGGTGCGACCCCTTCACAAGGTAGACCTCGGGAAGTTCGGGACTAATTTAACCCATTTTTGAAAAAAAAAATTTATTTATATATTTATAAATTATTTCTCTTCTCTATCCCCCCTCTAAAATTCCATTCATTTAAGTGAATGTTGTTTTCTTTTATTAAATGAGGTTATCTGAATTGGCCGTAAAGTTGTCGAGCTTCAAAACAAAGTTAATCTTTTGGAAGCCACACGAAAGTGCCAAATTAGTTACAATCATTGTGGTGCGCCTCATTAAAGTGAAGAATGTTATTTTCATTCTTATTCTCAAAATTTATATTATGAAAATGATTTTACTCAATCTTATGCAAATAATTTTGATAATAATTACGATCATAATTTTTCCTAGTTTTATGAAAATAATTTATCCAACTCTGATGCAAATGTTTTTTCTAATTTTCACGAGGATAATTTTTCGGTTTTAAATACTCTTTCATCTATCTCCGAAGTAGATTATTCTTAGTGGCAAGCTCACCCTGATAGTTTTCAAGTATCGTACTCTAATTTTGTGGAATCCTCGCAGTTTCACTTTAATTCTCCTCCCCAAAACTTAGATGTAGATTTTCTTTCTTCTAGTGCTCTTTCTTCGTCTTTAGAAAATTTAGTTATTGAGGAACATGATTTTTCATGTACTCTCATAGTTTCTTCTACAAAAAAATGAATAAAAATTATTGTACCAAGAATATCTTCATGTTATGGGCACACCGGATGAAATTGAAGAAAAACAAGTTTCTTCCCTAATCCACCCGGGCCATCTCTTGCTTATCATGATTTTTTGCAAAATTCCTCTATTCCACCTAAAATTCCTAACAACTTTGTGTCCGAAAATTTTATTCCGCTTGATATTGCACTAGATTCTTCTAAAGAAAAATTTATTTTAGAAAATGAACAACCAGAGCTTGATCATATATTTTGGCAATCGCCTCCTCCGTGCAAAAAATGTTCTGACTTGTTTATTTGTGATTTTCTATATACTAATAATTTTCAGGTTGAAGATGAGTCGTTGCCACCCAAAATAATTGATGATCCATATGTCGCTCATCTTTATAAATCTAAATCACCTCAGGTATGTGTATGTGATTTGGATTTGCATATTCAAGTTCAAGTACAAAAGGAGAATCACATGTCAAACAGAGGAGTAGTCGGGCGACTAATGTCGGCACATTCACCTAAATGTGAATTAAGGGAGTTGCATGTGCACTTCTCTTTTCAATTTACGTTTACCTAACACTAACCGTCTAGCTTAAAGACAGGAAAAAGAAAGCGCTCTTGGGAGGCAACCCTTGCTTATTTTTAGTTTTCATGCATTTCTTTTTATGCATTTTCATTTCACGTGTTCTTCATACTTAGTTTTAAACATTAGGGACAATATTTAATTTTTAAGTATGGGGGTGTAGCATGGCTTTCGTTGTTTTTTTTTATTTGAAAAAAAAAAGAAACAAAGAAAAAAATCTTTATATTATAAAAATCTAAATTCTTGGAAAAGGAAGGTTGGGCTATCATCCCATCGTATCTCCTAGTACCTTGCGAGCCCTTCACCGGGTAGAACTTGGGAAGTCAAAGAATTTTTCAAAAATATATATTAATCCTTACTTTTATTTTTTATTTTTCTAGAAATCTAGTTTGAGGTTTGATTATAAGTATTCTTACATTTTTAATTTAGCTAATATTTTTTTTTATCAGAATTTTTTAAATTTAGATTTCAAATAATTTAGTTTTAAGAAACACTTTATGTTTTTAATTCGATTAGAGAATTTATTTAGCACTACCTCTCATTTTAATTTTATATAACTTCACTTTGTGGTAAATTGGCTAAACATCTCTAGGTTTTTATTATATTCTCTACTAACTTTAAGATCTTAGGAAATTTCATTCCACTAAAAACTTTGCTCTCAAAATAGTTTAATTTATAAACTAGAAGTATTTCTTTACCCCTCACCCTTTGTTGGCAAATAAAAAAATGTGTAGTAAAAGATCATATGTCATGGGAATAAGATGATAAAATTCATTATCCCCTAAACATATGCACCCAAAATCGCTTAAATGATTATATGTCATGAAGAAGTAAGAGGATAAAATTTATTACTTCTAAACATATACATTTTGGGTTTTGATTAAAGAGAATTTTTAACAAGATTATATGACATTTTGCTAAAACACCTCCAATCCAAGAACTCTTCATTTTGCCATTTTGCTAAAACACATCCCTAGCCAATTCTATTGATTCTAGTCCTAAATAAAATTATTAAGAGAGCATTATTTTGGAAGGTGTCTTTTCCTTAAGCTTCTTTATGTTAAAGTGTCTAAAATTTCAATCTAATTTTGTTTGAATATTTCAATAATTTCGGTTGCTAAATAGTTATCTTGAGAAGTAGTTAGCTAAACAGATTTCTCTTCTTAAATTATCACCATAACTTATGACTTAATTCTCAAATTCCTAGAATTTACTTTTAACTTACTCTTGGTTTAATGAATTTTTAATTAATTAAAAATAATATCGATGACTTATAATCCTTTCCTCATTCTTTGCTCTAGAATAGCAAAAGCTCAAGTATGAGGGTGTTTGATGAGTACTTTTTGTACTCATCCTTTAATATAATTTTAATAATTTTTTAATATAAATTTGTATAAATTGCATGAATTATCCCATCAAATTCATATCTTTTTATTTTTATAAACTAACTTAAGCTTATTCTATTTTTTAAGGTTTTCTGGGCACTTTGAGCAAAAATGTCAAGTACACGCCCAAGGTCACGGGCGGACCAAGGGCGTGACAACCCAAGATGTGTTCCAGACCTGTTGCCGCCACTACGGGCTTATTCTGTGAAGATTCGCCAAGTACACGCCCTAGGTCACGGGCATAACCAAGGGCGTGACCCAGGTCACGGCCATGACCCACCGCCAGCATACCAGATCAGTCGCCACATCATTAAAAATTACACGCCCCCAATCATGGGCATGACTGAGGGCGTGAAATCTAGTCACAGGCATGACTCGTCCCACGCTCCTTCTCGCGAAAACTTCTCGCCAGCAGCCAGATTTAAAGATTACACGCCCTAGGTCATGGGATTGACCTAGGTTGTGATGTGCACGTAATGCACACATTGAATCCAGAAGGCATCCATCCAGTACTAGCATCGATCACGCCCCTTACACTCCCTTGGTCACGACCGTGACCAAGGGCGAGTAACCTCAAATTTTAGTCTATTTAAAGGCAGCTCCTCTACAACTCAAGGGGATGAATTTCAACCTATTTTCATGTTTTTAGTAGTTATTTTACTCCTTCTTTCATTCTAGTAATTGTACTTTCAATTCAATAGTTATAATTTTAATTTCAATAGCTTGTAATTCTCTTCTTTGCAATTTTAATAAAAATTTGTTCTTTCTTCTTCTATTTGATTCTCTATCTGATCATGAACTCTTTTATTTTTATTGATTCATCCATCTCCATGAGTCGCTAAACTTCTATTAGTACTCGGTCGAGATGATCCAAGGAATAATATAAGTTATGAAATAATTTAGAGTAGCTCTTTCTCTTTTCTAAATAGCTTAAGATTTATCCTTGATTTTAAGATAACGAGATTATATTTTTGATATATAATTCTTGTTCTTGTTTTGGTACTGTAGTTAGCCGAGAGGCTCGTAATGCGAATCGATCACTGAAGGATAAAAAAGAGTAGAATGCAATCCTCGAGGGAGGACGATGTTACCTTTCCTGATTGGAGTAAAATCCAATAGCGGGATTCACCTCATAAAGCAAGCTTTTGGGGGTTTCAATAATAGAATGAGAGTTTGGTTGATCAACCTTATCTCAGGTGGACATATTCCTTGAGATAGGTGCGTTCGTAATTCGGGAATCTCAATGGTCAAAGTTATTTTATTAAGAGAATGTGATTTGATTCTTTCTTCTTATTTTTATCTCCGAGGTGATTCAAAGATTGAGTGCTAATTGTCCTTATTATTATTTTAATCGCTATTCTAATTCACCATATTTTCTTTAGAAACAAACCAACCCAAAGTTCTATTGATAAAATAATAGAGATTTTCTTGAAGTAAAAGTAATCAACCACCCCGAGTCTAATATGACCTTGGTTTTATAAACCTATACTACTTTCGATACGGTACAATTGTCGTTGTTGTTTGCGGATATAGTTTTTTGCATCAGTAATCTAGTCATTAGAGGTCCTCAGATATCACAATCACATTAGAGTGTCAATACAAGGTCAAAATGTGCACAAAATATAGCTGAGCAAATTTGCGTTGAATAGAAGTCGACAAAACTTCAACTAAATGTTTACACAACGATGACTAAAAGTCAAGATAACTCAGGCTACTTGTCAAAGTATCACGAGAAATCGATGCAATGTCGAAATAACTCGACGTAGAAGGAAGAGCCAGTCGAAGCCATCTTAGAATTCGATGCAACTTTGATTTCAATTCGACGGATACATTGATAAGAACTCGACGCAACATCGACATCTGAGTTCATTCAAAGCAGAGAAGGATTTCAAAGCTGCTTCTATAAGAACTCAGAGGTGCGTCGATATAAAGGATGATGAATTCGACGCTGTTTGCCCGGAAAACCGCTTCTCGGGTTGGACCATTAGCAGACCGCTCGAACTCCTGGGTCAGGCCGCTGGGTCCCGGGATCAGCGGTTCCCAGTTCAAGAAGGGCCAGGCCGGGCGGCCTGGTGTCATTTCCGGATCGCCCCCAAAGGGAGAAGATCGTCAAGAGCTAAGGCAAAAAGTTCATCCGCAGTCTCAGCTAGAAGGCCGCGCGGGTTTTCCCATAGAAACTCGAGGTTCCAGCCCCGAAGAACAGGCTGGGGCTCCAGATCAAAGGCTATCCAAGTTACCTCGTGAAGATCGGCTAAGTCATGACCAGAAGGCAGACCGCGGCCTCAATCTCCAAACCGCGCGGTCTGCATTATTGACTTGGTCCCGGTGTCCTCAGCCTCAAGCAAGACAGGTCGGAAGAGCAAGCCGCCAAGCCGCGCGGCTTCTTTCTTTTTTCTTCCTTGTGCATCCCGTCACCGCCTGCCCGTTTCTCCTGTACCCGGGCAGGAGGTTATTTTATCCCTGCCCATTCGGGCAGGCCCCCAAGCCTATAAATAGGGGGCGGCACTGTTCACAAGACACGCACACTCGAATCGAAGAGCTCGCTTGTCGGAGCTCTGGTCTCGAGTTTCAGGTCTTGCGAACTGTTTGACCGGCCGGCTTCTGCTTTCCTGCACTTGTAACCGCTACTTTTCAATCAAAGGAAAGCCCGTCGCAAGAGTGGCATTTGCCGCGGCGGGCGAAGTCCGGCCTCGACCGCTGCTAGCGGTCTAAATTCTCTAACCAAATAGTAACCGATAATCCGCAGCCCTCGATTTTCTTCGTGAGCGCACTTTTGAATCGAACAGAAACACGCGACCTTCAGATCGCGGACTATCAGCGAAATCTTTGGTTCAGAATGTCAGACCGCCAGTTCCCTCCAAGAGACCGGTCCGATCATAGCGATGACTCCCTGTGGGAGGCTCTGGAGCGAACTAAGAGAGAAGCCGACCAGGCTCAGAAAGCAACTGATCAACGTCTGGACGCGATCAGTCAGGCTCTAGCTCTGCTAACCAAGCAGTTAGCCCCCCAACAGGCCGCGGTTAACCCGGCCATGACCCCTGTTCTACCTCCTCCACCTCCATACCCATTTGCGCAGGTCGCTCACTCCCAACCGCCACCAGAAGGTTCGGCGGATCGGCAGAATTTCTACCAAGAGGCCGCGCGGCGTATGCCGGCTCGAGTCCTTGACTTCCAGGGGGCGGCTTCTCAGGCCGCTCGCTTTTCCTATCCGCCCGAGGTCGCCGCCTACCAGTCCTACCCGGCCGGAGCACCTGCCCACTCCTATCAGGCGGCCTGTCCGCAAATGACCGCAGCAGAGATCCCCTACCACCCTGCTTTTTCTCTATACGAGGATGCCGAGGAGAGTTCTCCCTTCACGGATGAGATCCGGGGAGAGCCGGCTCCGAATAACTTTCGAGAACCACGCTTATCAACATATGGTGGGGAGTCCGATCCGGCAATTCATCTTCAAGCGTTTGAATCGGCTGTTGCTCTGAGGACCATCACTGATGCAACTAAGTGTAAGCTCCTGGTGACATCCTTCGATGGACAAGCCAGAGAATGGTTCTATGGATTGCATCCTCGATCCATTAGATGTTTTGCAGAACTGCGTAGAAAATTTCTGCTTCGATTCTCTACCTCGAAAAAGAGGAAGAACGGTCCGGCAGCCCTATTTGAGATACGGCAGCAGGAAAACGAAACGTGGGCCCGCTTCGTTGACCGTTTCCAAAGGGAGATAATGGAGGTGCAAAACGTCGATCCAGAGTTATATAGGGTCGCTCTGATGCATGGCCTTAGGGAGGGGCCGCTGAAATTTGAAGCTCAAATCAGGGAGCCAAAAACATACCAGGAGATGATTAGTCTGGCTAACAAATTTATCAGGGGAGAAAAGACCAATCCTGGTTATGTTGCCAAATTGCTCAGCAATAACGATCAGTTTAATCCCGCATCAACTCATCAGCAACGTTACAATCATCCATCTCGGCCCGATTTCGAACCCCGGGCTCAGAGGGGGAGGAATCTAAAGCCTAAACAACCATTTCTCGGCCATCAACGGTTTCAAGATCAGAAACCGCCGTTGGCCATCGCACCCACTCAACCCATGGGAGTTCCGCAAATAATGCCCGTATATCTGCCGCAGTACATCGCACAACCATCCCCAACTATCCCATCCATCCGATATGATGAATCTCAGGAGTCGTTCACCCCTCTCAACGTCACCATGAACGAGGTCGTGCAGATTCTCCAAAAGAGGCCTGACTTCCAGAGGCCTCCTCCCTTGAAATCAGAAATTCGCAACCGGAACCCTAACTTTTATTGTGAATATCATAAAGAGGAAGGGCATCAGACTGAGGATTGCCGGGCCCTCCGGTGGTTGATAGAGAAGCTCTTGAAAGAAGGGAAGCTCCGAGGGTTGATTCGGCAAGAAACCCCGGTTGAGCCGCGAACCGAGAATAAGAAGGAAGTGGTCGAAGTGATCTGGGAGTGTGCTGATGTGGAAGAGGCAGGTTGCTATGGGGATATACATCCCACAACCGAGTGTATAGAGGTGAATGATGTTGGCCCTCTTGGCAACGTCTATTGCATTCATGGTGGGGCAGGAGTAGAATCTTCTCGGAAATCTAGCATCGGGAGAGTTACGAAGCAAGAAGTGGCAGTCGCCTCCACTTCTACTCCAGAAAGGGCGGTCGTTACCTTCGGCCAGGAAGATCTTTCCCCAAATGCAAATCCTTTTGATGATGCAGTGGTGATAAAGGCGGTTATTGAAAACTACACCGTGCACAAAATTCTGATTGATACCGGCAGTTCAGTTAATCTCATTTTCCGTGAAACATTCGAAGCCCTTAAAACTGGAAAGTCTTTACTCTCCACGGAAGGGCCCCTCTATGGCTTCTCGGGAGAGAAGAAGGAAGTGGAGGGGTGCGTAAAGCTTTTGGTATCGCTGGGGGGTATAACAAAGCTGATAAACTTCGTGGTGGTGGAAGCCCCAAGCAGCTACTGTGCAATTTTTGGAAGGCCAATTCTGAACGCTTACAGAGCGGTAGTATCTACTTTCCATTTGGCCTTGAAGTTCGCCGCTGAGGGGCGTCAATATCGGATCCGGAGTGATCCAAGGGTTGCTCGCGAATGCTATGTAAAGACAGTTAATGTGATCACCGAGGCACCACTTCACAAGGCTCAGAATGACATCTATGAGGTGTCCAAGCTCCCTGAGGAAATCAAAGAAAGCACAGAGCGGAAAGGAGTTTACCTGGAACCTGCCCAGGAGATCCAAGAAGTCCCCATTGCTGAAGGGGAAGAGAAGAAGCTGATCATCAACGCCGAGCTGTCGGAAGAGGAAAAAGCTCAACTAACCTCCTGCCTGTTGGGTAACTTGGACATCTTCGCCTGGTCAGCGGAGGACATGCCTGGGGTAGATCCAGACGTAGCATGCCATCACCTCAACATCTCTCCTGAATTCAAGCCGATCCAACAAAAGAAGAGGGAGGTGGCAACAAAGCAGGCATTGCCCATCAGAGAGGAGGTTTCCAAGCTCCTAAAAGCGGGTTTTATTTCTGAAATTCAATATCCAACGTGGATGTCAAACATTGTAATGGTTCCAAAATCTGGTGGGAAGTGGCGCATGTGCGTGGACTTCACAAAGCTCAATAAAGCGTGCCCCAAAGATTGCTATCCCTTGCCTCGGATAGATGTTTTAGTAGATTCCGCGGTAGGATATAATTTCATGAGCTTTCTAGATGCATTTTCTGGTTATCACCAGATTAAGATGCATAAACCTGATATCCCGCATACATCCTTCATTACCAATGATGGATGTTATTGTTATCTTGTCATGCCCTTTGGGCTCAAAAATGCGGGGGCGACATATCAGAGGATGATGGACACAGTATTCAAAAAACAGAAAGGGAGAAATCTTGAAGTATATGTAGACGATCTTCTTCTAAAAAGTAAAACTTTTTCAATCCATCTGAAAGACCTCGTAGAGACGTTCGCTACTCTGCGGGGGTTCAAATTAAAATTAAATCCTTTGAAATGTGTGTTTGGGGCCAACAAAGGAAAATTTCTGGGACACCTTCTCACTCCTAATGGCCTCGCGCCAAACCCAGATAAAGTAAAGGCCATCCTAGACATGACCCCTCCTCGCAATCCGAAGGAAGTGCAGCAACTTGGGGGGAGGTTGGCAGGATTAAGCCGATTCATTTCCAAGTCAGGGGATAAAAGCGCTCCATTTTTCAAAACACTTAGGGGAGGATCTAAGTTCGAATGGAGTGAAGAGTGCGATAATGCTTTCGAACAGTTGAAAAAGCAGTTAACCTCAACCCCTCTTCTTCAAAGCCCTCGCGAAGGGGAAACACTATTCTTATACTTGGGAGTGGGCCCAGATGCGATAAGCTCTGTCCTGGTGCGGGAAGAAAAAAAGAAGCAGTTTCCGATATATTATGTCAGCCACATCCTCAAAGATGCGGAAACTAGATATTCAATCTTGGAGAAATTAGCCTTGGCTTTGGTCATGTCATCACGAAGGCTCCGCCCCTATTTTCAGGCTCATTCCATTCAGGTGGTCTCGGACCATCCACTAAAGAGCATCTTGGAAAAGCCGGATCATTCAGGAAGGTTGGCCAAATGGGCAATCGAGTTAAGCGAGTTCGAAATATTATACATTCCCAGAACGGCAATAAAGGCACAAGTATTGGCAGATTTCTTGGTAGACACGATGGAGTCTAATCCAGAACAAATAGTGCAATCTCCCTTGGCTTGGATCATTTATGTGGATGGGGCTTCTGGCAGAAACTCCGTGGGAGCCGGAGTGGTTCTGATCAGTCCAAATGGCATCAGGCTGGAGCAGGCTATCAAATTCTTCTTTTCAGTTACAAATAACCAGGCCGAATACGAAGCATTCTTGGCCGGCTTGAAACTCGCGAAGGAGCTTGGGATAGAACACGTTCATGTGAAAACTGATTCTCTTGTGATGGCTTCGCAGGTTCTAGGGAATTATGAAACAAGAGAACCGATATTGAGAAAGTATCGATTTTTAGCTAAGAAAGAAATTGGGAGATTCAAATCCTTCATTATCGAACACATTCCGAGAACACAGAATGAAGAGGCAGACGAATTGTCAAAGTTTGGTCTTCCATCAGGAGGGGTGACCTCAGAACTCTTTCGTCCGGCAATAAATGAGACAGAGGAAGAGGGGCTCATGCAGATCGATCAGCATCCTTCCTGGAAAGACCCCTACGAATTGTTTCTGTCAAAAGGAGAGTTTCATTCATCAATCAGGGACAGAAATAGATTCAAAAGAAAGGCAGCCTACTACTACTTGATGGCAGGAGTCCTGTATAGAAAAACTCTGATTTCTCCCTCAGCGCGATGTGTCTCAGAAGAAGAAATTCCGATCATACTTCAGGAAATTCATTCAGGAGAGTGTGGTAGTCATTCAGGAGCGAAGACTTTGGAGAAAAGGATCTTGCGGCAGGGATATTTCTGGCCGACCATGAGGAAAGATGCTGAAGCATTTGCCAGGCGATGTGTCCAGTGCCAAAAGTTCGCCCCTCTTCAACATTTGCCTGCTCAGTCGCTCAGGTCGATAACCGCGCCATGGCCCTTTGCAGTATGGGGAATGGATCTTATGGGACCCTTTCCAATGGCCAGCGGTCAACGCCGTTTCATCCTTGTAATGATCGACTATTTCAGTAAGTGGATTGAGGCAAAAGCGCTGGCAAAAACAACAACTCAAATTGTCAAAAACTTCATCTGGGGGGAAATAATCTGCCGACATGGAATTCCGTTAGCAATTGTTACCGATAACGGTCCACAGTTCAACAATTCCGAGATGAAAAGCTTCTGCGATCAGGCGGGAATGGATCTGCGATTTTCCTCAGTACATCATCCCAGGACCAATGGTCAGGTGGAAGCAGCAAACAGGCAAATCCGGCAGCTCTTGATGAAAAGGGTCTTAAATCAAAAAGGGAATTGGGCGGACCAGCTTCCTTCCATCCTTTGGACTCTTCGTACTACGCCATCTTCAGCTACAGGGGAGACGCCGTTCAAACTATCTCATGGCTCAGAGGCCGTTGTTCCCATAGAATTTGAAGTGGTCACTCCAAGGGTTATATATGCAAAAGAGGGAGGAGAATCATGGATGGATAAAAATGATGAGGCTATGAGGTATAGTCTGGATCTGATCGAGGAGCTTCAAGACGAGGCAACTATCAGACAGGAGGAAGTTAAAAGGAGGATGGCAAAATATTTTGACAAGAATGTCAGAGTAAAGCAGTTCGCAAGCGGTGATTTGGTATTAAAGAAGGTAGATGCTGCAGCCAGGTCTGGTAATGTTGGAAAGCTGGATCCTAATTGGGCAGGACCTTTTATCATCAAAGAAGTATTAAAGAACGGGGCCTACCGTCTCCACACCAGTGAAGGGGAGGACATCCCGCGTACTTGGAGCGGTGACGATCTTAAACGATTTTATCCTTGAATTATCTCTTTTATTCTCTACATTTCTTTTGGTATTAAATGAAAAGCCCTATACTGACACCTCTTCTTGTCTGATGGTTCTCTACATCGTGAATGTAAATATACATATCTCACTCCCCAAACCTCTGAGATATCGCCGAATTCTGCTCGAACCCCCTCGGATTGTAGTCGTAGCGTAAAACCCACCAAGACCATGTGATGCGGGGAGTTTTCGCACACGTGTAGTGGTAGCTTGCCAATTCCGCTGCGGAGGTCTTCAGAATTTTGGATCCCGGCCGATATCTGACACACCCCTGCATCAAGGGAGGTCTAGGTGATTGTCAGCTCTATCATGCCCCGAAGGGATATAGTTACAGCTTTGATGATCTTTCTGAGGAAAGCAATGTTCGTCGCCGAGGCCCACCTGCCCAACTGATCATCATAGTCTGTGACCATCGAATACTCTTAGGTACTCTTGAAACGGTGCCTAGTTGGGCCCACAAGTGAGTTGATCTCTCTGAGGAAAGCAATGTTCGCCGCCGAGGCCCACCTGCCCAATTGATCAACTCGGCTTGTAACCCTAGGCAAGAGAGCGGATGAGTCGTTTACAGCTCTTATGACCACTTGAGGAAAGCAATGTTCGCCGCCGAGGCCCACCTGCCCACTTGGTCATTTGAGTCTGTACATACCTTTTTTATTCTCTCTACAGGGAGGCATTTGCCTCTTATGGTTTCTTGTATAAGAACAATTCGAGGAAGATTCGGTTAAAACAGGTGCAGGTGTTCGTCTACCCTAATAAAGGGTTATGATATTAAGACCATGCGGTCTGTACATGCCTTTTTTATTCTCTCTACAGGGAAGCATTTGCCTCTTATGGTTTCTTGTATAAGAACAATTCGAGGAAGATTTGGTTAGAACAGGTGCAGGTGTTCGTCTACCCTACTAACAAAGGGTTATGATATTAAGACCGTGCGGTCTGAACATCTAAACCGAACGGTCTGATTGGATATAAGTTGGGATATTTCCTGGCAATTATATAATGACCGGAGTGGTTATCCAACCGGGCGACCTTATCAATTTTTTAATTAGGTATCTCCGGAACCGATCATCTACTACCCGGGTGGCATTCAAGCCGGGCGGGTCCATTCATCTTTTATAAATTGATATTTTTGGAACTAATATATATAAATTGCTCGGATCTCATTCTGGCCGGACGGTTTCATCTATCTATCCATCCTTTAATAAGTTGGATGTTTTTAGATTTAGTCATATGATTATCCGGATTGTGTTCTAGCCGGGCGAATCGGTCTGTCTTTAAACTAAGTTGGATATCTCCAAAGCTGATTATCTGATTGTCCGGGTTGTATTCAAACCGGGCGGGATCATCCATCCTTTATAAAGATTGAATATTTCTGGAGCTAATTATATGATCGCTCGGGTAACATTTTGACTGAATCGGATCTATCTATCTCTCCATTCTATCAAGTTGTATTTCTGGATCTGGCTATATGATCCGGGTTGAATTTTAAACCGGCCGGGAACTATCTATTCCTGAATGAATAGTCGAAATTGGATATTTCTGGATCTGAATACATGGTCGCTCGGATTATGCCCTAACCGATCAGGTTAAGCTATTTCTTAGCGAAAATTATCTCTAGACACAATGGATTGCTCGCCAGGACTGAATTCGAACCGCGTGAAAGTTGTTCATTATTTATAGCAGCAAGTATAAAATATCTTCAAATGAAAAGAAGCCGCCCGGTCTATATTATAGTCGCATAAGTCTATGCGTTATGGATCATACTATCAGAAATTAGGCGTGTTGAGATCTAAACAAGTAATCGCACGGTTCGGACGAAGGATCGTCGAAGATAATCCATCATCATTTATGCTCGGACCAGGATGTTCGCGCGGTTGGATCATAAAGAGCAAAGAAAAGAGACAAGGTATCACAAGTAAGTAATAATAGAAGGACAATCAGACAGGTAAAATCTCTGTTTCATTTTTTCAAAATGTGTTTACAAAATATTGACCGCCCGGCCAACAAAAAGAAACCGGCGGTTACAAAAATTAAAACAAAAGACAAGGGCACTAGTCTGCCGATTCTTTCTTCTTCTTCTTGACAGGAGAATTTGAGTCCGCACCATCGATGTCAACCTCCGGCGAATAACCTTCGCTTAATGAGGAGGAGCCGGATGAACTGCTGTCACTAGACCGCCCGGTCTTGCTTGCAGAACCGGTGGTTCCAGAGGACAAGCTGTCCTCGTCGTCGTCGTCGCTGGCATCACCATCCGCGTCGGCTTCTTCAGCGGCTTCACCACTTCCATCGCCTCCTTGATGGAGCACGATCTCCCTGCCCGCGTCGGCCTCGGCCTCCTCGCCTACCTTGGATTTTCCTTTTTTCCTTCGGCTGATTTCGTCAAGTTGGACCTTCAGGGCGGGGAAGAGGTCGGAGAAGGTGGTTCCATCAAATCCTTCACACAGACCGCCCCGGTCACCTATGAGACCCAAGGCTTTGTCGATCCCCTGGGCCACATGAGGCAGCACTTCATCTTGGAAGGCCGGGTTGGTCACCTCATATTGCTTCTGCAAGAAGAGAGAAAATGAGTTAGGCCGCTCGGGCTAAACAAAGGGAACCGCGTTGTCTTTTGAGAAACTCACCGCCACGACTTCTTGAAGCCGCGCGTTCTCCTCTCGAAGCCGCGTATTCTCTGCAGCCTGCTCCTCGTACTTCTTCTCCAGGTGTTTCTGAACAGAAACTAACCGCTTATACGCCAGGGCCATGAAGTGGTTGGCCGAAAACCCCCAGGCGCCGGCTTGAGTCGCTAGCCGGGGGAGCTCTTCTTCAGGGGTTCTCATCAGCTTCCTTAAAGTCTTTCGACCATACAAGGCGGCCCCAGCGGCTAGGGCATGGTGTTCAATTTTGTCGCTCCCCATGGAGGAAGAGCGGTGGATACCCTGATCCGGCTTCCATCCCTATGCCAAAGGACGGTCGGATTGCCTTGCAGATCGGGCGGGTTCCCACAAGAGCGAAGGAGCTCGTAGTCATCAGGAGAAGTCGGGCCTTCTTCCTCAGACGATAGCGATCTGTTTCGCTTCAGCCTCTTCTCCCTTTGAGTCAAAACCGGGACGACTGGCGTGACCGGCTTGTTCGCAGGGACGGCGTGGGCAGCTGTAAAGAGAAAACAAAAGTATAAGTAACGAAGTCCGCGCGGTTACATACAGGCGGTCAAAAAGAACTTACTATGCTCAGGGAGGATATCCTCCAGCTCCGAGAATAGCGGGATGTAGTGGTTGATATCCAACCGCTCGTTCTCAAGGAACGCGAAGGTGTCCGCCTCAATCTTTCCGACCTGAGGGATCTGGAAAACTTCTTCCCCTCGGACTTGCGGGTTGGTCTGCAACAGTCCGAAGTTGCCTTCGAGCATTACGAACCGCTCCGACCAGTCGGAGACTTTATTCGCCAAATTGACGATCTTCAACCCATGGCAGCCGAAGTAGAGGTGCCCCCTGTAAGCTGAAGTCCCCGAGTCGGAGGCAGCCCGCACCGAGAAGAACTTTCTGAATAGGTCGAGGGAGAACCTGATCCGCTCGAACCGCAGGTACGAGATGAAACTATATATGGAGGCGATGGAGTTCGGTGGAAGTTGACCGGGTACGACCCCGTAATGGTCGAAGATGGCTATGACTTCAAGCGGCAGTGGAAACTTGAAGCCATATTCGAAGTGGTCAACCGGGATAGCTATCTGGTGCGGATTGGAAGAGTTAATCCGCTCATCGCGTAGAGGAAGCCGCGCGAGTAGATTACTCCCTGCCATGTGTTTTGCGATGAAATCGTCCAGTTCGCTCTGAGTAAGGCGGCATTCCGGATGGTCCCCCGAATGGAATGCTAAGGCCGCATCAGCTCGGACGGCTTTAACTTTAACAGGTCGCTGCGACTTGTTCTTGGATCGCGCCATCCGGAAATCGTGAGAATGACTTCGAAGAATTCCCTACTTATAGATTTCTATGATCTGTGAATAGTAAAATCATATCGCGACTATACATTCTAACCGCGCGGTCAATGACCTAAGTGGTTAGATTCACCAGAAAAATAAAAGAAACAAAGGCATCCAGGAAAACAGAAGCAAGCATACATCACAGATCGAGTGACCTAAAGTCGGTTCGAATAAAAGCATGAGATCTAAAACAGAACACAAAGTATAGCGGTTAAATAAAGAGACCGCACGAGTTATCCAGAATACAAGACAAAAAACATTGTTCAAACCAATAAGCCACGCTTATAGTACAAATTGTTCTCAAAGGCCGGTCACGGCTGACGGCGTTCTGGGGAGACATCCTCTCGGTGAAGTCGCGCGACCTGGTCACTGGTTGTGTTCAGGAGAGAATAAATCTGGCTTGTATGATAATGAAGGTGGTTGATTGTGCTATGAAGCCGCCCGGCATCCCTTTCGACCCGCGTAGCGGCAATCATACGGGGGGTTGCGGCGGCCTCGTCAATCATTGGATCAGCCGCCCGGACTAGGGGAGGATTCGAGCTCGCTCCAATAGTCGGGCGGCTAACAGCTACCACCCCATCGTTCATATTTCGCCGACCAGCGGCGACTTCTCTGGTTAAACGCAGGAATTTATCCTGGTAATATTTCGAGTCGCTCTCAAATTTAGCAGAGGCTCTCTTCTCCTTCTCCAGTTGAGCGGTTAGAGCAGCTCGCGTAGCCACCACTGCTGCCCGCGCGGCCTCAAGCTGCGTCTCCAGGACTTTCTCCTTTTCTGAGCCGGATTTCCTGTTGATCTCCGACTGCGCCTTCAGCGCCTCTTCAGCCTTCTTCCTCGCAATCTGCTCAGCCTCCAGAGCGGTCCGAGTGGCGGCCTCCCGGTCTTCTACCTCCTTCAAGCGGGCTCTCAGGTTGATCAGATCTTCCTCGAGATGGTCAAACAGCTGCGGTCCTTTCGGCAAAGTCGTTGCACTGGTTGGAATCAGTGGAACTAACGGAGGCAGGCCGGCCTCAAGGTCGCCCGGCTTCGTAACCTGATCCACGCTATCTGAAAGAAGCCGCTCGGTTATGAAAAGTAAGAGCATGCAACGCCATATATGTATATACAAATGAACATAAATACAAGAGCAGTGCCTGGACGAGGCCGCGGAATGAGGAAGCGGACAGCTTTATAGTCCGTGGAGCCCTTACCTGCCACAAGAGGATCAGGCCGCGACGGCTTGTTCAAAGCTCGTTCCGCCCCCTCCTTCTTCACCATCATTATTTCTTCCCCGGTCATCGCTGGGGGAACTTCCTCCCGCGCTTTCAGCACTTCTTCAAGCTCCCTCGTTCTCTCTTCGACCTCCAAGGCAGTCCGGGCGGCAGCTTCTCGTTCTTCGGCCTCCGTCCGAGCGGTCTCTTCAGGCCGGTCTGTATTATCAGTGGCAGAGGGATTTTGTCTGGAAACAATCGGGCTGTCAAGAAGTTGATCTCGCTTCACCAGCTCATCCATGCCCCTGAAGATCCCATTAAAAGATAAGCTGCTCGCCGAGTCCAGAGGCAGTTCGCCCGGTTTCGTATCAGGGGTAGCCGGTGATTCATTTGACTTGTTGGATGGAGGAGTCGCAAGGCCTAGCTCCTCCTTTAGTCGCGAATTGGTCTGGAGGAGGGATTCGGTCGGTTTCTTAAGAGCCTCCCTTTCCTTAGCGGCTAGCCTCTTGACCTTCTTCGTTATCCGCTCGGTCACGGACTCGGTCTTCTTCCTTTTCCTCTCCTTCTTGCTCGGAGCTGGGCTAACTTCTTTGGAAGGGCTGGGGTAGTCGTCCACGGACAAGGGGGTATTCAGATCGCCCGCCCTTGGGGAGTTGACCGCCTCTTCCTCCAAGTTTTTAACTAGCATATGGGGGTTCCCAGAAGGAGTAATCTCCATGCCGAACGAGTCGTTTTCGCCGGTCTTCTTCGAAGGGCTACCGGTATCAGCTTTTTCGGGAGGAGCGGTCTCCTCTTTGTTCAGCGGGTTGGCGACCTGTTGACCAGGGTCTTCTGAAGGGATCAGCAGGTCGCCAAGAAGAGGCCTCGAACTGTTTGCCACGGGCTCTGCAGGAGTCTTTGGAGTTGTTAAGTCCACGATTGGTTTGAGGCTATCCGCTGCGGCCTTGTCGGCCCGCTTTCTCTTTTTCCGGTCCTTCCGGTCTTGCTTTTCTGTCTCCTTATTCGACTTCTCCGACGGCTCGCGCCTCTTATCTTCCGCCCTCTTCTGATCTCCGCTGGGATCCACGCGGTCTAACACAACGTCCAGGAAGTCCATTACGGAAGAATTGCCGGTCTTAAAAATTCTAACCGCAACTGGCGAGTAATACCCCGTGATTTCAGGAAAAACTCCGCAGAATGAATTCTCTGGCTCTCTTATAGAATTTAAGGCAGGTCGGATGCGGTCTCCCGGTCAAAGCTATTATTTTCGAAATTCTCTTGAGATTTGAAAATATGCGGGGATTATGTTTGCCCGGAAAACCGCTTCTCGGGTTGGACCATTAGCAGACCGCTCGAACTCCTGGGTCAGGCCGCTGGGTCCCGGGATCAGCGGTTCCCAATTCAAGAAGGGCCAGGCCGGGCGGCCTGGTGTCATTTCCGGATCGCCCCCAAAGGGAGAAGATCGTCAAGAGCTAAGGCAAAAAGTTCATCCGCAGTCTCAGCTAGAAGGCCGCGCGGGTTGTCCCATAGAAACTCGAGGTTCCAGCCCCGAAGAACAGGCCGGGGCTCCAGATCAAAGGCTATCCAAGTTACCTCGTGAAGATCGGCTAAGTCATGACCAGAAGGCAGACCGCGGCCTCAATCTCCAAACCGCGCGGTCTGCATTATTGACTTGGTCCCGGTGTCCTCAGCCTCAAGCAAGACAGGTCGGAAGAGCAAGCCGCCAAGCCGCGCGGCTTCTTTCTTTTTTCTTCCTTGTGCATCCCGTCACCGCCTGCCCGTTTCTCCTGTACCCGGGCAGGAGGTTATTTTATCCCTGCCCATTCGGGCAGGCCCCCAAGCCTATAAATAGGGGGCGGCACTGTTCACAAGACACGCACACTCGAATCGAAGAGCTCGCTTGTCGGAGCTCCGGTCTCGAGTTTCAGGTCTTGCGAACTGTTTGACCGGTCGGCTTCTGCTTTCCTGCACTTGTAACCGCTACTTTTCAATCAAAGGAAAGCCCGTCGCAAGAGTGGCATTTGCCGCGGCGGGCGAAGTCCGGCCTCGACCGCTGCTAGCGGTCTAAATTCTCTAACCAAATAGTAACCGATAATCCGCAGCCCTCGATTTTCTTCGTGAGCGCACTTTTGAATCGAACAGACGCAGCGTCAAATACAGACAGAAATAGTATGTTTTCTGCTGTCCTTTCTGATCCTTCTCCAAAGTTTTTCAAAGATGAAATTTAAATTACAACGGCTCGATTATTGCCAAGAATGGAATGGACTATTTCATAGGTACAAAAAAACATTCTTGGAAGTCATTCAAATCTGATGGATGGGTCGGAAAACATAAATAGAAGGAAATACTAAATGTCCCATGGATATTCCATAAATGGATAGAATAGAAGTGGAAAGAAATCAATCAGTATTCGAAAAAGAATAAGAATTCAAAAGAATGAAGAAAAACACAACCAATCTTATCATTCTGTATTCTTCTTCTTCCTCAAGCAACCCTAAGACAAAATAGAAGAATAACTTCTCTGTACAAGAAAACAAAAACAACAAGCCTGCGGTTTCTTCTTCTACATCATATAGCAGTAAGAGAACTAAAGTGCAGAGAATATTAGGATCAAAGCTCATAACCCTTGCAATCATCACTATCTTAAGTAAGGGTCCATTATATTCAGATCTTGAAGAATACAAAAGCAACAGTTTCCAGAGAGATAACTCTGAAGGATCCTAATTGAAGAATCCTATTCTATTCTTCTTCTTCTTCAACTGTTCTTATTCTGCAACTATAAATAGTTTTAAGAATCCCTCTTCAAAGGATTCATTAGTTCTAAGAGTCTCCTTAGAAAAGACTCAGTGGTTCTAAGAGTCTCCTTAGCAAAAGACTCAGTGATTCTAAGAGTCTCATTAGCAAAAGACTCAGTGGTTCTAAGAGTCTCCTTATCAAAAGACTCAGTACTGGTTCTGAGAGTCTCCTTATTAAAAGTCTCGGGCACTATTAGTGCAATCCTACCAAGGTGGTAGAAGAGTGGAGTACCCAAATTTTGGGGAACAACTATAAAATTTCTATGTCTTCTGTATTGCTTTCTGTGTCGTCCCTTTACTATTTTCTATTTATTGATTACTGTTTTCTATTCTACTTTATTCTGAATTGGTATTGACGAATGCATTGTTGTTAGAGTAGTTATTTTTATTGTGTGTGGACATTTAGTGTACAGAATTTTTTATAATCTCTATTCACCCCCTCTAGAGAATACTCAGAGGCACACCGTGCACTTTCAATTAGTATCAGAGGGAGGTTGATCATGAAAAGGTTAACACCTTATCAATAGATCTCCTCACTCTATTTCTTTATTTAAAATTATCTAAAATTATTTTATAATGATAAATGAGTTCTAAGGACTATGAATCAAAAAGACCACCAATGTGTAACTAAAATAAGTTTACACTCTAGAAGGCCAGAATAAAGCAATATTTGAACTCTATTGATGAAGACATTTTCAATGTCATTATTTCAGGCCCCCCAGCACCAGTCAGAAAAGATGCCAGTGGGACAGTAACATACGAAAATGTCCCTAGTGTAGAGTGGACAAGAGCTGAAAAGAAGGTGAAGGCATGTGATGCCAAATCCATGAATATTCTGGTATCAACTATCTCTGATGACATATTCTAGAAGGTTGCTAACTGCAACTCTGCTAAAGAAATCTGGGAATTTTTTTCCAGATTAGTAGATGGCAGCTCTGATGAAAGAAAAAACAGAAAGTCCCTTCTCATATCCCAATATGAGAACTTTCAAAAAAAGGCTGAGAAAAGTGTAGCAGAGATGCATGAAAGATTCAGAACCGTCATAAATGAGCTGAAAGTACTAGACAAGGAAATTTCTCTGACAGAAATTAATGACAAACTCCTTTTGTGCTTCCTAAGCATAGGGGACTCAAGGATCAGGGCTATCAGAGAGTCCATATGTCATAGAGAAATATCCACAGTTGCTCTGCTAGGCAAGATCAAGTCCTATGAGCTCTTTCTAAAAAGCAGTGATGAGTTAGAAACAAAGGAGAAACACTCAACTCCCAAGGAGAGAATAATTGCTCTGAAGGCTGCTGAAGGAAAGACTTCCACCTCTGAGGAAGAGATGTTCAATCTCTTGGCCAGAAGATTCAAGAGACGGGTCAAGACAGAAGACTCCAGAAGAAAGGAGAGGAGTTTAAGCAAACCAAGGTGTAAGACCCCTTCTTTTTCTTTCAAAAACCCGAGTCTTATGCCCATAACCGCCGCTTTGCGGCGACACCTTCACTCGGGAAGGTCGCAACTATGAAGCGTCGATCCTGCCGGCCATATCGATCACAGAAGAAGAAAATTAAAAACAAATATAAGAAGTTCAAGTCCACAATCACATGTTATATATAATAAATGTCCACATGGTATAACTGAAATAACAAAATTACAATAATAAAGGGCACATGCCCTGTAAGACCCCTTTTCTTTTCAAACCCGGGGTCTTAGGCCCAGAACCACCGCTTTGCGGTGACACCCTCGCTCGGGAAAGTTGCCACCACAAAACGCTGATGTTGCCGGCCAAATCGATCACAAAGAAGCAAGAACAAAGAAACTTACACAAAAGAGCCAAGTCTACAACACATAGAAAAGTAAAACATCATAAGGGATGTCCACATAGTATAACTGAATAAAAAATTACATTAATAAAGGGCTCATGCCCTGAACATCATATCCTTACTACAAGATCACTCGCGGAAGCTAACAACTAATCACTCACTGATCCTGAAACTGGAGCTCCTGTACTAGACTGGCCCGCCTCCGTATGCACCGGCCTCTGGTGTTGTTGCGTCTCCTCGATCCCCTAAAATGATAAGGTCCACCGACCGTTAGTCAAAAAGACTAAGCCGTATGTTCCCCACCCCACCCCCAATGGCTCCTAGGCACCGTGCAGGAGGGATGAAGCGGAGGACAACAAGGGGTATAAACAAAAGCATATGACAGTGAATCTAGTCTACAGGAAATGTTCTACACTACACATGTGATTATATATATAATTTAAGAAGTAAATAAAGCATAGTAAAGAGCAAGTAAATTACGGTAAGTAAAGACAAGTATAAAATAGAAAAGTAATCATTGACTTATAGGAATGCCCATACAAACCAATAAGCCAAGGGGTCGTTTAGTAGAGCCTATCGTATAAAAAGTTCCATAACCAATTAATATGATAGGGGTAGGGGTTAAAATGCAATGCTTATGCCATGACATATAAAGTTATGCAGTTTATGCTATGTTCATACAAGTGCAACTCACACACTTCGACTCTATGCGCACAGACCTTTAGTTCTCCTTTTTGGAGCTAGCTAGACTCTGAGGATACTCCTGTAATGGCAAATGGAAGAGGTGGGTTGGGCCTCGCCCACCTCTAGGTTTGTATTCACACTACCTAACCTAGACCTATCGTACGCCGCAATGCAAAACTGCGGAGCATCTGCGTACTCTAACTGGCTGGACCACCAGACTTTTATAGCTAAGTGCAAATTCCACACTTGCCGAGTTAACGTATTGACGTTGGTGTGAACGACCGTCCAATAATGAAGACCCACTACTTTCGTGCACATGCAAACATGTTCTACTATTTATCTCCGAGCCATAGGCTCCCCGGGCCAACCTGCCCATCATCAATAACCTTACTGAGTCACAAGCTCACCAGACTAATTAGTCTGCCGCTACAACCTCCGAGTCTATCGCTCGTAAGACCAAAATGACTAATATACCCTTGATAATGGAGTGTGAGTGAGTGTATTATTAAGTTAATCTTGTATAACAACATAACCCTACAATTTATGTTTATTCTTGGACTTCCCGAGGATTACCCTGTTAGGGGCTCGCTACGGTACTAGGAACTATAATAAGATGACACCCCATGGTTCCCTTTCTCAAGACACTTAGTGTTATTGGTTTCTACCCATAAGAATACCCTTCTTTTTACCTTTACACTTGGATTACCCTAAGAATCTTCTGACTCCCCACGGGAAAGACGATCTTTCGTCTATCCCGAGCACAACTTTACCCTTAACTCACCAAGCACACTCTCATCACCTAAACCCCTTTTTGGTGACCTTCAATCTCTTCAACTAGGCTTGGTACACTATCTAACTTCCATTCCCACCAACTAATCCACAAATAACTCAAGTTTTACAGTTTTACTATACGCAGACCAAAAGAGTCATATGAGTTGCATAATGGAAGGTACTCCAAATATTCATCCAACTGACTCAATATTATTACTGGGAGTCTATCATAATGTTATAAGACTAAATCCAGAGAATCATATTTTTTCTTATTTATTTAGCATTTATTTTAATTTCTCCAAACATTTGCCAATTATGAAAATGAACATGAAGTGTAAGATCTTCTTAGGATATGGCCCCCATAAAATTATGATAAATCTATGATGACTAAATATCAGCACATACAACATATCATATTTTTACAGTAAGGAATTGTCCTCTATTTCTAATATTCGACTTATATCCAAATTTGTAGATTTATGAAGGCACCACCAAAAATACTTACACCAAAATTAGGGGAAAATTACCAAACCTTTGTATTCATCAAAAAAGTCTACTGACTAAATTTCAGGATTTATGGAAATAATTTTCATATTTAAATAAATACTTTAAGAAATCCTCAAATAAGATAAGTTGTGAAGTAGCCTACTCATTTAAGTCTCCAAAAATTATAAAAAAAATTACAGAGATTTCTAAAGCTCTGAAACGTCATATCACCAATTTGCACAATTTATCAAAGAGTATTGGACCCTCAATTATTTTTCTTAAGCCTAAGACAAAATAAATGCCTTACGAATGAAGTACTGGTTAAATCATTCAATTAAATGCACAAAAATTACCAGAGGTGTATATCATGATAATAAAAACACTACCAATGTTTCATCATCATCTAAAACCATTTAAGCATGTAAATTTCTCTTATAAGGAATTTCCCTAAAGGGGTGACCTATTTCAAGGGAATAATTGTTCCTAAAATTCTAATAAAATTACCTAGGGCCTATTTGCACCCTATGAACTTATCCACCAAGTTCCATGACCATTTTATATTTTTGACCACTTGTCCTTCACAAAGCTCTATATGCACCCCCAAGGGGTAAATCTAGGGTCCTAGGGCATATCCACCTCCACACCACCCCAACTCACTCATGGGGGTGTTTTAGGTGATCCTAAACCAGTGTCCAAGGTTTCACCTCATGGTGAGGAGATTTGACCACAATATCCCAAGCTAAAGACCATGCCATAATTTTGACCTAATTAGACCCAACTTAGGTTAACAAATTTCCAAACTAAAACAGCCGCAATTGGGCTGAGATTTTTACCAGGGTCATGTGATAACCCTAAGAGGCACCCACCAAAATTTGGAGGGCATTGGAGGTCATTTGACCCAATAATTAATTAATTAATGATTTATGAAATTGTCTCAAAAACCTTAGAAAACGGTTCTCCTAAAAATCCCATCATTGAGTATGTTGTGTGGGTGTATGTAACTAGCCTAGGTTTTAAATATCAAGGCCATAGCATCGACCAATAAAACGATATTCAAGAAATGGTGGCTGTCCTACACTATGGACCAGTCCCACCAAAATGGCCCAACAGCGAGATACAGTACTCCTTTTGGGCTGAAACAAATTTCCACTTTATCTACACACCAAGGGCTACAATATTGGTGTTGGGCACTTTTTCATCAGAGGTGATTCTGTATTTTTAATAATTGAATGAAGCACTACACAATATGTGACAGAAACCATATAAACATTTAATTAAATGACTGACTCTACGTTCGACGAAATCTAACTGCGCTCGACGAAAGCAGAACAAATCTGCGTTCGACGAAAACTAACTGCGCTCGATGAAATCTATTCTGTTCGGCGAATTAATTCAGTTCGACGAATTAATCCCGTTCGACGAACTCTGGGTTCAGTTCGTCGAACTAACCTATCAGATCGACGACCTCCAAAATGCGTTCGACGAATGCATTATGTTCGACGAATTTCTTCTACTCCGGTCGACAAATTTAATGAAATAACGTAAACATTTAAAACATTTAATATACGATCTTGCACAGATCTTGAAGCAAACCGGCGACTGCTGGTCGTCTTCTACCTCCAACCGACGGCTGAGATTGCCCCGACCTGGGATGCCTTCCTCCTTGTTTTCCCGTCCACCTAAGCGCCGCCCCGGCCGGCCAATGCCACCACCACCTTCGTTGAGGTGGTGGCCGGCGATTAGCGGTGGTTGGCCGGCAGGAAGTGGCCGGAACAGGGATACGGAGGCGGGATTTAAAGCTCCGCAAGTGGAGCTTTTGGCCTACCCGATTTGGGACCAATTGGCCCCAATCCTTGCAAGCAATCTGATGAGATCTATCCACAGAGAGAGAGATGAAGAACCAGACCTGTATGGAGGGTTGATTCCTTGCCGATTGGGTGGTCCTCCATCGCCGATCCAAAGCTTTAGGTTCCATGGAACTTCTACACCAAGTTGCTCGATCTCTCCAAATAAAAGGGGTAAACCACACCTCTCAGTCCTCTGAAGCTTTTAAAGGGATCAATTTGGGGAGAGGAGGAGACACCACCTTAATTCTACCATTAATGACCATTAAGCATAAGATTTCGGTTACTTCTAATTCTCCCTTAATCCAGCCCCCCTGGCCATAGAAACTCCAGAATTTATTTGCAACTGAAGGGGGGAGGGGAATGCTCATCAATTGGGGAGGGATTGAAGGATCAATTGCATTCAATCTCCATGAATGCTCTCTTTCTCTCTCTAAATTTGAGGGAAACCTCCATTTTCTCTCTCCTAATCACCAATTACTGAAATTAAGTGGTAATTTCAGTAATTACCAGGCCCACTAGATGGTGGACAACTTTAGTTGGGCCCAGCCCAAATGGATTGGATTCAATTTGGGCAATTTAGGTTATTTTGACCTAATTTGAGACAAGGTTGACTTTGGTCAAATTGACCTCTTAGGCTGACCCCAATGGATCCCTGGGGCTCCAAGGAGACCCCTAATGGGTTAGGGATGCTATGGTGTGGTCAAGGTTCAAGGTGGGGCCCTAAAGTTCAACCCTAGGCTTGGTATCTGAATATTGCTATTTGTAGACCACTTGGGTTTTCTTCTTCTTTCCTATGCTTTTATGCTCCCTTTGAGCTTCCTATGGTTTTGTCATGCCCTAGTCATGACAAAACCATCCTAGGGGTCTAGCTGTTTGGGGGATGTTACAAATCCCAATAAATAAAAAAATAATTTTGTCCTCGAAATTCAGGTTAGGCTTGCGGGGTTTTCACCGAGAGTGACTGAACGTAACATCCCTTAAGAATTGAAGTTATTCCTGGCTCGAAGAGCACCGACTATCTCTGCCACACCAGTTCTAGTGGCTCCCAGGTGTGCTCCTCCTATCCATAATTTTACAATTGACTTTTACCTACGGAATCTTCTTGCGTCGCAAGACTCGCACCGTCGTATCATCTATCCTGACCGGGGTGACCTAGCTACCTTGGTCAATCTATCCTCGATGTTCCAAATAAACATGTGCCCAGATTGGGGGTGTGGTAACCTGTGTATGAAATCCATAATTATATCCTGAAACTTCCACTCTAACCTGGGTAGATTCTTATGCCTCTAAAGTTTCTTTCGCTTGTTCAGATTCTGATTCCTTCAGATATGTCCGATTAATCAATCATCTCTACTCTACAACTTTTCCAGTTCTTACTATTGATGGAACTAATCAGATCGTCTAGTGCCCCAATCATCCTTAAATTTTAATGGGGGTGCAGTTGTGAACCTTTATGAGTATATATTAACCAACCATAATGGTAAGATGACTCCCGATCACTTTCTAGGTGGAGTTTGATTCATAAGAGCAAAATTTTGATACCCTAGGGTTTTTCACAATTCGACTCATCATGGAAATATCATCACGTTTATTTCACCAAATTTCTATCACTTCAACTTCTGCTAGTCTTGATCGCTTTCAAATGGTCCTAAGTAAGATAAACTTAGATCATTCTTACCATAGTGAAATCAAACACTATATTCAAAAACCAATAAGTCATTCTCTAAGATCTCTGGTTATTCATCGTCATAGCTCCCAAGACATATGGATATTATTGTAGTTAAAAAAAATATTATACCAGAATAGGGCGTGATTTTTAACAAGTCATGAGTTAATCACTTCTGAATGCCCAAAATCACAAGAACTTCCAATTATAATTAAAGCTTGCTCGACCTAATTTTGGTTCCCAACTTCCAGAAGGGCATCTGCATCCCTAAGTGACCAGACCTAGCAACTTTACATTTCTAATGCTTCAACTAACGCCAAGTTGTTCGATCAACGATGTCTATCCATGGTCCTGGTAATACTACAGATCATCATTCCTAATGTGCTTTTATAGAATCTATCTTCGCCCAAGTAACATTGAATAAGATCGACTTCAAAATTATCATGTTCCCGACATAGCACTTGCTAAATAAGATCTAAGGGACACCCAAGTCAGTAACTAATTTGCCCAATAAATAAAAAGTAAGCCCCAATAAACAAAAGATTAGCCTCTATCTATTTTTGGGCTAAGTATCTTCAATATCACCAAGTTATATTCCTCCCAAGTATGCAAACCATTCTTAGGGCACACAACCTTAGACTTGGGGTTCTATCTTGAAACTTGTTAATTCGCTCCATTCTTCAGACTCTTCAAGGTACCCTCTACGACAACCTTAAACATGTGACCCAATCCCAAATAGGTCTCTTCTTAATCTTGAATTTCTTATCCGGCCCTCGGTGCTTAGTGTGATGGTTGTCTCAATGTAATCATATCACCGGTACGAGGGTTGAGTCAACGAGTCCCATACCATTCTGCTTATGAGCCAATCTCTCTTTCTCTATCTTCTTTGGGGTATCCTCAAAGTTATACCTACGGTCTATTTCAGACTAGAGCATGGGTGGTATAAATTATCATGGTAAGTCACGTGTCCTAAGGGAGTTTAAATCTAACTCATTGACTAAAGGACTATCTAAAGAGATCTTTGCAGCTGGAGGTATTCCCTGCTGGGGGCAGGGTTTGTCGCTGGCTACAAAAGAAAACTTGACACTTGTAGAGAGATTTGGCTAAAAGATTCAGTTAAAAGTGGAATTTTCATGTGATTTCCGATCCATAGCCTCCCCGGGCAAACCTGCCCATCATCAATAACCTGACTGAGTCACAAGCTCACTAGACTAATTAGTCTGCCGCTACAACCTCCGAGCCAACCGCTCATAAGACCAAACCGACTAATATACCCGTGATAACGGAGTGTGACTGAGTGTATTATTAAGTTAATCTTGTGTAACAACATAACCCTACAATTTATGTTTATTCTTGGACTTCCCGAGGATTACCCTATAAGGGGCTCGCTACGGAACTAGGAACTATAATGGGATGACACCCCAAGGTTCCCTTTCTCAAGACACTTAGTGTTATTGGTTTCTACCCATAAGAATACCCTTCTTTTTACCTTTACACTTGGATTACCCTAAGAATCTTCTGACTCCCCACGGGAAACTCAATCTTTCGTCTATCCCGAGCACAACTTTACCCTTAACTCAACAAGCACACTCTCATCACCTAAACACCTTTTTGGTGACCTTCAATTTCTTCAACTAGGCTTGGTACACTATCTAACTTCCATTCCCACCAACTGATCCACAAATAACTCAAGTTTTACAGTTTTACTAAACGCAGACCAAAAGTGTCATATGAGTTGCATAATGGGAGGTACTCCAAATATTCATCCAACTGACTCAATATAATTACTGGGAGTCTATCCTGATGTTATAAGACTAAATCCGGAGAAACATATTTTTCCTTATTTATTTAGCATTTATTTTAATTTCTCCAAACATTTGCCAAGTATGAAAATGAACATGAAGTGTAAGATCATCTTATGATATGGCCCCCATAAAATTTTGATAAATCTATGATGACTAAATATCAACAAATACATCATATCATATTTTTACAGTAAGGAATTGTCCTCTATTTCTAATATTCGACTTATATCCAAATTTGTAGATTTATGATGGAACCACCAAAAATACTTACACAAAAATTAGGGGAAAATTACCAGACCTTTGTATTCATCAGAAAAGTCTACTGACTAAATTTCAAAATTTATGGAAATCATTTTCTCACTTAAATAAATACTTTAAAAAATCCTCAAATAAGATAAGTTATGAAGTAGCCTACTCATTTAAGTCTCTAAAAATTATATAAAACTTCACAGAGCTTCCTAATGCTCTGAAATGTTCTATCACCAATTTGCAAAATTTATCAAAGAGAATTGGGCCCTCAATTATTTTTCTTAAGCCTAAGACAAAATAAATGCCTTGTGAATGAAGTACTGAATAAATCATTCAATTAAATACACAAAAATTACCAGAGGTGTATATCATGATAATAAAGACACTACCAAAGTTTAATCATCATCCAAAACCATTTAAGGATGTAAATTTCTCTTATAAGGAATTTCCCTAAAGGGGTTATGACCTATTTCAAGGGAATAATTGTTCCGAAAATTCTTATAAAATTACCTAGGGCCTATTTGCACCCTATGAACTTATCCACCAAGTTCCATGACCATTCTATAGATTTTGACTACTTGTCCTTCACAAAGCTCTATATGCACCCAAAGGGGTAAATCTAGAGTCCTAGGGCATATCCACCTCCACACCACCCCAACTCACTCATGGGGTGTTTTAGGTGATCCTAAACCAGTGGCCAAGGTTTCACCTCATGGTGAGGAGATTTGACAACAATATCCCAAGCTAAAGACCATGCCCTAATTTTAACCTAATTAGACCCAACTTAGGTTAACAAATTTCCAAACTGTAACAGTCCCAATTGGGCTGAGATTTTTACCAGGATCATTTGATAACCCTAAAAAGCACCCACCAAATTTGGGATGGCATTGGAGGTCATTTGACCCAATAATTAATTAATAAATGATTTATGAAATTGTCTCAAAAACCTTAGAAAAAGGTTCTCCTAAAAATTCCATCTTTGAGTATGTTGTGTGGGTGTATGTAACTAGCCTAGGTTTTAAATATCAAGGCCATAGCATCGACCAATAAAAAGATATTCAAGAAATGGTGCCTGTCCTACACTAGGGACCAGTCCCATCAAAATGGCCATACAGGGAGCTACAATACTCCTTTTTGGCTGAAACAATATTCCACTTAATCTACACACCAAGGGCTACAATATTGGTGTTGGGCACTTTTTCATCAGAGGTGATCTGGTATTTTTAATAATTAAAATGAAGCACTGCATAATATATGACAGAAACCATATAAACATTTAATTAAATAACTGACTCTACGTTCGACGAAATCTAACTGCGCTCGACGAAAGCAGAACAATTCTGTGTTCGACGAAAACTAACTGCCCTCGATGAAAGCAGAACAAATCTGTGTTCGACGAAAACTAACTGCGCTCGACGAAATCTATTCTGTTCGGAGAATTAATTCAGTTCGACGAATTAATCCCGTTCGACGAACTCCGGGTTCAGTTCGTCGAACTCACCTATCAGATAGACGACCTCCAAAATGTGTTCGACGAATGCATTCCGTTCGACGAATTTCTTCTACTCCGGTCGACGAATTTAATGAAATAACATAAACATTTAAAACAATTAATATAAGATCTTGCACAGATCTTGAAGCAAACTGACGACTGCTGGTCGTCTTCTACCTCCAGCCAACGGCTGAGATTTCCCCGACCTGGGCTTCCTTCCTACTTGTTTTCCGAGCCACCTAATCGCCGCCCTGGCCGGCCAATGCCACCACCACCTTCTTTGAGGTGGTGGACGGCGATTAGCGGTGGTTGGCCGGCCGGAAGTGGCCAGAACAGGGATACAGAGGTGGGATTTATAGCTCCGAAAGTGGAGCTTTTGTCCTACCAATTTGGGACCAATTGGCCCCAATCCTTGCAAGCAATCTGATGAGATCTATCCACAGAGAGAGATGAAGAACCAGACCTGTATGGAGGGTTGATTCCTTGCCGATTGGGTGGTTCTCCATGGCCGATCCAAAGCTTTAGGTCCCATGGAACTTCTACACCAAGTTGCTCGATCTCTCCAAATAAAAGAGGGAAACTACACCTCTCAGTCCTCTGAATCTTTTAAAGGGATCAATTTGGGGAGAGGAGGAGCCACCACCTTGATTCTACCATTAATGGCCATTAAGCCTAAGATTTCGGTTACTTCTAATTCTCCCTTAATCCAGCCCCCCTAGACATAGAAACTCCAGAATTTATTTGTAACTGAAGAGGGGAGGTGAATGCTCATCAATTGGGGAGGGATTGAAGGATCAATTGCATTCATTCTCCATGAATGCTCTCTTTCTCTCTCCAAATTTGGGGGAAACCTCCATTTTCTCTCTCCTAATCACCAATTACCGAAATTAAGTGGTAATTTCAGTAATTACCAGGCCCACTAGATGGTGGACCACTTTAGTTGGGCCTAGCCCAAATGGATTGGATTCAATTTGGGCAATTTAGGTTATTTTGACCTAATTTGAGACAAGGTTGACTTTGGTCAAATTGACCTCTTAGGCTGACCCCAATGCATCCCTGGGGCTCCAAGGAGACCCCTAATGGGTTAGGGATGCTATGGTGGGGTCAAGGTTCAAGGTGGGGCCCTAAAGTCCAACCCTAGGCTTGGTATCTGAAAATTGCTATTTGCAGACCACTTGGGTTTTCTTCTTCTTTCCTAAGCTTTTATGCTCCCTTTGAGCATCCTATGGTTTTGTCATGACCTAGTAATGACAAAACCATCCTAGGGGTCTAGCTGTTTGGGGGATGTTACAAATCCCAATAAATAACAAGATTATTTCGTCCTCAAAATTCAGGTTAGGCTTGCGGGGTTTTCACCGAGAGTGACTGAACGTAACATCCCTTAAGAATTGAATTTATTCCTGGCTCGAAGAGCACCGACTATCTCTGCCACACCAGTTCTAGTGGATCCCAGGTGTGCTCCTCCTGTCCATAGTTTTATAATATGACTTTTACCTATGAAATCTTCTTGCGTCGCAAGACTCGCACCGTCGTATCATCTATCCTGACCAGGGTGACCAAGCTACCTTGGTCAATCTATCCTCGATGTTCCAAATAAACATGTGACCGGAGTGGGGGTGTGGTAACCTATTTATGAAATCCATAATTATATCCTCGAACTTCCACTCTAACCTGGATCAATTTGGGGAGAGCAGGAGCCACCACCTTGATTCTACCATTAATGGTCATTAAGCCTAAGATTTCGGTTACTTCTAACTCTCCCTTAATCCAGCCCCCCTGGCAATAAAAACTCCAGAATTTATTTGTTACTGAAGGGGGGAGGTGAATGCTCATCAATTGGGGAGGGATTGAAGGATCAATTGCATTAAATCTCCATGAATGCTGTCTCTCTCTCCAAATTCTGGGGAAACCTCCATTTTCTCTCTCCTAATCACCAATTACAGAAATTAAGTAGTAATTTCAGTAATTACCAGGCCCACTAGATGGTGGACCACTTTAGTTGGGCCTAGCCCAAATGGATTGGATTCAATTTGGGCAATTTAGGTTATTTTGACCTAATTTGAGACAAGGTTGACTTTGGTCAAATTGACCTCTTAGGCTGACCCCAATGGGTTCCTGGTGCTCCAAGGAGACCCATAATTGGTTAGGGATGCTATGGTGGGGTCAAGGTATAAGTTGGGGCCCTAAAGTCCAACCCTAGGCTTGGTATCTGAAAATTGCTATTTGCAGACCACTTGGGTTTTCTTCTTCTTTCCTAAGCTTTTATGCTCCCTTTGAGCTTCCTATGGTTTTGTCATGCGCTAGTCATGACCAAACCATCCTAAGGGTCTAGCTATTTGGGGGATGTTACAAATCCCAATAAATAAAAAAATTATTTCATCCTCAAAATTCAGGTTAGGCTTGCGGGATTTTCACCGAGAGTGACTGAACGTAACATCCCTTAAGAATTGAATTTATTCCTGGCTCGAAGAGCACCGACTATCTCTGCCACACCAGTTCTAGTGGCTCCCATGTGTGCTCCTCTTGTCCATAATTTTACAATATGACTTTTACCTACAAAATCTTCTTGCGTCGCAAGACTCGCACCGTCGTATCATCTATCCTGACCAGGGTGACCAAGCTACCTTGGTCAATCTATCCTCGATGTTCCAAATAAACATGTGCCCGGAGTGGGGGTGTGGTAACCTGTTTATGAAATCCATAATTATATCCTCGAATTTCACTCTAACTTGGGAAGTTTCTTATGCCTCTAAAGTTTCTTTCACATGTTCAGATTCTTATTCCTTCAGATATGTCTGATTAATCAATCATCTCTACTCTACAACTTTTCAAGTTCTTACTATTGATGGAACTAATCAGATTGTCTAGCGCCCCAATCATCCTTAAATTTTAATGGGGGTGCACTTGTGAACCTTTATGAGTATATATTAACCAACCATAATGGTAAGATAACTCCCGATCACTTTCTAGGTGGAGTTTGATTCATAAGAGCACAATTTTGATACCCTAGGTTTTTTTACAATTCGACTCATCAAGGAAATATCATCACGTTTATTTCACCAAATTTCTATCACTTCAACTTATGCTAGTCTTGATCGCTTTCAAATGGTCCTAAGTAAGATAAACTTATATCATTCTTACCATAGTGAAATCAAACACTATATTCTAAAACCAATAAGTCATTCTCTAAGATCTCTGGTTATTCATCATCATAGCTCCCATGACATACGGGCTATTATTGTAGTTAAAAAAAATTCTACAAGAATAGGGCGTGATTTTTAACAAGTCATGAGTTAATCACTTCCGAATGCCCAAAATCACAAGAACTTCCAATTATAATTAAAGCTTGCTCGACCTAATTTCAGTTCCCAACTTCTAGAAGGGCATCTGCATCCCTAAGTGACCTGACCTAGCAACATTACATTTCTAATGCTTCAGCTAAGGCCAAGTTGTTGTTCGATCAACGATTTCTATCCATGGTCCTGGTAATACTACAGATCATCATTCCTAATGTGCTTTTATAGAATCTATCTTCACCCAAGTAACATATCGACTTCAAAATCATCATGCTCCCGACATAGCACTTGCGAAATTAGATCTAAGGGACAACCAAGTCAGTAACTAATTTGCACAATAAACTAAAGGTAAGCCCCAATAAACAAAAGATTAGCCTTTATCTATTTTTGGGCTAAGTATCTTCAATATCACCAAGTTATATTCGTCCCAAGTATGCAAACCATTCTTAGGGCACACAACCTTAGACTTGGGGTTCTATCTTGAAACTTGTTAATTCACTCCATTCTTCAGACTCTTCAAGGTACCCTCTACGACAACCTTAAACATGTGACCCAATACCAAATAGGACTCTTCTTAATCTTGAATTTCTTATCCGGCCCATGGTGCTTAGTGTGATGGTTGTCTCAATGTAATCATGTCACCGGTATAAGGGTTGAGTCTACGAGTCCCATACCATTCTGCTTATGAGCCAATCTCTCTTTCTCTAGCTTCTTTGGGGTATCCTCAAAGTTATACCTACGGTCTATTTCAGACTAGGGCATGGGTGGTATAAATTATCATGGTAAGTCACGTGTCCTAGTGGAGTTTAAATGTAACTCGTTGACTAAAGGACTATCTAAAGAGATCATTGCAGCCGGAGGTATTCTCTGCTGGGGGCAGGGTTTGCCGCTGGCTACAAAAGAAAACTTGACACTTGTAAATAGATTTGGCTACAAAGATTCAGTTAAAAGTGGAATTTTCATGTGATTTCCCCATTTGATTTGATTTTCTTGATATCACGATGATTCTAAGGTCCAAACTTGACATAAATCACAATACGCACATAATACACAGACAATGGTAAACAATTATAATGTCAATTGTTATCATATAATTCATGTACATGTGATAGAGATAGTTGTTTTTAGATGATTTTTTTTATATGAATTATGATATACGATTTTTAGAGAATTTATCAAAGGGCATCAATAGATCATTGTGGTGCGAGTGGCATTAGTATTTAAGACAATTAATCTTTTAATATGTCTTTTGTGATTTTCTCTATATTTTAGATAAATATCTCATAACAAATTTTGAGTTTGATTCCTATGGATAATATAAGATATTTAGAAGCAATGAATATAAGAATAAAAGTTAGGTCATTAAAATAAAATATGATTTTGAATTTTGATCAATTTTATTTATAAGATCATATTTCCTATAATATATAAGATGACTATAACATGATAGCTTAAAAAGAAAACAAAAAGAAAAAATAGAAAAGACATTAAAGCACATCATGAGGAAGAAATTTGTATATTTCAATTTGAAAATATTCTACTTCAAGCATTTCGATGATACTAGTAGATGAGAGATTTAGGTATCCAAAGGGAACCAAGTGTAACGGTTCCTTTAGGTACCCAAATACAGCGTGATAATTTTTGGGGAGACGACAATGAACGAATTCTTTCAAGTGGAGTTAATGTTTCATTTTTTATTTTGGGTGTCCATTCATATTTTGATTTAATATTATGCATCAAATTTTCATATTCATTGAACTTAGGTTTAAAATAATAATCACTTTTGAAATTATATTTTATACGAAATTTGTGCACATTAGAATTTAATTTGGGAGATACATAATGTGGGTTATAATTCATTATATTTGTGTGATTAAACATTCTACTAGGTGCATGTTTAATATGTTTTAACATACTAGTAGAAGTTTTACACATGTTTGATGATAAACTAGAAATAAGATATTTAAAATTATTTAATCCTTTTTGAAAGAGTGATTTTAAAGATTCTAGTTTATAAGAGAGAATATTATTTTCGCTTATCAATTTTTCATTATGTTCTTTTGAAATTAAAAGTTCTTTTTCTAAATCCTTGAATTTTTATTTAATATTATTATAATCAAAATAAGGTGTATAGTTTTCAAATGAAGAGCATGATTGAGATTCAAACTCATCCTTTTTGGATTCTTCATTCACATTTGCTTTCAAAGTTTTATTTTCTAAATGTAATCTCTTATTAGCAATTTTTAATTTCTTCATTCTACGTTTAGCAATTTTTTGTAAATGGAAATAAGATAAAGAATTAGACTTTCTTACAGCGCAATCAGAAGAGGCAAGATGTGAACATGACGTTCCTTTGTCGTCTTCTAGGCCTTCCTTCTTTATAGATGAATTTTCATCTTCTCTTGATGAATTGCTCTCTTTGGCTAAGTCAATTTCCATGATTTCCATGGTTTTTCTACAAGAGAGATTTTCTTGAATAATGGTGGATGCTTGTATGTCCTTCTCTTCCTGTGTTTGTTCCATACCTTCAAGAGGAAGATCATAAGTTATCTCAAGAAAATTCCACATCTCGTATGCAGTAGGAAAAGTATGAATGAGTTTGGAAATATTTTGATCTAACGCACAAAATAGACTATTCATAGATTTTGCATTTAAAACCATTTCATTTTTATTTAATACGCTAGGTGGCTTTTTAATAGTGATGTTCCAAACTTTTTCATCTAAAGCTTTAAGAAAATTTTTCATTAATATTTTCCATCCTTTAAAATTTCTTCCTTCAAATAGAGGTGGTGCTAGTGATTTTGCTTCTTTATAAAAATTACCCCACTAATAGATGAAAGGCTTTAATTAAGGGTAGCTAATCACCTAGAGGGGGGGGGGTGAATAGGTTATTTGAAAAACTATTGCAGTTCTTGATTATAACCAAAGTAAAACTGATCAGAGCTTTCAAGAATAAGAGCACACACAGAAAAGACACACAGAATTTTATAGTGGTTCCCCTTATCTTGGGTAATCCACTTTCCCCCTTCTCCCTTCTAGCAGTGTGCCAGATATGGTTTATATCTCCTCCAGATCTCAGACCATAAACAGGTCTTACAGCTCAGATCACAACAGATCTTACATACTCAGATCTCACAGATCTTACTCTCTCAGATCTCAGCAGATCTTACAAACTCAGATCTCACAGATCCTACCTCAGCCTTTATAATTAGGCTTACAGCTCAGATTCACCCCTGAATCCTACAACTAAGATCACACCTGATCTTACAACTCAGATCCTTGACAGATCCTACACTCAGATCTGACAACTCAGATCCTACAAGGATTGATAAAGAAAATAACAATACTTAGACTCAGATTCTTCAGATTGATGAGTCTTCTTGATCTGTCTGAATGATCAGACAGAAATCTTCAATAGAACAGCAGCAGCAAATGATCTTCTTGTTTTTACAGGCTGTGATGACTGTTCTTCTTCCCAGGAAGACAGATTCTTCCTTCTTAATCTTCTTCTTTCAGAAAGATGTATCAGCACCAGATTGCTGAAAGAAATCTTCAAATTAGATCAGTTCTGAAAGAGAAGACGACTTCCTCAGATTCTTTCTCAAACTTTCCCTCAAAGTGATGGAGACGATAATGGCTGTCGAAAGATAGGAGAAATCAACTGCTTAACCCATAGGTCATGCCTTCTATTTATAGCCCGCCATCTGCAACATCTATTACGATCCTCCACGTCAGCACGATGCTAAGTCTTCAATGGTCTTTAATGACTTCAGAAGAAATAAAGACTCAGCTAGCTGTAGAAGAAATTTCTCAGCTCAGAGTATCGGTAGAAAAGGCGTTGAGCACTGATCATCTCTGTCGATGCTTTTTCCATTAAGCGTCGAGCGATATGTAGATACTCGACACAAACTTCTTAGACCGAAGCTCTCGACTCCTCCTTCTTAGGCGTTGAGCAATCATCAGTTAGTCGACGCTTTTTATCTGTAGAAGTCGAGCAGCGTACAGGGGCTCGACGCTTCTTAACTAAGCCTTCATATCTTGACTCCTCTTGTTGGCGTAGAGCTAACTGAAGTTTGGTCGACACTTCTCTTTCTACGGAGTCGAGCGATATAACTTGGCTCGACGCTTCCAAACTTGGTCTCATAACTTCAGCGACGACCTTGTCTATTTGAGCAGTAGACAAGAGTCAACGCTTCTGGGTCACAGACATCGAGCGATGTATGATGTCTCGATGCTTGTGAACTTGGATGAATTCCTTGACCACCTTGCCTGACCTGATCTCCTGCACATTTATTCTAGAGATTATATCAAATATATTCTGAGATATATCTTTGACTTAGGAATGGACTTCTCTAAATCTAAGACATTGTGGACAATGATCCCAACAATGTCCCCCTATTTGAAGAAGTCATAATCTCAGTCAATGATATATCCCTCTTTTCAAAGATATTCAATATTTTTTAATTTCTATACAGGTAATCAAAATAAAGAGTATAATACCTTATAAAATTATATTACCAAAACATTCTATCCACAAAAATTATCTCATACATGATTTCTCATATAAGCACAAAAACACAAGCAATTCAGAATAAATCATGTCATGAAGAGAAAAAGGATCACATCACAGGCATATATATATATGATCATGAAAAATAGTTAGTACTGGGAGCTCATCAATATTTTTCAAAAATATATCAATTACATTTCTCTGAAAATACTTAGTAAAGATTAAAATCCTAAAGCTGCTCAGGTTCCTTGATCTCTATTCCTCTTTTGGCTCTTTTAGAAAGGGCTTCAGCAACTTCTTTTCTTCTCTTGAAATAGCCAAACGGCTTTGGAAAGTATCTGATTGGCTCCTTATCACCTGCCTGAACCTTCCCAGCCAATTTGTCAGCCTTGAATTTTATCTTCAGTTCCTCTTGATCCCTATGCTTCAACCATTCAGCTTCAGAATACTATTTTCCTCTTTCTTCTGGATTACCTTTCATAGCTTCCCATGCTGTCAGAATCATTTCTCTTGAAGAGGGATACCAATGTTCAAAATCAACCCTTGATTGAACCTCTTCTCTGAACTTTCTTTTACTAGATTCTACTTGCTCACTAGTAAAGTTCTCTCTTTTGCTTTTATCCTCAGGACTATATTTTAGCAATTTGCTTTTGAACCTGTGTAAGAGAAGCTGGCCTGGTCTCAGAAACTTGATCATTTTCATAATCTATGGGAGGATATCCTAAAATTTCTCTTATAGAGTTTGAGGTCCACACAGCATGCTCAGAGCTGACTTGAATCATTGACCTCTCCCCCTTTAGGACTTCTTCAACTATATGATCTCGTATAACATTCTTCTGAAACCTGACTTGACCCTCCAAATGATGAACTCCACTTTCAATGGTTTTCTTTACCCTAAGGAGATGGTCATCTATGGTATCTGTATTCAACTTTGCTTGATCTTCTAGAATTATAGAGCTCTAATCAATTTTAGCCAAAATAGCATTATCCTGCTGTTGCAGTCTGGCTTCAATCTTAGCTGTACCTGTAAGAACTTGTGCAACCTGTTCCTTATACAAAACATGCATGTTATTACTTAGAATTCCTTGATTTGTTTGAACATCATCTACTATCTTTGAAATTCGTGCTTGTGACTCTCTAAGAACCTTTGATGTCTCTTTGATTGCATCAAGTTGTTCAGCTGTGTAATCTACTGAAGCACCAGCTCTTTTGAAAAACTTTACCATTTCATTTCTCAAAATAGTCATCTGATGATTGACTTCAAATCTAACCAATTTCATCTGGAAATCTACCTCATTTTTCATTTTTGTGTTATTATCTTCAATATATTGTTCTAATAATCTTCTTTGATTATTAAGCAACACTTCCAGTTGAGGTAGTATACCACTTAGATCCACATTGATTTCCTTTTCCACTCCATTACCTCTGCTGCTCTCTTCTCTGATGAAGGAATCATTTCTCTGGCTCATATGTGAGCTAGAGGATTCTATCTTGATCACCTTCTCAACATGTTTCTTTGTTGTTTCAGGCTCTCCTTCCACATCCATATCATCAACTACAGAATTCACTTTAGCAAGGATCTCAGCCTGAGACTCCCCCTCAAATGGTGCATTGTCTTGAGCTGTAAATTCATCTTGAGGCTCCCCCTCAATCTCTGCATTATTCAGATCAATTTTGTCTTGAGCAGGGATCTCATCCTGACCCTCCCCCTCAACTGCTGCTTTGCTCATTTCAGAATTATCCTGAGCAGGGATCTCATCTTGAGACTCCCTCTCATTTTGAAATATCCCTTCAAGTCTAGCAGGGGATCCATGATGAATTCCTCTCTCTTCTTCTTCTTTCTCATTCTCATCCTTTTCTTTATAGAACATGTCAACCCCTTCCAGTAATGGATCAGTACCTTTTGGTGTGTCAGGAGTACTGTCCCTAGGTTTGTTCCCTTCTTCTTCTTCAGATGTTGTGAGGTCAGGATCATGAATTGGAGAGGATCTAGATTTTCCTTTGGAAGAGGATGAGCTTGATGAGCTTGAAGAAACCTTCTTCTTCTTTTGCTTCTTAGCTTTCTTCTGCTTAGGAGAAAGATCTGCTGGTGGAAGATTTGATAAAACTCTTTCCCATCTCTCTATCATTCTAATGTCCATTTTCTTCATGTGATTAATCTTGGATCAAAGTTTGTTATTTAAAGAGTCTGGAATGACTTTTACTAGATATAGAGATAATATCCTACCCATGTTGGGTACTTGGATACATTCAATTATTCTGTCAAACACCACTCTCCCCCAATCTGTTCTCAAAGAATGGATAATCCTGGTTAGTAGAATAAACATTTTCCTGGAAATTTTGTCATGAGATCCAGTCTTACACAACAGGCCCTTTCCGATCACATCTGTTAGTAATTTTTCCTTTTGAATTCATTCCTTTTCTAAGAATACTTCCAGTGATTTCACGTGATGTTTCAATTCCGCACCAGATTTGTGCTAATCTAATCTGTTCAGAGCTCACTTCTTCTTCTTCTTCATTGCTTTTTAATCTCAGAAGTTCTAGTGCCTTAGCGAGTCTTGAAGGAGTGATCTTAATCTTCTTACCATTTACAGAGGTCTTAAGCTTCGAATTGACTGAGTCTATTACTATATTGGAGTAAAGTTCTAAGACCTCTCGTTTCCAGATGAGAGTCGATTCAGATAGTACGAATTCGAGTCCTGCTTTGTAGATTAACTCGATGGTTGATTTGATTTCTACTGGAGCTGATTGAAATCTATTGCGAACAAGCTCGCTTCCTTCATAAAGGTAATCACTGCTCTTGGGAGGAATTGTGGTTGATGATTGAAGAGAGAAAGAATTGATGGAGAAATTTTCTAGGGCAAATAATTTCGAACTTAGAGATCTAGGGCATATGTACTAACGAAGTGTCTTCCCTATTTATAGAATTTCTAATACAAGAAGATGAATAGCCGCGCGCCGAACTTGTTTGACAAGATTGATCAAATGGTTCAAATTTACCCTGTCGAGACGGCCTAGCTATGTTCGCTCAAGCGTTGAGATAGCTCGACGCCATTTTTCTTCAGTCGACGCCAGGTATCTTCTTTCGACGCCAGGTATCCTTTCTTGACGCCAGGTATCTTCTTTCGACGCCTGATAACCTCTCCACTCACCTTTTAGGACACAATCATTATCTTCATTTATTTTTTTCTAGACAACTTTAATCCATTTTTAGCATTCCTAATTCAATTTTAAAGTTATTGAATTTTGTTTCATCCAAGGGTTTAGTAAATATATCAGCAACTTGTTTGTCAGTGGGAACATATTCAATTATGATATCTCCATTTTCTACATGTTCTCTAATGAAATGATATCTAATTTCTATGTGTTTAGTTCTGCTATGTGATACAGGATTATTAGTTATAGCAATAGCACCAGTTGAATCACAATATAGAGGAGATTTACTTAGCTGAACTTTATAGTCTAGGAGTTGGTGTTGAATCCATAGTAGCTGAGCACAGCAATTTCCAGCTGAGATGTACTCAGATTCTGCTGTAGAAATAGCCACACTGGTCTTCTTCCTGCTACTCCAAGATATTAGTCTTTTGCCAAGGAATTGGCATGTGCCTGGTGTACTTTTTCTGTCCTCCTTGCATCCTGCAAAACCAGCATCTGAAAAACCAATTAGTTCAAAGTCATTGCTTCTAGGATACCAAAGGCCAAGATTAAGAGTGCCCTTCAGATATCTCAGAATTCTTTTGACAGCAGTATAGTGAGATTCTTTAGTGTTCACTTGATATCTAGCACACATACATGTTGAGAACATAATGTCTGGCCTGCTAGCAGTTAGGTAGAGCAATGAGCCAATGATGCCTCTGTACAAGGTTTCATCAATAGGTTTCCCTTTGTCATCCTTGTCCAGTGACATATTTGATGCCATTGGTGTCTTCATGACAGTGGAATTTTCCATTCCAAACTTCTTGATAATCTATTTTGTGTACTTGGTCTGAGAAATGAAAATTCCTTCCTCAGATTGATTCACTTGGAGTCATAAGAAGTATTTAAGCTCACCCATGCTGCTCATTTCAAATTTCCCTTGCATAAGGTTTGCAAACCTTTTGCAAAGTTTATTATCAGTTGAGCCAAGGATTATATCATCTACATATATTTGTACTAGAATAATGTGACCTTTAACTATCCTAAGAAATAATGCCTTGTCTATCTTTCCTCTTGAGAATTTGTTCTCAATAAGAAATCTAGATAATGTCTCATACCAGGCTCTAGGTGCCTGTTTCAGACCATACAATGCTTTTAATAATAGATAGACTTGATTTGGATGAGTAGAGTCAATAAAACCTGGGGGTTGTTCAACATATACTTCCTCTAATATTGTTCCATTAAGGAATGCTGACTTTACATCCATTTGATAAACTATGAATCCAGTGTGTGCTGCAAATGCCAGGAATAATCTGATTGCCTCCAATCTTGCCACGGGAGCAAAAACTTGATCAAAATCTATGCCTTCCTCCTGTCTATATCCTTGGGCAACCAACCTTGCTTTGTTTTTTATAATCACACCATTTTCATCCAGCTAATTCCTAAATACCCATTTGGTCCCTATGACTTTGTGTTTCTTTGGTCTTGGAACCAATATCCATACTTTGCACCTTTCAAATTGATTTAGCTCTTCTTGCATAGCTAATATCCATGAAGTGTCCTTATTGGCTTCATCTAACTTCTTAGGCTCTATTTTGGATAGAAAGTTGTGATGCAAGGCCTCATGTATTGAGTTTCCTCTTCTAGTTTGCACACCATCATTTAGATTTCCTATGATCTGTTCTTTGGGATGATCCTTCAGATGTTTGGTTGCATTCCTTCACCTTTCATTTTCCCTTTGAGATTCTGGTGCATCTGTTTGAGTAGGTTCTTCTAGAGGTTCTGGATGTGGTGGTTCTTCAACAGCAATAGGTTCTTCATAATTGCCTTCTGCTTGAGGTTCATCCTCTCTAGTTATAATTACAGTCTCATTAATTCCTTCATTATCCTCATTGTGCTGTTCATTGATATTCATCTCTTTCAATTTCTGTGTAGAACCTGCACAACTTGATAAACTTCCCAGATCCTTATAAATAAGGCTGGTTTCATCAAATACAACATGTATAGATTCTTCTATCCTATTTGACTTTTGTTGAAAATTCTATAGGCTCTAATTTGAGAGCTATACCCAACAAAAATTGCCTCATGTGCTTTTTCAGCAAATTTAGTGAGATGGTGCTTTCCATTATTTAATACAAAGCATTTACTACCAAATATTTTGAAATAGGCTAAAGTGGGTTTTCTACCTTTCAACAACTCATATGGTGTCTTATGCAGTCTTTTGTTGATAAGAGCCCTATTCTGCACATGGCATGCTGTGTTTACAGCTTCAGCCCAGAAAAACTCAGGAAGAGAAGAATCACTTAGCATACTCCTACTAACTTCAATAAGGGTTCTATTTCTTCTCTCAGCAACTCCATTTTGTTGGGGAGTTCTAGGAGATGAGAACTCTTGAGAAATGCCTTGATTTTCACAGAATTTGGTCATTGCTCCTGACTGAAATTCAGTCCCATTATCACTTCTAATTTTGTCTACAGGATTTCCTATTTCATTGGTGATTTGCCTAACAAAACTGGTAAATATTTCTAAAGTGTCTGACTTATGTTTAAGGAAGAATACCCATGTGAATCTGGAATAATCATCAACAATTACAAGGGTGTACGATTTTCCTCCTAAGCTATGGATTGACATTGGTCCAAATAGATCCATGTGAAGTAGGTATAGACATCTAATGGAATCCTTCTCACCCATTGGTTTGAAGGGAGACTTGGTCTGCTTACCCATTTGACAAGCATGGCATGGACCCTCCTGCACACACCTCCACTTAGGCCCAGCTTTCACTAGGTCTTTTGAGATAAGCTTATTTATAGTCTTATAGTTTATGTGGGCTAACCATTTATGCCATTGAACACTACTAGAAACTTTATTCTCTGCTACTAAGCATATGGAATTAGCTTGATCAGAACATACAAAGTTTAGGCAGTAAATATTGCCACTCCTAGTGCCTAAGAGAATTATCTCATTCTCTTTCTTAATCAGGTACTCATCCTTGTGGAATGAAATGTCATACCCAATATCACACAATTGACTTATGCTGATCAGATTGTGTTGCAATCCATCAACATGAGCAACTTTGGTGATGGTGACAATTCCATTTGTGATTTTACCATAACCATTAGTTTTACCTTTTTCAGACCCTCCAAAGATAACCTTTGGTCCATTCTTCACAGGAGTGTAATCATTCAGCAGACTTTTTGTTCCTGTCATGTTCATAGAGCACCCACTGTCTAAGTACCAGATAGGAAGTTGATTGGTCTTTGGATAACCCTGCAAGAAGAAATTACCTTTTCTTAGGAGCCCACACCAAGTTGGGTCCTAGAACCTTGTTAGTCTGAACTGGAATATTTAGTTGTTGAATAATCCTTGGTGTTGTGAGAGTTGCCATAGGTCTGAGTACTGGTCTCCCAGAGTTGAATCATGGAACAGTTGGATTGAACCAACAGTCAAGAGCAAAATGTCCAACCCTTCTACAGCACCAGCATTCATATCTGTTATATCTCCTTGGAGGTCTTCTTACTTCTTTATGTTGACTCATATTTTGCTTAATTGCCTTATTCAAAGGAGCTATGTAAGTTGTTTTAGTAACTTTTACTGGTTCTGTTTTCTTGACAGCAGTGGTTTCACTTCAGATCTTAGTTTCTCTCTTTTGAATTTAGTGTTTGCTTTAAATACAAAGGAGTCATGATGAGTTAATACTATTTCTTTGCATAGTGATTTGGCATCATTGTTACTTGGTTGAATTGACTCATCTTTGCTATAAGATCGCTCACCCTTATAAAACTTATGCACACCTTTTTGATCATGCTTATTTGTGATAGGCATGGCTTTGTTGAATTTTATTGGTTGCATAGGTGCATTGTCATTACTTTTAGGGTTATTATCTGCCTTCCTATCATATCCTATGCCACATCTGTATTGTGCAGAAAATGTGTCTATTATGGGAAGGATAGTTTGTGGTTTTGAGAACTTTGCTACAAGCTTCCTTTCTGCTAGGTGTTTTGCTTCAAGTTCTTTTATTAACTTCTCTTTATTGCATAAAGTTTGTATGTGAATAATAGACATACCTTTTAGTTTGCTAAGTTCTTTGCTTGTCTGATTTAGCCTCTCAGCTGCCTTAGAGTTTTGGGAATTAGATAGCTTTAATTCAGATATTTCTTTTTGTAATCTTTTATTATGTCTTTTGCTCTTTTTAAGTGCTTTAAGAAGTAATTGATATTTCTCAATAATTTCATCTTCATGAAAGTTAGATTGTGAGTCATTTTCATCAGCAGAGAATGAATTTATTTCAGGTTCTGAATCAGAATCAGATAAAGGAGTTTTATCAAGTACCTTTACATTGGCAGTTGTCTCCTGATCCTCTTCATCACTCAGTGTCATGAGTCCTGCATTTTCTTCTTCATCCTCTTCACTATCAGACCTTGATAGTGGGGCTCTTATCATAGGTCTATGATTTAGAATGTCTTCACTTTCATTGGCAGCCATCAGAGCCATGAGTGCCTCCTCACTATCTAAGTCTGATGATTGAGATTCACTGTCACTAAGAGTGACTTTGCCTTTCTTGGCTATTAGACTCTTCTCATGTCTCTTGTCAGATTTGTCCCTCCTTTCATCAGATTTCTTGTTGTTCTTTCTCTTTGAAGGACAATCAGCAATCATGTGTCCTGATTTCCTGCAACCAAAGCATACAATTTCTTCTGAATTAGATTTATTGTGTTTAGAGTTATACCTGTCCTTCTTGGAGTCTTGTTTGAATCCCTCTGAAGAATTTGAGTGCTTCTTAGATCTGGATGACTGAGAAGGTCTAGTTTTCCATTGTTGTTTTCTTCTCAACATTCTTTTTAGCTGTTTGGTGAAGAGTGCCAGTTCACCATCTGATATTTCAGAATCAGAATTACTAGTCTTTGATTCTTCTGATTCAGATGGTATCCTGGGGGATAATGATATTCTTTCTTTGCTTTTCTTGGAGCTTTCTGCTTTCAGAGCAATAGGATTTTCCCTGCTGTGTCCTTCCTCAGCTTTTCTTGTATTCAGATGAAGTTCATGGGACAAGAGTTTCCCATATAAATTCTGTGGCTGAATATTTCCCAGATTTCCCATTTCCCTGATTGCACAGATCTTGATATCCCATTCTTTGTTCATAATCTGTGAAAGATCTTCCATAAGTCTTTAGACCATTTACAATTTTGAAGAATTTTTCATAGCAGACTGCTATAGAATCTTTCTTGTCTTGTCTGAAAGCTTCATATTGCTGATTTAGAAGAGACTTCCTGTCATCTCTGACTTCTTCAGTCCCCTCCATATAGACAATGAGAGATTCCCACATTTCTTTAGCAGTTTTGCAATGAACTAAGTTTTGGAAGGTTGAATCCTCAATAGCACTGACAATGATGTTCTGAGCTCTCTTATCCATGGAGGCCAGAATCACTTCATCTTTGGTCATCTCAGAATATGCTTTAGGAGTCTTGATACTTCCATCTGTAAATGAAACTTTCATAGGAACAAAAGGTCCCTCTAGAACGGTTATGTATATCCTAGGATCAGAGGCTTCCATGAAGAGTCTGACCCTTTCCTTCCAAATCCCAAAGTTTTCTTTTCTGCAAATTGGTAGCTTTATAGATGTGAATTCATTATTTCCTTCTGTATTAGCCATCACGACTTAAGAAATCTACCCTTAGAAGATCTTGTTCAGGCTGTTAAACCTTTTCTTGAACAACAACCCTCTAATACCACTTGAAATACTTTAATTAAGGGTAGCTAATCACCTAGAGGCGGGGGGGGGGGGGGGGGTGAATAGGTTATTTGAAAAACTATTGCAGTTCTTGATTATAACCAAAGTAAAATTGATGAGAGCTTTCAAGAATAAGAGCACACACAGAAAAGACACAGAATTTTATAGTGGTTCCCCTTATCTTGGGTAATCCACTTTCCCCCTTCTCCCTTCTAGCAGTGTGCCAGATATGGTTTATATCTCCTCCAAATCTCAGACCATAAACAGGTCTTACAGCTCAGATCACAACAGATCTTACAGACTCAGATCTCACAGATCTTACTCTCTCAGATCTCAGCAGATCTTACAAACTCAAATCTCACAGATCCTACCTCAGCCTTTATAATTAGGCTTACAGCTCAGATTCACCCCTGAATCCTACAACTCAGATCACACCTGATCTTACAACTCAGATACTTGACAGATCCTACACTCATATCTGACAACTTAGATCCTACAAGGATTGATAAAGAAAATAACAATACTTAGACTCAGATTCTTCAGATTGATGAGTCTTCTTGATCTGTCTGAATGATCAGACAGAAATCTTCAATAGAACAGCATCAGCAAATGATCTTCTTGATTCGACAGGCTGTGATGACTGTTCTTCTTCCCAGGAAGACAGATTCTTCCTTCTTAATCTTCTTCTTTCAGAAAGATGTATCAGCACCAGATTGCTGAAAGAAATCTTCAAATTAGATCAGTTCTGAAAGAGAAGACGACTTCCTCAGATTCTTTCTCAGACTTTCCCTCAAAGTGATGGAGACGATAATGGCTGTCGAAAGATAGGAGAAATCAACTGCTTAACCCATAGGTCATGCCTTCTATTTATAGCCCGCCATCTGCAACATCTGTTACGCTCCTCCACGTCAGCACGATGCTAAGCCTTCAACGGTCTTTAATGACTTCAGAAGAAATAAAGACTCAGCTAGTTGTAGAAGAAATTTCTCAGCTCAGAGTATCGGTAGAAAAGGCATTGAGCGCTGATCATCTCTGTCGACGCTTTTTCCATTAGGCGTCGAGCGATATGTAGATACTCGACACAAACTTCTTAGACTAAAGCTCTCGACTCCTCCTTCTTAGGCGTTGAGCAATCATCAGTTAGTCGACACTTTTTATTTGTAGAAGTCGAGCAGCGTACAGGGGCTCGACGCTTCTTAACTAAGCCTTCATATCTAGACTCCTCTTGTTGGCGTAGAGCTAATTGAAGTTTGGTCGACACTTCTCTTTCTACGGCGTCGAGCGATATAACTTGGCTCGACGCTTCCAAACTTGGTCTCATAACTTCAGCGGCGACCTTGTCTATTTAAGCAGTAGACAAGAGTCAATGCTTCTGGGTCACAGGCGTCGAGCGATGTATGATGTCTCGACGCTTGTGAACTTGGATGAATTCCTTGACCACCTTGCCTGACCTGATCTCCTGCACATTGATTCTAGAGAGTATATCAAATACATTCTGAGATATATCTTTGACTTAGGAATGGACTTCTCCAAATCTAAGACATTGTGGACAATGATCCCAACAATAGAAGCGAGATCATGAGACGCCATTATTCCCGGTTGTTGAGCCGATGAGAATAAAACCGCTCTGATACCACTTGTTGGATCGGTAGGCGCCCTTAGAGGGGGGGGGGGGGTGAATAAGGATTTTAAAAACTTATATGATATTTTGAAATATTTATGTATGATAAGAGATCACAATAGTGATTTTGAATAAAGATCTAAATTGTTTTATAATGAAGGAGAGGATGGTAAACAATTTAGAGAAATGAAGATCAAATCAATTTTATTACACAAAGAGAGACATGATTATTATTAATAATATTAGTTACAAAATTTGATTTCAATAACGCTAGAAATCAAAGCGAAATATGAAAGACTCTTTTTGTTTTCTATACCGACTCGTATCCCCACGAACCGGTTGGCTTTATACGATCCTTCCCCGGATACGGCCTCAAGCTGCTCTAGCCAACCCTTCCCCGGATATGGCCTCGAGCACCCCCTAGACCTACACCCGAGACCTAGTCGCCAACACGAGGCGAATTTCTGCCGTAAGTCCTACCCAGACCTAATCGCCAACACGAGGCGAGTTCACTAAACGATGATAAGAAAAGATGTGAAATAAATAAACAACAATATAAGAACTCCCTATATGGATCTCTTGGAGAAGTAGACGAAGACCAGCAGAGTAAGATCGTAGTCGATGCGGTATTTCATCACGATGATGACACGTGTTGAAATCTTCTCCACGGATCTCCCAAAGCCTTCATGGATTTGTGGGAGTATCTCTCTGAACCTTCCTCTCTATGCTGTGGCACGAAGCTCTGGAATTTTGGATCTCAAGAGGATGATGAATACGGATCCAAGGGGTCCTTTTTATAGCCTTGGAGTTAGCGAGCGCCTGCGCTATCGCTACCGCCGGCGCTATCCCGGTTTAGGAAATATTCTACGCATGAGAATCCTTCATTTTAAGCAAACCAGCCGCCTTCCTCTATTGCTTTGCGCTACAGCCGGCGCTATCAGCTACCATCGGCGCTATCTGCTTTCTATATATGCATCCCGCCAGCTTGAATTTCACTTTTGTGCTTAAAAACGCTAGCGCCTGCGCTAGCAGCTACCGCCTGCTCTAACAGCTACCGCCAGAGATACCGCCTAAGCTACCGCCTACTCTAGCGGCCAGTTTTGAGTTTTGGCTCCAAACTCAGGCGTTTCTTTCATTTGTTATCCTTGAGTCATGTGGACTTGTTTTCCTGCACACTTAAACACACAAGATCAAATAAACATAGGATTTGTTATTCTGAAACCTAGGAGATGCGGAAGACCATGTTCCAATAGCTGCGTCTCCTCGATCCCCTAAAATGATAAGGTCCACCGACCGTTAGTCAAAAAGACTAAGCCTTATGTTCCCCACCCCACCGCCAATGGCTCCTAGGCACCATGCGGGGGGGATGAAGCGGAGGACAACAAGGGGTATAAACAAAATCAGATGACAGCGGATCTAGTCTACAGGAAATGTTTTACACTACACATGTGATTATATATATAAATTAAGAAGCAAATAAAGAATAGTAAAGAGTAAGTAAAGTATAGTAAGTAAAGACAAGTATAAAATAGAAAAGTAACCATTGACTTATAGGAATGACCATACAAACCTATTAACCAAGGGGTCGTTTAGCAGAGTCTATCGTATAAAAAGTCCCATAACCAATTTATACGATAGGGGTAGGGGTTGAAATGCAATGCTTATGCCATGACAGGCAAAGTTATGCAGTTTATGCTATGTTCATACAAGTGCAACTCATACTTCGACTCTATGCTTACAGACCTTTAGTTCCCCCTTTTTGGAGCTAGCTAGACTCCCAGGATACTCCCATAGTAGCAAACGGAAGCGGTGGGTTGGGTCTCGCCCACCTCTAGGTTGGTATTCACACTACCTAACCTAGACCAATCGTACGCCTCAACACAAAACCGCAGAGCTTCTGCGTACTCTTACTGGCTGGACCACCAGACTTTTATGGCTAAGTGCAAATTCCACATTTGCCGAGTCAACGTATTGACGTCGGTGTGAACGACCATCCAATACTGAAGACCCACCACCTTCGTGCACATGCAAACATGTTCTACTATCTAACTCCGAGCAATAGGCTCCCCGAGCCAACCTGCCCGTCATTAATAACCTTACTGAGTCACAAGCTCACCACACTAATTAGTCTGCCGCTACAACCTCCGAGCCTACCGCTCATAAGACCAAACCGACTAATATACCCATGATAACGGAGTGTGAGTAAGTGTATTATTAACTTAATCTTGTATAACAACATAACCCTACAATTTATGTTTATTCGTGGACTTCCCGAGGATTACCCTGTAAGGGGCTCGCTACGGTACTAGGAACTATAATGGGATGACACCCCAAAGTTCCCTTTCTCAAGACACTTAGTGTTCTTGGTTTCTACCCATAAGAATACCCTTCTTTTTACCTTTACACTTGGATTACCCTAAGAATCTTCTTACTCCCCACGGGAAAGACGATCTTTCGTCTATCCCGAGCACAACTTTACCCTTAACTCACCAAGCACGCTCTCATCACCTAAACCCCTTTTTGGTGAACTTCAATCTCTTCAACTAGGCTTGGTACACTATCTACCGTCCATTCCCACCTACTGATCCACAAATAACTCAAGTTTTACAGTTTTACTATACGCAGACCAAAAGAGCCATATGAGTTGCATAATGGGAGGTACTCCAAATATTCATCCAACCGACTCAATATTATTACTGGGAGTCTATCATGATGTTATAAGACTAAATCCGGAGAATCATATTTTTCCTTATTTATTTAGCATTTATTTTAATTTCTCCAAACATTTGCCAAGTATGAAAATGAACATGAAGTGTAAGATCATCTTATGATATGGCCCCCATAAAATTATGATAAATCTATGATGACTAAATATCAGCAAATACATCATATCATATTTTTACAGTAAGGAATTGTCCTCTATTTCTAATATTCGACTTATATCCAAATTTGTAGATTTATGAAGGAACCACCAAAAATACTTACACCAAAATTAGGGGAAAATTACCAGACCTTTGTATTCATCAGAAAATTCTACTGACTAAATTTTAGGATTTATGAAAATCATTTTCTCACTTAAATAAATAATTTAAGAAATCAAATAAGATAAGTTGTGAAGTAGCCTACTCATTTAAGTCTCCAAAAATTATATAAAACTTCACAGAGCTTCTTAATGCTCTGAAATGTCCTTGTGAATGAAGTACTGGTTAAATCATTCAATTAAATACACAAAAATTACCAGAGGTGTATATCATGATAATAAAGACACTACAGAAGTTTCATCATCATCCAAAACCATTTAAGCATGAAAATTTCTCTTAAAAGGAATTTCCCTAAAGGGGTTATGACCTATTTCAAGCGAATAATTGTTCCTAAAATTCTTATAAAATTACCTAGGGCCTATTTGCACCCTATGAACTTATCCACCAAGTTCCATGACCATTCTATAGCTTTTGACCTCTTGTCCTTCACAAAGCTCTATATGCACCCCAAGGGGTAAATCTAGGGTCCTAGGGCATATCCACCTCCACACCACCCCAACTCACTCATGGGGGTGTTTTAGATGATCCTAAACCAGTGGCCAAGGTTTCACCTCATGATGAGGAGATTTGACCACAATATCACAAGCTAAAGACCATGCCCTAATTTTGACCTAATTAGACCCAACTTAGGTATACAAATTTTCAAACTAAAACATTCCCAATTGGGCTGAGATTTTTACCAAGGTCATGTGATAACCCTAAGAAGAACCCACCAAAATTTGGAGGACATTGGAGGTCATTTGACCCAATAATTAATTAATAAATAATTATGAAATTGTCTCAAAAACGTTAGAAAAAGGTTCTCCTAAAAATTCCATCTTTGAGTATGATGTGTGGGTGTATGTAACTAGCCTAGGTTTTAAATATCAAGGCCATGTCATCGACCAATAAAAAGATATTCAAGAAATGGTGCCTGTCCTACACTAGGGACCAGCCCCACCAAAATGGCACTATAGGGAGATACATTACTCCTTTTTGGCTGACACAAATTTCCACTTAATCTACACACCAAGGGCTACAATATTGGTGTTGGGCACTTTTTCATCAGAGGTGATCTGGTATTTTGAATAATTAAAATGAAGCACTGCATAATATTTGACAGAAACCATATAAACATTTAATTAAATAATTGACTCTACGTTCGACGAAATCTAACTGCGCTCGACGAAAGCAGAACAAATCTGCGTTCGACGAAAACTAACTGCGCTCGACGAAAGCAGAACAAATCTGTGTTCGACGAAAACTAACTGCGCTCGATGAAATCTATTCTGTCCGGAGAATTAATTCAGTTCGACAAATTAATCCCGTTCGACGAACTCCGAGTTCAGTTCGTCGAACTCACCTGTCAGATCGACGACCTCCAAAATGCGTTCGACGAATGCATTCCATTCGACGAATTTCTTCTACTCCGGTCAACGAATTTAATGAAATAATGTAAACATTTAAAACATTAAATATAAGATCTTGCACATATCTTGAAGCAAACCGACGACTGTTGGTCATCTTCTACCTCAGCCGACAGCTGAGATTGCCCCGACCTGGGCTTCCTTCCTCCTTGTTTTCCGGCCACCTAACCGCCGCCCTGGACGGCCAATGCCGCCACCACCTTCTTTGAGGTGGTGGCCGGCGATTAGCGGTGGTTGGCCGGCCGGAAGTGGCCAGAATAGGGATACAGAGGTGGGATTTATAGCTCCGAAAGTGGAGTTTTTGGCCTACCAATTTGGGACCAATTGGCCCCAATCCTTGCAAGCAATCTGATGAGATCTATCCACAGAGAGAGATGAAGAACCAAACTTGTATGGAGGGTTGATTCCTTGCCGATTGGGTGGTCCTCCATGGCCGATCCAAAGCTTTAGGTTCCATGGAACTTCTACACCAATTTGCTCGATCTCTCCAAATAAAAGGGGAAACCACACCTCTCAGTCCTCTGAAGCTTTTAAAGGGATCAATTTGGGGAGAGGAGGAGCCACCACCTTGATTCTACCATTAATGACCATTAAGCCTAAGATTTCGGTTACTTCTAATTCTCCCTTAATCCAGCCCCCCTGGCCATATAAACTCCAGAATTTATTTGTAACTGAAGGGGGGAGGTGAATGCTCATCAATTGGGGAGGGATTGAAGGATCAATTGCATTCAATCTCCATGAATGCTCTCTTTCTCTCTCCAAAATTGGGGGAAACCTCCATTTTCTCCCTCCTAATCACCAATTACAAAAATTAAGTGGTAATTTCAGTAATTACCAGGCCCAATAGATGGTGGAACACTTTAGTTGGGCCTAGCCCAAATGGATTGGATTCAATTTGGGCAATTTAGGTTATTTTGACCTAATTTGAGAAAGGTTGACTTTGATCAAATTAACCTCTTAGGCTGACCCCAATGGGTCCCTGGGGCTCCAAAGAGACCCCTAATGGGTTAGGGATGCTATGGTGGGGTCAAGGTTCAAGGTGGGGCCCTAAAGTCCAACCCTAGGCTTGGTATCTGAAAACTGCTATTTGTAGACCACTTGGGTTTTCTTCTTCTTTCCTAAGCTTTTATGCTCCCTTTGAGCTTCCTATGGTTTTGTCATGCGCTAGTCATGACAAAACCATCCTAGGGGTCTAGCTGTTTGGGAGATGTTACAAATCCCAATAAATAAAAAAATTATTTCGTCCTCAAAATTCAGGTTAGGCTTGCGGGGTTTTCACCGAGAGTGACTGAACGTAACATCCCTTAAGAATTGAATTTATTCCTGGCTCGAAGAGCAACGACTATCTCTGCCACGCCAGTTCTAGTGGCTCCCAGGTGTGCTCCTCCTGTTCATAATTTTACAATATGACTTTTACCTACGAAATCTTCTTGCGTCGCAAGACTCGCACCGTCGTATCATCTATCCTGACCGGGGTGACCTAGCTACCTTGGTCAATCTATCCTCGATGTTCCAAATAAACATGTGCCCGGAGTGGGGGTGTGGTAACCTGTTTATGAAATCCATAATTATATCCTCGAACTTCCACACTAACCTGGGCAGATTCTTATGCCTCTAAAGTTTCTTTCACATGTTCAGATTCTTATTCCTTCAGATATGTCTGATTAATCAATCATCTCTACTCTACAGCTTTTCCAGTTCTTACTCTTGATGGAACTAACAAGATCGTCTAGCGCCCCAATAATCCTTAAATTTTAATGGGGGTGCACTTGTGAACCTGTATGAGTATATATTAACCAACCATAATGGTAAGATAACTCCCGATCACTTTATAGGTGGAGTTTGATTCATAAGAGCAAAATTTTGATACCCTAGGGTTTTTTACAATTCGACTCATCAAGGAAATATCAACACATTTATTTCACCAAATTTCTATCACTTCAACTTATGCTAGTCTTGATCGCTTTCAAATGGTCCTAAGTAAGATAAACTTAGATCGTTCTTACCATAGTGAAATCAAACACTATATTCTAAACCAATAAGTCATACTCTAAGATCTCTGGTTATTCATCAGCATAGCTCCCATGACATACGGGGTATTATTGTAGTTAAAAAAAATCTACAAGAATAGGGTGTGATTTTTAACAAGTCATGAGTTAATCACTTTCGAATACCCAAAATCACAAGAACTTCCAATAATAATTAAAGCCTGCTCGACCTAATTTCAGTTCCCAACTTCTAGAAGGGCATCTGCATCCCTATGTGACCAGACCTAGCAACTTTACATTTCTAATGCTTCAACTAAGGCCAAGTTGTTGTTGGATCAACGATGTCTATCCATGGTCCTGGTAATACTACAGATCATCATTCCTAATGTGCTTTTATAGAATCTATCTTCGCCCAAATAACATTGAATAAGATCGACTTCAAAATCATCATGTTCCCAACATAGCACTTGCTAAATTAGATCTAAGGGACAACCAAGTCAGTAACTAATTTGCCCAATAAACAAAATATTAGCCTCTATCTATTTTTGGGCTAAGTATCTTCAATATCAACAAGTTATATTCTTCCCAAGTATGCAAACCATTCATAGGGCACACAACCTTAGACTTGGGGTTCTATCTTGAAACTTGTTAATTCGCTCCATTCTTCAGACTCTTCAAGGTACCCTCTACGACAACCTTAAACATGTGACCCAATCCCAAATAGGTCTCTTCTTAATCTTGAATTTCTTATCCGGCCCTTGGTGCTTAGTGCAATGGTTGTCTCAATGTAATCATGTCACCAGTACGAGGGTTGAGTCTACGAGTCCCATACCATTCTTCTTATGAGCCAATCTCTCTTTCTCTAGCTTCCTTGGGGTATCCTCAAAGTTATACCTACGGTTTATTTCAGACTAGGGCATGGGTGGTATAAATTATCATGGTAAGTCACGTGTCCTAGTGGAGTTTAAATCTAACTTGTTGACTAAAGGACTATATAAAGAGATCTTTGCAGCCGGAGGTATTCCCTGCTGGGGGCAGGGTTTGCCGCTGGCTACAAAAGAAAACTTGACACTTGTAAAGAGATTTGGCTAAAAAGATTCAGTTAAAAGTGGAATTTTCATGTGATTTCCCCATTTGATTTGATTTTGTTGATATCACGATGATTCTAAGGTCCAAACTTGACATAAATCACAATACGTACTTAATACACCAACCATGGTAAACAATTATAATGTCAATTGTTATCGTATAATTCATGTACATGTGATAGAGATAGTTGTTTTTAGATGATTTTTTATATGAATTATGATATACAATTTTTAGAGAATTTTATCAAAAGGCATCAATAGGTCATTGTGGTGCGAGTGGCATTAGTATTTAAGACAATTAATCTTTCAATATGTCTTTTGTGATTTTCTCTATATTTTAGATAAATATCTCATAACAAATTTAGAGTTTGATTCCTATGGATAATATAAGATATTTAGAAGCAATGAATATAAGAATAAAAGATAGGTCATCAAAATAAAATATGATTTTGAATTTTGATCAATTTGATTTATAAGATCATATTTCCTATAATATATAAGATGATTATAACATGATAGCTTAAAAAGAAAACAAAAAGAAAAAAATAGAAAAGACATTAAAGCATATCATGAAGTAGAAATTTGTATATTTCAATTTGAAAATATTCTACTTCATGCATTTCGATGATACTAGTAGATGAGAGATTTGGGTATCCAAAGGGAACCAAGTGTAACGGTTCCTTTAGGTACCCAAATAGAGCGTGATAATTTTTGGGGAGACGACAATGAACAAATTCTTTCAAGTGGAGTTAATGTTTCATTTTTTATTTTGGGTGTCCATTCATATTTTGATTTAATATTATGCATTAAATTTCCATATTCAATGAACTTAGGTTTAAAATAATAATCACTTTTGAAATTATATTTCACAGGAAATTTGTGCACATTAGAATTTAATATGGGAGATACATAATGTGGGTTAGAATTCATTATGTTTGTGTGATTAAACATTCTACTAGGTGCATGTTTAATATGTTTTAACATACTAGTAGAAGGTGTATAGTTTTCAGATGAAGAGCGTGATTGAGATTCAAACACATCCTTTTTGGATTCTTCATTCACATTTGCTTTCAAAGTTTTATTTTCTAAACGTAATCTATTATTAGCAATTTTTAATTTCTTCATTCTACGTTTAGCAATTTTTTTTATATGGAAATAAGATAAAGAATTAGACTTTCTTACAGCGCAATCAGAAGAGGCAAGATGTGAACATGACGTTCCTTTGTCGTCTTCTAGGCCTTCCTTCTTTATAGATGAATTTTCATCTTCTCTTGGTGAATTGCTCTCTTTGGCTAAGTCAATTTCCATGATTTCCTTGGTTTTTCTACAAGAGAGATTTTCTTGAATAATGGTGGATGCTTGTATGTCCTTCTCTTCCTGTGTTTGTTCCGTACCTTCAAGAGGAAGATTATAAGTTATCTCAAGAAAATTCCACATCTCGTATGCAGTAGGAAAAGTATGAATGAGTGTGGAAATATTTTGATCTAACGCACAAAATAGACTATTCATAGATTTTGCATTTAAAACCATTTCGTTTTTATTTAATACGCTAGGTGGATTTTTAATAATGATGTTCCAAAGTTTTTCATCTAAAGCTTTAAGAAAAATTTTCATTAATATTTTCCATCCTTTAAAATTTCTTCCTTCAAATAGAGGTGGTGCTAGTGATTTTCCTTCTTTATAAAAATTACCCCCACTAATAGAAGCGAGATCATGAGATGCCATTATTCCCGGTTGTTAAGCCGATTGGAATAAAACCGCTCTGATACCACTTTTTGGATCGGTAGGCCCCCTTAGAGGGGGGGGGGGGTGAATAAGTGATGCGCAAATCCTACACACCACTATAGGCGGTAGCTCGACTGCGACACGAAACGGCAGTGTACCGATCGTTCAATAATATAAAACGAGGAGTAAATCCCCGAGTATCGATCTCAAAGGAACACAGTAAGGTGGAGTTAACTTTCGAGGAAGGACTTGAGATTGAAGTCCATAACGTCGGGGTTATGATGGGTGGTTGAATTGGTTTCTATTTCTAATGCAGAAAAATAAATGCCCTAATATGCAGGCCTTGAGCGCACTGCTTCGCTTGGAGGGATGGAAACTATGTAGGCCTTGAACGCACTACTTCGCTAGGGCGGGTGGACGAGTAGGCAAGCGGATGAGGTGGTTCACACCGGCGGAAGTGAGGTGGATTACACGGGCCGTTAGCACCGCTTAGCTTGGCGAATGGAAGAGTAGGCTCACATAGTGGAAGAGAAGATAAGCGGAATGGAATGGAGGGTAATGGAGGATGGAAGATGAATGACAATAGCTCACCTCATACACTTGAATAAATTAAAAGTAATTTCATAAACATGAAATAAAAGTTACATATATGGATTTATCAAGCTCTTCATCCAAAAAATAGAGAGTTTAGCATACAAACATCATTTCAAAAGAATAAAGAGTAAGAGAATCGACCGACTCCGAAGCCTTGTAGGGATTCACGGTAGGAATCGCTGGGTTGTCAATCCGCGTCCAAACTCGGTCCTCAACTGCGTCCGGGGTAAAGGAGGGTTGTCACTTCCTCCCAATGGCCCGTCTTCTTCGTGTCACGACCCGGGGATGTCCAAATGCTCTTTAAACCTTCCTTGATGATGAAAGTAAGATCCAATCTCTTCCTTGAAGTTCTTAGATGAATAGAGGAGGCTTAGAACGAAAAAACGCAAAAAACGGCGCTCAAAAAGACCTAGAAACGAAGAAGTTCCGGCTGTTTTCGCGGAGCAGCTATTTATAGACAGGTGCAGGTTTTCAAAGCGCACGATCAGTGGCGCACGACCAGTGGTCGTGCGCACTATGTCCAGTGGTCGTGCGATAAGCCAGTCAGGCCACTTTTTAGGTGGGAATTAATGCACGATCACTAGCGCACGACCAGTGGTCGTGCGCACTATGTCCAGTGGTCGTGCGTAGTGTTCCTGTGCAGTTTTTGCACCCCGGAACACTCGCACAACCCCCATATCAACATTAAAGATCGTCAGGCCATGTAAATGGGCATTCCACACATTCTCAAATATAGAAATTGAATTGCAACATAAAGCATGAGTAAGATAAACAAGAAAATACATCGAAACGGGCCTAAAAGTGCACTTAGCTTGGAATAACAGGTAGAGAACAAATATGAGTGATTATGGATCTAAAATGTAGTGCATTGACTCAAATACTGGCCCAGATGAGTCCATAAATGTGTATATAAATGGGACTCATCACACCCCCAGACTTACCTATTTGCGCGTCCCGAGCAAACCATCTCTCGCGGACAGTAAAAACATAAGCTGGCGAAGAAATTATCAAGCGGAATACCATGCGAAGTCGCATGCTCATGTGCGTAGAAATATAGTAGACAAAATTTCTAATTATACATATTGGTTTATAATTTTCTAGGAGCGTATTTATATATTACGTTTACTCAAAAGGTGAATCACGGTGAATCATAAGGTCGTACATAGGAAAAAAGTAAACTGAACGCTGAGGCGAGCATTGCCAAAGATCGGGGCTCGGGACAACTCCATTGAAATCCATCAATGTCGGTGACCATAAGCTTGCCCGTTCGCACTCTCTCCACTGGCACTGGTTTGACTCAAATGTGTGAATCAATAGGACTTTAGGTTTTAAATGGGGCTTGGGTTTAGGTGAGGTATGCCATGATAAAGACGATGGCTCAAATATTAAACCCAAATGAGCTAGTGCAGAAATTCTCCTTATTCGCCACACAAACACACGGGTACATCACACCCCTAGACTTGGACTTAACAACATGGGTGTGTGCACCGCCTACTCCCAAACATAAATTTTTACACAGATTTTTTCATTAAAGCTCAAATCTTTTTCTTTTCTTTTCACTTCTTTTCTTTCTCTCATTTTCTTCTTTTCTTTTCTTATCATTTTCAGCAACTAAACAATAACACATCTAAATCTTCACAAACATATCACCAAATCAACAACCCAACTCATGAAAATATTAAACAGCTAAAGCTCAGATTTGGGAGTGCGACTAGGTTTGGCATTTAGGCTTTGGTGAGACAATAGTGGGGCTGAATCAAAGAAAGTGTAGGCAAAACTGGGCTAACGAGGATAAAGCGATAGGAGTGGGCACAAAGGCTCAACCGGGCCAAAATGATGGCCTATATCACATTCACGCAATTGACTAACCGTATACCCATGCTTCAAGAATCGCTTTGGGCAAGTTCTAGCCACCGAGAAAGATAATCCTTCCTCCCGACTCGGGCAATACGAGACTAACGAACGTCTACACACATTCCTATGCTACCGTTTGATTCACACCGGATTCACCACTTTTTGAGTAAAGTAAACAATATCTACGCTAATAGAAAAATATAATCTAAAAGCATAAAAAGAAATTGAATCTACACGAATTCCTACGAGACATGAGCACTCGACTAGGAGCACTGCAAGAGTCAACATTTTACTCCACCTCATAATCCTAAGCCAGCACAATGATTTTCCAAATCACACAAAAAAAGACAAATTCAACTTGCGACGTGCCAACGGCTAAGCGCGCTCAAGTGGGTGCTGTGGTGTGCAATGAAAATGAACAAAACATTTTAAATGAAATCTTCTAATATGCAATGCAATAGTGCATGCGAGCGGGTAAACAAAACTACTCTCCCCCAGACTTAAACTAAACAATCCGCATAATATATGACAGGAAAATCAAAATAGGGCTAGGGGAAGAGAGTACCCAATGCTTAGCAAGTGAGCATACCAGAAGATTGGCGTTTAAACCAAGACTAAGCTGCAACATCCGCCATCCAGAAGAAGTACCTGCAGGGGTCAGCTCCGCAGAACACAAGAAACAGAAAAAGATAAACTACAATAAACTACAGCTAACTAAACAGGATGGACTAAAATAAAATGCATGAAAAGTAAGATAACTACTGGGTTTATTGTCATCCCAGCACGACTTATTCAAAAACATGAAGGTTCTAGCTAATGGGCCTATGAAAAAGGAAATGGACAGGTAACTGTTCTAATACACGTGTCGGTAGCGGGTACCGATACGGCGACAGAACAGTTACTCCTCTACCCAAATAATAATACCTACATAACGCAGGTAGAGGAAACAGAAAGTAAGAAGAGGAGGAAACCTGGTCCTCATTCATCTCACCAAAACAATCCTTGCCCAGCAAGGTATCATCTCCAGGGGTGCAGCAGGAGGAGAAGGAAATGAGTGGAGCTTCCTCTACGAAGGGGGGATCAACCTCCTCACATATGAGGATACACTCATCATTGACTTGAGAAACATGCTCCAAGTCCTCCTGGGGTAACTGTAAAGATTCAACCTGCACAGGCTCGGGTGAAGAAGGGGGGTTAGGAAATAAAAGAGAAGAATGACTTAAATAATCAAAAATTGGGGGAGTGGTCCCGGTCTCACTCCCAACAGGATCCAAGGATAGATCGCTATCATCATCGTAAGTATCATGGTGAAGGGAACCCAAGAACTCAAGGGCCTCAGTGGTGGTTTGGACCTCCTCGTCCCATGAAGAAGTGCAAACCTCCTCATCAGAGAGAGTATCCTCCTCAACCCACTTTGGAGCATCCTCCGTGTCCGAAGCATCACCCCACTCCTTTACTTTGATAGGATCATAAAGAATGTGTGTTGAAAAATCTTGCAAAAAAACTGGAGGAACACAAAGATTTGGCTCCTCCGCAAAAAGATTTGCTGACGCCTCCCCGATGGAAAGAATACTTTCCTCATCATACTCAGGTGCATCTAGGAGCTCCCATTCCTCTCCTTGTTGGCTAACAGATGAGTGATCATCATCACTAGGAGTGAAGCCATACACAGGGAGTGAGGAGTCCATGCACGAGACAAGCTCAGAGGTAGAGGGCACAATTGCCTCCATGGGCACAGAATGAGAGATAGGGACACTGTTGTCATGAGTGGAGGAGCAGCGGTCAGGATTGAAAAGACTAGGACAGTCCTTCAATTCATGACCCTCTCCTCGACACAATAAGCAAACAATGTTCCTACACTGCCTAGCATTCAACTCATTCATTTGGTCCATATAATAAACCATGTCATTAAAGCTAGGTGAAATATCCCATGACGACATTTTCAATAATTAAAGCAGATAAAATGAAGCTGAAATTCTTTGCAAGGAAATTTACACAAACTAACAAAACTCCTTGGATTAAACTTGCCTAAAAAAAATTAAAACAGGAAAAGGGAAATAGTAAAATTAATAAACGCAAAAATTAAATAGAAAACAAACAAAATGACAAGAGGACTATACACAATGGAAGAACTTCTAACTCTTGTCTCCCCCTACAGCAACCCACACGTCTGTGTTCCCCGGCAACGGCGCCAAAAACTTGATGCGCAAATCCTACACACCACTATAGGCGGTAGCTCGACTGCGACACGAAACGGCAGTGTACCGATCGTTCAAGTAATATAAAACGAGGAGTAAATCCCCGAGTATCGATCTCAAAGGAACACAGTAAGGTGGAGTTAACGTTCGAGGAAGGACTTGAGATTGAAGTCCATAACGTCGGGGTTATGATGGGTGGTTGAATTGGTTTCTATTTCTAATGCAGAAAAATAAATGCCCTAATATGCAGGCCTTGAGCGCAATGCTTCGCTTGGCGGGATGGAAACTATGTAGGCCTTGAACGCACTACTTTGCTAGGGCGGGTGGACGAGTAGGCAAGCGGATGAGGTGGTTCGCACCGGCGGAAGTGAGGTGGATTACATGGGCCGTTAGCACCGCTTAGCTTGGCGAATGGAAGAGTAGGCTCACGTAGTGGAAGAGAAGTTAAGTGGAATGGAATGGAGGGTGATGGAGGATGGAAGATGAATGACAATAGCGCACCTCATACACTTGAATAAATCAAAAGTAATTTCATAAACATGAAATAAAAGTTACATATATGGATTTATCAAGCTCTTCATCCAAAAAATAGAGAGTTTAGCATACAAACATCATTTCAAAAGAATAAAGAGTAAGAGAATCGACCGACTCCAAAGCCTTGTAGGGATTCACGGTAGGAATCTCTGGGATGTCAATCCGCGTCCAAACTCGGTCCTCAACTGCGTCCGGGGTAAAGGAGGGCTGTCACTTCCTCCCAATGGCCCATCTTCTTCATGTCACGACCCGGCGATGTCCAAATGCTCTTTAAACCTTCCTTGATGATGAAAGTAAGATCCAATCTCTTCCTTGAAGTTCCTAGATGAATAGAGGAGGCTTAGAACGAAAAAACGCAAAAAACAGCGCTCAAAAAGACCTAGAAACGAAGAAGTTCCGGCTGTTTTCGCGGAGCAGCTATTTATAGACAGGTGCAGGTTTTCAAAGCGCACGATCAGTGGCGCACAACCAGTGGTCGTGTGCACTATGTCCAGTGGTCGTGCGATAAGCCAGTCAGGCCACTTTTTAGGTGGGAATTAATGCACGATCACTAGCGCACGACCAGTGGTCGTGCGCACTATGTCCAGTGGTCGTGCGCAGTGTTCCTGTGCAGTTTTTGCGCCCCGGAACACTCGCACAACCCCCGTATCAACATTAAAGATCGTCAGGCCACGTAAATGGGCATTCCACACATTCTCAAATATAGAAATTGAATTGCAACATAAAGCATGAGTAAGATAAACAAGAAAATACATCGAAACGGGCCTAAAAGTGCACTTAGCTTGGAATAACAGGTAGAGAACAAATATGAGTGATTATGGATCTAAAATGTAGTGCATTGACTCAAATACCGGCCCAGATGAGTCCATAAATGTGTATATAAATGGGACTCATCAATAAGGATTTTAAAAACTTATATTATATTTTGAAATATTTGTTTATGATAAGAGATCACAATAGTGATTTTGAATAAAGATCTAAATTGTTTTATAATGAAGGAGAGGATGGTAAACAATTAGAGAAATGAAGATCAAATCAATTTTATTACCTAAAGAGAGACATGATTATTATTAATAAAATTAATTACAAAATTTGATTTCAATGACGCTAGAAATCAAAGCGAAATATGAAAGACTCTTTTTGTTTTCTATACCGACTCGCATCCCCACGAACCGGTTGGCTTTATCTGATCCTTCCCCGGATACGTCCTCAAGCCGCTCTAGCCAACCCTTCCCCGGATATGGCCTAGAGCACCCCCTAGACCTACACCCGAGACCTAGTCGCCAACACGAGGCGAATTTCTGTCATAAGTCCTACCCAGACCTAGTCGCCAACACGAGGCGAGTTCACTAAACGATTATAAGAAAAGATGTGAAATAAAAAAACAACAATATAAGAACTCCCTATATGGATCTCTTGGAGAAGTAAACGAAGACCTGTATAGTATGATCGTAGTCGATGCGGTATTTCATCACGATGATGACACGTGTTGAAATCTTCTCCACAGATCTCCCTAAGCCATCATGGATTTGTGGGAGTATCTCTCTGAACCTTTCTCTCTATGCTGTGGAACGAAGCTCTGGAATTTTGGATCTCAAGTGGATGATGAATACGGATCCAAGGGGTCCTTTTATAGCCTTGGAGCTAGCGCCTGCGCTATCACTACCGCCGGCGCTATACTGGTTTAGGAAATATTCTCCGCATGAGAATCCTTCATTTTAAGCAAGCCGGTCGCCTTTCTCTATTGCTTTGCGCTACCGCCGGCGCTATCAGCTACCGTTGGCGCTATCTGCTTTCTATATATGCATCCTGCCAGCTTGAATTCCACTTTTGTGCTTTCAAGCGCTAGCGCCTGCGCTAGCAGCTACCGCCTGCTCTAACAGCTACCGCCTGCTCTAACAGCTACCGCCGGATTTACCGCCTAAGCTACCGCCTGCTCTAGCGGCCAGTTTTGAGTTTTGGCTCCAAACTCGGGCATTTCTTTCATATGTTATCCTTGAGTCATGTGGACTTATTTTCCTGCACACTTAAACACATAAGATCAAATACACATCGGATTTGTTATTCTCAAACCTAGGAGATGCGGAAGACCATGCTCCAACAGTTGCGTCTCCTCGATCCCCAAAAATGATAAGGTCCACCGACCGTTATTCAAAAAGACTAAGCCTAATGTTCCCCACCCCACCCCTAATGTCTCATAGGCAATGTGCGGGAGGGATGAAGCGGAGGACAACAAGGGGTATAAACAAAAGCAGATGACAGCGGATCTTGTCTACAGGAAATGTTCTACACTACACATGTGATTATATATATAATTGAAGCAGCAAATAAAGAATATTAAAGAGCAAGTAAAGTTCAGTAAGTAAAGACAAGTATAAAATAGAAAAGTAACCATTGACTTATAGGAATGATCATACAAACCTATTAACCAAGGGGTCGTTTAGCAGAGCCTATCGTATAAAAAGTCCCATAACCAATTTATACGATAGGGGTAGGGGTTGAAATGCAATGCTTATGCCATGACAGGCAAAGTTATGCAGTTTATGCTATGTTCATACAAGTGCAACTCACACACTTCGACTCTATGAGCACAGACCATTAGTTCCCCCTTTTTGGAGCTAGCTAGACTCTCAGGATACTCCCATAGTGGGAAACGGAAGCGGTAGGTTGGGCCTCGTCCACCTCTAGGTTGGTATTCACACTACCTAACCTAGACCAATCGTACGCCTCAATGCAAAACCGTAGAGCATCTGCGTACTCTTACTGGCTGGGCCACCAGACTTTTATGGCTAAGTGCAAATTCCATATTTGCCGAGTCAATGTATTGACATCGGTGTGAACGACCGTCCAATACAGAATACCCACCACCTTCGTGAACATGCAAACATATTCTACTATCTATCTCCGAGCAATAGGCTCCCCGGCCAACCTGCCTGTCATCAATAACCTTACTGAGTCACAAGCTCACCAGACTAATTAGTTTGCCGCTACAACCTCCGAGCCTACCGCTCGTAAGACCAAACCGACTAATATACCCGTGATAATGTAGTGTGAGTGAGTTCATTATTTAGTTAATCTTGTATAACAACATAACCCTACAATTTATGTTTATTTGTGGACTTCCCGAGGATTACCCTGTAAGGGGCTCGCTACGGTACTAGGAACTATAATGGGATGACACCCCAAAGTTCCCTTTCTCAAGACACTTAGTGTTATTGGTTTCTACCCATAAGAATACCCCTTTTTTACCTTTACACTTGGATTACCCTAAGAATCTTCTGACTCCCCACGGGAAAGACGATCTTTCGTCTATCCCGAGCACAACTTTACCCTTAACAAACCAAGCACACTCTCATCACCTAAACCCCTTTTGGTGACCTTCAATCTCTTCAACTAGGCTTGGTACACTATCTACCTTCCACTCCCACCTACTGATCCACAAATAACTCAAGTTTTACCGTTTTACTATACGCAGACCAAAAGAGTCATATGAGTTGTGATGGCGCAAATCTCGCACACCGCTATAGGCGGTAGCTCGACTGCGGCACGAAATGGCAGTGTACTGATCGTTCAAGTAATATAAAATGGGAATGAATCCCCAAGTATCGATCTCAAAGGAACACAGTAAGGTGGAGTTTATTATCGAGGAAGGACTTGAGATTGAAGTCCTTTCGAGCGGATGGATGCGGAAATGGGGGATTTGGTTTGCGAATAATAAAATAAAATATTACAACTACTCCTATGCAATGCCGCTATGCAATGCTTCGCTTGGCGGAATGGAGACTAGGCAGGCCTTGAGCGCGCTGCGTCGCAAGGGCGGATGGACGAGTAGGCAAACGGAATCGAACTATGCAGGCCTTGAGCGCGCTGCTTCGTTAGGCGAATGGAATACGGCCGCGATGTCACGCTTCGGTAGGCGGATGGACGAGTAGGCTAACGGAATGAGGGTCGTAAGCACCTCTTCGACAAGCACGCCACTAGCAATTGCTAGTGCGGCACCGAACGTGACGGCGGGATGGAGGATGAAATGGGGCGCACCTCAAGCAACTCAAACAATAAACATTTCACATAGACATGAAATATATAGAAATACAAACTAGTTTAAGTGCAACTTCATCATAATAATGAGATCTAAAACAAATACACATCAATAAGAGAAGAATAAGGCAAGAAATCGACCAAATCCGAAGGCTCATTGTAGATTCACGGTAGGAAGCACCGGGTTGTCAATCCGCGTCCTAGCTCGGTCCGCAACTACGTCCGGGGTAGAGAGAGCTGTCACTACTCTCCAATGAGCCCGTCTTCTTCGTGTCACGATCCGGTAGAGGTTGCAAACTTCCTCTTGCTTGATGGATATGGCGGCTAGATCTCCTCTTTAAGCTTTAGGATGAAGGAGGAGGCCAAGAGGAAGCTCCGGCTCAAGATTTGCGTGAAGAACAAGCCCGGAGCACCTCCATATGGTGGGCGGCGATGGAGGAGGCGAAAAACCTATGGAAGGGGCAAAAACGGAGGAGCTGGGCAGAAAAACGGCGAGGATCCCAACCTAAATCGCGAGCAGGATTATATATAGGCGCTGGATTAAGCAGTGCGCACGATCAGTGGCGCATGACCAGTGGTCGTGCGCACTAGCATTCTGTGATCGTGCGCCTGCCTGGACGGAGCCTGCAAGGGAAGAAAATTATAAAATACAACGTTCGCACGACCAGTGGCGCACGACCAGTGGTCGTGCGCACTATCGTAAGTGGTCGTGCGATAAGGGGAACAGAACTTAGTTTTCAGGGGTTAAGTGCACACGATCAGTGGCGCACGACAAGTGGTCATGCGCAGTAGAACCAGTGATCGTGCGCAGTGTTCCTGTATAGATTTGTACCGGGAACACCTGCACGACTCCTGCTTCAGCATACAACACTAATCAAACCACTGAAAGTGACACTTAACCATGCATGAAAACTAATAATGAAGATAAACAAGAAATAACACCAAAACGGGCCTAGAAGTGCACATAGCATGGAATAACAAATATGAGCGAAAACATGCCTAAAGTGTAGTGCATAGACTAGAAAATCGGCCCAGATGAGTCCATAAATGTGTATATAATCAGGACTCATCACACCCCCAGACTTACCTGTTTGCGCGTTCTGAGCAAACAAATTCTAAGTGAACGGGGAAAGAAAAGTAGATGGCTTAAAATTACAATACAGAGTACCATGCGAAGTCGCATGCTCACGTGCATAAGAAAAATAGTAGAGAAGATTTCTCATTATACACAAACAGTTTATATATTTCTAAAAGAGTAAAAGCATATTACAACCACTCAAAATGGTGAACTACGGTGAATCATCCGGTCATGCATACAGAGAAAGTAAACTAAGCGCTGAGATGAGCATTGCTCAAGATCAGGATGGCGGACAAACTCCACCGAAATCCATCGGTGTCGGTGACCATAGGCTCGCCCGGTCACATTCACTCCACGACACTAGATTGGTTCATAGCGTGAGTCGGTAGGACTTTAGGTTAGAGATGGGGCTTGGGTTACGGTGAGGTAAACAAAGATAAACCAAATGACTTATAACACATAACCCAAATGAGCTTTAAAAACAACTACCCGCGCACCAAAATCGATTGCAAGTGCACCACACCCCCAGACTTGGACTTTTGCAACATAGGTGTGTGCACCGCCTACTCCCAATACATAAATTTTTAGACGATTTTCAATAAAATTCATCATTTTTTTTCTTCTTCTCTTTTTTTTTTCATTTTTCTTTCTATCTTTCTTTTCTTTTTCAGCAAAAATATCAATGAATACACCCACAATTTCCACTATAAAAATTACCACATCAACACCCCCCAAAATGTAAATATAACTATAATTAAAGCTCAGATTTAGGTGTGCGACTAGGTTAGGCTTTTAAGCTTTTGGTGCGATAAAAGTGGGGCTGAATCAAGAGGAAGGGGTAGGCACAAAGGGGCTAGCGAGGGTAGATGATAGGCATGAAATAAAAAGCTCAACCGGGCCAAAATAATGGCCTACGTCATTCTCACGCACTAGAACTATCCTATGCCAATGCTTCAAGAATCGCTTGGGGCAAGTTCTAGCCACCGAGAAAGATTCTCCTTTCTCCCGACTCAAGCAATACGAGTCTAGCGATCGTTTACACACATCCCTACGCTACTGTTTGATTCCACCGGATTCACCATTTGAGTAGAGTAAACAACATTTACACTAATAGAAAAATTATAAAACCATAAGTATAAAGAGAAGTCTAATCTACACAAATTTCTATGCAACCGAGCACTCGACTAGGAGCACTACTGGAGTCAACATTTTACTCTGCTACATAGTCCTAAGCCATCACCTAGACTTTCCCAAATATCAGAAGAATTCAATTCACAACAGAGCAAGCAAACAGATGAGTATGCGCTCAAGTGGGTGCTGTGGTGTGCAATGAAAATGAACAACAATTTCCAAAAAGCTAAAATAAAAGTACTTCTAGCATGCTATGCAAGAGTGCACGTGAGTGGGCACAAAAACTGCTCTCCCCCAGACTTAAACTAAACAATCCACAAAGTATATGACATGAAAAATCAGAAAAGGCTAGGGAAAGAGAGTACCCAGTGCTCAGAAATGAGCACACCAGAAGATTAGCGTGTAAGCTAAAATGATCCGCAGCATCCGCCATCCAGAAAAGATACCTGTAGGGGTCAGCTCCGCAGAAACAAAAGAAAATAGAAAACTGAAAATAAAAAATACTACTAACTAAACATGATTAGATGAAATAAAAATGCAGAAAAGAAAGATAACTACAGGGGTTATTGTCATCCCAGCACGACTTATTCGGAAACTAAAGGTTCTAGTTAATGGGTCTATGAAAAAGGAAATGTACAGGTGATGAGTCCTGATCATATACACCTTCATGGACTCATCCGGGCCATTATTTAGTCAATATCACGCACTTTAGCCTTATTATAGTTTATAATTGATAACCCATGCTAGGTGCACATTTTGGCCCACTTTGGTGTGTTTTCGTGTTTATTTCCTTTCATAGTACTCATATGTTGTTAAGTGCCACTTTCGGTGGCTAGATCTGTGTTTGTGCTGGAATAGGAGTCGTGCAGGTGTTTTCGGTGCAATTCTGCACAGGAACACTGCGCACGATCACTTGTTCTAGTGCGCACGACCACTGGTCGTGCGCCACTGATCGTGTGCACTTAACCCTTTTTCACGAGTTCTGTTTGGTGCAATGCGCACGATCACCAACGCCAGTGCGCACGACCACCGGTCGTGCGCCACTGCTCGTGCGCACTGACCATTAATTTTTAAGTTCTGTTTCATCTATTGCGCACGACCACTGACGCTAGTGCGCACGACCATCGGTCGTGCGCCACTGGTCGTGCGAACATGTTATTTTGTAATTTCTGTCTTTGCAGGTTCTGTCCAGGCAGAGCGCACGATCACAGGATTCCAGTGCGCACGACCACTGGTCGTGCACCACTGACCGTGCGCACTGTTTAATTCCAGCGCCTATAAATTCCCTGCTCGCGATTTTAGGTCAGAATCTCGCTTCCAGCCGCCGTTTTCCGCCCGGTTCCGCACAGTTTCGCCCCTCCACCGTCGCCCACCATCTAGAGGTGCTCCGGGCTTGCTCTTCACGCCTATCTTGAGCCGGAGTTTCCTCTCGGCCTCCTCCTTCATCCACGAGCTCCAAAGGAAGACCTAGCCGCCATTACCGTCAAGCAAGAGGAAGTTGGCAACCTCCACCGGATCGTGACACGAAGAAGACGGGTCCATTGGAGAGTAGTGACAGCTCTCTCTACCCCGGACGTAGTTGTGGACCGAGCTTGGACGCGGATTGACAACCCGGCGATTCCAACCGTGAATCTTCAACGAGCCTTCGGATTCGATCGATTTCTTGCCTTGTTCTCCTTTTATTGATGTATTTGCAACTAGATCTAACATTATGATGAAGTGTATTTTGATTAAATAGCATTTTTACTTGATTATGTCTATGTGATTGAGTATTTTTGTTTATATTATTGAGGTGCGCCCCATTCCATCCTCCATCCCACCATCGTGTCCGGTGCCGCACTAGCAATTGCTAGTGGCGTGCTTGTCGAAGAGGTGCTTGCGACCCTCATTCCGTTAGCCTACTCGTCCATCCGCCTACCGAAACGTGGCATCGCGGCCCGTATTCCATCCCGCCTAACGAAGCAGCGCGCTCAAGGCCTGCATAGTTCGATTCCATTAGCCTTCTCGTCCATCCGCCCTTGCGACGCAGTGCGCTCAAGGCCTGCCTAGTTTCCATCCCGCCAAGCGAAGCTTTGCATAGCGGCATTGCATAGGAGTAGTTGTTAGCTTTTATTTTGTTTTCCAAAAGCCAACCCAACTCCCCCGCAATCCATCCGATTTAAGGACTTCGATCTCAAGTCCTGCCTCAATAGTAAACTCCACCTTATTGTGTTCCTCAAGAGACCGACACTCGGGGATTTATTCCCAACATTTATTACTTGAACGATCGGTACACTGCCGTTTCGTGTCGCAGTCGAGCTACCGCCTATAGCGGTGTGTGAGATTTGCGCCATCAAGTTTTTGGCGCCGTTGCCGGGGAACACAGTCGTGTGAGTTTTCTGGAGAGGGAGAACCTGAGAGAAAAGCCCTTCCATTTGTAAATTGCATTTTCTGTTATTTTATTTCTGTTCTTTTTATTCCATTTTCTTGTTTTTATTAGGTTGCTTTAGTAAATTTTTGTTAGGTGTAGTATTTTGCACATTTTGTCTGAATCGTATTATCTTCACATTATGTGGGCACATCTAAATTTCCGTTGCCGTTGGTGTGGAGCTACTTCCCACTCTAGTGTTGAATGCCCTACGGAGAATAGTAGGCATAATTCCTCTCGCCCAGCATATAGAGCATCGACTCCGTCTGATACTCCATATGGTGCGCGTAAGTCTTATGGCTACTCTGCTGAGCCATTACCGTCATACTTCTTTTCGGCTCCAGCTCCCGCTGTGCCAAAGAAGCCTGCTAGGCAGTGCCAGTTTTGTCGGAGCACAGATCACGCCCTGAAGGATTGTGCTGCTTTTCATCGCCAATTGGATGAGGATGACGAGCCGGATATTCGGATCGTCCCAACTCCTAGCTCTGGCGGCACACCTTCAACATCCGGCTATGTGTCTTTGTCACCTTCACATTTTGAAGGGTATGGCATGGACACGGTCACTGGATGTGTGCCTGATCTGGGCACCAACATTGCTGAGCCTATTCTCCCAGTGCATCCACCACCTCTAGTGGATTCGATTCTTTGTGAGGAATCGGTGCTCGACTTTTATCCGAGCACTATTCCTCTCCCTGTTGTGCATACTACACTCGTCTCAGACGACATTGTTGATGATGTGTCGCAGGAGGAGGCGGTTGATCTGAGTGTTGTGCCTCTTCCTATGGAGGAGGACAACCTTCTAGGTGAAGAGGAATTTTCCTCAGCACCGGTGGAGGAAGTCCAAATCCTAAGCCTGGCCACCGTTGATCCCGCCGAATCTTGTAGCATTGATGACAACGCTAGCATTATTTTACTACCCCAACCTGATGGGAGTGAGACCGGGATCACTCCCCCGATTGATGTTTATTTATGTTCTTCGTCTTCTTTATTTCTGGACCCCCCTTCTTCTTCCGAGCCTGTGCAGGTTGAGTCTTTACAGGTACCCCAGGAGGACTTGGAGCTTTTTGCTCAAGTCAATGATGAGAGCATCCTCTCATGTGAGGAGGTTCATTCCCCCTCCGTAGAGGAAGCTCCACTCATTGCCTTCTCCTCCTGCGGACCTGCTGTCGACGATACCTTGCTAGGCAAGGAGGTGTTTTGTGAGATGAGTGAGGACCAGGCCTCCTCCTCTTCTTACTTTTTTTCCCTCTACCTGTGTCAAGCAGGTATTATTTATATTCGGGTAGAGGCGTGACTGTTCTTTCGCCGTATCGGTACCCGCTACCGACACGCATATTAGGCCAATTACCTGTCCACTTCTCCTTTCATAGGCCCATTAGCTAGAACCGTTTTTATTTAGAATAAGTCGTGCTGGGATGACAATAACCCCAGTAGTTATCTTTCTTTTCTGCATTTTTATTTCTTCTAATCATGTTTAGTTAGTAGTATTTTCTTTTCAGTTTTCTATTTTCTTCTGTTTTTGCGGAGCTGACCCCCTGCAGGTATCTTTTCTGGATGACGGACGCTGCAGCTTAGTCCAGGTTTACACGCCAATCTTCTGGTGTGCTCATTTCTGAGCACTGGGTACTCTCTTTCCCTAGCATTATTCTGAATTTTATAGCTGCATTTTGCGCATATTGTTTAGTTTAAGTCTGGGGGGGGGAGTGTACCGAGTGTTCACTACACGTGTACACGTTTTTGCATATTAGAAGTATATTTTTATCATTACACACCACTTCACCCACTTGAGCGCGCACTCATCTGTTTGCTTGCTCTGTTGTGAATTTAATTCTTTTGCTTATTTGGGAAAATCTAGGTGATGGCTTAGGATTATGTAGCAGAGTAAAATGTTGACTCTAGTAGTGCTCCTAGTCGAGTGCTCGGTTGCATAGAATTTCGTGTAGATTAAACTTCTTTTTATACTATGGTTTTATATTTTTCTCTATTAGTGTAAATGTTGTTTACTCTACTCAAATGGTGAATTCGGTGGAATCAAACGGTAGCATAGGGATGTGTGTAAACGATCGCTAGATTCGTATTGCTCGAGTCGGGAGAATGGAGAATCTTTCTCGGTGGCTAGAACTTGCCCCAAGCGATTCTTGAAGCATGGGTATACGGTTAGTCAATTGCGTGAACGTGATATAGGCCATCATTTTGGCCCGGTTGAGCTTTTGTGCCTAGTCCTACCGCTATACCCTCGCTAGCCCAGTTGTGCCTACCCGTTCTTTGATTCAGCCCCACTTTTATTTCGCCAAAGCCCAAAAGCCAATCCTAGTCGCACACCCAAATATGAGCTGTAGCTGTTTATTATTTTCATGAGTTGGTGTTGTTGATGTGGTAATATGTTTGTGAAGATGTGGATGTGTCCTATTGTTTATTTGCTGAATATGATAAGAAAAGAAAAAAAAATGAAATGTGAAAAAGAAGTTAAAAAGAAAGGAAAGAGAAGGAGTGTTTAATTGAAAATCTTTATGTATAGATTTCTGTTTGGGAGTAGGCGGTGCACGCACCCATGCTGTTAAGTCCAAGTCTGGGGGTGTTGTGTACCCGCGTGTTTGTGTGGCGAATGAGGATAGTTTCCTGCATTAGCTCATTTGGGTTTAGTGCTTGAGCCGTCGTTTTTATCTTTGTTTATCCTCACCTAAACCCAAGCCCCATTTAAAACCTAAAGTCCTATTGATTCACGTATTTGAGTCAAACCAGTGCCGTGGAGAGAATGTGACCGGGCAAGCTTATGGTCACCGACACCGATGGATTTCAGTGGAGTTTTTCCCGTACCCCGATCTTGAGCAATGCTCGTCTCAGCGCTTAGTTTACTTTCTCCGTATGCATGACCGACTGATTCACCGTTGTTCACCAGTTTGAGTAGTTGTAATATGCTTTTACTCTTTTAGAAATTTATAAACTGTTTGTATAATCAGTAGTCTTTTCTACTAATTTTCTTATGCACGTGAGTATGCGACTTCGCATGGTACTCTGTATTGTAGTTTTAAGCCATCTACTGTTCTTTCCTAGTTCGCTTAGAATGTGTTTGCTCGGGACGCGCAAACAGTTAAGTCTGGGGGTGTGATGAGTCCTGATCATATACACCTTCATGGACTCATCCGGGCCATTATTTAGTCAATATCACGCACTTTAGCCTTATTATAGTTTATAATTGATAACCCATGCTAGGTGCACATTTTGGCCCACTTTGGTGTGTTTTCGTGTTTATTTCCTTTCATAGTACTCATATGTTGTTAAGTGCCACTTTCGGTGGCTAGATCTGTGTTTGTGCTGGAATAGGAGTCGTGCAGGTGTTTTCGGTGCAATTCTGCACAGGAACACTGCGCACGATCACTTGTTCTAGTGCGCACGACCACTGGTCGTGCGCCACTGATCGTGTGCACTTAACCCTTTTTCATGAGTTCTGTTTGGTGCAATGCGCACGATCACCAACGCCAGTGCGCACGACCACCGGTCGTGCGCCACTGCTCGTGCGCACTGACCATTAATTTTTAAGTTCTGTTTCATCTATTGCGCACGACCACTGACGCTAGTGCGCACGACCATCGGTCGTGCGCCACTGGTCGTGCGAACATGTTATTTTGTAATTTCTGTCTTTGCAGGTTCTGTCCAGGCAGAGCGCACGATCACAGGATTCCAGTGCGCACGACCACTGGTCGTGCGCCACTGACCGTGCGCACTGTTTAATTCCAGCGCCTATAAATTCCCTGCTCGCGATTTTAGGTCAGAATCTCGCTTCCAGCCGCCGTTTTCCGCCCGGTTCCGCACAGTTTCGCCCCTCCACCGTCGCCCACCATCTAGAGGTGCTCCGGGCTTGCTCTTCACGCCTATCTTGAGCCGGAGTTTCCTCTCGGCCTCCTCCTTCATCCACGAGCTCCAAAGGAAGACCTAGCCGCCATTACCGTCAAGCAAGAGGAAGTTGGCAACCTCCACCGGATCGTGACACGAAGAAGACGGGTCCATTGGAGAGTAGTGACAGCTCTCTCTACCCCGGACGTAGTTGTGGACCGAGCTTGGACGCAGATTGACAACCCGGCGATTCCAACCGTGAATCTTCAACGAGCCTTCGGATTCGGTCGATTTCTTGCCTTGTTCTCCTTTTATTGATGTATTTGCAACTAGATCTAACATTATGATGAAGTGTATTTTGATTAAATAGCATTTTTACTTGATTATGTCTATGTGATTGAGTATTTTTGTTTATATTATTGAGGTGCGCCCCATTCCATCCTCCATCCCACCATCGTGTCCGGTGCCGCACTAGCAATTGCTAGTGGCGTGCTTGTCGAAGAGGTGCTTGCGACCCTCATTCCGTTAGCCTACTCGTCCATCCGCCTACCGAAACGTGGCATCGCGGCCCGTATTCCATCCCGCCTAACGAAGCAGCGCGCTCAAGGCCTGCATAGTTCGATTCCATTAGCCTTCTCGTCCATCCGCCCTTGCGACGCAGTGCGCTCAAGGCCTGCCTAGTTTCCATCCCGCCAAGCGAAGCTTTGCATAGCGGCATTGCATAGGAGTAGTTGTTAGCTTTTATTTTGTTTTCCAAAAGCCAACCCAACTCCCCCGCAATCCATCCGATTTAAGGACTTCGATCTCAAGTCCTGCCTCAATAGTAAACTCCACCTTATTGTGTTCCTCAAGAGACCGACACTCGGGGATTTATTCCCAACATTTATTACTTGAACGATCGGTACACTGCCGTTTCGTGTCGCAGTCGAGCTACCGCCTATAGCGGTGTGTGAGATTTGCGCCATCAACAGGTAACTATTCTAATATGCGTGTCGGTAGAGGGTACCGATACGGCGATAGGACAGTCACGCCTCTACCCGAATATAAATACCTGCTCCTCACAGGTAGAGGGAAAAGAAAGTAAGAAGAGGAGGAGGCCTGGTCCTCACTCATCTCACCAAAACTATCCTTGCCCAGCAAGGTATCGTCCACAGCAGGTCCGCAGGAGGAGAAGGCAACGAATGACGCTTCCTTAATGGAGGAGGGATCAACCTCCTAGCATAAAAGGACACACTCATCATTGACTTGAGCACAAAGCTCCAAGTCCTCCTGAAGTACCTGTGAAGATTCAACCTGCACAGGCTCGGGTGAAGAAGGGGGGTCAAGAAATAAAAGAGAGGAAGGACAAAAATAAACATCAATCGGGGGAGTGATCCCGGTCTCACTCCCATCAGGTTGGGGAAGTAAAATAATGTTGGCATTGTCATCAATGCCGCAAGGTTAAGCGGGATCGACAGTGGCCATGCCCAAGATTTGGACTTCCTCCACCGGTGTTGAGGAAAGCTCCTCTTCACCTAGAAGGTTGTCCTCCTCCATAGGAGCAGGCATAACACATAAATCGCCAGCCTCATCCCGCGACACATCCTCAACAATGTCGTCAGAGACGAAAGCAGTATGCACAACAGGGGGAGGAATAGTGCTCGGATAAAAGTCGAGCACCAATTCCTCACAAAGAATTGAATCCACTAGGGGTAGTGGATGCACTGGGAGAATAGGCTCAGCAATGTCGGTGCATAGATCAACCGCACATCCGGTGACCGTATCCATGCTATTCCCTTCAAGATGTGAAGGTGACAAAGATACATAACCGGATGTTGAAGGTGTGCCGCCAGAGTTAGGAGTTGGGACGATCCAGATATCCGGCTCGTCATCCTCATCCAATTGGCAAAGATACTCGGCACAGTCCTTCAAGACATGATCAGTGCTCCGACAAAACCGGCACTGCCTAGCGGGCTTCTTTGGCACAGCGGGTGCTGATGTCGAAAAGAAGTAAGACGGTAAAGGCTCAGCAGAGTAGCCATAAGACTTACGCGCACCATATGGAGTACCGGACGAAGTCGGTGCTCCATATGCTGGGCTATAAGAATTATGCCTACTATTCTCCGTAGGGCATTCATCACTAGAGTGAGAGGTAGCTCCACACCAACGGCAACGGAAATTAAGATGTGCCCACATAGTGCGAAGATAAAACGATTCAAAAATAAAAAAAACTATTGTGCAAAATACTACACCTAACAAAAATTACTAAAGCAACCTAATTAAAACAGGAAAATGGAATAAAAAAAAATAAAACAAAGAAATGCAATTTACAAATGGAAGGGCTTCTCTCTCAGGTTCTCACTCTCCAGAAAACTCACACGACTGTGTCCCCGGCAACGGCGCCAAAAACTTGATGGCGCAAATCTCGCACACCGCTATAGGCGGTAGCTCGACTGCGGCACGAAACGGCAGTGTACCGATCGTTCAAGTAATATAAAATGGGAATGAATCCCCAAGTATCGATCTCAAAGGAACATAGTAAGGTGGATTTTATTATCGAGGAAGGACTTGAGATTGAAGTCCTTTCGAGCGGATGGATGCGGAAATGGGGGATTTGGTTTGCGGATAATAAAATAAAATATTACAACTACTCCTATGCAATGCCGCTATGCAATGCTTTGCTTGGCGGAATGGAGATTAGGCAGGCCTTGAGCGCGCTGCGTCGCAAGGGCGGATGGACGAGTAAGCAAACGGAATCGAACTATACAGGCCATGAGCGCTTTGCTTTATTAGGCGAATGGAATACGGGCCGTGATGCCACGCTTCGGTAAGCAGATGGACGAGGAGGCTAACGGAATGAGGGTCGTAAGCACCTCTTCGACCAGCACGCCACTAGCAATTGCTAGTGCGGCACCGAATGTGACGGCGGGATGGAGGATGAAATGGGGCGCACCTCAAGCAACTCAAACAATAATCATTTCACATATACATGAAATATATAGAAATACAAACTAGTTTAAGTGCAACTTCATCATAATAATGAGATCTAAAACATATACACATCAATAAGAGAAGAATAAGGCAAGAAATCGACCGAATCCGAAGGCTCGTTGTAGATTCACGGTAGGAAGCACCTGGTTGTCAATCCGCGTCCTAGCTCGGTCCGCAACTACGTCCGGGGTAGAGAGAGCGGTCACTACTCTCCAATGAGCCCGTCTTCTTCGTGTCACGATCCGGTAGAGGTTGCAAACTTCCTCTTGCTTGATGGATATGGCGGCTAGATCTCCTCTTTAAGCTTTAGGATGAAGGAGGAAGCCAAGAGGAAGCTCCGGCTCAAGATTGGCGTGAAGAACAAGCCCGGAGCACCTCCATATGGTGGGTGGCGATGGAGGGGGCGAAAAACCTGCGGAAGGGGCGAAAACGGCGGAGCTGGGCGGAAAAACGGCGAGGATCCCGACCTAAATCGCGAGCAGGATTATATATAGACGCTGGATTAAGCAGTGCGCATGATCAGTGGCGCACGACCAGTGGTCGTGCGCACTAGCATTCTGTGATCGTGCGCCTGCCTGGACGGAGCCTGCAAGGGAAGAAGATTATAAAATACAACGTTCGCACGACCAGTGGCGCACGACCAGTGGTCGTGCGCACTATCGTAAGTGGTCGTGCGATAAGGGGAACAGAACTCCGTTTTCAGGGGTTAAGTGCACACGATCAGTGGCGCACGACCAGTGGTCGTGCGCAGTAGAATCAGTGATCGTGCGCAGTGTTCCTGTACAGATTTGTACCGGGAACACCTGCACGACTCCTGCTTCAGCATACAACACTAATCAAACCACTGAAAGTGACACTTAACCATGCATGAAAACTAATAATGAAGATAAACAAGAAATAACACCAAAACGGGCCTAGAAGTGCACATAGCATGGAATAAAAAATATGAGCGAAAACATGCCTAAAGTGTAGTGCATAGACTAGAAAATCGGCCCAGATGAGTCCATAAATGTGTATATAATCAGGACTCATCAATTTGCATAATGGGAGGTACTCCAAATATTCATCCAACTGACTCAATATTATTACTGGGAGTCTATCATGATGTTATAAGACTAAATCCAGAGAATCATATTGCCAAGTATGAAAATGAACATGAAGTGTAAGATCTTCTTATTATATGGCCCCCATAAAATTATGATAAATCTATGATGACTAAATATTAGCAAATACATCATATCATATTTTTACAGTAAGGAATTGTCCTCTATTTCTAATATTCGACTTATATCCAAATTTGTAGATTTATGAAGAAACCACCAAAAATACTTACACAAAAATTAGGGGAAAATTACCAGACCCTTGTATTCATCAGAAAAGTCTACTGACTAAATTTTAGGATTTATGGAAATCATTTTCTCACTTAAATAAATACTTTAAGAAATCCTCAAATAAGATAAGTTGTGAAGTAGCGTACTCATTTAAGTCTCCAAAAATTATATAAAACTTCACAGAGCTTCCTAATGCTCTGAAATGTCCTAACACCAATTCGCACAATTTATCAAAGAGAATTGGACCCTCAATTATTTTTCTTAAGCCTAAGACAAAATAAATGCCTTGTGAATGAAGTACTGGTTAAATCATTCAATTAAATACACAAAAATTACCATAGGTGTATATCATGATAATAAAGACACTACCAAAGTTTCATCATCATCCAAAACCATTTAAGCATGAAAATGTCTCTTAAAAGGAATTTCCCTAAAGGGGTTATGACCTATTTCAAGGGAATAATTGTTCCTAAAATTCGTATAAAATTACCTAGAGCCTATTTGCACCCTATGAACTTATCCACCAAGTTCCATGACCATTCTATAGATTTTGACCACTTGTCCTTCACAGAGCTCTATATGCACCCTAAGGGGTAAATCTAGGTCCTAGGGCATATCCACCTCCACACCACCCCAACTCACTCATGGTGGTGTTTTAGGTGATCCTAAACCAGTGGCCAAGGTTTCATCTCATGGTGAGGAGATTTGACCACAATATCCCAAGCTAAAGACCATGCCCTAATTTTTACCTAATTCGACCCAACTTAGGTTAACAAATTTCCAAACTAAAATAGTCCCAATTGGGCTGAGATTTTTACCAAGGCCATGTGATAACCCTAAGAAGAACCCACCAAAATTTGGAGGGCATTGGAGGTCATTTGACCCAATTATTAATTAATAAATGATTTATGAAATTGTCTCAAAAACCATAGAAAAAGGTTCTTTTGAAAATTCCATCTTTGAGTATGTTGTGTGGGTGTATGTAACAAGCCTAGGTTTTAAATATCAAGGCCATATCATCGACCAATAAAAAGATATTCAAGAAATGGTGCCTATCCTACACTAGGGACCGGCCCCACCCAAATGGCCCTACAGGGAGCTACATTACTCCTTTTGGGCTGACACAAATTTTCACTTAATCTACACACCAAGGGCTACAATATTGGTGTTGGGCACTTTTTCATCAGAGGTGATCTGGTATTTTTAATAATTAAAATGAAGCACTGCATAATATGTGACAGAAACCATATAAACATTTAATTAAATAACTGACTCTACGTTCGACGAAATCTAACTACGCTCGACGAAAGCAGAACAAATTTGTGTTCGACGAAAACTAATTGCACTCGACGAAAGCAAAACAAATCTGTGTTCGACGAAAACTAACTGCGCTCGACGAAATCTATTTTATTCGTCGAATTAATTCAGTTCGACGAATTAATCCAGTTTGACAAACCCCGGGTTCAGTTCGTCGAACTCACCTATCTGATCGACGACCTCCAAAATGCGTTCGACGAATGCATTTCGTTCGACAAATTTCTTCTACTCCGGTCTACAAATTTAATGAAATAACGTAAACTATTAAAACATTTAATATAAGATCTTGCACAGAACTTGAAGCAAACCGACGACTGCTTATCGTCTTCTACCTCCAGCCGACGGCTGAGATTTCCCCGACCTGGGCTTCCTACCTCCTTGTTTTCCCGGCCACCTCAGCGCAGCCCCGGCCGGCCAATGAAACTACCACCTTCGTTGAGGTGGTGGCCGGCGGTTAGCGGTGGTTGGCCGGCCAGAAGTGGCCGGAACAGGGATACAGAGGCGGGATTTAAAGCTCCGAAAGTGGAGCTTTTGGCCTACCCAATTTGGGACCAATTGGCCACAATCCTTGCAAGCAATCTGATAAGATCTATCCACAGAGAGAGATGAAGAACCAGACAGGTATGGAGGGTTGATTCCTTGCCGATTGGGTGGTCCTCCATGGCCGATCTAAAGCTTTAGGTTCCATGGAACTTCTACACCAAGTTGCTCGATCTCTCCAAATAAAAGGGGGAAACCACACCTCTCAGTCCTTTGAAGCTTTTAAAGGGATCAATTTGGGGAGAGGAGGAGCCACCACCTTCATTCTACCATTAATGGCCATTAAGCATAAGATTTTGGTTCTAATTCTCCCTTAATCCAGCCTCCTGGCCATAGAAACTCCAAAATTTATTTGTAACTGAAGGGGGGAGGTGAATGCTCATCAATTGGGGAGGGATTGAAGGATCAATTGCATTCAATCTCCATGAATGCTCTTTTTCTCTCTGCAAATTTGGGGGAAACCTCCATTTTTTCTCTCCTAATCACCAATTACAGAAATTAAGTGGTAATTTCAGTAATTACCAGGCCCACTAGATGGTGGATCACTTTAGTTGGGCCTAGCCCAAATGGATTGGATTCAATTTGGGCAATTTAGGTTATTTTGACCTAATTTGAGACAAGGTTGACTTTGGTCAAATTGACCTCTTAGGCTGACTCCAATGGGTCCCTGGGGCACCAAGGAGACCCCTAATGGGTTAAGGATGCTATGGTGGGGTCAAGGTTCAAGGTGGGGCCCTAAAGTCCAACCCTAGGCTTGGTATCTGAAAATTGCTATTTGTAGACCACGTGGGATTTCTTCTTCTTTCCTAAGCTTTTATGCTCCCTTTGAGCTTCCTATGGTTTTGTCATGCCCTAGTCATGACAAAACCATCCTAGGGGTCTAGCTATTTGGGGGATGTTACAAATCCCAATAAATACAAAAATAATTTTGTCCTCGAAATTCAGGTTAGGCTTGCGGGGTTTTCACCGAGAGTGACTGAACGTTACATACCCAAAGAATTGAAGTTATTCCTAGCTCGAAGAGCACCGACTATATCTGCCACACCAGTTCTAGTTGTTCCCAGGTGTGCTCCTCCTATCCATAATTTTACAATATGACTTTTACCTACGGAATCTTCTTGCGTCGCAAGACTCGCACCGTCGTATCTTCTATCATGACCGGGGTGACCTAGCTACCTTGGTCAATCTATCCTTGATGTTCCAAATAAACATGTGCCCGTAGTGGGGGTGTGGTAACCTGTGTATGAAATCCATAATTATATCCTCGAACTTCCACTCTAACCTGAGCAGATTCTTATGCCTCTAATGTTTCTTTCACATGTTCAGATTCTTATTACTTCAGATATGTCCGATTAATCAATCATCTCTACTCTACAACTTTTCCAGTTCTTACTATTGATGGAACTAATCAGATTGTCTAGCGCCCCAATCATCCTTAAATTTTAATGGGGGTGCACTTTGAACCTTTATGAGTATATATTAACAAACCATAATGGTAAGATGACTCTCGATCACTTTCTAGGTGGAGTTTGATTCATAAGAGCAAAATTATGATACCCTGGCGTTTTTCACAATTCGACTCATCAAGGAAATATCATCACCTTTATTTCACCAAATTTCTATCACTTCAACTTATGCTAGTCTTGATCGCTTTCAAATGGTCCTAAGTAAGATAAACTTAGATCGTTCTTACCATAGTGAAATCAAACACTATATTCTAAAACCAATAAGTCATTCTCTAGGATCTCTGGTTATTCATCATCATAGCTCCCAAGACATACGGGCTATTATTGTAGTTAAAAATAAATTCAACCAGAATAGGGCGTGATTTTTAACAAGTTAAGAGTTAATCACTTACGAATGCCCAAAATCACAAGAATTTCCAATTATAATTAAAGCTTGCTCGACCTAATTTCGGTTCCCAACTTCCAGAAGGGCATCTGCATCCCTAAGTGACCAGACCTAGCAACTTTACATTTCTAATGCTTCATCTAAGGCCAAGTTGTTGTTCGATCAACGATGTTTATCCATGGTCCTGGTAATACTACAGATCCTCATTCCTAATGTGATTTTATAGAATCTATCTTCGCCCAAGTAACATTGAATAAGATCGACTTCAAAATCATCATGTTCCCGACATAGCACTTGCTAAATTAGATCTAAGGGACAACCAAGTCAGTAACTAATTTGCCCAATAAACTAAAGGTAAGCCCCAATAAACAAAAGATTAGCCTCTATCTATTTTTGGGCTAAGTATCTTCAATATCACCAAGTTATATTCGTCCCAAGTATGCAAACCATTCTTTGGGCACACAACCTTAGACTTGGGGTTCTATCTTGAAACTTGTTAATTCGCTCCATTCTTCAGACTCTTCAAGGTACCCTCTACGACAACCATAAACATGTGACCCAATCCCAAATAGGTCTCTTCTTAATCTTGAATTTCTTATCCGGCCCTCGGTGCTTAGTGTGATGGTTGTCTCAATGTAATCATATCACCGGTACGAGGGTTGAGTCTACGAGTCCCATTCCATTCTGCTTATTAGCCAATCTCTCTTTCTCTAGCTTCTTTCGGGTATCCTCAAAGTTATACCTACGGTCTATTTCAGACTAGGGCATGGGTGGTATAAATTATCATGGTAAGTCACATGTCCTAGTGGAGTTTAAATCTAACTCATTGACTAAAGTACTATCTAAAGAGATCTTTGCATCCAGAGGTATTCCCTGCTGGGGGCAGGGTTTGCCGCTGGCTACAAAAGAAAACTTGAAACTTGTAAACAGATTTGGCTAAAAAGATTCAGTTAAAAGTGGACTTTTCATGTGATTTCCCCATATGGGCACACCACTGCTTCCGCTGCTAGTTTGTCCTCAAACTAAACTCGCGCGGGGTGGCCCATGGTTTGTGGACTTCTTTTCTTCGGATCGAGGTTTCCTCTGATACCACTTGTAAGACCCCATTTTTTTTCAAACCCGGGGTCTTAGGCTCAGAACCGCCGCCTTGAGGTGACACCCTCGCTCGGGAAGGTTGCCACAACAAAACATCGATGCTGCCAGCCAAATCGATCACAAAGGAGCAAGAACAAAGAAACTTAAACAAAAGAGCCAAGTCCACATCACATAGAAAAGTATAACATCATAAGGGATGTCCACATAGTATAACTGAATAAAAGATTACATTAATAAAGGGCTCATGCCCTGAACATCATATCCTCACTACAAGATCACTCACGGAAGCTAACTACTAATCACTCACTGATCCTGAAACTGGAGCTCCTGTACTAGACTGGCCCGCCTCCGTCTGCACTGGCCTCTAGTGTTGCTGCGTCTCCTCGATCCCTTAAAATGATAAGGTCCACCGACCGTTAGTCAAAAAGACTAATCCTTATGTTCCCCACCCCACCCTCAATGGCTCCTAGGCACCGTGCGGGAGGGATGAAGCGGAGGACAACAAGGGGTATAAACAAAAGCAGATGACAATGGATCTAGTCTATAGGAAATGTTCTACACTACACATGTGATTATATATATTATTGAAGCAGCAAATAAAGCATAGTAAAGAGTAAGTAAAGTACGGTAAGTAAAGACAAGTACAAAATAGAAAAGTAACCATTGACTTATAGGAATTCTCATACAAACCTATAAACCAAGGGGTCGTTTAGCAGAGCCTATCATATAAAAAGTCCCATAACCAATTTATATAATAGGGGTAGGGGTTGAAATGCAATGCTTATGCCATGACATGCAAAGTTATGCAGTTTATGATAAGTTCATACAAGTGCAACTCACACACTTCGACTCTATGCGCACAGACCGTTAGTTCCCCCTTTTTGGAGCTAGCTAGACTCCCAGGATACTCCCGTAGTGGCAAACGGAAGCGGTGGGTTGGGCCTCGCCCACCTCTAGGTTGGTATTCACACTACCTAATCTAGACCTATCGTACGCCTCAATGCAAAACCGCGGATCATCTGCGTACTTTTACTGGCTGGACCACCAGACTTTTATGGCTAAGTGCAAATTACACACTTGCCGAGTCAACATATTGACGTCGTTGTGAACGGCAGTCCAATACCGAAGACCCACCACGTTCGTACACATGAAAACATGTTCTACTATCTATCTCCTAGCCATAGGCTCCCCGGGCCAACCTGCCTGTCATCAATAACCTTACTGAGTCACAAGCTCACTAGACTAATTAGTTTGCCGCTATAACCTCCGAGCCAACCACTCGTAAGACCAAACCGACTAATATCCCCGTGATAACGGAGTTTGAGTGAGTTAATTATTAAGTTAATCTTGTATAACAACATAACCCTACAATTTATGTTTATTATTGGACTTCCCAAGGATTACCCTGTAAGGGTCTCGCTACGGTACTAGGAACTATAATGGGATGACACTCCAAGGTTCCCTTTCTCAAGACACTTAGTGTTATTGGTTTCTACCCATAAGAATACCCTTCTTTTTACCTCTACACTTGGATTACCGTAAGAATCTTTTGACTCCCCACGGGAAAGATGATCTTTCGTCTATCCCGATCACAACTTTACCCTTAACTCACTAAGCACACTCTCATCACCTAAACCCCTTTTTGGTGACCCTTAATCTCTTCAACTAGGCTTGGTACACTATATACCTTCCATTCCCACCTACTGATCCACAAATAACTCAAGTTTTACAGTTTTACTATACGCAGACCAAAAGAGTCATATGAGTTGCATAATGGGAGGTACTCCAAATATTCATCCAACTGACTCAATATTATTACTGGGAATCTATCATGATGTTATAATACTAAATCCAGAGAATCATATTTTTCCTTATTTATTTAGCATTTATTTTAATTTCTCCAAACATTTGCCAAGTATGAAAATGAACATGAAGTGTAAGATCTTCATATGATATGGCCCCCATAAAATTATGATAAATCTATGATGACTAAATATCAGCACATACAACATATCATATTTTTACAGTAAGGAATTGTCCTCTATTTCTAATATTCGACTTATATACAAATTTGTAGATTTATGAAGGAACCACCAAAAATACTTACACCAAAATTAGGGGAAAGTTACCAAACCTTTGTATTCAACAGAAAAGTCTACTGACTAAATTTCAGGATTTATGGAAATCATTTTCTCACTTAAATAAATACTTTAAGAAATCCTCAAATAAGATAAGTTGTGAAGTAGCCTACTCATTTAAGTCTCCAAAAATTATATAAAAATTCACAGAGCTTCCTAATGCTCTGAAATGTCCTATCACCAATTTGCACAATTTATCAAAGAGTATTGAACCCTAAATTATTTTTCTTAAGCCTAAGACAAAATAAATGCCTTGTGAATGAAGTACTAGTTAAATCATTCATTTAAATACAAAAAAGTTACCATAGTTGTATATCATGATAATAAAGACACTACCAAAGTTTCATCATCATCCAAAACCATTTAAGCATGTAAATTTCTTTTATAAGGAATTTCCCTAAAGTGGTTATGACCTATTTCAACGGAATAATTGTTCTTAAAATTCTTATAAAATTACCTAGGGCCTATTTGCACCCTATGAACTTATCCACCATGTTCCATGACCATTTTATAGCTTTTGACCACTTGTCCTTCACAAAGCTCTATATGCACCCCAAGGGGTAAATCTAGGGTCCTAGGGCATATCCACCTCCACACCACCCCAACTCACTCATGGGGGTGTTTTAGGTGATCCTAAACCAGTGGCCAAGGTTTCACCTCATGGTGAGGAGATTTGACCACAATATCCCAAGCGAAAGACTACGCCCTAATTTGACCTAATTAGACCCAATTTAGGTTAACAAATTTTCAAACTAAAATAGTCCCAATTGGGCTGAGATTTTTACCAGGGTCATGTGATAACCCTAAGAAGCACCCACCAAAATTTGGAGGGCATTGGAGGTCATTTGACCCAATAATTAATTAATAAATGATTTATGAAATTGTCTCAAAAACCTTAGAGAAGGATTCTCCTAAAAATTCCATCTTTGAGTATGTTGTGTGGGTGTATGTAACTAGCCTAGGTTTTAAATATCAAGGCCATAACATTGACCAATATAAAGATATTCAAGAAATGGTGGATGTCCTACACTAGGGACCAGTCCCACCAAAATGGCCCTACATGGAGCTACATTACTCCTTTTGGGCTGAAACAAATTTCAACTTAATCTACACACCAAGGGATACAATATTGGTGTTGGGCACTTTTTCATCAGAGGTGATATGATATTTTTAATAATTAAAATGAAGCACTGCATAATATGTGACAGAAACCATATAAACATTTAATTAAATAATTGACTCTACGTTCGACGAAGTCAAACAATGCTCGACGAAAGCAGAACAAATCTGTGTTCGACGAAAACTAACTGCGCTCGACGAAAGCAGAACAAATCTGCATTCGATGAAAACTAACTGCGCTCGATGAAATCTATTCTATTCGGCGAATTAATTCAGTTCGACAAATTAATCCCATTCGATGAACTCCGTGTTCAGTTCGTCGAACTCACCTATCAGATCGACGACCTCCAAAATGCGTTCGACGAATGCATTCCGTTGGACGAATTTCTTCTACTCCGGTCGACGAATTTAATGAAATAACGTAAACACTTAAAACATTTAATATAATATCTTGCACAGATCTTGAAGCAAACCGACAACTGCTGGTCGTCTTCTACCTCCAGCCGACGGCTGAGATGGCCCCGACCTGAGCTGCCTTCCTCCTTGTTTTCCCGGCCACCTAAGCGCTGCCCCGGCCGGCCAATGCCACCACCACCTTCGTTGAGGTGGTGGCCAGCGATTAGCGGTGGTGGGCCGGCCGGAAGTGGCCGGAATAGGGATACAGAGGCGGGATTTAAAGCTCCGAAAGTGGAGCTTTTGGCCTACCCGATTTGGGACCAATTGGCCCCAATCCTTGCAAGCAATCTGATGAGATCTATCCATAGAGAGAGAGATGAAGAACCAGACCTGTATGTAGGGTTGATTCCTTACTGATTGGGTGGTCCTCCATGGCCGAACCAAAGCTTTAGGTTCCATGGAACTTCTAAACCAAGTTGCTCGGTCTCTCCAAATAAAAGGGGGAAACCATACCTCTCAGTCCTCTGAAGCTTGTAAAGGAATCAATTTGGGGAGAGGAGGAGCCACCACCTTGATTCTTCCATTAATGGCCATTAAGCCTAAGATTTCAGTTACTTCTAATTCTCCCTTAATCCAGCCCCCCTGGCCATAGAAACTCCAGAATTTGTTTTTAACTGAAGGGGGGAGGTGAATGCTCATCAATTGGGGAGGGATTGAAGGATCAATTGCATTCAATCTCCATGAATGCTCTCTTTCTCTCTCCAAATTTGGGGGAAAACCTCCATTTTCTCTCTCCTAATCACCAATTACAGAAATTAAGTTGTAATTTCAGTAATTACTAGGCCCACTAGATGGTGGACCACTTTAGTTGGGCCTAGCCCAAATGGATTGGATTCAATTTGGGCAATTTAGGTTATTTTGACCTAATTTGAGACAAGGTTGACTTTAGTCAAATTGACCTCTAAGGCTGAACCCAATGGGTCCCTGGGGCTCCAAGGAGACCCCTAATGGGTTAGGGATGCTATGGTGGGGTCAAGGTTCAAGGTGGGGCCCTAAAGTCCAACCTTATGCTTGGTATCTGAAAATTGCTATTTGCAGACCACTTGGGTTTTCTTCTTCTTTCCTAAGCTTTTATGCTCCCTTTGAGCTTCATATGGTTTTGTCATGCCCTAGTCATGACAAAACCATCCTAGGGGTCTAGCTGTTTGGGGGATGTTTCATGCCTTGTACATCATGTCCTCACTACAAGATCACTCGCGGAAGCTAACCACTAATCACTCACTGATCCTGAAACTTGTGCTCCTGTACTAGACTGGCCCGCCTCCATCTGCACCAGCCTCTGATGCTGTTGCGTCTCTTTGAAACCCTAAAATGATATGGTCCACCGACCGTTAGTCAAAAAGACTAAGCCATTCCCTCACCCCTCCCCTGGTGACTCTTAGGCACCGAGCGAGAAGGATGAAGCGGAGGACAAGAAGGGGTATAACAATAGCAGATGATAGGGGTACATGGAATGTCTACACTACACATGTATACATATATAATTGAAGCAGTAAAAGAGCATAGTAAGAGCAGGTAAAGAATAAGTAAAGAACAGTAAGTAAAGACAAGTATATAATATAAAATTAACCATTGATTTATAGGAATGCCCACACAAACCTATAGACCAAGGGGTCGTTTAGCAAGGCCTATCGTATAAGAAGTCCCATAACCGACTTATACGATAGGGGTAGGGGTTAAAATGCAATGTTTATGCTATGTCATGCAAGGTATGCTGTTAAATGTTATGTTCACACAAGTGCAACTCACACACTTCGACTCTATGCGCACAGAACTTTAGTTCCCCCTTTTTGGAGCTAGCAAGACTCCCAGGATACTCCCATAGTGGCAAACGGAAGCGGTAGGTTGGGCCTCGCCCACCTCTATGTTGGTATTCACACTACCCTACCTAGACCTATCATACGCCTCAACGCAAAACTGCGGAGCATCTGCGTACTCTTACTGGCTAGACCAACAGACTTTTATGGCTAAGTGCAAATTCCACACTCGCCGAGTCAACATATTGACGTCGGTGTGAACGACAGTCCAATACCAAAGACCCACCACCTTCATGCACATGAAAACATGTTCTACTATATCCCGAGCCATAAACTCCCCGGCCTAACCGGCCCGTCATCATAACCTTCCGAGCCACCGGCTCGCCGGACCAACCCGTCCGCACCAACAAGCATTACTGAGTCACAAGCTCACCGGACTAACTAGTCCACTGCTTCAACCACGAGCCTACCGCTGGTAATACCAAACCAACTAACCTCACGGAACTACGGGGTGTAGGTGTGTGCATAATTAAGTTAATCTTGTACAACATATTACTCCTACAGTTTATGGTTAATCTTTGACTTCCCGAGGATTACCCTATTAGGGGCTCGCGACGGTACTAGGAACTTTAATGGGATGACACCCCAAAGTTCCCTTTCTCAAGACACTTAGTGTTGTTGGTATCTACCCATAAGATTACCCTTCTTATCTTTACCCTTGGATTACCCTAAGTGTATTATGACCTTCTAAGGGGAAAGACGATCTTTCGTCTATCCCGAGCATAACTTACCCTTCACTCACCAAGCACGCCCTCATCACCTAAACTCCTTTTTGTGACCTTCAATCTCTTCAACCTGACCATGTACACCAACTACATGCCACTTCCACTCGGTAGACCCCTAAATATCCAAATTTCACATTTTTACTATACGCAGACCAACTAACTATATGAAGCTTATAAATAGAGGTACTCAAAATATTCATCCATCTGACTCAAAATATTTACTGGAGGTCTATCATGATGTTTCAAAACTAAATCCAGAGAATCATATTTTTCCTCAACATTTTAACATTTATATAAATTCCTCCAATATTTGTCAAGTATGAATATGAACATGAAGTGTAAGGTATTCTCAATACATGATCTTCATAAAATTCAGATAAATCTATCATGCCAAAATAACAATAAATGATGAATATCACAATTTTACAGTAAGGAAATGTCCTCTATGTTTAATATTTAACTTCTATCCAAACTTGAAGATTTATGAAGGAACTACTAAGAATACTTATGTCAAAATTATAGAAAAATCACCAGACCTCTATTATGTCCAGAAAAGCTTAATTACAGAGTTTCACAATTTATGGGAACCATTTCCTCACTGAAATAATTAATCAAAATAATTCCTAATTTACACATGTTGTGAAGTAGCCTACTGGTATCCATTTCCAAAAAATCAATAAAAATTCACAGAGCTTCCTAGTGCTCTGAAATGTTCTATCACCAAGTTGCACATTTTTCCAGAGAGGTTTGGACCCTTAATTATATTTCTTAAGATTGAGAGAAATAGGTGCCTTGAGGATGAAGTACTAGTTAAATCATAAAATAAATTATGCAAAAATTACCAGGGGTCTAAAATATGATTAAAAATACACCACCAAGATTTCATCTTCATCCAAGATCATTTGTGCATGTAAATATCTCTTAAAAGAAGTTTACCTAAAGGGATTATGTCATATTTCAAAGGGGATAATTGCTCCTAAAATCCTTATAAAATTATCTAGGGCCTAATTACATCCCATGAACTTATCCACCAAGTTCCATGACCATTTAAGAACATTTGACCCCATGTCCTTCACAAGGTTCAAAGAGCAACCCTAAGGTTAAAACTAGGGTCCTATGGCATATCCACCTTTACACAACCCCATCTTACTCATGAAGGTGTTTTAGATGATCCTAAACCAGTGACCAAGGTTTCAACTCATGGTGATGAGTTCTGACCACCATACCCCAAGATAAACACCATGCCCTAACTTTGACCCAATTTGACCTAACTTGGGTTGACAAATTACCCAACCAAATCAGTCTCAATTGGGCTGAGAGTTTTACCAGGGTTATGTCATAACCCTAAGAAGTACCCACCAAACTTTGGATGGAATTTGAGGTCATTTAACCTAGTAATTAATTAATATTTGATTTATGAAATTATTACAAAAACCTTATAAAACTGTTCTCCTAAAATTCCCATTTTTGGATACGATGTGTGTGTAGGTGTAAGTAGCCTATGTTTCAATTTTCAAGTCAATCCCATAACTCAATCAAAAGTTATTCAAGATATGGTGGTTGTCCTACACTAGGGACCAGTTCCACCAAAATGGACCTCTAGGGAGCTACAGAACTCCTTTTGGGGTGAAATCAATTTTAAAAAAAAACTAGACTCCAAAGGCTACAACTTTCATGTTGGGCACTTTTTCACTTGAGGGGTTCTAGTATCTCTAATAATTAAAACAAAATACTGCAGGAATAATTAATTAAACTAAAATCCTGAGTTCGACGAAATATGATCTGCGTTCGATGAACAATGATCTGCGTTCGACGAACGCCGTGCTTCAGTGCGTTCGACGAAATCCATCTGCGTTCGACGAAAATTTGTTCTGCGTTCGACGAATGCCGTGCTTCAGTGCGTTCGACGAAATCCATCTGCGTTCGACGAACGCCGTGCTTTAGTGCGTTCGACGAAATCCAGATTTGGTTCGACGAACTCCGGGTTCAGTTCGACGAACTCAACCATCAGTTCGACGAACTCAACCATCAGTTCGACGAACTCAAAACTTCTACTACTCCGTACGATAAATCAATGAAATAAGGTTCTAACCTAATAATTTAATCCGGATTCAGTTTGCTGAATTAATTCCGTTCGATGAATTAATTCCGAGTTCAGTTCGACGAACCCAAACATCAGTTCGACGAAGTCAATTTCTTCTACTCCGTTCGACGAATTAATGAAATAAGTATATAACATAATCATTTAAATAAGAATAGCTGATCACGGCAAATCCGACGGCTCATAGTCATCGTCCCCGTTGGAGGGTTGGCGCGCGACAGCCCGTCCTGGGCTTCTTTGCGGGATGATTTCCCGGCCACCTATGGCGCTTCCCGGCCAGCCAATGCCACCACCACCTCCGTTGAGGTGGTGGCCGACGATAGGGGGTGGTTGGCCGGCCGAAGGTGGTCAGAATCAGAGTTTAGAGGAGGGGAAAGAGAGCTCGAAATGTGCCCTTTCGAAACCACGATCCGAGCCCAATTGAGCTCGGATCAAGCCCCAAATTACGAAAAGATCTAGAACTAAGGGAGAGGAGGCAGATCGGATCTGTGTGGAGGGGTGACTCCTTGCCGATTTCCTGTTGGCCATGGCCGACCTTGAAGCTTTGGCACCTTTGTGATCTCCTATCCAGATGGGCCGACTCCTTCAGTTATGTGGGGGAAAATGTTCCCCTCAGTCTAGTGATGGATATAAGAGGCTCAATTGGGTAGGGGAGGAGGTGTAACCTCCGATTGCCATGAAGGCCATTAATGGTGATTTTCAGTTTCTTATGGGAGGAAATGAATTGGGTCATCAATTAGGCCGGAAAAAGGGTTGAAAATTTCTCCTCTCCTTAAGGGGAGATGAATGGTGCCATAAAATTGGTTTAATTGGCCATGAATGCCATTCTCCTCCTCTTCCTCTCTCCGCCATTTTTGGGGGAAATGGAGCTATCTCTCTCCTGGCCAAAATCCTTCAAATTGAATGGCCAACTCAGCAGCATTCAATCCCCATTAGGTGGTGGACTACACCAATTGGGTCTAACTCAAGTGTGTTGGGTTCAATTTGTGTAAAGTAGGTCATTTTGACCTAAATTTAGGCTAAGGTTGACTTTTGTCAAATTGACCACCACAATGGGTGGGTTGTGACCCATTTTACTCCCTTGTGAGTTAGGAAGGCTTAGGTGGAGTCAATTTGGCAAGGTGAGGCACTTTGACCAAATTAGGGCTAGAGTTGACTTAAGGTAAATTGGCCAATTTAGAGGTCCCATGATGGGGGCTTTTTGGTCCATTAGGTTCCTAATAACCCTATAAGGGTAGGGGCAAGGTCAATTTGGCATGGTGGAGGCCAATTGACACTAATTAGGCTACTTTGACCAATTTAAGGTTAGGGTTGGTCAAATTTGGCCTCTTTGGTTGAGCCAATGGGTCCTTGATGCTCTAAGGGACGCTCCAAAGGGTTAGGTGTGCCATGGTGGGGTCAAAGGGTCAAGGTGAGGCCCTTAAGTCCAACCCCATGCTTGTTAATTATAAATTGCTATTTGCAGGCCACTGGTGGTTTCCTTCTTCTTGGCTAAGGCCAAGTGGTCTCTTCAAGCTTCCTAGGGTTTTGTCATGACCTAGTCATGACAAAACCACTCTAGGGGTCTAGTTGTTTGGGGGATGTTACACTATGGTTTGCTAAAACTCCTAAACAGGAAATAATTTGCTTTTCTTGCAGAAAACATGGGCACATTGCACCAGAATGTCCTGAAGAGAAAGGGGACAAAAGCAACTAGAAGAAGGAGCATAAGAAGAAATCTTTCAGGAGGAAAGATAAGAGGAATGGTAAAGGTTTCATTGCTGAAACCTGGAGTGACTCAGATTCTAAGTCAAGTTCCTCCTCATCTGACAGTGATGGAGAGATTGCAGCTAAAGAAGCCTGTTTAATGGTTTTGGAAGATTCTACTGAAGAAAATCAGGTAACTATATTTGATGACTTTGATTTTTCTTCAGAAGACTTTAAACAATATTTTAAATATTTTTTCCAAGACTATATTAACAGCCAAAAAGAACTTAACACACGTAGAGAAGAACTAGAAGATCTTAGGAAAGACAATCTATATTCAGCAAACTATGACTTAAGACACCAAATGTATAGGAAAGAGAAATAAATAAATACATTAGTTAATGAAATTCTAATCTAAAAGAAGAGCTTACAAAGGCAAAAGACTTTGATTACTCACTCAATGAGAGTAGTAAAAAGCTAAAAGACATTACACAAAATCTCACCATGAGATTCAAACATCTTGGTCTAGGAGCAGATCCATCCATCAGCGCATCAATCCCTAGCAAACCTGTCTAGGAAAATCCTATAGTATTCATTAGATCTAGCATAAATCAACAAAATAACAACTTATAATCATTTGAAGAACAAAATAATAACCCTAATAATCTCACTGTATTCAATAGGGTAAATACAACTAATCAAACAGGGATTCTAGGTAAACACCCCTTAGAAAAGCCAACTAAAAATTATAAAAATCTTAATAAAAAGAATTATGCGTCGACTAGAACTCAACGCATTTTTAAAGATGCGTCAAATGAAACTCGACGGAGTTATGCATATGCATCGACATCAACTTGAAGCAAGTATGAGGGTGCGTCGAATTCTATTCGACGCAACCAATATTCTGCATCAGATTATTATCAACGTAACTATGCAGACACATCGAATTCTACTCGATGCAACTCTAAAGATGTGTCGGTTTCTTCTTGACAAATATTCTTAGCAATAAATCCTTAGCCATCTAGATCTCTCTCTTTTATTCCTATTTACAGCTCTAGATGCTTTTGTTGCTGTAAATTTGGGCACAAGGCCAAACACTGCTGGCATAATAAACCAGCACTTCTTCTCCTTAAGGGGTATACTGAAAGACCAACCTACTCTTTCATAACACCATATGATGATAGAAGAAAGAGATCCCATCAAGAGAGGGTCTATACTAATATTTAATTTCCTGTGCCGAGAGGATACTGTTCTACCACAAACCAAAAGTGGTATCTAGACAGTGGATGCTCCATGTATATGACTGGAGCAAAAGAATTGTTGGAAAACTACAAGGCCAGGGAAGGCTCTAAGGTAATTTTTGGAAATTCCCATTCTAGTCAGACCAAAAGATATGGTGTGCTCAGGATTGGGGAAATCTCCTTCTCTAAGGCAGCTTTGTTGAAGGGCTTCGACATAATCTAATTAGTATTAGTCAGCTATGTGATGGTGAATACAAAGTTGTATTCACTAAGGCTCCCTTTGGCATGGCGGTGGACGTCACTAATGTGGTGCTTATGAACCGTTGTTCGTGAACTTCGAACTTAACCTAAGGCGGAACTTCAACCACTTTTATATTTAAGACTATTTTTCTTTTTGATGGTGGTCATAACCGTTGTCATGCCAAACATACATTCTATGGCGGTGTCGCTTTTGTCCAAACTCACCGGAGAAGAAAACCACGCCAAATGAAGCATAAGTCCTTATGCCATATGTTAGTCATGTAACTAACCAAATTGTATTGACAGGACTTAGAAAGGGTAAAGTATATGGAGTAGATTTTGAGTATGCCATGTCATAGGTCTGCTTATTTAATTCCCAATTAGAAAACAATGAACTGTGGCATAGAAGACTTAGTCATCTGAACTGTAAGACCATATCTAAGTTGGCTAAGCATAACCTTGTAAGAGGCTTACCAATTGGTAAGTTTTAAAAAGACCATCTCTGTAGAGCCTGCCAACTAGGAAAGCAGATCAAATCATCATTCAAACCAATTGGTAAGAATGATTCCCCTGGAACCCTATACCTATTGCACATGGACTTATTTGTTCCTATATCCACTCAGAGCTTAGCAGGATAGTCCTACAATCTAGTCATTGTTAATGATTTTTTAGATTCAGCTAAGTGCTCTTTCTGAAAGCTAAGTCAGACACCTTCAAGATCCACTCAAGATTCATGAGACAGATTCAATCTGAATTCAACACTCAGGTTATTGTGATCAGAAGTGATCATGGAACTGAGTTTGAAAATCAGTTAATGTGTGAATTCTCTGAGGATGAAGGAATAAGATAAAACTTTTCAGCACCTAGAACCCCCAACAAAATGGGGTGGCTGAAAGGAAAAATAGAACTCTAATTGAATCAGGAAGAACATTATTAGTTGAATCCAATTTGCCAAAGTCATTTTGGGCTAAGGCAGTGAATGTTGCCAATTATATTCTGAATAGAATTCTCATCCACAAGACTAAGTTAAAAACTCCTTATGAGTTATTGAAGGGAAAGGCACCTTTAGTCAAATACTTTAGAATTTTTGGGTGTACTTGCTTCATTCTAAACAATGGAAAGAGTCATCTTGCCAAATTTGATAAGAAGGCTGATGATGGAATATTTTTGGGATATTCCTCATCAAGCAAGGCTTATAGATGCTATAATAAAAGCTCTCTCAAAATTTAGGAGTCAATGTGTGTGGTCTTTGATGAAGCTAACATGTTTTATAAGGGGAAGGAAACTTCCACCATTACTATATTGTAGGAAGAAGACCAACTTGCAGATCAAGTTGAAAGACTCAGCATCATGGATCACTCATCAGATTGTCAGGACAAAGGGAAACATAAAGCTTCCACTGATTCTGATGAAAACTCTTCTATAGATGAGGATGCGTTTAAAGCACCTGATCTACCAGCCACTAAGATCATTCTAGATAATGTAGATAGTGCACCCACAGTCAATGAGCAAGTGGAAATTCATGAGGAAGTGAATCCCCTGAGATATACTATAGAGGGGGGCGGGGGTGAATCGAGATTTAAAAATATTTCTATCCTATTTGTGCAAATACAATAAAAGCACAAAGTGTTATGCTCTACAATTCCACACACAGAATAAAACACAAGTTCTTTAAGTAAAGCAAGAAAGTAGTAATAGAAAAAATAAACTATATGGGACAGCACAGAAAATAAGCAACCAGAAGACACAAAGATTTTATAGAGGTTCCCCAAAATGTGGGTAGTCCTCTCTTCTACCACCTGGTAGGAATACACCACCTGTGCCTGAGTCTTTTGACAAGGAGACTCTTAGAACCACTGATCTTTTGATAAGGAGATCATGAGCCAACCAGATCTTTTGATAATAATATCTTGAACCAACCAGATCTTTTGATAAGGAGATCTTGAATCACTGAATCATTTGGAAGAGAGATTCTTAAAACTTTTTTACAGTTGGGAACGAGAAGGAGAAAGAAGAAAGAGGAGGAAGAATAAATTTGTTCTCTGAATTCTTATGAAGCCTATATCAAGAACAGCTTCTATATTCATTCACTATATCTGCTGATGATGAACTCATGCTTATGATTGTGATGTTTTGCAAGAGCTATGATTGTCAAATCCTTTCTCTTCTTTCTGATTGAACTATGGCTGCTATGTATTATTGATGATGAGTAGCCTACAGTTGTACTGCAATAAGAGAGGGAGAGCAATTGTTCTTTCTTCTCTGTATTTTCTCTTTTAGGGTTCTTGGAGGAAGAAGAAGAAGAGGAAGCCCTAATTCAAAAACTTTAGCCGATTATGATGAATGCTCTGTGTTTCTCTTTCTGCTTCACCCTTTTATTGTCACTCATTAATTTGAATTATTTTCTTTCTCTGGTAGGTCCCAAAAAGGTATTTTGCACTGGACAATTTCACTTCCTTTCCTTCTTTAATTCACGACCCGTCCACCAACTGTAAGCTTGTTTCCGAGAAAGCTTTTATGTCCTCCTTTAATTATTCTTTCTATTTGAGGCAATTATTGAGCCGTTGGAGAATGGTCTTCAGTATTGTGGGTCGTGAGAGAGGGTCAAAAATGACAGCTGAAAAGGTTTCCTTTTCAGACTGTATTCGACGTAGTGTCGAGTTCTCTTCCTCTCTTATCGACGCACCTTCGAGTTCTTGTAGGAGCAGCTTCGAATTCATCCTTGCTCTGATTGAACTCAGCTAGTTGATATTGCGTTGATACCTTATCGACGTAACCATCGAGTTGAGGGCATGGCTCTAAACTTCATTATCTGCATCGAGATGAAATCGACGTTGCGTCGACTTTAGATGGCTTCGACAGATATTTCCTTCTGGGTTGAGTTGAAGTAGAAGTTGTGTCGACTTCTCAAGGTACTTAGACAGGTTCATGGCCTCTACGTCAATATCTATTTGATGTAACGTCGACTTGAATTACTTTGACAGAAGGGTTGGACTACTTGGACTTCTAGTCAGAGTAGCGTCGACATTAACTTGATGTTGCGTCAATTTCTATTCGACGCAAATGTAAACTTTGCCCAAATTGTGCTTTTCTTGATCTGGTCTTGATAACCTAGGTTGAGTGTGACACCCTAAGATATTTAATGACCACATTACCCTCACTATACAATGGGTAATTCAACCTAAGGGATAAAATCACTTCTTAGATAATTTGTTAAGTTAAATCAAAAGAGTTTTTCCCAACAATCTCCCCTATTTATCTTAACAAATTTTACAAATTGATTAAAGTGATTTTACACATTCCTTTTATGTAAACAAAAAATACATTCAAGATAGCATAGACATAAGAAAGTGGCAGACTAACATCACAGGTCATTTCATTCAATTGTCAAGAAATATATAGATCCCCATAGCTATTTTCCAGGAAGAATAAGACTTTATAGAATACCCGAGCTTCATTGCTCCTTCTCAGGAGTTCTTCTTTTATTGCAAAATACTGTTGGAACAACTTTCCTTGGAGCGATCTGCGGGGGCTCATCCTCTTCAAGGGACATTGTTACTTCTTCTGCAGCATTGTCAATTTGAGCATTTAGGTCTGCAATATCCACAGCTTCCTTGGCCACCTTTGCCACCTCATCCAGCAGATTTTCATCTTGATGTTCCCCCTGATTTACTGGAGCATGCTCCCCCTGAGTGTCTGGGAGCTCCCCCTGATCTACTGTTGTTATTTCCTCATTCAGCTTTTCTGGTGCAGGCTCCCCCTGATTTACTGTAGCAGGCTCTTCTTTAAGCTTTTCTGGTGCAGGCTCCCCCTAGATCTGTGCATCTTGTAAGTTAGTGACTTTGTCAGGAGCAGGAGAGTTATTAGTATGGCCACCCTTCTCTAGGACAGACCTTTCTTCCTCCAGGACAGGCCTTTCTTCCTCCAGAATGTTCTCCCTCTTCTTAACCTTGCTGGCAAGAGAGGTTAAGAACTCTTTTGTGGCCATGGAGGAAGGCATACAATCCTTGAGGCTCTGGAAGGATCTTTTAGAATCTAATAATACAGCCTCCATTTGTGAATACTTCCTATCAAACTTTCTTGCCTCAAATGCCATTAGGTCTGCAAAGGTAGAGGAGGCAAGACCAATTGCTTTGGAAATGACCTGCTCAAGGTCAACTAGAGGTATATTCTAGGTAGATAGAGGAGGTGATGGACGGAAATCTTCTTGGATAGGGGAGGGAGCATGGTAGATTTCAGGTGAGATATGAATTGATGGTGGTGGAGGTGGAGCAAAGTGAGAATCTGGGGTAGAAGTGGATGGTATGGATTGAGGTATTTATTGATGTTATTGTTGTTGGTGGTGGTGTTGGTGTTGCTGTTTAGATCTAATGAGAGGGGTTGAATCAGGAACTGCAGTGGATGAGGTGGACTGACAATTTTGCTGTTGAGGAGAGGGTTATGCATGAACATCATCCCTTGGGAGATCTGAAACATTATCCTGTTGAGGAGGAGAGGGAGGAGGAGAAGGTGCAGACTGACTAGGCTTTAGAATCTGCCTGGTCCACTTAGAAAAGATCCCAATATTTATCCTTTTTCCAGGAGGTATGAGAACTCCTTTGGATTTGCAGATGCTTGGATAGTGTTGGAAGAGCACTTGGCTCATTATTCTCATGTAAGCATTTTCTTTGTGGGCATATTTGTGTCCAATCATTCTCAGGAGTAAATTCCCCCAGTTTATCTTTTTCTTGATGACAAGTGTGCCCATAATCTGCAGCTGCTGCTTTGGAATTGCATCATGAGCTGAGATTTTGCACAATATAACCTTCCCAACTATCTCAGCCAGGAACCTGTACTCTTCTGCCAAGTCGATCTTCTTCAGATTTATAGGTCTATCTTTCTTGAATTGCATGATCTCCAGGACATTCTTTGTCTCTTCTCCAGTCAATTCTTCTAAGTCACTCCCAGTAAGTAGATCAAATATTTGGGAGAGAATTTCATCAGTTATATTGATATCATGTCCAGAAATTGTCCCATGAAGGGACCCATCATCTACAGCATGGACACTGTCCTTGAATTATGTAAGATCCACATCAAGAATCTTACACCTTGTGGAGATAAGCTTGGTTAGGACAGCTTACTGAAACAAGCCAAGAATGGATTTGAAGCTATCTTCCGCTGCACCGAATGAGTCCATATCGATGTCAAACCTAGAGTTGATCATGGGTGGAGCCATTTGATTGAAGGTACCTGCAAACATAGAGAAACACGAGAGAGAGAGGCACAGGAGAACTGGAGAACAAGAGAGCATGAAAGCAAGGAGACAAAAATTCGAAAGCGCAATGATCTCAACGCTGTAATTACTTAAAAGGAGATGAATCGCTGCAACTTAGGGTTTAGGTCGACGCACTGTCGATAAACTTATTATTTGGCGCACAAAGCTGTGTCGAGATTACTTCTAGAAGCAATTCTGCACGCACTATTATATCGACGTTGTGTCGTCTAGTACTCGACATAAATTTGAGATAGTTCAGCTACCTCGAATTTTAGCAGCGACCATTGAGTCGACGCATGCGTTGATATGAACTTGACGCTGCGTTGAATTCTATTCAAATTATCCACTCAGAGTGCTTCTTGATGCTACGTCGAGTAGAAGTCGATGGTATGTCGACTTCTATTCGATGAACCTATGAAGGAACAGATCTATTTCCTTAGAAATTTCTTGTTGTTTTTCCCAGCAATTATATTTATTGAAAATAGAGTTTATGATAAAAATTTAATGAACTAAAAAGATAATAAGGGAATTAAGAGAAGTAGTACTCCCTTGATTGAGTTTAGTTCTTTATTCCTTTTCTTACTATCTCCTAGATAGTCTCCTTCCTTACCATGCATAAGTAATTCAAACATTAGAAGGAACTCAGGTTACCATGGGCCCTTTGTTTTTACCATTGTAGGGTTCAATGAAGGAATAGAAGGGTCTTTCATGGTACCCTTTTGGATGATAAGAAATGGGTTTCCCAAACCTATTATTTTGATACTTGAAATGAGTATAGAATGTATCTAAATAAAGAAGATCAGCAGAATGTTTTACTACCCTAGGTTTTGCTTTAACCTTTTGTCTGAGGTAATTTAATTTCTCTACTTTATGCTTGCCTAAGGGTTTTTCTTTCTTATTCTAATTTACTTTGTAAGGTTCATCTATCCCTTCTGGATAACTACTATCCTTACCCTTAGATGATGTATTTTTCTCACTTGGTTGATACTCACTAGGTCTAACAAAAAACACTAGATTTTTCCAGGCAGGTTTCCTAGGTGCTTCTATGCTAGTGGAGGACTCTGCTCCTAACCCTAGGTGATTAAATCTCATAGAGAGATTTTCTATGATGTCTTTGAGCTTCTGACTCCTCCCATTGAGTGAGTCCTCAAAGGCCTTTGCCTTTGCTAGCTCTTCTTTTAGCTTTATGTTTTCTTTTCTAAGTTCAATCAATTCTGACACTTTATTATTAATTTCATTTATTAAGTCTTGATTTCTTAGGTATATGTCATCTTGTTTAAGGTTTTCTAATTCAGTTCTAGCTGTGTCTAATTCTCTTTCTGCCCTAAGGTGGTCAATACAGAAATCTTTAAAGCAGGTTTTAAAATCATCTGAACTAAAATCAAAATCATCAAATACTGATACCTGTTCCTCTTCATCATTTGATGACATCCCTAGTGCCATCATGCAGGCTGCTTCTGTTTCTGCTTCATCATCACTATCAGATGAGGAGGAGCTTAACTCTGCTTCTGAGTCACTCCAAGTTTCAACAATGAAGACATTGGCTTTCTTCTTGTCTTTCCCTTTGAAAGACTTCTTCTTCTTCTTTTCGTCATTTTTGCTGCTTCTGTCCCTTTGTTCTTGTGGGCATTCAGGAGTTATGTGTCCTGGTCTGTTGCAAGTAATACATATAATCTCCTTCTTTGGAGTTTTATCATACCCGGCCTTGAGTCTCTTTCACTTCTCCTTGAGTCTTCTGTCTTGGCCCATTTCTTGAATCTCCTTGTTAGGAGATTGAACATCTCATCTTTAGGAGTAGAGGGCTCTCCTTCAGAAGCTTTCAGAGCAAGGCTCCTTTAGAGAGGAGCTGGGGTGGTTTCCTTTTCTTCTGACTCAGCATTGTTCTTTAGTAGCATCTCATATGACTTAAGCTTTCCTAGCAAAGCTTCAGTAGAGATTTCTCTGTTGCACTTGGACTCTCTGATTGCACGGATCCTTGAATCCCATGAGCTAGGGAAGCACCTGAGGATTTTATCATTAATTTTAGTCAAGGATATCTCTTTGTCCAAGCCTCTGAGCACATTAATGATAATGCTGAATCTGTCATACATATCAACAACAAATTCTTCAGCATTCTTCTGAAAGTTATCATACTTGATATGAGAAGGGACTTTTTGTCCTTTCTTTCATCTGATCTTCCTTCCACCATTCTAGTGAGAGAAACCCAGATATCTTTTGTTGATTGGCATTCAGCAACCTTCTGGATGATGTCATCTGACATTGTTGAAACTAGAATGTCCATGGCCTTGACATCACATGCCTTGACCTTCTTCTCAGCCTATGTCCACTCATTTCTTGGGAAAGCCTCAGTTGTTGAAGATTCTCCTGCCTTTTGTCTGACTGGAGCTGGAGAACCTGTGAAAAGAACATTATAGATGTCTTCATCAATGGAATTCATATAAAGCCTTATTCTGGCCTTCCAGAGTGTGAACTTATTCAAGTTACACACTGGGGGTCTTATAGAAACACAATCCTTAGTACTCATTTTCTTTATAAATAATATTTGTAATATAGAAAAAGTGCAGGAGGTCTTTTTGATCAAGGTGTTAACCTTTTAATGATCAACCTGTCTCTGATACCAATTGAAAGTGCACAGTATGCCCCAGAGATATACTTTAGAGGGGGGTGAATAGAGATTTAAAAATATTTCTATCCTATTTGTGCAAATACAATAATAATACCAAGTGTTATGCTCTACAATTCCACACACAGAATAAAACACAAGTTGTTTAAGTAAAGCAAGAAAAGCAGTAATAAAAAAAGTAAACTATATGGGACAACACAGAAAATAAGCAACCAGAAGACACAAAGATTATATAGAAGTTCCCCAAAATGTGGGTAGTCCTCTCTTCTACCACTGGTAGGAATACACCACCTGTGCCTGAGTCTTTTGACAAGGAGACTCTTAGAACCACTAATCTTTTGATAAGGAGATCATGAACCAACACGATCTTTTGATAAGGAGATCCTGAACCAACCAGATCTTTTGATAAGGAGATCTTGAACCACTGAATCCTTTGGAAGAAGGATTCTTAAAACTCTTTTACAGTTGGGAATGAGAAGGAGAAAGAAGAAAGAGGAGGAACACCTGCATCAAGAACAGCTTCTATATTCTTTCACTGGATCTGCTGATGATGAACACCTGCTTATGATTGTGATGTTTTGCAAGAGCTATAATTGTCAGATCCTTTCTCTTCTTTCTGATTGAACTCTGGTTGCTATGTAATATTGATGATGAGCAGCCTATAGTTGTACTACAGTAAGAGAGGGAGATCATGTAACACCCCAAGTTTTGCTGAGTGCGAAAGATGGAATGACCAAGGAGGAGGTCAAGTCTTTTGTAGATGGGAGCTAGCGTAGGCGCTAGCGCTAGCGCAGGCGTTAGCTGTCCCGTCGAGTAAAACACTTGTTTCGATGGTGTTCGTCAAGTTGAATTCATCGAGGCAGATTCATCGAAGGAAATTCGTCGAAGAGCTAGCGCAGGCGGTGGCGCTAGCGCCAGGAGATAGCTTTTCGTCAGGTAATGAAGTTCCATCGGGTCGTTGAGCAATTTTTTGTAAAAGGGTTTTCGTCGAGTGGATAGCGCAGGAGGCAGCGCTAGCGTCGGCACTAGCTGACGAAACCAGATCCGTAAGTAGCGATTTTATGCCCTTCCGATCATCTAAAATATTGATCCAATGGCTCAGATTAGTTCGTCTTAAGGCTCTAAATAGGTCAGAGAAGTTCTATTCTCATTTCACCAAGTCTTTTGGTGCTTTTGGAGGCTAAGGTAAGGAGGAGGGTTTGGAGGAAGAAGAAGGTTAGATCCGCCATTGTCGGAGAACCGAAGCTCCGTTCGACGATCCGAGTCCAGAACCGTGGAGAGGGCACGAAGGCGCTTGTTTCTATCCGTGCCTTTCTACCGATCCATGGTGATGAAGAGAACTCTTAGGGTAATGACATCTCTCCTCCTAGATTTAGGATGCGTGCATAACATCTTTGCTTTTACCTTCTCTTTTCTGAAATTTATGGCACTGGATATCTCAAATGAGAGGGGTTTGGGTCGTCTTGGTTCAAGAAGAACCATCGGGTGATTGAGTCCATCCTCGACATGATTTTGCACTAGAGATCCGCTCCGTTAGTGGATTAGGCATTGTGGGTGAAGCCAAAATTGTGACCGGTTGTCCGATTCGGTGATGTTGTTTAACGTGCATTTTAGGGATTTTGCTAGAAATTCGATGACGGCAAAAATGACGTATGTGTTGCCCTTATGTTTCGTGGGAGAACGAACGTTGGTTTGAAAAGGGTGATCTTGTGCGTATTGAATGGCTTGTGAAGTCGCTTGTATGTGAAGGCGTGACTTTGTCTTTGTGGTCGGCTGGCAAGCCCGTGAATGCTTGGATTCATGTGGGGAGAGTTTCCCGGCAAGACACGTGCCCGTTTGGGCTAACTGACGTGAATAAGTATGTTGATGCGCCTGTTGGCAAGATGAGCCATGTAAGGGGTGAAGTCTCAGTTGAGTTCTTGGATTTTGGCTTCGTGATTATGGCGAGAATAAGTATGCTGATGCGCCCGTTGGCAAGATGAGCCATGTAAGAGGTGAGGTCTTAGTGGAGTTCTCGGCCTTGGGCTTCCACGCCCGCGGGGAAATATTAAGTACCCTTGATTTGTTGTGAAATGATGATGTGTGTTGTTATGTTATAAGCATACACACCATAGGGTGCCTTGGGTGAAACCCAGGTTTGCATACATGCTGCATTGTTAGGCCCCTTACTTTTATTTCTCAACATAGAAATGTGTATGATTCTTGTGACACTCATGCCTATCATTTTTATGTTATTATTGTTTATTACATTTGCATACGAAGTGCTGACTTGTAGGGTGATATAGTTCCACGGGGTCCGCTAGGACGGCTGGGAGGAGGGGTGTTGTTACACCATTGTTGGTCAGCAAAAGCTGACCCTCGTTATACCACTCTTTGTGATTTGGATACAGGGTAAGGATCGCAAGCTGGACCCATCTCGCCGGCCAAAAAGGCCTAAGCTTCATGAAGTGCACTTTTCCTATTTTCCTGTTTGACTATGTTGTCTTTACTTATTCCGGCTTGCACGCCGAGGTAGCATAGGATTTTTATAATCTTTTGGTCATTTTCTATGCTTTGTTTGATGACTTGTGTATGAGTTTGTAAGGCCTTAAGGTTGTAGTACTCTTATGTAGATGTGGACAACTTTTGTGGTTTATTTAATGTTTTCGTTGTGTTTGCTCTGAGTTTTGAGATGGTTAGATCTATATCACTTGTTAATACTAATGTCGTGGTTATTATATGATGTGGGTTCCCGTTCGGACCTATATTATATAGTCATTGTAGGGGAGGTTTTACAATTTGGTATCAGAGCCAGGTTAGCATTCTTGTTGAGGTTTAGCCTGTTAAAATCGCGTTAAGAGGTTGTCCACATAGGAGTACCTTGCGGGACCATGAGAGTCCTTGTGTTCGAATCTTACGAATAGAGTTTGATTCGTTGATTCCTTATTTATACTAGGATGGTGGCGATGATGCGGGGACGTTGAGGCAACAAGAAGAGCCTTCGGCAAGCAGTGCTACGGCCCCAGCCCTTATGAATATGGGCGTGTCCCCAGCAGACTTCTGTTGTATGCTAGCAGAAGCGATGGTGGCAGCTCAAGCTGCGACGATGCCACAGATTGCGACGCCTATTGTGCTTGCTGTGACTCCTGTCACTCTGGTTACTGTGACACCGGAGGTGGGAGTTAGGCAGGTAGAGTCGTTAGCCGAGAGAGCGGTTGGGCAAGGAGATCGTCAGATGAAGTACTATCTGAGTTTCCATCCTCCGACGTTCAAAGGAGTTGGCACTCCGACATACGCCGAGGATTGGTTGGCGAGAATTCAGGAACTCCTGAAAGCAGCAAAGACCCCAGAGAACAAGCAGTCCCAGTTCGTGGCATTTATGTCAGAAGGCGACGCCAAGCTGTGATGGGTGAACCATAGCGGTCGTCATTTCCCTGGACGTGCCCCGTCCATGGAAGAGTTCGGGAATGCCTTCATTAAGTGCTATATCCCCTCTTCGAGGTTAGCCCTTCAGCGGCAGTTCTTGCACTTGGTGCAGCATGAGAAGACGGTAGATGAGTACTTGCAGGAGTTTACTCGATTGGGTCGTTACGCGGGGACGACCATGGCAGATGATGAGGAGAGATATAATCTCTTATATCAGGTTCTGAGAGAGAATTTAAGGCATCCTCTGATAGCCTTAAAGAATGCGGGGTTCAATGATTTAGTTGAAGCTGCTCGAACATTGGAGAATGATATGGAGCAAACCCAGCTCCGCAAGAGCTTGACGGCAAAGCATGGAGAAAGTAAGCCATCTCAGTCTCAGGGGAAGTCTGAGAGAAGTTGGTGGAAGAAAAAGCCCCGTCCTTTTAGGACTGGCGAGAGGAGTGGTGCATCTTCTGGAGAGTTTCGCTCCAAGGGACCAGTGATGTGCTACAAGTGTGGCGAGGTGGGCCACATAGCTCGGTTTTGTTTTGAGGTTGGAGATGAGCCAGAGAAAAGGCAAGGGCAATCGGTGCGTTCCGGTCCTAGTGTTGTGGAGAAAGGGAAACCGGCGGAATCCAGTGCTTCTCGTTTCCCTCCTGTGTAGCCTAGAGCGTACAACCTCGGGCAGTAGGAAGCGATTCGTGAACCCGATGTGGTGACAGGTATAAAAAGATTAGTAATCCGTTCGATAGCTTAAAACTGTTTGCGACCTTTCATTTTTGTTATGTGTGTGTTAGGCTTCGTACTAGTTTCGGGCTACCCCTCTAGAGTGTTGTTCGACATGGGAGCGTCACACTCTTTTCTCGCGGAAAGCTTTATCAGGAGAATCGGTGTTGAGACTGTCGAGGCAGAGGTGGAGTTTAGCATGCGCATGCCGAATGGGTCTTTCATGACGACTTGAAGGAAGGGACGTATTGTTTTGAAAATTGGCGTATATGACTTCGAGTTGGTAGCAACGATTCTACCACTAGCCAAATGTGACATCATCCTGCGATGGACTGGCTTGCAGAGCAACGAGCTAGTATTGACTGTCTGTTGAAGGTGGTGACCCTCAGGAGTGAAGGTAGAGCGGAGGTCAAGTTCGAGGGCCTATGCGGAGTGGCTTGCTCCCTGATTTCTGCCGTGCAATTGGTGCGTGCGGTGAATCAAGGAGGAGTGGCGTTTGTAGCTTTGTTGGAGACTCGCTCCACATAAATGGCAATCAGAGAAGTGTCAGTGGTGGAATAATTCTAGGATGTGTTCCCCGAGGAGCTTCTGGGTGCACCTCCTCAGCGTGAAATCGACTTTTCAAAAGAGTTGGTGCCGGGTGCGAGGCCGGTGTCCCGTCCCACGTTTAGGATGGCACTGAAGGAACTGGCCGAGCTAAAGGTGCAGTTGCAATAGTTGCTCGATCAGTGGTACATTAGGCCTAGCTCCTCGTCGTAGAGTGCGCCGGTGTTGTTCGTTAAGAAAAAGGATAGTAGTATGCGGTTGTGCATAGACTATCGCGAGTTGAACAAATTAACTATCAAGAATAAATATCTGATTTTGCAAATTGATGATTTGTTTGAAAAGCTGGTGGGGTCGACAGTATACTCCAAGTTGGACTTAAAGTCGGGCTACTATCAGTTAAGGATTCGAGAAGAGGATATTCCCAAGACGGCGTTTGGGACGAGGTATGGTCATTTTGAATTCTCGGTGATGCCGTTCGGTTTGACGAACACGCCTTCAGTGTTCATGGATTTGATGAACATAGTGTTTCGGCAATACCTAGATTTGTTCGTGGTGGTGTTCATCGACAACATCCTAGTGTATTCAAAGTCGAAGGCGGAGCATGAGTCTCATTTGAGACTAGTGTTGCAGACTTTGAGGGAGAACCAGCTTTATGCAAAGTTCTCAAAGTGCGAGTTCTGGATTAAGAAGGTGGCATTTTTGGGACACGTGATATGTTGAGATGGGGTGGTAGTGGATCCAGCAAAGATTGAAGCCATTGGAGATTGGCCTGTACTGAGAACCGTGGCGGAAGTCCAAAGTTTCCTTGGACTAGCCGATTATTACAGAAGGTTCATTGAGAACTTTCGCGGATAGATTTGCCCCTCACCACTCTTACCCAAAAGGACCACAAGTTTGTGTGGACGCCAGAGTGTGCCCGTGCGTTCGATACCTTGAAGGAAAGATTCATGTCTGCTCAAATCCTAAGTCTTCCTAGTGGGACTGAAGGATTTCAAATTTTTAGCGTCAGGTTGTGGTTTCGGTTGCGTACTAGTGCAGCATGACAACGTGATAGCTTGTGGTTCGAGGCAGCTAAAGCCCCATGAGAGAAATTACCCCGTCCATGACTTGGAGTTGGTTGCAGTGATTTTTGCGTTGAAGCTGTGGCGGCACTACGTGTATGGTGCGAAGGTTGAAATCTTCACGGACCACAAAAGCTTGAAGTATCTTTTAGATCAGAAGGATCTCAATATATGGCAGCGTAGGTGGGTCGAGTTCCTTGGGGATGATGACATAGCGATTCAGTATATGCCAGGAAAGGCCAACCTGGCGGATGACGGCTTGAGTAGAAAGTACTCCGGGAAGGGAAATTGGATTGAAACGCATGTCGAGCGTTTGGTGCGAGAATTTGAGTCTCTTGGCATTGTGTGCGTGGCTAAGGGTGAGTCCAGCGCAGCTCGGCTGAACTAGATCGAGATGCAGTGTGATCTAGCAGATTGAATCCAAGAGGCATCCAATGCAGACGAGGAGTGTCAGCAATTGGCGTTGGAAGTTCAGCAAATCGAAGGCAGTGCTTTGGAGATGGTCGGTGGACTTTTAAAGAGAAATGGGAGGGTGTGTGTCCCTCGATTTGGAAAACTCCGTGAGGAGTTGATCTTTGAGGCTCACTTCACGATGTACTCCATTCATCCAGGAAGTAAGAAGATGTACTTGGATTTGAAGAAATCCTTTTGGTGGACCGGGATGAAGCGGGATATAGCTTTGTATGTAAGTCGGTGTCATATGTGAGCCTTAGTGAAGGCTGAATGCCAAAGGCCGGGTGGATTCTTTAAACCTCCTCCTATCCCCGAGTGGAAATTCGACGATATCTCCATGGATTTTGTGCATGGTTTGCCTCGATCGCGGCAAGGTAATGATGTGATTTGGGTGATTGTGGATCGCCTGACCAAGGTATCCCAATTCATTCCAAATCGGAAGGACGATAGCGTGGAGAAGCTCGTGGAGCTTTATATTCGGAACATTGTACGGTTGCACAGAATTCCAAAGAGCATCATTAGTGATCGCAATGGACGTCTCACGTCCAAGGACTGGAGGTTAGTGCAGCGAAGTTTGGGCACAAAATTGAAGTTTAGTACCGCGTTTCATCCGCAGACCGATGGTCAAACGGAGAGAACGAACAGTACATTGGAGGACTTGTTGAGGATGTGTGCTCTCGATTTCGGTAAGAGTTGGGAAGACCACCTCTTCATGGTGGAGTTTGCCTACAATAATTGTTTCCAGGCGAGTATCAAAATGGCGCCATACGAGGCTTTGTATGCAAGGAGGTGTCGAACGCCGATGTCTTGGATAGAGGTGGGAGACAACCAACTATTAGGAAAAGAATTGGTGGCAGACGCTTGTGAGTTGGTGCGAATGATCCAAGAGCGCATGAAGGTTGCTCAGGATTGGCAGGCAAAGTATTTTAATGCACGCCACATAAATGTGGAATTTGCGGTGGGTGACATGGTCTACTTGAAGATCAAGCCGTTCAAAGGCATTTTGCGAATTCGGCGACTCAAGAAATTGAGTCCGAGGTATTTGGGTCTGTTTGAGGTTACATAGCGCATAGGCGAAGCGGCCTATCTATTAGCATTGTCCGTAGAGCTAAGCGGATTTCATGATGTATTTCATGTTTCGGTGCTGAGGAAAGCGTTGGTGGAGCCGGAAGATGTTGTTGAGTCTTCGACAGTTCCCGTAGCCGAAAATCTGAGGACGATAGTTCGTCCGGTTTGCGTGGAGGATTTTGAAGTCCGACGATTGTGGAACAAAGAGGTCAAGCTAGTGAAAGTGCGTTGGGATAATTGCGGACGAGACGAGTTCTCATGGGAACGCGAGCAAATGATGCGGGATGACTTCCCGGAACTGTTCATTTCAGGTATGTCTGTTCTTTATGTTTTCGTTAACGTCATAAATTTTGAAGATGAAATTTCTTTTAAGGGGGGTGGAGTTGTAACACCCCAGGTTTCGCTGAGTGCGGAAGTTGGAATGCCCAAGTAGGAGGTCAAGTCTTTCGTAGCTGGGAGCTAGCGTCGGCGCTAGCGCAGGTGTTAGCTGTCCCGTCGAGTAAAACACTTGTTTCGATGGTGTTCGTCAATTTTAAATCGTCGAGGCAAATTCGTCGAAGGGTATTCGTCGAAGAGCTAGCACAAGCGGTAGCGCTAGCGCCAGGCGATAGCTTTTCGTTGGGTAATGAAGTTCCATCGGGCCGTTGAGTTATTTTTCGTCAAAGGGTTTTTGTCGAGTGGCTAGCGCAGGCGGTAGCGCTAGCGCAGATGCTAGCTGACGGAACCAGATCCGTAAGTAGTGATTTTTTGGGCATCCAATCATCTTTAATTTTGAACCAATGGCTCAGATTAGTTCGTCCTAAGGCTCTAAATAGGGCAGAGAAGTTCTATTCTCATTTCACCAAGTATTTTGGTGCTTTTGGAGGCTAAGGTAAGGAGGAGGGTTTGGAGGAAGAAGAAGGTTAGATCCGCCATTGTTGGAGCACCGAAGCTCCGTTCGCCGATCCGAGACCAGACCCGTGGAGAGGGCACGAAGGCGCTCATTTCTATCTGTGCCTTTTAACCGATCCATGGCAAGGAAGAGAACTCTTAGGGTAACGACATCTCTCCTCACGGTTTTAGGATGCGTGCATGACAACTTTGCTTGTACCTTCTCTTTTCTAAAATTTATGGCACCGGCTCTCTCAAATGAAAGGGGTTTGGGTCTCCTTGCTTCAAGAAGAACCATCGGGTGATTGAGTCCACCCATGCATGATTTTGCACTAGAGATCCGCTCCGTTAGTGGATTAGGCATTGTGGGTGAAGCCGAAATTGTGACCGGTTGTACGATTCGGTGATGTTACTTAACGTGCATTTTAGGAATTTTGCTAGAAATTTGATGACGGCGAAAATGTCGTATGTGTTGCCATTTTGTTTCTTGTGAGAACAAACGTTGGTTTGAAAAGGGTGATCTTGTGCGTAGTGAATGGCTTGTGAAGCTGCTTGTATGTGAAGGCGTGACTTTGTCTTTGTGGTCGGCTGGCTAGCCAGTGAATGCTTGGATTCATGTGAGGATAGTGGAATGGCAAGACAAGTCCCCTTTTGGGCTAACTGACGAGAACAAGTATGTTGATGCGCCCATTGGCAAAATGAGCCATTTAAGGGGTGAGGTCTCAGTGGAGTTCTTGGCTTTTGGCTTAGTGATTATGGTGAGAACAAGTATGCTGATGCGCTCGTTGGCAAGATGAGCCTTGTAAGAGGCGAGGTCTCAGTGGAGTTCTCAGCCTTGGGCTTGCATGCCCTTGGGGAAATGATAAGTACCATTGATTTGTTGTGAAATAATGATGTGTGTTGTTATGTTAGAAGCATACACACCATAGGGTCCCTTAGGTGAAACCCAGGTTTGCATACATGCTGCATTGTTAGGCCCCTTACATTTATTGCTCAACATAGAAACGTGGATGATGCTTGTGACACTCATGCCTGTCGTTTTTATGTTATTATTGTTTATTACATTTGAATTTGAAGTGCTGACTTTCAGGGTGATGTAGTTCTCCGGGGTCCGCTAGGACGACCGGGAGGAGGGGTGTTGTTACACCGCCAAAGCTAACCCTTGTTATACCCCTCTTTGTGATTTGGATGCAGGGAAAGGATCACAGGCTGGACCCAGCTCGCCGACCAAAATGGCCTAAGCTTCATGAAGTGCACTTTTCCTGTTTTCCTGTTTAACTTTGTTGTCTTTACTTGTTCCGGCTTGCACGTCTAGGTAGCATAGGATTGTTATAATCTTTTGGGCAATTATTATGCTTTGTTTGATGACTTGTGTATGGGTTTGTAAGGCCTTAAGGTCGTAGTACTCTTATGTAGATGTGGACAACATCTGTGATTTATTTAATGTTTCCGCTTTGTTTGTTCTGAGTTTTGAGATGGTTAGATCTATATCAATTTTTAATACTAAAGCTGTGGCGATTATATGCTGTGGGGTCCCGGCCAGACCTATATTATATAGTCATTGCAGGGGAGATGTTACAGAGCAGTTGTTCTTTCTTCTCTGTATTTTCTCTATTAGGTTTCCTGGAGGAAGAAGAAGAGGAGGAAGCCCTAATTCAAAAACTTTAGCCGATTGTGATGAATGCTCTGTGTTTCTCTTTCTGCTTCTCCCTTTTATTGTCCCTCTTTAATTTGAATTAATTTCCTTTTCTGGTAGGTCCTGAAAAGGTATTTGGCACTGGACAATTTCTCTTCCTTTCCTTCTTTAATTCACCACCCATCCACCAACTGTAAGCTTGTTTCCAAGAAAGCTTTTATGTCCTCCATTAATTCTTCTTTCTATTTGAGGCAATTAATGAGCCGTTAGAGAACGGTCTTCAGTATTGTAGGACAGGAGAGAGGGTCCAAAATGATAGCTAAAAAGGTTTCCTTTTCAGTCTGTATTCGACGTAGCGTCGAGTTCTCTTCCTCTCTTATCGACGTACCTTCGAGTTCTTGTAGGAGCAGCTTCGAATTCATCCTTGCTCTGATTGAATTAAGTTAGTCGATGTTGCGTCAATACCTTATCGATGTTACCATCGAGTTGAGGGCATGGCTCTGAACTTCATTATCAGCGTCGAGATGAAATCGACGTTGCGTCGACTTAAGATGGCTTTGACAGATATTTCCTTCTGCGTTGAGTTGAAGTAGAAGTTGCGTCGACTTCTAAAGGTACTTCGACAGGTTCATGGCCTCTATGTCAATATCTATTCTACGTAACGTGGACTTGAATTACTTCGATAGAAGGGTTGGAACACTTGGACTTCTAGTCAGAGTTGCGTCGACTTTAACTCGATGTTGCGTCGATTTCTATTCGACGCAAATGTAAACTTATCCCAAATTGCGCTTCTCTATATCTGGTCTTGATAACCTAGGTTGAGTGTGACACCCTAAGACATCTAATGACCAGATTACCCTCCCTATACAATGGGTAATCCAAACTAAGGGATAAAATCACTTCATATATAATTTGTTAAGTTAAATCAAAGGAGTTTTTCCCAACAACCAGCCACTGAGATCATTCTAGATAATGTAGATAGTGCACCCACAGTCAATGAGCAAGTGGAAATTCATGAGTAAGCGAATCTCCTGAATAGCTCAACAAGCACCAGGATGGCCCTAAAGGATCATACTTCAACTCAGGTTATAGGATATTTGACAGTGGGAGTCAAGACAAGGAATCCGATAACACATGAAACCATGTTGCAGTGTTTTCTCTCACAGTATAATCCTAAGAAGTTTGAAGAAGTAGGCAGTGATCCTCACTAGATATCTGCAATGCAAGAGGAGCTAGCTCAATTTGAAAGGAACAAGGTCTGTACATTGGTTGAGAGACCAAGGAATTACCTAGTAATTGTAACCAATAGGATATTCAAAAATAAGATGGACTCAACTGGAGTCATAGTCAGGAACAAGGTCAAACTTGTGGCTCAAGGATATAGGCAAGAGGAGGGGATTGACTTCAACAAGACATTTGCTCCAGTAGCAAGGCTGGAAGCCATCAGAATGTTTCTTGCATATGTTGCACATATAAAGATTAAGGTCTATCAGATGGATGTGAAGAGTTCATTCCTAAATGGAACTCTTCAGGAAGAAGTATATGTGGAGCAGCCCCCAGGTTTTGTCAATCCATCCTTTTCCTCTTTTGTTTATAGATTAGATAAAGCACTTTATAGCCTCAAACAAGCTCCAAGAGCTTGGTATGAGACCTTATACACCTTTCTTCTAGAACACCCATTTGAAAGATCGAGGCAAGGTGGATAAAACACGTTTCACAAGAGAACATAAAAATCAGCTCCTACTAGTACAGAGATATATAGATGATATTATATTTGGGTTAATAGATCAAACACTATGCAAAAGGTTTGCATACCTAATGCAATCTAGATTTGAAATGAGTAGCATGGGGGAATTAATCCTATTTCCTTTGCCTCCAAGTAAGGTAGAATTTATATGACATTTTCATATCCCAATTAAAGTATACCAGAGAACTCATCAAGAGGTTTGGGATGAAAAATGCCTCTATCATGAAAACCCTCATGGCTATCAATGTTGTTCTTGATAGAGATGAAAAGGGTAAGTCCTTTGATCAGAATACTTACAGAGCAGCCATTGGCTCACTTCTCTATATGATTGCTAGCAGACCAGATATAATGTTTGCTACGTGTATATATTCTAGGTTTCAGGTTGACCCTAAGGAATCCCACATTAGTTCTGTAAAAAGAATACTCAGATATCTGAAGGGTACACCTGAACTTGGCTTGCGGTATCCAGCAGAATCTGGATTTGACTTAGTTGGCTATTCAGATGCAGACTATGATGGATGCAGGCTTGATATTAAAAGCACCTCAGGAACCTGTCAATTCCTGGGTGCTAGACTGATCTCCTGGTTTAGCAAGAAGAAAACCTCAGTCTCCACTTCTACAGTTGAAGCTGAATATATAGCTGCAGAAAGTTATTGCTCATAAATATTGTTGATGCAAAATCAGTTGTTGGACTACAATTTTTCTCTTGTCAATTTCACAATATTTTGTGATAGTTTTAGTGTTATTTCTATAGCTTCCAATCTTATTCTCCACAATAGAACTAAGCACATAGAGATAAGGTATCACTTTCTCAGAGATAATGGTGAGAAGGGTAAGATTAATCTTCAATACATTTCCACTGACATTCAAAGGGTTGATATCTTCACTAAGCCACTTGATGAAAGTAAGCACAATTTCTTCATCAATGCACTAGGAATGTTTGATGGAGCTCATTAGGGGACTCGTATTATGTAAAGAAACCTATCTTGCATATAAAGTTATTGCTGGGAAAAACAACAAATTTTTTTTATATACATAAATGTTTAATCAAAGTTGTGTTGAATACAAATCGACGCACCATCGATTTCTACTCGATATAAGCTTAAAAAGCAATCTGGGATAGGTCATTTGAATAAGCACTCGGTGCAGCATCGAATACATATCGATGTCTACGTCGACATTATTTTTGCTGCCTTCATTAGGAGCCACGTGGACTTCTACTCAACGCTATGTCGACTATGCAAAGAGCGTGCTGACTTGTTTCTAGAAGCTATTAGTGTCTTGGCATGTTGTTTTCGCCTCTTTTCGACGTTGCTTTGAATACAACCCTAAGTTGCGATGAATCATCTTCTTTTAAGCAACTTAGGCGTCAAACTTAATGTGCTTTCGAATTCTCTTCCTGTCGCACTCTTCCGTTTTCCTTTCTACTTTTCTCTCCCACCTTTTCTTATAGGTACTCACAGGTGCTAAATAGAGTCTCTTCAATATCAACAAGACCTTGTTGAAGTAGTCAATCTAGCCCTAGAGACACTCTTGTCTCAGTTTTCATCTTTATATCTAGAATTCTCTAACGACTGTTACAGGTGTTGGACATGTGTTTCACATCCCTTTGTTTGAGAATAACAAATCCCAAATTGTATTTGATCTTGCTTGTTGTGTATTTACAGTGTGGAGGAACTATAGGTGCAATACTCCACAGGTTGAAAACAAATTGGAAATGACTCTCTGGAAATTGTGCTAACGCTCGCGTTAGTTGTTAACGCCCAGCGTTAACAACCGCTAAGAAGCAAACCGTTGAGAAGCTAACCGCTGAGAAGGAACCTGTGTTTGACGAAATCTGAACTGAACTGCGCTCGACGAATTGGAGCGCTCGACGAACTCTGAAGGCGTGTCACCTTCATTGCTAATATTCACGACGTTGATGGATTTCAGCGGAGTTACTCCTAAGCCCCGATCTTCTGCAACACCCGCCTCAGTGTCGTGTCACTTTCATACCGGGCATGATCGTTCAAATTCTTCATAATTCACCAACTGAGTATAACTAAATCGTTACTTACGCTTTAATACTTATGTAAATTAGTTAGCATAGTTAGAATCTCCTTCTACTAGAATCTCTACTCGCATGCGTATGTTACTTCGCACCGTACTCCTTTGTGTAATTCTCTATGTTAACTATCGTTTTCACACTCCGCCGGATTCGTTTGCTCGGGACGCGCAAACAGTTAAGTCTGGGGGTGTGATGAGTCCTGATCATATACACTTTTTTGGACTCATCTGGGTCATTGTTCAGTCATTTCACCGCACTTTAGCCTTGTTATAGTTTATATTTGTTATTCCTTGCTAGGTGCACTTCTAGGACCATTTTGGTGTGATTTCATTGCTTTTCTTCATTAGTAGTTTTCATGCGCTGTTAGGTGCCACTTTCAGTGGCTGGATTCGTGGTTGTGCTGGAATTGGAGTCATGCAGGTGTTCCCGGTGCAATTCTGCACAGGAACACTGCGCACGATCACCGGTTCTATTGCGCACGACCACTGGTCGTGCGCCACTGATCGTGTGCACTTAACCCCTTTTTCATGAGTTCTGTTTGGTGCAGTGCGCACGACCACCTACGATAGTGCGCACGACCACCGGTCGTGCGCCACTGTTCGTGCGCACTTATCATTAATTTTATGAGTTCTGTCTCGACCAGTGCGCACGACCACCGACGATAGTGTGCACGACCACCGTTCGTGCGCCCCTGGTCGTGCGAACATTATATTTTATAAATTGCTTTTCTTGCAGGCTCCGTCTAGTCGGACGCACGATCACAGGATTCTAGTGTGCACGACCACTGGTCGTGCGCCAATGACCGTGCGCACTGTTTAATTCAGCGCCTATATAATGACCTGTTCGCGAATTAGGTCGAGAGAACGTCGGGGAACTCCGTTCAGTCCGCCGTTTTCGCCATTTCCAGAGGTTTTTCACCCCCTAGGCCTCCTCCATCATCTAAGGGCTTAAAGGAAGGGATTCTACACTCATTTTGATCGCTAAGGAAGAAGTTCTTCGCATTAGACGTGGCCGGATGGTAAATCGCTGGAGAAGACGGGTCCATTGGGAGGTGTGACAGCCCTCCTTTACCCCGGACGCAGTTGGGACCGAGCTAGGACACGGATTGACACCCCGGTGCTTCCTACCGTGAATCTACAACGAGACTCCGGATTCGGTCGTATCTCTTGCCCTTTTTCTTCTACTTGTGTGGTTGTATTTGTTGTAATCTCTTTATCTAGATGATGATCGCTATGAACCATGTTTAGTATTGTTTATTTCATGTTTATGGAATCAATTTGTTCATTTGTGTTAATGAGGTGCGCCCCCATTGATTTTCCGCCCCACCACCGTGTCCGGTGCCGCATTAGCAATTGCTAGTGGCGTGCTTGTCGAAGAGGTGCTTGCGACCCTCACTCCTCTTGCCTACTCGTTCATCCGCCCTTGCGACGCAGCGCGCTCAAGGCCTGCCTAGTCTCCATCCCGCCAAGCGAAGCATTGCATAGAGGCACTGCATAGGAGTAGTTATAATATTTTATTTTATTATTCGCAAACCAAACCAACCATCCATTGTAACACCGACCAAGGACTTCGATCTCAAGTCCTTCCTCGAAACCTAACTCCACCATACTGTGTTCCTCAAGAGATCGACACTCGGGGATTTTCCCCATTATTATTACTTGCGCGACCGGTGCACTTGCCGACACGCATCAAGTTATTGGCGCCGTTGCCGGGGAACACAGTCGTGTGAGTTTTCTGGAGAGGGAGAATCTGAGAGAGAAGCCCTTCCATTTGTTTATTGCATCTTTTATTTTATTTCTGTTCTCTTTATTCCATTTTCTTGTTTTATAGTAGGTTGCTTTAGTAAATTTTTGTTAGGTGTAGTATTTCGCACAATAGTGTTCTTCTTTTTGAATTGTTTTATCTTCACACTATGTGGGCACATCTAAATTTCCGTTGTCGTTGGTGTGGAGCTACCTCCCACTCTAGTGATGAATGCCCTACGGAGAATAGTAGGCATAATTCTTATAGCCCAGCATATGGAGCCCCGACTTCGTCTGGTACTCCATATGGTGCGCGTAAGTCTTATGGCTACTCTGCTGAGCCTTTACCGTCGTACTTCTTTTCGGCTCCATCTCCCGCTGTGCCAAAGAAGCCCGCAAGGTAGTGCCGGTTTTGTCAGAGCACTGATCATGTCCTGAAGGACTGTGCCGAGTATCTTCGCCAATTGGACGAGGATGACGAACCGGACATCCGGATCGTCCCAACTTCTAACTCTGGCGGCACACCTTCAACATCCGGTTATGTGTCTTTGTCACCTTCGCATCTTGAAGGGTATGGCATGGACATGGTCACCGGATATGCGGCTGATCTATGCACCGACACTGCTGAGCCTATTCTCCATGTGCATCCACCACTTCTAGTGGATTCGATTCTTTCCCCTATTGTGCATACTATTCTCGTCGTCGACGACATTGTTGATGATGTATCGCAGGATGAGGTGGGTGATCTGAGTGTTGCGCCTATTCCTATGGAGGAGGACAACCTTCTAGGTGAAGAGGAGTTTTCCTCAGCACCGGTGGAGGAATTCCAAGTCCTAAGCCTGGCCACCATTGATCCCACCGAATCTTGTAGCATTGATGACAATGCTAACATTACTTTACTTCCCCAACCTGATGGGAGTGAGACCGGGGTCACTCCCCCGATTGACGATGATTTATGTTCTTCGCCTTATTTATTTCTTGATCCCCTTCCTTCATCTGAGTCTGTGCAGGTTGAATCTTCACAAGTACTTCAGGAGGACTTGGAGTTGTTTGCTCAAGTCAATGATGCGAGCATCCTCTCATGCGAGGAGGTTTATTCTCCCTCCGTAGAGGAAGCTCCACTCATTGCCTTTCCCTCCGGCCACCTTGCTGTTGATGATACCTTGCTAGGCAAGGATGTGTTTTGTGAGATGAGTGAGGACCAGGCCTCCTCCTTTTCTTTCATTCTCTACCCTCTACCTGTGAGGAGCAGGTATCTATATTTTGGTAGAGGGGTGACTGTTCTATCACCGTATCGGTACCCGCAACTGAAACGTATATTGGAGCAGTTACCTGTGCATTTTCTCTTCCATAGGCCCATTAGCTAGAACCTTTATGTTTTCAAATAAGTCGTGCTGGGATGATAGTAACCCCAGTAGTTATCTTTCTTTTTCCTGAACTTTTATTTCGTTTAGTTTAGTTAAGTTATTGTTAAGGCTGTGAATGTCTCGCTGCTTGTGCTGATTCCTGGTTGTGCGTAAACTGCACGGTGGATGGAGTTTTTACTAAAATCTTGGCCGCCTGGAAAATTCCTAGGGCGCACGATCATTGGTCGTGCGCACTACTTATCGCGCACGACCACTGGTCGTGCGATCGGCCCAGATTTTTTATAAAAAGCCCGTCCGCCCGAGCCTTAGCGCACATTCTAGGGTTCTCGTCTTTCGTCGCCCGTGCGCCGTTTCCGCTGGGTTGCCGCCGATCGTGCGCCCCTCTTCCTTCCGGTGAGCCCACTTCCGATTCTCCTCTTTCCCTTGCCCTCCTACCACCATGAGCTCTAGAGATCGCCACAACGTCTACCAATGCTCCGGCCGCCCTTCTGCTTCTCCTGCTCAGATCCTTGCTCGGATGGCTACTTTTTCTAAGGATTCGCACACGCGGCGATTCAACTCTCTCAAGGAGAAGCCATTCCTGTCACAGCGTCTAGTGGATTGGAACGAGCTGAATTCCATCGGCGACAATGGAGAGTTGGGGGAGGCCGTCCGCCAACACTATTCATTCGATCACTGGAGTGGGGTGTTTGAGTGCAATGACCTCGGCTACCGGGAGCTTACCTTGGAGTTTCTGGCAACGTTTGAGTGGGATGTTTTGCCCTCCGTTCAACGTCCAGGAAAGTGCTCTTTCCGAATGATGGGCAAGGTCTTCACTCTATCCTTGTCGGAGTTGGCGGTGCACGCTAGCTTCTACACTGAAGCCGAGGCTACGACAATTCCTTTTCTGGATTTGAATGTCTCCTTCCCTGATGGCGTCACCCCGCGTGCTGCGTGGTGTGCTCTCACGGGTCGTGATGAAGAGTATGTTGCCAGGAAAAGCAAATCTACCTGGATCATCGCGCCTGCTCTCCGATTCCTGCAGCATGTCCTTAGACACTCCCTTGTCGCCCGTGCCCTCAGTCAGAACGTGGTGGGGTGGCAAGATCTGATCTCCCTTTATAGTATGGAATTTCGGCAGCCCTTGCATCTTGGCTACATGCTAGCTTTCTTCTTCCATCACGAGGCCACCTACGGTCTCACGGGTGCCATTGGTGGTGCCTACTATATTACCCACATTGCAAAAAGCCTGGGGGTTTGGAGTCATCTGCCTCCGATGGTGCAGGTGACTGCGCCCTCTTTCATCACTCGGGCCACCATGGTGAGTTTTCATTTACTACGGGTCGTGGGGAAGAAGAGTAGTAAACGCTTTGTGGTCGTGATGCCGGGAGATGCGCCTAGGGAGAGGCAAGGCGATGAGGAGCACGGAGAGCCGGCTGAGCCGCCGACTGCTTGCCGAGAGATAGCCCTTCCGCAGCCGCGGAGTCACTCATTTCAGCAGGAGCGGAGAACCAAGGAGGAGGGCAGTTCTTCAAGAGCACCGGAGGTCCCAAGTTTCAATCAGCGCCTCTCCGATTTGGAAGCGAACCAATATTGGCTGACGGATTTTGTTTATCAGCAAGCATTGCGGGGAGGACTAAATATCCCCCCACCTCCTGGTCGGGCCGCATCATCTTCTAGACCTCCGCCGTCCGTTGTTGTTCTAGATAGCGACAGCGACGACGAGTGATCTTTCTCCCTGTGTGCGAGCTATTCTAAGCCTTGTTATATTTTTTTTTTCTCCTTGATGCTGTTTCGGTCTTTTGTTGAGTCGCTCGAACTTATTCTCTTTTGTTAATTGTAATAATAACATTTTGCTTTTGGATGCCCTTCTGGGCATAGTTTATGAATTTAGCATAATTTGTTCCATTTATTATGTGTGCGAGCGCTTAATTTTAATTGCAGGAACAGGTTCACTTCCATGGGTGATAACCCAGATTTCTTGATTATTAGTGCTCTCACATATTTAGTTCAGTTTTTACTATTTTTGCTGTTTCTAGTGTGTCACTTTCAGGTGGCCTTTGTCCCTTGTGATGGCGGATGTTGCGGACTGCTCTTGATCGTAAACGCCAATCATCTGGTATGCTCAATTCTGAGCATTGGGTAACACTTCCTCCCCTCTTTTAGCTTCCAATTTCTAGATGTATTGTTTAGACTAAGTCTGGGGGAGCGTATGTTGTCATTCACTGTGCACGAGTTGCACTGCATACCAGAAGTTTGTTTCTTTTGTATCCTTGTCACTATCATTGTTTTCATGCTCACACCACTTCACCCACTTGAGTGCGCGCTTATCTTTTTGTTGTTGTTCCGGTTAAACTATTTTGGTTGGAATGTGAAATAGGTTGTTAACTTAGAAATTATTATTTGGAGTGCGATGTTGACTCGTGTAGTGTTCTAGTCACTTCGCATGATATGGTAGAATTTGAGTAGAACTAGATTGTCTCTATGCATCTAATTTATGTTCAGTATTTCTGCGTAAATTTAGATTTGTTATACTCAAGTGGTGAATTTGAATGAAATTGACGATAACCGGGTGTTTTGTGTGTACGAGTGCTAGTCGTGTGTTGCTCGAGTCGGGAGGAAGGTTTACCTTTCTCGTGGGCTAAGAACTTGCCCCAAGCGACTCTTGAAGCATGGTTGAGAGCGACTCGTCGAGTTAAACATGATGTAGGCCATCCTTTGGCTAGTTTGAGCTTTGTTATTCCATGTCCTTTTCGCTCACCTTTGCAAGCCAAATTTGTGCCTACCATTCCTTTGTTCAGCTCCTCTTCATCCACCAAAGCCCGAAGCTTATCCTACACCCGCAACCAAATTGCTTTTTGACTGCGCTCATAATTCTCAATTTGTGTGATGTTTGGAATCGTTGTGTTATGAAGGGGAAATAAAGTCTATTTGCTGATTTTGAACCAACCGGAGGATACATAATAGAAGCGAAGTATGTTAAAAGAAAAAAAAATCTAGAAAAAAAGAGAGTATATTGAAAAGAAATCCTTCCGAGCTAAATAGAAAATCTGTTGGTATTTGTGAAGTAGGTTGTGTGCACACCTAGTTTTCATGATAAGTCTGGGGGTGTGTCACACAAGCGTTGTCTTTTGTTCTATGTGGTGCAGCGTTCCGTTAGCTCACTTGGGTTGCGTAGCCATCATGTTTAAATTTGAATACCATACCGTAACCTAAGCCCAAACTTAATCCTATAAGTCCTATTGATTTGACTTGCGAGTTTGCTAGCGCCGTGGAGAGAGTGTGACCGGGCGAGCGTATGGTTCACGACGTTGATGGATTTCAGCGGAGTTACTCCTATGCCCCGATCTTCTGCAACACCCGCCTCAGTGTCGTGTCACTTTCATACCGGGCATGATCGTTCAAATTCTTCATAATTCACCAACTGAGTATAACTAAATCGTTACTTACGCTGTAATACTTATGTAAATTAGTTTGCATAGTTAGAATCTCCTTCTACTAGAATCTCTACTCGCATGCGTATGTTACTTCGCACCGTACTCCTTTGTGTAATTCTCTATGTTAACTATCATTTTCACACTCCGCCGGATTCGTTTGCTCGGGACGCGCAAACAGTTAAGTCTGGGGGTGTGATGAGTCCTGATCATATACACTTTTTTGGACTCATCTGGGCCGTTATTCAGTCATTTCACCGCACTTTAGCCTTGTTATAGTTTATATTTGTTATTCCTTGCTAGGTGCACTTCTAGGCCCATTTTGGTGTGATTTCATTGCTTTTCTTCATTAGTAGTTTTCATGCGCTGTTAGGTGCCACTTTCAGTGGCTTGATTCGTGGTTGTGCTGGAATTGGAGTCGTGCAGGTGTTCCCGGTGCAATTCTGCACAGGAACACTGCGCACGATCACCGGTTCTATTGCGCACGACCACTGGTCGTGCGCCACTGATCGTGTGCACTTAACCCCTTTTTCATGAGTTCTGTTTGGTGCAGTGCGCACGACCACCTACGATAGTGCGCTTGACCACCGGTCATGCGCCACTGTTCGTGCGCACTTATCATTAATTTTATGAGTTCTGTCTCGACCAGTGCGCACGACCACCGACGATAGTGCGCACGACCACCGGTCGTGCGCCCCTGGTCGTGCGAACATTATATTTTATAAATTGCTTTTCTTGCAGGCTCCGTCCAGTCGGACGCACGATCACAGGATTCTAGTGTGCACGACCAATGGTCGTGCGCCAATGACCGTGCGCACTGTTTAATTCAGCGCCTGTATAATGACCTGTTCGCGAATTAGGTCGAGAGAACGCCGGGGAACTCCGTTCAGTCCGCCGTTTTCGCCATTTCCATAGGTTTTTCACCCCCTAGGCCTCCTCCATCATCCAAGGGCTTAAAGGAAGGGATTCTACACTCATTTTGATCGCTAAGGAAGAAGTTCTTCGCATTAGACGTGGCCGGATGGTAAATCGCTGGAGAAGACGGGTCCATTGGGAGGTGTGACAGCCCTCCTTTACCCCGGACGCAGTTGGGACCGAGCTAGGACGCGGATTGACACCCCGGTGCTTCCTACCGTGAATCTACAACGAGACTCCGGATTCGGTCGTATCTCTTGCCCTTTTTCTTCTACTTGTGTGGTTGTATTTGTTGTAATCTCTTTATCTAGATGATGATCGCTATGAACCATGTTTAGTATTGTTTATTTCATGTTTATGGAATCAATTTGTTCATTTGTGTTAATGAGGTGCGCCCCCATTGATTTTCCGCCCCACCACTGTGTCCGGTGCCGCACTAGCAATTGCTAGTGGCGTGCTTGTCGAAGAGGTGCTTGCGACCCTCACTCCGCTTGCCAACTCGTTCATCCGCCCTTGCGACGCAGCTCGCTCAAGGCCTGCCTAGTCTCCATCCCGCCAAGCGAAGCATTGCATAGCGGCACTGCATAGGAGTAGTTATAATATTTTATTTTATTATTCGCAAACCAAACCAACCATCCATTGTAACACCGACCAAGGACTTCGATCTCAAGTCCTTCCTCGAAACCTAACTCCACCGTACTGTGTTCCTCAAGAGACCGACACTCGGGGATTTTCCCCATTATTATTACTTGCGCGACCGGTGCACTTGCCGACACGCATCAAGGATCGCCCACTAAAAGCTTAAGGAGAGTTCTGGAGGAGGACTACGTCACGCTACATCCGAAGGACGATCGCTTCGACCTCGCTCATACTACAATGATCCTTCATCTCTGACTTCAGAAGATCTCATATAGGGAGTTTTATTATTATTGTCTTTACTTTCATTCCATATATTTTTGTAACCGTTTAGAGAATTCGCCTTGTGTTGGCGACTAGGTCTGGGTAGGACTTAGGGAGGAATTCTCCTTGTGTTGGCGACTAGTTCTAGGTGATTAGATCTAGGGGCTGCTCGAGGCCATATTCGGGAAGTATTGGCGAGAGCGGTTTGAGGCCTTATCCGGGGAAGGATAGGCTAAAGCCAACCGGTTTGTGGGGATACAAGTCGGTATAGAAAAGGAAAAGATATTTACTTTGGTACGCCTCTGATTTCTAGAGATATTGAAATCAAATTTATGTAAACACTTTTTCATATAATATAATCATGTCTTTTTTGTGTTTACTTGATTTCTCTCTTTTGGCATAATCTCTACTATATTGGTTACAAAGTTTTTCAATTCGTATCACTTTATCTAAATTGCTCATTTCAATCTCTTTCATCATAAAACAATTTAGTAATTTTCATAAAATTATAAGGAAGAATTGTATTCCCTTATTCACCCCCCCCCCCCCCACCTCTAAGGGCGCCAATCGATCCAACAAGTGGTATCAAAGGGAGGTTATTCCAAACGGTTTAAAAACCAGGAATAATGTCGTCTTATGATCTCGCTTTTTCCGAGGGTCAGGGAATTAGTAGACCTCCACTCTTTACCGGGTCAGATTATAATTACTAGAAAAATAGGATGAGATGTTTTCTTATGACCCTAGATATTGAAGTATGGAATATGGTAGAAGAGGAATACTCTCCTCCTACATTTGTAGTTGGAGAGATAACTTTAGATAAACCAAAAGATAAATGGGATGATAGGGATAAGCTAAAATGCAAAAATAACGTCAAGGCTATGAATGCTTTATTTTGTGCGTTAGATAGAAAAAAAATTTCTAGAATTTCTGCATGTACTACTGCATATGAAATTTGGAATCATTTGGAAGTTACTCATGAAAGTACATCGCAGGTTAAAGATTCAAAGCTTTTCCAACTTGAGTCGGAATATGAAAAATTCTGGATGGATAAAAGTGAAGATGTTGATGCCATGTACACGCGCTTCACCAAGATCGTCAATGCCTCCAAAGCTCTTGGAAAGACCTTCTCCAACGGCGAATTGGTTCGAAAGATTCTTCGTTCTCTTCTACCGAAATTCAACCCGAAGGTGACAGCCATTTCAGAATTGCACAATCTAAGAACGCTCCAAGTTGAGAGCCTCATTGGGAATCTCAAAACCCATGAGGTAGAACTCAAAATCCAATATGATGAATATAACAAGGAGCCAAAGAGGAAGGCATTGGCACTAACATCAAAGAAGGAGTGCCAAGAGGATGAGGATGAAGATGAAGAAAGCCTTTTGGTGAAGAATTTCCAAAAATTCATGCGAAATCCGGAAAGGAGAAACACTTTCCAGAAATTTATCCAAAAGGATGCAAGATGGAAAAGGTCATCCTCAAAGAAGGAAAAGGAGAGCGACAATGAAGAAGAAAGACCTCCACCGGAGTGCTTTCATTGTAGGAAGACCAGGCACATTCGGAGCCAATGCCCAAAGTTCTTGAACGAGAAGAAGGAAATGCAGCACAAGGGGAAGGAGAAGAAAAAGGTGCTAAAAGCTAGAACATGGGATGACTCCTCCTCCTCCTCCGAAGAATCAAGCGGGTCTTCATCAAGCAAAGATGAGGAAGCAAACATGTGCCTCATGGGACATGGAAACGACGGCGGCGACACCAGTGTTCTTAGCGACACTGAGGTAACTCCTCCCACTTATGATGAACTCTTTAATGAATTCCTTGAAACTTACAAATCTTTTGATAAAAATATGAAAGATAGTATTTTATTGAATCATGAAAATGAATCTCTTATTAAAGAAAACCAAAAGTTTTTCAAAAAGGTAATTGTTTTAGAAAAGAGAAAGGTTTCTTGCCAAGAGTGTGATCACTGCACTAAATTGGCAAAAGATATTGAAGAGTCACTTTCTAAAGCCCTCTCTCATGCCAAAACTCTTACAAAAGAGAAGGGGAAATTAGAAAGGAAATTAGAAGCCTCTCTTTTGCAAATCAAAAATAACAAAAAAGTTTTTGAAAATAAGTGTGTCATGCTTGTGAAAGAAAATTCTTCACTTAAAGCACAAATTCATGATCTCACCATGGCCATTTAAAATTTTGGAATAGGCCAAAAATCACTGGAAATGATTTTAGGGTACCAGCGCCATGGTTCTGGAAAATTTGGGCTCGAATATCGAGGAGAGGGCTACCGCCCGACGTTAGCCACTAACGCCGACGCTAGCACCTCATACCAGAAACCTGAATTTTCTTTTTCAAAATGTTTTTCTTCTGTAAATCCAATTTCTTCCACCAAGAAAATTTTCCAGAAAAGGGTCTCAACCCCCTTTATTTCGTGTGCAAACTGTTATAGGTTAGGTCACACATCTAGTTCTTCCAGGAAAATAAAACAAATCTGGGTACCTAAGGCTTCCACTTATTCTATGGGTGGTACCACTTGGGTTTCCGGATCTTTACTCTCATCTTCTTTCTAGATGTGCAGGTAGGCTAAGGACAATGAAGACGTGTGGTACTTGGATTCAGGATGCTCCAAGCACATGACGGGCAATAAAGCAAAGTTCCTTAGCCTAGAAAAGAAGAAGGGAGGGATCGTGACGTTTGGTGATAACGGAAAAGGAAGGATCATGGGAATTGGTACAGTTTGTAAGAAATCCTTTACTATATCTAATGTTCTTTATGTGAAAGGATTAAAACACAATTTAATTTCTATTAGCCAATTATGTGATAAAGGATTAGATGTGTTATTTGAATCTTCCACTAATCTATGCAAAATATCTAATCCTACTACAAAGGATATTTTACTAACTGCACCAAGAATACATAATGTTTATATAGTTTCTTTTCATGATCTTTCTAAATCATCTATAAAATGCTTTATCACTAAAAATGATGAATTAGAACTTTGGCATAGAAGACTAGGACATGCTAGAACAAAGCTCATTGTAAAACTTGCCAAAAGTAATTTAATTAGAGGATTTCCTAGATTAAATGGAACTTTACCTTCTCTTTGTTCACCATGTCAAAAAGGTAAATTTTCTAGATCCTCTTTCAAAAGTAAAAAATTTCATTTATACTACAAGACCCTTGCAAATAATTCATATGGATCTTTTTGTCCCGTTAGCACTGCAAGTCTTGGTGGTAGATTATATACATATGTTTTAATAGATGATTTTTCAAGATATAGTTGGACATTATTTCTCTCTTCCAAATCCGATGCGTTTTGTGAATTTGCAAAATTATGTACTCGTATTCAAAATGAAAGTGATTTAAAAATTAAATGCATTCCCTCGGATCATGGAGGAGAATTTGAAAATGAAAATTTTACATCCTTTTGTGATATGTTAGGCATTAAACATGAGTTCTCTGCACCTCACACACCACAACAAAATGGTGTTGTAGAAAGAAAGAATAGGACACTTCAAGAACTAGCACGCACTATGTGATGTGAATATAAATTACCTAAGCCCTTTTGGGCTGAAGCCGTAAATACATCATATTATGTTATGAATAGAATCATGCTTCGCCCATCTCTTAATCTCACACCATATGAACTCTATTTTCAAAAGAAGCCTAATGTATCGTATTTCAAAGTTTTTGGTTGTAAATGTTTTATTTTGAATACAAAAGATAGCTTGGGAAAGTTTGATGAAAAATGTGATGAAGGAACTTTTCTTGGGTACTCTTCAACTAGTAAAGCTTATAGAATTTTTAATAAAAGAACTTGTTGAGTTGAAGAGTCAATAAATATAAAATTTGATGAGTTTGTTCCTTGTGTAGAAAAACTTTCCGCAGGTAACGTGGATGATCTCTTACAACATTTGGAGCATGGTGATGAGGAACCTTCCAAAGAAGAAGAAGAGGAGGACAAGGAAGATGAATATGTACCTCCAAGTGCCTTGAAATTCACAAAGGATCATCCACGGGAATTAATAATTGGTGAACCATCCATCCGGGTAAGAACTCGCTCTTCTCTTCATGAATCATATTCAAATATCTGTTTTGTTTCCGAAATTGAACCAAAAACCATTTCTACCGCTTTAAATGATGAATTTTGGTTTTTGGCTATGAATGAAGAGTTAGAACAATTTGAGCGACATAATGTTTGGAAATTAGTAGAAAGACCATCTAATCACCCGGTTGTAGGTGTAAAATGGATTTTTAAAAATAAATTAGATGGTGAGTCTAGAATCACTAGGAATAAGGCACGCTTAGTAGCACAAGGATATTCACAAATCGAGGGGATAGATTTTGATGAAACTTTTGCACCCGTTGCTAGGTTGGAATCCATTAGAATTTTTTTAGCATTTGCAAGCTTTAAAAGAATAAAATTATTTCAAATGGATGTAAAAAGTGCTTTTCTCAACGGGTTTGTAAAAGAAGATGTTTATGTTGAGCAACCCCCCGATTTTATTAATGAAAAATTTCCCAATCATGTTTATAAACTAGAAAAAGCACTTTATGGTTTAAAACAAGCGCCACGTGCATGGTATGAAATACTTACATCATTTTTATTAAAGCACGGATATATTATGGGAAGTACCGATAATACTCTCTTCATTAAACATAATAATGATGATTTAATTATTTTGCAAATATATGTTGATGATATAATCTTTGGATCTACTAATGAAGAGTTGTGTAATGAAGTTATTGAAGTGATGAAAAATGTATTTGAAATGAGTCTAGTAGGAGAACTTTCTTATTTTCTTGGTTTTCAAATATCATAAAGAAATGATGGTATTTTTATATGTCAAACCAAATATGTCTATGATATGCTTAAGCGCTTTGGATTTGAAAACCTTAAACATGCTTCTACACCAATGAGTGCATCACTTAAATTAGGAAAAGATGAATCGGGAATTTCAATTGATCAAACCTTATATAGAGGTATGATAGGATCCCTACTTTATCTTAGTGCAACTAGACCCGATATTATGTTTGTCGTATGCTTATGTGCTCAATTTCAAGCCAATCCAAAAGAATCTCATTTAAAAGCGGTAAAACAAATTTTTAGATATCTTATTGGGTCATCTAGATTAGGATTATGGTACCCGCACAATAATTCATTTACACTTCACGGCTACTCCGATTCGGACTACGCTGGTTGTTCACTTGATAGAAAAAGCACTAGTGGTACTTGTCATTTTCTAGGACCTTCATTAGTTACATGGTCTAGTAGGAAACAAAATTTGGTTGCACTCTTCACCACGGAGGCCGAATACATTGCATTAGGGAGTTGTTGTGCACAAGCTCTATGGATGAGCCAAACTTTAGAGGACTTTGGTTTTCATATAAAACGTATTGAATTAAAATGTGACAACAAAAGTGTCATTGATCTCATAAATAATCCGGTACACCACTCTAGATCCAAGCATATAGATGTGCGTCATCATTTCATAAGGGATCACATTAAAAAGGAAAATGTAAGGATTAGTTTCATTGGCACGGACTCTCAACTTGCTGATATATTTACTAAACCTCTTCCCGATGCAAGGTTTCAAATGTTAAGGTTGGAATTAGGAGTCTTAGACATCTTAGGATGAATAACATGTAAAATGCTAATGTTTTATGCAATTTGAGCAATCAAAACATCTCCAAAAATTACAAAATTTCTAAATAAGACTACTCTAAGGACTCTTAATAAGTATCAAAAATCAAATTTTTCAAATTCTCAAGAAATCGTGCACTGTTTCCAGTGTTAGCCCTAATGCTGGCGTTAGCTTTGGTTTTGAAATTTTCTGATTTTTAAAATTTCTAAAAATCCTTAAGAATATGTTAATTTATATTTACTAATTTGTTTTTGAATTTCTGACATTTATTATCTTTGTTTTAATTTATATTTTAGAAAATCAACTACAAAAATTCAAAATACAAAAATACAAAATTATGTTTTATTCATATTATGAAAAATCAACTACATAAGTTCAAAATCCAAAAATTCAAAAATATGGTTTTGAGATTTGTGTTTTATTCATATTATGAAAAATCAACTACAAAAGTTCAAAATACAAAAATATGTTTTTGTAATTTTTTGTTTTTATCTCATTAAAAAAATGATAAAACAACAAAAAAAACTGTTTGTTCTTTATTGATAATATCAAGCATGAATGAATTCTACTATTGAGAATTATTTACAATGTTAAAATTTATTCCTTCAAATTACTATGAACATTGTTTTGATTATCATGCTTTGATATATCTATTTAAAGTGCATCAATTGTATTGAAAATATGTGTAGAACCAAGCTTAGCATGCCTCTAAGTATGAGAAAATGTATTATGATTGATAATGATACCTTTCACTCACTTATTTTGGTAATCAACATGTGTGTTTAAATCTAAAAATACTTGCTTGTGTATTGTATTTGTATAATAAATTAAAACTTGCATAAGTTTATTACCTACACTACATTTGAATTGCACTTATGAAATATTGAAAAGTGGTTAAGTTTCAAAAATTGTGGGTATGCAAAACAAGTGTATTCGGAGAATGTTGTCGCACAAATGTGAACAAAAAAAAATATATATGTAGACAACTATAACTCCACCAAGCACTACTTGAATCTCCTGATAAGTCTTCATAAGCATTGTGAGGTTGAGCACCTTGGAAAGAATAGTAAAGTGTCTTGTGCAACCCTTGATTAATACACCATTTTTTATAAAATAGTGTGCATTAAAGTGTGTAGAAATTAATTTACTTGTGTTTTATTGTACACTTTACTTTACATATGTCTTGTATTTTGTGATTTAAATCAATTGTTAACATTGCCCAAAATACACTTATGTACACATCATTATCTTTCGTAACACTTCTTCTCATGAGTATTGGATTCTAATGCTTTATCTATACTACTCTTTATATAAAAATGCAATAGATAACCTAGCATGATCTCTACAATGTTTTGGTATCTCTTGAACTTAAAATTAAGTAACATTGTAGTATATTCTTTTTGATATGTTCATCTTCATGTTTGCTATCTTTATATAAAACTATGAGATTTCAAAAAGGTTAAAACATCTTTACATTTTGAACTTAAAACTCACATTTTTTTTGCTTTTCATGCTTACAAAAAGATGTTTCTCATAATCATCCGCTTGCTTACAACTCTTATCTTTTTATTTGAAATCTTTTTACTATGCTTAAAATCTTTATCATTATCTATATTACAAAAGCTCGATCATGCTTTATCATTTATAAGAAATGCCTCCTTACTACCCTCACCCTACCTTCTTTTGATAATACCAAAAGGGGGAGATTAATTGCAGAAATCTATATAGGAGAAATATAGAAGAATACGGGGAGACTAATTCATGTATTCAATTATTTAGGGGGAGTACAACATAAATTGCATTTATGTAGGGACAGCATTTGTTAAAATTATTGAAGTGGAGTGGTAGGTGGCCGGCGGTTTGTATATTGGTGACCACAGAGACCGCGCAGTCTCTGTGTTGGTGCTCTGCCGGTCTGGCTCTGGCAGTCTGCTGTATTAGCTGGTTTGTTCTAGTGATGTCCCGGTCTCTTTCTAGTCTGGTCTGCTTGGTTGGTCTATCTTCTTTGTTGAAGACTGCTGTGACCGGGCGGCTTATGCTGGTTGATCTGCGACTTGTTTGAAGTCGGCCAGATGTTCTTGGTTTGCTCTTGGCGGTCTAAGGAAGGAGTGATCTGTGTTCGCGCGGCTTGTGCGTGGTCTGCTGTTGATTTGCGGTCTTGGACTGGATGTTGTCCAAGTGGTGTGATCGCGCAGTCTGCTTTGTGAGACAGCTCGCGATCTGATGTGTGGTGACTGTACCTCTCTTGTGGCGGTGACGACTTACATCTTCTCGCCTATAAATAGGGGTGCAGGGCCCGTCATTAATAACGAGAACTGTAAGAACTAGAGCCTGGGTTATTTTGTGCGGTCTCAACTTTGAGGTCGGGCGGTCTCGGAAGAGAGTTGACTGTTTGTTGTGTTCGTAGGTTTGCGGTCAGCAGGTTGTTGTCTCCTTCCTTGGTGATTTCCCAGTGGCTTGAATAAACAGTTCGGCAGCGGCTTGTCTGCGAAATGGTTTATGTTGTTCTTGTGCTGTTCGCAGTGAGCTCGGCGATCAGGCGACCTTCTAGGGTTAGGCGATCTGAGTTGCGGTCTGGCGACAGCTTCTGTTCTCTGTTTAATTCAATAAGCTCCAGTTCGTGCAGTCTGAGGTGGCGGTCCTGTAGTGCAGGTCATCTTGCCTGTATTCTGTTCATGCGGTCTCAGGACAAGCCGGGCGGTCTCTGGAGTGCAGCGGTCTTTGCTTGTCAGGCCGCCAGATTTGTGTTTTTGGTGTGTTTTGTTCTTCTCTCCTTCGTGATTCTATGAATCATGTCTCGCTATGTATGTCTCAAATTGTAATGAAGTTTTGTGATTCAATAAAAAAATATTGTGTTGCTGTTTGGCATTGTGGTTGTTTGGTTATAACTCAGTTGATGCAACTCCTGCTTACTCCTAAACGATTCAAATCAAAAATTTTAACATGGTATCAGAGGGAGGTTCTTGGAGTGGATAAGCAGTGATCAACTTGAGTTGCCATCGTCTTTGTGAAGAAGAAACACCATAGTTTGCCATGGAAGCTGGATACGCAAGATGGCTTGGTATTGAACTCCTCACATCGACTAACTTCAAAAAGTGGAAGTCGTGTATGGAGAGTTACTTACTTGGCGAGGATCTATGGGATATAGTTGGAGGAGAAGACACACAAGAAGTTTATTTAGCAGGAGATAATATGGCAGAGGTGAGACTTTGGAGGAGGACTAATGCAAAGGCAGAGTTTACACTCAAGAGGGCTATCTCACCAGAGCTATTCGATCACATCATTGGGTGTAATTCAGCTGCTGAGATTTGGACGCCTTTGGACGGGTTGTTCAATAAGAAGAATGTAGCTCAGCTACAGTTTCTTGAAAATGAGTTGGCGAAGGCCTCTCAAGGTGATCTTTCAATCTCTACTTTCTTTCTCAAGATGAAGAACCTCACAGCAGAAATTTCTGCATTGGACCCTGATGAGCCCATCTCGGAGGCAAAACTGAAGAGGCATATCATCCGCAGGTTGCAGAAGGAGTATCTTGCCTTTGTGACGTCAGTTCAGGGTTGGGCAAATTAGCCATCTCTGTTGGAGCTGGAAAACTTACTTGCTTCGCAGGAAAGTTTGGCAAGACAGATGGCGGGGACTTCTATCTCTGGGGGAGATAGTGATGTGTTGTTCTCTGGGAAGAAGAAGAAGAAATGGGAGAAGAAGAAGCCAGCTCATGATGGACCCTCTACTTCAGGTCAACAGGATAGGGGTTATACTCCTAACTCTGATGGGAAGAAGAAGGGAGAGGGACCAAGGTGCTTCAGGTGGAATAAGACCGGCCACTTCAAGAAGGATTGTTGGGTTAATCTTCAACCGGGACATGTATCGGAGAAGGAGAAGCCAAAGTCTGAGGAAGATGGATGGGGAGGAGCCTTTGCGGCCAATATGATGTCAATGCCCGTTAAGGCCTTGGATTCCATCAACTTCAAAGAGGATTGGATCGTGGATTCAGGGTGTGGGCATCACCTCATCGGGGATGAATCAAAGTTCTCTTATTTGGCACCTTACTCAGGTAACGATGCAATCATTACGGCTGATAATTCTGTTCATTCAGTAGAAAAAGAAGGTGCTGTCTCTTTGAGCAGTGATAAGGGTCCACTCACATTACGGAGTGTTTATCACGTGTCGGGTATGAGGAAGAATCTCTTCTCTGTGACCAATGCGGTCGATGTGGTTATCATGTTCTGTTTGGCCCAACAGAAGTGAAGTTTCTTAAAACTCAACCGGAGATAAAGGAAGATGTAATTCATGTTGGAAAGCGGGTAAAGGACTTGTTTGTTCTATCGACAAGTACCTATGTTGACAAGATGAAGACCAATGATAGCGCGGCTATCTAGCATGAAAGGTTGGGGCATGTAGGCATGGACAAATTGAAGGCTATGGCGGTAAGGGGCCTTGTCAAGGGCTTGACTAGCTTGTCCTCCTATGGAGACGGTCAAGTTTGTGCGGGATGTCAGTTTGGTAAGTCTCATCGACTTCCATTTGAGAAATTGCAAACAAGATGCAAAGCGTCGTTGGATTTCATTCACGGTGATTTGATGAGACCGACTGCCACCCCAAGCCTTGGAGGCAACAGATATATGTTGGTGTTGATCGATGAATACACCAGATATGTCTTGGTGTATTTTCTGAAAGAGAAGTCGGAAGCTTTTGCAAAGTTCGTGGAGTTCAAGGAGCTGGTGGAAGGTAGGTTAGGCCTGCGGGTGAAAAAATTGAGAAATGACAATGGTGGAGAGTTCACCTCTAGTGAGTTCTCAAGTTTTTGCAGGAAGCACGGCGTCCGGAGAGAGCTCACTTGTGCCCATACTCCAGAGCAGAACGGCATTGTAGAGCGGAAGATCCGTCATCTGACGGAAACATGCAATTGCTGGCTTCATGCCAAGAGTATCCCAAAGTCCTTTTGGGCGGAGGAAATGTCTTGTGCGGCATACGTCATCAATAGGATGTCTCTAAGTCCTATCAACATGAAGATCCCTCACAAACTGATGTTCAAGGAGAAGCCAAGTGTTGCACACCTTCGGGTGTTTGGGTCAACCTATTATGTGCATATCCCTGATTCTCTTCGGACAAAGCTAGATGCAAAAGCAAGGAAGCTAGTCTTCGTTGGATATGATGAGCGGAAGAAGGGATGGAGATGCATGGATCTTGAGACATGAAGATCAGTGGTATCTCGGGATGTGGTGTTCGATGAGGTGACTTCCTACAAGGGGAGTTCAGGTGTTGAACTACCGGAGAGCAGGGTTGATGAAAAAGGGAAGGTTGCGGAAAATCTTCAAGTGGAGTTGCCTGTTTCACCAGGATCTCCAGCTGTGTCAAGCTCAGAGATGGAGGCTTCAGGATATAGAAGCAGGGGGAGCGATGCTCCAAGTTTGCCTGGAAGAGGAGCTAGCACAGAAGAAGCAGCTGAGGAGGTGATTAGTCAGGTGCAACCTCTTAGGAGATCGAAGAGGACTATCAAGCCACCAGATCGATACACAGGAGGAAACATGGTGAGCTTTGTCTCATGTTTCTTTACTTGTCCCTTGGATGAGCGGGAATCGTCGAGCTTTGAGAAGGCCAAAGGCGTGAAGCAGTGGGACATTGCTATACAGGAGGAGATGGATGCTCTCAAGAAGAATGAGACTTGGTCTCTAGTGCCCAGGCCCAAGGGCATTACCCCTGTGACATGCAAGTGGGTCTATAAGCTCAAGAAGAAAGTTGATGGCACGATCGAGCGATACAAGGCTTGCCTTGTGGCTCGCGGGTTCTCACAGAAGTACGGAGAGGATTATGATGAGACGTTCAGTCCAGTGGCAAAGATGACTTCGGTTCGATTTGTTATTGTTTTGGCGGCATCATGTGATTGGGAGATTTGGCAGCTCGACGTGAAGAATGCTTTCTTATACGGAGAGATCGACAAGGATATCTTCATGATCCAACCGTCGGGCTTCATCTCGGAGGATTGTCTGGACTACATCTGCAAACTGAAGAAAGCCCTGTATGGGTTGAAGCAAGCGCCTCGGGCGTGGTATGGGAAGATCGCAGAATATCTTCTATTCTGCGGGTTCTTTGCTTCAGACTCTGATTCTAGCTTGTTCGTCAAGAAGGAGGGGGTGCTTCGGTTGATTGTTCTGCTGTATGTGGATGACATGATTATCACAGGGTACTCGAAGGAGGCAGTAGCACGACTGAGAGCCGAGCTTGCTAACATATTTGAGATGAAGGATCTGGGTGAGCTTCACCATTTCCTTGGAATCGAGGTGCAGAGGCGGGAGAGCGAATAGCTCATTTCTCAGGCTGGATATGCGGAGCGGATCGTTCAACGATTCGGCATGGAGGAAGGGAAGAGCAGCTCTATACCTCTGGAACAGCATCATAAACTTCGGAAGGATGAGGGGAGAGTTCTATCTGAATCGTTGGTGTTCCGAGCTCTGGTTGGGAGCTTGATCTACTTGACGATCACGAGGCCTGATATTGCTTATGCAGTTGGCAAGGTGAGTCGGTACATGGCGGAACCACGGAAGCCTCATCTTCTGGAGGCAAAAGGAATTTTGAAGTATGTGAAGTCGACCTCTGATCTGGGTCTCCTATATAAGAGAGGGTCAAGCTTGGAGCTGCATGGGTACATGGATGCTGATTATGGGGGAGGCGTGGATGATCGGAGATCAACGTCTGGTTATTTCTTTATGGCGGGCCCCACAGCTATTTCTTGGTGCAGCAAAAAGCAGGACTCGGTGTCTGTATCTAGCAGAGAAGCGGAATACAAGGCTTCGGCCTTGGCAGCTCAAGAAGCCATTTGGCTCAGGAGGTTGGTGGAGGACATTCATGAGGAGGTTCGAGGTCCCACTTGTTGGTGTTTCCATGGTGATCTGGAAGTAGTCAAATATCTAGTCTCACTGCCAACGCGATATGAGCCTACGGGGTCACACATAAGAGTGTGAAGAGAAATTGGAGGAAGAGTATTAAAGTTCGTTCGACGAATTAATATTTCGTTGAACGGCTTCTGTAGCCAATTCGTCGAACGGCTAATGTAGCCTGTTCGTCGAACGGCTTTTGCAGCCATTTCGTCGAACGGCTTCTACAGCCAATTCGTCGAACGGCTAATGTAGCCTATTTGTCGAACGACTTCTGCAGAATGTTTGTCGAACAACTTCTGCAGACAATTTGTCGAACGGATTCTGAAGCCAATTCGTCGAACGGCTAATATAGCCTGTTTGTCGAACGATTTCTGCAGAAAATTTGTCGAACGGCTTCTGAAGAAAAATTTGTCGAACGGCTTCTGAAGAAAAATTTGTCGAACGGCTTCTGAAGCGAATTTGTCGAACGGCTAATGTAACCTGTTTGTCGAACGCAGATTATTAATTCAGTTATATCGTGGGTGTGCGGATAGACTCTCTCTTTCACGCTAGGTATAAAAGGATACGATTCTTTTTGACCTAAGTGTGCGATCCCTTTTTCTTTGGCGATCTGTTTTGGGAGAGAGAGGGCGACGGAAGAGTTCCGCAAGGATTTTGATGTAAGTGTTCCGACTGTTCGATCCCGCCGCCGCCGCCGCCTCTTCCTGACGTCGGACCTAGCAGTTCGAGGGAGATGTAGAGAGAATTTCTTCTCCGACCCACTTCCTGTTGGACAAGAAGTTTTGGGGTTCTCCTCACTCGTGTGGATTTCCTGTAGAGGCGCAGAAATTATTTCAGCTCTTGGAACTCAAGAAATTTTGTTCTGGAACTGCCATTGGAGCACCTTGGTTGAGTTTAGACTCAACCCCATACAGGTATAATTTCTGTCGTTTATTGTGAAAGTTATTTTAATTTCTTGAAACCATGAAATCGCAAGTTCCTTATAACTGTTTAGGGTTTTTCTAGTTATTTCCTCTGCGCATATTTGATATGTTTTTATTATCATTTCCGAAATGGCATTAAGAAAACCCAACAGTGGTATTAGAGCTAGGTTTCTGAAATGGTTTTTGTTTTCTGATTTGTGTTTTCAGAAATTGTTCTGAAACAGTTTTCAGAAAGTTATTTGAGAAATTGTTTTCAGAAATTTGTTCTGAAATTGATTTTAGAAATCTATTTTCAGAAATTTGTTCTGAAGTGGATTTCAGAAATTGTTTTCATAAATTTGTTCTGAAATTGATTTCAGAGATCTACTTTCAGAAGTTTGTTCTGAAGTGGATTTCAGAATATGTTTATAGAAATTATTTCAGAAATTGTTTCAGAAATTGCGATTTCATTGTTTTAGAAATTGTTTATCTTCTGCAGTAACCGTCCCTCTAATTGGTTTGTGAAACCAAATGTCTTAGATTTTGAATCTAACATTGAGAGACGAGCTTGTCTACTGCATAAGTGGAGTTGTTTGTGTCTGTGTCAAATGCATGTAAATCTGAAGATTTAAAAATGTTCTAAATGCTCAGATTTAGCCCTTTCTATCAAAGCGTTGATAATTTTATTTTTATGCACATCTGGGATGTATTTGGTTTGTGAATGTTGTAATTATGAGAATGTGCACTTTGATTAATCGTTAATCAATTTTACATAAAAATCCCTTATCCAATATTAAGTATGTGGATGCTTTCCGATGGATGACACTCTTCCTGCCTCGATCGATGGAATGTGGGCTTGCCAAAGCAAGGTGCATTAATCTATCTTGGTTAGGGTGCGAGCGGATAATTGTGATATCCCGCTGTCGACATCGGGTCTAACTTAACTAGGTGACCTCAAAAGTTGAGTGCCTAGAAGCATTGGGTTGACATGCACCATATGATGGATGCGAATAAAGAGTTATTCACCAACCATACAAGAGTTGCATAGTGATGCAATTGGCAAGTGTTGCCTACCTAAATAACTGCATTATGAGAGGAACGCCAAAGTGGACTCATTGTGTTGGTGAAATACGGATCTTGTCCACTAAGAGAGTAGCTCGCATAAACTCTCCGAATTGATATTAAGGGTTGTCAATTTGAATAAAATAGTGGGAGTGTTTAATAAAAGTCCTTATTAAATAAAAGTTGTATTTTGAAATATAGTACTAAAATGGTTTTGCAAATTCATTGTAGAAATTCATGGCAAATACATCGCACTCCACGTTGTCCCTGAGAGCTATCCTTGAGAAGTACAAACTCAATGGGATGAACTTCCTCGACTGGTATAGAAATTTGAGAATTGTTCTCAAGCAAGAGCGTAAGCTCCATATCTTGGAAGAGGACCCCCCACCTGTGCCGACCGGGAACTCGACCCGTGCTGACAAAGATGCTTACAAGAAATATCAAGATGAATCCCTAGATGTCGAATGCCTCATGCTCGCTACCATGACCTCTGAGCTTCAGAAGCAATATGAGACCATGTGTGGCTTTGAGATTATCGAGCACCTGAAGAAAATGTTCCAAAGGGCAGGCTCGGCAAGAGAGGTTCGACATCACTAAGGCATTATTTCAGTGTAAAATGGGAGCAAGAGACCCAGTGGGAACTCATGTACTCAAAATGATTGGGTACATTGAGAACCTTCAGAGACTGCGGTTTCCTTTAAGCCAAGAGTTGGCTACTGATCTGATCCTGCAATCATTGCCGGACAGTTATGAGCATTTTGTCTTAAACTATAACATGAATGAGATAGATATGACATTGCCCGAGCTCCTAGGCATGTTAAGAACTGCCGAAAATAACATGAAGAAGACCAAGCCTGCTAGCCCTATACTGATGGTGCATAAAAGCAAGGGCAAGGCCAAAGGATTCAGGAAGTCTAAAGCGGGACCTAAGACTAGCCTAGATCCAAAGTCTTCTACACTGAAAAAGAAGGGATTGGCTAAAGAAGGAAATTGCCACCACTGGGGGAAGGCAGGGCATTGGAGGAGGAATTGTCCCCTCTACATCGAGGATCTAAAGAAGAAGGGAAGTGTGGCTTCCACTTCAGGTATTTTTGTTATAGAAATTAACATGTCTGCTCCTTCATCTTGGGTATTAGATACCGGGTGTGGTTCTCACATTTGTACGAATGTGCAGGAACTAACAAGGAGAAGACAGATGGGTAAAGGAGATGTGGACCTGTGCGTAGGAAATGGAGCAAGAGTTGTTGTCGTTGACGTAGGATTGTATCGTCTTTCTTTGCCCACTGGGCTCGTTATTGAACTTGATAATTGTTATTTTGATCCTACTATAACTAGAAACATCATCTCTATTTCATGTTTGGACATGAATGGTTTTCTTTTATTATTAAGAACAATTGTTGTTCTATCTTTAAGAATGATGTTTGTTATGACATTGCTCAAATGTTTAATGGTTTGTATGTTTTGAACATAAATCATCCAATCTATAACATAGAAAATACCAAACGACTAAAAACTAATGACACCAATCCTACATATCTCTGGAACTGTCTTCTAGGCCATATAAATGAGAAACGCATATCCAAGCTCCATAAAGATGGACTATTGGATTCATTTGATTATGAATCATTTGAGAGATGCGAGTCATGTTTATTAGGCAAGATGACAAAGTCCCCCTTTACTAGTTATAGTGAGAGGGCTAGTTATCTTTTGGGTATCATACATAGTGATGTATGCGGACGCATAAGTTCTATGGATAGAGGTGGGTACTACTACTTCGTTACATTCACTGATGATTTCAGTAGATACGGATATGTGTTTCTTATGAAGAACAAATCCGAAACCTTTGAAAAGTTCAAAGATTTTAAAAATGAATTAGAGAACCAACTAGGAAAGAGGATAAAAGCACTCTGATCTGATCGAGGTGGCGAATATCTGAGTCATGAGTTTCGTGATCATCTGAAGGAGTGTGGTATTGTATCACAGCTCACTCCGCCCGGAACACCTCAGCATAATGGTGTTTCTGAGAGGATGAATCGTACCTTGTTAGACATGGTGCGATCGATGATGAGTCATGCAGATTTGCCCATTTTCTTTTGGGGTTTTGCTTTAGAGACTGCTGCTTTCACACTAAATCGAGTTCCAACAAAAACGGTTCTAAAGACACCATATGAGATATGGACTGGGAAGCGTCCTAGTATGTCGTTCATCAAGATTTGGGGATGTGAGGCATACGTGCGACGTCAAATGCCTGACAAGCTGGAACCTAAATTGGATAAATGTTATCTAGTGGGGTATCCTAGGGAAACCAAAGGATACTAATTCTACTTGCTGTCTGAGGGCAAAGTGTTTGTCGCAAGGAATGGTGTCTTTTTGGAGAAAGAGTTCTTATCCAGAAAGATTGCAAAGGTAGAACTTGAAGAAGTTCAAGAGCCACAAACAATGAATGAACCAGAATTGGAACCTGAGCAAGGACTACAAGAAGTTGTAGCTGGAGAGCCTGCTCAAGAAACACAAGTCCTACGTAGATCTGGTAGACCAAGATTTGAGCCTGAGAGATATGGTTTTCTCATGACTCAAATAGGTAATGTGTTGCTTATGGATCATGATGATGAGCCTACAACCTACCAAGAGGCTATAAATGGACCTGACTCCGAGAAGTGGCTTGAGGCCATGAAATCTGAAATGGACTCCATGTATACAAACCATGTTTGGACCTTGGTGGAACCACCTGAAGGGGTACGACCCATAGGGTGCAAGTGGGTCTTCAAGAAGAAGACCGACATGGATGGGAATGCACAGACATTCAAAGGCCGGCTCGTGGCTAAAGGTTTTAGGCAAATTCATGGTGTTGACTATGATGAGACCTTTTCCCCTGTAGCCATGGTCAAGTCCATCAGAATTCTACTTGATATTGCTGCGTATTATGACTACGAGATCTGGCAAATGGATGTCAAAACGGCTTTCCTTAATGGAAACCTCCTTGAGGAAGTGTATATGACACAACCCGAGGGTTTTGAATCTCCAAATGAAGCCACTAAAATATGCAAGTTGAATTGATCCATTTATGGATTGAAACAAGCTTCTCGAAGTTGGAATCTTCGTTTTGATGAGAAAATCAAAGACTTTGGTTTCATTAAAAACGAGGATGAACCTTGTGTTTACAAGAGGACTAGTGGGAGCATTGTCGTTTTCCTGATATTATATGTAGATGACATATTGTTGATTGGAAATGACATTCCAACCCTGCAAGCTGTTAAGAACAGGCTAGGGGATTGTTTTTCTATGAAGGACTTGGGTGAAGCAACTTATATACTTGGTATTAAGATCTATATAGATAGATCAAAGAAGTTGCTGGGTTTGACCCAGAGTACATACATTGAGAAAGTGTTGAAACGGTTCAACATGCTTGAGCCCATGAAAGGATTCTTACTCATGTCTCATGGTGTGAGTCTCTCTAAGGACCAGTGTCCAAAATCTTTGGAAGATAAGGACCGCATGAAGTTGATTCCATATGCTTCGGCAATTGGATCAATCATGTATGCAATGTTATGTACTCGACCCGATGTCTCTTATGCTTTGAGCATGACGAGCAGGTATCTGTCTGATCCTAGTGATGGTCACTGGATAGCCGTCAAGAATATCCTGAAGTACTTAAGAAGGACTAAGGATTTATTTTTGGTGTATGGTGGAGAGGAAGAGCTCAGTGTAAATGGTTACACAGATGCTAGCTTCCAAACTGATAGGGATGATTCAAAGTCCCAATCAGGCATTGTATTTTGCCTTAATGGAGGAGCTGTAAGTTGGAAGAGTTCCATGCAAGAGACAGTTGCTGATTCTACGAATGAGGCCGAGTATATCATTGCTGCAAATACGGCAAAGGAGGCTGTGTGGATTAGGAAATTCATCAGCGAGCTTGGTGTAGTTCCTAGCATTGTTGATCCCGTAGTTCTCTACTGTGACAACAACGGTGCTATTGCACAAGCTAAGGAACCTAGATCTCATCAGCGCTCCAAGCACATACTTCGGCGGTTCCATCTTATTCGAGAGATTGTCGATCGAGGAGATGTGAGCATATGCAGAGTACCGACTAAAGAAAATATTGCGGATCCACTGACGAAGCCTCTTTCACAGAGAAAGCATGATGGTCATACTAGATCAATGGGTATTAGATACCTGAATGATCATCTCTAGTGGGAGTCTTGTGGATTGTATTTGTCGGTTGTTGACCATTCATGTGATGAATATAGTACTTTATGTTTCAATTTACATTTATGGCAAATTCTTTTATTATGTCAAATGTTTCTACTGATAGATTAATTAGCATAATAAATGCACTTAGAATGTTTGTTTCCATAGGAATTCAAGTACGTGACTTGAATGTGAGGGCCTATGTTTATAAGAAGCTTCAATCATAAATTGTCCCTGGTCGTTGTATCATCTTAGAATTCCAGGGCGATGATGATACATAAAGACTAGCATGTGCGTTGACTGATGACCGGTTCTTACAGGTCATGATATTGTGATATCAAGTCATCACATGGGTACTTGTTAGTGAACAAGTTGTACTGGACAGACCCATCATGAGACTACTGTGTGGATTGTTATATGAATGTGTCACAAGTAGGTCTCATATGACAATGGTGTTTGTGGTTCATCGACCCGAAGTCACAGCATTCATCAAGTGAGGAAGAGCATACTTTGATTCCATCTAAAGTCTTCCTTGAGAAAGGTTGATGATAAGGGTGGTTATTGGGTATGTTAAGATTCATTTGGGTGTTTGTGTATTGGCAGATATGGGATTTGTCCTCCTATATGACAGGAGTTACATCCATGGGCCCCTTGATGGAATCAGACTGAGAAATGCATGGCCATGCTTGGATGAGACAATATGTGATATTATCCTCACCAATTTCAGACAGTCTATTCAAGATCAAGGAATTAGGATTGAACAATTATGAGGGTGACACGGTCCATGCCTCTAGTTCTATCCGGATGTAATGAACAAAGGGACATGACGACACTGATACACTGGTCAAGACAGGCTTGTTGAGTTAAGAACTCTTATTGCTTGGGTAGCAATGATGCATTGCTAGATGCCGCTCATTGTTTGTGAGACTTTTATTTGATACGTTCAAGATCAAGTGGGAGACTGTTGGTGTTTCCATGGTGATCCGGAAGTAGTCAAATATCTAGTCTCACTGCTAACGCGATATGAGCCTACGGGGTCACACATAAGAGTGTTAAGAGAAATTGGAGGAAGAGTATTAAAGTTCATTCGACGAATTAATATTTCGTCGAACGGCTTCTGTAGCCAATTTGTCGAACGGCTAATGTAGCCTGTTCGTCGAACGGCTTCTGCAGCCATTTCGTCAAACGGCTAATGTAGCATGTTTGTCAAATGACTTCTGCAGAATGTTTGTCGAATGAATTCTGCTGACAATTTGTCGAACGGATTCTGAAGCCAATTCGTCGAACGACTAATATAGCCTGTTTGTCGAATGACTTTTACAGAAAATTTGTCGAACGGCTTCTGAAGAAAAATTTGTCGAAAGGCTTCTGAAGAAAAATTTGCCGAACGGCTTTTGAAGCCAATTTGTCGAACGGCTAATGTAGCATGTTTGTCGAACGCAGATTATTAATTCAGTTATATCGTGGATGTGCGGATAGACTCTCTCTTTCACGCTGGGTATAAAAGGATACGATTCTTTTTGACCTAAGTGTGCGATCCCTTTTTCTTTGGTGATCTGTTTCGAGAGAGAGAGGGCGACGGAAGAGTTCCACAAGGATTTTGATGGAAGTGTTCCGACTGTTCGATCCCGCCGCCGCCGCCGCCTCTCCCTGGCGTCGGACCTAGCAGTTCGAGGGAGACGTAGAGAGCATTTCTTCTCCGACCCACTTCCTGTTGGACAAGAAGTTTTGGGGTTCTCCTCACTCGTGTGGATTTCCTATAGAGGCGCAGAAATTATTTCAGCGCTTGGAACTCAAGAAATTTTGTTCTGGAACTGTCATTGGAGCACCATGGTTGAGTTTAGACTCAACCCCATAAAGGTATAATTTCTGTCGTTTATTGTGAAAGTTATTTTAATTTCTTGAAGCCATGAAATCGCAAGTTCCTTATAACTGTTTAGGGTTGTTCTACTTATTTCCACTACGCATATTTGATATGTTTTTATTATCATTTCCGAAATGGTATTAAGAAAACCCAACACCTTTATGCTATGCGGGGACAATGAGAGTGCTCTCAAGCTGGTTAATAATCAGTCTGTCATGCAAAGACCAAGCACATTGAGATTGAGCACCATTTCATTCGTGAGAAGGTGTTGGGAGGATCTCTTATGGTCGAGCATGTTCGATGTGTGGACAATGTTGCAGACATCATCACAAAAACGCTGGCGAACGGACCGTTTACTCGGTTGCAGAGTTTACTTGGGCTAGTTTGCACTTCCCACTTCAAGGGGGAGTGTTGAAATTATTGAAGTGGAGTGGAAGGTGGCCGACAGTCTGTATATTGGTGACCGCAGAGACCGCGCGGTCTTTGTGCTGGTGCTCTGCCGTTCTGGCTCTGGCGGTCTGTTGTGTTGTCCGGTTTGTTCTAGTGATGTCCCGGTCTCTTTTCGGTCTGGTTTGCTTGGTTGGTCTATCTTCTTTGTTGAAGACCGGGCGGTCTGTTCTTGTGTAACCGTTGTGACCAGGCAGCTTATGCTGGTTGATCTGGCGACTTGTTTGAAGTCGGCCAGATGTTCTTGGTTTGCTCTTGGCGGTCTAAGGAAGGAGTGATCTGTGTCCATGCGGCTTGTGCGCGGTCTGCTGCTGATTTGTGGGCTTGGACTGGATGTTGTCCAAGTGGTGTGATCGCGCGGTCTGCTTTGTGAGACCGCTCGCGATCTGATGGGTGGTGACTGTACCTCTCTTGTGGCGGTGATGACATACATCTTCTCGCCTATAAATAGGGGTGCAGAGCCTGTCATTAATAACGAGAACTGTAAGAACTAGAGCCTGGGTTATTTTGTGCGGTCTCAACTTTGAGGTCGGGCGGTCTCGGAAGCGAGTTGACTGTTTGTTGTGTTCGCAGGTTTGCGGTCTCCTTCCTTGGTGATTTCCCAGTGGCATGAATAAACAGTTTGGCAGCGGCTTGTCTGCGAACTGGTTTATGTTGTTCTTGTGCTGTTCGCAGCGAGCTCGGCGATCAAGCGACCTTTTGTGGTTAGGCGATCTGAGTTGCGGTCTGGCGACAGCTTCTGTTCTTTTTTCAATTCAATAAGCTCTAGTTCGTGCGGTCTGAGGTGGCGGTCTTGCAGTGCAGGTCATCTTGCCTGTATTCTGTTCGTGCGGTCTCAGGACAAGTCGGGCGGTCTCTGGAGTGCAGCGGTCTCTGCTTGTCAGGCCGCCAGATTTGTGTTTTTGGTGTGTTTTGTTCTTCTATCCTTCGTGATTCTTATGAATCATGTCTCGCCATGTATGTCTCAAAATGTAATGAAGTTTTTTGATTCAATAAAGACTAATGTGTTGCTGTTTGGCATTGTGGTTGTTTGGCTATAACTCAGTTGATGCAACTCCTGCTTACTCTTAAATGATTCAAATCAAAAAATTTAATAGCATTAAGATAGGGGGAGTATGCACATTAACATGCATATCAAATACTATAGTAGCACTATTATTCTAACACTTATCATATTCTATAATCACTCTTAATGATTTCTTGCTAAGAGGATTTGTTATTATCAAAAGGGGGAGATTGTTATACATGTGTGTCACATCCCTTTGTTTGAGAATAACAAATCCCAAATTGTATTTGATCTTGCTTGTTGTGTATTTAGAGTGTGCAAGAACTATAGGTTCAATACTCCACAGGTTGAAAACAAATAGGAAATGACTCTCCGGAACTTGTGCTAACGTTCGCGTTAGTTGTTAACGCCCATTGTTAACAACCGCTGAGAAGCTAACCGCTGAGAAGGAACCTGCGTTCGACGAAATCTGAACTGCGCTCGACGAATTGGAGCATTCGACGAACTCTGAAGGCGCTCGACGAAACCTGAAGGAACCTGCATTCGATGAAATCAAAACTGAACTGCGCTCGACAAAATTGCGCTCGACAAGCTGCGTTCGGCGAACTTGGAGTTCCATTCGACAAACTTGGTTTCTTCCACGATCCCGGCGGTTTGCACGATCCTGACAGTTGCGGTTTTCCGTACGATGAAGGTGCGTTCGACGAAGGCGTGTTCGACGAAATCAGTTCCGTTCGACAAAATTTTGTTCAGCCACGCTCCCGACTTTATGCACGATGTCAGTAACTGTCATACACGATTCACTAACGTCGGGCTGTAACATTAACGCCGCGCGTTAGCTCTAGTGGTTATTTAACAAGGCCTGATCTCGTTTGTTGCAAATGAATTGCTGGGAGTATTATTGAAGGCTTTATTCCAGAAATTTGAGAGAGCTTTCAGAGAGAATATTTGTGCCAAAACTCCATTGATGTTATGCTGAAAAAGAATGATCTCCCACTAAAAGCTTAAGGAGAATTCTGGAGAAGGACTACGTCACGCTACATCCGAAGGACGATCGCTCCGACCTCGCTCATACTACAGCGATCCTTCATCTCCGACTTCAGAAGATCTCATATAGGGAGTTTTATTATTATTGTCTTTACTTTCACTCCATATATTTTTGTAACCGTTTAGAGAATTCACCTTGAGTTGGCGACTAGTTCTAGGTGATTAGATCTTGGGGTGCTCGAGGCCATATCCGGGAAGGATTGGCTAGAGCGGATTGAGGCCTTATACGGGGAAGGATAGGCTAAAGCCAACCGGTTTGTGGGGATACAAGTCGGTATAAAAAAGGAAAAGATATTTACTTTTGTACGCCTATAATTTCTAGCGATATTGAAATCAAATTTATGTAAACACTTTTTCATATAATATAATCATGTCTTTTTTTGTGTTTACTTGATTTCTCTCTTTTGGCATAATCTCTACTATATTGGTTACAAAGTTTTTCAATTCGTATCACTTTATCTAAATTGCTCATTTCAATCTCTTTCATCATAAAACAATTTAGTAATTTTCATAATATTATAAGGAAGAATTTTATTTCCTTATTCACCCCCCCCCCCCCCTCTAAGGGCGCCAATCGATCCAACAATAGGAAGCTGTGTGCTCAACACAGGAAGTTGCAGGACGTTACCGCCCAGACAAAATATCTTGAAAGGGAATTGAAGTCATCACTACTACCAGCTGACTTCTTTATAACATGCATCAAAGATATAAAGCAGGGGGAGAAATTTGACAGCAAGCCCAGGCCGCCTCCAGATTCAGACTATATGGTAAATCTTCCCTCTCCATATGTCTCTGAAGGTGAACCAGCCATAACCTCCAAGCTTCTTTCTCTACCTCCATCATTCTCTCCTCCAAGTATTCTGCCTTCAATGCGGGAGAAGCTGTCAAAATAAGGGGAGTGTGATCTACACTCCGATGATAATGGTTATCTTTAGAGTCTGTAAGAGTACAATGAAAGGACTGAGTCACCTATCCCTGAAACATAAGAATTCCGGACACATTCTGAAGAATCAACAACAACACCATCTCCAGTCAAGCCTGCTGATTAGGTCCCTGTATCTGCTCCATCCTCTCGACCACAAGCTCAGCTCCCTCTTGATCCTACTCCAGCACTCACTCCAATTATCCCAGCACCAGCCTTCAAAGGAAGACCTCCATTCAGGGGAAGGGGACATGGAAGGAATTATAGAGGAAGGGGAAGAGAATACAAAGGAAGATGTTATGGAAGAGATATACCTATATGGGAAAGGTATACAAAAGAGCAAAGAAAGCAGTTTAAAAAGGACAAATCTTATTTCAAAACTTATGAAAAGGTTGATCTTCCTGAAAATACAATGATCCAAAGCTTGATAAAGCCCTAGATGAAATCAGAGAAAGGGATCTATATGAGTTTGATTCATCTCAAAGAGAGCTAGAAAAAAAGAGAAGGTTGTTTATTGAAAGGCTAAAGAAGGGAAAGGATGATGTAGAAAAGGAACAACTAAAGGAGGCAATCCAAATCCCATACACACTCTTTGACCCTACAAAATATGTTGTCGGGAATACTCAAGCAAAACTTCTTGAGAATAAAGGGCAACTTCACAGAGGAGGTATTGGATGTGATAAGGATGAAGCAGAACAACCACTTCAAAAGAATAAGAGGATTGTATTCAAGACAGTTCCAACTTCAGCCAATCCACAATCAACATTCATTATACCAGACCCTGATGCAGAAGAGCTAGACCTAGAAGAAATAAATTTGTTGTCTACTAAAGTCATTGGTCTGGGGCTAAAGCTAAATGATGTTTATCCTGAAGCTGAAGTTGATCTGGAGAAGCTCTTCAAGGGACGTGAAAGAATTCAGAAAAATCCAGAGAAGGCCATTCCATCCAACTTCAAGTATGTGGAAAAAAAATTCAGAAAGGTCTATGAGGCCATATCTACTTTTCTCAAAAGTGAAAGTAGATCATTTCTTGGGTAACTAACTCTGATAAACATTTATTTATATCAATAAGATATTTATTAATTTACCATATCATTTAGTTTATGTCATGTATGTTTGTATTTTTTTATGTATGACTGAAATCACTTAAACAAATTGTAAATTTTGTTGAGATAAATAGGGGAGATTGTTGGGAAAAATACCCTTTGATTTATCTAAACAAATTATATAAAAGTGATTTCATCAGTTATGATGAATTACCCACATTGTATAGAAAGGGAAATCTAGTCATTAGAGGTCCTAAGATATCACAATCATATTAGAGTGTCAAGGTCAGGTCAAAATGAGCACAAAATATAGTTGAGCTAAATTTGTGTCGAATAGAAGTCGATGCAACTTCGACTAGAAGTCGACGCAACGTTGACTAAAAATCGAGATAACTCAGGCTGCTTGTCAAATTATCACGAGAAGTCAACGCAACGTTGAAATTAACTCGACGTAGAAGGAAGAGTCAGTCGAAGCCATCTTAGAAGTCGATGCAACTTTGATTTCAATTCGACGTAGAAGATGATGCTCAAGTCCAAGTCTTCAACTCAACGGATATGTCGATAAGAACTCAACGCAACGTCAACATCTGAGTTCATTCAAAGCTGAGAAGGATTTTAAAGTTGCTTCTATAAGAACTCAGAGGCGCGTCGATATGAAGGATGATGAATTCGACTCAGCGTCGAATACAGACAGAAATAATATGTTTTCTGCTGCCCTTTTTGATCCTTCTCCAAAGTTTTTCATAGATGAAATTTGAATAACAATGGCTCGATTATTTCCAAGAATTGAATGGAGTATTTTTGAGGTACAACAAAAACATTCTTAGAAGTTATTCAAATCAGATGGATGGGTCGGGAAACATAAATAGAAGGAAATACTAAATGTCCAATGGATATTCCTTAAAAGGACAGAACATAAGTGGAAAGAAATCAAACAGTATTCGACAAAGAATAAGTATTCATAAGAAGGAAGAAATACACAACAAATCTTATCATTATATATTCTTCTTCTTCCTCAAGCAGCCCTAAGATAGAATAGAAGAATAACTTCTCTGTACAAGAAAACAAAAACAACAAGCCTGCTACTTTTCTTCTACATCATATAGCAGCAAGCCAACTAAAGTGCAGAGAATATCAGGATCAAATCTCATAACCCTTGCAATCATCACTCTATTAAGCAAGAGTCCATTATATTCAAATCCTGAAGTATACAGAAGCAACAGCTTCCAGAGAGATAGCTGCTGAAGGATTCTAATAGAAGAATATATTCTCTTCTTCTTCTACTATTCTTATTCTGCAACTGTAAAAGAGTTTTAAGAATCCCTCTTCAAAGGATTTAGTGGTTCTAAGAGTCTCCTAAGGAAAATACTCAGTGGTTTTATGAGTCTCCTTAGCAAAAGACTCAGTGATTCTAAGAGTCTCCTTAGCAAAAGACTCAGTGGTTCTAAGAGTCTCCTTATCAAAAGACTCAGTGATGGTTCTGAGAGTCTCCTTATCAAAAGATTCAGGCACTATTAATGCAATCCTACCAAGGTGGTAGAAAAGTGGAGTTCCCATATTTTGGGGAACCACTATAAAATTTATGTGTCTTCTGTATTGCTTTTCTGTGATGTCCCTTTACTGTTTTCTGTTTACTAATTATTGTTTTCTATTCTGCTTTATTCTGAATTGGTATTGCTGAATGCATAGTTATTAGAGTAGTTATTTTTATTGTGTGTGCACATTTAGTGTAAAGAATTTTTTTTAAATCTCTATTCACCCTCTAAAGAATACTCAGAGGCACACTGTGCACTTTCACATAATAAGGTACAAAATGTTGAGGCTTGTGTTTAAGGTGAGGTATATTAACTAGAGAAATGTGAGGGCTTAAAATCACACATAAACGAAAGGAGAGCTCGCATAAAAATTTCTACCAAAGATAAAAATGGGAGAAGTGGCACCGATAGACTTGAACTTTTGAATATGGGGTCACTCTCAACTAGCCAAACACCAAAAACTCAAATCAGATTTTTTCTATTTTCTTCTTCATTTCATTTTTCAATTTATTTGCTTCTTTTCTCTTTTCGTTTTTCATTTTTTGAGATATTTATTCTTTTAAGCATTTTCATCAAACAACACCCATCTATAAGCTTTTAATTATCCACTCCATCACAAAACACAACTTCCAAATCACGCATAGAATACAACTTTGATTTTTAAGCTAGAATCTAAGTGTGAATATTGGTTGGGAATTTAGGCATTGGTGAGATTGAGGCGGGGTGAATCAAAAGTACAGTTGCAAGGCGCAATTGTATATGCAATGGTAATAATGTGTAGGTTAGGATGGAAAGGCGCAGTCGATCCAAAGAAAGTTCAAAGTCATATTCATGAAATTAACTTCACCAATGCAAATGCTTCGAGAGTCGCTGGGGGCAAATTCTAGACATTGAGAAAGGATACCCTTTCATCAAAATCGGATAATACGACACTAACGGCTCGCTACACACATCCATACACTAATCATCATACATAATCATAGTTTATCTAAGAGTGGATATTGATTGTAGATATTAAGTAAGAAGGTGTAGACTATAAAGCATGCATAAAAATTAATTCTTCAAATAAATCCTAACCAAGACACGTGCACTAAACTAGAAACACTGTACGAGTCACTATTCACTCCTGTAATCAAAATCTAAAAGATGCCTAGACTAATCTAAACTCTATGAAAAATAAAGAAGAATTAATCAAAAACTAACAGTTATTCAAAAATGTGACATGTGCGTGCGAAGTGAAATGCAAATGAGCGCATTTTTGTAACAAAATCACTAACGAATGCAATGAAATGATTGTAGAGTGAAAGAATAACATAAACACCCCCCCCCCCGGGACTTAAATTATGCATTTCCCTCAATGCATACTGTTGGGAAAATGACCCTCAATGTTCCCTTGATTTGAAGAGACCTCACACTCAATGCTAAGTACAAGTTGTATTTGATAAACCCTATTTCTATCTCATAAGTATGCAGGACTAGGGCACACCATGGTGAAATGTATGATCAGCTGAGACGAGCTCTCTGTCTCAGCTGAACCGCTGAGACAAGACCAGGAGTCGCTGAGAAGGTGTCTGGGCAAGCTGAGCTGCAGATAGGAGAAACTGCTGAGACAACTGTCTGTCTCAGCGGATCCGCTGAGACGGGACAGAAGCAACCGCTGAGACAGCTGACCATCTCAGCCAAACCGCTAAGATAGATTCAAACGTGATCTGGTGGGTTCTGATTATGGCGCAAGCTGCAGAAATGCATATTGGGGACCACCAATCACTCCCATACCTGTCAGGAGGACAGCTAAGAGACGTTGAGGGTCAGTGGTGTATAAAACGAATAAGTTAGGATTGAGCAAAGAACCTTTGGAAGTGATCTTACTCTCCAACACACAAACTCAAGAACATTACTGTTGCAATGTCGGCAGCCAAGAACTCACAAGGCTGCAAGGAGAAAAGAGATAGCTCATCTTGATTCATCTCAAGATAGAGCAAGTAGATCCAGTTCTTCATTTGAAGGGCTGATCAAGAAGAACAAGTCTTAGCAAGTAGATCCAGTCCATCATCTGAAGGGTTGATCAAGAAGAATAAAGTTGGAGCTGCACTTCACCTCCCTGGTTCAAGTCTGCAACAGCAGCTGTTAAGAAGAAGAAGAACAAGGCTTGATCTCTTCTTTCTTCAATCTGTAATCCTTATTTCATTTGTAGGAGCCTTTGGGTTCTGAGATTGTAGGGCTTTATTGCCTGAGTGTGTAAGGCTGAGTGGCCTGAGTTGTAGAGCTGAGTGGTTAGCTTGAGGTAGGACCAGGAGGTGGTCTGAGTTGTAGGAGGTGGATTCCTATGTGGTAGGGTTGTTGTGCCTGAGGTAGGGTTTGGGGAAACCTGAGAGATCTTGTGGGATCTGTGTTGTAGGATCTTGGAGCTGAGTTTGGAGAAGTTGTCCTTGTCTAACTCATTGTTAGAAAGGTGAAGGGGGAAAGAGGACTACTCAAGACCGTCTTGAGTAACCTCTATAAATCTATTTGTGTTTTCTGTGTTTGATAATTTGCTAACCTAAATTTAGAAAACACTAAGCCTAAAATAAAAGAAACCTATTCACCCCCCCCCCCCCCCCCCTCTAGGTGTTTAAGACTACATCCTACATAAACTATCAAGTGGTATCAGAGGCAGGATGGTCAAGAAGGACATAACTGTCTGACCACATCCTATAAAGGAATTGTCTTATCAATCCAATGGCTTCCTCTGGATTACCGAAGGAGATGGGATCCATGAAGTTGCCCATATGCAACAAAGAAAACTTTGGTATATGGAAGCAAAGGGTTAGATTGTTTATGGAAGCATTTGATCCAAGGATCTACATAACTGTAAAGCAAGGGCCTTTCACCTTTCAAACTGCCTCCACCATAGATCCAACAAGAAGAGTGCCCAAGACCTTCAATGACTTGACCAAGGATGAACTTGCATTGTTCATCATGGACAAAAGAGCCCAGAACATCATAGTTAATGATATTGATGATTCAACATTTCAAAACATGGTACACTGCACTACTGCCAAGGAAATGTGGGACACGTTAGTAGTATATATGGCAGGGACAGCTGAAGTAAGTGATGATAGAAAGTCACTCCTTAACCAAGAGTATGAAGCCTTCAGGCAGCTCAGCCAGGAGAGTATATCTATGTGCTATAAGAGGTTCTTCAGAATAGTCAATGAGCTAAGAACCTATGAGTGAGTGTTCACTGATTATGAGCTGAATGATAATTTCCTTAGATCTCTAACAAGGGATTGGGGCACAAAAATCTATGTTATCAGGGAAGTGATTAGGCTTGGTGAGACCCCCACTCATACACTATTTGGAAAGCTGCTCTCTTATGAGATGCGGCTGTCTGCGAGAAAGGAAGAGGACACCTCAACAAGGGCTCGGGCAAGGGAGAAATCTGTAGCTCTCAAAGCTGACAGCTCCAAGAAAAGCAAGAGCGGGATGGTGTCTCCTCCAAGGAGAGGTGCTGAATCTGAAAAATCTGAAATCAGCACCTCAGATAGCTCTTCCTCTGATGAAGAGTTTACTGCTTCTCAAGCATTTCAAGAAGATGATGAGAAGGAAGCAATGGAAGAACAAGCCCTCCTCCTCATCACACTCCAAGAAAGACCACAGAAAACTTGAAAGACAGCACCCAAAGGGTGACAGGTATGATTCCAAATCTAGTAAACATGTTTCAAATAACATAATTTGTTATTGCTGCAGCAAACCTGGACATGTCATAGCTGAATGTCTAGCCAAAAGAAAGGAGAAAGGTGATAAGAAGCATCATCACCAAAAGGATAGGAATGTTTAAAAATCCTTCCTAGCAGAGAAAGGAAAAATTTGGAGTGAATCTGAATCCTCAACTTCAGATTCAGTGAATGAAGAAGAAGCTTACACAGGGTTGTTTGCAGCAGAAGAAGATGAAGATACCATGCTGCCAAGGTTGGAGTCAGGGCCCCTCTATCACACTCAGATAGTGATATAGAGGTGGATGAAGAGGATAATGTTCATCTAGGCCTCATGGACATCACTGATGAGGAGGACAGTCAGAACATCTCAGAAAATGAACATGTATTAATTCATTCCTTATCCTCTTCTGATTATGAGACAGGCCCAGAATCTGGAGGACCTTCATCAATTGATGGAAGTGATTCAGAAGCTGAGGTGGATGTCAATCAATTGATTGACAAGTATGATGCTCTCTTGGAAACTCTGAAAAGGAGCAAAAAGCTAGCCAAGAGGCAAGCCCAAGAGATTTATTCCCTTAAGATGGAAAAACAAGAATACACTGAATCTTCTACCGAGATGAATCAGATGTATAGGGAAATTAGCCATCTGAAGGGGATAACTATCACCCATCTGAGCACCATATCCCTGAAGAACAAGGTCATCAAGGATCTTGAGGAGAAGCTTGTGAAAGAAAGAAGCCTAGTGGCTCAATTCTCCAAGCCAATATCAGTGGTCCTTCTCTTCTCAATCCAATAGAAGAGGACTAGGATTCAATAAAATGGAAGCAAGAGAAGGGAGTGGAGAAAAGAGCAGGGGTAAGGCTAAGCCTCAAACCAACTTTCAAAAGGTATTACTCCTTTCCAACAGGTACGACCATGAAAGCATGTATGGTCACTGGAAGAATGGAAGTACCTATAGGAAGGAAAATACTCCTTCCCATAGTGGAAGAAAGGGAATGGGATTGAGTGCTATGAAGGCTCCTCATGAGGAAATTCAAATGGCCCAACCTGGACCATTTGTATTTGGTACATCAGCCCCCTCATTCAAGAATAAGAAAGCAAGAACTTATATGGTTGCTTCAGCAAAGAACATGACTGCTGTCAAATCAGTGGACATGTCTAATTGCTCGGTGTGTAATGCCATCAAAACATGCATTACCCAAAATCCAAAGCAAGCTGATGCCATCAATACAAAGACCACTAAAACTATCCACAGATTGACTTTCAGCCAAATCCTTGCTGAAAGAAACAAGAGAAAAGCTGATGTCTCTCCTCCTAAACATGTGGACTGTGCTGCACACCACTCAAGATATGTTCAGAAGAGGAGATACAACATTCATGAATGTTGGTGCTGTGGTAAAGTAGGACACTTTGACATAGACTGTTGGCACAATCCTAATGTGCCATGTACATAGATGAGCCTTCATGCAAAGGGTGCAGCTAGTGTAAGGTCATTTCATCATGCTAACAAGTACCTAGGACCCAAATCTATTTGGGCTCCCAAGGATAACTAAACTCCTTTTTACAAGATAGTTCAAGTACCAGCCTCAATCAAATTTGGCACTTGGACAGTGGGTGGTCAAGCCACATGACAGGAACAATAAATCTTCTACAAGACTACAAGGCTGTGAAGAATGGACCCAAAGTTATTTTTGGGGGTCAGAAAAGGGAATCACCAAAAGATATGGTATGATCTCCAATGGCATAGTCTCAATTACAAGGGTAGCTTATGTTGAAGGGTTGCAACACAACCTAGTAAGCATAAGTCAACTATGTGATCTAGGATATGTCATTGAATTCCACAATGACAAGTGCTTGATTAAAAAGTCTAAAGACTTAGAGACCATTCTCTCAAGCACTAGGAGTGGGAATGTTTATTGCTTAGACTTTATATGCAGTAATTCTCTTACATCTGTTTGTCTAGTAGCTAATGAGAATGAGTCCCTTTGTGTTCAATGGCAAAAGAGACTTCCTCACATTAATTACCAGACAATGTATAGACTATTCTCTAAAAACCTTGTTAGGAATAGTCCTAATATAAAATGTATTAAAAGTGGTCCCTGTCATGCTTGCCAAATGGGTAAGCAAACAAGGGCCACCTTTAAAAGTATTGGCTCCAAAGACACTGAAAGATATCTTTATCTCTTGCATATGGACTTGTTTGATCTTTTGCCAATTCAGAGCCTAGGTGAAAAGTTGTATACTTTGGTGATTGTTGATGATCACTCAAAATATACATGGGTATTCTTCCTAAAGAAGAAGTCTGATACTCTAAATGTGTTTATAACTCATGTCAAAGCAATTCAGAATGACTTGCAATGTGCTGTGTCAGGACAAGAACTGACCATGGTACAGAATTTCAATCTGAAGCTATGACAAGGTTTTGTCAAGAATATGTTATCACCCAAGAGTTCTCCTCCCCAAGGACTCTACAACAAAATGGTGTGGCTGAGAGGAGGAATAGGACCTTGATAGAAGCTGGGAGTACACTGCTTAGTGACTCCTCACTCCCAGAATACTTCTGGGCTGAGGCAGTCAATACTGCATGTCATGTTCTCAATAGAGCTTCCATCAATAAGGTTCATGGAATAACTCCCTATGAGATTATGAAAGGCAAACAACCTATAATTTCATACTTTAGAATCTTTGGCTCCAAATGCTACATTTTAAATAATAGAAAATCTCAATTAACAAAGTTTGCAGAGAAATGCAATGTGGGTGTTCTTGTTGGCTATAGCTCACATAGTAGAGCTTAAAGAGTGTATAACAAGAAAACTCATGTTGTAGAGGAGTCTATGCATGTAGTATTTGATGAGACCAGCATAATATATAAGGGCTGGTCTAGATCTTCTGTCTTGGCAGGAAATGAATAGGATTTGGAAAGGATGTCTATACAAGACACACCCAGCAGCAGCAAAGCTCATTCTGATGCTGCCATCCCTGAAGAGGAAGAAGTCAATGTTGATGAAGACATTGGTGAACCAGCAGAAACAGTACAGCAAGCTGAGAACAGACTGCCTACAGCTGTAACAGCAAGCTGAGAACAGACTGCCTACAGCTGTAAGACATCTAAGGGATCATCCAAGAGAATAAATAATTGGATATCAGTATCAAGGTGTATTAACCAGAAGCAGGGCTCATAATGAAACCCTATTCTTGAGCTTCCTATCACAAATGGAGCCCAAGAAATTTGAAGAAGCCAACCAAGACACCTTTTGGATTCAAGCGATACAAGAAGAACTTCTACAATTCAAGAGATGCAAGGTATGGAAATTGGTGCCAAAACCTCAAGGACACAACATCATAGGTACCAAATGGATTTATATGAACAAGTTAGATGAAAATGGCACAATCATAAAGAACAAGGCAAGGCTGGTAACCAAGGGGTATATACAGGAAGAAGGGATAGACTTTGATCAATCCTTTGGCCATGTTGCAAGGTTGGAAGCAATTAGGCTATTCCTTGCCTATGCTGTCCACATGGGGTTCAAAGTGTATCAAATGGATGTCAAATCAGCCTTCCTCAATGGTGACTTGAAGGAAGAGGTATATGTTGATCAACCATCAGGTTTTGTACATCCTACCCTCTCTAGTCATGTTTACTTACTTAGGAAAGCTCTTTATGGTCTTAAGCAAGCCCCCAGGGCTTGGTATGAGACAGTGTTTAGCTTTCTCATCAAGAACAAGTTCTTGAGGGGAAAGATAGATAGCACATTGTTTCTTAGGGAAACAAGGGGCAAGTGTCCCCTAGTCCAAATATATGTTGATGACATAATATTTGGGTCTACTGATGACAACCTCTGCAAAAGGTTTGCCAACCTAATGCAGGGAGAGTTTGAGATGAGCAGTATGGGAGAGCTCAAGTACTTTTTAGGCCTCCAGGTAAAACAGTATGATGAAGGTATATTCATTTCTCAAACCAAGTACACTAGGGAGCTTATCAAGAAGTTTGGGATGGAATCAGCTTCCACCATGAAAACTCCTATGGGGTCCAACATTTCCCTGGACAAGTATGAGAAGGGCAAGGCCTTTGATGAATCCATGTACAGGTGCATCATTGGATCCCTGTTATATTTAACTGCTAGTAGACCAGATATTATGTATGCTACATGTGTGTATGCTAGGTACCAGGCATGTCCTAAGGAATCTCACTACACAACTGCAAAGAGGATTTTAAGATACCTTAAAGGCAGCCTACATCTTGGCCTTTGGTACCCTAAGAACAATGATTTTGAACTAACTGGATTTTCAGATGCAGATTTTGCAGGCTACAAAGAAGACAGGAAAAGCACAAGTGACACTTGTCAATTCCTAGGAAGAAGGTTGATTTCAGGGAGCAGCAAAAAGCAGACAAGTGTGGCTATCTCCACTGCTGAGTCTGAATACATTGTTGCAAGGAGTTGTTGTGCACAGCTATTGTGGATTCAGCACCAGCTAGAGGACTACAACCTCAAGGTAAGTAACTCTCCTCTTTATTGTGACTCATGCAGTGCTATCTCTATTACTAAGAATCCTGTCTCTCACAGCAGGACTAAGCATATAGAAATATGATATCATTTTATAAGAGAACATGCAGAATCTTAAGATATCTTCCTTGAATTTGTCCCCACTGACAGTCAAGTGGCTGATATCATCACTAAGCCATTGGATGAGGCCAAGTTTAATGCCTTCAAGATTGAAATAGGAATGTTAAATGTAGAATAGTGTAAACACTTCATTCTTCCAATCTTGATTTGATATAACTTAAAATGTTGACACATCAAACTTATGAGAGAAATGATTAGGCATTCAAGTAATCATATCCCTAATGATTTTAAAGTAATATGATCAGCTTAACCAGAACAATCTATTTCAGTTGAGCTTCAGGTTGCACTTAGGCAGCTGGGAAAAGTCTCAGTTCGACGAACTCTTTCCTGGGTTTGACGAACGTCGTGTTTTAGTTCGACGAAGTTGCTCCTCAGCTCGACGAATTCAGTCTTCCAGCCAGTTCAGCAGATTTTATCTTCAGTTCAGCAAACTCTAGTTTGAGTTTGATGAACTCAGCTTTGTGTTCGACGAACTCAGTTTCAGTTTGACGAACTCAGCTTTATGATGTAGATTCAGATGAACTCAGCTTTGTGTTCGGCGAACTCAGTTTGAGTTCGACGAACTCAGCTTTATGATGTTATTTCAGATGAACTCAGCGTTGTGTTCGACGAACTCCAATTTGAGTTCGACGAACTGAGCTTTGTGTTCTACGAACTCAGTTTGAGTTCGACAAACTCAGCTTTATCATGTAGTTTCTTTTACACTTACAATTATAAGAGCAATCAAATCCAATTACTAGGTTTAATTTTACTTAAGTCTTAAACCATATAGATAGCCAATCTGATTAAGTGAAAAGAACACGACCCTTCTCTTCCAGTCGCTGATACGAATCACCTACTCTTCCGTCCCAGCGCATTCCTCCACCACTGCAATGGCTCCCAAAAGCGCTAAAGATCTTCTTGAAGAATATGAGATAGTAAGGCATGGTTTGCCCATGCTCCAGAAGAAATTAAGGGAGTGATTCAACTCCTAGAAGACCAAGTCCTGGAATTTCTACTATCTGAACCCTGTGTCATTCTCAGAACTGAAGTTCTGGAATGGTTTGGTAATGACAAGTTGTCCACCTCCAAATACTCCCTCAAGTCAAAGATTGGAGAAGATAGAATCAAGATAACCCCAACAAAACTACAAAAAGCATTACATCTTCCATCCTGTAGTCTAAGTGAGGAGGATGACATCTCTGAAAAAGACAATAAAAAGGCTCTAAAATGGATTGATTACAATGATGCCAAAATTGGCTCATTGAAGCAGAAATTTTTCAACCAAAAGGGAAAAGTTTTATCAGATATTGTGGGAAAATCCATTCTGTGCAAACCAGGGTCCCATGATACAATCTCATAGTACATGTTTGACCTCATGACAAGAATAATTCTGAAAAAGAAAACCTCTTGGGGAGAGGTCATCTTTCAAAGAATAAAGGAATGCCTTCAGGCACCCAATATGGGAAGAATTCTCTCCTTATACCTCCTGCAAACCTACCTTGACAAGTTCAGAACATCCAAAGGAGCAAATCTTCACTATCTCAAGAGAATGGACATCAAGACTTTAGAAAGATTCAACAGGGTATTGCCTATGAGTCAGCCATTTGAAACTAAAGGAAAAGAGAAGACAACCCCCTCATCTTCTAAGAAAACAAGGCTGATTATGTACAGTTCTGAGCCTGATCATTCAGACAAAGATGAAGATGTTGGTACTGACATTAGATCACACAGCATTCTTAACAAAGAGGCTACACCAAAGGACCTGCCAACTGAAACTGTCCATCCACTGCAGCTGGACAGAGTCATAACTTCTGGTAACTAATTCAACTCCTCCTAACTCATTAATCATAGCTAATAACAATAGTTAGTCAAATCCTACATTTGATTAATGTTGACCCCAGATCCTCAAGAACTGGTGTGTGCTTCATCTGAGTGGGAGTATCAACAAGAACCATCACCCATTGATTTTACAAAAATCAATGATGATGATGTGAACACAAGACCATCACCTCAAAATTTACAAGATCAGATTGACATAATTATCTTCAGTCTTGAAGAAAGAATAGGAAACATTCCTGACAATGCACCAGCCATGTGGTCATTACCTTCCCAAGGTTCATCTGATGCCCCATCTGAGGGGGAGCAGCCACAAGAGCCATCAGCTGATAAAGATCAGGTTATAGGTAAGCCCTAAAAACCCAGCCTAAACATTCAGAATCATAAAATATAACTTTACAATTCTTGTTCTAGAATTCCTAGATTCGTCCATTCAATTTGATTTATCTGGGGAGGAGGTGTAGAATGCTCCTCCTACAGAGAAAGATGAACTTCTAAGTAAATCTTACATTATTATCCTGAGAACCTCTAAGTAGTTCAATCTAACTCCAACTCATTGTCCCAGCATTCCTGGACACAACAGAAAAGAATGCTCTCTCTGAGGGGGAGGAGGAGGATAATGCTGGTGATGTCAATCTGAGTGATCATCAAGATGCTGACACTGAAGATGAGCAGGATGATGCCCCAGCTGCTGTTATCAACATTCATCAAGCCTCTTCCTCCACCTCACCCAATGAGTCTCTTCTCAGTGCCATAAACCTGCTAATATAGTCCCATCTCACCACCATGCAGTCACATGTAGATCAATCAATTACATCTATCAGGGGATACATTGATTAGTCCATCTTGAATGTGAAAGCTGAGATCATGACTGAGGTCAAAGAAATAAAGGAAAACACTGACATGCTTACTAAACAGATGACCAGGTGGTTTGAACTTGCTGAAAAATCAGTAATTTCTCAGAATACCATTCTAAGATCCATGGACAAACATCTCCAGATGTCTGAACAAGACATGGGATATGTCAAGAATTATGTAAGTAAGACAGATGAGGTGAAGAGAATTCAACCAATCATCTTCAAGAGTATGTCTATTCAACTGCTATGCAGTTAAATGAAGAAGCGGACAGGTACAAGGAAGAGCTGAGAGCAGAAATTGCAACTGTCTCTCAATCCATTATTGCAAGAGACACCTCTTCCCATCTGAATGAAGAAGTTCGCAAGTTAAACGATGTAATTCATGATGACCTTGAGAATGTATTCCAAACTCTCTCAGTCACAATAACAACAGCTAAGCAAGACCTCCATCAATAGATCTGTGAAGAAGCCAGAAAGGGGGAGGATACAAATATAGTCATCAATTCTGACCTCACACTGAAAGTCCTACAAGTAACAAGGATAGCTCTGAATCTTCCTATATTAGATGTTAATAGGGCAGAAGACTGGGATTTCCCTCATCAAGAGGCAATAGCACAAAATCAGAGATTGAAAATGAAAAGAGAAAGAGAGCATGTGTTTCTCACTGAGGAATTCATGGCCAAACAAAGGGATGAAAACAGTACAGACCCTGATTTTGTGTAAGACCTCCCTCCCGGAACACAAGACACGGCCGAGGGGAGTCTCATGCCTAGGACAGCCGCCTTGCGGAAGAGGCAGTGCATGAGCTAGCCTCCCCCACAAGACGCCTATCCTACCGGTCAGACCAACTGAACAGCGCCAACCCATCAATAATGTAAAAGCAAGAAGACATATATTCACAATTAAGCAACAATGTCCAAACAGTACAAAAAGGACAGAAAGCTACACAAGCTCCTGTATATCATCAGAGTATAAACTTGCTCTAAGGCTACATTCTAACCACTCGCTCAAATCTGTCGCCGGCGGTAGCCAAGGTATCGTAATCACCAGCACTGTCACCCTGGCCTGGCTGTCCTCCTGTGTAGTACGCTGCTGCTCCGAAAAATAGTGGTGCAACAACCGTTAGTCATAAAGACTAAGTGGCTTCACATCCTCTCCCCTGGCGACTCCAAGGCACCGGGCAGAAGGGAATGAAGAAAACTGCAATATAGTCAGTAGTAGCAAAAACAAGTGACAAGGAAAGATGTAATCATGGCAGCTATATCGTGGTATAAGAAAGTACATCAAAAGTGAGCAGTTATAACATATGTATAAGAGAGTACATCTAAAGAGAGTAGGATCAACGACAGTGTATAAGCAGTTGAGCATATAAGAACAGAATTTGAACTTAAATTATAAGGGTGCCCATACAAGCTTATAAGTTAAGGGTCTGAGCATAATGTAACCCATCATATAAAGGTGCCCATACAAGTTTATATAATGAGTTCTGATGCGGTGCAATGACAAGATTATGTAATGATGAATGCAATGCAATTATCATGTAATGATACTCACCCATGGAATGTTATTATGTCGACATAGACCTACAGTTCTCGCTTTTTGAGAGGTAGCTAACCACTCAGGCATCTCCCGTCGTGGCCAGACGGAGATAGTGGAAAGAGCTCCTCCACTACTAGGAGGGTATGAACACTACCAGTCCTAGGCCTCTGTACGCCTCGACGCTAAGAACACACAGCGGAGACACTGCGTACTACTCGCATCAAGCTGAGCCTTCAAGGACACAGAAGGGGACTTGGGTAGGTGAGCACCAAGAGTCCAACCCAACCGGTCTAGAGTCTAACTGCCGGCTTCTGTTGGTGTCACGACTAGCAAGCCCGTAGACCCGCCACAAGTAATCCTCCAACCCGGATCATCACACCACCATATGTAAACCATGCATATTCATGTAATTCCCATGCACGCCCGTACAATCAAGCACCCAGGGACTCACGGATGGAGCCTTCTTATCTTTCACATCATTCCTATGTACGCCTCGACGCTAAGAACACACAGCGGAGACCCTGCGTACTGCTCGCATCACGCTGAGCCTTCAAGGACACAAGGGGACTTGGGTAGGTGAGCACCAAGAGTCCAACCCAACCTGGCCCTGAACATTTCCCCACAAGATATAACCATATCTTATAATCCACACCAAACCATCAATGCTACTCATACCAGGTTGTTATGACTCTATGCAGTAGCGTGTGTATAACATGAAAATTACCATACTAGATCATGTAGGACTACTTGTGCGCTTAACGTCACATTTCCAAAATCCTGGTCCAAATGAGCACCTTAACCTCTCTTTTCAGCATAATAATTATAAGCGGCACATTTAATTATGGATTCGTTCTAAAACCAAATCCACAGAAACTTCTACTATATGTCATAATTAGTGCCGGAATCATTACCACCAAATTTCGACCTCATTGTATTATGTAATATGTATTTACAGTGCTCTACATTTATATGACCATTATAAACAATGCTAAACACTTAGATCTCACCCATAACCAATGTTACTTACCTTCACCATCAGCCACACATGCCCTGTTTATGGTTCCTCCTGAAACTAACAATTGAAGGTTCATTTAAGGATTCATCCCAACGGATATAAATCTTAAATCATTATCACAGGTCAATACTAGCATGTACATGATTTATACAAAATTTCAGCCCAATCGGCCTTCACATTCAGCATTTATATCTCCTTCAAATTTATCAAATGAAACGGCAATAACTATAATACCACTTATCCAAACATCATGAAATTTAACAGGGATCTACATATTGTTGTCACTCATATCTCCACCAATTTTCATAAGCATCCAACCAATAGTTTAAGAGAAATCCATGAAATACTGAGATCGGAAGTGTTATGACACAGTTTACTAAAACTGGATTTCTGGGTGCTACAGTTGTCCAAAAATTATGATCCACCCCATTTTGGAAAGCTAACATCAAGGGATACAACATTAATCTTGAGTCCTACACCCAGATCCAAGCAGGTCCAATCAAAAATCTTCTCTGAAGTCAACTGCAGAAATCTGGATAGCAAAACAGCACGCACTTAACACCTCCCAGCTTTCTGGATAGTCCACTCGACTGGACTCGTAGGGAGCTACAGGTCACTTTAGAAAATGAGTAACCTATCGTCAAGAAGCTCTTTCCGAATGCTACAACTTCCATGTTGAGCCTGGGGTCTAATTTCAGTGGGATCAACCCTACAAATTGGCTCAAACCCAGCTGCGCACAATTTTACCCCTTAACAACCAAGTGCAATGTTATAAATTGAAAACTTCTTTAGCAAGGGGGCTATCATCACCTTTATCACACAAATACATAACTAACAACCCTAATTAATAGGGGATTTTTAAACAAGGAATTTACTCCTCATCTTTTCACATAAGAAATAATTTGAAACCCTACATAACAGGGGACTATTCATCATCTTCCCCAAAAACAAGAGTTAGGTCATTACACCTTCTCCCATCCAATACTCCCTCCATATACCATGGATTTCAAAGAGATCAAATCCTATCCCTTCCTTTTGAAGAGAAGAAGTGATTGAAGGAACTTTCGCGGTAATCGGTGCCCTAACAAGAAAGATCCGGCTTGGTCTTTTCCTAGAAAACTACATTAACTCACAAGCCAAGCTCTTTTGAGCTCATCACCTCTCCTAATTTTTCTTTACGATCTAGCAACAAGGGAGAGGGGTCGGAAGTCAACTTATTTTCCAGCCATGGTTCAAGCTCATCTTCATGGCAGCGGGGTGGTGGTCGGCCAAGCTCCAAATCCTTCTCCAAGCTTGCTCCTTCAAGAACCCTAAGTTGAAACCTTAAGATGAGGGAAAAGAAGAAGAAGAAGAAGAAGAAGATGAAGAAGAATACTCTTCTGACTCCATTATTCCAGCCCATTCAGCTAGGGGAGAAGGAGAGAGGGAGAGAAAGATAGAAAGAGAGATAAAAAGATAGCATTAATGGCATTAAATGCAATTTCCATTTCCAAGGCATGTTGAAAATTGCCTGATTTCTCGGGAAAAGAAAGGGCCAGGACGTTCGTCGAACAGACGGTGAGCTGCATTCGACGAATAGACGGTGAACTGCGTTCGACGAACTGGAGGTGAGCTGCGTTCGACGAACAGACGGTGAACTACGTTCGACGAACAGACGGCGAGCTGCGTTCGACGAACAGATGGTGAACTACGTTCGACGAACTGAAGGTGAGCTGCGTTCGACAAACAGAAGGTGAACTGCGTTCGATGAACTGAAGGTGAGATGCGTTCGACAAACAGAAGGTGAACTGCTTTCAACGAACTGGAGGTGAACTGCGTTTGACGAATAGAAGGTGAGTTGCGTTCGACGATCAGACGGTGAGCTGCGTTCGACGAACAGAAGGTGAACTGCTTTCGACGAACTGGAGGTGAACTACGTTCGACGAACAGAAGGTGAGCTGCGTTCGACGAATAGAAGGTGAACTGCGTTCGACGAACGGACGGTGAGCTGCGTTCGACGAAATCAAGACTCCATTCGACGGGGGAACAAGTCTCATGCTAGCGTCGGCGGTAGAGTTACTGTCGGGCGCTAGCTAACAGGAAGCAGATCCTTACCAATCACCCCCAATTTTCTTCCCTAACAGCCCAGCTCCAAAACAATTACAGATTTCTCTCTTTACTAATGGTTGGAACTTCATTTCTTTTCAAGTGAATGTAATCAATATGATTTTTGTCAACATTTATCATTAAGAGCCTCTTTTAACCTAACTATTAGGATCTCTAGATCCCACCTGGTCCGATCATCTCTAAGTGACCCGTGTCACCCGAGGGGTCCAGTTCGAACTGGGATGTTACAAATCCAATAAATAAAGAAACAATTTCGTTCCCGAAATTTAAGTTGAGGTTGTGGGGTTTAAGATTAAATCACAAAAGTCATCTGTAGTACACTTTAAATCCCGCTCACCACTAGTGAGGGTCACATCTCATTCACATCACCTCACTTCCAATTTTCCCGTGTGTACTTCCGTTATATTTCATGACACTTATAATCCAAATTATGCACAGAGAAATCTTAAGTGTCTCCCATCCTGATGCAAACACAAATATGGCGGTGATAAGACATAGTTGGGTTTATTGCCACGCTCTCACTATGGTTAGGTCGGAAACAACCGAAACCCATACTTCCTTGTTTCCTCACCTTAATAAACCAACTTTCATTGCACCTTTGATCTAAATCCCCTTAAGATCAGTGACCCCGATACACATGAGTATAATACTGTATAAGAGCATTTGGTAACCATTCCCGTAAGAATAAAGCTGTCGATAATTGGAACAGGTATAAAGCTCAAAACCCAAAATGCATCTACATAACTTTCCAGTTAGCAATTAATGGTTCGTTGAATCATCGAGAACTAGCAAAAGAAATTCCCAGGTTCAGACAGAGCCTCCCAAGGCTTAGCCTAAAGTTTAACAGGCAACTAGCATAAGGGGAAATGACCAATCCTTTCTCCTAAAACCAAGCCACCAATAGCACATAAATCATATAGAATCTCTAACTTAAACCAAACAGCCACCAACCCCTTATGAGGAGATAAATATGAATAATTTCCCAGAGTATGAACCCAAACAATAAGTAATGAAATTGCAAGTAAACGAAATTTCCTGGAGCTTTAGCCCATCCAGCCACTATAAGGAGAATGAAATTTCCTGAATAAAAATTCCTGGAGCATACCCAAACGGAGAGAGATTATATATATAAATATATCACAGTTCCCAGGAATTTTTAATTTCATACAGCAGCCCCCAAACCTAAACGGTTATTATATGGGCAAGATCGTTTCTCTTATGTATTAAAAATGTAGAAGCAAGCCTTATTCTCATCTTCTAGTGCAACCATCATTATCTATATCATTATCAATCGCTTCCATCAATGTCATCTCGTCTGAGGCGATCATTCATACAACACGCATCTTGTACACTTAGCACGGCATCCACTTGATATTAATTTTCAACAATCGTTATGATCACCTTATAATAATTCATGCAAAATCCACCAACCAAGTCGAGTATCTAGTTATGGCAAGATAATTACAATGGTTAAACATCATGGATGTTTACCGCTTGACTTCAAATCCACATAATAGTCAAGTCCTGCACTCACCCCACCGTACTTGCCATGACATTATGCCCTTTAAATGCACCAACTACCAAAAATGATGCTACTTCCTCAAGGGTTTCAGCTCAAAAAGTGTTTATGTTTCCAAAAAGTTTCCAAATTCCACACGTGATCATCCGATGATTCTTATCATTTGGTTCTGGTGTTATTATGAATCGTTATCGAGGCTCAAAGTAAGGTGAATCCATGACTCTATTCCTCGCATGGGTGATAAGCACATCATTCCCTTCTAATAACACGTGACCTCTATTCAAGTGTTACTTTTGTCAACTCTCGGTTCTACTTTGATTTGCACCAGATTCAAAAATTGGCGCCACTTTTATCCCGTGATTTAAATCATTTCATTTAAGGGCTCCTCAACCGTGAACATATACCTTATCCAACGGTTGGGTTTCGGTACAGAGCCTTTAGAAATCTACCTTGTCGAGGTAGAATGCTACATGTACTCTTACTTGTTCGTATAGAGACATATTCTTATCTCACTAAATAAGTAAGTGCAACTTATCATCGATATCCCCTTCACGTGTTCAATTCATGGCGTGTCTCAACACCCTTGACCAAATCACCCATATTGAGAGTTTATCACGAATCTAATCATCATTGTTCACGTACTCTTCAAATACATAAGATCTAAGGGAAAACGAGGTCGATACGTAAATAGTCCAATAAACGAAGGGACAAGCCCCCGTACGTTTTTGGACTAAATTTCTTCCACCGCCCATATGGTACATTCATCTCACGTATGAGAACAAACCTTAGGGGCATATCCTCCTTGACTTAGAGTTCTTACCCTATAGATCCCCGTATCGATGCACTTATATATCAGCCGTGATGTAGAAATTCAAATTTTTTCGGCGATGACCAAGCTGCATCTCATTGTAATGAGAGCATGTACAAATAACATCCAACCACCGGGTACATTTACATATGTTTGAACTTACCATGAACCAAGGTGCAAGGCTCGGGATGATTTCCCTTCGACATGGGTTATGCATGTAACATCCCGACTTTTATTGGGCCACTAGACCCTAGTGAGCCCAATAAAAGTAGGGCAGAGCAGTAGAAAACTACCATTTTAAGTAATATTGCGCGCCGCAACTAAGTCATTAGGGTATAGTGACCAGACGAACCCCGATTGGACTTCAGCCAGTTCCGTTAGACTCGTATGGACAATACGAGCGCAACGGAATTCGTTGCACTTCGATCCGAGGTCGTTTGGAGAAAATGACCATTTCGGGTGTCGTAGCGCGCCACAACCTCATTATAATGAATAGTGACCATACGAACCCCGATTGGACTTCCGTCAGTTCCGTTAGACTCGTATGGAAAATACGAGCGCAACGGAATTCGTTGCACTTCGATCCGAGGTCGTTTGGAGAAAACGACCATTTCGGGTGTCGTAGCGCGCCACTACCTCATTATTATGAATAATGACCATACGAACCCCGATTGGACTTCCGTCAGTTTCGTTAGACTCGTATGGACAATACGAGTGCAACGAAATTCGTTGCACTTCGATCCGATGTCGTTTGGAGAAAACGACCATTTCGGGTGTCGTAGCGCGCCACTACCTCATTATTATGAATAGTGACCGTACGAGCCCCGAATTAACTTCTGTCAGTTCTGGTAAACTCGTACGAACAATACGAGTGCAACGGAAATTCGTTGGGCCTCGATTCAAGGTCGTATGGAGAGTATGCCATTTTAGTACTATGCAGATCGCCTCAGTGCAACGCACGAGATATAAAGCACACGAACCCGGCATCGGCCCCGGCAACTCTTGTTGGACCCCGGGGGCCAAGGAGGACTCCGCCCTAAGTTGACTCGGTCAAACCCCCCCCCCCCCCGGCTTGAAATTTATTGGGAAATGAAAAGGAGAAGGGGGGGAAGGGAGGAGAGAGAAAGCCCCCCCCCCCAAGAAAAGGGGGCTTCCCATGAATAGGCAGCCCCTATTTGGGCAAAGGGGGGGGGGGGGGGGCAAGAGAGAGAGAAGGGAGGGGAGGGGAAGAAAATATCTCCCCCTCCCTTATCCCCACGTGGGGGAAGAGGAGGAGAGCTCCCCCTTCCAATAAAAGGAAGGGGCAGCCCCTCTCAAACCCCCACCCCACTCCCTCTCCCTCTCAACCTCTCCCTGCCGACTAACCCAGCCACCCCCTCGCCGGAGCCAACCCAGCCGAGCCACCTCATCCTCCTTCCTCATGGCCGGCCACTGCCCCTCCACGTCTCGAGCCCCACCGCACCTCTAGGTAGAAGCTCCCCCCTCCTCCTTCCTACCTCCCGGAGTAGGCCACCCCTCTCCCCGTCGCCTGAGCATCGCCGGGCGCCGCCCTGAGCCTTGCAAGGCTCTGAGAGGAAACGGCCGTGGAAGCCTTCTCCCCCGGCACCGGTCGTGGCGCTGGGGGAGGTAGGTCCCCTCTCGGGGACCTCGGCGTCGGCGGCCGGGGAGGCGGCCGGGCCGCCGGAGGATGCAGCCTGCGGCACCCGTGGCCTTCCCCCTCCCCCCTCTGTTTTGTTTTCCTGGAGGGGAATAATCCCCTCCCCCGGCGGCGGCCGGCGGCTCCAGGCCACCGGACCACCGCCGGAGGATTTCCCCCTCCCTGGCGCCCCGACCAGGGGCGGCAGGGAGGGCCATGCACGTGGAGGCGGCGGCACAGCAAGCCGGCATGGCCCGTGCCGGCTGCACCGCGCCTCCCCGTCCCCTTCAGATCCTCCTTCCGGCGGGGTCCGGCGGCGCCCGGCCACCGGACCACCACCGGAGTGGGCGCCGACCCCCGGCGTACCGACCAGGGGCGGCACTGGCGCCCTCTCAGCGGAGGCGGCGGAGCAGCAGGCCTGCATGGCCCATGCAGGTCGCGCCTCCGCCTCCCGCTTGCTTCTTTGCCCTCCCCCGGCGGTGGTCGGCGGCACCAGGCCGCCAGACCATCACCGGAGGAGTCGCCGGCCCCCGGCGCACCGACCGGGGGCGGCGCCGGCCCCTCCGACCGCTGCCCTGCGGCAGTTGGGGCCGCCTGCTGGCGGGGATGGCGGGAGCCGTCCGATCTCCCCCAAGAGATCGGGCGGCCTCCCGCTCCTCGTTTCCCGCCCTCGGCCTCAGCTTGTGTGCCCCCCACAGCGGATCCGCCGCAGATCCGCTGTGGGGGCCGCGGGAAGGCGCAGGGTGCAAGACCCCTGCGCCCCCTCCCTTTCCCTAATCGCACCCCCCCCCCCCCTTCCTTTTTCCTAACTGCACCCCAATCTCCCTTTCCCGTTCCCCATTTTTTTGAGAAAAAATGGGGCAGATTGGGAAGAAGTTTTCTAAATGGAAAATGTGCCCCACTCTAAGGGGCACCTACTGTAATTTTTTGGGATTTTTAGGAAAAGATTTAATATTTTTAAAACCCTTTATTAAGTTTATTTTGTGAAAATAAACGCCCAAATATGTTCGCAAAAATCACCAAAAATTAGGGGCTCTAATTAAAGGTGTTTTACAACTACAATTAAAAAATTGGGAGGTGTGGTTTCTTATTTTGGTCCCCCAAAAGTATTTTACAAGCGAAATAAACGCCCGAAAAAGAGCGAAATTCACCGAAATAAATCGGCGCCCCCTCGACGCATATTTTTAAATGCCTATTAAAAATTGTGCGTATGTATCCAAGGAATCGACTAAGCTCGAAATATCGACGCGAGATTCGGAACGAAATCGCGGCGCGGCGCTGAAATTTAACCCCGCCGCGACAATAATAAAAGGACGGAGTCGACGATTGAAAAATCCTCTTATGGAGTGACTGGACTACTAACCCTTTCTTTATGCTTTTATTACGTTCTGTACTTTCCTTTAAATCCAGTCTCGCACTGGTCCCCCGCATTTACGTTCTGTACTTTCCTTTAAATCCAGTCTCGCACTGGTCCCCCGCATTTACGTTCTATACTTTCCTTTAAATCCAGTCTCGCACTGGTCCCCCGCATTTACGTTCTGTACTTTCCTTTAAATCCAGTCTCGCACTGGTCCCCCGCATTTACATTCTGTACTTTCCTTTAAATCCAGTCTCGCACTAGTCCCCGCTCTTACTTTCTGTACTTTCATTTAAATCCAGTCTTGCACTGGTCCTATCATTATGGCCTCTGCTTTCGGCCTACTTTTCTGCTTATTACCATGGCCTCTGCTTTCGGCCCACTTTTCTGCTTATTATCATGGCCTTTGCTTTCGGCCTACTTTTCTGCTTAATATGGCCTTTTCTTTCGGCCTACTTTTCTGCTTAACATGGCCTTTGCCTTCGGCCTAATTTCCTTCTTGATATTAAGGCCTCTGCTTTCGGCCTATTTTGCTGCTATACTTAATAGTATTAAGGTACTAACTGCAGCCCTGTACAGGCAAGCGGTGCTTATCCTCCCTCCTGCGAGGCCTTAGTTGGGGAAACTCGGAGTTGAGTTCCTCCTCCCAGATTATCCCAAAGCAAGGAGCCCTCCTACCGCTAAGCCTCCCGGTCAGAGGTCGTGTGACCGGTCGAGTAGAATTGCCACGTAACTTATGTGCTTGTCTTTATATAAAGCGGGAGAAGATTGTTTGGGAGTGGCGGGTTGGTCACGCTCGCAGACCGTTCGTACCGATGCGGGTGGGTTGACGACTCATGGCGACAGGGAGATGTGCACAGCGGGTTATCACTCTCCGAGCCTGCAGTTTTGCCTCCACTGGTCGGCCTACAAATCGGCTCGCCGGATGTCGCTCACATCCAGTTGGTACACCAAGTTGTACAGGAGGGCCTGAATGATACGGTACAACTACATTCAGAAGTGGCAAGACTGGCCACTGTCACCGACGGCCACATCGGTGAGGCCCGCGGGGTTAGCTCCCCTGCTTGAAATAAAGCGGTCTAAACTGTGTCGACACAGGGTCTTTTGTGTGCGTACAGGTTTGAATACCTGGGTGTGCATGTCAGGCCGCGCCTCCGCCTCCCGCTTGCTTCTTCGCCCTCCCCCGGCGGTGGCCGGCGGCACCAGGCCGCCGGACCATCACCGGAGGAGTCGCCGGCCCCCGGCGCATCGACCGGGGGCGGCGCCAGCCCCTCCGACCGCTGCCCGGCGGCAGTTGGGGCCGCCTGCTGGCGGGGATGGCGGGAGCCGTCCGATCTCCCCCAGGAGATCGGGCGGCCTCCCGCTCCTCGTTTCCCGCCCTCGGCCTCAGCTTGTGTGCCCCCCACAGCGGATCCGCCGTAGATCCGCTGTGGGGGTCGCGGGAAGGCGCAGGGTGCAAGACCCCTGCGCCCCCTCCGTTTCCCTAATCGCACCCCAACCCCCCCCCCCCCCCCCAACCCCCTTCCTTTTTCCTAACCGCACCCCAATCTCCCTTTCCCCTTCCCCATTTTTTTGAGAAAAAAATGGGGTAGATTGGGAAGAAGTTTTCTAAATGGAAAATGTGCCCCACCCTAAGGGGCACCTACTGTAATTTTTTGGGATTTTTAGGAAAAGATTTAATATTTTTAAAACCCTTTATTATGTTTATTTTGAGAAAATAAACGCCCAAATAAGTTCGCAAAAATCACCAAAAATTAGGGGCTCTAATTAAAGGTGTTTTACAACTACTATTAAAATTGGTAGGTGTGGTTTCTTATTTTGGTCCCCCAAAAGTATTTTACAAGCGAATTAAACGCCCGAAAAAGAGCGAAATTCAGCGAAATAAATCGGCGCCCCCTCGACGCATATTTTTAAATGCCTATTAAAAATTGTGCGTATCTATCCAAGGAATCGACTAAGCTCGAAATATCGACGCGAGAATCGGAATGAAATCACGGCGCGGCGCCGAAATTTAACCCCGCCGCGACAATAATAAAAGGACGGAGTCGACGATTGAAACCTCCTCTTATAGAGTGACTGGACTACTAACCCTTTCTTCATGCTTTTATTACGTTCTGTACTTTCCTTTAAATCCAGTCTCGCACTGGTCCCCCGCATTTATGTTCTGTACTTTCCTTTAAATCCAGTCTCGCACTGGTCCCCCGCATTTACTTTCTGTACTTTCCTTTAAATCTAATCTCGCACTGGTCCCCCGCATTTATGTTCTGTACTTTCCTTTAAATCCAGTCTCGCACTGGACCCCCGCATTTACGTTTTGTACTTTCCTTTAAATCCAGTCTCGCACTGGTCCCCGCTCCTACTTTCTGTACTTTCATTTAAATCCATTCTTGCACTGGTTCTGTCATTATGGCCTCTGCTTTCGGCCTACTTTTCTGCTTTTACCATGACCTCTGCTTTCGGCCTACTTTTCTGCTTATTACCATGGCCTTTGCTTTCGGCCTACTTTTCTGCTTAATATGGCCTTTGATTTCGTCCTACTTTTCTGCTTAACATGGCCTTTGCCTTCGGCCTAATTTCCTTCTTGATATTATGTCCTCTGCTTTCGGCCTATTTTGCTGCTATACTTAATATTATTAAGGTACTAACTGCAGCCCTGTACAGGCAAGCGGTGCTTATCCTCCCTCCTGCAAGGCCTTAGTTGGGGAAACTCGGAGTTGAGTTCCTCCTCCCAGGTTAGCCCCAAGCAAGGAGCCCTCCTACCGCTAAGCCTCCCGGTCAGAGGTCGTGTGACCGGTCGAGTAGAATTGCCACGTAACTTATGTGCTTGTCTTTATATAAAGCGGGAGAAGATTGTTTGGGAGTGGCGGGTTGGTCACGCTCGCAGACCGTTCGTACCGGTGCGGGTGGGTTGACGACTCATGGCGACAGGGAGATGTGCACAGCGGGTTATCACTCTCCGAGCCTGCAGTTTTGCCTCCACTGGTCGGCCTACAAATCGGCTCGCCGGATGTCGCTCACATCCAGTTGGTACACCAAGTTGTACAGGAGGGCCTGAATGATACGGTATGACTACATTCAAAAGTGGCAAGACTGGCCACTATCACCGACGGCCACATCGGTGAGGCCCGCGGGGTTAGCTCTCGTGCTTGAAATAAAGCAGTCTAAACTGTGTCGACACAGGGTCTTTTGTGTGCGTACAGGTTTGAATACCTGGGTGTGCGTGTCTGCGCGTTATAGTGTTGTGTACTTACTATACGGCGTGATTACGAGCTTTAGGGCGGGAAGCCCTATATATATATATACGGAGATATATATGTTTACCTGCTGCTAACCCTCTACCTTGCTTCGGCTATTTCATTTCTGTTCTTTAACCGCCCCCTGGATATGGATCCGGGGAGGGGATGTATTTTCTACTTAGCTCTGTGACTAACGGTTATTTCTTATAACCAATCACAGGAGATGGGACAGTAAGGAGCCCCCACACCGCATGATGAGTTACAAGCCTTGGAGATGGCCCGTTCGATTACCCCAGCTTCGCCCCCTATCTTCAGAGACGTGAGTCCGAGAGTATAAGGACTAGCCTAGGGCTCCCTTTTGTTTTCGACTATGTAGCCCTCGAGGCAATGTTTTGTAAAAACAATAGGCCCCGACCATACTTAAATATATAATATAATCAGCATGCTTAGCTTATCTTATTTCGATTGCTTCCGCTGTGCGTTCGGACGTGTTGTGAAGATTCTTGTGACTGACAAAGAGACCGCTCAGCCCTTGAGAGGGTGGGACGTCGCCACCCAAAAAGCGCTGGGTAGTCTTCTTTGGGCAGTAAGATCCCCCTCCCTGAACCCGGTTCAGTCTGGGGAGGGGGGGTCTTACAAATGGATCAGAGCCACCACGATCCGACCACATGGGGCAGTCTTTTGATCCTCCCTTCCCCGCTTCCGTTTCTTGGTTCGGGACGAACCACGCAGCGGAAGCCTGGTGGACCCTTTAGGTTTAAGGTTAAGGATTCGAGACTGCACGATAGTACACCCACACGCTTTCCGCTTCCTTTTCATTCAGGTCCTGCAAAATTCCCTTATTTTTGCAAGTTCTGATACCCGTTTGTTACTTCTCCAGATACCGGAGTCAAGTAACGGAAGGTCCTCCTCTCAGGACCAGTACCACCCTACCACTCCACCACCAGCCCCGGTCGCTCCAGCCACAGTTCCGTTCGGAGAGACAGAGCTCGGACAGACCCTGGTAGCCCTGTTAGCCGCCTTTCAGACAGCCACCTTACGTCCACCACAGCAGGCCACCGTACCCACCGATCTGCTTACAATATTATGGGGGCTAAGGCCCCCCACCTTCTGAGGTACCGAGTCAGCCATCCAGGCCGAGGAGTGGGTGGAGAGGGTAGAGGAGCTTCTAGTAGGGATGATGTGCCCTGCAGTAGCCGCAGTGTCACTGGTGGAGGGCCGCTAGCCGCTCTACCTTCAGAGGATGACCACTCAGCACGATCCTCTGGGGGGAGTTCTCAGAGGCCTTCTTAGAGCATTTCATTTCGGATGCAGACCGGATGGCACTCCAGGAGTGATTCCTGCAGATCAGGCAGGGAGATAGGATGGTTCCAGACTACCAGAGAGATTTTATCCACCTGGACCGCTTCGCCGGGACCTTAGCAGGTACGGATAAGGACAGGGCGGCCAGATTTTACCGGGGATTACGAGACGGCCTCCGTCAGGCCCTGATCATGATTTCCCAGGCATCCTTCCACACGATAGCCTCACATGCCACCGCTCAAGAGATGGATCAGCGGATGGTAGCCCAGCAGTGGAGGGGACACATAGGTGTTCCCCGGACTCAGGGCCGAGAGAGAGGAGTAGGTCCTCGCAGGCAGGGCCGAGACGGGAGACAGCGTCAGCGTCACCAGCCATATCGGCAGGCACCCCAGCCCCGACCAGCACCCCCAGCCCCAGCACCTCAGGTCGTCCCCTCCGCACGACGAGACGTTCCCTTCGCAGGGAACTGCTACCTATGCCAGCAGCCTGGGCATATACGAGCCTTCTGCCCGCAGGCTACCGGGAGACCCGGTTTAGGAGCAGTACAGAGAGCGGCGGAGAGAGGACGAGGTGGACGCAGAGGACGTCCCGCGGGCAGGAGAGGCCAGGCCAGGCAGGGCAGAGCAGCACCACTCGAGGCATACGTATTGGATCTTCAGCACGGTCCTGCTCCTGACGTAGTGATAGGTATCTACTTCTGGTAGTATGATATCCTAGGAGATGTTATAGCTGTATATATTAGGACTTTTGTATATGTCATCCCTACTCCTGTATATCTGTGAAAAGTTTATGATCATGATATATATATGTTATCAGGTTTACTTTTGGTAGAAGGTCATCCCGCTAAAACACTGTTCGATACCAGCGCCACACATTCTTTCGTTGCACAAAACTTCATCGCTGACAAGGAGAACACAGTGCGATCATCTGGGATGTCAATCCGAATACGACTCTCGGATGGATCAGATATGACTTCCACCGAAAAGTGTTCCTTCCAGGCAATGCTAGGAGGCATAGAATTCGAAGTCAACGCAACCGTCTTGGCGATAACCGGATTCGACATCATTCTGGGGATGGATTGGTTGGCCGAGCACAGCGCCCAAATTGATTGTTCAACTCGAGAGATCCGCCTCCAGAATCCGAATGGGCAATTTATCACACTAGCAGGTATACCCTCTGTCACCCGCATTATCTTAACATCTTCACAAACCGTCAAGGCAGTTCGACGGAAGGACGAGGTGTACCTAATCTACTTTGAGATGGAAGACACGACACAAGTACTCGCTAAAGTGCCTGTAATCAGGGACTTCCCAGATATCTTCCCAGAGTCCCTTCCCGGGTTGCCCCCGCAACGGGAAGTGGACTTCCAAATCGAACTTACTCAAGGAGTCCGACCAGTATCCCGAGCATCGTACCGGATGGCCCCAAGGGAACTGGCCGAGCTCAAGATTCAACTACAAGAGTTAGTCGACGCAGGTTTTGTACGTCCTAGTACTTCGCCCTGGGGAGCCCCAGTGCTGTTTGTTAAAAAGAAGGATGGATCTCTGCGTCTCTGCATTGACTACAGAGAATTGAATAAACTCACTGTCTGGAATACCTATCCCCTACCCCGGATAGATGAATTGTTCGATCTGCTGCAAGGTGCGTCCGTCTTTTCCAAGATGGACTTAAGATCCGGCTACTATCAACTCAGAGTGCGAGAAGAGGACATTCCCAAGACCGCCTTCAGCTCCCGCTACGGATTGTACGAGTTCATGGTAATGCCATTTGGGTTAACCAATGCCCCGTCCGCCTTCATGGCCTTAATGAACACTGTATTTAAACCCTTCCTGGATCATTTCGTAATAGTCTTCATAGATGATATCCTCATCTACTCGAGGAACAAAACCGATCACTCCAGGCATCTCCAAATGGTTCTGCTTAAGCTAAGAGAGCACTCGCTTTTCACCAAGTTTAGCAAATGCGAGTTCTGGATGGAAGAAGTCGGTTTTCTGGGACACACAGTTAACAAGAACGGGATAGCAGTGGATCAAGCCAAGGTACAAGCAGTACGAGATTGGCCGCCACTTAAGACAGCAGCAGACATCCGAAGTTTCCTTGGCCTCGCCGGCTACTACCGTAAGTTCGTCGAAGGATTCTCCAAGATTGCGTTACCTCTTACCTCCCTCACCAAAAAGGATGTGACATTCCAGTGGTCTCCCGAGTGCGAAGCAGCGTTCATTGAACTGAAGAACCGGCTGATATCGGCCCTGATCCTGACTCTTCCCTCAGGAACTGAGGGCTTCCAGATCTATGTCGATGCCTCTCTGAAAGGATTGGGAGTCGTGCTTATGCAACATGGCAAGGTAGTTGCCTATGCCTCACGTCAGCTCAAGCCGCACGAACTAAACTACGCCACCCACGATTTGGAACTGGGGGCGGTAGTTTCCGCATTAAAGGTTTGGAGACACTACCTCTACGGGGTACGATGCGAGATTTTCTCCGATCATAAGAGCCTCAAGTATGTCTTCACCCAGAAGGAGCTGAACCTCCGACAACGTCGGTGGTTGGAATTTCTCTGCGATTACGACTTCACCCTTCAGTACCACCCCGGCAAGGCTAATAAGGTTGCAGATGCCCTGAGTCGGCAGCCTCCAAGGATCGGGAATTGGTTAGAAATGGTACCGGAGGAATTAGTTGAATCTTTGGCAGAACTGGATATTATCCTCATCACCCGTAGGAATCCGATGGAATACCGGGCCCAGCTCTACTGGATGGAGATTCAGTGCGACATCAGGGACAGGATAAGGGAAGCACAAAAGACCGACGTTGAAGCAGCACCGATCATTCAGGCCTTGCAACACGGTGCACAAGAAGACTACAACTTCTATGATGGCATCCTACAATACAGACACCGCATATTCATTCCCGCTGCAGAGGGAATCCGGGAGGAGATACTCCGTGAAGCACATCAAACGAGGTATTCAATACACCCGGGGGTAGTAAAAATGTACACGGACCTGCGAAGGACATTATACTGGCCAGGAATGAAGAAGGACGTCACCGATTATGTAGCCCACTACCAGACCTATCAAATGGTCAAAGCAGAATGTCGTAGCCCAGGAGGTCTGCTACAACCCCTGCCGATACCAGAATGGAAATTCGAGGATATCTCCATGGATTTTGTCCATGGCTTACCCCGATCTCGTGCAGGTAACGACTCCATATGGGTCGTAGTAGACCGCCTCACCAAGGTAGCCCGATTCATCCCGAACCGGCAGGGCGACGATGTCGATATATTAGCCCGACTATTTATTGAGCAGGTAGTCTGATTTCATGGAATACCCAAATCGATCGTCTCGGACCGCGACGGGCGCTTTACATCGAAGGAATGGAGAAGAGTGCAGGCTTATATGGGAACCAGATTAGCCTTTAGTACCGCCTTCCATCCCCAAACCGACGGGCAAACAGAAAGGACAAACCGGACGATGGAAGACCTCCTCCATTTATGCATAGTGGAACACAACGAGCCTTGGGAACAGTTACTACCCTTGGTGGAGTTCTCATACAATAACAGCTTCCAGGCAAGCATCAAGATGGCACCTTATGAAGCCCTCTACGGAAGAAGCTGTCGGACCCCACTATCTTGGGCACAGGATGAGGACCCCGAGGCCTTAGGGGTCACCTACTTAGAAGATACCACTGCCGCAATAAGGTTAATCCAAGAACGTGTGCTGGAGGCACAGAGTCGTCAGGCCAAATATTATGATGCGCGTCATCGGATGGTGGAATTCAACGTGGGAGATATGGTTTTCTTAAAAATTAAGCCGATGCACGGGATATCCTGAATAAAGAAGCAGAAAAAGCTGGACCCCCGCTATTTAGGCCCATATCAAGTCATCGAAAGAGTTGGCCCGGTGGCTTATAGGTTAGCTCTGCCAGCCGAACTGGGAAACCTTCACGACGTATTTCATGTCTCCTCGCTAAGACGTGTTCTACGCCAACCAGAGCAGCATCTACCCACACCACCAACATCAGTACAATCCGACTGATCCATCCAACTCGAACCAGTAAAGATAGTGGACTCCAAGATCAAAGAACTGCGGAACAAAACCATCACGATGGTCAAGATCTTGTGGTCAAACTGTGGACGCAAAGAGTTTACTTGGGAACCAGAGACGCTCGTCCGAGAAAAATACCCGACGCTCTTCTCCCAAGTATATCCTTTAAACCCCTACTTTAGCCAATCTTCGGGGACGAAAATCTGTTTATTTTTATTGGATTGTAACATCCCGACTTTTATTGGGCCACTAGACCCTAGTGAGCCCAATAAAAGTAGGGCCGAGCAGTAGAAAACTACCATTTTAAGTAATATTGCACGCCGCAACTAAGTCATTAGGGTATAGTGACCAGACGAACCCCGATTGGACTTCCGTCAGTTCCGTTAGACACGTATGGACAATACGAGCGCAACGGAATTCGTTGCACTTTGATCCGAGGTCGTTTGGAGAAAACGACCATTTCCGTTGTCGTTGCGCGCCACTACCTCATTATTATGAATAGTGACCATACGAACCCCGATTGGACTTCCGTCAGTTCCGTTAGACTTGTATGGACAATACGAGCGCAACGGAATTCGTTGCACTTCGATCCGAGGCGTTTGGAGAAAATGGCCATTTCGGGTGTCGTAGCGCGCCACTACCTCATTATTATGAATAATGACCATACGACCCCGATTGGACTTCCGTCAGTTCCGTTAGACTCGTATGGACAATACGAGCGCAACGAAATCGTTGCACTTCGATCCGAGGTCGTTGGGAGAAAACGACCATTTCGGGTGTCGTAGCGCACCACTACCTCATTATTATGAATAGTGACCGTACGAGCCCCGAATTAACTTCTATCAGTTCTGGTAAACTCGTACGAACAATACGAGCGCAACGGAATTCGTTGGGCCTCGATTCAAGGTCGTATGGAGAGTATGCCATTTTAGTACTATGCCGATCGCCTTAGTGCAACGCACGAGATATAAAGCACACGAACCCGGCATCGGCCCCGGCAACTCTTGTTGGACACCGGGGGCCAAGGAGGACTCCGCCCTAAGTTGAATCGGTCTACCCCCCCCCCCCCCCTGGCTTGAAATTTATTGGGAAATGAAAAGGAGAAGGGGGGAAGGGAGGAGAGAGAAACCCCCGCCCCCCAAGAAAAGGGGCTGCCCATGAATAGGCAGCCCCTATTTGGGCAAAGGGGGGGGGCAAGAGAGAGAGAAGGGAGGGGAGGGGGAGAAAATATCTCCCCTTCCCTTATCCCCATGTGGGGGAAGAGGAGGAGAGCTCCCCCTTCCTATAAAAGGAAGGGGCAGCCCCTCTCAAACCCCCACCCCACTCCCTCTCCCTCTCAACCTCTCCCTGCCGACTAACCCAGCCACCCCCTCGCCGGAGCTAACCCAGTCGAGCCACCTCCTCCTCCTTCCTCATGGCCGGCCACCACCCCTCCACCTCTGGAGCCCCACCGCACCTCCAGGTAGAAGCTCCCCCCCTCCTCCTTCCTACCTCCCGGAGTAGGCCACCCCTCTCCCCGTCGCCTGAGCATCGTCGGCCGCCGCCCCGAGCCTTGCAAGGCTCGGAGAGGAAACGGCCGTGGAAGCCTTCTCCCCCGGCGCCGGTGGTGGCGCTGGGGGAGGTAGGTCCCCTCTCGGGGACCTCGGCGCCGGCACCGGGGAGGCGGTCGGGCCACCGTAGGACGCAGCCGGCGGCACCCGTGGCCTTCCCCCTCCCCCCTATGTTTTGTTTTCCTGGAGGGGAATAATCCCCTCCCCCGGCGGCGGTCGGCGGCTCCAGGCTGCCGGACCACCGCCGGAGGATTTCCCCCTCCCCGGCGCCCCGACCAGGGGCGGCAGGGAGGGCCATGCACGTGGAGGCGGCGGCACAGCAAGCCTGCATGGCCCGTGCCTGCTGCGTCGCGCCTCCCCGTCCCTTTCAGATCCTCCTTCCGGCGGGGTCCGGCGGCGCCCGGCCGTCGGACCACCACCGGAGTGGGCGCCGATACCCTGCGTACCGACCAGGGGCGGCACCGGCGCCCTCTCAGCGGAGGCGGCGGCGCAGCAGGCCTGCATGGCCCATGCAGGCCGCGCCTCCGCCTCCCGCTTGCTTCTTCGCCCTCCCCCGGCGGTGGTCGGCGGCACCAGGCCGCCGGACCATCACCGGAGGAGTCGCCGGCCCCCGGCGCATCGACCGGGGGCGGCGCCAGCCCCTCCGACCGCTGCCCGGCGGCAGTTGGGGCCGCCTGCTGGCGGGGATGGCGGGAGCCGTCCGATCTCCCCCAGGAGATCGGGCGGCCTCCCGCTCCTCGTTTCCCGCCCTCGGCCTCAGCTTGTGTGCCCCCCACAGCGGATCCGCCGTAGATCCGCTGTGGGGGTCGCGGGAAGGCGCAGGGTGCAAGACCCCTGCGCCCCCTCCGTTTCCCTAATCGCACCCCAACCCCCCCCCCCCCCCCCCCAACCCCCTTCCTTTTTCCTAACCGCACCCCAATCTCCCTTTCCCCTTCCCCATTTTTTTGAGAAAAAAATGGGGTAGATTGGGAAGAAGTTTTCTAAATGGAAAATGTGCCCCACCCTAAGGGGCACCTACTGTAATTTTTTGGGATTTTTAGGAAAAGATTTAATATTTTTAAAACCCTTTATTATGTTTATTTTGAGAAAATAAACGCCCAAATAAGTTCGCAAAAATCACCAAAAATTAGGGGCTCTAATTAAAGGTGTTTTACAACTACTATTAAAATTGGTAGGTGTGGTTTCTTATTTTGGTCCCCCAAAAGTATTTTACAAGCGAATTAAACGCCCGAAAAAGAGCGAAATTCAGCGAAATAAATCGGCGCACCCTCGACGCATATTTTTAAATGCCTATTAAAAATTGTGCGTATCTATCCAAGGAATCGACTAAGCTCGAAATATCGACGCGAGAATCGGAATGAAATCACGGCGCGGCGCCGAAATTTAACCCCGCCGCGACAATAATAAAAGGACGGAGTCGACGATTGAAACCTCCTCTTATAGAGTGACTGGACTACTAACCCTTTCTTCATGCTTTTATTACGTTCTGTACTTTCCTTTAAATCCAGTCTCGCACTGGTCCCCCGCATTTATGTTCTGTACTTTCCTTTAAATCCAGTCTCGCACTGGTCCCCCGCATTTACTTTCTGTACTTTCCTTTAAATCTAATCTCGCACTGGTCCCCCGCATTTATGTTCTGTACTTTCCTTTAAATCCAGTCTCGCACTGGACCCCCGCATTTACGTTTTGTACTTTCCTTTAAATCCAGTCTCGCACTGGTCCCCGCTCCTACTTTCTGTACTTTCATTTAAATCCATTCTTGCACTGGTTCTGTCATTATGGCCTCTGCTTTCGGCCTACTTTTCTGCTTTTACCATGACCTCTGCTTTCGGCCTACTTTTCTGCTTATTACCATGGCCTTTGCTTTCGGCCTACTTTTCTGCTTAATATGGCCTTTGATTTCGTCCTACTTTTCTGCTTAACATGGCCTTTGCCTTCGGCCTAATTTCCTTCTTGATATTATGTCCTCTGCTTTCGGCCTATTTTGCTGCTATACTTAATATTATTAAGGTACTAACTGCAGCCCTGTACAGGCAAGCGGTGCTTATCCTCCCTCCTGCAAGGCCTTAGTTGGGGAAACTCGGAGTTGAGTTCCTCCTCCCAGGTTAGCCCCAAGCAAGGAGCCCTCCTACCGCTAAGCCTCCCGGTCAGAGGTCGTGTGACCGGTCGAGTAGAATTGCCACGTAACTTATGTGCTTGTCTTTATATAAAGCGGGAGAAGATTGTTTGGGAGTGGCGGGTTGGTCACGCTCGCAGACCGTTCGTACCGATGCGGGTGGGTTGACGACTCATGGCGACAGGGAGATGTGCACAGCGGGTTATCACTCTCCGAGCCTGCAGTTTTGCCTCCACTGGTCGGCCTACAAATCGGCTCGCCGGATGTCGCTCACATCCAGTTGGTACACCAAGTTGTACAGGAGGGCCTGAATGATACGGTACAACTACATTCAGAAGTGGCAAGACTGGCCACTGTCACCGACGGCCACATCGGTGAGGCCCGCGGGGTTAGCTCCCCTGCTTGAAATAAAGCGGTCTAAACTGTGTCGACACAGGGTCTTTTGTGTGCGTACAGGTTTGAATACCTGGGTGTGCATGTCTGCGCGTTATAGTGTTGTGTACTTACTATACGGCGCGATTAAAGCTTTAGGGAGGGAAGCCCTATATATATACGGAGATATATATGTTTACCTGCTGCTAACCCTCTACCTTGCTTCGGCTATTTCATTTCTGTTCTTTAACCGCCCCCTGGATATGGATCCGGGGAGGGGATGTATTTTCTACTTAGCTCTGTGACTAACTGTTATTTCTTATAACCAATCACAGGAGATGGGACAGCAAGGAGCCCCCACACCGCAGGATGAGTTACGAGCCTTGGAGATGGCCCGTTCGATTACCCAGCTTCGCCCCCTATCTTCAGAGACGTGAGTCCGAGAGTATAAGGACTAGCCTAGGGCTCCCTTTTGTTTTCGACTATGTAGCCCTCGAGGCAATGTTTTGTAAAATCAATATGCCCCGGCCATACTTAAATATATAATATAATCAGCAAGCTTAGCTTCTCTTATTTCGATTGCTTCTGCTGTGCGTTCTGACGTGTTGTGAAGATTCTTGTGCCTGACAAAGAGACCGCTCAGCGCTTGAGAGGGTGGGACGTCGCCACCCGAAGAGCGCTGGGTAGTCTTCTTTGGGCAGTAAGATCCCCCCTCCCTGAACCCGGTTCAGTCTGGGGAGGGGGGGGGTCTTACAATGCAGACTACCAAAAGTAGGGCATACTTCACAATATGATAAACAAATCAAAACCATTCCAAGTGCCCTACCATCCCTGCCAACGATCATCCATGGCATGTTTATTTTATAAAAACTTTTAGGATTTTAGATCATCAATCAAGTCATATTAATCTTGTTGACTACACCGCCTAACACTTATTAATTTCCCAATGTCAAGTAATTACAACACAAAGGGAATGTTCACCGAGAATTTCCAAACTCAGGGGTAGTTTATCGTCATAGCAGCAACGCATGCACAAAATTTCATTAACTTCCCAGTTATAATGTTATTACAACATAGCTGCATATTCCCAAAGTGTTAATTTACTACTCTTCCCGTTACTTATCCACATAATCTTAGAAAATATAGAGAAAATTATCATCTGCAAAATGCTTTCCTCTCTTATTACGCTAATAAAATTCCTATCAACCCAAACATGGCCTTAGCAGCCTGCCTTGCTTAAGGTGAATTAACCCTTCAAGGGTCCCCACTTCCAATGTCAAAAATTACAACGATTTTAAATCCTCAAGGAATCCAGGTCGGTACATAACTAGCCCAATAAACGAAGAGATAAGCCCCCGTATCTCTTCGGCTGAGTTTCTTCTACCACCAATATAACACATTCGTCCCAAAATGAGCCTTCTCTGGATCTGAATTCTTATCATATCTTCTCCATATGAAACCTTCTACATAAATAGAAGTGAGAGGTATCCACATACAGTATAAAAGACATGCTTGGTGGTCTCTTACTAAGCTGATAATAGACTACAGGAACCAATCTCATTGAGATTGCCCTAATGTTTTGGGTAAGGTAATAATATTACTCCATATCTGAGATAGAAATCTCAGGGTGTGAGTCTCTAGCATTTACACTCACGGTAAACTCTTCCCTTAGTCACTTGAGGTCACTTTTGCTTGGCCACATCATCCCTGAGACCGGTATAAGGTAAGGGTATGTCACGACATATCCTGCTAAGTCGACCAAAATGGTATCCTAGTTAGGTTGGCATCAATCCTATGCCAAACCAACTCTGACTGTTGGAATGGGAATACCAATTACTGTCTCGGAATGAGCCAACATCTATACATAAGGGTACGAGTTTGGCTTAGGTTGGCACTTTCTATAGGAAAAAGTGAACATACTTAATGTGAATCACACATGGGCACACCACCGCTTCCGTTGTATCAGTTTGTCCTCAAACTGATTTAGTTAGCAGGGGTGGCCTAGTGGTTTAATGGACTTCTTTATCTCAGGATCATAGCAAGCTGATACCATTTGTAAGACCCCCCTCCCAGAACACAAGACACGGCCGAGGGGACTCTTATGCCCAGGACAGCCGCCTTGCGGAAGTGCCAGCGCACGATCTAGCCCCCCCCCCCCCCCCCCCCCCCCCCCCCCCCGCCCCTCACAAGACGCCTATCCTGCCGACCAGACCAACTGAATAGCGCTAACCCATCAATAATGTAAAAGCAAGAAGCCATATATTCATAATTAAGCAACAATGTCCAAACAGTACAAAAAGGACAGAAAGCTACACAAGCTCATGTATATCATCAGAGTATAAACTTTCCCTAAGGCTACATTCTAACCACTCGCTCAAATCTGTTGTCGGCGGTAGCCAAGGTATCGTAATCACCAGCACTGTCACCCTGGCCTGGCTGTCCTCCTGTGTATTATGTTGTTGCTCCTAAAAATAGTGGTGCAACAACCTTAGTCATAAAGACTAAGTGGCTTTACATCCTCTACCCCAGCGACTCCAAGGCACCGGGTGGAAGGGAATGAAGAAAAGCTGCAATATAGTTAGTAGTAGCAAAAACAGGTGACAAGGAAAGATGTAATCATGGCAGCTATATCGTTGTATAAGAAAGTACATCAAAAGTGAGCAGTTATAACATATGTATAAGAGAGTACATCAAAAGAGAGCAGGATCAACGATAGTGTATAAGCAGTTGAGCATATAATAACAGAATTTGAACTTAACTTATAAGGGTGCCCATACAAGCTTATAAGTTAAGGATCCAAGAATAATGTAACCCATCATATAAAGGTGCCCATACAAGTTTATATGATGAGTTCCGATGCGGTGCAATGACATGATTATGTAATGATCAATGCAATGCAATGATTATGTAATGATACTCACCCATGCAATGTTGTTATGTCGACATAGACCTATAGTTCTCACTTTTTTAGAGGTAGCTAACCACTCAGGCATCTCCCGTCGTGGCCAGACGGAGACAGTGGAACGAGCTCCTCCACTACTATGAGGGTATGAACACTACCAGTCCTAGGCCTCTGTACGTCTCGACGCTAAGAACACACAGCGGAGACCCTGCGTACTGCTCGCATCAAGCTGAGCCTTCAAAGACACAGAAGGGGACTTGGGTAGGTGAGCACCAAGAGTCCGACCCAACCGATCTTGAGTCTAACTGCCGGCTTCTATTGGTGTCACTACTAGCAAGCCCGTAGATCCGCCACAAGTAATCCTCCAACCCGGATCATGACACCACCATGTGTAAACCATGCATATTCATGTAATTCACATGCACGCCCGTGCAATCAAGCACCCAGGGACTCACAGATGGAGCCTTCTTACCTTTCACATCATACCTATGTACACCTCGACGCTAAGAACACACAGCGGAGACCCTGCGTACTGCTCGCATCATGATGAGCCTTCAAGGACACACAAGGGGACTTGGGTAGGTGAGAACCAAGAGTCCAACCCAACCGGGTCCTGAACATTTCACCACAAGCTAGATATAATCATATCTTATAATCCACACCAAACCATCAATGCTACTCATACCGAGTTGTCATGACTCTATGCAGTAGCGTGTGTATAACATGGAAATTACCATACTAGATCCTGTAGGACTACTTGTGCGCTTAATGTCACGTTTCCAATATCCAGGTCCAGATGAGCACCTTAACCTCTCTTTTTAGCATAATAATTTTTAGCGGCACGTTTAATTATGGATTAGTTCTAAAACCAAATCCACAGAAACTTCTACTATAAGTCATAATTAATGTCCGAATCATTACCACCAAATTTCGACCTCATTGTATTATGCAATACGTATTTACGGTGCTCTACATTTATATGACCATTATAAACAATGCTAAACAGTTAGATCTCACCCATAACCAATGTTACTTACCTTCACCATCAACCACACATGCCCTGTTTATGGTTCCACCTGAAACTAACAATTGAAGGTTCATTTAAGGAGTCATCCCAACGGATATAAATCTTAAATCATTATCACAGGTCAATACTAGTATGTACATGATTTATACAAAATTTCGGCACAAGCGGCCTTCACATTCAGCATTTATATCTCCTTCAAATTTATCAAATGAAACAGCAATAACTTTAATACCACTTATCCAAACATCATGAAATTCAACAGGGATCTACATATTGTTGTCACTCATATCTCCACCAATTTTCATAAGCATCCAACCAATATTTTAAGAGAAAACCATAAAATATTGAGATCGGAAGTGTTATGACACAATTTACTAAAACTGAATTTTTGGGTGCTACAGTTGTCCAAAAATTAAGATCCACCCCATTTTGGAAAGCTAACATCAAGGGATACAACATTCATTTTGAGTTCTAAACCCAGATCCAAGTGGGTCCGATCTAAAATCTGCTCTGAAGTCAACTGCAGAAATCTAGCACAAAGGGAGAGGGGTCGGAAGTCACCTTATTTTCCAGCCATGGTTCAAGCTCATCTTCATGGCAGCGGGGTGGTGGTCGGCCAAGTTCCAAATCCTTCTCCAAACTTGCTCCTTCAAGAACCCTAAGTTGAAACCTTAAGGTGAGGGAAAAGAAGAAGAAGATGAAGAAGAATACTCCTCTGACTCCATTATTCCAGCCCATTCGGCTAGGGGAGAAGGAGAGAGGGAGAGAAATATAGAAAGAAAGATAAAAAGATAGCATTAATGGCATTAAATGCAATTTCCATTTCCAAGGCATGTTGAAAATTGCCTGATTTCTCGGGAAAAGAAAGGGCCAGGCCGTTCGTCGAACAGAAAGTGAGTTGCGTTCGACGAACAGACGGTGAACTGCGTTCGACGAACTGGAGGTGAGCTGCGTTCGACGAATAGATGGTGAACTGCGTTCGACGAACAGACGGTGAGCTACGTTCGACGAACAGATGGTGAACTGCGTTCGACGAACTGAAGGTGAGGTGCGTTCGACGAACAGAAGGTGAGTTGTGTTCGACGAACAGAAGGTGAGCTGTGTTCGACGAACAGAAGGTGAGCTGGTTCGACGAACAGAAGGTGATCTGTGTTCGACGAACTGGAGCTGAACTGCGTTCAACGAACAGAAGGTGAGCTGCGTTCGACGAACAGACAGTGAGCTTCGTTTGACAAACAGAAGGTGAACTGCGTTCATCGAACTGGAGGTGAACTGCGTTCGACGAATAGAAGGTGAGCTGCGTTCGACGAACAGAAGGTGAACTGCATTCGATGAACGGACGGTGAGCTGCGTTCGACGAAATCAAGACTCCGTTCGACGGGGGAACAAGTCTCACGCTAGCATCGGTGGTAGCATTACCGTCGGGCGCTAGCTAACAGGAAGCAGATCCTTACCAATCACCCCCAATTTTCTTCCCTAACATCCCGACTCCAAAACACTTATAGATTTCTCTCTTTACTAATGGTTGGAACTTAATTTCTTTTCAAGTGAATGTAATCAATATGATTTTTGTCAACATTTATCATTAAGAGACTCTTTTAACCTAACTATTAGGATATCCAGATCCCACCTGGTCCGAGCATCTCTAAGTGACCCGTGTCACCCGAGGGGTCTAGTTCGAACTGGGATGTTACATTTTGAATATTGGAGTGATGACTCCAAAGAGATAATCATAAATGCCTGGCTAAGCCATGGCCAAATAAGCAAAGACAATTATAAGCTATATCCATCTGAGGAATGGATAAAGCATTTAGAGAGGAACACAAAAAGAGATAAAGTATTCAAATCAAACCTTGTAAGAAAATATAACCCAAGAAGGATTCCATATAAATACATCCCAAAGCCATTCATGTATTTTAAAAGGCAAGAGAACAAGAGGAAGATAGCTTAGATTGAAGCAGCAAATGCTGAAAAGGACACAGCCACAAATCTGCCTGAAGACATGGCTGTACCTGCTGAAGATAAGGAGCCTCTAGTCCAAGAAGAAGTGGCTGTTGAAAACATGGATGCTGAAGATAAGGAGCTCCCAGCACAAGAAGAAGTGGTTGCTGAAGACATGGATGTTGCAGCAGACCAACTGGTCTCAGCTAAAGGAAAAGAAGCAGCTGCTGATATTCCTGAGTTCTCCTCTTCTAAGAAAAGAAAATTCTAAATGAATGCATAAATATCTTATGAACGGCTAGATGATAATTGAACTATAATTTGTCTGAAATGTTTTATGAATATATGAATGCAAACTGAGCTTTGAATTACTATTATATCTGAATTGTTAATCTGAGATTTATCTAAATTTTACACTGGTATTATTGGTTAAATTAATCTGTGTTGCATTGTCATGTTTATCAAATCACATTAATGGATTGATTAAACTTTGTGGTAATATGACTTTCATAAACATTATCTGTTATAAAATTTTTGATGCAATGAGCATGATATGATGAATTCTTTGTGGTAATGATACATATCAAGAATTTATGAGTTATGTACTCTAGCATTTGAGGGTGTTCTGCCTTCTTCAAATAGGGGGAGATTGTTGGGAAATGACCCTCAATGTTCCCTTGATTTGAAGAGACCTCGCACTCAATGCTAAGTACAAGTTGTATTTGATAAACCCTATTTCTATCTCATAAGTATGCAGGACTAGGGCACACCATGGTGTAATGTATGATCAGCTGAGACGAGCTCTCTATCTCAGCTGAACTGCTGAGACAAGACCAGGAGCCACTGAGAAGGTGTCTGGGCAAGCTGAGCTGCATATAGGAGAAACCGCTGAGACAACTGTCTGTCTCAGCGGATCCACTGAGACGGGACAGAAGCAACCGCTGAGATGCCTGAGCATCTCAACCCAACGGCTGAGACACATTCAAACGTGATCTGGAGGGTTCTGCTTTTGGCGCAAGCTGCAGAAATGCATATTGGGGACCACCAATCACTCCCATACCTGTCAGGAGGACAACTAAGAGCCGTTGAGGGTCAGTGGTGTATAAAACGAATAAGTTAGGGTTGAGCAAAGAACCTTTGGAATTGATCTTACTCTCCAGCACACAAACTCAAGAACATTACTGTTCCATTGTCGGCATCCAAGAACTCACATGGCTGCAAGGAGAAAAGAGATAGCTCATCTTAATTCATCTCAAGATAGAGCAAGTAGATCCAGTCCTTCATCTGAAGGGCTGATCAAGAAGAACAAGGCTTAGCAAGTAGATCCAGTCCATGATCTGAAGGGCTGATCAAGAAGAATCAAGTTGGAGTTGCACTTCTCCTCCCTGGTTCAAGTATGCAACAGCAGCTGTTAAGATGAAGAAGAACAAGGCTTGATCTCTTCTTTCTTCAATCTGTAATACTTATTTCATTTGTAGGAGCCTTTGGGTTCTGAGATTGTAGGGATTTATTGCCTTAGTGTGTAAGGCTGAGTGGCCTGAGTTGTAGAGCTGAGTGGTCAGCTTGAGGTAGGACCAGGAGGTGGTCTGAGTTGTAGGAGGTGGATTCCTCTGAGGTAGGGCTGTTGTGCCTGAGGTAGGGTTTGGGAAAACCTGAGAGATCCTGTGGGATCTGTGCTGTTGGCTCTTGGAGCTGAGTTTGGAGAAGTTGACCTTGTCTAACTCATTGTTAGAAAGGTGAAAGGGGAAAGAGGACTACTCAAGACACCTTGTCTTGAGGAACCTCTATAAATCTCTGTGTTTTTTGTGCTTGATAATTTGCTAACCTAAATTCAGAAAACACTAAGCCTAAAATAAAAGAAACCTATTCACCCCCCCCCCCCTCTAGGTGTTTAAGACTACATCCTACATAAACTATCACATACTATGAAATTTGAAATACAAAGGAGAGATAGGAAATGTTACCCAATGCGTGAGAATGGGGAATTTAGAAGTGATTGGAAATGTGATCCAAAACATGAATGTGTATCCCACTTGGCCAAAAAGATGGGCGACAATAATCCAGATCCTACAAAAGAGTCAGTGCCAACACAAGATATAATAAACAAAAACATAAACAGAGATTAGCAAAAATAGATACAAACATGCACACACTCAAATAATTCACAATCGGGGATGCAGAACAAGTCCCCAACAAGATACATACAAGCATACATAAAGGAAAATAAGAATATATGAAAGATAAATAAGGCGTGCCTCCCAAGAACATTTTGTTTAACGTCTTTGAGCTGAACCAAATACTTGTATTTGCAGTTTTAAATAAAATGTCGAAGTGCAGAAAATAAAAGTGCAATTGTCTGAAAATCCTAATTACATCTAATACACATTTATCAAATTATTTAGCTATATGTTCATTTGAAGTAGTAACTGATAATGAAAGAAAAAGGTCTGGAGACCAAGTAGTAGGGGTGCATCGGAGGGATAATGGTCCTCCATCCCAAGATCTCCTCTTTTTTCGACATCCTCTTCTCCTTCAAAATCACATCATCATAGAAGTATCTCTTGCCTCCTTGCACCCAATCCTTCAGGCTCGGTCTCATTATGCAGAAACCTGCTCCGCCACGCGGTCACACGACCAGACCGCGCGACCTCACCTTGGCACCCTTGGACAGAAGAATGGCGGTCACGCCGAATAGCCCGCGGCTAGACCCGAGAGGTCAAACCGCCAGAGGAGACCGCAAGACCGTGCGGTCAGACGAGACCGCGCGGTCTCCCCCCAGACTGCCAACTCCACAAACTTCCACTTCAACATTTTCAACACTCCCCCTTGAAGTGGGAAGTTGAAAACAGTCCAAGTGAGCTCCTTAGCCGAGTAAACGGCCCCTTCGCCAGCGCCTTTGTGAATATGTAAGCAATTTTGTCCTGACTCCAAACATGCTCGACCGAAAGAGACCCCTCCAACACCTTCTCACGAATGAAGTGATGCTCGATCTCGATATGCTTGGTCCTCGCATGACAAACTGGATTAGTAACCAGTTTGAGAGCACTCTCATTATCACCGCTGAGCAGAGTTGGATCCCGAACCTCCTTATGGACGTCTCCCACCAACCTCCTAAGCCAAATGGCTTCTTCAGCTACCAAGGCCGAAGCCTTGTATTCCGCTTCCATGGTAGAGACAGACACGGAATCCTGCTTCTTGATGCACCATGATATAGCTGTAGAGCCCGCCATGAAGACGAATCCAGACGTGGACTTCCGATCATCTGAAACTCCCCCGTAATCAGCATCCATGTACCCATGCACTTCGAAGCCCGCATCCCTCCTGTAAAGGAGACCCATATCCGAAGTCGCCTTGACATACTTCAAAATATTCTTGGCCGCTAATAGATGAGGCATCCGTGGTTCCGCCATATAATGGCTCACCCTGCCAACTGCATACGCAATATCCGGCCTGATAATCGTCAGATAGATCAAGCTCCCAACCAGAGCCCGGAACACCAGCGGATCTTCCAGAATCCTCCCCTCATCCTTCCGAAGATTCATGGCCTTCTCCAGAGGTGTAGATATGCACTTTCCCTCCTTCATGCCAAATCGCTCCATGATTCTCTCCGCATATCCAGCCTGGGACACCAGCACTCCACTTCCCTTCCTCTGCACTTCGAGTCCAAGGAAATGGTGAAGCTCACCCAGGTCCTTGATCTCGAATCTGATAGATAGCTCTGCCCAAAGCTTTACTACCTCCTCCTTCGAATTCCCCGTCACGATCATATCGTCGACGTTGAGCAGCATGGTGACTTGAAGCTCCCCGCTCTTCTTGATGAACAAGCTCGAGTCAGAGTCTGAAGCAACGAATCCATAGAATAAGAGATACTCTGCAATCTTCCCGTACCACGCCGTCGGCGCTTGCTTCAACCCATGCAGGGCCTTCTTCAACTTATAGACATAGTCCGGAAAAGCTTTAGATACGAATCCTGGTGGCTTCACCATGAAGATATCTTTGTCAATCTCATCGTACAAGAAGGCATTCTTTACGTCGAGCTGCCAAATCTCCCATCCCCAAAACGCCGCCAAAGCAATCACAAACCGAACTGAAGTCATTTTTGCCACCGGACTGAATGTCTCTTCATAGTCTCCACTATATTGCTGCGAGAATCCCCGAGCCACAAGGCGAGCTTTGTATCACTCGATACTACCGTCCGCCTTCTTCTTGAGCTTATAGACCCACTTGCATGTCACAGGGGTGATACCCTTGGGCTTGGGCATCATAGACCGAGTCTCATTCTTCTCAAGAGCACTCATCTCTTCCTGCATAGCTGAATCCCACTATTCCATGCCTTTGGCCTTCTCAAAGCTCACTGGTTCCCGCTCCTCCAAGGGACCAGCAAAGAAACATGAGACAAAGCTCACCATGTTTCCTCCTGTATAGCGATCAGGGGCAATGATCGTTCGCTTCGATCTCCTCAGCTCCTTCCCCTGAATCGCAATATCCTCAGCTGCTTCTTCCCTAGCTCCCCTTCCAGACGTACTAGGAGCATCGCTCCCCCTGCTCCCTGATCCAGAAGCCTCCGTCCCAGAACTAAAAGTAGATGGACCACCTGGTGACATAGGAAGCTCCACCTGAAGATTTTCCACAGCTATCACCGGCTCCTCCACCCTGCTTTCTGGTAGCTCAATACCAGAACTTCACTTGTAAGACGTCACCTCGTCAAACACAACGTCGCGAGATACAACGAATCTCTGCGTCTCCGGGTCCATGCATTTCCATCCCTTCTTCCGATCATCATATCCTACAAAAACCAGCTTCCTTGCTTTCACATCTAGCTTCGTCCGAAGCGCATCTAAAACGTGCACATAGCAGGTGGAACCAAACACCCAAAGGTGTGCCACACTTGGCTTTTCTTTGAACATCATCTCATGTGGGGTCAACATGTTGATGGGACTGGGAGGCATCCTGTTGATGACGTAGGCAGCACAAGACATTCCCTCCGCCCAGAAGGACTTTGGGATACTCTTGTCATGCAGCCAACACTTGCAGGTCTTCGTCAGATGATGGATCTTCCGCTATGCAACTCCGTTTTGCTGTGGAGTATGCGCACAAGTAATCTTCCTCTGGATGCCCGCCTTCCTGCAAAAACTAGAGAACTCACCAGAGGTGAACTCCCCTCCGTTGTCAGTCCTTAGCTTCTTCACCCGCAGGCCTAGCCGACCCTCCACAAACTCCTTGAACTCCACGAACTTGGCAAACGCCTCCACCTTCTTCTTCAAGAAATATACCTAGACATATCTGGTGTAGTCATCGATCAACACCAGCATATATCTGCTGCCTCCGAGGCTTGGGGTAGCAGTCGGTCCCATCAAGTCACCGTGGATGCACTCCAACGGCACACTACTCCTTGTTTGCGACTTATCAAACGGTAGTCGATGAGACTTGCCGAACTGACACTCTGCGCAAATATGACCATCTCCGTAGGAAGATAGACGAGGCAGGCCCTTGACCAGACCTTTCACCGCCATAGCCTTCATCTTGTCCATCCCTACATGCCCCAACCTCTCGTGTCATATGACGGCACTATCATTGGTCCTCATCTTGTCAACATAAGAACATGTCGATAAGTCGAACAAGTCTTTTGTCCTTCTCCCCACATGAACGACCTCCGCCTTTACCGCCTATACATTTCGTAAAAACTTCACTTCTGTTGGGCCGAACAGAACGTGATACCCAGCGTCAACAGCGTTGGTCACGGAGAAGAGGTTTTTCCTCATTTCGGGCACATGATAGACACTCTTCAACGTTAGTGGCCCTCTATCACTGCCTAAGGAAACTGTTGAAATTGTTGAAGTGAAGTGGAAAAGAGTCCAGCCGGTCTGAAGGCTGGAGACCGCAGAGACCGCAGAGACCGCGCGGTCTGCGCTGGTGCTCTGGCGGTTTGGTTCTGGCGATCCCGTGTGATCGGCCAGCTTGCTTCTTTGGTTTGGTCGCTGGTTCTGGCGACCTGTAGCAGGTTGTTTCCGGTCTTGTTCTAGTCGGTCTGTTCTTGGTTGACCGCTGTGACCAGGCGGCCTGGTTGTGCTGTTCTGGCGACTTGGTTCAAGTCAGCCAGTTGCTTCTCTGTGTTGGCGATCTCAGGAAGGGTGATCGCTGTGTCTGCACGGCTTGTGCGTGACTTGCTGCTGACTTCGGTCTTGGACTAAATTTTGTCCAAGTGCTGTGTTCGCGCGGTCTGGTTTTGGAGACCGTTCGCGAGCTGATGGGTGGTGACTGTATCCCGGTTTGTGCGGTGACAACATCCGTCCACCCGCCTATAAATAGGGGTGCATGGCCCGTCATTCTTAACGAGAACTGTAAGAACAAGAGCCCGGATAGATTCTTGCGGTCTCAAGTTTGAGTTCGCGCGGCTTGGTTGTGAGTTAACCATTTGTTGTGTTCGCAGGTTTGCGGTCAGCAGGTTGCGGTCTCCTTCCTTGGTGATTTCCGGTGGCTCGAATAAACAGTTCGTCTGCGGTCTGTCAGCGAACTGGTTTATTGTTCTTGTGCTGTTCACAGCTAGCTCAGCGATCAGGCGACCTTCAGCGGTTAGGCGATCAGAGTTCGGTCTGGCGACAGCTTCAGTTCTTTGTTCAGTTCAATAAGCTTCAGTTCGTGCGGTCTGGGATCGTGGGCTGGCAGTGCAGTTTGTCTGCTTCTGTTCGCGCGGTCTCAAGGTGTTTCTGCGGTCTGACTGTGCAAGCGGTCTGGAAGTACAGCAGAACAAATCGGGCGGTCTGAGCCTTTGTTGCAGTCCGAGCGGTCTCTTTCTGGCAGACCGGCGGTTTCTGTTTTTGGTGTGTTTGTTCTTCTCGTCTCCGTGATTCTTATGAATCATGTCTCGCCATGTATACCTCGCATTGTAAAGCAGTTCTATTTCAATAAAGATTTCTTGTGGTGCTGTTTTGGCATTGTGGTTGTTTGGCTATAACTCTTGTTGATGCAACTCCTGCTTACTCCTAAACGGTCCAGTCAAAAATTTTAACATGGTATCAGAGGTAGGTTCCTGGAGTGGATAAGCAGTGATCAACTAGAGTTGCCATCGTCTTTGTGAAGAAGAGACCACATTGATTGCCATGGAAGGCAGTTTCGCAAGAGGTCTTGGTATTGAACTCCTCACATCGACTAACTTCAAAAAGTGGAAGTCATGTATGGAGAGTTATTTGATTGGCGAGGATCTTTGGGAGATAGTTGGCGGAGAAGACACACAGGAGGTGTTTCCAGCAGGTGATAATATGGCAGAGGTGAGGCTTTGGAGGAGGTTGAATGCTAAGGCAGAGTTCACTCTCAAGAGGGCTATCTCACCAGAGCTGTTTGATCATATTATCGGATGTAAATCTGCTGCGGAGATCTGGACATCCTTGGATGGATTGTTCAATAAGAAGAATGTAGCGAGGCTACAGTTTCTTGAAAATGAGTTGGCTAAAGCCTCTCAAGGTGATCTTTCTATTTCTACCTTCTTCCTCAAGATGAAGAATCTCACGGCAGAGATTTCTGCTTTGGACCCTGATGAGCCAATCTCTGAGGCAAAACTGAAGAGGCATATCATTCGCGGGTTGCGGAAGGAGTATCTTGCTTTTGTAACTTCAGTTCAGGGTTGGGCAAATCAACCGTCATTGTTGGAGCTGGAGAACCTTCTTGCTTCGCAAGAAAGTTTAGCAAGACAGATGGCGGTGGTTTCTATCTCCGGGGAAGAAAGTGATGTGATGTTCTCTGGGAAGAGGAAGAAGAAATGGGAGAAGAAGAAGCCGGGTCATGATGGACCCTCCACTTCAGGTCAGCAAGATAGGGGCTATGCTCCTAAGTCTGATGGGAAGAAGAAAGGAGAGGGACCGAGGTGCTTTAGATGCAACAAGACTGGGCACTTCAAGAAAGATTGCCGGGTGAATCTTCAGCCAGGACATGCAGTGGAGAAGGAGATGCCAAAGTCTGGTGAAGTTGGATGGGGAGGAGCTTTTGTGTCTAACATAACGGCGATGCCCGTTAAGGCCTTGGCCTCCATCAACTATGAAGAGGACTGGATTGTTGATTCAGGGTGTGGACATCATCTCACCGGGGATGGATCAAAGTTCTCTTCTTTGGCGCCTTACTCTGGTAATAATGCTATCATTACGGCTGATAATTCTATTCATCCAGTAGAGCACGAAGGAGTCGTCTCTCTGAGCAGTGATAAGGGTCCACTCACGTTGAGGAGTGTTTATCACGTGCCTGGTATGAAGAAAAATCTCTTCTCTGTGACCAATGCGGTCGATGCCGGTTATCACGTTCTGTTTGGCCCAACAGAAGTGAAGTTTCTCAAAACTCAACCGGAGATAAAGGGAGAAGTTATTCATGTCGGCAAGCGGGTGAAGGACTTGTTCGTTTTATCGACAAGTACCTATGTTGATAAGATGAGGACAAACGATGGCGCGGCCATTTGGCATGAAAGGTTGGGGCATGTAGGCATGGACAAATTGAAGGCTATGGCTGTAAAGGGCCTTGTCAATGGCTTGCCTAGCTTGTCTTCCTTTGGAGACGGTCATGTCTGCGAAGGATGTCAGTTTGGTAAGTCTCATCGACTTCCATTTGACAAATCGCAAACAAGGTGCAAAGTGCCGTTGGAATGCATCCACGGTGATTTGATGGGACCGACTGCCACCCCAAGCCTTGGAGGCAACAGATACATGTTGGTGTTGATTGACGACTACACCAGATATGTCTGGGTGTTTTTCTTGAAAGAGAAGTCAGAAGCCTTTGCTAAGTTTGTGGAGTTCAAGGAGCTGGTGGAAGGTCGTTTAGGCCTGCGAGTGAAGAAGTTGAGAACTGACAATGGTGGGGAGTTCACCTCTGGTGAGTTCTCAAGTTTTTGCAGGAAACACGGCGTTCGGAGAGAGCTCACTTGTGCCCATACTCCACAGCAGAATGGCGTTGCCGAAAGGAAGATCCGTCACCTGACGGAAACCTGCAAATGCTGGCTTCATGCCAAGAGTATTCCAAAGTCATTCTGGGCAGAGGGAATGTCTTGTGTAGCTTATGTCATCAACAGATTGCCTCTAAGTCCTATCAACATGAAGACCCCTCACGAACTAATGTTCAAGGAGAAGCCGAGCGTTGCACACCTTCGGGTGTTTGGATCAACCTGCTATGTGCATATTCCTGATGCTCTTCGAACAAAGCTAGATGCGAAAGCAAGGAAGCTAGTCTTTGTTGGGTATGATGAGCGGAAGAAGGGATGGAGATGCATGGATCCTGAGACACGAAGGTCAATTGTTTCTCGGGATGTGGTGTTCGATGAAGTAACTTCCTACAAGGGGAGTTCAGGAGTTGAACTACCGGAGGGCAGGGTTGATGAAGGAGGAAAAGCTGCAGGAAGTCTTCAAGTGGAGTTGCCTGTTTCACCAGGAGCTCCAGGTGTGTCAACCTCTGAGATGGAGGCTTCAGGTTCTGGAAGCAGGGGGAGCGATGCTCCATGTTCATCTGGGAAAGGAGCTTGCACAGAAGAAGCGGCTGAGGAGGTGGTTAGTCAGGAGCAACCTCTTAGGAGGTCGAAGAGGACTATTCAACCACCAGATCGATACACAGGAGGAAACATGGTAAACTTTGTTTCATGTTTCTTTGCTGGTCCTTTGGATGAAAGGGAGCCGTCGAGCTTTGAGAAAGCCAGAGGTGTGAAGGAGTGGGACATTGCTATGCAAGAAGAGATGACAGCTCTCGAGAAGAATGAGACTTGGTCTCTTGTGCCCAAGCCCAAGGGCACTACTCCTGTCACTTGCAAGTGGGTCTTCAAGCTGAAGAAGAAAGCTGACGGTAGTATCGAGCGTTACAAGGCTCGCCTTGTAGCTCGTGGGTTCTCACAGTAGTACGGAGAAGATTATGATGAAACGTTTAGTCCAGTGGCAAAGATGACTTCGGTTCGATTTGTTATTGCCTTGGCGGCTTCGAGTGGTTGGGAGATTTGGCAACTCGACGTGAAGAATGCTTTCTTATACGGCGAGATTGACAAAGATATCTTCATGATTCAACCGCAAGGCTTCATCTCGAAGGAGTATCCGGACTATGTTTGTAAATTGAAAAAGGCCCTGTACGGGTTGAAGCAAGCGCCTCGGGCGTGGTACGGGAAGATTGCAGAATATCTCTTATTCTGCGGATTCGTTGCTTCAGACTCTGATTCTAGCTTGTTCATCAAGAAGGAGGGGGTGCTTCGGGTGATTGTGCTGCTGTATGTGGATGACATGATTGTCACCGGGAACTCGAAGGAAGCTGTTGCAAGACTCAGGGCTGAGCTTGCTATCAGATTCGAGATGAAGGATCTGGGGGAGCTCCACCATTTCCTTAGACTCGAGGTCCAGAGGAGGGAGAGCGGAGTGCTCATTTCTCAGGCTAGCTATGCGGAGCGGATTGTTCAGCGATTCGGCATGGAGGAAGGGAAGAGCAGCTCTATACCTTTAGAGCAACATCATAAGCTTCGAAAGGATGAGGGGAGAGTCTTATCTGATCCGTTGGTGTTCCGAGCTCTGGTTGGGAGCTTGATCTATTTGACGATCACAAGGCCGGATATTGCTTATGCAGTTGGCAAGGTGAGTCGGTACATGGCGGAACCACGGAAACCTCATCTTCTAGCGGCAAAAGGCATATTGAAGTATGTGAAGTCGACCTCTGATTTGGGTCTCCTATATAGGAGAGGGTCAACTTGGAGTTGCATGGTTTCATGGATGCTGATTATGGGGGAGACGTGGATGATCGGAGATCAACATCTGGTTATGTCTTTATGACGGGTCCCACAGCTATCTCTTGGTGCAGAAAAAAGCAAGACTCGGTGTCTGTATCTACCACGGAAGCGGAGTACAAGGCTTCGGCTTTGGCAGCTCAGGAAGCCGTTTGGCTCAGGAGGTTGGTAGAGGACGTTCATCAGGAGGTTCGAGGTCCCACTATGCTACGCGGGGACAATGAGAGTGCTCTCAAACTGGTCAACAATCCAGTCTGTCACGCGAGGACCAAGCATATTGAGATTGAGCACCATTTCATTCGTGAAAAGGTGTTGGGAGGATCTCTTATGGTCGAGCATGTTCGGAGTGCGGACAATGTCGCAGACATCTTCACAAAGCCGCTGGCGAAGGGACCGTTTACTCGGTTAAGGGAGTTGCTCGGGCTAGTTTCCACTTCCCACTTCAAGGGGGAGTGTTGAAATTGTTGAAGTGAAGTGGAAAAGAGTCCAGCCGGTCTGAAGGCTGGAGACCGCAGAGACCGCAGAGACCGCGCGGTCTGCGCTGGTGCTCTGGCGGTTTGGTTCTGGCGATCCCGTGTGATCGGCCAGCTTGCTTCTTTGGTTTGGTCGCTGGTTCTGGCGACCTGTAGCAGGTTGTTTCCGGTCTTGTTCTAGTCGGTCTGTTCTTGGTTGACCGCTGTGACCGGGCGGCCTGGTTGTGCTGTTCTGGCGACTTGGTTCAAGTCAGCCAGTTGCTTCTCTGTGTTGGCGATCTCAGGAAGGGTGATCGATGTGTCCGCACGGCTTGTGCGTGACTTGCTGCTGACTTCGGTCTTGGACTAAATTTTGTCCAAGTGCTGTGTTCGCGCGGTCTGGTTTTGGAGACCGTTCGCGAGCTGATGGGTGGTGACTGTATCCCGGTTTGTGCGGTGACGACATCCGTCCACCCGCCTATAAATAGGGGTGCATGGCCCGTCATTCTTAACGAGAACTGTAAGAACAAGAGCCCGGATAGATTCTTGCGGTCTCAAGTTTGAGTTCGCGCGGCTTGGTTGTGAGTTAACCGTTTGTTGTGTTCGCAGGTTTGCGGTCAGCAGGTTGCGGTCTCCTTCCTTGGTGATTTCCGGTGGCTCGAATAAACAGTTCGTCTGCGGTCTGTCAGCGAACTGGTTTATTGTTCTTGTGCTGTTCACAGCTAGCTCAGCGATCAGGCGACCTTCAGCGGTTAGGCGATCAGAGTTCGGTCTGGCGACAGCTTCAGTTCTTTGTTCAGTTCAATAAGCTTCAGTTCGTGCGGTCTGGGATCGTGGGCTGGCAGTGCAGTTTGTCTGCTTCTGTTCGCGCGGTCTCAAGGTGTTTCTGCGGTCTGACTGTGCAAGCGGTCTGGAAGTACAGCAGAACAAACCGGGCGGTCTGAGCCTTTGTTGCAGTCAGAGCGGTCTCTTTCTGGCAGACCGGCGGTTTCTGTTTTTGGTGTGTTTGTTCTTCTCGTCTCCGTGATTCTTATGAATCATGTCTCGCCATGTATACCTCGCATTGTAAAGCAGTTCTATTTCAATAAAGATTTCTTGTGGTGCTGTTTTGGCATTGTGGTTGTTTGGCTATAACTCTTGTTGATGCAACTCCTGCTTACTCCTAAACGGTCCAGTCAAAAATTTTAACAGAAACAACCCCCACCTTCTCAACATTATGCACGATGTTATCAGCAGTTATTATGGCATCGTTACCTGAGTAAGGCGGCGCTGAAGTAAGCTTCGACTCATCCCCGATGAGATCATGACCACACCCTGAGTCCACGATCCAGTCCTCCTGATAGTTGATAGGAGTCGCAGCTCCAACAGAAGCCGAGAAGGCTCCTCCCCATCCTCCATCATTCTGCCTGGCCTCAGCTTCCTCCTTTCCTGAAGCAGCATGCCCCGGCTGAAGATTCACCCAGCAATCCTTCCTTATGTGGCCAAGCTTCCCGCATCTGAAACACTTGGGTCCTTCCACCTTCTTCTTCCCTTCAGCCTTAGGAGGATAACCCCTATCCCGCTGTCTAGAAGTTGAAGGCCCGTTGCCTCCAGCAGTCTTCTTCTTATCCCACTTCTTCTTTCCTGTGAAGAGAACCTCGCCATCTCCCCCAGACACGGACACCCCCGCCATCTACCTTGCCAGACTCTCCTGCGATGCAAGCAGATTTTCCAGCTCCAGCAGAGATGGCTGATTTGCCCAACCCTGCACCGACGTCACAAAGGCCACATACTCCTTTCGCAAGCCATGAATGATGTGCCTCTTCAGCTTCGCCTCAGAAATTGGCTCATCAGGATCCAGTGCTGAAATCTCAGCGCGCATGTTCTTCATCTTCAGGAAGAATGTAGAAATAGAAAGATCACCCTGAGCTGACCTAGCTAGCTCATTCTCCAGGAATTGAAGTCTAACCACATTCTTCTTGTTAAACAGCCCATCTAGGGCTCTCTAGATCTCAGCAGCTGATCCACACCCCAAGATGTGATCAAACATGTCAGGTGATATTGCCCTTTTCAGAGCGAACTCTGTCATGGCATTAATCCGCCTCCAATTTCTCACCTCATGACCATTGTCCCCAATCAGGATAACTTCCTCTGTGCCCTCTCCTCCAACCACATCCTAAAGGTCCTCACCCAGAAGATAACTCTGCATACACAACTTCCATTTCTTAAAGTTAGTCGAGTTGAGCATCTCAATTCCAAGACCTCTTGCTTCCATGGCTCTACCACTGGTTCCTTCTTCACAAAGGCGATGGCAACTATGAGTTATTCACTGCTCTATCCACTCCAACCTAGCTCTGATACCATGTGAAATTTCCATAGATCTAGGAGTGAGCAGGAATAGTATAACTCAAAGTTCAAGCCAACAACCAGAAGCACATGAAGCAAACACAATCTTTATTGATCAAGCAAAATTCTTCATTACAGGGCGAGGTATACATGGCTAGACATGATTTCGCCAGTACACAAAAAAACAGAAGAGAAAAACAAGCTGAAAGGATAACCAGCGGTCTACCAACCAAGACCGCCTGACTGCTCGACCAGACAGTCCACTCGGCTGGAGAACAAGACCGCCTGAACTGCCTACCTGCGACTTGATCAACACCAACTGAGAACCCCGCGATCTGCCACTGATCCTCCCGAACACCAGCAACCCGCACTACAAGCCGCGAGACCGCCTGAACACCTTCAGAAGAGGAGATGACCATTGTTGCCCGCACAATCCGCAGAAGCTGCACAAAACAAGTTCGATCAGCTAACTGGCCGGTCACATAAAAAAGAGACCGCAAGAAGGAAACGTGAGCTCAGCTTACACTTGGTTCTATATATTTGCTGCTACAGTGGCTCCTATTTATAGGCGTGAGACCTGATCCAGTCACCACCCTATGAGATAGGGTCACCACCCTTGATCGCGCGACCAGACTGGTCAACCCGCGCGATCAGCAAAAGATCAATCTGCGCCGTGAGCTCGCCGACTTAGACAGAAGTCGCGCGATCATGACTACTCGCCCGGTCATGACGCTCACCACCTGTGTTCGCCACCCGGCCTCCTCTAGAGACCGCGAACACACCAGGCCGAGTAGGGAAATAGCCCGCCAAGTCGACCAAACACCAGTGAACGCATATACCAGCTAATCGCCAAAGGACCAGCTGTGCGAACACACACCGGAGACCGCGCGACTAAGAATACCTTAGTCTGCGCGCACCAACAAGAGACCGGACAACCACCAGACTGGACTACCCGTACCATGCGGTCACGCATACCAGACCGCTCGGTCTCATCATGCAGAAACCTGCTCCGCCACGCGGTCACACGACCAGACCGCGCGACCTCACCTTGGCACCCTTGGACAGAAGAACGGCGGTCACGCCGAATAGCCCGCGGCTAGACCAGAGAGGTCAGACTGCCAGAGGAGACCGCAAGACCATACGGTCAGACCAGACCGCGCGGTCTCCCCCTAGACCACCAACTCCACAAACTTCCACTTCAACATTTTCAACGGCACAAGTAATGACGATGAGGTGGAATAAGCGGTGAGTTCCATCGTTACAATAGCTTTCCCTGCCAATATTGCTTCTCCAAGTCACCCAAAAATGCGTCAATAAATTCAAATTCATCTGAGGGCATGCAAGATAGAACATTAGATGCAAGCGGAGGAAATGTGGGAAGAATAAATTTAGCAACCGCAGGGGCAAGACAGGAGGGGGAGGCATGAAGTTGAACTTCCTCCATTGAGTGGGTATCATTTTTCTCACATAAACGAGAGCTCTCTTCCAAGACTTGTGCATCGGGTTTAGCTTCCACTAGATAGACCTATGATACATCATCCTGCACAGGCTCATACAATGAAACGTGATCAAGAAATAAAAAGTAAGAAGAACTAAAAGAGTCAGAAAAATGAGTGATCCCATTGTCACTCCCATCAGATTTCACCATCTGATCATTCTCAGCAAAGAAAATGAGTGAAAGCCTAAATTTAGAAATTAACTTACAATTACAAGAAAGAATTTTCATAGGCAAAGAAAATAAGTGATGGAAAACCTCAATATCTAAATTTTCAAAATAAGAAATTGCATGTGTCGTGTTCCCCATCAACGACAATAAAAACTTGTTGCATCTCGGCAAGTGCACCAATCGTAAAAGTATTATAAAATGGTAATAAATCCCCAAGTATCGAATCTCACATGAAACACGGCAGAGGGGAGATATCTGATGAGAAAATCTATCCATGAAGGTCTTGGTGGGAAGTCTTGAATCAGTTGGGGGTTTCCTACAACTATGGCAAGAAGGAAAACTACACTAAGGGTGGGGGTCACCTTCACTGCTTCTCTGACACCGCTTGTCGCCTTCACCTCTTTTCCCACACAACCACAAATTAGTGTCGCAAGCATCTCTTCGCTCTCTTTGTGTGTCATCTTCACTAATTCACTTACTCACAATGTGGGTCGACCTCACCACTTCGCACTCGCTAAAAACAATGAGGGTCTCCTTCACCAATTCTCTCTCGCTTTGCTATTACAAAGCTCGCTCTCTCAAGCACTCACAAACTCAACTCAAGCATAAGCTCAACATCTAAAATAATCTTAACTCACAAGCATCATCTCAATAAGAACACAAACAAGAACAAATCACTTCTCAAACCAAACCATAAACAATAAAAAGTAAACGTTAAAACACCCACATGCAATGGTCATGGCGTATATCATGAATTAGAATCTACTACACTAGAAGAATATCAAATGCTAAAGAGAAGAAGGGAGAAATATAAGTTAACAATCATGAATACAAGGGTAAAGATAGACTCTTCCTCGGACATGTAAGAGGAGATCGTCTTGGTCCATCATCTTCTAGAACTTCTCGGCTACCTTCTGAGATACGGGATAGAGCAATCACCTCCTTCTAGTATCGTCTTCTCTCTATGTTCCCGCACCTTCACATACATGGCCAATGATTTTAAGCACCATTTATACTATGAAAATCTCTAACTTCAAGCTCTAAAATACTTTGGGAGGTTGGAAAAGGGTTAGGGCGAACTCCTGGTGTTCTGGGGTGAAAAGCGAGTGAAAGTGGCACTCCCCAGTCGATCCTCTCAAACAAATCATGAAACTGCATATTTATATGCCATCATAAAAATAATTCACGCATGATCATGCACTTGTACATACACGGTTGTACATGGAGAAATGAAAAATGCGCGGGAAATGCCAAGATCTACCTAGTAGCTACACAAGGATCGTGGGAGAATAAATATGAATGAATGTGCGCCAAACACACAATTCTATCGATTTCAAGAGGGTTCTCGAGAAAAATCAGATATAACACGCACTATCGTGCACTGTTCGTGCGAGTACAAATGCACTAGACCATGTGGTTATGAAAATCAGGCACCTGCCCATGCGCTATGAAACACATGGCAGTGCGGGTTTTAAATGCATGAGCAGATCAATTCATTAAAGAACTAGGTGGTAAATTTCGTGAAACCCACCGAAACTGCTACGCGATGAGCTTAAACGATAAATACTTTATAGAAGCAATAAGTTAACATGAATGAGAGGGAGAGGTGATCTTCCTCAAGCATGAAATGCAATAAAACCACTCGATCCAACATAAATACGCTCATATGGTGACTGGCGAATATGAATGAAATGGAAAGTAAAACTGCAATATAATGAGTAAAATCATATGGAAACCATGCATGATAAGCGCCAAAAACACTATATAAAATTCGTTCATTAAGTGGCCCTCTATATGTATAAATAAATGGTCGGCTGCCCAGAGGGGGCACTGACCATGAGATTGAACCTCTCATGTATTTTGTGAGATTACAAATTTGAGGTCATTCTTTGTTGCCTAGATCTTTTTGCCTTGTAGCTCTGTAATAGCTCTTTCCAAAGAATAAAATCACCAACAGCCAGTGCAGTTCACGATTGTGGGAAATCTGTTGTCTGCCTCCTGCTCGCGACAAGCTTCTTTTTCTCTCTCTCTCTCTCTCTCTCTCTCTCTCTCTCTCTCTCTGTTTGCACTGACCATATATGGCTAGTTATTCCCCCCACTCTCTAATGGTTTGTGGCTAAGTGTGCAAGTAGGGCACTTTTGGACTCAGTAGTTCGAGCACGCGACATTCAGATATCAAGTAATCAGATAATCAATCAATATGGCCAGACAGTATCCCACTAATTCGCCCAGCGGTTCCATCCCACCTAGGGATGGCTCAATTACTAGGGAGGAATTCTACCATAAGTACAACCTCCTGCTTTAGATGGTCACCCGCCTGGTAAATAAGGAGACCTCGCTCAGACAGAAGACTACAACACCTGATCAATGACCTCTCCAACTGGAGACCGCAACCAAGCTCACAGTATGTGTCAGGTTTGTGCAAGGACACAGGGACTTTTTCAGGAAAACCATGGCAACTTATCCTAGCCAGGCCCTGAATATCGAAGGGCCCTATTATGTGTAGGAATTCAAGTCTGACTCCCCTTTCGTCGTTCATGTATTGGAGGAGTCCACTCCAGACAAATTCCAATAGCCCCAACTCTTCTGGTTCTTTGGGAGAGAGAACCCAGCCTATCACCTTCAAGCCTTCAATTTTGCAACCTCCCTGCAGACCCTCTTAAACAGGCTCTGATGCAAGTTACTCTCCACCACTTATGACGACAAATTCTGAATTATTTTATAAGTTGCCCCCACACTCCATTGGCTCGTTTAAGGAGCTGAGGAGGGATTTGTTGTTGAGGTTTGCAACCTCAAAGAAAATGAAAAGCAGTCCAGATGCCCTTTTCCAAATTCGTCAAGGCGCTAGTGAAATGTTGGGTTAGTATGTTAACCGATTCCATGAGTAAATTCTGTAGATCCACGGCGTGGACCTGCCCTTTTACCTGGTAGAATTTACCACTGGGCTACAAACGGGCCTCTTCTAATTTGAGGTAAGCATGATGAGGCCCAGATCCTATGGGGAGCTCATAGAACAGTCCAACCACTTCATTGAAGTGTAAGTGATAAACAACGAGTTTGTCTGCTCCCTCTCTGAGTTAGCATATAAATGCTCAAAAAAATCTGCCTCTCAACCTCTGGTGACCCCTCAGCAGATGAATAGACCTCGTCAAGAATTCCATCCCCCGACACAAGGAGGGAGGAATCTCCATCATCGACCTCAACATCACCTCCATCAACTTTTTTAGCAGATGAGGCAAGCACAACCTCAGTTCCCCCTTCGGGATCGGAATACTCCCCCTCCACTCCAAGCGGTAGCATATGCACATCCTCAATTGTAGGAAGAAGACCAAGAGGAATATACTGACATAGGCATGTCTATGGATGATGTGGTAGAAATCCTCCAAAGGCAGACAGGTTTCAAGATTCCCCAACCTCTAAAGGCAGGGTTCGGGAGACGAAATCAAAACCTCTACTATAAGTTCCACCATGACATGGGACATGAAATAGAGAACTATTGATCCCTCCTTAACTTGACTGAAAAATTTCTAAGAGAAAGGAAGTTGTAGGACCTCCGTCCGGTAAGGCCTACGACGCTTCCACCTCTGGGAAGGGGAAGGAAAAGGAGGCTGCGGGATCGAAAACACCCATGTGATAGTGCATAGAGCATGAATACTTTAGCATCCATGGAAGCATCAGATATGCGGGAAGCATAGAAATAGATGATGTCAATTGTCTAGGCCAGATAAATTTCATCCATTGAGGTGCAGGCCTCGAATATTCGACGAAAGTAAGTATAATGCATCTCTGTGGGAGAGAGGTCGCATCCACCTCTCCGGCAGCACCCTCCAGGTAGCAAGTCACCTTCGGGAAAGAGGAGCTTCCCAACATAATAAACCCTTTCCACAATGTGTTCATGATTAATGTGGTTCTGGACAACTACACAGTTTAAAGAATCCTAATTAATAATGGCAGCTATGTCAACGCTCTGTTTAAGACAGTGTTTAACACCATTAATATATTTAAGTCACTAAAGGCTTGAGGCGGGCCTCGGTATGGTTTCTCTGAGGAGAGGAAGGAGGTTGAAGGAAGCATGGATCTCTCGATGATCATGTGGGGGGGTCACAAAGTAGGAGTCTTTCTTGGCGATCGATGCATCTAGCAGTTACAATGTCATCTTTGGGGGACCTCTTCTCGATGGATAGCAGGCTGTAGTCTCGACTTACCATCACATGCTCAAGTTCCCCATGGGAGGGAGATAGTTTGTAAGACCCCATGTTCTAAGTGAAAAGAGTTTAGAGGTGTGCTGAAGCTAAGGAGCTAGCGCCCGGTGCTAGCGGTAGCGCCGGCGGTAGCACACCCGTCGAGACGTTGAGACATCGAGGCGTCGAGACGGTGAGATGTCGATAGCGCCCAGCGCTAGTGCTAGCACCGGCGGTAGTGATTTTTCGAGAAGTGTGTCCATTCTCGAGGAGGGTGGCATTTCGCGAGAAGTTTGTCAAATAATGATAGCGCTGGCGGTAGCGCTAGCGCTAGCGGTAGCGATTTCTCGCAAAATCCTTAAGCGGTGGAGCGGTACCGACTTTGAGCTAGCGCAGGCGCTAGTGGCTAGCGTCGGCGGTAGCGGAAAACTATATAAACACGCAACTTCGACTTTCCTTCTCAATTTTCTATGAATCTTCTGCCATTCTAAGAGCACTGAGCAGAGAAGGAAGTCCGTTGAAGGTTGTTGTACCAAGGGCAAATCCGCGAAGGAGTTCTTGGGCGCTTATGCCATCGTCGATCTATTGAAGAGGAAGCTATTTCAAGGGATTCCAACCGATTCCCTCTCAGTTCTATGGCACCAAAGCGAGCGCCAAGGGTAACGATTCTCAGCCCTCATCTTTGGACACGTTCGTCCTTTGATTTGCATAGTAGTAGGCAGATTTCCACTAGCAAGTGGATAGATTTCTGCCGACGGGTCGATGTTATCCCTGTAGAAATTGCATATAGATCCTGGAATTGAAGTACGGGCATAGGCATGCTGTGTGAAGCCTATTGGGTTTTTCTAGAGCCATACATCGTATGTACGCGCAGCGGAAATAAACAGAAACAACCCAAAAAGACTTGGATCGGCCAAGAATATTGAATCAATAAGTTAAAACAAAACAACAAGGCAAAAATTACCTTAGTGGGGTTGGATCAAATCCAACCTAGATGCTCCAAGAAGAAGATTCCTGTCGTCGGCTATGCGAGTCCTCACGTAGAATAATGTCTACGCCTCTACAGTGATCCACACGAGCCGGGAGAAGAATGACTGCACCTTGCACTTCCACGAACTGCTAGGTTCGCTCCAGGAAGAACAATCACGACGACGATCGCCGGAGAGGAGGTCGGCGGAGGCAAACTGGACGGAACTCCTTCCGTCTAGGGTTCGGGCAAGAGCGGAACGTTTTCGTCGGCTGAACTTTTCGTGAGTTATGAGAACCCTAAAAGAAGATCTATTTATAACCAAAGCATAAACAGGCTTCTAGAAGAATCGCTATCCGCAGACCACACAGCAAAATAGGGGTTTCTGTTACAATTCGTCGGGATTCCACGGAACAGCATTCGTCGAGTTTACACGGGACAATCCGACGAATTCCGACGAATCCAATCAGACGGCAACATTTGCGGAGTGAAGGGTCTCTGTGACAATTCGTCGAGATTCCACGGAATGATCGGACGAATTCCGATGAATCCAATCAGACGACAACATTTGCCGAGTGAAGGGTCTCTGTGACATTTCGTCGAGATTCCACGGAATGATCCGACGAATCCGACGAATCCAATCAGACGGCAACATTTGCCGAGTGAAGGGTCTCTGTGACAATTCGTCGGGATTCCACGGGACAATCCGACGAATCCGACGAATTCTATCCGTGTAAACCCGACGAATTCAGACAGCGACATTTGCTGGACTTCCCCCATTCTAAATGGTGATTGGTAACCTTTACCAACACAGTCAATCTTCCAACTTCTCCACATGCTCTTATGTGCGACCCTGCAGGCTCATATCGCGTTGGCAGTGACATTACATGTTTGACCACTTCTAGATCACAATGGTAACTCCAACAGTCTCCCACTTGATCTTGAAAGTATCAAACAAAAACCTCACAAACAATGAGCGGCATCTAGCAATGCATCATTGCTCCCCAAGCAATAAGAGTTCATAACTCATAAGCCTTTATGACCAATGTTCCAGCGTTGTCTTTGTCCCTTTGTCCCTTACATCCGGAAAGAACTAGAGGCATGGACCGTGTCACCCCCATAATAGCTCAATCCAAGTTTCTTGATCTAGAACGGACTTCCAGAGAATGGTGAGCTCAATATCACATATTGACTCAACCAAGCATGGCCATGCATTTCCCAGTCCAACTCCATCAAGGGGCCCATGGATGCAACTCCTGTTATATAGGAGGACAAATCCCATATCTGCTCACACCCAAACACCCAAATGATTCGTAACGTACCCAACGACCACCATTATCATCAACCTTCTTCAAGGAAGACTTTAGATGACATCAAAGCACGCTCTTCCTCACTCGATGAATGCTGTGACTTCAGGTCAAAGGACCACAACACCATTGTCAAATGAGACCTACTTGTGACACTTTTAAGTAACAATCCACAAAGTAGTCTCAGGTTGGGTCTGTCCAGTACAACTTGTTCACTAACAAGTACCCACGTGATGACTTGATATCACAATATCATGACCTGTGAGAACCGGTCATCAGTCAACACACATGCTAGTCTTAATGTATCATCATCACCCTTAGCTTCTACGATGATACCTCGACTAGGGACCTTTTAAGAATGAAGCTTCGAAATCATAGGCTCTCACATTCAAGTCACGTACTTGATGTCCTATGGAAGCAAACATTCTAAGGGTATATATCACGAATTTTATTCTATCATATAGAAACAGTATATTGTAATAAAAGAACTTGCCATTAATTGTAAAAAGAAATAATTGGTACACAATTCATCATATGAATAAATAATAAACAGTCAACAGAATATTTATTTTACATGCAACCCACAAGACTCCCACTAGAGTTGATCACTCAGGTATCGTATACCCATTGATCTAGTATGACCATCATGCTTTCTCTGTGCGAGAGGCTTTGTCAGTGGATATGCAATATTCTCCTCAGTCGGCACTCTGCAAATGTTCACATCTCCTCGTTCGACAATCTCACGAATAAGATGGAACCGCCAAAGTATGTGCTTGGAGCGCTGATGGGATCTAGGTTCCTTAGATTGTGCAATTGCACCATTGTTATCACAGTAGAGAACTACGGGACCAACAATGCTAGGAACTACATCTAGCTCGCCGATGAATTTCCTAATCCATACAGCCTCCTTCGCTGCATTTGCCGCAGCGATATACTCGGCCTCAGTTGTAGAATCAGCAACTGTCTCTTGCTTGGAACTCTTCCAGCTCACAGCTCCTCCATTCAGGCAAAACACAAACCCTGACTGAGACTTCGAATCATCCCTATCAGTTTGGAAGCTGGCATCCGTGTAACCACTTACAACGAGCTCTTCCTTTCCACCATACAACAAGAATACATCCTTAGTCCTTCTCAAGTACTTCAGGATATTCTTTACGGCTATCCAGTGACATTCACCGGGATCAGACTGATACATGCTAATCATGCTCAAAGCAAAAGAAACATCGGGTCGAGTACATAACATTGCATACATGATTGACCCAATTGCCGAAGCATATGGAATCAACTTCATGCGGTCCTTATCTTCACAAGATTTTGGACACTGGTCCTTAGAGAGATTCACACCATGAGACATGGGCAAAAATCCTTTCTTGGACTCAAGCATGTTGAACCGCTTCAACACCTTCTCAATGTACGTACTCTGGGTCAAACCCAACAGCTTCTTCGATCTATCTCTATAAATCTTAATACCGAGTATGTAAGTCGCTTCACCCAAGTCCTTCATAGAAAAGCAGTTCCCTAGGTTGTTCTTAACAACTTTCAGGGTAGGTATGTCATTCCCGATCAACAGTATGTCATCTACATACAATATCAGGAAGACAACAATGCTCCCACTGATTCGCTTGTAAACACACGGTTCATCCTCGTTCTTGACAGAACCAAACTCTTTGATTTTCTCATCAAAACGAAGATTCCAACTTCTAGAGGCCTGTTTCAATCCATAGATGGACCTATTCAGCTTGCATATTTTAGTGGCTTCATTTGGGGATACAAAACCCTCGGGTTGTGTCATGTACACTTTCTCAAGGAGGTTTCCATTTAGGAAAGCCGTTTTGACATCCATCTGCCAGATCTCGTAGTCATAATACGCAGCAATAGCAAGCAATATCCTAATGGACTTTACCATGGCAACAGGGGAAAAGGTCTCATCATAGTCAACACCATGAATTTGCTTGAAACCCTTAGCCACCAGTCGCCCTTTGAATGTCTGTACATTCCCATCCATGTCGGTCTTCTTTTGAAGACCCACTTGCACCCTATGGGTCGTACCCCTTCAGGTGGTTCCACCAAGTTCCAAACTTGGTTTGTATACATGGAGTCCATTTCGGATTTCATAGCCTCAAGCCATTTGTCGGAGTCCGGTCCATTCATAGCCTCTTGGTAGGTCGCTGGTTCATCATCATGATCCATAAGCAACACATTACCTATTTGAGACACGAGAAATCCATATCTCTCAGGCTCAAATCTTGGTCTACCAGATCTACGTAGGACTTGTGTCTCTTGAGCAGGTTCTCTAGCTACAACATCTTGTAGTCCTGGCTCAGAATCCAATTCTGGTTCATTCATTACTTGTGGTTCTTGAACTTCTTCAAGTTCTACCTTTTGCGTCTTTCTTGACAAGAACTCTTTCTCCAAGAAGACACCCGTCCTTGCGACAAACACTTTGCCCTCAGACGGTAGGTAAAAGTAATATCCCTTCGTTTCCTTAGGATATCCCACCAGATAACACTTATCTGATTTGGGTTCCAGCTTGTCAGGCATTTGACGTCGTACGTATGCCTCACAGCCCCAAATTTTAATGAATGACATACTAGGACGCTTCCCAGTCCATATCTCATATGGTGTCTTTAGAACCATTTTCGTTGGAGCGCGATTCAGTTTTATTGCAGCAGTCTCTAAAGCAAAACCCCAAAAAGAAACAGGCAAGTCTGCATGACTCATCATCGACCGTACCATGTCTAACAAAGTACGATTTCTCCTCTCAGACACACCATTATGCTGCGGTGTCCTAGGTGGAGTGAGCTGTGATACAATACCACACTCTTTCAGATGATCACGGAACTCATGACTCAGGTATTCGCCACCTCGATCAGATCGGAGTGCTTTAACCTTTTTACCCAATTGGTTTTCCACTTCATTCTTAAACTCTTTGAACTTTTCAAAAGTTTCGGATTTGCACTTCATAAGATACACGTATCCGTATCTACTGAAATCATCAGTAAATGTAACGAAGTAAAAAACCCACCTCTAGCCATAGAACTCATGGGTCCGCATACATCACTATGTATTATACCCAAAAGATCCTCAGCCCTCTCAGTATAACCAGTGAAAGGGGCTTTAGTCATCTTCCCTAATAAACAAGACTCGCATCGCTCAAATGATTCACAATCAAATGAGCCCAATAGTCCATCTTTATGGAGCTTGGATATGCGCTTCTCGTTTATATGGCCCAAACGACAATGCCAGAGATATGTAGGATTTGAGTCATTTGTTCTTAGTCTTTTATTATTATCTACATTATAGATCGGATGGTCCAGGTTCAAAACATAAAGACCATTAAACAATTGAGCTACAGCATAACAAACATCATTCTTAAATATAGAACAACAATTGTTCTTAATTATAAAAGAAAATCCAATCATGTCTAAGCATGAAATGGATATAATGTTTCTAGTTATGGCCGGAACATAATAACAATTATTAAGTTCTATTACAAGCCCACTGGGCAAAGAAAGATGGTAAACCCCTACGGCTACAGCAGCAACTCTTGCTCCATTGCCAACGCGTAGGTCCACCTCTCCTTTACTCAGCAATCTCCTCCTTCCTAGTTCCTGCACATTTGTACAAATGTGAGAACCACATCCGGTATCCAATACCCAAGATGAAGGAGCAGAAAGGTTTATCTCTATGACGTAAATATTCGAAGCGGAAGTCATACCTCCCTTCATTCTTTGCAGACCGTCAATGTACGAAGGACAATTCCTCCTCCAATGACCAGCCTTGCCACAGTGGTGGCATTTCCCTTCCTTCACGGTGCTCTTCTTTTTCAGCGCAGAAGATTTGGGCTCAAGATGTGACTTAGGTCCCACCTTTGTCTTCTTGAAGCCCTTGGCCTTACCCTTGCCTTTATGTACCATCAATATGGGACTAGCAGGCTTGGCCTTCTTCATGTTTATCTCGGCAGTTCGCAACATGCCTAGGAGCTCGGGCAGTGTCTTATCTATTTCATTCATGTTGTAGTTCAAGACGAACTGCTCATAACTATCCGGCAACGATTGCAGGATAAGATCTGTGGCCAACTCTTGACCCAGAGGAAAACCCAGTCTCTCAAGGTTCTCTATATACCCAATCATCTTGAGTACGTGAGTACCAACTGAGTCTCGAGCTCCCATTTTGCACTGAAATAATTCCTTCGTGACATCGAACCTCTCTTGACGAGCTTGCCCTTGAAACATTTTCTTTAGGTGCTCGTCAATCTCCTTGCACCCCATGTTCTCATGTTGCTTCTGAAGCTCAGAGTTCATGGTGGCAAGCATAAGGCACTCGACGTCTAAGGCGTCATCGGTATACTTCTTATAAGCATCCTTATCAACACGGGATGAGTTCCCGGTCGGCACCTTGGGGGCTTCTTCTTCCAAGACGTAGAGCTTTCGCTCTTGCCTGAGAACAATTCTCAGGTTTCTATACCAGTCCATATAGTTCATCCCACTAAGCTTGTCCTTCTCAAGGATGGCTCTCAGGGACAAGGTGGAATGTGAACCACTTGCCATGGAATTCTACGAGAATTCATGCAGAATTTAATCAGTACCTTAATTTCAAAATACAATTTATTTTAATTTGGACTTCAATTAAATACTCCCACTATTTTATTCAAATTGATAACCCTCACTATCAATTCGGAGAGTCCATGCGAGCTACTCTCTTAGTGGACAAGATACGTATTTCACCAACACCACGAGTCCGCTTTGGCGTTCCTCTCATAATGCAGTTATTTAGGTAGGCAACGCTTGCCAATTGCATCCTCATGCAATTCTTGTATGGCTGGTGAATAACTCCTTATTCGCATCCATCATATGGTGCATGCCAACCCTATGCCTCTAGGCACTCAACCTTTGAGGTCACCTAGTTAAGTTAGACCCGATGTCGACAGTGGGATATCACAATTATCCGCTCGCACCCTTACCAAGATAGATTAATGCACCTTGCTTTGGCAAGCCCACACTTCATCGATCGAGGCAGGAAGAGTGTCATCCATCGGAAGGCATCCGAACACTTAATATTTGATGAAGGGATTTTAATAGCAAGTTAACACTTAACCATGATCAACATTTGATCAATGTGCACATCAACAGAAAAACAAGTTATCTAAAATCCACATGCATCCCTTATGTGCACAACATAAGACTATCAACCTTTGATAGACGAAAGGGCTAAATCTGGACATTTAGAACTCTTCCAAATCTTCAGATTTACATGCATTGGACAAAGGCAAAGACAACTCGACTTAAAGCAGTAGACAAGCTCGTCTCTCATTGTTGGATTCAAAATCCAAAATAATACAAGGGTTCATTAACCACTTGAGGGACGGTTACTGCTAAGGAGACAACAATTTCTAACAAAAAGAAATAGCCACGAAATCCCAAACGTTCATGGCGGGGTACCAAGACCCCCTTAAAAAAATCATCAACATTTGATGTTCCAGGAAGAAATCTTGACATTTAGAACGCTTCTAAATACCTAGATTTGCACGTACTGGAATAACCAAACTTCTGAAACAACATCCATGACCAGAACCTGGCTCTGATACCACACTGTTGGGTTTTTCTAGAGCCATACATCGTATGTACGCGCAGCGGAAATAAACAGAAACAACCCAAAAAGACTTGGATCGGCCATGAATATTGAATCAAGAAGTTAAAACAAAACAACAAGGCAAAAATTACCTTAGTGGGGTTGGATCAAATCCAACCTAGATGCTCCAATAAGAAGATTCCTGTCGTCGGCTATGCGAGTCCTCACGTAGAATAATGTCTACATCTCTACAGTGATCCACACGAGCCGGGAGAAGAATGACTGCACCTTGCACTTCCACGAACTGCTAGGTTCGCTCCAGGAAGAACAAACACGACGACGATCGCCGGAGAGGAGGTCGGCGGAGGCGAACTGGACGGAACTCCTTCCGTCTAGGGTTCGGGCGAGAGCGGAATGTTTCCGTCGGCTGAACTTGTCGTGAGTTATGAGAACCCTAAAAGAAGATCTATTTATACCCAAAGCTTAAACATGCTTCTAGAAGAATCGCTATCCGCAGACCACACAGCAGAATAGGGGTTTCTGTTACAATTCGTCGGGATTCCACGGAACAGCATTCGTCGAGTTTACACGGGACAATCCGACGAATTCCGACGAATCCAATCAGACGGCAACATTTGCCGAGTGAAGGGTCTCTGTGACAATTCGTCGAGATTCCACGGAATGATCCGATGAATTCCGACGAATCCAATCAGACGGCAACATTTACCGAGTGAAGGGTCTCTGTGACAATTCGTCGAGATTCCACGGAATGATCCGACGAATCCGACGAATCTAATCAGACGGCAACATTTGCCGAGTGAAGGGTCTCTGTGACAATTCGTCGGGATTCCACGGGACAATCCGACGAATCCGACGAATTCTATCCGTGTAAACCCGACGAATTCAGATAGTAACATTTGCTGGACTTCCCCCATTCTAAATGGTGATTGGTAACCTTTACCAACACAGTCAATCTTCCAAATTCTCCACATGCTCTTATGTGCGACCCTGCAGGCTCATATCGCGTTGGCAGTGACATTACATGTTTGACCACTTCTAGATCACAATGGTAACTCCAACAAAGCCCATCTGGACAAGTTGGTCTGGATTGGTGATGTTGATATGCTATTGCACTCCGGAGAAGACTCCATGATTATGCTGTGTTTTCGGGTGTTATGTACTGTTTCGTACTGCCAAAGAGATCTGGAGGTGTTTCCCAGAAAATACCCGAAAAAGAGCAGCAGAACTAGGTTCTGTTACTAGCGCCTGGCGCTAGCGGTAGCGCCCAGTGAGCTGTATGAAGCCTGTGAAGCCCGATGCACTGGGTTGAACAGCAGAAGCTGAAGGTCCGCGTACCTTGCTTCATTGACCTTGCAGGTCAAGAGCGGGTTAGGGAAAGCCGTACCCATTTTAGGTAGAAGTATGCCTAATATTACGAGCGCGAGCATCTGGCGGAACCGAAACCCCACCCTTAGCCATCATGTGAAGAGGATTGCAACCTCGGGTCACGATGTGTAGTTTGGGTTTAGAGCTCATCAAGGCCGGCCATCCTTGACGAGAATCAGCTCATAGAGAGAATCCAAGTTGAAAAAGGACTTGTCGATTGCGTGCCATAAGTGCACAAAGTGTGTAAGCCTAAATCTGAGTTGCAAAAGGACTTATCGATGTATGCATGCTTCTATGCGGTGCGTAAACGCACCTGTGATATATATACTGTTGTTACTTGCTTGCAGGGAAGGAGCACCGCCGCGCCAAGCATGGGGTGGGGTCGTTATAAATCTTGGTCAACTAAAGCTGACCGGTTACTTGTTTTCCCACCGCTTGGTGGATTTGCTTATACAGGTCCCGGTGAGACTAGCGGGAAATAGCGGGTTGAAGCCCCTGCTGCTGTGCTATGCTGGCCCTTGAAGGCCAAAGCTTTTGTTTACCTTTTTGTTCATGTGGGGCCGGCCTGCGTGCCGATGTTTGGAAGCCACTGTTATTATGTAAACAAACATTGTAAAGAACATGTTATGTCTTTCATTCCTAGTAGCTATTGTGGACAATGTGTATACTGGTTTTAATTGAAATAAAATGCTTCCGTTGTGTGACTCTGTGGGCTGAGATGGTTGGTAGTAACTATTTAGTGCTAATTAAGTAACGCGCTCTTCTGTTCGTTTAGTATGGCGTGGGGTCCCGGCTGGACCTACTGCTATATTCTATGTAACAGGGAGGGTGTTACAAATTGGTATCAGCTACGGGTCTCGATCCCTTTCCATCTAACTTCGTGGTCGAATTCCTTTAAGGGGTGGTGAGCACGTGTGTGCGTCGTCGTTAGCTCATGTAAATAACCAGTAATTGTCCACTTTAGGAATGAACTACATGTATGTGTGTAGAATTGTGCTGGAACTTTTGTGTTCCTCTAGTGATCCATGCAATTTCTTAGTCGCTCAATGTGTTTTGTGCACATGAATAGGTGACTGGGAGTGGAGCGGGGCCATCTCGACCCCCGCGTTCGACTGCTAGCAGTGCACCAACTGCGGTGCCGACTCCTCCTTCTACTGAGACTGTAAGGATGATAGCCGAAGCAGTGTTTGCAATATTCACTGCGCAACCTGGAGGGCATGTCCCTGGACAGCCTCCTACTCCTGGAGTGGCTCCAGTGCCGGTTGCGGCAGTTGAACCTGCGGTTGAAAGGCCAGTGCCGGTGCGGGCACGAAGAGCTCCAGACCAACAACTGCATTATTTTTTGAGTTTTCATCCTCCTACATTCACGGGGGAAGGAACCCCGACGCAAGCTGAGGATTGGCTATCAAAGGTGCGCAAGACCTTGAAGGACACTGACACGGAGGAAGGCCAGAAAGTTACTTTGGAAACCTTCCTACTAGATGGGGAGGCGCAGTTATGGTGGGATGAGATAGAGCTGCATCACTTGGCAGGAAGGCAGCTGACGGACGTCTCATTTGACGAGTTTTCAAGATTGTTCTTGGCACGGTATCTCCCACCTGCTCAGCAAATCGAGATGGAGAACCAGTTTAACCATCTGAATCAGGGTGATCGTATGGTTGATGATTACCTGCACTAGTTTACTCGGCTGGGGAGATACGCAGGAGCGACCTTTGCCGATGAAGCCCGGAAGACTAATCGGTTCTATGAAGGTCTGCGAGAAGAGTTGCGGTTTCTTCTATCAGGGGCAATGACACAGGGGTTTATGACCTTGGTTAATGCGTCTCGTTCCTTAGAAAAGGATATGAAGCGGTCCCAGACCAGGAAGGAACTAGCAGTAGTAAAGCCGGAGTTCAAAGTACCGAGCTCAGCGAAGTCTGGGAGAGGCAAGTGGAGGAACAAAGCGCGACCTTCTGGGTCAGCCCAATCTACGGCTTCGGGTATGACGACTGGGCGAGGCCCACTCATATGTTATAACTGTGGTAAGCCGGGTCATATGGCCCGAGACTGTCGTGGAGGCAAGAGAGCGGCTGCGGCCTATGCGGCAGAGAAAGGGAAGGAGGCAGAGTCAACCGCATCCCATGCTGCTCCATCCCAGCCTAGGGTTTACAACCTTGGCCAACAGGAGGCCATCAAACAAAGCGATGTGGTGACAGGTATGTGCTAGTATATGCCTTTTGTTACATTTTATTCTTCATACCTTATGCATTGCTTGTAACCTTCTGTGTATTAGGCTTTGTCCTAATATTTAATTGTCCGGCGAGAGCGTTGTTCGATACGGGAGCTTCGCATTCTTTTCTATCGGAGGCCTTCATACGACAACTTGGAGTGCCTTCGTCATATAGAAAGGAACGATTAGATGTGATGCTGCCCAATGGCTGCTCGATGCGTGCGGATCGAAGCTGTGTTGTAAAGGTACGAATAGGAAGTCAGGATTTCGATTTGGAAGCACTGATGCTACCACTTTCGGAGTTCGATGTGATCTTTGGTATGGACTGGCTGTCAGCGCAGCAGGCCTACATTGATTGCACGTCTAAGGAGGTCACACTGGGGCGGAATACCGAACATGCGACTACGTTTTCCGGTTTGCGTGGATCGAGCAAGACGCTGATGTCTGTTGTCCAAGTAGTCAAGGCTGTTCGGCAAGGCGCAGATCTGTGTGTTGTGCTAGTGGGGGATGCAAGGCCTCAGCCTAGTCTAAGTGACGTTCCTGTTATTTCAGAGTATCCTGATGTGTTTCCTAAAGATCTTCCTGAGGCGCCGCCTTAGCGAGAGATAGACTTCACTATAGAGCTGGTGTCAGGTGCCAAACCTGTGTCCCGCTCTCCGTACCGAATTGCGCCAAAGGAAATGGCAGAGTTGAAGGTTTAGTTACAGGAGTTGCTAGAGCAAGGCTATATACGCCCAAGTACATCACCTTGGGGTGCTCCGGTTCTTTTTGTGAAGAAGAAGGACGGAAGCCTGCGTCTATGCATCGACTACCGTGAATTGAACAAGCTGACCAAGAAGAACAAGTATTCGATTCCTCGAATCGATGACTTATTTGATCAGCTAGTGGGTTCGTCGGTATATTCAAAGTTGGATCTCAAATCTGGCTACTACCAGTTGCAAATTTGGGATTTTGATATCCCCAAGACGGCATTCAGTACCCACTACGGGCACTACGAGTTTATAGTGATGCCGTTTGGATTGATGAATGCTCCGTCAGTATTTATGGATCTGATGAATAGGACCTTTCGAGAGTACCTGGATCGTTTTGTCATCGTCTTTATCGATGATATCTTGGTGTACTCTCAGTCTGAAGAAGAACACGCAATTCATTTGCGCGAAGTTTTGGAGACCCTGCGACGGAGTCAGCTGTATGCCAAGTTCTCCAAGTGCGAGTTTTGGCTAGCTTCAGTATCTTTCCTTGGTCATGTTGTTAGTGGCGAGGGTATCGCGGTGGATCCGGCAAAGATCGATGCAATCCAGAAGTGGCCCGTTTTGGCAACAGTAGCGGAGGTCAGGAGTTTCCTTGGACTTGCCGGCTACTATCGGCGCTTCGTGGAGAACTTTTCGCGGATCGCTCTACCTCTCACCACGTTGACAAGGAAGGATCAGAAGTTCGTTTGGTCACCGGAGTGTGAGCGAGCTTTTGAGGAACTTAAGAGTCGTCTGACTACGGCACCAATCTTGTGTTTGCCATCTGGTACGGAAGGCTATGAAATTTACAGCGATGCGTTAGGGAGCGGCCTAGGCTGCGTACTTCTTCAGCATGGTCAAGTGATAGCTTATGGTTCTCGCAAGTTGAAAGTGCATGAGCGGAATTACCCGGTCCACGACTTGGAGTTGGCGGCCGTGATCTTCGCTCTGAAATTGTGGCGACACTACTTATATGGTGTGAAGGTTGACATCTTTACAGACCATAAGAGCCTTAAGTATCTGATAAATTAGAAGGAGCTCAACATGCGACAGCGAAGGTGGATGGAGTTCCTGGGGGACTACACCTTTGAGATACACTTTACTCCCGGGAAGGGAAATGTAGTCGCGGATGCTTTGAACCGGAGGTCTTCTGCGCAGGCCAACTGGATTCAGATGTATGATCCACGTTTGATCAGTGACTTGGAAGCCTTAGAGATCTCCTGTGTCGAGAGGAGTTCTAGTGTAAGTGTGTGCTTGAACTGGACGGAGGTGCAATACGACCTCGCGGACAGAATACGACAGGCCTTAGAACTTGATTCGAGCATGCATCGCTATTTGGCGGAGTCTGAAGTTGGGACTGCTGCAGAGTTTGTGTTCAAAGACGGTCTGATGTGGAAAGACGGTCATTTCTGCGTCCCAAATGTGGGTAAGCTGCAAGTAGAATTGATGTACGAAGCGCACTTTACAAAGTACTCAATTCACCCAGGGAGCACAAAGATGTACCAAGACATGAAAAAGCTGTTTTGGTGGCCAGGACTGAAGAAAGACATCGCCTTGTATATGGCAAAATGTAAAACTTGTGCACTTGTGAAGGCGGAATGTCAGAAACATGGAGGTTTCCTGAAGTCGTTTCCTGTACCGGAATGGAAATTTGATGACATTTCTATGGATTTCGTGCACGGTTTGCCGAGATCGCAGAGTGGTAATGACGCTATTTGGGTGATCATGGATTGCTTGACGAAGGTAGCCCACTTTATTCCAAACCGGCGGGACGATTCAGTAGAAAAGTTAGCAAAGCTTTATGTTGATAGCATTGTACGCTTGCACGGTGTGCCCCGTAGCATCGTCAGTGACCGAGATGGGCGTTTTACTTCGAAAGATTGGAGGCTAATCCACCAGTTGTTGGGGACAAAGTTGAAGTTTAGTACTGCCTTCCACCCTTAAACGGATGGACAGACTGAACGAACGAATAGAACTCTGGAGGATATGCTCCGTATGTTCGTCCTGGATTTCGGTAAGAAGTGGGAAGATCATCTTTTTATGATCGAGTTCGCTTATAATAACAGCTATCAGGCAAGTATAAAGATGGAGCCCTTCGAGGCCCTCTATGGTAGAGCTTTCCGCACTCCCTTAGCTTGGGCGGAGACCGGTGAAACAAAGCTGTTTAAGCGAAAGGAAGTCGAAGATGCAAATTCGGCTATTCAAGCAATTCGGGAGAGATTGTTGATTGCGCAAGATAGGCATGCCAAGTACTACAATGCCAAGCATAGAAACGTCGAGTTCGCCGTGGGCGACTGGGTTTACCTAAAGATCAAACCTTTCAAGGGTGTGTCCAGGATTCGGCGCTTGAAAAAGCTGAGTCCGAGGTACCTTGGGTCGTTTGAAATTCTGGAGCGTGTTGGTGAAGCTGCCTATCGGCTCGCTCTTTCGACAGAGTTGAGCGGCTTACATGATGTGTTTCACATATCTGTGCTAAGGAAGGCAGTGCCAGAGCCTAACCAAGTGCTTGCGACAAATCAAGTGCCAGTCGATGAGGGGCTAAAGGCGAAAGTTGCGCTTATATGCATCGAAGACACTGATGTTAAGCAGTTGCGGAATAAACTGATCAAGATGGTCAAGGTCCGCTGGAACAATTGCGGTCGTGAGGAGCTTTCATGGGAGCATGAGCAAACCATGCGTGATGAGTTTCCCGAATTGTTCCGTTAAGGTACAAATTGTTCCCTGAATTATTTATATGTGTATCTTGTTGTTATTTGCACTGTTAAAATTTCGGGATTCTTTTAAGAGGGGAAGAATTGTAGACCCCATGTTCTAAGTGAAAAGAGTTTAGAGGTGTGCTGAAGCTAAGGAGCTAGCGCCCGGCGCTAGCGGTAGTGCCGGCGGTAGCACACCCGTCGAGACGTCGAGACATCGAGGTGCCGAGACGGCGAGATGTCGATAGCGCCCGACGCTAGTGCTAGCGCCGGCGGTAGTGATTTTTCGAGAAGTGTGTCCTTTCTCGAGGAGGGTGGCATTTCGCGAGAAGTTTGTCAAATAATGATAGCGCAGGCGGTAGCGCTTGCGATAGCGATTTCTCGCAAAATCCTTAAGCGGTGGAGCGGTACCGACTTTGAGCTAGCGCAGGCGCTAGTGGCTAGCGCCGGCGGTAGCGGAAAACTATATAAACACGCAACTTCGACTTTCCTTCTCAATTTTCTATGAATCTTCTGCCATTCTGAGAGCACTGAGCAGAGAAGGAAGTCCGTTGAAGGTTGTTGTACCAAGGGCAAATCCGTGAAGGATTACTTGGGCGCTTATGCCATCGTCGATCTATTGAAGAGGAAGCTATTTCAAGTGATTCCAACTGATTCCCTCTCAGTTCTATGGCACCAAAGCGAGCGCCAAGGGTAACGATTCTCCTCCCTCATCTTTGGACACGTTCGTCCTTTGATTTGCATAGTAGTAGGCAGATTTCCACTAGCAAGTGGATAGATTTCTGCCGACTGGTCGATGTTATCCCCGTAGAAATTGCATATAGAGCCTGGAATTGAAGTACGGGCATAGGCATGTTGTGTGAAGCCCATCTGGACAAGTTGGTCTGGATTGGTGATGTTGATATGCTATTGCACTCCGGAGAAGACTCCGTCATTATGATGTGTTTTCGGGTGTTATGTACTGTTTCGTACTGCCAAAGAGATCTGGAGGTGTTTCCCAGAAAATACCCGGAAAAGAGTAGCAGGACTAGGTTCTGTTACTAGCGCCTGGCGCTAGCAGTAGCGCCGGCGGTAGCGCCCAGTGAGCCGTATGAAGCCTGTGAAGCCTGATGCACTGGGTTGAACAGCAGAAGCTGAAGGTCCGCGTACCTTGCTTCATTGACCTTGCAGGTCAAGAGCGGGTTAGGGAAAGCCGTACCCGTTTTAGGTAGATGTATGCCTAATATTATGAGCGTGGGCATCTGGCGGAACCGAAACCCCACCCTTAGCCATCATGTGAAGAGGATTTCAACCTCGGGTCACGATGTGTTGTTTGGGATTAGAACTCATCAAGGCCGGCCATCCTTGACGAGAATCAGCTCATAGAGAGAATCCAAGTTGAAAAAGGATTTGTCGATTGCATGTCGTGAGTGCACAAAGCGTGTAAGCCTAAATCTGAGTTGCAAAAGGACTTGTCGATGTATGCAATGCTTCTATGCGGTGCGTAAACGCACATGTGATATATATACTGTTGTTGCTTGCTTGGAGGGAAGGAGCACCGCCGCCCCAAGCATAGGGTGGGGTCGTTATAAATCTTGGTCAGCTAAAGCTGACCGGTTACTTGTTTTCCCACCGCTTGGTGGATTTGCTTATACAGGTCCCGGTGAGACTAGCGGGAAATAGCGGGCTGAAGCCCCTGCTGCTGTGCTGTGCTGGCCCTTAAAGGCCAAAGCTTTTGTATACCTTTTTGTTCATGTGTGGTCGGCCTGCGTGCCGATGTTTGGAAGCCACTGTTATTATGTAAACAAACACTGTAAAGAACATGTTGTGTCTTTCATTCCTAGTAGCTATTGTGGACAATGTGTATACTGGTTTTAATTGAAATAAAATGCTTCCGTTGTGTGACTCTGTGTGCTGAGATGGTTGGTAGTAACTGTTTAGTGCTAATTAAGTAACAAGCTCTTCTGTTCGTTTAATATGGCGTGGGGTCCCGGCCGGACCTACTGCTATATTCTATGTAACAGGGAGGGTGTTACACAGTTTAGGGTCCACATCGACCCCAAAAGTGCTAAAGAGTGTTACATTAGCTCGGTCAACTTGTTCAACGAATATGCCCCCCTGGGTCCTCGGAGCAACAATGGAAGTTTATCTCCTCGATAATGAATACTAAGGAGTTGGAGCAATATCCGTATATTTTTCTATCAGTACATTTACTTGCACTCTCTTGTTTCCAATTTTTAGTTATTACCTTTAAACAATGAATGCATTTGAAGGTTGCTTATAAAGTCTTAATACTTTTTCTGTGGTGTGAGGTCTCTCGAGTATCCCCTAAAGTTATGGATATCTAACAACCCTCGCTTAACTTTTCCCCTGTGATTCGAGATCCCCAGATCCGATCATGCAGAGGTCTCTAAGACAAATTTAACTCCCTTCGAACAGTCACTAGAAGCTACTTGAACCCCCTCAAATTGCTATCTTCGGGTCTAATATCTTATGTAGGTCTTTAAGTCGCCGACCCTCTCTGCCGGCATGAGCTCATCTCCTCTTATCTCTACCATAATTCCACTACTATTTCCCTCGTTGGAGAATCTCATGACTGACATACATAGTAGGCCTTGCAGATCTGAGTGATTGTTATAGCCTGTTGCGCATCAATAGAGGTGTCGCTATCATTATGGTGTCTTTCTGAGGGCAAGCTCTGGACATTGGATGTCTTAATCCCCCTAGATCCATCTAGCAGCGGAAAGCTCCACGGATGTCATATGCCTAACTGGTTCCCCATAACCTCTGGTGGTAGACTCCTAAGGTCTAGTGGTTGATGTCTTTATCCCCCTAAACGTTCTTTCGGAGGAGTGCTCTGTCCCCGGACACCCATAACCCCATTAGAAGGTTCTGGTGGTGTAATGCTCCACCGTCCCATTGCAAACCATTGGTCCATCTAGTCCCTCGACTTCTAACTACTTAAGTAGGGGTCAAAAAAATATCGACTGGATATCAGCTCATATGAAGCAATATTCGTGTCCCATTCTCTACAAATATTTCTCGTACTTGGGGCGGTTACCAGATGCTTAAACCCACTTAGCGGGTATGTCTTCCAACTCTTGAAAAATATATAATGTCTGAGTAAAATATTATATGTTGAGGACACTCACATGGAGTTCGCATGGGTATGTACCCCCTCAAAAGTCTGAGGTATCAAGATCATGGAAATAGCGATTATATGATGTGGTCAATCCGAAAAAGGTCGCACTTGATTGGGATGAGCTATTGCGTCAGTATATTCATGGCCGTAATAATATCAATGGGCGACCATATCTGTAATCACGTAAACTATTGTTCATTCCAGCCTATCATTTCGGTTTTTACAAGTCACTATTAGCTGTAATATGCGGCTTCTCAGGTAGAGAATAGTGGCAGAACAAGGAATTTCGTCTGACCCGGGCACAAAATAAAATATAATGATTTTTTAATAAATTTTAATTCAAAAATTAAAGAAATATTATTGCAAGCGATGAAAAACAAATAAAATAATCAAAATCCAAATACACGTGGAAGGAAATATGCCTAAGCAAAATCGAGAATATGAAATAATTCAAAATATGATTTGTTGGAGTGGAATCAACTTAAAAATTGTTTTTAAACCGATTTTTTTTTCTAAAATAAAGAAAAAAAAACTTACTGCTTGCCAGTGGATGTGGCATTGGAAGCCTGCAAAATTTGATTAAACAATACATCAATAGTTGTAACTTTCTTTTTGTTACAGACATAGGAGCATCCATGCCTAGGACTAGCTAGCCCTCCAGACTCTGCTTATTTTCAGCTTTTTGGTATAACTTCAATTCCATACAAGTCTAGTACTAGCTAGCCTATTTTTTTCGGGTGTCCCCACTAGAGAATGTGTATGCACTGAAATCTTAATAATGGAACTTTGTTCGTTCTAATCATAAGGCCTTATATATTTCTATTAGGGCCCGTTCGTTTGGACGGAATTGGAATTTGATTTTGGAATTTGATTTTGAAATTTAATTTTGGAATTCGATATTAGGATTCAATATTCAAAATTGGAATTAGTCTAATTCCAATTCCATCGTTCGCCTAATAAACAATATTGTTGAATATTGTAGAATTAACCAATTCTTTTGTTCATTTGTTAAATAAAATTCAATCTAAGAATTAAAAAATATTATAAAAAAATTAATATTTTTTTATATATATAATAAAAAATGTGTTTCCTGACAACAAACACACGCCCGGGCGAAAAACGCGTGCCCGGACAAAAAAAACGTGCTCGGGCACAAAAAGCCCGCCCGGGCGAAAAACTCGCGCGCGTGCAAAAAATTGTGCGCCCGGGCGAAAAACGTGCATCCTGGCGAAAAATGCGTCCACGGGCGAAAAACGCACGTCCGGGCGAAAAATGTGCTCCCGGCCGAAAAACGTGCCAGGGCAAAAAATTGCTCGCTAGGTCGAAAAACGTGCGCCCGGGCGAAAAAACGCGCGCCCGAGTGAAAACTGTGCGCTCGGGCGAAAACTGCGCGCCCGGGAAAAAACTGCGCGTCCGTGCGAAAAACGCGCGTCCGGGCGAAAAATGCGCGCCCGGCCGAAAAACGAGCCCCCGGGCAAAAAATTGCGCGCCCGGGCGAAAAACGTGCCCCCGGACAAAAAACGCGTCCACGGGCGAAAAATGCGCGCCCGATCGAAAAACGCGCGCCCGGGCGAAAAATGCGCGCACGGGCGAATAACGCTCGCCCGGGCGAAAATTGCGCGTCTGGGCGAAAAATTCGTCCACTGGCGAAAAACGTGCGCCCGGTTGAAAAACGCGCGCCCGGGCGACAATTGCGCGCCCGGGCGAAAAACGCGTGCCCGGGCAAAAAATGCGCGCCCGGGAGAAAATTGCGCGTCGGGCAAAAAACGCGCGTCCGGGCGAAAAACGCACGTCCGGGCGAAAAAGTCACGCCCGGGCGAAAAATTGCTCTCCCTGGCGAAAACCGCGATAAATCGAGCGTGCCAGACTCGCCCAATTCCGATATGTCCAATTAGATTTTATGCTTAGGTTAAAATCAATTACATGATATTCAACTCGAATTCCAATTATTAAAGCTATATAACAAGCGAACGACGTAATTGAAATTTGACGTCGAATTTCAATTCCAAGTCTTCAATTCCATCCAAACAAACGGGCCCTTATAAAGGGCGGATGCCCATGCTGAGTCCGCACGACTTTTCTTATGAGCTCTTTATAGATAACACTGTGTTAGTTCGCTCAAGGTTTTAGTATAATTTGAATATGAATTAGTAAAATATTATCTATTTTTCTGAATAAATCATATGTTTTATATTATCTGTACTAACTTAGTCTTTATTTATGTTTTGCAGGTTTTCTGCATTTTTCTGGACAATTTGGTGAAATTTATAAGTATACGCTCACGGTCACGCCAGTGACCAAGGCCGTGTACATTTAATTGTATTTCCAGACCCACTGCCGCACTGCTGAAGCCAATTAGTGAAGATTACTTAGTATACGCCCTCGATCGCGCAAGTTACCGAGGACGTGTAAGTCATGTCTCATCGATTTCATGCATGTCACGTCGATGTAAAGACTGTCATACTGATATGCCAAGTCACGCCTGTGTACAATCCTTGTCACGCCCGTATAAGCTATTATGTTGACAGAACACGCCCATCCCGCCGATATGAAGCTGTCTCGCTGATTTGAAGATGTCACGCCCGTGTATAAGAAAGGTCATGGCTGTGTTAGGTCTACACCCCCCCTGGACACACCCAAATGTCGCCTCATTCATTGATGCCGCCTGCCGCACTGGTCACGCCCCGGTTACGGGTCGTGTAAGCTGGGCTTGTACCTCCTCATTTTTTATTCCCGTTGGATACATCTCCCCTGCATACACCCTCAATGATTGATGTCACCACTCACAATGTACATGCCCCAGGTCACATCGTGTAACCTGGGTGTGTACCTCTCCGACCTCTAATCCCGCTCTGATCCCGCCAACCGCCAGCCGCCTTCCAAATTCATCCACCTGCAGTAATTTCCTAGTACACGCCGTGTACCAAGGACGTGCAACTCATTTTTTTCTGCTTATAAGTACAGCCGGATTCCAACAAATCAGATCTCTCATCCTATGCCCAATTGGGTGGAAATGTTCATCATGTCTTGTATTTTCTTATTATTTTAGTTAGATTTATTTCTTGTACTTTTCCCTTTTATGCAATATTAATTTAGCTTTTATTTTCAACATTGTCCTTTCCTTTGTCATGTAATTTTTATTTCCTGCACTTGTATTTTGATAAGCTTTGAATGAAGTAATTTATTTTCTTTATTATCATTCTTGTCTATCTTCGATTTATTCTTGATTATAATGTTATCGAGTTCATATTCCAGTTGTGAATTTCGATATCTATTTTCGAATTCTAGTTAGTCGAGGGGCTCGTGCGTACGAATCGATCGCTCAAGAATAAAAAAAATTGCACGCAACCTTCGAGAGAGGATGACGTAAATCTTCTAGATTTGAGTCAAATCCAATAGCGGCACTCACCTCGTAAAGCGAGTTTTAAGAGTTACGATTATAGAAATAGAGTTCGATTGATCAACATAATCTCAGTTAGGTGTATTCCTCGAGAGAGGTCCGTTCATATTTTGGGAATCTCCACAGTCAAGGAACAGATTAGAAAATTATAAAAAAAAATTTTATATTTCATTCAAAGGGAGTTTTGATCAAGTGTTTGTGTTATTATTTTCTTTTTGTTTTAAATATAATCTGTCATTATTTTCAATAAGTAAAATAATAGTTGTTTTCTTGAAATATCAGTAATCAACAAGCCTAGGATTTTATACGACCTTGATATTTTTATATCTTATACTATATTTCGATAGATACACTTGTTTTAATCAGACATAAATTGGAGAATATTTTTATTAGACACTTAATTTCTTCTATCAAATTTTTGGCGTCGTTGCCGGAGATTTTTTTTGATATTTTGAAAAAAGGAAACACTATTACTTTTATCTTTTTCTTTTTTCGCCATCTGAAAAATCGCTAATGTTGTAATTAAATTCTTAGAAAGGGAGATTTTGGGTGTCATCTCATCGCATCTCCTAGTACCTTGGGAATCCTTCATCGGGTAGTCCTTGGGAAGTCCGAGACGAATTAAAAAATAAAAATAAAAATCTATTTTATCTTTTTGTCTATAAAGTATAAAAACAAAAAAAAATTAGAACTTGTAATCCCAAAATAACTATAAAACAGATAAAAATTACCAAAAAAAAAATCTTTTGTTTGTTTTCGCAATTTAAAAGAAAATATATATCTTTAACAAAAAAAATAATTATCTTTCTTTTTGTTTTGTTTCTTTGTTTCAACATATAATTGATATGAGTTCAACGGAACTCATTTCGTCTCGATCTGAGGTTGTTTAGATAAAACGATCATTTTGAGTATCGTAGTGCGTGACGACGGCATCATTTTAGTATATTGAGCATACGTGCTCCGAATCGACTTCTGTCAGTTGCGTTAGACTCGTATAGTCGATACAAGTGCAATAAAACTCGTTCCGTTCCGATGCGAGGTCATTAAAAGAAATGACCGTTCTGAGTATTGTAGTGTGTCATGACGACACCGTTTTAGTATATGGAGCACACGTACTTCGAATCAACTTGCGTCAGTTGTGTTAGACTCGTATAGTTGATACATGTGCAATGGAACTCGTTTCGTTCTGATCCGAGGTTGTTTAAAGAAAACGATAATTTTGAGTATTGTAGCGCGTCACGACGACGTCATTTTAGTATATGGAGCATATGTTCTCCGAATCGACTTCCGCCAGTTGCGTTAGACTTGTATAGTTGATACGAGTGCAATGAAACTCGTGTCATTCCGATCTGATGTCATTTAGAGAAAGCAACCATTTTGAGTGTTGTAGTGTGTCACGACAACACCGTCTTAGTAAATTGAGCATGTGAATGTGGAATTGACCCCAGTAGGTTGCATTGGACTTGTATGGCCAATACAAGAGCAACGGAAATCGTTTCCCTTGATTTCGACGTTGTTAGTCAATTTGGTCAAACCAAGCTTTATTATGCGCCGAAAAGTATGCAAGCATCAATTGTACAATACTACCCCAAAATTGACCCATCCTTGGACAATTTGGCCTCACTTTAACTTTGACCTATATGGGGACCCACCCTATGGTTGACTTTGGTCAACCCCTCCCCCCCTCCCCCCCCCAAAAAAAAATACTCATTTTTTTGGAAAAATTCCCAATAAGGGGCCTCACTTACCCAAGTCCCCATCAATGGCTCATCTTGGGCCCATCCTTAAGTACTTCTTGGCCAGCAACACTCAAGCCAAGTTTGCCCTAGTAAAGCTCAATCGTTTACCTCCTCACACACTTTCTTCCTCTTTTCTAAAGCCTAAGGGCCCAAGCCCAACAAATCCTTCCATGGTTGGCTATGAGGGATCAAGCCCCATCTATCCAGGATAGGTGGAGGGTGGGGATTAATCCCTCTCTAAGGAGGGATTAATCCCTCCCTAAGGAGGGATTAATCCCACACCGACGAGAGAGAGGCGGAGGCCCCCTCCTCCGCCTATATAAGAGCTTCCCCTCCTCCATTCCTCTACACACCACCCCTCAAGCTCTGTCGAGCCAGACACACCTCCTGTCGGAGCCCCACCTCACCTTAAAACCAAAGCCAAGCTTCGCCACCTCCACCACGCTCCCATGACAACTTCGTCAGAGGGCTCCCGGAAGACCCCAAAGAAGGTAGGAACTTCTCCTCTTCTCCCTACATATCTTTTTGACGTTTGGCATGTGAGCTCCGGCGGCCGGAGCACCAGCCCCCTAAGTGTCGGTCGAGGGAGGAACCATGGCCGGCCGGTGGCGGAGCCGTGGACGGCCGGTGGAGTGGGAGGCCCGTTAGGGGTGATTTTGATACAAACGGCTGGGCCGGGAGAAGTTTTACAAAATTTCTAATTTTATAAATTTTGTAATATTTTAAGCTAAAATGTATTTGATTTTCTGGAGGGTAAAAGAAGGCCCTAATGAAAAAGTTTTGAACATGAAAAATGTTTCTACCTCTCATAAAAATATGAGATTTTTTTGACACTGTATGATATTTTTAAAAATTAAAATAACGTTTACTAAGCCAATTTGATGAACCTAAAATGCATCTAAAAATCTGAAAAAATTCTCGGTGATAATTAGTGTCCTAATACATGCACTGTAATAATTTGGAGATATTTGGTTATGATTTGATATTTTTCAAGCATTTACAATGATGGATTTCACTTTTGGAAATTAATATTGGCTAACTCCTCTGATCAAAGTCTCTTAAAATCATATGGCTGATTTATATTTAGTAAATGCATGTCAAATGAAGTTTGTTAATTTTTCAAGCATTCCTGCAATTTTTGGGAGTTTTAAATTATGCTCGAGAATTTCTTTTTAGATTATTTGAGGCAAAATTATTCTATCAAAATGCCTTATAAGAAATTCTTTATGGTTAAATACAAGCATCGGGCATGTGTGGGGAATTTTTGAGGCATTTCTTGTATTATAATAAATTCAAATAACTCAAGCCTAAATGCTAAAGGCTATGTAAGACCCCAAAAGGATTTAAAATAACCAGGGCTTATTTTAGATGATATTGGAGGCTATGTTAGATCTCGAAGCAATGCAGATTATTTTGTGGAACTTGTATTTAAACCCACTACCATAGTTTGGTGATTTGAAGTATGGCTTATTTTTAAATATTAAAATATGAATTTATTTGAGGCTAAATGAATTATTGAAGCACAAAAGATGTTTAAATCGGAGGAAAATGATATTGAGCTTAACTTAAAAGCGTGGTTCTCCCTGATGCGAGTAATTGATGTTAGGAGATATGATGCTAAACCTTTTGCGGATATTTTGCCCTCGGTAAGTATAATAACAAGGAGCAAGAAATTATAATAAGGTTATGTTTCTTAAATATAACTCTGATTAAGCCAATTTAAAAAACACAACAAAGATATTTATCAGACCTAATTAATGGGTGAAATCCAATAAGAACTCTCCTATGAATGGAGTAATGGGCATGCGTCCTATGAACGGAGTAATAAACTTGCCTCCTATGAACATAGTAATGAACTTGTCTACTATGAACAGAGTAATGAACTTGCCTCCTATGAACGGGATGATGAACTCCAAACCATCTTATTTTACTTTCCTTTCAACTTATTGCACTTTCTTTCAGTTCTACATTTATTCAAATTCAGTACTGGTCCAGTTCTTTTTAGTACTTTATTTCAATTCGTTTACTCTCAGCACTTTTACAGTTAAGCATTTTATTACTGTAGTTCGTTTCAGTACTTTATTTCAGTACTTTATAACTGCAATTTATTTCAGCAACATTTTCTTACCGCACATTTTAACTACAACTTACTGTTTCCCTGCACTTTAGTTCGGATCTCGCTCTAATGAGCGGCTGATTAGTTAAGTGAACATTAGTTTGGGCTAACTTGGAGTCAAGGAATTCCTCTAAGGTTAGCCCAAAATAAGGGGATCCCACGCTCGTTGCGCTCCACCAACCTAACTCTAATATCACAACACACCATTGGTGATTATATTGCACGGGCCTTATAGGATCCTAGAGTGGATCGACCCCTCGGCTTATAGACTGGAACTGCCGCCGAAATTGGCAGTATCGCACGATGTTTTTCATGTCTCCTCACTTCGGATAGCTCCCCTTTGCCCAGAGCAACAAATCACTACCGTAACAGGCCCGATTGCATTCGATCGTACATTCCGCTTGGAACCAATCTGTATCAATGAAATCGTCGTCCAAGTCCTACAAAAGAACAAGGTTCCCTTGGTCGAGGTATTCTGGTCCAATCATGGATGAGAGGAGCACACATGGGAACCGATGGGTCCCATACAGCAACAATACCCAGGACCCTTCGCCTCAAGTATGATTTAAACCTCCTCGAAGATTCTTAATTTTCATTGCGCGTGAAACCCGGTAGAACCGAACTTGAATTTCGGGGACAAAATTATTCTTTTGTTTACTGGGATTTGTAACATCTCTATACCTTATAGACCCCTTGGGTTAGGGTTAGGGTTGAAATTGTGAGTAGAGATCATGGAATAATCCTTGGTCAACTTGGACTTAGGAAAATTGTTATAAGCACCCCAAAAGGGCAGAGGTCAACCTTGCCCAATTTACTTCAAATTGGACTCACCAAATCAAATTGAGCTTACCAATAGGTCCCTAACCCTAAGAGAGGCCCAAGAGACCCCAAAAGTCCCATCATAGGGTCTCCATATTTGGCCAATTTGGCCAAATCAACATTAGGTCAAAATAGGTTAACATAGGCCAATTCATCTCAAATTGGGTCAATTAGACTTCATATGATCAAATTGACCCCACCACTATATTATAAACCCTAATTTGGGTGCAATGAACCTACAAGTCATATCATGGAGTCACTAATTGGCACAAATTGACCAAAGTACCTTTTAGGTCAACATAGGTCAATCCTTCACCAATTGGTCCAATTGATCCCCAAAACATGAAATTGACCTCACCCCTAGTCTTATAACATCATAGGGGACCCAATGGACCGAAAAGCCCTATCAAGTGGTGTAAGACCCCATTTTTTGCTACAAAACTAGGTGTTATGTCCAAAACCACCGCCTTGCGGTGACACCAACACTCGGGAAGGTCACCACTACAAAACGCCGATCCTGCCAGCCATATCGATCACAGAAGAAGGAAAGCACAATTAAACCAAAAATAAGTTCAAGTCCAGTTCCCATAATATATAAATCACAAGGAAAGATGTCCACAAATAATAACTGAAATAAAGAGGTAGCAATAAAAAATCTCATTCCCAGTATATCAAGTCATCACTACAAGATCACTCGCAGAAGCAAAATCTACTAGTAACACTCACGGATCCTGAGATTGGTGCTCCTATGCTAGACTGGCCCGCCTCCATCTGCACCGGCCTCTAGTGTTGCAGCGTCTCCTCGGTCCCATAAAATGATATGGTCCCCCGACCGTTAGTCAAAAACACTAAGCCTCATTTCCCCCTCACCCATCCCCCAGTGGCTCCTAGGCACCGTGCGGGAGGGATGAAGCGGAGGATGGCAAGGGGTATAAAACATAGCAGATGACCTGACTTAGCTACATGAGTATCTACCACTACGCAGGTCTGTCTGTATATATAAATAGAACTGTAAGTAAATCAGGGTAAAGCACATGTAAGGAATAGTAACAGAGTAAAGTAAAGTAAGTATGAAAGGTAACCTTTGATTTATGGGAATACCCATACAGACCTATAGACCAAGGGGGCGCTTAACATACTGATTTATATGATAGGGGTAGGGTTGAAATGCAATTCTTATGATATGACATGCAGAGTTATGCCTATTAATATTATGTTCACACAAGTGCAACACACGCACCCGACTCTATGCGCACAGACCTTTAGTTCCCCCTTTTTGGAGCTAGCAAAACTCCCAGGATACCCCCGTAGTGGAAAACAGAAGCGATGGGTTGGGCCTCGCCCACCTCTAGGTTGGTATTCGCACTACCTAACCTAGACCTATCGCACGCCTCAATGCGAATAACACAACTGTGGAGTGTCTGCGTACTCTTTCTGGCTAGTCCACTAGACTTCTCTTGGCTAAGTGATAACCACACTTGCCGAGTCAATTTATCGACATCGGTGTAAACGACCAACCGATACTAAAGACCCACCACCTTTATGCACATGCAATCATGATTACTGTATATCTCTGAGCCATAGGCTCCCCGGGCTAACCTGCCCGTCACAATAATCTTCCAGGCCACTGGCCCGCCGGACTAACCCATTAGTACATATAACCACCGAGCCTACTTCTTGTAAGACCAAACCAATTAACCACCCATAGCAACGTGGTGTGGGTGAGTGTATTATTGAGTTAATCATGCATAACATTAATTTCTACGGTTTTGGGTTAACCCTGGACTTCCGGTGGACTACCAATGATCCGAGGGAATGACGATCTTTCGTCGATCCCAAGCACACTCTTGCCTCCTAGTCAACCAGACATCTTACTCTTACTTTCCTTTGGTGTCACCTTCCAAACCCAAACAGTCTGGGTGCACCAACTTCCTTAACTCCCCATGTAAGATCTACATGTTTTCCCTAGTTCAGCATTGCCGCTATACGCAGACCACTTGAACTATATGATGGATAAAAGTGAAAGACTCCAAATGCTTATCCAAATGACCCATGATTATTATTGGGAGTGTGTTATGACATTTTAAAACTATCTCCAGAAATTCCTAATTTTCCTAATTTATTTGGCATTTATTATAATTTCTTCAAAATCAGGGAACCTATGATTTGAACACCAAGTATGGTTTTCTGATAAGATATGACCTTACCAAAATTTGTACAACTATATATCCTCAAAATAACAGCCACATGTGAAGTTCATGAATTTCCAAAAAAGTTTTGACCTCCAAATAAAATATTGATTAATTTATCAAAATCAAGGCTTAACAAAGAAAGTTCCAAACATACTCATTCAAAAATTACAAGAAAATTAATAGATATCTAAGGTGATCAAAAAAGTTTACTGCTTGAGTTCCATAATTTTCCAACCTCATTTGACAAGATAAATCTTATATTTAAATAAACAAATCCTAGGGCACTTTGTGCAGAGAATCATGTATAAGTTCTTCCAAAAATTATACTAAAATTAACAGATTATATACTTGCCCTAAAAAGTCCTCTAACCAAGTTTCAAGATTTTCTAGTGAATATTAAATCCTTAATTAATTCCCCTTGTAAATAGGTCAAACGATGGACTTGTGAATGAAGTACTATATAGATCTATCTAAAATTCACAATAAAATTATCAAAGAACAATATCACTAATACAAATCCACTGCCAAAATTTCATGAACATCCAGGGTGAAATAAACATGTAAATCCTTCTTATAAGGAAGTGCCCTATTTGGTTCTTAACTAATTTAGAGGGGATAAAAATTCTAGGTAAAATATCTAGGGCATAATACCACCCTATGAACCTCTCTACCAAGTTCCAAGTCAATTCAATGACATATGACCATATGTCCTTCAATAGTTTCAATATTCAACCCTAGGGTTTGAACTAGGGTTCTTGGGCACATTCACCCCAAACTACTTAAATTCCCTTGTGGGTGTATTCTATGTGACATCAAGTCTATGGTCAAAGTTTCACAATAATTGGATGAGGGTTGGCCCCTCAAATCAATCAAGTGCACCTTTGTCCTAATATCCCCTAGTTTGACCAAATTTTGGTTACATAATTACCCAACCAAATCAATCCCAAATGGGATGAAATTTTTACCAGAGTCAGGTCATGACCCTAAGGACCACCCACCAAAATTTTGTAGGGTTTGGAGGTCTCTTGACCCAAAAATTAATTCATATATAGTTTATTAAGTTGCTACAGTAACCATAGTAAACGTTCCGCCAAAAATTCTCATTTTTGGATATGTTGAGGGTAAGGGTAAATATAGCCTATGCTCAAATTAATTTTAAATTAAACTAGACACAAAGACCTACAACTTTAGTCTCTGGCCATTTTTCCTGAAAAGGCCTCTAAGGGGTTCAGTTTCCAGTTTCAAAAACGTACATTCCTAGGAGGAATTATAACAGTAAACAATCATAATAATTTTGTAATCTGTACATATAAAATGGAGGGCATTGGTTCATCTTCTCCAATAAGCCAACGACCATGATCGACCCGACTTGTACCAACTTGGGAGGTGATATCCCAGCCACTTAGACCCTCTCCCGCTCGGCCGAAGCCACCCCCACCTTCATTGAGGTGGTGGACGGCGATGGACGATGGTTGGCCAGCCAGAGGCGGACGGAATCGAAGATTTAAGCAATAAAAGTAAAGCTTGAACCCCAAGCTTTCGTCCATGCAGATCCAAGACCAATTGGCCCCAAACCATACGGCCAATATGATGAAATCTACCCACAGAGAGAGAGATGAGAGGAGAGGACCTGAGTGTTGGCTTGTAGTCATGCCGATCGCCGGTCCGCCATTATCGGTCGTGGAGATTTTGATGACTTGTCAATATGATTATAGAGACTTGATTTCTTCTGGAAAGTGGGGGAAACTACTTCCCTTCACCCCTGGAGTATTTTTAAGGAGCCAATTCGGGGAGGGGAAGAGGTAAAGCTTTGGATTCCACCATTAGCACCATTAATCATGAAATTTTGGCCATCCCTAAAAACTATTAAATTCATCCCCCATGAGGGTTGGAAAACCTCTTAATCTTCTCCTAATTGATTGGGGGGAATGAATCCCCATCAATTGGGAAGGCCTTTGGCCTTTCTTGACCCTAATTTGCTCCACCAAAACTGATCTCGTCTGTATCTCGTCGGTTCAACTACCACCTGCGCTAGCGCCAGCATCTCGATAAAAAAAATCTCTTCTCAGTTCGACCACTTCCGCCAGTGCTAGCGATAGCGCTAGTGCTAGTGTCCCGATGGTATAGGGTTCATCTCAACGGTATGGAGTTCATCTCAGCAGTTTGTCTAGACAACCGCTGCCATCAGTACTAGCGCTAGCGTCTCAACGACATAGAGCTTGTCTCAAAGGCATGAAGCTCATCTCAGCAGTTCGTCCAAACCACCACTACAGCCAGCGCTAGCCTAGCGTCAGCGCTAGCCTAGCGTCGGCGCTAGCTCAGAATTCAAAACACCTTTCTTTCTACTATTAGATAATTGGGTGTTATGAAGGGACCCCTTAATGGGTTAGACAGGTTATGGTGGGGTCATGGGTCATGGTGACGCCCTAAAGCCAACCCTAGGTTGGATAATTGGAATGCACTACTTGCTGACCAATGTGTTCTTCACCCACTTGCCTAAGGTCTTATGATCCCTTCGCTCATCCTAGGGTTTTGTCATGACCTAGTCATGACAAACCCGTCCTAGAGGTCTAGTTGTTTGGGGATGTTACAAGTGGCCACGAATTGGTCGAAATTGACCAAAGTCAACTTTACCTCAATTTTGGTCAAAATCACATATATTGGCAAAATTGGTCCAATTGGGGCATTACCATGACCCAATCAACATTGGGTAGTGTCAAGTTACTCATGACTAACACATTGGACCAGTCAACCTATCACCTTCACCAAGTCAATTCCAAAGTCAACCATGGTCAAACCTAAGCCCAATGAGAGGAAATGAAAGCCCAAGCCTATTCCAATGGGCTAAGGCCTTGAACCACGGACCATTCTGAAGCCCAAGGAGCTAAAGACCATGAATAACCTCTGATTTCAAAATAGATGCCAAGCATGGGGGTCTTTTAGAGAAATTCCTAAAATTGGAATATGACAAACCATGAATTTATGGAATGAGCTCCACATGGCTCCAATTCCATCTCCCAACACCTTCTCTCAGCTCCCACAATCAATTCCAACCGAATTCATGCCAAGGGGTAGCTAGCTGGAGGGGAATTGAGGAGCCCATTTGCTAGCCGAGAGGTGTCATTAATGGCGACCCATATAATACCCTCCTCCTCTCTCAATTGAACTCACCATCACCTTCAGAAGCTCGAGAGGAAGAGAAGCCCCATGCTCCTGAGAGGAATTGTGCACTGATGGAGGAGATCAGCAAGGAGTTCGAGCATGGTGGTCGGCCATGACACCAAGTGAAATATCTCAACCTCAAGTCCAATACAGGTTCGGTTTCTCCCCCTCTCCCTCTGCGCTAGTATCTCTTCTTTTTCATTTTCAAAATCAAAGAGAAATGGAGAGATTACATTTCGGTTTTTGATGTTCCTCAACCGAAAAAATTGAAAGGTGTCAGAGGGCTACTCCGGCCACCTCAGGCCAAACGACAACCGCCAATCGCGAGCTCTATGTTGGCTGGTGATGGTGGTGGAAGGGTTTCGCCGAAAACCGTCGGGAGCCGCTAGAAATTGGCCCGCAAAATGCCCCAGGCTTGGGAAATCCCAACCTTTGGCTCATCGGTGAAGATGATCCCATGGTCGTCCGATTATTGAGGCCTGTTAAACGCAGAGCAGACTTAAATAAAATGTTATTTTTGTAACATTACAACACAAATCTTGATTTAATTTTCTAGGGTATTTAGAGGCAATATAATGATATGTGCTTAACATCAAAGTTGTAGGGAATGCTCTTAACAAATTTTAAAAATTTGTTTGTGGTCATTTGGAGAAGTAATGCTCCCTGGGCACCCATTTTGGTGGGACATGTCCTTAAGGTGACCTAGTCACAAATTCCTTAATTCCCACTGATTTGAACCCTACCACGATCTGAAATTTTGGTTATGGTTGAGGTATGCCTAAAGACAATCCCAGCCCAAATTTCACAAATTTGGACAAAACTTTTCTAAAGTTTTGTTCAACATTTCATTTTCCATATATGGTCTAGATCTAGGGTTATACTAAATCAAATACACTCAAATTTTCATTGGATGATAGATTAGATCAAATATAGTTCTTGGTAAAAATTTCAGGTCATTTGGACCTTTGCATGTTGGTGTATTCCACATGCATGTGTAAGGGAAATTTTGTATGCATATAGCATTACCATGTAGCACTAGATTTACATGGGTAAATCAAATCAAATTGACCCAAATCTTGGGCAGCATGATAACTAGATCAAATATAGTCCATGGTAAAAAATTTAGGTCATTTGGACCTTTGTATGTTGGTGTATTCCACATGCATGTAAGGGAAATTTGATGTGCATATAGCATTACCATGTAGAACTAGATTTACATGGGTAAATCAGCTCAAATTGACCCAAATCTTGGGTAGCATGTTAATTAGATCAAATATAGTCCATGGTAAAAATTAAGGTCATTTGGACCTTTGCATGTTGGTTTATTCCACATGCATGTGTAAGTGAAATTTGGTGTGCATATAGCATTACCATGTAAGCACTAGATTTACATGGATAAATCAACTCAAATTTACCAAAATCTTGGGTAGCATGATAATTAGATCAAATATACACCATGGTAAAAAAAATTAAGGTCATTTGGACCTTTGCATGTTGGTGTATTCCACATGCATGTGTAAGGGAAATTTGGTGTGCATATAGCATTACCATATAGTACTAGATTTACATCGGCAAATCAACTCAAATTGACCCAAATCTTGGGTAGCATGTTAATTAGGTCAAATATAATCCCTGGTAAAAATTTAAGGTCATTTGGATCTTTTTATGTTGGTATATTCCACATACATGTGGAAGGGAGTTTTGGTGTGCGTATAGCACTACCATGGAGTACTAGATTTTCTTGATTAAATCAACTTATCTTAACCCAAATTTTAAGGAGGGATTAATCCCACACCGACGAGAGAGGAGGAGGAGGCCCCCTACCCCGCCTATTTAAGAGCTTCCCCTCCTCCATTCCTCTACACACCACTCCTCAAGCTCAGTCGAGCCAGCGATACCTCTTGCCGGAGCCCCACCTCACCTTAAAAACCAAAGCCAAGCTTCGCCACCTCCACCACCCTCCGATGGCAACTTCGTCGGAGAGCTCATAGAGGACCCCAAACAAGGTAGGAACTTCTCCTCTCCTCCCACCCTAACTTTTTGACGTCTTGCATGTGAGCTCCGGCGGCCGGAGCGTCGCCGCTGTTTCCCCCCTCTCCTCCATTCAAAATAGGGAAATAAATAGCCCCGGCGGTGGCCGGAGCGCCCAACCCCTAAGTGTCGGTCAGGGCGGAGCCATGGTCGGCCAGGGGCAGAGCCATGGCCGGCCGGGGGCGGAGCCATGGCCGGCCGGGGGCGGAGCCATGGCCGGCCGGGGGCGGAGCCATGGCCGGCCGGGGGCGGAGCCATGGCCGGCCGGGGGCGGAGCCATGGCCGGCCGGGGGCGGAGCCATGGCCGGCCGGGGGCGGAGCCATGGCCGGCCGGGGGAGGAGCCTGTTGGAGTTACCATTGTTATCTAGAAGTTGTTAAACATGTAATCTCACTGCCAACGCGATATGAGCCTGCAGGGTCGCACATAAGAGCATGTGGAGAAGTTGGAAGATTGACTGTGTTGGTAAAGGTTACCAATCACCATATAGAATCGGGGAGGTAAAGCAAATGTTGCTGTCAGAATTCGTCGGATATGATTCGTCGGATTCGTCGGAATTCGTCGGATCGTTCCGTGGAAACTCGACGAATTATCACAGAGACCCTTAACTCGGCAAATGTTGCCGTCTGATATGATTCGTCGGATTCGTCGGATTGTTCCGTGGAAACTCGACGAATTGTTACAGAAATCATTAACTCGGCAAATGTTGTCGTTTGATATGATTCGTCGGATTCGTCGGATTGTTCCGTGAAAACTCGACGAATGCTGTTCCGTGGAATCCCGACGAATTGTTACAGAAAGCCCAATTCTGCTGTGTGGTCTGCGGATAGCGATTCTTCTAGAAGCCTGTTTATGCTTTGGGTATAAATAGATCTTCTTTTAGGGTTCTTATAACTGATGAAAAGTTGAGCCGACGGAAGGAGTTCCGCCTCTCGCCCGAACCCTAGACGGAAAGAGTTCCGCCGGCCCGTTCGCCTCCGCCGACCTCCTCTCCGACGATTGTCGCCGGTGCTATTCTTCCTGAAGCGGATCTAGCAATCCGTGGAAGTGCAAGGTGTAGTCGTTCTCCCTTCCGAGTTGCGTGCGACGTGACTTGGCATTCTCCCGGCTCGTGTGGACTGATGTAGAGATGTAGACATTATTCTACGTGAGAACTCGCACAGCCGGCGACAGGACTCAACTCGTGGAGCACCTAGGTTGGATTTGATCCAATCCCTCAAAGGTAATTTTCATACCTAGCAATTTTATTAACTTCTTGATTCAATGTTCGTGGCCCGATCCAAACTCTTTTGGGTTGTTCTCTTTATTTCCGCTGCGCCTACATGCGATGTATGGTTGTAGAAAAACCCAACAGAGCCATGGCCGGCCGGCGGCAGAGCCATGGCCGGCCGGGGGCGGAGCCATGGCCGGCCGGGGGCGGAGCCATGGCCGGCCGGGGGCGGAGCCATGGCCGGCCGGGGGCGGAGCCATGGCCGGCCGGGGGCGGAGCCATGGCCGGCCGGGGGCAGAGCCATGGCCGGCCGGGGGCGGAGCCATGGCCGGCCGGGGGAGGATCCATGGCCGGCCGGCGGCTGGGGAGGCCCGTTAGGGGCGGTTTTGGTACAGGCGGCGGGGAGAAGTTTTACAAAATTTTTAATTTTATAAATTTTTGTAATATTATAAGCTAAAAGTGTATTTGATTTTCTGGAGGGTAAAAGAAGGCCCTAATGAAAAAGTTCTGGACATGAAAAATGTTTCTTTTGAGTATATCTACCTCTCATAAAAATACGAGATTTCTTTGACACTGTATGATATTTTAAAAAAAATTAAAATAACATTTATTTAGCCAATTTGAGGAACCTAAAATGCTCCTAAAAATCTAAAAAAATTCTCGGTGATAATTAGTGCCCTAATACATGCACTGTAATAATTTGGAGATTTTTGGTTATGCTTTGATATTTTTCAAGCATTTACAATGATGGATTTCACTCTTGGAAATTAATAGAGGCCAACTCCTCTGATCAAAATCTCTTAAAATCATATGGCTGATTTATATTTAGTAAATGCATGCCACAGTGAAGTTTGTTAATTTTTCAAGCATTCCTGCTATTTTTTGGAATTTTAAATTATTTCCGAGAATTTCTTTTTAGATTATTAGAGGCCAAATTATTCGATCAAAATGCCTTTTGAGAAATTCTTTATGGTTAAATACAGGCATCAGACATGTGTGGGGAATTTTTGAGGCATTTCTGGTATTATAATAAATTGAAATAACTCAAGCCTAAATGCTAAAGGCTATGTAAGACCTCAAAAGGATTTAAAATAACCATAGCTTATTTTAAATGATATTGGAGGCTATGTTAGATCTCGAAGCAATGCAGATTATTTTGTGGAACTTGTATATAAACCCATTGTCCTAGTTTGGTGATTTGATGTATGGCTTTATTTTAAATATTAAAATAAGAATTTATTCGAGGCTAAATGAATTATTGAAGCACAAAAGATGTTTAAATCGGAAGAAAATGATATTGAGCTTATAATAAAAGTGTGGTTCTCCCTGATGCGAGTAATTGAGGTTAGGAGATATGGTGCTAAACCTTTTGCGAATATTTAGCCCTCGATAAGTATTATAACGAGGAGCAAGAAATTATAATAAGGTTATGTTTCTTAAATATAAGTCTGATTAAGCCAATTTAAAAAACACAACAAAGATATCTATCGGACCTAAATAATGGGTGAAATCCAAAAAGAAGTCTCCTATGAACGGAGTAATGAACTTGCCTCCTATGAACTGAGTAATGAACTTGCCTCCTATGAACTGAGTAATGAACTTGCCTCCTATGAACGGAGTAATGAACTTGCCTCCTATGAATGGAGTAATGAACTTGCCTCCTATGAACGGAGTAATAAACTTGCCTCCTATGAACAGAGTAATGAACTTGCCTACTATAAATGGATTAATGAACTTGCCTCCTATGAACAGGATGATGAACTCCAAACCATTTTATTTTACGATCCTTTCAGCTTATTGCACTTTCTTTCTGTTCTACTTTTACTCCAATTCAGTACTGGTCCAGTTCATTTCAGTACTTTATTTCAGTTTGGTTCCGCTTAGCACTTTTACAGTTAAGCATTTTATTACCGCAGTTCATTTCAGTACTTTATTTCAGTACTTTATATCTGCAGTTTATTTCAACAACATTTTCTTACCGCACATTTTAACTACAACTTACTATTTCACTGCAATTTAGTTTGGGCCTCGCTCTAACGAGCGGCTGATTAGTTGAGTGAACATTAGTTAGGGCTAACTTGGAGTCAAGGAATTCCTCGAACGTTAGCCCCAAATAAGGTGCTCCCATGCTCGTTGCGCTCCACCAACTTAACTCTAATATCGTAACACACCATTGGTGATTATATTGTCGGTTAAGGACTCAATTTAACAAATTCATGATGAACGCAAGAGGGAACCAACAGAATTATAAACTTAGTGCATGTCTAAATCAGATATGGACTGGATGGGAGTGAGACTGGAAAATAGGTTCTCGTACTCTAAAGAGACGAACAAATGTAATAACCCCATGCGAGGAGTTGTGTCATTGGCTTACCTCCTCAATTCAGAGACGATGATCAATAATATGGTCTGGACAAATGGTGCAATACCGTTAATCGAACAAATATTTGAATTTAGTTGAATTGTTAGAAACATAGGGTTGTCAGCTAGCTAGTTGGGACAAATAGATCGCATCATGGGACATATGTATTCGAACCAGGTCCCTGCAAATTAGAATTAAAGCAGGGATTTCTGCATATCAGAGCATTCAAAGGTGATTTATATAGGGTTTACTCAATCAAATGATATGATCCACTAACCGTTAGTCAAAAAGACTAAGCCTCATTTCCCCCTCACCCATCCCCCAGTGGCTCCTAGGCACCATGCGGGAGGGATGAAGCGGAGGACATTAAGGGGTATAAAACATAGCAGATGACATGACTTAGCTACAGGAGTATTTACCACTACGCAGGTCTGTCTATATATATAAATTGAACTGTAAGTAAAACAGGGTAAAGCACATGTAAGGAATAGTAACAGAGTAAAGTAAAGTAAGTAAGAAAGGTAACCTTTGGTTTATGGGAATGCCCATACAGACCAATAGACCAAGGTGTCGTTTAGCAAGGCCTATCGTATAAAAAGTCCCAAACTGATTTATACAATAGGGGTAGGGTTGAAATGCAATGCTTATGATATGACATGCAGAGTAATGTTGATTAATGTTATGTTCACACAAGTGCAACACACACACCCGACTCTATGCGCACAGACCTTTAGTTCCCCATTTTTGGATCTAGCAAAACTCCCAGGATACCCCGTAGTGGCAAACGAAAGTGGTGGGTTGCGTCCCGCCCACCTCTAGGTTGGTATTCGCACTACCTAACCTAGACATATCGTACGCCTCAACACGAAGAACACAACCGCGGAGCGCCTGCGTACTCTTACTGGCTGGTCCAGTAGACTTTTCTTGGCTAAGTGATAACCACACTTGCCGAGTCAATTTATCGATGTCGATGCAAACGACCGACTGATACTAAAGACCCACCACCTTTATGTACATGCAATCATGATCAAAATAATCTTCAAGGCCACCGGCCCGCCGGACTAACCCATCCATAGCTATAACCACCGAGCCTACTGCTCGTAAGACCAAACCAATTAACCACCCATAGCAACGAGGTGTGGATGAGTGTATTATTGAGTTAATCATGCATAATATTTATTTCTACGGTTTTGGGTTAACCCTGGACTTCCCGGGGACTCGCAGCGGTACTAGGAGCTATGATGGGTTGAACCCCAAAGATCCCTTTCCAATACACTTATTCTTATTGGTGTCTACCCCTAACCCGACCAGTATTAATGTTACACTTACTAATGCTAAGTGTGTTTTACTTCACTCCGAGGGAATGCCGATCTTTTGTCGATCCCAAACACACTCTTGCCTCCTAGTCAACCAGACATCTTACTCCTACTTTCCTTTGGTGACACCTTCCAAACCCAAACAGTCTGGGTGCACCAACTTCCTTAACTCCCCATGTAAGACCTACATGTTTTCCTTAGTTCAGCTTTGCCGCTATACGCAGACCACTTGAACTATATGATGTATAAAAGAGAAAGACTCTAAATGCTCATCCAAATGACCCACGATTATTATTGGGAATGTGTTATGACATTTTAAGACTGTCTCCAGAAATTCATAATTTTCCTAATTTATTTGGCATTTATTATAATTTCCTCAAAATCAGGAAACCTATAATTGAACACCAAGTATGGTTTCCTGATAAGATATGGCCTTACAAAACTTTGTACAACTATATATCCTCAAAATAACAGCCACATGTGAAGTTCATGAATTTCTTGAAAAGTTTTGACCTCCAAATAAAATATTGATTAATTTAATTCAGGGTGAAATATACATGTAAATCCTTCTTATAAGGAAGTGCCCTATTTGGTTCTTAATTAATTCAGAGGGGATAAATATTTCTAAAAATTCCAGGTAAATTATATAGGGCATAATACCACCCTATGAACCTCTCTACCAAGTTCCAAGTCAATCCAATGATATATGACCATATGTCCTCCAATAGGTTCAAAATACTACCCAAGGGTTTGAACTAGGGTTCTTGGGCACATCCACCCCAAACTACTTAAATTCCCTTGTGGGTGTATTCTATGTGACATCAAGTCAGTGGTCAACGTTTCACAACATTTGGATGAGGGTTGACCCCTCAAATCCATCAAGTGCACCTTTGTCCTAATATCCCCTGGTTTGACCAAATTTTGGTTACTTAATTACCCAATCAAATCAATCTTAAATGGGATGACATATTTAACAAAGTCATGTCATGACCCTAAGGACTACCCACCAAAATTTGGTAGGGTTTTGGAGGTCTTTAGACCCTAAAATTAATTCATATATAGTTTAATAAATTGCTACATAAACCATAGTAAACGTTCCTCCAAAAATTCCCATTTTTGGATATGTTGAGGGTAAGGGTAAATATAGCCCGTGCTCCAAATTTCAAAGCATTTGGATGAGTAGTTTAGCGGAAGCACCCATATTAATTTCTGGTCAACCTTATGACCCTTTGCACCAAACTGGGTGCTACAGTCAACCCAGTGGGCCAAATTGGCTCCTATTAATTTTAAATTAAACTAGACACAAAAAACTATAACTTTTGTCTCTGGCCATTTTTTCTGAAAAGGCTTCTAAGGGGTTAAGTTTCCAGTTTCAATAACGTACATTCCTATGAGGAATTATAATAGTAAAAAATCATAATAATTTTATAATCTGTCTAAATAAAATGGAGGGCATTGGTTCATCTTCTCCAATCAGCCAATGACCACGATCGGCGCGACTTGTACCAACTTAGGAGGTGATATCCCAGCCACCTAAACCCTCTCCCAGTCGGCTAATGCCACCACCACCTCCGTTGAGGTGGTGGCCGGCGATGGACGGTGGTTGGCCGGCCGGAGGCGGCCGGAATTGGAGATTTAAGCAAGAAAAGTAAAGCTTGAACCCAAGATTTCGGCCATGTCGATCCAAGACCAATTGGCCCCAAACCTTGCGGACAACATGATGAGATCTACCTACTGAGAGAGAGATGAGAGGAGAGGACCTGAGTGGTGGCTTGTAGTCGTGCCGATCGCCGGTTCACCATTATTGGCCGTGGAGATTTTGGTGCCATGCCAATATGATTATAGAGGCTCTATTTCTTCTGGAAAGTGGGGGAAACTCCTTCCCTTCACCCCTTGAGGATTTTTAAGGAGCCAATTCAAGGAGGGGAAGAGGAAAAGCTTGGGATTCCATCATTAACACCACTAATAGTGAAATTTCGGTCATCCCTACAAACCACTAAATTCATCCCCCATGAGGGTTGGAAAACCTCTTAATCTTCTCCTAATTGATTGGGGGAATGAATCCTCATAAATTGGGAAGGCCTTTGGCCTTCCTTGACCCTAATTTACTCCACCAAAACTGATGTTCTCCGCATCCTGTCGGTTCAGCTACCACCTGCGCTAGCGCTAGCATATCAATGTTATAAAGCTCTTCTCGGTTCGGCCACTACCGCGAGTGCTAGCGATAGCGCCAGCGCTAGCGTCTTGACGGTATAAGGTTCATCTCAACGATATGGAGTTCCTCTTGGCTGTTCTTCTAGATGACCGATGTCGTCAGTGCTAGCGCTAGCGTCTCGACGGCATAGAGCTCGTCTCAACGACATGGAGCTCATCTCAGGTGTTCATCTAAACCACCACTACCGCCAGCGCTAGCTCAAAATTCAAAACACCTTTATTTCTACGATTAGATAATTGGGGTGTTACGAAGGGACCCCTTAATGGGTTAGACAGGTTATGGTGGGGTCATGGGTCATGGTGACGCCCTAAAGCCAACCCTAGGTTGGATAATTGGAATGCACTACTTGCAGACCAATGTGGTCTTCACCCACTTGCCTAAGGTCTTATGATCTCTTTGCTCATCTTAGGTTTTTATCATGACCTAGTCATGACAAAACTGTCCTAGGGGTCTAGTTGTTTGGGGGATGTTACAAGTGGCCACCAATTGGTCCAAATTGACCAAAGTCAACTTAACCTCAATTTTGGTCAAAATCACATATATAGGCTAAATTAGTCCAATTGGGGCATCACCATGAACCAATCAACATTGGGTGGTGTCAAGTTACTCAGGACTAACACATTGGACCAGTCAACCCATCACCTTGACCAAGTCAACCCCAAAGTCATTCATGGTCAAACCTAATCCCAAAGAGGGGAAATGAAAGCGCAAGCCTATTCTAATGGGCTAAGACCTTGAACCAGGGACCATTCTGCAGCACAAGGTGCTAATGACCATGAGTAACCCCTGATTTCCAAATAGATGCCAAGCATGGGGGTCTTTTAGAGAAATTCCTAAAATTGGAATGAGACAAACCATGAATTCATGGAATGAGCTCCACATGGCTCCAATTCCTTCTCCCAGCACCTTCTCTCAGCTCCCACAATCAATTCCAACCGAATTCATGCAAGGGGGTAGACAGCTAGAGGGTAATTGAGGAATCCATTGGCTAGCCGAGAGGTGTAATTAATGGCAACCCATCTAATACCCTCCTCCTCTCTCAATTGAACTCACCATCACCTTCAGAAACTCGAGAGGAAAAGAAGCCCCAAGTTCCTGAGAGGAATTGTGCACTGATGGAGGAGAGCAGTAAGGAGTTCGAGCATGGTGGTCGGACATGACAACAAGGGAAATATCTTAACCTCATCTCTAATACAGGTTCGGTTTCTCACCCTCTCCCTCTGCACTAGTATCTCTTCTCTTCCGTTTTCAAAATCAAAGAGAAATGGAGAGATTCCATTTAGGTTTTTGATGTTCCTCACCCAAAAAATCGAAAGGAGTCGGAGGTCTACTCCGGCCACCTCAGGCCAAACAGCCACAACCATTTGTGAGCCCTATGTCGGCTGGTGGTGGTGGCGGAAGGGTTTCGCCGAAGACCATCGGGAGCAGCCAGAAATTGGCCCCAAAATGCCCAGGCTCGGGAAATCCTAGTCTTTGGCTCATTGGGGAAGATGATTATGTGGTCGTCCGATTATTGAGGCCTGTTAAACGAAGACCAGACTCAAATAAAATGTTATTTTTGTCACATTTCAACACAGATCGAGATTTAATTTTCTGGTGTATTTAGAGGCAATATAATGAAATATGCTCAACATCAAAGTTGTAGGGAATGCTCTTAGCAAATTTTAGAAATTTATTTGTGGTCATTTGGAGCAGTAATGCTCCCTGGGCACCGAGTTTGGTGGGACATGTCCATAAGGTAACCTAGTCACATTTTCCTTAATTCCCACTGATTTGAACCCTACCACGATCTGAAATTTTGGTTATGGTTGAGGTATGCCTAGAGACAATCCCTGCCCAAATTTCACAATTTTTTGACAAAATTTTTCTAAAGTTTTGTTCAACATTTCATTTTCCATGTTTGGCCTAGATATAGGGTTATACTAAATCAAATATACTGAAATTTTCTCTGGATGATAGATTACATCAAATATAGTTCATGGAAAAAATTTAAGGTCATTTGGACCTTTGCATGTTGGTGTATTCCACATGCATGTGTAAGGGAAATTTTGTGTGCATATAGCATTACCATGTATCACTTGATTTACATGGGTAAATCAACTCAAATTGACCCAAATCTTGGGTAGCATGATAATTAGATAAAATATAGTCCATGGTAAAAATTTGAGGTCATTTGGACCTTTGCATGTCCGTGTATTCCACATGCATGTGTAAGGGAAACTTGGTGTGCATATAGCATTACCATGTAGCACTAGAATTACATTGGTAAATCAACTCAAGTTGACCCAAATCTTGGGTAGCATGATAACTAGATCAAATATAGTCAAAGCTTAAAATTTAAGGTCACTTGGACCTTGGTATGTTGGTGTATTCCACATGCATGTGTAAGGGAAATTTGGTGTGCATATAGCATTACCATGCAACACTAGATTTACATGGGTAAATCAACTCAAATTGACCCAAATCTTGGTTAGCATGTTAATTAGATCAAATATAGTCCATGGTAAAAATTTATGGTCATTTGGACCTTTGCAAGTTGGTTTATTCCACATGCATGTGTAAGGGAAATTTGGTGTGTATATAGCATTACCATGTAGCACAAGATTTACATGGGTAAATCAACTCAAATTTAACCAAATCTTGGGTAGCGTGATAATTAGATCAAATATTGTCCATGGTAAAAAAATTAAGGTCATTTGGACCTTTGCATGTTGGTGTATTCCACATGCATGTGTAAGGGAAATTTGGTATGCATATAGCATTACCATATATCACTAGATTTACATGGGTAAATCAACTCAAATTGACCCAAATCTTGGGTAGCATGTTAATTAGATCAAATATAGTCCATGGTAAAAATTTAAGGTCATTTGGACCTTTTTTATGTTGGTGTATTCCACATGCATGTGGAAGGGAGGTTTGGTGTGCGTATAGCACTACCATGTAGTACTAGTTTTTCTTGATTAAATCAACTTATCTTAACCCAAATTTTGGGTGGTATGATAATAAGACCATGAATATGCCCTAGTTAAAGGTTGAGCCCATTTGGACTCTTGTATGTGAATGAAATTCACATGCCAAAAAAAGACCTAGGTATTAAAAGGTCATCAATAAGGTCATTAAGCAATAATGTTTTGAGAATTTAATGGTATTCCTTTGGTCAATTCTCTTGAAAATTAAAACATACACTTAGGGGTATGATATAATATCTCATGGAGAAAATCATGAACCTTTGAGTTGATTTCCCTAGGAAATTTAGAATTTATGTGAATTGTTACATAGACCTTAAATGAGTATTTTTTGAGTCAAAACTTTCTGAAAAGTTATAAATTTCGGGGATTCACTTAATTGAGTGAGATTACACTCTGTAGATTTTTGGTGGAATTTTTGAAGATAATATAGTTCATTATTCATTATTTATTCAATTATTCCAATTTACCTCACCCCACATTTAGGTAAGCTAATGAACTTAAAGCTGCATGAAATTGGACATTTGGATTTATGAGACTTATGGTTCAATATTTATCATATTTCCTTCACAATGTAGAGTTTGGAGTTATAACTTAGGAAATTCATATCATGAATTTTTGACACTGGAATGCTATAAAAATTTGTAAATAGACTTTTGATAGCATTATAAACCTCTGTAAATTTTGTGAGATTTATTTATTGAGAGGATATCATACTTCCTTCACAATGTAGAGTTTAGAGTTATAACTTAGGAAATTCATATCTTGAATTATTGACACTAGAACGTTATATAAATTTGTACATAGGCTTTTGATAGCAATATGAACCTCTGGAAAGTTTTATGAAATTTATAGTTCAACATTTATCATACTTCCTTCACAATGTAGAACTTGGAATTAGAACTTGAGAAATTTATATCTTGAATTCTGGACACTGGAATGATATAGGAATTGGTACATAGACTTTTGATAGCAATATGAACCTCTGGAAAATTTATTGGACCCTTTGGGCTATGATAATTGACACTTCATGTGTAAATAGATGGATAACTTAAATATAAGGAATTAAATTATAGGCCCAATATAATTTAATTAAAGGAAAAGAATGAAAAATTTGAAGTTTATCATCTATACAACTCCTAGAATATTGTTTGAGTACTTATTAGATAGAGGACAATGTAATCTCCCTTCTATGTCATGTTATCACACTTGAGGACAATTGGGTCTGTGAACAGTTAAACTCAATAATATACTTAGACCCCATATGATCATCACACATAAAATTGTTAAACCCCCGATCATTATAAAAGAATAGATTGTTTAAGGGATTTATCATTAGTGACATATACTAGAAGAAAGGGTTGGGGTGCGTTTAGTAAAACTATCAATTTGGGAATTGACAATGATATGATAGTAGATGTGAGGAATGACCTGTCAGCAAGTATAAGTGTGATTGATGTATGAATTGGGATCCTAAGTAGGTATTGAGTGATGACATACAAAAAATCAGTCACTAAGAAAGGTAGGGTTCGATGTTCAATTGAACATCGACACTCGTCTATCCGATCTATTCGTAATCAACCTTAGGATTTTAGAGTAACTAGAGAGAAAATGGGTATAAAAGAATGGGTAGCCACCAATAAGAGTAAATCTCCTGCAAAAGTGGGATTTGAGCAGAAGGCTCGGTATTATATAACTTGTTACGTCTAGCCATTTCTAAGAAGTGCATTCACAGCAGGTAAGAGAAGCATAATTTGGGACTTATTAGCCCAGCCCTGAGCTATTTATAGCTTTCAGCAGCTCAGAGGCCAGATCGCAGTCTTCGCGGTTACTAGTGAATTTTTTCAAAGTCCATATGGATTTAAAATAAGTGTGGGGATTATGTTAACTCGCGATCCTGCGACATAAGCAAGAGACAGGTTTTGGCATTCAACAGCGCGTGTGGTTACAACCTATGTGACCACACCCCCTTCTCCATCATCAATAGCCATCAGCTCAGCAAAGCTCCAGCAGTAGTCTCAGCCTCAAGAATTCTGAATGAACACCCCGAGTGTCCGCCACATCTACCTATCCTCAGTCTTGTGTTAGAAGGTGCTCTTACAGCTTGTTGTAAATGCACGTTCCCTCTCTCTTTCTCTTTCCTACCTGGATTCTCTTGTATCCCAGGCAATTAGCATTTATTACACCTACTTGTTCGGGTGGCCCTCTATCAGTATAAATAGATGGCTAGTGGTGCATAGAGAGGGACGTTGAACTTAATCCAGAGCCGCCTCTGTAGTTGGTGTAGTTACAAGTTCGGGGTCACTCTTTGTTCCCTAATTTTGTGGCGTGTAGCTTTATAGTAGCTCTTTCCAAAGTAATAAAATCAACCACGACCACTGCAGTTTGTGGTTGTGGGAAATCTGGTGTTGACCGCATGCTCACAGCAATCTTCTCCCCCCCCCCCACACCCCCACACACATCTCTGTTCGCCCCAACTCTTTGTGGCTAGTAACTTATTGCTTGCAACCTCTAATTCTTCCGCTATCTAACAGTTTGTGGCTTAGTGTGGAAGTTGAGGACAATTTTTGCCTTAACAAGCCTGGCCTCCCCATTCAGTAGGAAGGTGGTCAATATCACCATCTTCCTCTTATTAGTGTTTGTTGCAATTAGGATCCTCTTTACTCTAGCCAACCAATCCTCGACTTCATTTGGAGTATCGACCCTAGAGAATGATGGGCGATTGAAGCTCGAGAAAAAAAGCAGTTGGCGCTCGTGCACTCAGGCCTCCACTAACAGAACTGTAGCCACCAGCGGTACCATGGAAACTTCAAGTGTAAGACCCCTTTTTTTTAACATCCGGGTCTTAGGACAAGAACCGCCGCTTTGCGGTGACACCCTCGCTCGGGAAGGTTGCCACTACAAAACGCCGATGCTGCTGGCCAAATCGATCACGAAGAAGCAAAGAAAAATAAGCTAAAAAGAAATCCAAGTCCATATCACATAGAAAAAGTAAAACATCCACAAGAGATGTCCACATAAATATAACTGAAATAAAAAGAGGTAACAAGGGCTCCTGCCCGATACATCAAAGCCTCACTACAAATTCACTCGCGGAAGCAAAACAACTATAACTAATAGCCACTCACGGATCTTGTCATCGGTGCTCCCGTGCTAGACTGCCCCGCCTCCATCTGCACTGGCCTCTGGTGCTGCACCGTCGTCGCGGTCTCCTAAAATGATAAGGTCCACTGACCGTTAATCAAAAAGACTAAGCCAATCCCCCACCCCTCCCCCGGTGACTCCTAGGCACCGAGCGGGAAGGATGAAGCGGAGGACATCAAGGGGTACAAAAAAAAAGCAGATGACAGGGTATATTCTACAGGAAGAGTTCTACCACTACTCAAGTATATATGTGCATAAACAAAGCAGGTAATAAAGCATAGTAAGAGCAGGTAAAGAATAAATAAAGTGCATTAAGTAAAGACATATATAAAGGAAAAGTAACCATTGGTTTATAGGAATGCCCACACAGACCTATAGACCAAGGGGTCGTTTAGCAAGACCTATCGTATAAGAAGTCCCATAACCGACTTATACGATAGGGGTAGGGGTTGAAATGCAATGTTTATGCTATGACATGCAAGATATGCAGTTATGCTATGGTCACATAAGTGCAACTCACACACTACAACTCTATACGCACAGACCTTTAATTCTCCCTTTTTGGAGCTAGCAAGACTCCCAGGATACTCCCGTAGTGGAAAACAGAAGCGGTGGGTTGGGCCTCGCCCACCTCTAGGTTGGTATATGCACTACCTAACCTAGACCTATCGTACGCCTCAATGCAAGACCGCAGAGCATCTGCGTACTCTTACCGGCTGGACCAACAGACTTTTATGGCTAAGTGCAAATTCCACACTTGTCGAGCCCGAGTACCAACGTCGGTGCAATGACCATAGACACTAAGGACCCACCACCTTATGCGCATGCATTATCACAAACAAACTACAATCTCCAAACCACAAACCTATTCGGCATAACTTGCCCGACCAAGAACCAATCTGAGTCACAAACTCACCGGATCAACAATCCGCACCAACCACCACCGAGCCTACAGCTCGGAGTACCAAACCAACTAAACTCCAGTGACAACGGAGTGTGAGTGAGAGCATTATTAATTAGTCTTGTGTATCATCTTACTCCTATGACTTATGGTTAATCTTGGACTTCCCGAGGGTTACCATGTAAGGGGCTCGCTACGGTACTAGGAACTGTAATGGGGTGACACTCCAAAGTTCTCTTTCTCAAGAAACTTAGTGTTGTTGGTATCTACCCATAAGAACTCCCCTATACCATTTCACTTGAGTTAGACTTAAGTGTTTTATGACTCCACAGGGGAGAGACGATCTTTCGTCAACCCCTAGCACAACCTTACCATTAACCCACCATGTGCACTCTCATCACCTACACTCCTTAGGATGGACTCTTAACTATTTAACCAACCCATGTGCACCATTTGCACCCCTTTTTCCACTTAGTAGGTCACTAAAAACCTAAGTTTCACAATTTTACTAAACGCAGGCCAAACTAACTATATGAAGCCTAAAGGTAGAGGTACTTTAAATATTCATCCACCTGACTCAAGATATTTATTGGAGGTCTAACATTTTATTATAAGACTAGATCCAGAGAATCATATTTTTCCTAATTTATTTAGCATTTATTTTAATTTCTCCAAACATTTGCCAAGTATGAAATTGAACATGAAGTATAATAAATTCTCATGATATGGCTCTTCAAAAATTATGATAATTCTAGGATGACAAAATAATAGCAAATACCGCATATCATATGTTTGCAGTAAGAATTTGTTCTCAAATTTAATTATTTACCATATGTCCAAAATTATTGTTTTATGAAGGAACCACCAAAAAGCTCAACTCTAAAATTCTGGAAAAATTACCAAACTCTTGTATTCATCAGAAAAGGCTACTGACTAAGTTTCAGGATTTAAGGGAATCATTTTCTCACTAAAATAAATATTTTCAGAAAAACCTCAATTAGTAAAAGTTATGAAGTAGCCTACTGATTTAAGTCTCCAAAAATTCTATAAAACTTCACAGAGCTTCCTAATGCTCTGAAATGTCCTATAACCAATTTGCATAATTTATAAAGTAGTATTGGACCCTCAAATATTTTTCTTAAGTCTAAATCAAGAAAGGTGCCTTGTGAATGGAGTACTGGTTAAATCATTTATTAAAATACACAAAAATTACCAGAGGTCCAAAACATGATTTTAAAGGCACTGTAAAGGTTTCATCTCCATCCAAGACATTTTGAGCATGTAAATAATTGTTATAAGAATTTTCCCTAAAGGGGTTATGGCCTATTTCAAAGAGAATACTTTTTTTTTTCAAAGAGAATACTTGCTCCTAAAATTTTTACAAAATTACCCAGGGCCTATTTATATCCTATGAACTTATCCACCAAGTTTCATAACCATCAAGGAACTTTTGACCATAAGGCCTTCACAAGGTCCTAAGTGCACACCTAGGAATAAAACTAGTGTTCTAGGGCTTAACCACCTCCACACCACACCAAACAACTCATGGGGGTACCTTAGGTGATCCTAAACTAGTGGACAAGGTTCCACCTCATGGTGAGAAGATCTGACCACAAAATCCCAAGATAAACATCATGCCCTAACTTTGACCCGACTTGACCTAACTTGGGTGTACAAATTACCCAACCAAAACAGTCCCAATTGGGCTGAGATTTTTACCTAGGTCATAACATAACCCTAAGGAGCACCCACCAAAATTTGGAGGGAATTGGAGGACTTTTGACCCACTAATTAATTAATATATTATTTATGAAATTATCTCAAAAAACTTAGAAAAAGTTCTCATAAAATTCCAGATTTTAGTATGTTGTATGGGTGCAAGAGACTAGTCTAGGTTTTAAATATCAAGGACATAGCATCTACCAATAAAAAGATATGAAAGAAAGAGTGACTGCCCTTCCCTAGGGACCAGTCCCACCATTTTGTCTCTACAGGGAGCTACAGTACTCCTTTTGGGCTGAAACAAATTTTAAACTAAAGTAGACTCTAAGGGCTACAACTTTGGTGTTGGGCACTTTTTCATCAGAGGTGATCTAATATTTTAATTAATTAAAATGAAACTCTGCTTGAAATGTGACAGAAAACAATTTATCATTCAATTATATTACTGACCGTGCGTTCGACGAAATGTTTACTGCGTTCGACGAATTAAATACTGTGTTCGACGAATTAAATACTGCGTTCAACTAAATCATGAATAAGCTGCGTTTGACGAAATATTAACTGAGTTCGACGAACAAAGATCTGCGTTCGACGAACGCCGAATAATTATGCGTTCGACGAAAATCCTAATTGCGTTCGACGAATGTCTAACTCAGTTCGACGAATTAAATGAAATAGACTTAAACAATTAATTATAATCTGAGCTCAACGAAATCAGAAAAAAAAAACTGCGCTCAACTATTTCCGTATATAGCTGCGCTCGACTAAGTTAATATCTAACAACGTTCGACTAAGTTAATATCTAACAGCGTTCGACTAATTTCAAACCGTTCGACGAACTTCAAATCCGTTCGACGAAATAAATGATATAAACATAAACATTAATAAACAGATCTGACGGCTCTCTATCATCGTCCCCAAGTAATAGACGGCGCGTGATAGCCCAACCTGGGCTTCTTTGCGGGGTGATTTCCCGGCCAGCTACGCCTTCTTCCGGCCAGCCAATGCCACCACCACCTCCGTCGAGGTGGTGGCCTGTGATAGGAGGTGGTTGGTCGGCCAGAGGTGGTTGGATCTGGGTTTTAGAGGACGGAAAAAAGCTCAAAATGAGCCTTTTTGGAAGCAGAATCCGAGCCCTATCGGGCACGGATCAAGCCCCAAATTAAGAAATGATCTAGCACCAAGGGAGGAGAAGAGGATCAGACCTGTGTAGGGGCTTGGTTGAGCGAATTCTGGCGAGTGGCCATGGACGGTGCTGGAGCTTTCGGTGCCATGACGATCTAGGCTTCCTCTGCACGATCCTCACTGAAAGGTTGGGGAAAATCTTCCTCTCTGAGCACTGAAGGAAATGGGGGGAGTTTCAATCGGCTTGGATAGCTTTATTCCTAAAAGCCATTAATGGCCATTAACCCAAATTTCGGTTACCACTAAATTTTCTCTTAATCAACCCCCTTGTCCATGGAAAACTCCAGAAAATCGTTGGTAACTGAAGGGGGAGATGAATGCACATCAATTGGAGAGGGATTGAAGGGTCACAACATTTATTCTCCATGAATACACTTTTCTCTCTCTCTCCGATTTGGGGGAAACTTCCCTTTTCTCTCTCCTAATCAGCAAATATAGAAATTAAAGAGTAAATTCAGAAATTACCAGGCCCACCAGATGGTGGACCACTTTAGTTGGGCCTAGCCCAAATGGATTGGGTCCAATTTGGGCAAACTAGGTTATTTTGACCTAATTAAGGCAAATTTGAGTTTGGTCAAATTAATCAATTGGGTTGGCCCCAAAGGATGTCTTGGGCTCCATTGGCTTCCCTGAAGGGTTAGGAAGGTCTAGGTGGAGTCAATTTGGCAAAGTGAGGGTGAATTGCCCCTTATTAGGGCACTTTGACCAAATTAAGGTTTAGGGCAATTTGGTCAAATTGGAGGCCCCATGATGGGGCTTTTTGGTCCATTAGGATCCTAGTACCCATACAAGGGTAGGGGCATGGTCAATTTGGCATGGTGGGGGCCAATTGACCTTAATTGAGTTAGTTTGACCAATTCAGGGTTAAAGTTGACTTTGGTCTAATTGGCCTCTTAATTTGACTCCAATGGGTCCTTGGTGCTCCAAGAGGACCCCTAATGGGTTAGGGATGCTATTGAAGGGTCAAGGTTCAAGGTGGGGCCCTAAAGTCCAACCCTAGGCTTGGTATCTGAAAATTGCTATTTGCAGACCACTTGGGTTTTCTCCTTCCCACCTAAGCTTTCAAGGTCTTGAGCTCTTCCTATGGTTTTGTCATGACCAAGTCATGACAAAGCCAACTTAGGGGTCTAGTTGTTTGAGGGATGTTACAAATCCCAATACATACAAAAAATTCATCCTCGAAATTCATGTTAAGCCTGTGGGGGGTTTCTACTGCTAGGAAGAAAAGTAACATCCCGGAAAAATTAAATTATACCTGTCGAAAAAGCTGCGGGTACTTTTGCTGCTTCAAGTCCAGTGGCTCCCAAGTATGCTCTTCCTGTCCATGATTCCTCCATAGGACCTTGACCAGCGGAACCTTCTTGCGCCGCAAGACTCGTAACTCCGTGTCATCTATCCGAACCGGCTCCAGGTGAACCGACCGATCTCTAGCTACTGGCCCCTCTGAAGTATAAACCTGCTGCTCTGGCTAAAGTAGAGCCTTCCTAAGTGAGGAGACGTGGAAAACGTCATGCAGTCCCTCCAACTCCGGCGGTAGCTCCAGTCTGTAAGCTTGGGGATCGATCCTCTCCAGGATCCTATAAGGTCCCATATACCTCGGACTGAGCTTCTTTCGCCCGCGAACCCGCGAGACTCCATGCATCGGTCGTATCTTCAAGAAAACCCAGTCTCCCACCTGGAACTCCACCATACGATGACGCGCATCATAAAACTTGGCCTGCCTGCTCTGGGCCTCCAGCATCCTATCTCGAATCAGCCTCACCCGAGCCTCTGTGTCCTCCACGAACTCTGAGCCAAGTGCCTTGGGATCCTCATCCTGAATCCAAGACAATGGTGTCCTGCATCTCCGCCCGTAAAAAGCCTCATAAGGTTCCCTGCCTATACTAGCCTGATGACTGTTGTTGTATGAGAACTCTATTAATGGCAAGAGTCTCTCACATGGCTCCTCGCGGTCCAGAATGCAAAGACGTAAAAGATCCTCTAAGGTCCGGTTGGTACGCTCTATTTGCCCGTCTGTCTGGGTGTGGAAAGTTGTACTAGAAGTCAACCTGGTGCCCAGGTAGGCCTGCACTGCTCTCCACTCCCTTGACGTAAATCGTCCATCCCGATCTGACACGATCGTCCTCGACACACCATGGTATCGAACAAACTGCTCTACGAACCTCCGCACCAAATCACTGACCGACTCGTCCTTTCTGATTAGAATGAACCTGGCCACCTTCGTCAATCTGTCGACGATCACCCAAATCGAGTCATTTCCCGCATGGGATCGGGGAAGACCGTGTAAAAAGTCCATAGCGATGTCGTCAAACTTCCACTCCGGCACCGGAAGTGGCTGCAATAATCCTGCTGGGTTCCGGCACTCCGCCTTCGCGAGTTGGCAAGACTCGTAGTGGGTCACAAAATATACGATGTCCTTCTTCATGCCTGGCCAATACATGGTCCTCTTCAAATCTGCAGTCATCTTGGTAATACCCGGATGCACGGAATATCTACTACAATGAGCCTCTGACATAATATCCTCCCGAATCTGGCCCCCTGCCGGTATATACACTCGACCTCTAAAACTCAACAGGTCGTCCTTCAGCGAATAATCTCCAGCTGAGCCTGCCTCCAAGGCTCTGAATATCAGCTCCAACTTGGCATCCTGCCTCTGCCCATCCCTGATGCGGTCTCGAATATTGTAAGTGGCACCCATCGCTGCTAAGTACTCCTCGTACAGTTCCGGATCGTCCTCAGATACTAGAGAGATCTGCATGTCCTCGAACATCCGCACTAACTCCATGGCCATCAACTTAGGCTCTGCTACTGACGCAGTAGCTCTCATGCTCAGTGCGTCTGCTACTACATTCGCCTTCCCTGGGTGGTAATGCATCGTGTACTGATAGTCTGATAAGAACTCCACCCATCGCCTCTCCTGGATATTCAGCTCCTTCTGCGTATCTACATACTTTAGATTCTTGTGATCTGAGAATATGTCGCAGTGGACACCATAAAGATAGTGTCGCCAAATCTTGAGAGAGAATACGACTGCACCCATCTCCAAGTCATGCACCGGGTAGTTCCGCTCGCGATTCTTCAACTGGCGGGAGGCGTAAGCTATCATATGCCCGTTCTACATCAGAACGACACCCATCCCCTGATATGACGCATCCGTATACACCTGGAATCCTTCCCTCCCCGTTGGAAGGGCAAGGATGGGGACTGAAGTAAGCCGACCCTTCATCTCCTGGAAATCTACCTCACACTGCGGCGTCCATGTAAAAGCAGCATCCTTCCTCGTCAGGGATGTGAGCGGGAGGGCTATCTGAGAAAACCCCTGAACGAACTTCTGGTAGTAGCCTGCAAGCCCCAAGAAACTCCTCACGTCAGTGGCCGTCTTCAGCGGAGGCCAATCCCGTACTGCCTGAATCTTTGCTGGATCCACTGCTAGGCCAGCTCCACTGATGATATGGCCTAGGAAGGCCACCTCCTTCAGCCGAAACTGACACTTGCTGAACTTCGCATACAAACGATGCTCCTGAAGCTTCTCCAAGGTTAGTGCCAAATGTCGTGCATGCTCCTCCTCCGTCCTCGAGTAGATGAGGATGTCGTCAATGAACACAATGACAAAGATGTCGAGATAAGGCTCGAACACCCGGTTCATCAGGCTCATAAATGATGATGGTGCATTCGTGAGCCCGAACGGCATCACAGTGAACTCATACAATCCATATCGGCTGCTGAAAGCCGTCTTCGGGATATCCTCCTCCTGGATCCTCAGCTGATAATACCCAGACCTCAAATCCAGCTTCGAGAAGTAGTGGGCTCCCTCCAGCTGGTCAAACAACTCGTCTATCCTTGGCAGAGGGTACGTGTTCCGCATCATCAGCCTATTCAGAGCTCTGTAGTCGATGCACAATCAGAGCGTCCCATCCTTCTTCTTCACGAATAACACCGAAGCTCCCCAAGGTGAGGAACTCGGCCTAACGAACCCAACTTCTACCAGCTCCAGCAGCTGGCTTCGAAACTCTACCAACTCCTTTGGGGCCATCCAATAAGGGTCTTTGGATACCGGCTTTGCCCCTAGCACCAGTTGGATCTGGAAATCCTTCTCGCAGTGCGGTGGAAGTCCGGGAAGCTTCTCCGGAAAAACATCAGCAAAATCCCGCACGACGGGGATACTTGACACTGAGTCCTTGGCTTCAGTCGCCTCGAAGTGCACCTGTTATACCTCGTCTCCATGCAGGTGGGCCTTGACGGCCTGAATAGATGACAAGAAGAGACGAGAGGTGGGTTGAGTACCTTCGAAAACTACTTCACCGTCTTCATGCTTAAGAACGATCCTCCTTGTCGGGCAGTCAATCCTTGCCTGGTTCCCGTACAGCCAACTCATGCCCAGGATCAGGTCGAAGTCCTTCATCTTCAGCATAGTTGACGGGGCCTCGAAAAGTCTTCCTCCAATCTCCACCCTCATGCTGCACGTAGCATTTGTTAGAACCTCCGATCCATCTGGAAATTGCACCCTCCTATAATCGCTCTTGAAGTGTTGGACTTGGTCCAGGTCCTCGATAAACTTAGCCGAGACGAACGAGTGTGAGGCACCCGTATCGAACAAGGTAAAAGCGGGTTTGCCGTAAACGCATACTAAACCTGAGGGTTTTGTTGTTTGGTTCAATGCTAAGGTAAAACTAAACTTACAAGGTACAAACAATTAAAAGAAACGCATAAAAGTACCTGCGATGTCCCTTGCTGGGTCCGGGGGCCTTGCCAAGTCTAGACGCCTGCTCCCTGTACTATCTCCGGTCATCGCCCTGAAATCCACGACCTCGTCCACGTCCTCGGCCCCCGATGTGCTGGCCCCGTGGTGCTGCCTGTAGTGCTGGTGGTACATTCCTCTGAGGGCAGTTCCTCCTGATGTGTCCGGTCTGGTGGCAGTAGTAGCACTCCGGAGGTGGCCCACCTCCTCCAATCCTCGGCATCTCCCGCATCTGCAGAGGCTGAGGAGCCAGCACTACCTGTTCCCTTTGCACCCGTCTCTCCACTTGGCGGGGTCGGACCTCCATCTTTCTTTCCCGAACGTCTTGGCCTCTCGGCTGGTCCCTTCTGCCTCCTCTTCCCTGTTACTCCATTAGTCTCTTTCTCCCACGAACAGCTTGCTGGTCTACTTCCAGCTTCTTGGCCTTCTCCAGAATCTTAGTCATGCTGTCGTCGAAGACGAAGAGGAGGGCCTGCCTCAGTTCATCACGAAGGCCCTTGTAGAACCTCTTTGCGTATCTTGCGTCATCCAGCTGATACGAAACCGCAAACTGGGATAGGTGGGTAAACTCCCGGTCAGAACTGTCCTGCTCCCCTGTCTCAACTGCAAAAACCTGTCCTCCAGCTCATCTCTTGCAGACTGCAGCACGAAATGCTCCAGCAGTGCCACCTTGAAATCATCCCACGAAACGTCCGCTGCCTCCAGTCCTGCATAAGCTGTATCCAGGAACCTCTTCCACCATCTCTTGGCATGGGACTCTAAGCAAGAAACCACCAGTGGCACCTCCATATCTGCCAGGCACTAAATCCCTATCAACTTCTCCTCCATGATATCCACCCACTCCTCGGTCCTCACAACGGTCTCCATCCCGATGTATGATGGTGGGGAGAGACCTTGAAAGATGCTCAGCCAGTTGGCCCCAGGGTTTTGCTGAGGAGTCGGTGCCTGCTGTGCCCTGAAAGTCTCCAGAATGGCAGTCAGTGTCTGTCCCAACTCCAACGGCTGGAACGGGGTAGGAGTCGGTGGTGGTGGGATGACGTTTGGAGTCGGTGGAACTCCATGATGCGGTGTAGGGTTCGTCGCGGGCTACACAAGAAAAATTACACTCGTAAGGGACTTAGCTAAAGAAAGTTCAGTTATAAGTGGACCTTTTCATGTGATTTCCCTTATGGGCACACCATTGCTTTAGCTGCTAGTTTATCCTCAAACTAAGCTCGCGTGGGGTGGCCCAGGGTTTGTGGACTTCTTTTCTTTGGATCGATGTTTCGCTTTGATACCACTTGTAAGACCCCATTTTTTTTAAACATCCGGGTCTTAGGCCCAGAACCGCCGCTTTGCGGTGACACCCTCTCTCGGGAAGGTTGCCATTACAAAACACCGATGCTGCCGGCCAAATCGATCACGTAGAAGCATAGAAAAATAAGCTAAAAAGAAAGCCAAGTCCATATTGTGAAGTTTTTCGAATCTTTATGGAGCGAGCAGGAGTTAGTCAACTTAGAGTTACAAGCCAAACAACCAGAAGCAAATGGAGGCAAACAACTGATCTTTATTGATAGCAACTTCAAATTACAAGGCAAGGCATGCTTGGTGAGACATGATTTTGCCAGCACAAATACCAAAGGAAAAAATACAAGTTGAAGATAACTTGAGACCGTGCGGTCTCCCTTGCGACCTCAGCAACCTGCCAGACCGCAACCCGCTGCCGACCTCAGAACAACACCAGACCACTGATCAGACTGCACCCTTCTTTCTGAACTCCTGATTCACCCAAACTCCAGCACCACAACTCCAAGCCGCAGACCGCCCGAACACTTTCAGAGGAAGAGGTGATCGATGCTGCCCGCACTATCCGCAGAAGCTGCACAAGAAGAGTTCAATCAGCAGACCGCCCGGTCAGACAAACAGAGACCGCAGGAAAGAAAAGAACTCGGCTTACACTTCGTGTGTCTTAATTTGCTGCTACAATGGCTCCTATTTATAGGCGTGGGACCTGATCCAGTCACCACCCAATGAGATAGGATCACCACCCTCCAGACCGCGCGACCTGACCGGTCACACCGCGCGATCAGCAACAGTACTCCTGCTTCATTTTGGTGAACTCGCCAGCTTCAACATCAACTATGAGAGACCGCCACTCTCACAGCAGATCACGACTCCAAAGGAGATCGCCAGACCGCCCGAAGCTGTTCACCCCCCTGTGTTCGCCAGAGACCGCGAACACAGCCAGTTCGCCAACAACCCGCGAACTCCTGTCTGCATGCCGGTCTCCACCTGAGACCGCGAACAGTGACCAACTCGCATACTAGTCTCCTCCTGAGACCGCGAACTGAGACCGCGCGACTAAGACCCTTAGTCCGCAAATACCACCAGAAAGCCCGGTCAACTATCAGACCGCATTCTGGAGAAACCTGGGACAAACTGTGCGGTCACACCAGACCGCCACAGCCTTGAAGACGAACAGCCCGCCACGCGGTTAGAGACAAACCGCGCGGCCTTCACCTTCATCCGCCTTGGACCCTTACCAGAAATCAAGTCGGGAGACCGCAGCTAGGCTTAGACCAGCCAGACCGCAGAGGCAGACCGTCAGGTCGTGCAGTCAAGCCAGACCGCCCGACCTCCTCCCAGATCGCCCAGGTCCAAAAGTCCTCTTAACTCCCACTTCAACAATATCAACACTCCCCCTTGAAGTGGGAAGTTGAAACTAGCCCCAGTAGGCTCCTTAGCCGTGTGAACGGCCCCTTCGCCAGCGCCTTTTTGAAAATGTCCGCGACATTGTCCGCACTCCGCACATGCACGACCGAAAGAGACCCCTCCAGCACCTTCTCCCGTATGAAGTGGTGCTCGATCTCGATATGCTTGGTCCTCGCGTGACAAACTGGATTGGTAACCAGTTTGAGAGCACTCTCGTTGTCACCGCGTAGCAGAGTCGGCTCCCAAACCTCCTTGTGGACGTCTCCCACCAACCTCCTAAGCCAGATGGCTTCCTAAGCTGCCAAGGCCGAAGCCTTGTATTCCGCTTTCGTGGTGGAGACCGATACGGAATCCTGCTTCTTGCTGCACCATGATATAGCTGTAGGGTCCGCCATGAAGACAAATCCAGACGTCGACTTCCGATCATCCGAATCTCCCCCGTAATCAGCATCCGTGTACCCGTGCACCTCGAAGCCCGCATCTCTCCTGTATAGGAGACCCATGTCCGAGGTCGCCTTGACATACTTCAGAATGTTCTTGGCTGCCAGCAGATGAGGTACCCGTGGCTCCGCCATATATCGACTCACTCTGCCAACTGCATATGCAATATCCGGCCTTGTGATCGTCAGATAGATCAAGCTCCCAACCTGAGCTCGGAACACCAACGGATCTTGCATAATCCTCCCCTCATCCTTGCGAAGTTTTGTGGCCTTCTCCAGAGGTGTGGAAGTGCACTTCCCTTCCTTCCTGCCGAATCGCTCCACGATTCGCTCCGCATATCCTGCCAGGGTCACCAGCACTCCACCTTCCTTCCTCTGCACCTCGAGTCCAAGGAAATGGTGAAGCTCACCTAAGTCCTTCATCTCGAACCTGATAGACAGCTCGGCCCGAAGCTGTGCTACCTCCTCCTTCGAGTTCCCCGTCACGATCATATCGTCGACGTATAGCAGCACGATGACTTGAAGCTCCCCTCTCTTCTTGACGAACAAGCTTGAGTCTGAGTCTGAAGCACCAAATCCACAGAATAGGAGATATTCTGCTATCTTCCCATACCACGCCCTCGGCGCTTGCTTCAACCCATACAGGGCCTTATTCATCTTGTAGACATGCTCCGAAAAATCTTCAGACACAAAGCCTGGTGGCTGGACCATGAAGATCTCCTTGTCAATCTCGCCGTACAAGAAAGCGTTCTTGACGTCGAGCTGCCAAATCTCCCATCCACTGAACGCCGCCAAGGCAATGATGAACCGAACTGAAGTCATTTTTGCCACCGGATGGAAAGTCTCCTCGTAGTCTTCACCGTATTGCTGCGAGAACCCCCGAGCTACAAGGCGTGCCTTGTACCGCTCGATACTGTCGTCAGGTTTCTTCTTAAGCTTGTAGACCCACTTGCATGTCACAGGAGTGGTGCCCTTGGGCTTGGGCACAAGAGACCAGGTCTCATTCTTCTCGAGTGCTGCCACATCTTCTTGCATTGCAATGTCCCACTCCTTCACACCTCTGGCCTTCTCAAAGCTCGACGGCTCCCTCTCATCCAAGGGACCAGCGAAGAAATATGAGACGAAGCTCACTGCGTTTCCTCCTGTATAGCGATCAGGGGCAACGATCGCTCGCTTCGACCTCCTCAGCTCCTTCCCCTGAACCGCATTATCTCAAGCTGCTTCTTCCCTAGCTCCTCTTCCAGACATGCTAGGAGCATCGCTCCCCCTGCTCCCTGAACCAGAAGCCCCCATTTCAGAACTAGAAGGAGATGGACCACCTGGTGACACAGGTAGCTCCACCTGAAGATCCTCCACAGCTTTCTCCGGCACCTCCACCCTGCTCTCTGGTAGCTCCACATCAGAAGACCCCTTGTAAGATGTCACCTCATCGAACACGACGTCGCGAGATACCATAAACCTCCGCATCTCCGGGTCCATGCACTTCCACCCTTTCTTCCGATCATCGTATCCCACGAAGACTAGCCTCCTTGCTTTAGCATCTAGCTTCGTCCGAAGAGCATCTGGAACATGCACGTAGCAGGTGGAACCAAACACCCTAAGGTGTGCCACGCTTGGCTTCTCCTTAAACATCATCTCATGCGGAGTCAACATGTTGATGGGGCTCAAAGGCATCCTGTTGATGACGTAGGCAGCACAAGACATTCCCTCCGCCCAGAAGGACTTTGGGATACTCTTGGCATGCAGCCAACACTTGCAGGTCTCCGTCAGATGACAGATCTTCCGCTCTGCAACTCTGTTCTGCTGTGGAGTATGTGCACAAGTGAGCTCTCTCCGGATGCCTACCTTCCTACAAAAAATAGAGAACTCACTGGAGGTGAACTCCCCTCCGTTGTCAGTCCTCAGCTTCTTCACCCGCAGTCCTAGCCGACCCTCCACGAGCTCCTTGAACTACACAAACTTGGCAAACGCCTCCGCCTTCTCCTTCAGGAAATATACCCAGACATATCTGGTGTAATCATCGATCAACACCAGCATATATTTGCTGCCTCCGAGGCTTGGGGTAGCAGTATGTCTCATTAAGTCACCGTGGATGCACTCCAACGGCACACTACTCCTTATCTGTGACTTATCAAAAGGTAGTCGATGAGACTTACCGAACTGACATCCCGCGCAAACATGACCTTCACCTTAGGAAGATAGACTTGGCAGGCCCTTGACCAGACCTCTCACTGCCATTGCTTTCAGCTTGTCCATCCCTACGTGCCCCATCCTCTCATGCCATATAACGGCACCATCATTCGTCTTCATGTTGTCGACGTAGGAACTTATCGATAAAACGAACAAGTCCTTTGCCCGTCTTCCGACATGAATGACCTCGGCCTTTACGGCCTCAAAATTTTGTAGAAACTTTACTTCTGTTGGGCCGAATAGAACGTGATACCCAGCGTCTACAGCGTTGGTCACGGAGAAGAGGTTTTTCCTCATACCAGGCACGTGATAGACACTCTTCAAAGTAAGTGTCCCTCTATCACTGCCCAAGGAAACCACCCCCACCTTCTCTACTGGATGCACAGTATTATCAGCAGTAATGATTGCATTGTTACCTGTATAGGGCTGTGCAGAAGAAAGCTTGGTCTCATCTCCGGTGAGGTGATGACCACACCCCGAGTCCACGATCCAGACTTCCAGATAGTTGATAGGAGTAGAAGCTCCAACAGAAGCCGAGAAGGCTCCTCCCCAACCTCCTTCAAGGTGTCTGGCCTCAGCTTAATCCTTCTCCGCAGCATGCCCAGCATGGGTGACCACCTTGCAATCCTTCCTGATGTGGCCATACTTGCCACACTTGAAGCACTTCAGACCTTCACCCTTCTTCTTCCCGTCAGCCTTGGGAGCATACCCCCTTTCCTGCTGCCCAGAAGTTGAAGGTCCATAGCCTCCTCCAGCGGTCTTCTTCTTCTTATCCCACTTCTTCTTCTTGCCTGAAAAGAGCACTTCGCCATCTCCCCCAGCCACTGACACCCCCGCCATCTGCATTGCCAAACTTTCTTACGATGCAAGCAAGTTCTCCAGCTCCAACAGAGACGACTGATTTGCCCATCCCTGTACCGACGTCACAAAGGCAACATATTCCTTCCGCAAGCCGCGGATGATGTGCCTCTTCACCTTCGCCTCAGAGATAGGCTCATCAGGATCCAAAGCTGAGATTTCAGCGCACAAGTTCTTCATCTTCAGAAAGAAAGTGGGGATAGAAAGATCACCCTGAGCCGACCTTGCCAGCTCATTCTCCAAAAACTGTAGCCTTGCTACATTCTTCTTGTTAAACAACCCATCCAGGGCTACCCAGATCTCCGCAGCCGATCCACACCCCAAGATGTGATCAATCAGGTCAGGTGAGATTGCCCTCTTCAGAGTGAACTCTGCCTTCGCATTCGTCCACCTCCAAGTTCTCACCTCAGCCCCATTATCCCCTTCCGGAACAACTTCCTGCGTGTGATCTCCTCCAACTACTTCCCAGAGGTCCTCACCTAGAAGATAGCTTTGCATACACGACTTCCACTTCTTGAAGTTAGTCGATGTAAGCATCTCAATTCCAAGACCCCTCGCTTCCATTGCTCTACCACTGGTTCCTTCTTCACAAAGGCGATGGCAACTCTAAGTTACTCACTGCTCAACCACTCCAACCTAGCTCTGATACCATGTGAAGTTTTTCGAATCTTTATGGAGCGAGCAGGAGTTAGTCAACTTAGAGTTACAAGCCAAACAACCAGAAGCAAATGGAGGCAAACAACTGATCTTTATTGATAGCAACTTCAAATTACAAGGCAAGGCATGCTTGGCGAGACATGATTTCGCCAGCACAAATACCAAAGGAAAAAATACAAGTTGAAGATAACTTGAGACCGTGCGGTCTCCATTGCGACCTTAGCAACCCGCCAGACCGCAACCCGCTGCCGACCTCAGAACAACACCAGACCACTGATCAGACTGCACCCTTCTTTCCGAACTCTTGATTCTCCCGAACTCCAGCACCACAACTCCAAGACGCAGACCGCCCGAACACTTTCAGAGGAAGAGGTGATCGCTGCTGCCCGCACTATCCGCAGAAGCTGCACAAGAAGAGTTCAATCAGCAGACCGCCCGGTCAGACAAACAGATACCGCAGGAAAGAAAAGAACTCGGCTTACACTTGGTGTGTCTTAATTTGCTGCTACAGTGGCTCCTATTTATAGGCGTGGGACCTGATCCAGTCACCACCCTATGAGATAGGATCACCACCCTCCAGACCACGCAACCTGACCGATCACACCGCGCGATCAGAAACAGTACTCCTGCTTCATTTTGGTGAACTCGCCAGCTTCAACATCAACTATGAAAGACCGTCACTCTCACAGCAGATCGTGACTCCAAAGGAGATCACCAGACCGCCCGAAGTTGTTCACCCCCCTGTGTTCGCCAGAGACCACGAACACAGCCAGTTCGCCAACAACCCGTGAACTCCTGTCCGCATGCCAGTCTCCACCTGAGACCGCGAACAGCGACCAGCTCGCATACCAGTCTCCTCCTGAGACCGCGAACTGAGACCGCGCGACTAAGACCCTTAGTCCGCGAATACCACCAGAAAGCCCGGTCAACCATCAGACCGCATTCTGGAGAAACCTGGGACAAACTGTGCGGTCACACCAGACCGCCACATCCTTGAAGACGAACAGCCCGCCACGCGGTTAGAGACAGACCGCGCGGCCTTCACCTTCAGTCGCCTTGGACCCTTACCAGCAATCAAGCCGGGAGACCGCAGCTAGGCTTAGACCAGCCAGACCACAGAGGCAGACCGCCAGGTCGTGCTGTCAAGCGAGACCGCCCGACCTCCTCCCAGACCGCCCAGGTCCAAAAGTCCTCTTAACTCCCACTTCAACAATTTCAACACATATCACATAGAAATGGTAAAACATCCACAAGAGATGTCCACTTAAATATAACTGAAATAAAAAGAGATAACAAGGGCTCCTTCCCGATACATCCAAGCCTCACTACAAATTCACTCGCGGAAGCAAAACAACTAGAACTAATAGCCACTCACTGATCCTGTCATCGGTGCTCCCGTGCTAGACTGCCATGCCTCCATCTGCACCGGCCTCTGGTGCTGCTCCGTCGTCGCGGTCTCTTAAAATGATAAGGTCCACCGACCGTTAGTCAAAAAGACTAAGCCAATCCCCCACCCCTCCCCCGGTAACTCCTAGGCACCGAGCGGGAAGGATGAAGCGGAGAACATCAAGGGGTATAAACAAAAAGCAGATGACAGGGTATATTCTACAGGAAGAGTTCTACCACTACTCAAGTATATATGTGCATAAAGAAAGCAGGTAATAAAGCATAGTAAGAGCAGGTAAAGAATAAATAAAGTGCAGTAAGTAAAGACACATATAACGGAAAAGTAACCATTGGTTTATAGGAATGCCCACACAGACCTATAGACCAAGGGGTCGTTTAGCAAGGCCTATCGTATAAGAAGTCCCATAACCGACTTATACGATAGGGGTAGGGGTTGAAATGCAATGTTTATGCTATGACATGCAAGATATGTAGTTATGTTATGGTCACACAAGTGCAACTCACACACTACGACTCTATGCGCACAGACCTTTAGTTCCCCCTTTTTGGAGCTAGCAAGACTCCCAGGATACTCCCGTAGTGGCAAACGGAAGCGGTGGGTTGGGCCTCGCCCACCTCTAGGTTGGTATATGCACTACCTAACCTAGACCAATCGTACGCCTCAACGTAAGACCGTGGAGCATCTGCGTACTCTCACTAGCTGTACCACCTAACTCATATGGCTAAGTGCAAATTGTACACTTGCCGAGCCTGAGTACCAACATCGGTGCAACGACTGTAGACACTGCGGACCCACCACCTTATGCACATGCATTATCACAAACTAACTACAATCTCCAAACCACAAACCACCTGGGCATAACTTGCCCGGCCAAGAACCAATCTGAGTCACAAACTCACCGGATCAACAATCCGCACAAACCACCACCGAGCCTACAGCTCGGGGTACCAAACCAACTTAACTCCCGTGACAACAGAGTGTGAGTGAGAGCATTATTAATTTGTCTTGAGTATCATCTTACTCCTATGACTTATGGTTAATCTTGGACTTCCCGAGGGTTACCCTGTAAGGGGCTCGCTACGGTACTAGGAACTGTAATGGGGTGACACCCCAAAGTTCCCTTTCTCAAGACACTTAGTGTTGTTGGTATCTACCCATAAGAACTCCCCTCTACCATTTCACTTGAGTTAGACCTAAGTGTTTTATGACTCCACAGGGGAGAGACGATCTTTCATCAACCCCTAGCACAACCTTACCCTTAACCCACCATGTGCACTCTCATCACCTACAATCCTTAGGATGGACTCCTAACTATTTAACCAACCCATGTGCACCATTTGCACCCCTTTTTCCACTTAGTAGGTCGCTAAAAACCTAAGTTTCACAGTTTTACTAAACGCGGACCAAACTAACTATCTGAAACCTAAAGGTTGAGGTACTCTAAATATTCATCCATCTGACTCAAGATATTTACTGGAGGTCTAACATGTTATTATAAGACTAGATCCAGAGAATCATATTTTTCCTAATTTATTTAGCATTTATTTTAATTTCTCCAAACATTTGCCAAGTATGAAATTGAACATGAAGTGTAATGAATTCTCATGATATGGCTCTTCAAAAATTATGATATTTCTAGGATGACAAAATAATAGCAAATACAGAATATCATATTTTTACAGTAAGAATTTGTCCTCTAATATTATTATGTACCATCTGTACAAAATTATAGTTTTATGAAGGAACCACCAAAAAGCTCAACCCTAAAATTCTGAAAAAATTACCAAACTCTTGTATTCATCAGAAAAGGCTACTGACTAAGTTTCAGGATTTAAGGGAATCATTTTCTGACAAAATAAATATTTTGAGAAAACCTCAATTAGTAAAAGTTATGAAGTAGCCTACTGATTTAAGTCTCCAAAAATTCTATAAAAATTCACAGAGCTTCCCAATGCTCTGAAATGTCCTATAACTAATTTGCACAATTTATAAAGTAGTATTAGACCCTCAAATATTTTTCTTAAGTCTAAATCAAGAAAGGTGCCTTGTGAATGGAGTACTGGTTAAATCATTTATTAAAAAACACAAAAATTACCAGAGGTCCAAAACATGATTTTAAAGGCACTGTAAAGGTTTCATCTCCATCCAAGACATTTTGAGCATGTAAATAATTGTTATAAAAATTTTCCCTAAAGGGGTTATGACCTATTTCAAAGAGAATACTTCCTCCTAAAATTCTTACAAAATTACCCAGGGCCTATTTATATCCTATGAACTTATCCACCAAGTTTCATAACCATCAAGGGAATTTTGACCACAAGGCCTTCACAAGGTCCTAAGTGCGCGCCTAGGAATAAAACTAGTGTTCTAGGGCTTAACCACCTCCACACCACCCCAAACCACTCATGGGGGTACCTTAGGTGATCATAAACCAGTGGACAAGCTTCCACCTCATGGTGAGAAGATCTGACCACAAAATCCCAAGATAAACATCATGCCCTAACTTTGACCCGACTTGACCTAACTTGGGTTTACAAATTACCCAACCAAAACAGTCCCAATTGGGCTGAGATTTTTACCTAGGTCATAACATAACCCTAAGGAGCACCCACCAAAATTTGGAGTGCATTGGAGGTCTTTTGACCCACTAATTAATTAATATATTAGTTATGAAATTATCTCATAAACCTTAGAAAAAGATTCTCCTAAAAATCCCAGCTTTTAGTATGTTGTGTGGGTGCAAGAGACTAGTCTAGGTTATAAATATCAAGTCCATAGCATCTACCAATAAAAAGATATGAAAGAAAGAGTGACTGCCCTTCCCTAATGACCAGTCCCACCATTTTGTCTCTACAGGGATCTACAATACTCCTTTTGGGCTGAAACAAATTTTAAACTAAAGTAGACTCTAAGGGCTACAACTTTGGTGTTGGGCACTTTTTCATCAGAGGTGATCTAATATTTTAAATAATTAAAATGAAACTCTGCTTGAAATGTGACAGAAAAACATATATCATTCAATTATATTACTAACCCTGCGTTCGACGAAATGTTTACTGCGTTCGACGAATTAAATACTGCATTCGACGAAATCATGAATAAGCTGCGTTCGACGAAATATTAACTGCGTTCGATGAACAAAGATCTGCGTTCGACGAACGCCGAATAATTCTGGGTTCGACGAAAATCCTAATTGCGTTCGACGAACGTCTAACTAAGTTCGACGAATTAAATGAAATAGACATAAACAATTAATTCTAATCTGAGCTCGACGAAATCAGAAAAAAAAAGTTGCGCTCGACTATTTCCTTATATATCTGCGCTCGACTAAGTTAATATCTAACAGCGTTCGACTAATTTCAAACCGTTTGACGAACTTCAAATCCGTTCGACGAAATAAATTATATAAACATAAACATTAATAAACAGATCTGACGGCTCTTTATCATCATCCCCAAGGAATGGACGGTGCGCGACAGCCCAACCTGGGCTTCTTTGTGGGGTTATTTCTCGGCCACCTACGCCTTCTTCCGGTCAGCCAATGCCACCACCACCTTCGTCGAGGTGGTGGCCGGCGATAGGAGGTGGTTGGCCAGCCGGAGGTGGTCGGATCTGGGTTTTAGAGGAGGGAAATGAGCTCGAAACGGGCCTTTTTGGAAGCACAATCCGAGCCCTATTGGGCAGAGATCAAGCCCCAAATTAATAAATGATCTAGCACCAAGGGAGGAGAAGAGGATCGGACCTGTGTAGGGGCTTGGTTGCGCGAATTTCGGCAAGTGGCCATGGACGGTGCTGGAGCTTTCAGTGCCATGAAGATCTAGGCTTCCTCTGCACGATCCTCGCTGAAAGGTTGGGGAAACTCTTCCTCTCTGAGCACTGAAGGAAATGGGGGGAGTTTCAATCGGCTTGGATAGCTTTATTCCTAAAAACCATTAATGGCCATTAACCCAAATTTCGGTTACCACTAAATTTTCTCTTAATCAGCCCCCTTGGCCATGGAAAACTCCAGAAAATCGTTGGTAACTGAAGGGGGAGATGAATGCACATCAATTGGGGAGGGATTGAAGGGTCACAACATTTATTCTCCATGATTACACTTTTCTCTCTCTCCGATTTGGGGGAAACTTCCCTTTTCTCTCTCCTAATCAGCAAATATAGAAACTAAAGAGTAAATTCAGAAATTACCAGGCCCACCAGATGGTGGACCACTTTAGTTGGGCCTAGCCCAAATGGATTGGGTCCAATTTGGGCAAACTAGGTTATTTTGACCTAAATTAAGGCAAATTTGACTTTAGTCAAATTAATCAATTGGGTTGACCCCAAAGGATGGCTTGGGCTCCATTGGCTTTCCTGAAGGGTTAGGAAGGTCTAGGTGGAGTCAATTTGGCAAAGTGAGGGTGAATTTGCCCCTTATTATGGCACTTTGACCAAATTAAGGTTTAGGGCAATTTGCTCAAATTGGAGGCCCCATGATGGGGCTTATTGGTCCATTAGGATCCTAGTACCCATACAAGGGTTAGGTCATGGTCAATTTGGCATGGTGGTGGCCAATTGACCTTAATTGAGTTAGTTTGACCAATTCAGGGTTAAAGTTGACTTTGGTCTAATTGGCATCTTAATTTGACTCCAATGGGTCCTTGGTGCTCAAGAGGACCCCTAATGGGTTAGGGATGCTATTGAGGGGTCAAGGTTCAAGGTGGGTCCCTAAAGTCCAAACCTAGGCTTGGTATCTGAAAATTGCTATTTGCAGACCACTTGGGTTTTCTCCTTCCCACCTAAGCTTTCAAGGTCTTGAGCTCTTCCTATGGTTTTGTCATGACCAAGTAATGAAAAAACCAACTTAGGAGTCTAGTTGCTTGAGGGATGTTACATCAAGAGTGGGAGGTGCAACATTCAGTGCAATCCTTGTCGGTCATGCATCCCTTGTGGCAATCATCGCCTCTACAATCATCCTACACATATCAGCCAATGGTGGACTCATTGCAGTTGAGGCAGATGCACTGTTATCTCTAGTGCTACGGGGTTGAAAAGGACCTGCACCACTCCTAGATGCCAATATATGTGAAACATGAAATTTAGCGATCAAAATACAGAAAATCAACAAACATGGGGCACTCTAGTTCTGAAAAAGCAAACACATTCATCATAAAGTGGACATTTCTCCTAAATAGTCTTTTAGATACTCTCAATACATGTACACACCATCCGTTAAAAGTGTTGGGAATAGTGCCCAGCAATGTTCCTGATTTGAAGAAGTGCTCAACTCAATGATAAGTGCAAGTTGTATTTAATGTTTCATCTAGTTCATGCTTGCAAAGATCAACTATAAGCCAAGTACTTTAGTTATATCAGTAAGTATTGTATCGTCGAGAAAAGATGTCATCGACAAAGTATGCTTGTCGTCATAATGATGGGCATAGTAAAAGCTGAGACTAGGCGTGTTCGTCGAACGCAGAATGTCGTTCGTCAAACGCAGAAGGAAGATCGTTGACCGCTAAGACTTGGCGTGTTTGTCGAATGCAGAAGCAAGTTCGTCAAACGCAGAAGGAAGATCGTCGACCGCTAAGACTTGGCATGTTCGTCGAACGCAGAAGCAAGATCGTCGAACTCAAAAGGAAGATCGTCGACCGCTGAGACTCGGCAAGATCGTCGAACGCAGAGAAGACGCGGTATCGTCGACTTCACTAAAATGGCCCTGTCGTCGAGAAGAGCAGACATCGTCGTGAATAAGCCTTGTCTCTGAAAAGGCTAAGTATGATTGATGGCGTTGATCATCATCGTAAAGAAGGCATGTCGTCGAGAAGACTGAAGAAGGTCAGCTGAAGACAAGAAATTGCTGAAGTATGATATGTCGACATAGTATCACTCATGTCGTCGAGAGAACAACATGATTACAACGACAGTCTACAAGAAGGAAGATCACGACGACACAGTCAGAGATGGCGTATCGTCGTCTATATAGAAGAGATAGAATATCTCGTATCATCGAGATACCAGTATGAGAGGCAGAAGCAAGAACAACTGAAGATCTATCAAGGCGTAAGGGTTCGACAAAGTCCTGTCATCGAGATATTGTTCATGACATCGTAACGATGGAAATATCATCGAGACAGATTCAAATGTTGTGGACGCGCTGTCAACATTTAATGCCGCCGCCTGATTGTCCAATCAGCGCGTGCTCTTATGGAATGGGCGTCTGACATTAAAGGACATCGCATGTTACCGTTATGCGGCTGATCTGTCCAATAAAAGGGAACAGTGATGCCCTAGAAAAGAGATCTTCGAAGAAAGAGAAAAAGAACAAGAAAGTATCCCGCCGCTACACTTCAATAGAACAGTATTCTCGATGGAGAAGAAGAAGATCAAGTAGAGAGCAAGCATCAAGTGCTCTCTGAAGAATCAGTCATCATCATCGACTGAAAAGCAGCCAATCAACACCAGGCTAAAGAAGTGAAGGCTAAAGAAGATCCAGTGTTGAATCTCCAGATCAAGAAGCATCTTCTTCAACCTAAAGAAGCCAATCTTCATCAGGCTAAAGTTGCCAATATTCATCCGGCAGAAGTAACAGTTATTTCTACTGTAATCTCTTGTAAAGGCTTGCGGGCCTATTTTTCTAGCTTAAGGGCTGGAGAGCTGTGAGGCTTGAGGGTCAGGGTAGTGGACTTGCGGGTTCGACACCGTCTAGCTTGCGTGCTGGAGAGCTGTGAGGCTTGAGGGCCAGGGCAGTGGACTTGCGGGTCCGATCTTATCGAGCTTGAGGGCTCGGGCGCAGTAGGGGCTTGCGGACCTAGGCTGTAGGCACATGAGTTGCATGTCTGTGTTGTGTAGGGCTTGAGTGCCTGAGTGTCAAGCTTGCGGGCTCGGGGCAGTAGGAGCTTGCGGGCCTAGGCTGTTGGACTTGCGGGTCCGAGGTGTAAGGCTTGAGGGCCTGAAGATTTGGCGGCGTTTGCCAAGCCTAGCACACAGCTAGGTAGGCGTAGATGGGAAAGAGGACTGATGCGCGTCGGCAAGTGCACCGGTCGCTGTCAAGTAATAATTGTGGAGAATAAATTCCCCGGATGTCGGTCTCTTGAGGAATGCAGGATGGGTGATCGAATCGTGCAGTGAATATTGTTACACAAGCGTTTCACAAACACAACAAGGGGTTTTTGGTTGGTTTTCCTAATTTTAACAACAATAAAAGAGATGCGGGTCGAGAACACCGCTTCGCAACGTGAGGTGGATGCAACGGCCGCGATGCCGTGCTTCGTGAGGCGAATGAAGTGGACTCAGGCGCGAGAGAGTGAGGGTCGCAAACACCTCTTCACAACCGTCATTAGCTCTTGCCAACACGGAGCAAACGCCTTGCGTGCGTGTGTGAGTGAGTGCGCTTGAATGTGGTGAATCACAACCAACCCATGAATAAGAACACAGAAACATTCATTCTCATCAAGTAAATATCACAATATTCATTTAGTAAAAGCTTCACAGGGGTACAATCAAGGAAAGAGGAAGGAGATAACCGGCGGTGAAGACTAGAGGCCGTTCACGGCCGGAATGGTAGGTTGTCGGGCTACCTCCGGACTCGGGCGGACGATGCTTCCGGCGTAGAGGGCTGTCACAATCTCCCTACGTGCTCCGTCGTCTTCGACTCAAGGTCTCTTCTTCTTCTCACCGGGCGGAAAGCGAAAATGATTGCTTGGAGGCTTGCGGATGATGGAGAACACTCACGGACGATGGAGGATGTCTAGGAATGGACCGAGGAAGCTTCCCCTTGCGTAGGAGATGAAGTAGGGGCGATCCAAGGGGGCGGTCAGCGGCGTACGGAACAGAAATCCCGCTCCCGGAATGAATATCCGCCCTAAAATCGCAACAGGCGCTTAAATAGGCGCTGGATTAAACACTGCGCACGATCATTGGCGCACGACCAGTGGTCGTGCGCACTGGAATCCTGCGATCGTGCGCACTGCCTGGACAGAACCTGCACGAGATGAAATCATGAAATACAATGTTCGCACGACCAGTGGCGCACGACCGGTGGTCGTGCGCACTGGAGTTGATGGTCGTGCGCACTACAGCAAACAGAACTCAGAAATTTAATGGTCAATGCGCACGAGCAGTGGCGCACGACCGATGGTCGTGCGCACTGGAGTCGATGGTCGTGCGCACTACACCAGACAGAACTCGTGAAAAAGGTTAAGTGCGCACGATTAGTGGCGCACGACCGGTGGTCGTGCGCACTAGAACAAGTGATCGTGCGCAGTGTTCCTGTGCAGAATTGCACCGGAAACACTTGCACGCCTCCTATTCCAGCACAAACACAGATCTAGCCACCGAAAGTGGCACTTAACAACATATGAGTACTATGAAAGGAAATAAACACGAAAACACACCAAAGTGGGCCAAAATGTGCACCTAGCATGGGTTATCAATTATAAACTATAATAAGGCTAAAGTGCGTGATATTGACTAAATAATGGCCCGGATGAGTCCATGAAGGTGTATATAATCAGGACTCATCACACCCCCAGACTTAACTGTTTGCGCGTCCCGAGCAAACGAATCCGGCGGAAGTTGAAAAAGATAATTAAAATAGCGAATTACGCAGGGGAGTACAGTGCGAAGTAACATACGCATGCGAGTAGGAATTCTAGTAGAAGAAGATTCTAGCTATGCTAACTAATTTACGTAAGTACTAAAGCGTACTCAAAGATTTAATTGTACTCAGTGGGTGAATTATGAAGAATTTGACGATCATGCCCGGTATGAAAGTGACGAGACGCTGAGGCGGGTGTTGCAAAAGATCGGGGCTTAGGAATAACTCCGCTGAAATCCATCAACGTCGTGAACCATACGCTTGCCCGGTCACACTCTCTCCACGGCGCTAGCAAACTCGCAAGTCAAATCAGTAGGACTTATAGGATTAAAACGGGGCTTAGGTTACGGAATGATATGCAAAGATAAACATGACGGCTACGCAACCCAAATGAGCCAACGGCACACTGCACCTTACAAAACCAAACAACTATGCTCGTGTGACACACCCCCAGACTTATCATGAAAACCAGGTGTGCACACAGCCTACTTTACAAATACCAACAGATTTTTCTCTTTAGCTTGGGAGGATTATTTTCAGGATACTCTTCTTTTTTTTTTTTTTCTTTTAAATATTTTTTTTTCTTTCAAGCAACCTCCAGTTGGTTCAAAATCAGCGGATAGACATTATTTTCTCTTCAAAACACAATGACACCACACACCACACAAGTTGGAAATTATGAGCACAGTTAAAACATTTTTTTGGTTGCGGGCGTAGGATAGGCTTCAGGCTTTGGTGGATGAGGAGGAGCTGAACAAAAAAAAGGTAGGCACAAATTTGGCTTGCAAAGGCGAATGAAAGGGGCATGGAATAACAAAGCTCAAACTAGCCAAATGGTGGCCTACATCATGCTTGACTCAACAAGTAGCTCTCACCCATGCTTCAAGAGTCGCTTGGGGCAAGTTCTTAGCCCACGAGAAAGATAAACCTTCCTCCCGACTCGGGCAACACACGTTTAGCGACCGCACACACACAACACCGGGTTATCATCAATTTCATTCGAATTCACCACTTGAGTACATTAAATCTAAATTTACGCAGAGATACTACACATAAATTAAATGCATAAAGAAAATCTAATTCTACTCAGGTTCTACTATAGCATGCGAAGCGACTAGAACACTACATGAGTCGACACCGCACTCCAAATAATAATTCCTGTGTTAATAGCCTATTTCACATTCCAACCAAACTAGTTTAAACGGAACAACACAAAAGAAAGCACGTACTCAAGTGGGTGAAGTGGTGTGTGAAGATGAACGATACTAAATAACTGAAATTAAAATACTTCTAGTATGCAAATGAGATGAGCATGTGCAGTGGGTGAAAAAGAAATGGCTCTCCCCCAGACTTAATCAAAACCATACAACGTAATGATATGACAGTGAAAATCAAAATTGAAAGCTAGGGAAGAAGTTACCCAATGCTCAGCACGTGAGCATACCAGAAGAATGGCGTTTAAAATCAAAAATAGTCCGCAACATCCACCATCGAACACAAAACCTGCAAGCAAAACTCAAAACAACAAAAGCAAAAACAAAAACTGAACTAGGAAAGGTTAGATAAAAGGAAATATATATATAAAAAAAACGGAAATCTGGGTTGTCTCCCAGTAGCGCTTTCATTTAACGTCCTTAAGCTGGACCAAATACCTGTATTAGCATTGTTTATAAAGAGTGCAGGAATTAAGAAGACATACTCAAAAATAGTTCATTACAGCAATTAAAAACACGCATCAACTAAAAGCGCTCTTGTGGTGCGCATCTCCCGTAGCATGTAGGCGGGAGGTGAAGGCTTTAGGGCCAGCACTGGTATTACCCAATGCTCCCCTAACCTCCGCCATCTTGCTACGAAGAGCGGCAGCACGAGCGTCACGCAGGAGTTTTTCTTTTTTCAGTTTGGTGACGGTTGGAGATTGCCACCGTTGTGAACTCTCAGATTTTTCCTCCTTAGAATCAGGTGGCGTCACTTCCGGTGTCACTGTGACCACCGGATCGGCCCAAGAGACAGAACGCTTAAACAGTTTATTACACGATTCATCACAAGAAGAAAAATAATCAGCATTCTTGACTAAATCCACATCATCATTTCCCGGACAGCCGTCATCCTCCTTCTCGGCGTCGAATTCTTTCCGAAAGTCAATCACTTCCTCCTCATCAGATTTGAGCTCCTCCATTTCCCCTTCACCTGTTTCTTGGAAATGCGTCTTCCCTGCACAACTCAGAAGTTCATCAGAAATAACAAGAGGGGGAGGAGTGGATGTGTCGGCTCTAGCTTCGAGATGAATGGGCTGCAGCGCCGTGTTAGGTAAGATGACACACCCCGTGGCAAAGTCAAGGGTGGCGCCGCTCTCTTTCAAGAACGGCACCCCCAAGATAGGGATGGATTGATTTTCCCGGGGGCCCAACACCTGAAAGTCCGCGACCACAGTTGTCCCCTCAACTATTACTTCCACGTTTCTCACCTCTCCCTCGGATTGAATAATGGTGCCGTTAGCGAGAATCAGCGATTTCTTTTCCTCTGTGTTAATCTCCAATTGAAGTTTCGCAACATCTTGCAGCGCAATAACATTGCGAGAGGAACCGGAATCGCATAGAGCCTTTGTTTCAACCTGATTGATGGAACACGAGATTGTCAGCTCACTCGGATTGGCATCCACCACATCACCCAGACTTTTCCCTTGATCAATGGGATTCTTTTCCGTATTACTGGGAAGGGACCCCTGCGAACGCTCAGTTAGCGCTTGGGCCAATTGGCCCAAATGCGTCTCCAAGTTTCGCATAGATGCCGTTTGGTTTGCCATATTCGAGTTAGCTACAAGCATGAATTTTTCCATCATTTCTTCTAAATTACTCTTCTTTTGAGTAGGGGGTGCTTGGTTGTAATCCGGGTGCGGCGGCCTCGGTTGGCTCCCGGAGGCGTAAGCATCATTTTGATGCTGCCCCGGTGACCATCGTTGGCCGGGCGTGTTGGGATTCCACGAGAAGTTCGGATGACTTCTCGCTCCCGGATTATAAGTGTTATTATACGGCGCTCCCTTGGACTGATTTCCAACATAATTCACAGATTCATTTAAAGATAAGTGCACGAAATCACCTACCACTTGGTTCCCCGAGCATTCGTAAGCATGGTGGCCTCCACCTCCACATCCTTCACAAGTAATGATGGCAGCAGATGGAGACGGAGAAGGAAGAGAATCAACCATGAAGAGTCCTCGGCTGCTTCTTGGAGCGTTTCTCCCTGCAGTCCAGAAGGTACTGTGGGAGGCAGTGTCACGCAAAATCCGCAGGGCATCTTCAGGGGTGTGGTTCATCAAGGTACCACCGGCCGCAGCATCGATCATTGCCCTATAATTGGGCTCGATCGCGAAGTAGAACAATTCAACCACGTTCCATGGCTGGAGCTCGTGGCCAGGGCAACGGCGAAGGAGTTCATTGAGGCGCTCCCAAGCTTCCGCAAGAGTCTCTTGATCCAACTGCCGAAATGTGGCGATTTCACGCCGCAAGCTTACAATCTTATCCACCGGGTGGAATTTAGCCAGGAATTTGGATGCAAGGGCATCCCATGTTGCAGCAGTCCCGGGCGGGATGGAATGAAGCCATACTTTTGCTTTATCACGGAGGGAGAAGGGGAACAGTCTCAGTTTGACTGTGTCATCAGCAATGCCCGCATAGCGGAAAGTTCCGCAAATATCAGAGAATTCTGCCAGATGCAGATGCGGGTCTTCGCTAGCCATCCCCGAAAACTGAGCATGGTTTTGGATAATGTTTAAGATCGCCGGCTTTATCTCAAACTGATTGTTCATGATATTGGGCCCAAAGCCCGGATACACGCTTCCAGCAGTGGGGGTGGTATAATCTCTCATAGTACGAGGCCGAGGTCTCTCCGCCTCCTGTTCATCAGTGGCCGGATTTTGCCCCTCATCGTGCACTCGCGCATCAGCATCATTCGGGTTCACATGATCACCCATGGCTGCTTGCAGGGCCGCAGCACGCCTTCGCGCGCGAGCGGTTCGTTCGATTTCTGGGTCAAAAGGTGCAAGTTCACCTGCAATCTGCCTCTGCATGCGCTGTCAACAACAAGAAGAAAATGAAAAGATCAAAAACAACTGCTCGTGTAACGAGAGTCACGACACAAGACGATACACGCCTGCGTTCCCCGGCAACGGCGCCAAAAACTTGATGCGCGTCGGCAAGTGCACCGGTCGCTGTCAAGTAATAATTGTGGAGAATAAATTCCCCGGATGTCGGTCTCTTGAGGAATGCAGGATGGGTGATCGAATCGTGCAGTGAATATTGTTACACAAGCGTTTCACAAACACAACAAGGGGTTTTTGGTTGGTTTTCCTAATTTTAACAACAATAAAAGAGATGCGGGTCGAGAACACCGCTTCGCAACGTGAGGTGGATGCAACGGCCGCGATGCCGTGCTTCGTGAGGCGAATGAAGTGGACTCAGGCGCGAGAGAGTGAGGGTCGCAAACACCTCTTCACAACCGTCATTAGCTCTTGCCAACACGGAGCAAACGCCTTGCGTGCGTGTGTGAGTGAGTGCGCTTGAACGTGGTGAATCACAACCAACCCATGAATAAGAACACAGAAACATTCATTCTCATCAAGTAAATATCACAATATTCATTTAGTAAAAGCTTCACAGGGGTACAATCAAGGAAAGAGGAAGGAGATAACCGGCGGTGAAGACTAGCGGCCGTTCACGGCCGGAATGGTAGGTTGTCGGGCTACCTCCGGACTCGGGCGGACGATGCTTCCGGCGTAGAGGGCTGTCACAATCTCCCTACGTGCTCCGTCGTCTTCGACTCAAGGTCTCTTCTTCTTCTCACCGGGCGGAAAGCGAAAATGATTGCTTGGAGGCTTGCGGATGATGGAGAACACTCACGGACGATGGAGGATGTCTAGGAATGGACCGAGGAAGCTTCCCCTTGCGTAGGAGATGAAGTAGGGGCGATCCAAGGGGGCGGTCAGCGGCGTACGGAACAGAAATCCCGCTCCCGGAATGAATATCCGCCCTAAAATCGCAACAGGCGCTTAAATAGGCGCTGGATTAAACACTGCGCACGATCATTGGCGCACGACCAGTGGTCGTGCGCACTGGAATCCTGCGATCGTGCGCACTGCCTGGACAGAACCTGCACGAGATGAAATCATGAAATACAATGTTCGCACGACCAGTGGCGCACGACCGGTGGTCGTGCGCACTGGAGTTGATGGTCGTGCGCACTACAGCAAACAGAACTCAGAAATTTAATGGTCAATGCGCACGAGCAGTGGCGCACGACCGATGGTCGTGCGCACTGGAGTCGATGGTCGTGCGCACTACACCAGACAGAACTCGTGAAAAAGGTTAAGTGCGCACGATTAGTGGCGCACGACCGGTGGTCGTGCGCACTAGAACAAGTGATCGTGCGCAGTGTTCCTGTGCAGAATTGCACCGGAAACACTTGCACGCCTCCTATTCCAGCACAAACACAGATCTAGCCACCGAAAGTGGCACTTAACAACATATGAGTACTATGAAAGGAAATAAACACGAAAACACACCAAAGTGGGCCAAAATGTGCACCTAGCATGGGTTATCAATTATAAACTATAATAAGGCTAAAGTGCGTGATATTGACTAAATAATGGCCCGGATGAGTCCATGAAGGTGTATATAATCAGGACTCATCACAGGGCCAGGGCAGTGGACTTGCGGGTCCGATCTTATCGAGCTTGAGGGCTCGGGCGCAGTAGGGGCTTGCGGACCTAGGCTGTAGGCACATGAGTTGCATGTCTGTGTTGTGTAGGGCTTGAGTGCCTGAGTGTCAAGCTTGCGGGCTCGGGGCAGTAGGAGCTTGCGGGCCTAGGCTGTTGGACTTGCGGGTCCGAGGTGTAAGGCTTGAGGGCCTGAAGATTTGGCGGCGTTTGCCAAGCCTAGCACACAGCTAGGTAGGCGTAGATGGGAAAGAGGACTACTCAAGACACCCTGTCTTGAGGAAGGCTTGAGGGCCAGGGCAGTGGACTTGCGGGTTTTAGGGTTTAGGGTTTAGGCTTGAGGGCCAGGGCAGTGGACTTGCGGGTCCGATCTTATCGAGCTTGAGGGCTCGGGCGCAGTAGGGGCTTGCGGACCTAGGCTGTAGGCACATGAGTTGCATGTCTGTGTTGTGTAGGGCTTGAGTGCCTGAGTGTCAAGCTTGCGGGCTCGGGGCAGTAGGAGCTTGCGGGCCTAGGCTGTTGGACTTGCGGGTCCGAGGTGTAAGGCTTGAGGGCCTGAAGATTTGGCGGCGTTTGCCAAGCCTAGCACACAGCTAGGTAGGCGTAGATGGGAAAGAGGACTACTCAAGACACCCTGTCTTGAGGAACCTCTATACATTGTTGTGTGTTTTCTGTGTTATGCTTTATAACTTTTAGATCTACTAACCAGAAATCAAGAACACCTAAAAGGGGATAATATAACTTGAAAACCTATTCACCCCCCCCCCCCTCTAGATGTAAGTTTACACCCAATAAACAACAAGTGGTATCAGAGCGAGGTTGTTCAAAGAAAAGCTTAACGGCTTGAACAGATCTGCCATTGGGTGTCCAAGTATCACAGCTATGGAGTCAAGGATAGCTGTTTGTTCCAGAGAGAACTTTGCCCTTTGGAAAATTAGAGCAAGAACTTACATGGAGGCAATGGATCCCAGAATGTTTTTAATTACTCAAAAAGGACCCTCCATAATAAAAGATGAGAGCCTCCTAGCCAGCCTGGACAAAGAAGCCAAAGATATTATTGTTGATGCAGTTGACATCTCAACATTTAAGAAACTGGCTCACTGCATAACAGCAAAAGATGTGGGACTCTCTATCAATCCTTATGGAAGGATCAGAAGAAGAAAGAAGCAAAGCAGCTAAGAAGAAAATCAGAACACTGAGTGATAGTGACTCACGCTGTTCAGACTCAGAAGAGAAAAATCAGTTTGGATTGACTGTCTTATCTGAGTCAGAGGAAGAAGTCAAGGATGAAGTCTCACCTGAACAGGTATGCATAAGAGCTCCTATATCTACTTCAGACTCAGAATCGGAGACGAGCTCATCTAGTAATGATGACTGGCCCAAGTCATACAATGACCTCTTAGAATATTTCAAGATGCTCAAGATGTTGTTTAAGGAGCAGGATGCAAGGATCTCCTCTCTTCAAGCAAGAAATCTTGATCTCTCAGAGAAAGCAGAAAGGATAACTTTAAAGAATGCAGAGTTTTGTCAACTCAAAAAGGACTTCAAGGCAAGCTCCAACCTTGACTTGATAGACAAATTTGGAAAAACTCTGAAGGCATTGATTGAGAGCAAAGAGCTGTGCTGCTCACTAACCAGAGAAGTAGTTCTTCTAAAGAAGGACAAATTTCATCCCAAAGTCCCGAAATCTAAAAGTGACAACATCAAAAGGGTGGAGAGTAAACTCCCCTTTATGGTAAAGCCTATGTCAAGCTCCTCCAAACCAGAGACCTCTCCTTTACTGGTAAATGGTTGCTGCTCCACTCATAAAAGTGAGCAGGGATGCTTTAAGGAAGACAGATTAGGCAGACCCTGTGGGAAGAAGGCTAACTTGAGGAAGGTAAGCTCACTGTCCAACAAGAATGCTGGGCAATCCAATCTTGGGTATTTCAAGTTTGGGAACTCCACAAGTGGGGCAAATAACATGCCAAAAACCACAAAGGTACCTCAAGAAGTCATGAGGAGGCAGAAATTTGCTAAGCCCAGAGAAGAGAAGAAATTCTCTGAAAAGACTAAATCCAGATGGAAAACACTGAATGGTGACAGCAAACATCATATCTACCATTAGCACAGTTCACCTTCTCTGCCTCATTCATTTGTTCACACACAAAGAACTACTGCTCATACAGTCAGACAAAAAAGAAGATATAACAGGTATGAATGCTGGTGTTGTGAAAAGACTGGGCACTTTGCAATTGATTGTTGGTACAATCCAACTGCTTCAAGGGTAACAAATACTAAACTGGCAAATAATCTTTTTCACAATCACTATGCATACCCTAGGGCAGTTATATCTAACATGCCCTTCAAAGCTAACAATTCCCTAGGACCCAATTCACTTGGGTTCCTAAGGGCGTATAATCATATTTTGTAGGTAGTCCAAGTGCCCACCAGAAGAAAATCTGGGCCCTGGACAAGGTGGTTGTTCTGACCCATTGTCAGAATAGCAAAGTTTATTTACTAACAAATCTAATGCAGGTATCTTACTAAAAGAGGGATAAAAGCTGGATAGGGTTGGTGACAAAGGATAACTCCCAAACAGAGCGAAAGAATGTCTTAGGCAGACATGTAAGGAAGAATTGACTCGTCAATACAAGAAGTTGTTACGATGACACAATAGATGTTACGACGACAAAGATTCGAGCTGGGAGGATAAGAATCCAAGGAGCATTTCGACAACAATAACCACGTCAGCAAAATATAATCGAGCTATTTTTATCGGGATTGTATGGGTCCATCGGAGCCGTCTGATCGGATTTTTAAGGTACGCGCCTCTTCATCTACCGACACTATAAATAGAGTGAATGCTCGAAAATAAAAACTACGCTATCATTTGCCCTAAGCCACTCCATCGAAAAACCCTCGCCTCCTTTGTCGTGCTGCCTTCTCTCTCACTCTGAATCAATGGCTCCCAAGAAAGAAGAAGTGATCTCAGGTTGTGAACTTCAGCGAGGAGGCTTCAATGCCTGCTCCGACGAAATAAGATCAGTAATAGGATTGCTGGAGGCATCGAGACTAGAATATGTCCTATGTGAAACCTCGGTTCTTCTCCACCGGGAATTGGGCGAGTTCTTTGCCGAAGCAAAACTCGACCACACTGAAACACGGATAAGGTCCATGGTGGGAGGCAAGAAGGTCATGATATCCGCAAAGAGCCTTGGAAAAGCACTGAATCTGCCAAGCATCCAAGGGGAAGAGGAAGAAGAAGAGCTTTCGTTTGAGGATATGTCAGCAAACTACATATGGTGCGGACACACAGGGAAGACCTACGGGTCTATCAAGAGAGCTGAATTCAATCAAAAGGTGAAGCTGCTAGCCGACATTGTTGGCAAAGTGTTGTTGTGCAAGCCTGGTTCCCACGGCCGCATATCTAAAGACATGTTTGCTGTCTTGGCCAGAATAATCCACTCTAAGAAAACCAATTGGAGTAAATTCCTCTTCCTGAGAGTGAAGAACACCCTGAAGTCCCCCTCGTATGGAAGAATATTGTCCCTTTTCTTCTAAACATCTAGGGTGATACATGTTGGATCGGTCGGCGCCCTTAGAGGGGGGGTGAATAAGGGTTTTTAAAAACTTAAGATTATATTTAAAAAACTTTGAAATATTGCAAGATTAATACAATGAGAAATCAAGTAAAACAATAATGAATAGACATGCTTTATTAATATCAAATAATGTTTTACAAAACTTGATTCCTGTGACGCTAGAAATCGGAGGCGACTAATAAAAATCCTTTTTGTTTTCTATACCGACTCGTATCCCCACGAACCGGTTGGCTTTAGCCGATCTCTCCCCAGATACGGCCTCAAGCCGCTCTAGCCAATCTATCCCCAGAAAGGCCTCGAGCACCCCCTAGACCTAGCCTAGATCTAGTCGCCAACACGAGGCGATTTTCAGCCCTAAGTCCTACCCCAGACCTAGTCGCCAACACGAGGCGATTTCACTACCGTTTACAGAAAAGATATGAAATGAAAATACAATAATATAAAAACTCCCTCTATGTGGATCTCTTGGAGAAGTGGACGAAGGCCCGCAGAGTATGATCATAGTCGATGCGGCCTTTCGTCACGATGATGACGCGTGCTGAAATCTTCTCCACGGATCTCCTTAAGGCTTTATGGAATTGTGGGAGTATCACTCTGAAACTTCCTCTCTCTGCTGTGACACGAAGCTCTGGAGTTTGGGATTGGAGGAGGATGAAGAATTCGGAGCCAAAGCATTCAATTTATAGCCTTCACGCTACCGCCGGCGCTAGCGCTACTGTCGGTGCTAGCCCGGATTAAGAAACAATTTGCGCGGCAGGATCTTCAATCTGAGGCAACATTTTGCTCTATGCCTCATATGCGCCATGCTACCGCCAGCGCTATCTGCTACCGCCTGGCGTTATCTCCTTCTAAAAACGATGCCGGAAATGCGCTAATCAACGCTAGCGCCGGGCGCTATCGCTACTGCCGGCGCTAGTGAGCCTTTTCGAATTTTGGCCTCAAATTTGGGGGCAGTCATCATGTGTACTCCTTGAGTCATGTGGACCTAGTAAACCTGCACACTTGAACACACAAGATCAAATACACATAGGATTTGTTATTCTCAAACCTAGGAGATGCGGAAGACCGTGTTCCAACAAACTCCCCCTTTTGATAATAACAAATCCATTAATGATAAATCAAAGCATTAATAAATAAGCATGATGAGACTATACTTGTGTGTGTGAGAGTGATGACTTTAGGATGATTATTGATTTTAGCATTTAGAATTGCTCCCCCTAAATATATGCTCCCCCTATGTGAATGCTCCCCTAATATGTATGTTATCAACTTAATCAAACATGTTGGGTTTTTATTTTGATAGCGGATTATATTTATCATGTTAGTTCTCCCCCTTTTGCATTTTATCATGTTAGTTCTCCCCCTTTGTTATTAGCAAAAGTGGGTAGGGAAACAAAGCACCAAAGACTTTGTAAATAGAATAGAAGGCATGATCGAGCTTTTTAAGTAAATGATAAGGAGTTTTAGACTTGTCTTTCATTGAGAATGATCAGAGTTATGACTTATTTTATCCCTTTTGTTTGTAGTTCTCCCCCTTTTATATATCAGAGTTTTAGCAAAAACAATGATTTCCCCTTTAAATAAGAGTTTTAAGCAAAAAAAATAATGATTTCCAAGTAACCAATTTACCCAGACAATACGTCTACACCCTAGCCCCGTACTAAGTGACGGATGGGCATGAGGAGCTGCAAACAAGCCGTAGGTTGGGGTGTTAGTCCCATATGCAAATACTAGACAGAACTCAACCTAGCACTCTTTCCCCCCAGTGCCTCGCAAGGCCCTACTGGAACCCTCCCCGGTTAAGGACAAGACATGACTAAAGATAAGTTTATCTAATGTCTACAACCCTACGCCCCCGCTATGGTGAGAAATGAAGTCAGGATAATAATTGGAAACATTAAGCATTTAAATCTTTAATGGGAAATTTCATAGCATATGGATTTTTATTTGAAAATAAAATACACTTAGCTATATTGAAATTCAAGAATAAATCAGAGTTTGATCATTTCGAAAAAAAAACATCAATATTTAGAATAGAAATACTAAATAAGAGTTTAAGTTAAAAAGGGATGTTTTTATAAGCAATATTTCACTTGTTGGAGGAGTGTTTAGAAAAGAAATAGATCAGAGTTATATAAAAAAAATCCACCAATATAAAGTTTACCAAGCAAGTCTACCACTTGTTGCAAGAAAGGAATTTGAAGATTTAAGTGATGATGCACACAAGATGAAAGATTTTAAATAAGCATGAAAGTGCAAGGTAAAACAATTATATGGTTATGATGCGGAAGTTTTATAGAAATAAAAAAACATCTTATTGTAGTCAAGGATAATCCATAAAAAGATATATAAGTTTAATTTCAAAAAAAAGATGTTTATATAAATCATTTTGCATTTAAAATTTTTGTTTTGACAATATAGTAACAAAGCATAAAATAATCTTATCAAAAATAGATTACTACAATGTTACTTTAATTCATAATTTCAAAACATACCAAACATTGTAGAAAGCATGCTAGGTTATCCAGTGCATTTCATAAATAATGAGTAGTATAGAATTAGCGTTAGGATCCAATACTCATAAGAAGAAGTGTTATGGAAGATAATGATGTGCACATAAGTGTATTTTTGAGTAGAGTAAACACATGTTTTAATCAAAAATACAAGTAATATGTAAAGTAAAAGCACAATAAAACACAAATAATTTTACTTCCACTCACTTCAATGCAAAAAAAAAATGTACAACTACCAAGGTGCTTTGCACACACAATGCTCATTAAGACTTATAGTAGTGCTTGGGGGATCACATAATTTTATTCTTGTTTTTTTTATTGTGATCCGGTGTACTTAAGAATAAGTGATTTTTATTTTGAAAGAAAGTAATGGTTTGCACAAGATACTTTACTATTATTTCCAAGGTGCTCAACCTCACAACGCTTATTAAGACTTATCAGGAGGTTCAAGTAGTGCTTGGTGGAGATAACTTTGTTAAATTATTTCATGATTTTTTTGTTTTGTGCAAAGTTCTCCGAATACACTTGTTTTGCAAACCAATATAATTTATAAGAAAGATAACCACTTTTCTTAATTTGTAAAAGTGCAAATAAAGGAGTGTAGGTAAGATACTTGTGCAATTTTAATTCATTGTACTAATACATAAACATACACAAGCATTCTTAAATTAAACCCTATGTAGACAATGCCAAAAAGTGAGTGAATATCTATCATTATCAAACATAAAACATTTCTCATACTTAGAGGCATGTTAAGCTTGATCCTACACAACCTTTAACATATAATTGATGCACATATTAATAGATATATCTAAGCATGATGAAAACAATGTTCAAAGTAGTTTGAGATGATAAATCGCAACATTATAGAGGTACTAAATAATATATTAAATCATGCTTGATTTTTACAATAAAGTCCATACAGTAATTTTTGATATTTTTGAAAAATAATCTTTATTTAAAGTTTGAACTTATAAAATTGATCTTGGACTTCCTGAGGACTTCCTTGTGAGAGGTTCGCCCGGTACTAGGTGATATGATGGGATGATAGCCCAAATCACCCTTTCGCAAGATACAAGTAAAAAAGTTAAGTTCAAACATAACATTTTTTTATAAATTTTTTGTTTTATATTTTTGTATTTGATTTTTGCTTTTAGAAATAGAATTTAAACAAATGACAAAACACAAAGGCAAAATATATAATATTTTGTAATTTGGCTTTTATATTTTTGTATTTGATTTTTTCAAAAATGTAACAAAAACAGAAGTGCAGAAATGAATAGTACACATAGATTAATATATTTTTAAGAATTTTTCAAAATTTTAAAATTACAGAAACTAGACCTCGATGCTAGCGCCGACGCTAGCGCTAGCGCGGGAAATAGTAAGTGATTTTTTAGGGTTTTGAAAATTTTGATGCTTGAACCTGATTAGGTGTCCCACTAGTAGTTTCATGCTGAATTTGCAGAATTTTTGGAAATGTTTTGGATGGTCCAAATTGCATAAAACGTTAGCGATTTCTTATATGACTTGACAAACTAATCATTGCACGAGATATATTTACTTATGTTTTCATTTTGACTTTTCTAAAGACTTGTGCTTATAACTTAAAAAAATAGGAAATGAAAACCCAAGATATCATGTTTGAACAAATCAAATATGCATGGTTTCGGTGAACAAGAAGTAATGTTCACACAAATAGTAATATGGATATGCCCTGACATATAAAACCTAACATAGATATAAATATTGTTTAGGTGACAATGTTAGTATGATAAATTTGAGATTAATGTTATGCCAAAGTTTGATTGTGTTTCAACTTAGAGACCTAGAATGGAGTGACAATTTTATTTGATTTGATATCAAAATGATTCAAAGGTCTAAACTAGAAATAAATCACAATACACACATAATACACCATAACACCAACCATGGTAAACAATTATAATGTCAATTGTTATCATATAATTTGTGATAGTTGTTTATAGATGATTCTTGATATGAATTATGATTTTAGAGATGTTTAGCAAAGGATATCACTAGATCATGGTGGTGTTTGTGAATTCAATATTCATTATGAAGATAACTTCTTTCAATACATTTTAGTGATTTTCCTTTAATTAAGAATTTTGAATATATATATGTGATATTTTGATAGGTGAATAATAGTGATGGTTTAGATCATGTTTGACATCAAGGAGAGAACACAATATAATATTTTGTTGTGAAGAATGACACCCATATTGAAAGTTGAGCTTTTATTTAAATCTTGAATTTTCTTTTAGATCAAGTTATTTCACTAAACCACTTGTTGGTGAAGGCTAAGAATCTTAATAGCCTAATAACCGAATTTGATTTGAAATATCTTATAGCAAATTTAGAGTTTGATTCATATGGATAATATAAGATATTTATAATAATAAAAAATAGGTAATCAAAATTAAAAATATGATTTTGAATTTTGATCAAAAATGATTTATAAACTCATTAAGCTTTATGAGATAAAATCATATTTCCAATACTATATAGGATGACCGTGGCATGATAGTTTAAAAAGAACACAAAAAGAAAAAAAATAGAAAAGACATTAAGGCACATCATGAAGTAGAAATTTGTGTATTTCATTTTAATTGATTTCTACTTCATGCAAATGATGGAATACTAATGAATAAGAGATTTAGGTATCCAAAGAGGACCGGGAGTGACGGTTCCTTTGGGTAGCCAAATACATCGTGTTTTCTTTTGGGGAGATATGTTTGAATGGGCCCTTTCGTTTGACATTAATGTGTCATTCTTAAGTATAGGTTTCCATTCGTACCATGAACAAATGTAATTTTTGTTTTTCAAATTTCCATAATCATTACTCTTGAATTTATTATATAATGGAAATTTGTTTTCATTTGAATTTAAGTTGGGAAAAGAATGTGATGAATGGATCCTTGCATTTAAGTTTTCATTTTTGCTTTTTGGTCTCCATTCAAGACTTGGTTTAATATTGTTCTTATTTATCAAATTTCCATGATGATTTTCTTTCCTTTGAAGATTATAATTGAAATTATCATTTATAGGAAATTGGTGTAATTTCAATTTTAAATTGGGAGAAGCAAGATTTTGTAAATAATGATGATTTGGTTTTTGATATGAAAAAACATTTTGTTTCTTATTATTAGGTTTAGTTAAGATATTTGTATTCAACTTGCTTTTAGATATTTCTTGATATTCTAAATTTGTATGTTTTGAATTTGTATTTATAATTTTCATAAGCAAGTTGATTTTGATTTTAATTCATCATTCTTTATCTTTAGATTATGCCTAGCTTTATTATAAGCTGTTGTGCTATTTTTAAGAGTGGAGACAATAGAGTCAATATGATTTTGATACTCATTTCTAAACTCATCAAATGTTTCATCCATCTCTTTAATTTCAATTTTAAAATCTTTGCACTTAGCACAATCATTTTTCAAGGAAGTATTTTCTAAACATAATTTTTCATTTTGTTCTTTTACTAAAATAAAATCCTTTTCAAGTTTCATGAGTTTTTCCTTAATATTATAATAATCAAAACAAGGTTTTGTGTTTTCAAGTAAAGGACAAGATGGTGAAAACACATCACGATTTGATTCTAAATTAACATTAGCTTTTAATCTCTTATTTTCTAAATGTAAATTTTTAATAGTGATTTTTAATTTCTTGATCTTACGTTTAGCAGTTTTTAGTATATTGAAACTAGAAATGGAAGTTATCACACAAGAAGAAGATTTAGTTTTCCTTACAGCGCTATTGGAGGAGGCAGATTGTGAACATGCAATTCCTTCGTCATCTTTTAGTTCTTCCTCCATTATGGATGGGTTTTCATCTTCTTTTTCTCTTGATGTATTGTTCTCCTTTTCTATTTCAATATTCTCCATGGCTTCGCTCCGAGAGAGATCTTCTTGAATGATTATGGATGCTTGTATGTTCTTTTCCTCCTGTGTTTGTTCCACACCTGCGAGAGGAAGATCATACATTTCTTCAAGAAAGCGCCATATTTTGTATGCACTAGAAAAGCAATATATGAATTTGAAAATTTCATTAGATAATGCACAAAATAAATAGTGTTTGGCTTTGGCATTTAGCTGACGTTCTTTTTTATTCGATTCATCCGCACGTCTTATAATTGCTAAGTTCCATACTTCGATGTCTAAAGTTTTAATAAATTTTTCAATTAAAATTTTCCATCCTTTATAATTTGTTCCTTCAAACAAGGGTGGTTTATGTGATATTTCATCTTCACAGAAATTTGCCCCACTAGTTGAAGCGAGATCATGAGACGCCATTATTCCCGGTTGTTAAGCCGATTGGAATAAAATCTCGCTCGGATACCACTTGTTGGATCGGTCGGCGCCCTTAGAGGGGGGTGAATAAGGGTTTTTAAAAACTTAAGATTATATTTAGAAAACTTTGAAATATTACAAGATTAATACAATGAGAAATCAAGTAAAACAATAATGAATAGACATGCTTTATTAATATCAAATAATGTTTTACAAAACTTGATTCCTGTGACGCTAGAAATCGGAGGCGACTAATAAAAATCCTTTTTGTTTTCTATACCGACTCGTATCCCCACGAACCGGTTGGCTTTAGCCGATCTCTCCCTAGATACGGCCTCAAGCCGCTCTAGCCAATCTATCCCCAGAAAGGCCTCGAGCACCCCCTAGACCTAGCCTAGATCTAGTCGCCAACACGAGGCGATTTTCAGCCCTAAGTCCAACCCCAGACCTAGTCGCCAACATGAGGCGATTTCACTACCGTTTACAGAAAAGATATGAAATGAAAATACAATAATATAAAAACTCCCTCTATATGGATCTCTTGGAGAAGTGGACGAAGGCCCGCGGAGTATGATCGTAGTCGATGCGGCCTTTCGTCACGATGATGACGCGTGTTGAAATCTTCTCCACGGATCTCCTTAAGGCTTTATGGAATTGTTGGAGTATCGCTCTGAAACTTCCTCTCTCTGCTGTGACACGAAGCTCTGAAGTTTGGGATTGGAGGAGGATGAAGAATTCGGAGCCATAGCATTCAATTTATAGCCTTCACTCTACCGCCGGCGCTAGCGCTACCGCCGGCGCTAGCCCGGATTAAGAAACAATTTGCGCGGCAGGATCTTCAATCCGAGGCAACATTTTGCTCTATGCCTCATATGCGTCATGCTACCGCCAGCGCTATCTGCTACCGCCTGGCGTTATCTCCTTCTAAAAACGATGCCGGAAATGCGCTAATCAACGCTAGCGCCGGGCGCTATCGCTACCGCCGGCGCTAGTGAGCCTTTTCGAATTTTGGCCTCAAATTTGGGGGCAGTCATCATGTGTACTCCTTGAGTCATGTGGACCTAGTAAACCTGCACACTTGAACACACAAGATCAAATACACATAGGATTTGTTATTCTCAAACTTAAGAGATGCGGAAGACCGTGTTCCAACAATACATTGCATAAAAGAATGGGAGTACCTCGTCATTACTCCAAGAAATTGGATGCAAAGATGTTGGACCGATGGGATAGGTCCATCCCCAAACCATCCTCTGATGACCAGCCTGCTCCCAAGAAACAGAAGAAACCAGCAACCCAAATAAACCTCTCCAAAGAAGAAGGGTCATCAAGCAGCTCTGATGACATTGAACCACCCCCACACCATCCCACTCCATCCAGAGGAGAAACATCCACCAAAAAAAATGCTCCTGTATCAATCCATGAACCTGCTCCCACAGAGGTTATTGAAAATGCTGGATACCCCAACTTGGGGAGTGTTCCTGCTGAGGGGGATTCCCAACTTTGGAGCTCAGCCCAAGATGCAGAGATGTTTGATGGAGAGCTCTCAGCTGGAGGCTCACACCAGGAGAATGCACAGGTTGAGGGGGAGACCCAACTGGGGTACTCTGCCCTAGATGATCAAGGAAATGAGCCAACAAAAGACATCACTCTCTCAGACTGCCGAGAGCTAACTGTAGCAAGCAAAGTCGTACTCATAACTCCAAGTGAGCCCCTGCCAGATGGTTCTATGGGGAAAGCCAAGGTCACAATGCACATCAGTGAAGAATCCTCTGAAGATGTCAGTGAAGTAGATCCACAGGGAGAAGGAGATCAAGAAGGACAAACTGCTGAGCCATCTTCGACTCAGTCGGGATCTCTCTTCCACATGCTATTAGCCCTACTGTCTGCTCAGCGAAAACATCTTGAACAATTGATAGTAAAAACTGTGGATAGTATACGGAAAGAGATAAAGGGGGAAATTCAGAAAGTAAATAGCGACATACACAACCTCAACACCCAATGCGCTCATTTCTATACTATTGCAGCTCCCGCAATCGATAAAATGAGTGAGGAAGTTAATAAAGTGGGACATCAAACCCACAAAATCCTGGAAAAGCTAGGCACATTCTTAGACAATGTGTACTATGGTCTTAAGCAGATAGAGATAGATGCTGAAAATAACTGAAATCAAATTCTGAATAAGGTTAATGAGAATGCTCATACTTTAGATACACATCTGCTGGAAGTAAACAACAATCTGGATGTAACTGTATAAACCTTGCATAACAAGCTGAATCAAGTCAGATAAGGACTCGAGGAAAGGGTAATTGAACAATCCCTAAAGTGGGAGAAGGAAATAATAAACGCCAGTTCACATCAAGCGATGTGGATAACAAATCAGATAAAGCAGACAATGAAGCAACCCTCATCACGATATGAAGCATATAATCTGTCTGCAAGCACTGACTCAGTCGAATATGGAATAGACTTTGGAGAATCATCAACCTCCAGGAAAAGAAAGAGAAGTCAGAGCAGCCAATATCGGCAAAAGAGACTGAGAGAAGTTGAGCTGGATCCACAATCTGAAAGGTGGAGTCCAGCATCAACAGAAATAATAACAGAATCATGGATCCAGTTTCGATACCCTCAAGAGGACTATCAAAGAGTATATCAGATAGTTGAATGGGAGAAACATCTGAGGCAGCTGGAAAGGAGGAAGAACCACAAGCTATCATTCCCACAATGTCCTCCTCCTTCTCCTAAGAGAATTCCCCTGCCCATCAACTACCTTCAGAGGCAAAGGCACAAAAACAAAGGAGCAAGCAGCAGCAGACGCTGATGGGGCAACAAATTATAATCTTAATTTGTTTTGATGGGACAAATGAATGTTAATGTTTATTATTGAACATTTAATCTATTTATATGCTTGAAGAACATCTCATCTCTTTATATGATTGATGCTTTAAGTGTGATGTTACTACTTGAAATGATATATCTTTTCATGTGTGGCATTTATCATTGAGGTAAGTTAGGGCTTCTTCAAACAGGGGGAGATTGTTGGCAACAGTGCCCAGTAATGTTCCTGATTTAAAGAAGTGCTCAGCTCACTGATAAGTGCAAGTTGTATTTAATGTTTCATCTAGTTCATGCTTGCAGAGATCAAATATAAGCCAAGTACTTTAGTTATATCAGTAAGTACTGTATCGTCGATAAAAAGGAGATGTCATCGACAAACTAGGCTTGTCGTCATAATGATGGGCATAGCAAAAGCTGAGACTAGGCATGTTCGTCGAACGCAGAATGTCATTCGTCGAACGCAGAAGGAAGATCGTCGACCGCTAAGACTTGGCGTGTTCGTCGAATGCAGAAGCAAGTTCGTCGAATGCAGAAGGAAGATCGTCGACCGCTAAGACTTGGCGTGTTCGTCGAACGCAGAAGCAAGATCGTTGAACTCAGAAGGAAGATCGTCGACCGCTGAGACTCGGCAAGATCGTCGAACGCATAGAAGACGCGGTATCGTCGACTTCACTAAAATGGCCTTGTCGTCGAGAAGAACAGACATCGTCATGAAGAAGCCTTGTCGCTGAAAAGGCCAAGTATGACTGATGGCGTTGATCATCATCGTAAAGAAGGCATGTCGTCGAGAAGACTGAAGAAGGTCAGCTGAAGATAAGAAATTGCTGAAGTATGATCTGTCGACATAGTATCACTCAAGCCGTCGATAGAACAACATGATTACAATGATAGTCTACAAGAAGGAAGATCAGGACGACACAGTCAAAGATGGCGTATCATCGTCTATATAGAAGAGCAAGAATATCTCGTATCATCGAGATACCAGTATGAGAGGCAGAAGCAAGAACAACTGAAGATCTATCAAGGCGTAAGGGTTCGACAAAGTCCTGTCGTCGAGATATTGTTCATGACGTCGTAACGATGGAAATATCGTCGAGACAGATTCAAATGTTGCGGACGCGCTGTCAGCATTTAATGCCGCCGCCTGATTGTCCAATCAGCGCGTGCTCATATGGAATGGGTGTCTGACATTAAAGGACATCACATGTTACCATTATGCGGCTGATCTGTCCTTTAAAAGGGAATAGTGATGCCCTAGAAAAGAGATCTTCGAAGAAAGAGAAAAAGAATGAGAAAGTATCCCGTCGCTACGCTTCAATAGAACACTATTCTCGGCGGAGAAGAAGAAGATCAAGTAGAGAGCAAGCATCAAGTGCTCTCTGAAGAATCAGTCATCATCATCGACTGAAAAGCAGTCGATCAACACCAGGCAAAAGAAGTGAAGGCTGAAGAAGATCCAGTGCTGAATCTCCAGATCAAGAAGCATCTTCTTCAACCTAAAGAAGCCAATCTTCATCAGGCTAAAGTTGCCAATATTCATCTGGCAGAAGTAACAGTTATTTCTACTGTAATCTCTTGTAAAGGCTTGCGGGCCTATTTGTTTAGCTTGAGGGCTGGATAGATGTGAGGCTTGAGGGCCAGGGCAGTGGACTTTCGGGTCCGACACCGTCTAGCTTGCGGGCTGGAGAGCTGTGAGGCTTGAGGGCCAGGGCAGTGGACTTGCGTGTCCGATCTTGTCGAGCTTGAGGGCTCGGGCGCAGTAGGGGCTTGCGGGCCTAGGTTGTAGGCACAGGACTTGCGGGCCTGTGTTGTGTAGGGCTTGAGGGCCTGAGTGTCGAGATTGCGGGCTCGGGGGCAGTAGGGGCTTGTGGGCCAAGGCTGTTGGACTTGTGGGTCCGAGGTGTAAGGCTTGAGGGCCTGAAGATTTGGCGGCATTTGCCGAGCCCAGCACACTGCTAGGTGGGCGCAGAGGGAAAGAGGAATACTCAAGACACCCTGTCTTGAGGAACCTCTATACATCGTTGTGTGTTTTCTGTGTTATGTTTTATAACTTTTAGATCTACTAACCAGAAATCAAGAACCTAAAAGGGGATAATATAACTTGAAAAACCTATTCACCCCCCTCCCCTCTAGGTGATAAGTTCACACCCAATAAACAACAAAAAGTGTTTGTCCACAAACCAAAAGACTACGGGATCATATTATTATATCTTCTAGACCAATGTATAACACTCCACCTATGAGATGTATGGTATGGGTCCATCCGAGCCCACGTAACATACAAACATTACAATTTCAATGGTATAAAAAGGTAATAAACATAAAATCTTCTACTACAACAGAGTTCATAAAATCAAACAGAAGCAAATGTAATCATCTACTAATATGAAAATGTCCAAATCTATGACTCACAAGAAAAATGAAATATGTCCTTATGGCCATTATAAGTCCTCATACAGACCTATCAGATAAAAATACATCGATAGGCTTGGGGAACGTAGGCTCAGTACATGAAAAGACAAAACAGTAAAATAAGAGTTGCTACATTTCTTTTCTTTTTGCTCAGCTTTGGGCCTGACCTGCTTATTAACCGCTATGTGCTAGGCTATATGCAACCAAATATAGATCAGAGAAAATGAGGGTAAACTATGAGTTGATGACAAACAACATAAAGGTCTCTCCTCGGGCATCCTAGTGGACTCTAAGGCAAGTTATTGCTCACCTACAAGTATGCATCACATAAAAACATGCAATATGTATCAAAGAAGAAAACAAGCTACGCATTAAAAAAAACCTCTAAGTTGAGCAATGAATAAAGGGAACCTAAATATGTATTGTACATGATAGTTAGGTTCACCTAAAGGTTCACTGCAACCCCTATCATATCTTCACATGAGAGTAGCATAGCAAACATACAATCTACACATGAGTCAGGGCACTCACTACCAACCAATTTGAAGCCTCAAAACACCAACACAAACATCATATATTATAAGTTAGACGTAGCTCACTCTAGGGTTCTCTTCACATACTACGTAGAGTCGTGACAAAATATTTTCCCTCAACGGGCACACTTCATGCTGATTCTCATCCTAATGGAAGGTATATGGTCATCTTCACGTTGAATCTCATCCTAGCGGATGATGTAGGGTCACCTCTATGCCGAATGCTGGTACTAGCGAGAGGTGCAGGATCATGTCCACATCGAACATTCATTCTAGTAGGAGGTGTAGGGTCATAGCTCTATGTTGAATCACCATAACACACAATAGAGCAAAATCGGCCTCTAATTCACACAATTATAATTCAACCATAAAACACTCATAAATACATTTCCTCATGGGTGGCGGATACTAACTACAAAATAACCATCTCTACATCGTAGAAACTTCAATTTACAGTCTTATAGGCCTCCATCATGGGGACACCCTAGGAATATGGAAACTACTCAAAATCCCAATGGGAATAACTGAGTATTCTCCATCAGGCAAACTTGGAAAAAACCTAAATGCAAGCATCACATCATCACCGATCTGGGTCTACAACTGCGAATAGGCTTCACCCATCAGGCCTAATTTGGAACGAACATCGAATTTTTAATGCAATTTCATGTTGGGGTTGCAACCTCACGCATCGGGGTTCTAGCGAACCAAAGGATTTCATACTCTCCACTAATTAGGGAGAGGAGACAATCCTAATGAAGAAATCAAAAAGACGTGAGAAGCAAAATGTGTTGGAACATGCTTTCTGCATCTCTTGGTTTGACAATAACAAATCGTATTGTATTTGATCATACTTGTTTTGTGTTTATAGTATGCAGGATTCAGTGCTTTCAAATCTCCATGGAAATATGTTTTTGTTACTGCCGCGCAGCGTTAAGACTACCGCTGGCGCTAACAAACCGCTGAGAAGGAAACCGCTGAGAATGAAACTAGCGTTCGACGAACTGAAAGCTCTGTTCGACGAACTGAGAGCTCCATTCGATGAACTGAGAGCTCCGTTCGACGATCTGCATGTTCTACCATGGTGCTCGACGAAATGTATGTCTTACCGCGACGCGTTAGCACAACCGCTGGCGCTAGTGTTCGTTCGACGAAAGGAAAGCTGCGCTCGATGAAATGCTTATCACTGCGTTCGACGAATTTAGGATCGACGAAAGCCGAATCCCGTTCGACGAAAAATCGATCGACGAAATATAAGGCCGGTTTGACAAAGATGCGCCCGACGAAAAGAAATGTGCTCTACCGCGGAGCATTAGCTCTAACGCTGGCGTTAGCATATATAAAAACTATTGACACAAAGGAAACAGTGGAGAAAAAGGAATGTCGGCGGGTCGCTATGTTTGGCAAGTACTATCGTGGCGCGTTAGGTCTAATGCCTGGCGGTAACTTTTGGAAACTTCCCGTCTGCAGTTGATTGAGGAGCAGATTTGGAAGAAGATTGTGGCTGAAGGAAGGAAATCTCGCTAACGCGGGGCGTTAGAGGTACCGCGTGGCGCTAGTGTTTGGCGCTCAGATTGTTGCCTAAACTACCACGATCTGTGTGCTTCATTGCCTTATGTGGATACCGCGGGGAGGTAGTACTATCGCAGGCGGTATGCAACATCCCAACTCAGGGGGGGGTCTTACACGGTAGTGGCTGATTCTATAAAAAGATGCGTGCCTCCTTCGTTGTAGCTTGCTGATACAGAAGGGATTGGAGCCATAAATTCAGAGCACTCGTGAGAGCCTTCTCCAAGCAGCCCGAAGAACTCCGTCAACGTTCGTGAACGCAAAGAACTTGAAGACCAATACGATCGCATCTACATCAACATCAAGTGCTTCTTTTGAGGGAGTTTTTAGTTTGTGTTTTTGTTTTACTTTCAAATTGTAACCTTTATATCTTTTGTTCGGTAGAGGAACTTGCCACACGGCGACTAGGGCCTTGCGGGGACTAGGGGGAATTCGCCACATGATGGCTAGGTCTAGGTAGGACTTAGGTAGGAATTCGCCATACGGCGACTGGGTCTTGGGAGTAGATCTAGGGGTGCTCGAGGCCTTTCTGGTGATAGATTGGCTAGATCGGCTTGAGGACGTATCTGGGGAGAGATCGGCTAAATCCAACCGATTTGTGGGGATACGAGTTGGTATAGAAAACAAAAAGATTTTTCATATTATTCGCTTTGATTTCTAGCGTCATTGAAATCAGATTTTGTAATCAACTTTATAAATGATAATCATGTCTTTTCTTGTTTAATAAAATTGATTTCATTTCTAATTTCATTATCTCTTTACTTTTGATTTAACTGTGACCAAAATATCAAAAGTTTTCTGATAAAGTTTAAAGTTCTTAAAACCCTTATTCACCCCCCCCCCCTCTAAGGGTGCCTACAGATCCAATAATTGGTATCAGAGCGAGGTTATTCCAAATCGGCTTAACAGCCGGGAATAATTGCGTCTATTGATCATGATCTCGCTTCTACTGGTGGGGAAAATTTTAATATAAATGAAAAAGTATTATCACCACCTTTATTTATGGGCAAAAATTATAAAGGGTGAAAAATATTAATGAAAAATTTTTTTAAGGCCCTAGATGAAAATTTTTGGAATATTACTATTGAAAAGCCACCTAGCGTACTAACTAGAAACGAAATTGTTTTAAATGCAAAATCTATGAATAATATATTTTGTGCGTTAGACCAAAATATTTTCAAACTTATTTATACTTTACCTACCGCATATGAGATTTGGAATTTTCTTGAAAGAACTTATGATTCTCCTTTTACAGGTATGGAACAATCACAAGAACCAGAGAATATGCAAGCTTACACAAGTCTTCAAGTATGCTCCTCTCATGACGGATCAATGGCACACACATCAAATGGAAGAGAAGAAGAAGTACTGTCTTCGGAAGAGGAGTGCCAAAAAGATGTAAAAAAAACTATATGTTCAAATCATGCCTCTCCCGAAAGCAAGGTAAGGAAATCAAATCCCATTTTTTGTACTTCTATTTCTACATTACAATTGCTTCAAACTACAAATCGCAAAATTAAGAAATTAAAGAATGCTAATAAACATTTGCGCTAAGAAAATAAAAATGTAAAGGCAAAAATTAATGAAGAATCAAATTCTAATTTATCTAGTTCTACCCAAAGCTCCTTAGTTGAAAACAATGCACCTTGTATAGAATTTAATGATTTAAAAGAAAAATGCAAGGAACTTGAAACGGAACTTCTTTTTATAAAAGAACAAAATGAAACATTATGTTTAGAAAATTCATCTTTGGAAAATGATTGTGCTAAGTGTAAAGACTACAAAATTGAAATTAAAGAGATAGATGAAACATTTGATGAATATAGAAATAACTATCAAAATCATATTGATTCAATTGTTTCCATTCTTAAAAATAACACAATCGCGTATAATAAGTCTAGACATAATTTAAAAATTAAGAATGACGAATTAAAAAAAATCAACTTGCTTATGAAATTTATAAATAAAAATTCACAATATCAAGAAATATCAAAAAAACAAGTTGAATATGAATATGAACATCTTAACTAAGTTTAATATTGGGAGTAAGGAACATTAACGATTTATAAATCAAAATCAAAATCACCATTACTTACAAAATCATGTTTCTCTCAACCTAAAATTAAATGCAAACAAATTTCCTTCAAATTATAAATTCATAAATCACTTTGATCCAAATATTCAAGTAAATGATTATGGAAATTTGAAAACTAAAAATAATATTAAACCAATGTTTAAATGTAGGCCCAAAGTTAAAGATGAAACACAAACTCCACTCAAAAGGGCCCATTCATCACTATCTCCCCAAAAGCAAACACGATGTATTTGGGTACCCGAAGGAATCGTCACACCCGGTCCTCTTTGGATACCTAAATCTCTCATTCATTAGTATCCAATCATTTGCATGAAGTAGAAATCAACTAAAAAAGAAATATCATCAATCTACTTCATGATATGCCTAACCTATTTTTTTTTTATTTTTTTTCCTTTTTGTTGAACCATCATGATATGATCACTTTATATAACTTGTGATATGACTTTCACATATTAAACCAAAATTCATAAGTAAATCAAATTGAATAAAGTTGAATAAAAGATCATATCATTTTTCAAGTGATCTACTTATCCTTTTTATTTTTATCCTTCTAAATCCATTTCCTAAAAGTCTTATAAAATTTGAAAAACTAAATTTGTCATATGATATTATTAATACTAAATGAAATAAGTGTCAAAATGGATTCAAAAGGTGTATTTTAGGGGTATTAGACTAAATTTATAAAATGCGCAAGGTATTTAATATATTTGCGTCATTTTCGATTACCCCTTGTTTGTTTAATCATAATCATGTCAAATCGAAATTAAAAAATTGCATGAATATTATTTCACTAATTTATGATCATTTCACTCAGGCATATGTTGTGCAAAACTCAAGAACTAAGGTCTAATGAGTATGAATCTTTAATGAATATGAAATCCATGTACTAAAATTTTAATTTCCACAAATCTTTGTGATTTCTTCTCGTCTCTTCACTTCATTAGACAAGTCTTACACTGCACAAACATAATTAAGAAAAATCAGAAGCAAAATCAAAGAAAATCTAAGCTATATGATTAAAATAAGCACTCTTTGTGAGCTAACGCTGTCGCTAGGACCTAACGCCGGCGCTAGCTCAAGTATTCGATTTTCTGTAATTTTAAAATTCTGAAAAATTACTAAAAATATATTATTTTATATGTACTACTCATTTTTGCAATTCTGCTTGTAATTTTTTTGAAAAATTAAAATACAAAATTACAAAAGCCAAATTACAAAAAAAAAATTTTTTTTGGTATTTCTTTGATTTCTATTCCTATATGCCAAAATCAAATACAAAAATCTAAAACAAAAACAAGTATAAAAAATTATTATTTTAAACTTAACTTTTCTATTTACATGTATCTTGCGAAAGGGTGATTTGGGCTATCATCCCATCACACCACCTAGTACCGGGCGAGCCTCTCACAGGGTAGACCTCGGGAAGTCCAAGATCAAATTATAAGAGTTCAAACTTTAAATTAAAATTATTTCTCAAAAATATCAAAAATACTGTATGGACTTTATTGTGAAAATCAAGCATGATTTCTTTTATCATTTAAGACTTTCTACAATGTTGTGATTCATATTTTCAAACTACTTTGAACATTGTCTTTATCATGCCTTGGTACTTCTAAACTCATATGCATAAATTATATTGTAAAACTTGTGTAGAACCAAGCTTACCATGCATCTAAGTATGAGTAAATGTTTTATGTTTGATAATGGTATTTATTCACTCACTTATTTTGGCATTGTCTACTTATGTGTTAAATCTAAGAATGCTTGTGTATGTTTTGTATTAGTACAATGAATTAAATTTGCACAAGTATCTTACCTACACTACCTTTGTTTGCACTTTTAAAAGTTAAGAAAAGTGGTTATGTTTTCATAAATTATATTGGTTTGCAAAACAAGTGTATTCGGAGAACTTTGTACAAAACTAAAAATCATAAAATAAAGTGACAAAGATAACTCCACCAAGCACTACTTGAACCTCTTGATAAGTCTTAATAAGCGTTGTGAGGTTGAGCACCTTGGAAAGAATAGTAAAGTACCTTTCTTTCAAAATAAAAACAACTTACTCTTAAGCACACCGGATCACTAGTCTCAACATTAAAATAAAATAAAATATGTGATCCCTCAAGCACTACTTTGCACCCTGATAAGTCTTAATGAGCATTGTGTGTGCAAAGCACCTTGGTAGTTGTACATTTTTTTGTGCATTGAAGTTTGTGGAAGTAAAACTATTTGTGTTTTATTGTGCTCCTTACATTACATATTTCTTGTATTTTTTATTAAAACATTTGTTTACTCTATTCAAAATACACTTATGTGAACATCATTATCTTCCATAACACTTCTTCTCATGAGTATTGGATCCTAATGATAATTCTACACTACACTTTATTTATGAAATGCACTAGATAACCTAGCATGCTCTCTACAATGTTTGGTATGTCTTGAATTTGTGAATTACACTAACATTGTAGTTGTCTCTTTTTGCTATATTTCTTTTATGCTTGGTTACTTTATTGTCAAAAGATTTTACAATAACTTGATTTGCAAAAAACATCTACCTTTTTGAATTTAACTCATATTTCTTCTTATGAATAATCATGATTACAAAAAAAGATGTTTTCTTGTATCTCTATAAGCCTTCTGCATCATCACCATATATTTTTACCTTGCGCTTTCATGCTTATATCAAGTCTTAAATATCAAAATTCCTTTTTTTCAACAAATGGTAGACTTGCTTGGTAAAATTTATATTGGTTATTCTAACACATATATCACTTTATGCTAAAAACACTCCTCTAAACATGAAAAATATTGTAATGCTAAAACTCTGATTCATTAATGGATTTCAAAATAGCTACGTGAGTTGTTTGTTTAAAAAAAATTCAAATAACAAATATAAATCCATAGGCTATGTACCTATCATTAGATTTAAATCACATAAATGTTTCCAATAATAATTATCCTTGACTTCATATCTCACCATAGCGGGGGCGTAGAGTTGTAGACATTAGATTACCTGACCTCTAAGTCATGTCTTGTCCTTAACCGGGAAGGGTTCCAGTGCGGCCTTGCGAGGCACTAGGGGGAAAGAGTGTTAGGGTGAGTTTTTTGTCTAGTGTTTGCATATGGGACTAACACCCCAACCTACGGCATGTATGCAGCTCCTCATGCTCATCTGTCACTTAGTACGGGGCTATGGTGTAGACATATTGTCTGGGTAGATTGGTTACTTGGAAATCATTACCTTTTTTGTGCTTAAAAGTTTTATAAAGCAAAATCTTTTGTGAACTTAAATTTCTACAACATCTAATTTTGTTATACCTAAAACTCTTAATCATCTACTATGCTTCACCATTCTTATATAGATATTCTCTTCAAAAATATATTTCTTCATCCTTTCCACCTCTGTACTACTTGTACGCTCGATCATGAATAAGTTTTTCCAAACAAGTGGTTTCTTTATGATAATTTCTTCACATTTTTTTCACTCCTATATATTGTATTTTTCCTAAGTGTTTAACTCTTTATCATGTTCATTCCCTTCCTACACATTTATGGCACACATTAACGTTTAACTTTCTCTCCACCCTCTTTTGATAATACCAAAAGGGGGAGAATAAATTTGAAAGAAATTCACATGTTTGGGGAGTAAAGTTCATAGGAATTTTTTGTTGTAGGGGGAGCATTCATTTAGGGGGAGCATATGCACATGTCTTAAATTTTATGTTTATCTCTATTATAAACACAAATTCCTATCAATTGAATTATTTATTTCTAAGGGGATTTGTTATTATCAAAAGGGGGAGTTTGTTGGAACATGCTTTCCGCATCTCTTGGTTTGACAATAACAAATCCTATTGTATTTGATCATACTTATTTTGTGTTTATAGTATGCAGGATTCAGTGCTTTCAAATCTCCATAGAAATATGTTTTTGTTACTACCGCGAAGCGTTAAGACTACCGCTGACGCTAACAAACCGCTAAGAAGGAAACCGCTGAGAATGAAACTGGTGCTCGACGAACTGAAAGCTCCGTTCGACGAACTGAGAGCTACGTTTGACGAACTGAGAGCTCCGTTCGACGATTTGCATGTTCTACCGCGGCGCTCGGCGAAATGTATGTCTTACCGCGACGCGTTAGCACTACCGCTGGCGCTAGTGTTCGTTCGACAAAAGGAAAGTTGCGCTCGATGAAATGCTTATCACTGCGTTCGACGAATTTGCAATCGATGAAAGCCAAATCCCGTTCGTTGAAAATTCGATCGACGAAATATAAGGCCGGTTCGATAAAGATGCGCCCGACGAAAAGAAATGTGCTCTACCGCGGAGCGTTAGCACTAACGCTGGCGTTAGCATATATGAAGACTATTGACACAAAGGAAACAGTGAAGAAAAAGGAATGTCGACGGGCCGCTATGTTTGGCAAGTACTATCGCAGCGTGTTAGGTCAAATGCCCGGCGGTAACTTTTGGAAACATCTCATCTGCAGTTGATTGAGGAGCAGATTTGGAAGAAGATTGTGGCTGAAGGAAGGAAATCTCGCTAACGCGGGGCATTAGCGGTACCGCGACGCGCTAGTGTTTGGCGCTCAGATTGTTGCCTAAACTACCATGATCTGTGTGCTTCATTGCCTTATGTGGATACCGCGGGGCGATAGTACAACCGCAGGCGGTAGTGGCTGATTCTATAAAAATATGCGTGCCACCTCCGTTGTAGCTTGCTGATACAAAAGGGATTGGAGCCATATATTCAGAGCACTCGTGAGAGCCTTCTCTAAGCAGCCCGAAGAACTCCGTCAACGTTCGTGAACACAAAGAACTTGAAGACCGATATGATCGCATCTACATCGACATCAAGTTCTTCTTTTGAGGGAGTTTTTAGTTTATGTTTTTGTTTTACTTTCAAATTGTAACATTTATATCTTTTGTTCAGTAGAGTAACTCGCCACACGGCGACTAGGGCCTTGTGGGGACTAGGGGGAATTCGCCACACGACGACTAGTCCTAGGTAGGACTTAGGGAGGAATTCGCCACACGACAACTGGGTCTAGGGAGTAGATCTAGGGGGTGCTCGAGGCCTTTCTGGTGATAGATTGGCTAGAGCGGCTTGAGGCCGTATCTGGGGAGAGATCAGCTAAATCCAACCGTTTCGTGGGGATAAAAGTCGGTATAGAAAACAAAAAGGTTTTTCAAATTATTCGCTTCGATTTCTAGCGTCATTGAAATTTGATTTTGTAATCAATTTTATAAATGATAATCATGTCTTTTCTTATTTAATAAAATTGATTTCATTTCTAATTTCATTATCTCTTTACTTTTGATTTAAATGTGACCAAAATATCAAAAGTTTTCTGTTAAAGTTTAAAGTTTTTAAAACCCTTATTCACCCCCCCCCCCCCTCTAAGGGCGCCTACAGATCCAACAAAATGGTCATAAGACCGGGGAGAGAAATCATTACCCTTGAATACCTCTTTAGAGCAATGAAAATCTCAAATGGTTTGGTGTAGGATGACTGGAACGATAAGCTCTTCGAGGATCCGACGTCGGTTCTTCAAACGGAGCTTTATATCCTTTTCTATTGGTAGATTACTCATGCCCTAACACTTCTTCCTCTCATCATCTCCCTTTTTTCAAAAATCCAGTCAAATGAGATAAATGACTCCCCTTTCAGTTCTAATCAGACCAAAGAGGCATTAGCAGCTAATCTGGGTCATTGGATCGAGAATTCTCTTGGATCTACGACTCAAAATGAGCATTTAAAATCATTTTTCTATTGGTCACACAGATGTGTGCCAAAATGTATGTGCATACATCCACCAAATTGCGCCAGCCGCGCAGGGCATACACCAGATACACAGGCGTTTGCCACTGTTGGATCTGATGGCGCCCTTAGAGGGGGGTGAATAAGGGGTTTACTATTTTTACAATAAACTGACAAATTTTAAAGAAACAGAAAACTTTTTTAGCATTGTTGCTAACGCCTGGCGTTGACTAGTTAACGCCTGCCGTTATCCCTCCAGAAAGTATTTTGGCAGAAATAAACAAAGTGATTTTACTTGCACAATTTTAAATGAAATATAAATCCAGAAAAATAGATAGACTAAAAAGGGAATTTTATATATCACAAAATGATTACAAGGATAATATTTCAATAACGCTTAAAATTGAGGCGACAAGTTGAAAATCTCTTTTTTGTTCCTTCACCGGTCCTTCTCCCAAGGACCGGTTGGCTATAGCCTATATATCCCCAGATAAGGCCTCTAGCCACCCCTTAGATCTACCCTTGACCTAGTCGCCATGCATAAGGCGGCGAATTACCCCCTAAGCCGCACAAGGACCTAGTCGCCACACGCAAGACGGCGATTTCACTACGGTTACAAGTAAATGAAAAGATAAGGATACAAATCAGTATAAAAGACTCCCTATATTGAAGAGTGCTGAAGGAGATGTTGAAGACACGCTTTGATCATCATCGGAGTTGAAGCGAGCATCCTTCTTAATATTGACCGTTGCAAATATCCTTGTCACTCTAGTTCCTCAATGGTGGTGTTGTGAGTTCTCTGAATTCGTGGATGAAATGCTCTCTCAAAAGATTGGAGTGAAGGATTCCAAAAAAGCTACATTTAACACCGAAGTCAGGTCTTTAAATATACACAGGAGCTAATGCCTGGCGTTATGGTTAACGCCAGCGTTGAGCATCGTGTCTGGCAGTTGCTGAAGTCGTGCAAAAAGTCGGGAGCATGACAGAACAAAATTTCGTCGAACGGGACAGATTTTGTCGAACACGCCTTCGTCGAACGCACCCTTTGTCGAACAGAAAAACCACAACCGTCAGGATCGTGCAAACCGCCAAGGATCATGATAGAACCAACTTTCGTCGAACGGAATCGATTTCGTCAAACACAGTTGTTGGGTGCAATGTCATCGAGCGCAGCCTCAGTTCGTCGATCGGAGCTCCTCGTTCGTCGAACGCAGCTTGTCCAGCGCAAATTCGTCGAGCGCAGGAAATTTCATCGAACAGAGCTCCTCGTTCGTCGAACGCAGGTTGTCGAGCACAAATTCATCGAGCGCAAGAAATTTTGTCGAATGGAGCTCCTCGTTCGTCGAACGCAGGTTCCATTCGTCGAACGCAGCTTCCTTCTCAGCAGTTTTCTTCTCAATGGAAGTTAACGCGGGGCATGAACAAATAACGCGGGGCGATAGCTCTCTTTCCAGAGAATCCTCATCAAACAGCATCCTGTTCATAGGGTTATTTAACAATAGTACCTGCACACTTATAAACACAAGCAAGATCAAATACATAGTGTGATTTGTTATTCTCAAACTAAGAGATGTGGAACACAAGCTCCAACAATCTCCCCCTTTTGATAATAACAAATCCACTAATAAGAAATAAAAATAGAGTAATGTTTATAGTATATGATAAGCGTGATAATCATGCATACTCCCCCTATGTGGATACTCCCCCTACATGAATGCATGTCATAATGTACTCCCCCCTAAATAATAGATTTTTCTAAGTTATTTCTTGAAGTTAGTCTCTTCTCCCCCTTTTGTTATAATCAAAAGGAGATTGGGATGAGTAGTAGGAATTTGTTATTTTGTGCACTTTGTAGAGATAATTGCAACTCTTTGAAAATGAACACAACGAAAGCAATATTTGAACATCGTTAAGAATTTGTAAGAACAAAACATAATAAGCGTTGTAAATCAAATAAGTTGATGTTTTGAATTGAAATACACAAGTTGCAAATATATTTGAAATTTAGAATATTTAAAGTTAGCAAGCAAGAATATATAATATCAATGGAATATAGGTGTACAATGTAAAATAATTTATATTTCAAGAAATCATAAACATTATAAAGATCACGCGTTGCTATCTAGTGCATTTACTCATGATTGTAGAGAACATTGTAGGTAAGCTTTAAGTCCAATTCTCATGAGTGGAAGTATTATAATTGATAATGATGTGTACAATCAATGTGTTTTGATAAAGCATACAAGTGTAGAAATCAAACCACATGAAACTATGTAATGTAAGAGCATAAATTGAATTAAACAAAAACAACTTTACTTACACAAATTTCAATGCACTATAGATGTTTTTTAATGAGAAGTGGTGAAAATTTTGTTTGCACAAGACACTTTACAATTCTTTTCAAGATGCTCAACCTCACAATGCTCATTAAGACTTACCAGGAGGTTCAAGTAGTGCTTGGTGGAGTTATCCTTGTCATTCATTTATTGCTTTTTAGACTTAGTGACAAAGGACTCTGAATTCACTTGTTTAGCAAACATAGTTTATATTTTGTTTTGAATTTTATTTACCATATTTCTCTAAATACAAGTGCATGAAAAACAAAGAAATCAAGAAAGAATTCAATGTTGTGTAGGTAAACTGTTTATGAAATTCAAAATAAGTTCTTATGCTATACAACCATGTAAAATAAGATTTAAAAACACATGTATATTAACCAAAAAGTGTAAGTGAGAAAATTATTATCAAAGATAAAAACTTTACTCATACTTAGAAGCATGTAAAAGCATTTCGACATATGTTATCTATTCTCAAACTCTTTGCACATTTGAAGATAATTAAATTTGAAGGCATGACTAAATCAAAACAATGTTTTTAATGAAACTTAAAGGTTTAAATTAAACATTGTAAATAATCTTGAACCAATATCTATATAATCATCCTTGAAATCAACATTTAAGCTTATAGTAATTTTTTTTTTAAGTTTTGAAAGAAAACACACCAAAATACCAACACAGTTGTAAAACACACAAAAAATAAAAAATCTGAGCATAGAAGCTAACGCCAGGCGTTAACTTCTTAACGACGAGACAGAACACCAATTTTTGATTTTTTGAAAAATATTTTTCATGATACATTTGTAATATAAATAGGCCTTCATACTGTTGAAATTTCAGACATTATGGAGTTGATATGATGGCATTTTTAGCGTGTTTTTGGTAGTTTTCCCATAGTTTTTAAATTTTTATTAATTTTTAATTAATAATTTTTTTAAGAGAAAAAAATATTAAAGTACATAAAGTAATTTGATAGCTTTTTATAAGGGTCAAAGTGACATTTCTAAGACACCTAATTCTTACCTAAGCATGTGAAAACGTGCATCGGGTAGAGGTTTGGTAAAAATGTCGGCAAGTTGTGATTCCGTCCTTATAAAGCTAATTTTAACATGTTCTTTCTTAATATGATCTCTAATGAAATGATGTCGTACATCTATATGTTTAGATCTAGAATGATGTACGAGATTGTTTGTGAGATCTATAGCGCTCTTGTTGTCACACTTTAATTCAATGTTATTTAGATAAACACCAAAGTCTTCTAACGTTTGGGTCATCCATAATGCTTGTGCACAACAACTACCTAGTGCGATATATTCGGCCTCGGTGGTGGAGAGGGCAACAGAATTCTGTTTCCTACTCGACCATGATATAAGTGAAGGGCCTATAAAATGACATGTGCCACTAGTGCTTTTACGATCTAATGAACATCCCGCATAGTCCGAATCAGAAAAATCGTATAGAATAAAATTATTATTATGACGATACCAAAAGCCTAATCTAGATGTTCCGATTAGATATCTAAAAATACGTTAAACCGCTTTTAAATGTGATTCTTTTGGGTTAGCTTGAAAGCTAGCACATAAGCAAACGGAAATCATAATATCGGGTCTAGATGCGCTTAAGTAAAGCAATGAGCTTATCATTCCTCTATATAATGTTTGATCTATTGAAATAATGGCTTCATCTTTTCCTAACTTTAGTGATGCACTCATAGGAGTATTGGCTTGCTTTAGTTTTCAAATCCAAATCTCTTAAGAATATCGTGAACATATTTAGTTTGACTAATAAATATACCATCTTGTTTTTTTGAGATTTGAAATCCTAGAAAATAAGTGAGTTCTCCTACCAAGCTCATTTCAAATTCATTTTTCATCACTAAAATAACTTCATTACATAACTCTTCATTAGTGGCTCCAAAAATGATATCATCAACATAAATTTGCAATATAATCAACTCATTATATACATGCTTAATGAAGAGTGTATTATCCGCACTTCCCATTTTATAACCGTGCTTTATCAAAAATAATGTCAATCTATCATACCAAGCACGTGGCGCTTGCATTAATCCATAAAGTGCTTTTTCTAACTTATACACATGATTTGGAAATTTTTCATTCACAAAATCGGGGGGTTGTTCTACATAAACTTCTTCTTTTATAATCTTGTTTAGAAAGGCACTTTTAACATCCATTTGAAATAATTTAAATCTTTTAAAACTCGCAAATGCAAGAAATATTCTAATTGATTCTAAGCGAGCAACGGGTGCAAAAGTTTCATCAAAATCTACCCCTTCGATTTGTGAATAACCTTGTGCAACAAGTCTTGCTTTATTCCTTGTTATCCTAGAGTCACCATCTAATTTATTTTTGAAAATCCATTTGACTCCTATAACCGGATGTTTAGATGGCCTCTCTACTAAATTCCAAACCCTGTTACGTTCAAGTTAATTTAATCCATCATTCATTGCTATAAACCAAAATTCATCATTTAAAGCGGTTGAAACATTTTTTGGTTCTATTTCGGATATAAAACAAAGGTTTGAAAAAGACTCATGTAAAGAAGAACGAGTACTTACCCCTTTTGATGGTTCTCCTATCACAAGCTCCTTTGGATGATCCTTAGTGAACTGCAACACGCTTGGAGGAACATATTCTATTATCTCATTTTCTTTCTCCTCTTGTTCTTCTTTTTCTTCTTCTTTTTCTCCAAGTGATTCATCATCCTCATGCTCCAATGGGGAAATAGGTTCGTCTTCATTTCCTGTATGATTAGAATCTACACAAGGAACAAACTCATCAAATCTTACATGTATAGACTCTTCAACTACTTTAGTTCTTTTATTATATATTCTATAAGCCTTGCTAGTTGAAGAGTAACCAATAAAAATTCCCTCATCACATTTTTCATCAAATTTTCCTAGTGTATCTTTAGTGTTTAAAATGAAACATTTACAACCAAACACATGAAAATTATATACATTAGGTTTTCTTTTAAAGTAAAGCTCATAAGGTGTTAATTTTAAAATAGGACGAAGCATGACACGATTAATGATATAACATGAAGTATTAACCACTTCGGCCCAAAATGATTTAGGTAACCCATACTCACAAAGCATAGTGCGTGCTAGCTCTTGAAGGTTCTATTTTTCCTCTCCACTACACCATTTTGTTGTGGGGTGCGAGGAGCGGAAAATTCATGTTTAATTCCTAAATCATCTCAAAAAGAAGAAAATCTATCATTTTCAAATTCTCCTCCATGATCCGAACGTATGCATTTAATCTTTAAATCAAGTTCATTTTGAATACGAATGCATAGTTTAGTAAATTCAAGGAATGCATCGGATTTGAAAGATAGAAATAATATCCAACAAAATCTAGAGAAATTATCAATTATTACAAACGTATATTTTCTACCTTCTAGAATAGAAGTGCTAACCGGTCCAAATAAATCCAAATGAATTTATTGAAGAGGTCTACTGGTAGAAATTACATTTTTGCTCTTAAAAGAATTTTTTGAAAATTTTCCTTTTTGGCAAGGCGTACAAAGAGAAGATAAATTTCCATTAAGCATAGGTAATCCCTTAATTAATTTATCTTTTGATAATTTCAAGATAAGATTGGTGCTAGAGTGACCAAGACGCCTATGCCAAAGTTCTAATTCTTCATTTTTAGAAATAAAACATTTTAAAGAAGAATTTGAAAGATCATTAAAATTAATCATATAAACATTATGCATCCTAGGTGTGGTGAGTACGACATCATTTGTTTTAGAATTTATAATTTTACAAAGATTTGCAGATGATTCAAATAATACATTTAAACCCTTATCACATAATTGACTAATTGAAATTAGATTATGTTTTAAACCATCTACATATAAAACATTTGAAATTGAGAAAGAATCGTTACCCACTGTACCGATGCCCAAGATCCTTCCTTTACCGTTGTCACCAAATGTCACCATCCCTCCTTTCTTCATCTCAAGGCTAAGGAACTTTGCTTTGTTTCTCATCATGTGTTTGGAGCTTCCCGAATCCAAATACCACACATCTTGTTTTTCCTTAGCCTACCAACATACCTAAAAAGGAGATGAGAGTAAGGATTTGGATACCCAAGAGGTTCCTCCCATAGAATAGGTGGAAACCTTAGGCACCCAGATTTGCTTTATAGCATTGCGACCCTTTTTCTAACAAGAGTTTGAGGTGTGTCCAAATAAATAACATTTGGCACACGCTATAAAAGGGGATGAGACCCTTTTTGAAGTTTTGAGTAAGCTCTTGCTAGAATATGAGGTAACATTTAAGTTTTTGAAATCATTATTACCAGAATTAATTTTTCTGGAATTATGGCTAACGTCGACGTTAGGATTTAACGCCTGGCGATAGCTTCCAGAACTATATCCAAGGCCAGATTTGGCACTCCCATGGCATTGGTTGGCCAAGATCATGTCCAGAGATCTTTGTCCAACTATGAATTTTTTAATAGCCAAATTTAAATCAAGAATACGGGCTTTGAGAGCGGTGTTTTCCGTTACCAACATAACACACCGATTCGCGAAACTCTTCTTCCCATCCTATATTTGAGAAAGAGAGGTTTTTAAAGTTCTTTCCAAATCCCTGTTCTCCTTAGTAAGAAGTTCAATAGTGGAGTGGGATTTAGAAAGAGCTTCTTCAAGTTCTTTCACTCTTCCCAAGGAGTGATTGCACTCTTGGCAAGATACCTTTTTCTTTCCCCAATTGTTTAGATAATTTTTTATTTTCTTTTAACAAAAGTTTATTTTCAGAATTTAGAAGATCAATATCTTTTAAACTTTTATCAAAAAAATTGCATGTTTGTAAATATTGAATACATAAATCATCATAAGAAGTAGGGAAAGTTACCTCAGTGTCGCTTTGGACATTGCATTGATCTTCGGATATCTTGTTACACTTTCCCATTAGGCACATGTATGCCTCTTCTTCATCACTAGTGGATGAGCCGCTTGAAACCTCAGAGGAGGAGTCATCCAATGTAGCCGCTTTTAGGACATTCTTCTTCTCATTTCACTTGTGCCCTTTTTCTTTACGCTCTTTCAGATATTTTGGGCACTTGCTCCGAATATGTCCGGTCGCCACCTCTCTCTTTATACTATGGTAGCACTCCGGTGGTGGTCGTTCATCATTGTCCTCGTCGACACCTCTCTCTTTCTTTGATGAAGATCCCTTTTTGATGAAAAATTTCCGAAAGGTGTTTCTCCTTTCCGGATTCTTCATAAACCTTTTGAATTTCTTCACAAAAAGGCTCTCCTCGTCCTCTTCATCATCATCTTCATTTGTATCCTTCTTTGACTTTAAGGCCAAGCTCTTCTTCTTTGGATCCAAGTTGTACTCTTGTTGTTGAATTTTGAGTTCAACCTCATGGGTCTTGAGGTTCCTAATAAGGCTCTCAATTTGGAGCTTTTTCAAGTCGTGCGACTCCGAGATAGCCGTCACCTTTGGATTGAACTTTGGAGGGAGAGACCTTAGAATTTTTCTCACCAAGTCGTCGTTGGAGAACACCTTTCCAAGCACTTTTGAGGCGTTGACGATTTTGGTGAACCTTGTGTACAAAGAATCCACGTCTTCATCCGTCTCCATCCAGAATTTCTCATACTCGAATTCAAGTTGGAAGAGCTTTGAATCCTTGACCTGCGAAGTGCCTTCATGAGTAATTTCTAAAAGATTCCAAATATCATAAGTTGTTTCGCAAGCACAAGTTCTATTAAATTCCGTTCTATCCAAAGCACAAAATAACGCATTCATTGCTTTAACGTTATTCTTACATCTCAACTTATCATTGTCATCCCATCTATCTTTAGGTTTTTCCATAGTGACTTCTCCAACAACAAATGTTGGTGGAGAATAACTTTGATCTACCATACCCCAAACGTTTTTATCTAAAGCAGTTAAAAACAACGCATTCTAGTTTTCCAATAATTATAATCAGTTCCAGTAAATAGTGGAGGTCTACTTATCCCTTGACCCTCCAAAAAGGCATGATCGTGATGCGCCATTATTCCCGGTTGTGAGACCATTTTGGAATAACCTTGCTCTGATACCAAGTGTTGGATCTGATGGCGCCCTTAGAGGGGGGGTGAATAAGGGGTTTACTATTTTTACAATAAACTGACAGATTTTAAAGAAACAGAAAACTTTTTTAGCACTGTTGCTAACGCCTGGCTTTGACTAGTTAACGCCTGGCGTTATCCCTCCAGAAAGTATTTTGGCAAAAATAAACAAAGTGATTTTACTTGCACAATTTTAAATGAAATATAAATCCAGAAAAATAGATATACTGAAAAAGGAATTTTATATATCACAAAATGATTAAAAGGATAATATTTCAATAACGCTTGAAATTGAGGCGACAAGTTGAAAATCTCTTTTTTGTTCCTTCACCGGTCCTTCTCCCAAGGATCGGTTGACTATAGCCTATCTATCCCCAGATAAGGCCTCTAGCCACCCCCTACATCTACCCTTGACCTAATTGCCACGCACAAGGCGGCGAATTACCCCCTAAGCCGCACAAGGACCTAGTCGCCACACGCAAGGCGGCGATTTCACTACGGTTATAAGTAAATGAAAAGATAAAGATACAAATCAGTATAAAAGACTCCCTATATTGAAGAGTACTGAAGGAGATGTTGAAGACATGCTTTGATCATCATCGGAGTTGAAGCGAGCGTCGAACGGAATCGATTTCGTCAAGGATCATGACAGAACCAACTTTCGTCGAACGGAATCCATTTTGTCAAACACAGTTTTTGGGCGCAATGTCATCGAGCGCAGCCTCAGTTCGTCGATCGGAGCTCCTCGTTCGTCGAACGCAGCTTGTCCAGCGCAAATTCGTCGAGCGCAGGAAATTTCATCGAACAGAGCTCCTCGTTCGTCGAACGCAGGTTGTCGAGCACAAATTCATCGAGCGCAGGAAATTTTGTCGAATGGAGCTCCTCGTTCGTCGAACGCAGGTTCCATTCGTCGAACGCAGCTTCCTTCTCAGCGGTTTTCTTCTCAATGGAAGTTAACGCGGGGCATTTAACAACTAACGCGAGGCGATAGCTCTCTTTCTAGAGAATCCTCATCAAACAGCATCCTGTTCATAGGGTTATTTAACAATAGTGCCTGAACACTTATAAACACAAGTAAGATCAAATACATTGTGTGATTTGTTATTCTCAAACTAAGAGATGTGGAACACAAGCTCCAACAATCTCCCCCTTTTGATAATAACAAATCCACTAATAAGAAATAAAAATAGAGTAATGTTTATAGTATATGATAAGCGTGATAATCATGCATACTCCCCCTATGTGGATACTCCCCCTACATGAATGCATGTCATAATGTACTCCCCCCTAAATAATAGATTTTTCTCAGTTATTTCTTGAAGTTAGTCTCTTCTCCCCCTTTTGTTATAATCAAAAGGAGATTGGGATGAGTAGTAGGAATTTGTTATTTTGTACACTTTGTAGAGATAATTGCAACTCTTTGAAAATGAACACAACGAAAGCAATATTTGAACATCGTTAAGAATTTGTAAGAACAAAACATAATAAACGTTGTAAATCAAATAAGTTGATGTTTTGAATTGAAATACACAAGTTGCAAATATATTTGAAATTTGGAATATTTAAAGTTAGCAAGCAAGAATATATAATATCAATGGAATATAGGTGTACAATGTAAAATAATTTGTATTTCAAGAAATCATAAACATTATAAAGATCACGCGTTGCTATCTAGTGCATTTACTCATGATTGTAGAGAACAATGTAGGTAAGCTTTAAGTCCAATTCTCATGAGTGGAAGTATTATAATTGATAATGATGTGTACAATAAATGTGTTTTGATAAAGCATACAAGTGTAGAAATCAAACCACATGAAACTATGTAATGTAAGAGCATAAATTGAATTAAACAAAAACAACTTTACTTACACAAATTTCAATGCACTATAGATTTTTTTTAATGAGAAGTTGTGAAAATTTTGTTTGCACAAGACACTTTACAATTCTTTTCAAGATGCTCAACCTCACAATGCTCATTAAGACTTACCACGAGGTTCAAGTAGTGCTCGGTGGAGTTATCCTTGTCATTCATTTGTTGCTTTTTAGACTTAGTGACAAAGGACTCCGAATTCACTTGTTTAGCAAACATAGTTTATATTTTGTTTTGAATTTTATTTACCACATTTCTCTAAATACAAGTGCATGAAAAACAAAGAAATCAAGAAAGAATTCAATGTTGTGTAGGTAAACTGTTTATGAAATTCAAAATAAGTTCTTATGCTATACAACCATGTAAAATAAGATTTAAAAACACATGTATATTAACCAAAAAGTGTAAGTGAGAAAATCATTATCAAAGATAAAAACTTTACTCATACTTAGAAGCATGTAAAAGCATTTCGACATATGTTATCTATTCTCAAACTCTTTGCACATTTGAAGATAATTAAATTTGAAGGCATGACTAAATCAAAACAATGTTTTAAGTGAAACTTAAAGGTTTAAATTAAACATTGTAAATAATCTTGAACCAATATCTATATAATCATCCTTGAAATCAACATTTAAGCTTATAGTAATTTTTTTTGTTTTTAAGTTTTGAAAGAAAACACACCAAAATACCAACACAGTTGTAAAACACACAAAAAATAAAAAATCTGAGCATAGAAGCTAACGCCAGGCGTTAACTTCTTAACGACGAGACAGAACACCAATTTTTGATTTTTTGAAAAATATTTTTCATGATACATTTGTAATATAAATAGGCCTTCATACTGTTGAAATTTCAGACATTATGGAGTTGATATGATGGCCTTTTTAGCGTGTTTTTGGTATTTTTCCCATAGTTTTTAAATTTTTATTAATTTTTAATTAATAATTTTTTAAGAGAAAAAAATATTAAAGTACATAAAGTAATTTGATAGCTTTTTATAAGGGTCAAAGTGACATTTCTAAGACACCTAATTCTAACCTAAGCATGTGAAAACGTGCATCGGGTAGAGGTTTGGTAAAAATGTCGGCAAGTTGTGATTCCGTCCCTATAAAGCTAATTTTAACATGTTCTTTCTTAATATGATCTCTAATGAAATGATGTCGGACATCTATATGTTTAGATCTAGAATGATGTACGGGATTGTTTGTGAGATCTATAGCGCTCTTGTTGTCACACTTTAATTCAATGTTATTTAGATAAACACCAAAGTCTTCTAACGTTTGGGTCATCCATAATGCTTGTGCACAACAACTACCTAGTGCGATATATTCGGCCTCGGTGGTGGAGAGGGCAACAGAATTCTGTTTCCTACTCGACCATGATATAAGTGAAGGGCCTATAAAATGACACGTGCCACTAGTGCTTTTACGATCTAATGAACATCCCGCATAGTCCGAATCAGAAAAACCGTATAGAATAAAACTATTATTATGAGGATACCATAAGCCTAATCTAGATGTTCCGATTAGATATCTAAAAATACGTTAAACCGCTTTTAAATGTGATTCTTTTGGGTTAGCTTGAAAGCTAGCACATAAGCAAACGGAAAACATAATATCGGGTCTAGATGCGCTTAAGTAAAGCAATGAGCCTATCATTCCTCTATATAATGTTTGATCTATTGAAATAATGGCTTCATCTTTTCCTAACTTTAGTGATGCACTCATAGGAGTATTGGCTTGCTTTAGTTTTCAAATCCAAATCTCTTAAGAATATCGTGAACATATTTAGTTTGAACAAAAAATATACCATCTTGTTTTTGTGAGATTTGAAATCCTAGAAAATAAGTGAGTTCTCCTACCAAGCTCATTTCAAATTCATTTTTCATCACTAAAATAACTTCATTACATAACTCTTCATTAGTGGCTCCAAAAATGATATCATCAACATAAATTTGCAATATAATCAACTCATTATCTACATGCTTAATGAAGAGTGTATTATCCGCACTTCCCATTTTATAACCGTGCTTTATCAAAAATAATGTCAATCTATCATACCAAGCACGTGGCGCTTGCTTTAATTCATAAAGTGCTTTTTCTAACTTATACACATGATTTGGAAATTTTTCATTCACAAAACCCGGGGGTTGTTCTACATAAACTTCTTCTTTTATAATCCCGTTTAGAAAGGCACTTTTAACATCCATTTGAAATAATTTAAATCTTTTAAAACTCGCAAATGCAAGAAATATTCTAATTGATTCTAGGCGAGCAACGGGTGCAAAAGTTTCATCAAAATCTACCCCTTCGATTTGTGAATAACCTTGTGCAACAAGTCTTGCTTTATTCCTTGTTATCCTAGAGTCACCATCTAATTTATTTTTGAAAATCCATTTGACTCCTATAACCGGATGATTTGATGACCTCTCTACTAAATTCCAAACCCTGTTACGTTCAAATTAATTTAATCCATCATTCATAGCTATAAACCAAAATTCATCATTTAAAGCGGTTAAAACATTTTTTGGTTCTATTTTGGATATAAAACAAAGGTTTGAAAAAGACTCATGTAAAGAAGAACGAGTACTTACCCCTTTTGATGGTTCTCCTATCACAAGCTCCTTTGGATGATCCTTAGTGAACTGCAACACGCTTGGAGGAACATATTCTATTATCTCATTTTCTTTCTCCTCTTGTTCTTCTTGTTCTTCTTTTTCTTCTTCTTTTTCTCCAAGTGATTCATCATCCTCATGCTCCAATGGGGAAATAGGTTCGTCTTCATTTCCTGTATGATTAGAATCTACACAAGGAACAAAATCATCAAATCTTACATGTATAGACTCTTCAACTACTTTAGTTCTTTTATTATATATTCTATAAGCCTTGCTAGTTGAAGAGTAACCAATGAAAATTCCCTCATCACATTTTTCATCAAATTTTCCTAGTGTATCTTTAGTGTTTAAAATGAAACATTTACAACCAAACACATGAAAATAAGATACATTAGGTTTTCTTTTACAGTAAATCTCATAAGGTGTTAATTTTAAAATAGGACGAAGCATGACACGATTAATGATATAACATGAAGTATTAACCGCTTCGGCCCAAAATGATTTAGGTAACCCATACTCACAAAGCATAGTGCGTGCTAGCTCTTGAAGGGTTCTATTTTTCCTCTCCACTACACCATTTTGTTGTGGGGTGCGAGGAGCGGAAAATTCATGTTTAATTCCTAAATCATCTCAAAAAGAAGAAAATCTATCATTTTCAAATTCTCCTCTATGATCCGAACGTATGCATTTAATCTTTAAATCAAGTTCATTTTGAATACGAATGCATAGTTTAGTAAATTCAAGGAATGCATCGGATTTGAAAGATAGAAATAATGTCCAACAAAATCTAGAGAAATTATCAATTATTACAAACGTATATTTTCTACCTTCTAGACTAGAAGTGCTAACCGGTCCAAATAAATCCAAATGAATTAATTGAAGAGGTCTAGTGGTAGAAATTACATTTTTGCTCTTAAAAGAATTTTTTGAAAATTTTCCTTTTTGGCAAGGCGTACAAAGAGAAGATAAATTTCCATTAAGCATAGGTAATCCCTTAATTAAATTATCTTTTGATAATTTCAAGATAAGCTTGGTGCTAGAGTGACCAAGACGCCAATGCCAAAGTTCTAATTCTTCATTTTTAGAAATAAAACATTTTAAAGGAGAATTTGAAAGATCATTAAAATTAATCATATAAACATTATGCATCCTAGGTGTGGTGAGTACGACATCATTTGTTTTAGAATTTATAATTTTACAAAGATTTGTAGATGATTCAAATAATACATTTAAACCCTTATCACATAATTGACTAATTGAAATTAGATTATGTTTTAAACCATCTACATATAAAACATTTGAAATTGAGAAAGAATCGTTACCCACTGTACCGATGGCCATGATCCTTCCTTTACCGTTGTCACCAAATGTCACCATCCCTCCTTTCTTCATCTCAAGGCTAAGGAACTTTGCTTTGTTTCCCATCATGTGTTTGGAGCTTCCCGAATCCAAATACCACACGTCTTATTTTTCCTTAGCCTACCAACATACCTAAAAAGGAGATGAGAGTAAGGATTTGGATACCCAAGAGGTTCCTCCCATAGAATAGGTGGAAACCTTAGGCACCCAGATTTGATTTATAGCATTGCGACCCTTTTTCTTACAAGAGTTTGAGGTGTGTCCAAATAAATAACATTTGGCACACGCTATAAAAGGGAATGAGACCCTTTTTGAAGTTTTGAGTAAGCTCTTACTAGAATATGAGGTAACATTTAAGTTTTTGAAATCATTATTACCAGAATTAATTTTTTTGGAATTATGGCTAACGCCGACGTTAGGATTTAACGTCTGGCGATAGCTTCCAGAACTATATCCAAGGCCAGATTTGGCACTCCCATGGCATTGGTTGGCCAAGATCATGTCCAGAGATCTTTGTCCAACTCTGAATTTTTTAATCGCCAAATTTAAATCATGAATACGGGCTTTGAGAGCGGTGTTTTCCGTTACCAACATAACGCATCGATTCGCAAAACTCTTCTTCCCATCCTATATTTGAGAAAGAGAGGTTTTTAAAGTTCTTTCCAAATCCCTGTTCTCCTTAGTAAGAAGTTCAATAGTGTAGTGGGATTTAGAAAGAGCTTCTTCAAGTTCTTTCACTCTTCCCAAGGAGTGATTGCACTCTTGGCAAGATACCTTTTTCTTTCCCCAATTGTTTAGATAATTTTTTATTTTCTTTTAACAAAAGTTTATTTTCAGAATTTAGAAGATCAATATCTTTTAAACTTTTATCAAAAAATTTGCATGTTTGTAAATATTGAATACTTAAATCATCATAAGAAGTAGGGAAAGTTACCTCAGTGTCGCTTTGGACATTGCATTGATCTTCGGATATCTTGTTACACTTTCCCATTAGGCACATGTATGCCTCTTCTTCATCACTAGTGGATGAGCCGCTTGAAACCTCAGAGGAGGAGTCATCCAATGTAGCCGTTTTTAGGACCTTCTTCTTCTCATTTCACTTGTGCCCTTTTTCTTTACGCTCTTTCAGATATTTTAGGCACTTGCTCAGAATATGTCCGGTCGCCACCTCTCTCTTTCTACTATGGTAGCACTCCGGTGGTGACCGTTCATCATCGTCCTCGTCGCCACCTCTCTCTTTCTTTGATGAAGATCCCTTTTTGATGAAATATTTCCGAAAGGTGTTTCTCCTTTCCGGATTCTTCATGAACCTTTTGAATTTCTTCACAAAAAGGCTCTCCTCGTCCTCTTCATCATCATCTTCATTTGTATCCTTCTTTGACTTTAAGGCCAAGCTCTTCTTCTTTGGCTCCAAGTTGTACTCTTGTTGTTGAATTTTGAGTTCAACCTCATGGGTCTTGAGGTTCCCAATAAGGCTCTCAATTTGGAGCTTTTTCAAGTCGTGCGACTCCGAGATAGCCTTCACCTTTGGATTGAACTTTGGAGGGAGAGTCCTTAGAATTTTTCTCACCAAGTCGTCGTTGGAGAACACCTTTCCAAGCACTTTTGAGGCGTTGACGATTTTGGTGAACCTTGTGTACAAAGAATCCACGTCTTCATCCGTCTCCATCCGGAATTTCTCATACTCGGATTCAAGTTGGAAGAGCTTTGAATCCTTGACCTGCGAAGTGCCTTCATGAGTAATTTCTAAAAGATTCCAAATATCATAAGTTGTTTCGCAAGTACAAGTTCTATTAAATTTCGTTCTATCCAAAGCACAAAATAACGCATTCATTGCTTTAACGTTATTCTAACATCTCAACTTATCATTGTCATCTCATCTATCTTTAGGTTTTTCCATAAAGATTTCTCCAACAACAAATGTTGGTGGAGAATAACTTTATTCTACCATACCCCAAACGTCATTATCTAAAGCAGTTAAAAAATAACGCATTCTAGTTTTCCAATAATTATAATCAGTTCCAGTAAATAGTGGAGGTCTACTTATCCCTTGACCCTTCAAAAGGCATGATCGTGATGCGCCATTATTCCCGGTTGTGAGACCGTTTTGGAATAACCTTGCTCTGATACCAAGTGTTGGATCTGATGGCGCCCTTAGAGGGGGGTGAATAAGGGGTTTACTGTTTTTACAATAAACTGACAGATTTTAAAGAAACAGAGAACTTTTTTAGCACTGTTGCTAACGCCTGGCGTTGACTAGTTAACATCTGGCGTTGACTAGTTAACGCCTGGCGTTATCCCTCCAGAAAGTATTTTGGCAAAAATAAACAAAGTGATTTTACTTGCACAATTTTAAATGAAATATAAATCCAGAAAAATAGATATACTGAAAAAAGGAATTTTATATATCACAAAATGATTAAAAGGATAATATTTCAATAACGCTTGAAATTGAGGCGACAAGTTGAATATCTCTTTTTTGTTCCTTCACCGGTCCTTCTCCCAAGGACTGGTTGACTATAGCCTATCTATCCCCAGGTAAGGCCTCTAGCCACCACCTACATCTACCCTTGACCTAATCGCCACACACAAGGCGGCGAATTTCCCCCTAAGCCGCACAAGGACCTAGTCGCCACACGCAAGGCGGCGATTTCACTACGGTTACAAGTAAATGAAAAGATAAAGATACAAATCAGTATAAAAGACTCCCTATATTGAAGAGTGTTGAAGGAGATGTTGAAGACATGCTTTGATCATCATCGGAGTTGAAGCGAGCGTCCTTCTTCAAATTGACCGTTGCAAATCTCCTTCTCACTCTTGTTCCTCAATGGTGGTGTTGGGAGTTCTCTGAATTCGGGAATGAAATGCTCTCTCAAAAGATTGGAGTGAAGGCTTCCAGAAAAGCTACATTGAACACCGAAGTCAGGTCTTTAAATAGACACGGGAGCTAACGCCTGGCGTTATGGGACCGATTTCGTCGAACACGCCTTCGTCGAACGCACCCTTCGTTGAACGGAAAAAGCGCAACCGTCAGGATCGTGCAAAACGCCAATGATCGTGAACCAACTTTCGTCGAACGAAATCGATTTCGTCGAACGGAGCTTCAAGTTCGTAGAACGCAGTTGTCGGGCGCAATGTTGTCGAGCGCAGACTCAATTCATCGAACGGAGCTCCTCGTTCGTCGAACGCAGCTTGTCCAGCGCAAATTCGTCGAGCGCAGGAAATTTCGTCGAACGGAGCTCCTCGTTCGTCTAACGCAGGTTGTCGAGCGCAAATTCGTCGAGCGCAGGAAATTTCGTCGAACGGAGCTCCTCGTTCGTCGAACGCAGGTTCCATTCGTCGAACGTAGCTTCCTTCTCAGCGGTTTTCTTCTCAATGAAAGTTAACGCGGGGCGTTAACAACTAACGCGGGGCGTTAGCTCTCTTTCCAGAGAATCCTCATCAAACATCATCTTGTTCATAGGGTTATTTAACAATAGTACCTGCACACTTATAAACACAAGCAAGATCAAATACATAGTGTGATTTGTTATTCTCAAACTAAGAGATGTGGATCACAAGCTCCAACAGCCACTACAGGAATGTCATGTTCCTGACACACGTGTGTTTGGATGTGTGTCATGCACACATTTGTGTGTTTGGGCGTGCTCCTCTATTGTCACCCAAACAGCACCTGGAACCTATAGGAAGGGCGTGTGTTCTCGCACACGTGTGTGCGTATGGGCGTGTGTGGCCCTGTACAACCCAAGGTCACTGCTTCGCTCTATTTCCTACGCAGAGAAACCCCTTGTCCCTCGTGGGTGGGTCTAACGCATACAAATATGTGTCCAAATGTTATTTTCAGGGTGTTACAAGAGATGCATGCCCAAGGGAGACCTGGCGGGGAATTGCGAGGCTGATGCTAGGCCTCCGCAAGGAGCCATGATGTCATATGACACCGCAAGAGGGATCCACGATGTCAATGGGTTACGTTGCCGCTTGATTCAAAATGACACTAGGGTTACGCGATCAACAAAAAAAATAAAGAACTTGTATATTTATGTATTGCACTGTTTATTTATATAAAAAAATGATGAGGTATTTTCTCCTAAGTGTGAAAAAAGGCTAGCCGTCTTTGACTTGAAGGAAGCTTCCTAGAAAGAGGGAAAGTCAACATGTGCTCTTAAAGGATGCTTCTAGGAAGGTGGCCAAAGGAAGCTTCATATTATTTGACATGTGTTCTTTGACCGAGGGAAGCTTCATGAAAGCTTCATGGAAGCTTCAAGGAAGCTTCCTCCACATGCCATCTACCACCATTTACCCCTTGGTTTTGGCCTATAAATAGGCATGAAGGAGGAGGGGTAAGGCATCCACTTCTCTCCCATCTCAAGCATTGAAAGAGTTTCTAGAGAGGCCTTTGTGGCAAGCGTGTTAGTTTGAGGAGAGCTTTCGGACGTCTCTGCGATGTTGACGAGGAATACTTCGCCTACACGGATTGGATCTAGAGCAGACTTGGGCAAGGATTCGAAGAGGCATCTTGGAGAGGATTTGTGTAATCCGTCTCGTCCGCCACTGTCGGTAACTTGCAATTTTTCTGCTATTGTTTATTGTGTATTATTGTGTGGTGCGAAGTTGGTGAAGATCCTGTGTGGATCGAGGAGGGAAAGCCTTGTAATTGCCTATCTGTTTTACACATTTTTAGTGGCGGCTTTCCGGGTTGGACTCCGATCGTCCCGTGGTTTTCACCCTATTGGGTTTCCACGTTATATATGTGTGTCACCTTTATTGTTGTTATTTTGTGCTGTGTTTTTGGTTGTGTATCGGCATACCGCTAAGCGGTCGTGTAGGTACTTGCTCGAACTAATTTGCAGGTGTTCTGGTCGGGCTTGCATGCTCTCTAGCCTGAGAGCTATGACGAGGCTGTGGAGAGTGCTGAGAAGCGCCAGTGGATGGCTGCTATGCAGGATGAGATGCAGTCGCTGCAGAAGAACCGTACCTATGACTTGGTGAGATTGCCTAAGGGCAAGAAGGCCTTGAAGAATCGGTGGATCTTTAGGGTGAAGCAGGGAGATTCCTCCACACCTCCCAGATACAAGGCCAGGCTGGTGGTGAAGGGTTTTGGGCAGCGACAGGGTATTGACTTTGATGAGATCTTTTCACCCGTGGTGAAGATGTCATCTATTCGTGTGGTACTTGGCCTCGCTGCGAGGCTAGACTTGGAGGTAGAGCAGATGGATATGAAGACCGCCTTTCTGCATGGCGATCTTGAGGAGGAGCTATACATGGATCAGCCTGAGGGCTTCAGTGTCAAAGGGAAGGAAGGTCTGGTGTGCCGCTTGCAGAAGAGCTTATATGGCCTGAAGCAGGCCCCGCGGCAATGGTATAGGAAGTTCGATTCCTTCATTGAGGAGATCGGCTTCAGGAGGACCACCCTTGACCATTATGCATTCATCAAGGAGTATGCTCCTGGAGATTTCATTATTCTGCTACTGTACGTGGACGACATGTTGATCGTCGGGAGGAGCACTGCTCGCATTGTTGAGCTGAAGCGACAGTTGAGCTCCGTGTTTGAGATGAAGGATCTGGGTGCTGCGAAGACTATTCTGGGGATGCACATCTGTAGAGACAGGGGAGCCAGATTGCTCTGGTTATCACAGGAGCGGTACATCCGCAAGGTGCTACAGAGGTTTGATATGGATCAGGCGAAGAAGGTGAGCGTGCCTCTGGCAGCTCACTTCAGGCTTACTGCTGATCAGTGCCCCATCACACCCGAGGAGACTGAGGCGATGCAGAAGGTCCCGTATGCATCTGCAGTTGGGAGCCTTATGTATGCGATGGTGTGCACACGTCCAGACATTGCGCATGCGGTTGGGACCGTCAGTAGATTTCTCTCCAACCCTGGGAGAGAGCATTGGAGCGCAGTGAAGTGGATACTGAGATACCTGCAAGGGACGTCAAACTTGACGCTGAGATTTGGAGGCAGTGAGCCAGAGTTGTTGGGCTACACTGATGCTGACATGGCTGGAGATGTAGACTCCAGGAGGTCGACGTCAGGGTACATGATTCTTTTTGCAGGAGGAGCTGTCTCGTGGGCGTCGAGACTGCAGAAGTGCGTTGCACTGTCTACCACGGAGGCTGAGTTCATTGCGGTTACTGAGGCTGGGAAAGAGTTGCTTTGGATGAAGAGGTTCATCAAAGAACTTGGATTCACTCAGGACCGATACACACTCTTGTGTGACAGTCAGAGCGCTATCCACCTAGGGAAGAACCCCACGTTTCACTCGAGGTCGAAGCACATCGACACTCGGTATCATTGGATACGAGATGTCCTGGAGCAGAAGGAGCTTGATCTTCAGAAGGTGCACACTGATGACAATGGGGCAGACATGCTGACCAAGACAGTGCCAAGGGGGAAGTTCGAGCATTGCGTTAGAATCGCCGGAATGGCGGTTTCTTCCGCCTTGATGTGAAAGGGGATAAATTGCTGGGTGCAGTTCCCGTCCTTTGTGGAGAAAACTGTGGATTCGAGTTTTACTAACTCGAACTTGGTGGCGCTGGATCTATCGACATATGGAGGAGACATGAAGGTCTTACCAAATGAAGATTATTAGAAGGACACATTTTTTCACTTAGTCGAAAAGGGGGAGATTTGATGAGGTATTTTCTCCTAAGTGTGAAAAGAGGCTAGCCGTCTTTGACTTGAAGGAAGCTTCCTAGAAAGAGGGAAAGTCAACATGTGCTCTTAAAGGAAGCTTCTAGGAAGGTGGCCAAAGGAAGCTTCATATTATTTGACATGTGTTCTTTGACCGAGGGAAGCTTCATGAAAGCTTCATGGAAGCTTCAAGGAAGCTTCCTCCACATGCCATCTACCACCATTTACCCCTTGGTTTTGGCCTATAAATAGGCATGAAGGAGGAGGGGTAAGGCATCCACTTCTCTCCCATCTCAAGCATTGAAAGAGTTTCTAGAGAGGCCTTTGTGGCAAGCGTGTTAGTTTGAGGAGAGCTTTCGGACGTCTCTGCGACGTTGACGAGGAATACTTCGCCTACACGGATTGGATCTAGAGCAGACTTGGGCAAGGATTCGAAGAGGCATCTTGGAGAGGATTTGTGTAATCTGTCTCGTCCGCCACTGTCGGTAACTTGCAATTTTTCTGCTATTGTTTATTGTGTATTATTGTGTGGTGCGAAGTTGGTGAAGATCCTGTGTGGATCGAGGAGGGAAAGCCTTGTAATTGCCTATCTGTTTTACACATTTTTAGTGGCGGCTTTCCGGGTTGGACTCCGATCGTCCCGTGATTTTCACCCTATTGGGTTTCCACGTTATATCTGTGTGTCACCTTTATTGTTGTTATTTTGTGCTGTGTTTTTGGTTGTGTATCGGCATACCGCTAAGCGGTCGTGTAGGTACTTGCTCGAACTAATTTGCAGGTGTTCTGGTCGGGCTTGCATGCTCTCTAGCCCAACAAAAAAATGATGTTATAGGCAGCCTAGTTTTGGCTGTAGGCAGCCAATGGTTAATAGCAGCCAGTGATTTCCACATTACAGCCCGAGATGGTATTGGCAGCCCAAAAATTTTGGTTTAAAAGAATAATTACCATCGATTGTACAACCAACACCTCCACCATGAGACTCTCCATAAATTGCAACTTTGAAGAAATTTTCAAAGACATTCCCAACGGTTTTCACCTCTAGGAGCATCAAAAACTAAAGTATTTATTTCTCCTCGAGACAACTTTACAGTATTTAAAAGAGCGCAACAATTTTACAGTATTCAAAAGAGCGCAACATTTTTACAGTATTCAAAAGAGCGCAACATTTACCTCATCTGGATCAAATTATCAGTTCCACACCAAGGGAATAATTGATCTTCCAGCAACCCCAATAGGTGTGAACTTGTTTCTTGCCAAATTTAAGCCTACAAAACACGCTAAATAGGTGTGAACTTGTTGCTAGCGGAAGCTTCTGAAGGAACTGTGAGGCCATGCTGGTGAAGTTCCGGTTGAACTCCACGCGAAATTTTTGTGGTCGGGCTTCGGTTATAAATCGTGGTCCGGGTTTTACGTGATGTTGACACGTTGCGTTAAATATTATTTTTTTATATTCTGTTTCCCGCTGTATTTTTCTCCCGCCAATTTCCCGCCAGCCATTGCTAGCTCCCTGTTAGGTAATTTGTTTGTTTTCCCTCCACATTTGCTTCCTGCGAAGCGTTTGAGATGGCGACACATTTAAGGCGTGCGAGTAGACGACGCGAGATCACTGACCGGAGACGAAGAAGAAGTTTACTCTTTACGTGTTCTTGTTGAAAGATGGAGAAGGTAAATTTCATTACCAATGCCTGAACATGCTGCAACGATCATATTGAATGTGAGGTCTATTATACACAGATCTGAGTTGTTCATTAGTTTACGTTTATTGAGATGTCCGTTATGATATTTGAGATAAATAGGGTGACATATGAGTTGTCGTATTTGACATCTCAGTTGTCATTATTGACATCTCAGATTTTTTTTGACATCTCAGATTTCCCAGCAACTTTAGACATGATGGAAGTCTGAAAAAATAATATTTTATCAAGATTTCCGTGTGGTAACAAATCACATCTCAGATGTCATTATTGACTACTGAGATGTCACAAATGACATCTGAGCTAAAAACGATAATAACTGAAATATTCAGTATAACAACTGAGATATCACAAATAATTGTTGTCTTTATTGTTTTAAATAAAATCTCAGATGTCACAAATAACTTCTAAGATGTCATAATAGACATCTGAGATATCACCAAATGACATCTGAGATATCACCAAATGACATCTGAGATGGATGAAGTTGGAAGCTACAATGACGAGAACGCAGATTTACCTAAGTTGTCGTGAATCAAATGGGGAAGAAGGTTCAGGGTGGCCAGAAATTGTCAAGGACGACCAGTATTGAGGAAGAAGAACTACAGCGGCGTCGTATGGTAGCTGATAGATTGTCGGAGAGTTCCCGAAAGAAGCAGATAAACGGCTTAGGAAAATTCATATTTAATTCATAATTTACGCCATGTGTCAGCATCACGTAAAACTCGGACAATGATTTATAACCGGAGCACGGACACAAAAATTTTGCGTACTCCACCAAGACCATTGTCCCTCGAGCCACCAAAATCATTTAATGGGCTGCCTTCATACATTAACTCAGATATATTTAAAAATAATACACCATTACTTTAATCTTACATCTGCTCAAATTTTATTCAAATTATTTATATGGAATATATACAGAATTGCAAAATTGTACTCCGTAAAAAAACCATGCCCTCACCTTAGACAATCTTCAGAATATAAAAGTAACTAATAATATATATTATAAACTTTTACTGCCATGCTTTTGATGTAAATCATGAATTAAAAAGAAAAAAAATGTTTGCACCTCAATATTATTTTTTGTGTTTTACTCTATATTTAAATCCAACTCACACTTGATGGACATTGCATGTGAAGGTCTTGATTATAATCTTTTTGTGGGGAGTCATTTAAATCTAATTATTGCTTCTTTTGTGTCATAGAATTTAGCAAATACACTTGTGAGTGAATGGATCATAAATTTCTTACACCATGTAGACGAGATGATCCCAAGTTGTTTGAACATGTGTAACGCCTTAATTTCAATAAAATGAATTTAGGGTGCGTTTAGCGGTGTTTGGGGTGCGGATAGGAGTGGTCTGCGGATAGTCTTGGACTAGGGTTTTGTTAAAATCCCAAACCCCTCCCTCTCAAACCTAACTACCCGATCCCTCCCTTTTCGGTTTCCTGGAGCAGCCGCAAATCCAATCCCCCTCCCAATCTCCCTCTCGATCGCACCTCCCCCTCCCGATCTCCCTCTCTCCCGTCGTCGCCTGGAGCAGGGAAGCCCGAGCCTCCTCCTCACTTTCTCCCCGTCGGCCTGGACCAAGGAGGAGTCGCCCCAAGCTTCCTCCTCCCTCTCTTCCCGTCGCCGCCTAGGGCAAGGAGAGCCCTGTCCCCATCTTCCTCTCCTTTTCTCCCGTCGACAAGGAGAACCCCGAGCTCTCTCCTCCCTCCTCCTCGTCGGCCTGAAGCAAGGAGATCTTAAACCCTCTCCTTCTCCCTCTCTCTCGTAGGAAAGGAGGAGCCGCTCGAGCCCTCTCCGCCCCTCTCAGTCTAGGGATGCTACAAAGGGAGACTGCAAGCCGCAGCGTAAGCTTGGAGCATCGTTTAGCGACTCGAAGCGTCGAGTGGAGGCCGGATCTGCAAAGAGGACAGCCATCTTGAACGTGCTCCATGGTTCAGAAGCGCACTTCAAGGGTAACGACTTTTCTTCTTGGGCAGGTGAAGCCCTTAATTAGCATATTTGCATGGAAGCCCCTCTCCACCGACAGGTGGGGAAGAGTGCGCTCCGACGGATCGATGTTTACATCCCCGCGTTTAACTGCATTAGTATCCAGAAGCGTGAGTACGGATTAGGCATGCTGTGTGAAGCCCATCCGGACAGGTTGGTCTGGATTGGTGATTTTTTGGGGTTCTTGAAGAAGACTTCGTGGAATGTGCTTGTTTGGACCGTAGACGTTAGTTCCCGGGGAACTTTTGTTGCGTTTGTGCGAAGCCCGTCTCTCGGAGGCCGTTGGGCTAGAGTGTGGAGTTGTGCGCCTTGGGTGCCCAACTTAGGTGGCCGCGAGTGCCGCCCTGATTACATAACAAGCGGTTATGTAGGCGATAACATGCAAGGGGAAGCTGACCCGCGTCGTGCGTGTTGGGTACGACGACTTGAGCAACGGGCTTGGCTGAACTGTACCTGCCCTATGTGGTGTAGTTCGACTACCTAAGGTATTTGGCATGTTGCTACAGGCATAGGAGAGAGCCGTGACCATTGGGTCTCGGTTAGCGAATGCTCAACTTTGGGTCATCCAGTCTGGGACTGGGGATGGTGGTGGGACTGGGGAAATCCGGTACACTGTTAAGGTGCCCTGTGTGCACGAGACGTTGGGCCGATCGAGCCAGCGTTTGTGATGGTTGGTGCTTTTTACGGCACACTCTAGCTTTATGTGATTATGCTAACTTGCTTGCAGGGAAGAAGCTCCGCCACCCCGAGAAAGGGGTGGGGTCGTTATAATTTGGTCAGCTGTGCTGACTGTTGCTTTGTTTGCCACCGCTTGGTGGAATGTTCTTATGCAGGAGCAGGTGAGCCGAGCGGGAAGTAGCGGGCTGAAGCCCTTGTGCTGAGCCGGCCCTCGAAGGGCCAAATGTTTTGTTTAGTCTTTTTCATGTGTTACCGTCCTGCGTGCCGATGTATGCAAAACACATCTTTTGCTTAAACATTAGTGATGTAAGGCCTTAAGGCCAAACTTTGATCGTGCGTCTTTTCATTTCGGTTTTTCTATGTTTAGTGGACATTCCCCGTTGGGTGGTTATTTCATCTCTTCAAAAGCTTCCGTTAGAATGCAACTCTGTGTTAGGGTGCGTTTTGAAAGAAAAAGAATTAATTGATCTCATTTAGTAATGCGTCCGTCTGTCCGTATAATATGGTGTGGGGCCCCGGCCGGACCTTCTGTTATATTATTTGTGACGGATGGGGGTATTACAACAGGCACAACAAAGGGTGAAAGAAGTATAGGTCATACATCACGTTGATAAACTTTATTTCACTCAAACAGTTGTTTAACAAATCTCTGTTTTTAGAAAAAAATATTTTTCTTAAACTCCATTTTCTATCAGCAACTTTCAATCAACAACAGTCCAACCAAACTATTTGGAACGGCTTTTTTGTGGTGTAGTACTACCGGGCGTACACGGCTACGGATGAAGATTATTAAAATTAATTACTACGCGAAGGTTCGCTAAGCCTCTTTAGATCTCCCAAGGACTATGAAGTCAATGTTCAATCAAGCGAAAGGGATCCATCCGATCCGATCGATGCGCAAACAGTAATTAAACTAAAATTCCAAGACATTCACAACTTAAACCACACCACCACTAGAAGGTCGCACACAACTTTCCAACGCACGCATAAGAAGATATTGCGGTAAACCCTTAGCATGCACTCAAGTGATCTTTCTACGTAAATTCGCCATTACAAGTTATTATCAACGTTTTCGCGATGAACTCGCGGGCGCAGCGTTTGAGCGCTAAGCTTCGTCCGGGTTCGGAGAAATCCCAATAAGAAAAAAAATTCAACCACGCGCGTTTCCTTTACGATCAATTGAGCGGGGACGCGGCGACGAGCGGAACTCGCTCCGATTTGTTTTCAAGCTATCCGAACACACACCAAACCAATCACCACCGCAAGAACAAGGAAATTGACGAATCACACGAGATGGGGAGTAGAGAAAACGATACCCCAAGCGAGAGATCTCGTGAAATGGAATGGAAGCGCCCAGGAAGGTTTGAATCAACGACACAGACGGTCGAAGCTCTTCCTCGTGCCGGATCTGGGCGGGGGCGGAGTTGTCGGTGCCGCACCGAGCGGAGGCGAAGGTGGATGGCGTCGCACCGGGCGGAGATAGGGTAGACGGCGTCGCCTGAGCGGAGGCGGAAGTGGATGGCGTCACAACCACGGAGGCTGGGAGGTCAGCATCGCACCGAGCGGAAGAGGGACTGCCGGCGTCGCACCGGGATGAGGGCGGAAGGGGGCCGACGTCACACCGAGCGGAGGCGGGAAGGTCGGCGTCGCACCGAGTGGAGGAGGGGCTGGCGGCGTCGCACCGAGCAGGAGGCGGGGTTGCCGGCGTCGCACCGAGCGGAGAGTAGCTGTTGAGATCGGGGAGGTCGAGGGTATCGCCCTAGCTGATCGGAACAGGAGAGTCCTTTTTTTTCAATAACTTTTTCATTAGGGCTTTTGCCAAAATTAGGAGTATTTAAACTCCTCAAGTAGAGCACTCCTAGCCACACATCAACTAGACCAAATCCTAGGCAACTAAAATGTTTGACATAAAACAAAATGCAGGAACTGAAATTAGTCCGTGACCGCCTAACATTTTGGTCGATCGGACGAGCACAATTAAATAAAAATGAAGCACAACAGTTTATAAAATAACGAACTAGAAATTGCTCAACTTAGCGGACCATGTCGCGATAAGATTTCCTCGTGTTGGGGCGGAGACCGTAACCATGCGGCGCGTCGTCGATTGGAACCGGAGCGGCGCCATCATTTTGCTCCGGTGAGTTTGGACAAAAACACCATCACCATAGAATGTATGTTTGGCATGACAACGATTACGACAGAAAACTAGTTTTGAGCATAAAAGTGGTTGAAGTTCCTTGCGTGAGGTCGGGTGTTCACGAATGATACCACCGTGTTCACGAACGATGGTGGTTGTCGTGAACTCGGTGGTTATGAACCATCATTCGTGAACGCCCAACCTCACCGAAGGAACTTTATTCATTTTTATGGTCAATACTAGTTTTCTTTTCTTGGTGGCCGTCATATTTTGTCCAAACTCATTGGAGCAAAAAAGCCAAGCAGGCTCCGTTTGGCACGGCGGTGACGATCGTGAATGCGATGGTTATGAATCACCATTCATGAATGTCCGACCTCACCTAAGAATCTTTATCTACTTATATGTTCAAAAGTAGTTTTATTTTCATGGTGGTGATCATAATCGTTGTCATGCCAAACATATATTTTATGACGGTGACATTTTTGTACAAACTTACCGGAGCAAAATCACCGTGCCAAACGAGCCTAAGACTCTGTTGGCACAGCATTTTTGTCTCCAATGTGTTTGGACAAAAGCACCACCAACTATAGAGCGTATGTTTGACATGATAATGATTATGACTATCGTATAACATTAAATCATTCTTGAAACTATTATCAAATCGTAAAGATAGTTACCACAATAAACATTGAAAATCGAAACAATGAGTTTAGTGCACTTATCCCAGCCTGGTTACTTTTTTTGAGTCTATCACAGATTTAGATGCACCTTCCTCTTTTTGTTATATTTTAGGTTTGAGAATCTTTATTAGTTAACTTTTTTCTTTTAATAGCGCCAGCATATGGAGCTGTTTGAATAGGGTCTTATTTTGCTAAATATTGTGCAAAAAATATCTCGGTGTGATAGTGCATCTATCATTAGTCATCCAGTGAAATTGTGTCTCGCTAGATGCAAAATAAAATTTGAATTGGTAAGGCATACTTTTTAATATATATGTACTATATAGGGTTCTGTCGGGACCCCCTTTGGAGTTTAAATAATTACAGGTTGCACTTCTCTATCTTTTGAAATTACAGTTACCTCACCTTTAATTTGTCCCGGTTTACAAAAATGCTCCTTCCATTAGAAATATGGATGGAAAATGATAAAATCGGCAAAATTATTTTATGATATTCGATTTTACCCTTTGTAATGACTCTAATTGAAAGGTGTGACCTTTTAATTTAGAAATATAGATGGAAAGTGATCAAATATGCCAAATCATTTTATGTATTCCAATTTATCCTTTGTAACTCTGTCGTGGGTCGCTTAGCGCTCTCTTGGTCCGGAAGAATCGAACCGTCTTAGCTTGAGAGTGAGTCAAGCCCGTAAACAGTTAAAAGAGAACTAACAACAGAGCCGACATGACTTTTTACGTGGAAACTTGAGGTTACAAGTGTTAGAATCCATGAGATGGTGACATGTCACTGCTCCGATTACAAGTACTTGACGATGAAAAAGAAGCAATGCCTACATTCGCGCTCGTAGCAGTGGCATCTAGGGAAGGCACTTGTTGTGAACAGATCAGACTCCGAACGAAATCTCCAATCACTCTCGAAGGAGGACTTGAGAACCAAAGGAGGTCTTCAAAGTCTGAAAGAGATCTCTGAGTGATCTTCTTCGGAAAACCTTAGGGCTCTCTTCTTTCTTCTTGATTGATTATCTTTAAATGAAGGCCTATGGGTTTTTTATAGCTTTTCTGAGGGGCACCTCGGTAATTGCGTTGTCTTTGAGTTTGAGCCGGCGAATGAGGTTGCACGATTTTGATCACCTGGATTACCAATTTTCAGAAAAAATAATGGGCATGCCCCCCGGGCACTTCGGGAAGGTTCACTGGCGGCGGCGGCCGGCGACGATGGGCTATGGGGGTGACGAGAGGTGACATTACACCGTTGGGCGCGGGCGGTGCGGGTGGAAAGGGGATGACGCGTGTGCGTGCACCCACACCCAAAGAGAGCACGTACGAAGGGTGCGTGCGGGGTGTGCTCGCAGCGTGCGAGCGTGTATGTCGTGCAAGTGCGCGCGGCCCCGGTTGCGCTGTCTTTAGGTCCTTTGCTTGGGTGCATTTTCGCTTGATCGCCTCGACCCTCTTTTATGACCCGATCGAACCCTTGTCTTAGATAAAACCAGATTGACCCTGAGGAGATTTAGGGTAACCCCATCAAATTTCCCACAATTTTTGCGGGTCGTGAATTGTAAAAGGACAAGTCCGAAATTTTTTGTTATGAGTGCTGAGTGTTGGGTCGGAGACTTTGAATAGAGTAATGTGTGCGGGGGATGAATTATTATCCATTTGCGGTTGTGAAATGTCAATACTCTTTCCTATGATTCAAAAATTTACTTCACTTGTGTCGGATATCCCCTGCCATCTTTGCTAGATATTTTATTTAATTATAATTGAAATTCTATCTATTTTTAGGCAAGAATATACGGCGGAATATTCTTCCACTTTGGTCGAACTTTTCACTGTGGGCAATGAGGCAGATTTAATAAATTCGTGCGGCTCTTTCTTTTTCCCTTCGCATTACCTTCTGTCGAATTATGGAGAGGTCTTCGTCGGCGCATGAAAAGGGATTCCATCTCAATGTCTCCGGTGAGCAAGGTAAAAAATTTAAGTTATTTCATGCGAGAGAGGAGGTTGAAGGAGGCGGGGCGTAAATCCAAAACGAACCTGGGGAGTTGGTGTGCGTGAGACATCGATGGACGTGCACGGGTAGGGCAGTTGCGCCCTTCTAGCGCTGTGCGTGCGGGTAGTGTTGGCCAGTGTGGATGGCGCAGTCGCGCACGGGCGGCCCTATGCGCACGCGGGGCACGTGGGTTGTCCTGCGCGCCCGTTGTGCGCGGGGATATCCTGCATGTGTGTGATGCACGTGGTCTGTCCTACGTAAGGTGCATGCGGGCTATCCTGCGTGCTTGTGGCTTATGCTACCACGTGTGGGGTGTGAGCTGCTTTTCATATATGCGGCTTACGAGGTACTGCACACATAATGCTTGCGTTCACGGTGCGGGTTTGCTCCATGCTATTTTTACTATCTTACTTTTTTTGCAAACTTTTGTTTTTTGCCTTTTGTTCGGGTTCCGAGGAGAGTCGTCCCGGCGAAGTCCATGCATCATCCATCGACTTTGATCAAGTATCGAATCGAGACATAGTGAAAATTCCTTGTAAGCACCCCCCCCCCCCCCCCCCCCCCCCCCCCCCCCCCCCCCCCCCTACAAGGGGTTTGACACGACCGGGGGATCCTACCACACACCACCGCAAACACACAATGACGAAGGGTCCAACAGAGGCACATCATCTTCGTCCCCTCCCTTCGAATTTCCAACATCATGCGTTGACGGCGATGTTAAGCGAGCACTACTACACACCAGAGTAGGGAAGCAGTTTTATAGCAGAAAGTGTCATTAACGATTGCATCTTATAGCACTTAGCGAAAGACATAGTATCATAGCGGAAGATTAACTATCACAGAAACCCAATACTCAAGTCCTACATGAGCAGCATCAATATCTCTGTCGCATTAAACCATATCAACCAGGGCTCTATCATTAATATATATATATATATGTACCATGAGATAGGAACATATAAGAAGAAGTTACCCAATGAATTTATTCCTAAGGTAGCCTGTTTCGCGGTTTCCTCGTCACCTGGGTGCTATCTTTTTCTCACACTTATCATATAACAACCTTTTTTTCCTTGATTGAGAATTAGAAGTGTCAGGATAAGAGGTAGCAGGAAGCTAACGCGCGCGGTAGAAGTTACCGGTGGCTGTAGCCTCTTGCCTTGTCCAGATGACATAGGTTGTGTCATCGAGAAGCGTGTCGGCGTGAAGTTTGTCGTCAAGAAGATAACGCCGAGCGTTATCGATACCATTGTGCGCTAGTGTGGTTCCTTAGTCTAGACTGTACAACCCAGTGTTCGCCGGGGGCTAAAATTAAGAATCGTGCATAGGCGAAGCAAGTGAGGGCTCGCCACCTCGCGATGAGCGAGTCGCGAGGGCGGGGCTAGCCAGACTCCCCTCCTTGCGAGGAGCGGAGTGCGAGTGCGAGGCTAGTGTATGCTTGCTGCTTCGGGGTGCTCTTAGCAACAACTAGGCGAGCGGGGGGCTCGCCGCTCTGCGTAAGCGACTCAGGCTAGTAGTAGGGGCGAGCACAATCTTTGTTCATTAAGTACTCGCCCACCCAGGAGTGCGGTTGCGCGGGCTGCTAGGCGAATGAGGGGCGGAACCCCACTCGCCCAGGTTGCCAGGGATCTGGCGAGTGGTGCCTTCACGGACCACTCGCGTAGTAAGACCTCGCAAATCTGGCTCGAGGGAAGTCTGGCGAGTGGTGCCATCACGGACAACTCACCCAGTGGGGTCTAGGTGAAAATTTACCTAGATACCTTTTGTGGGCTGACAATAGCCCTTCAGAACAGCAAAGTTTGGTTGTTAGCAGACCAGTTTGGGGTGTGTTTAGCAAAACCAAAAGACGGAGTTACGTTATTTGCAGACCAGTAGAGAAAAACTATATATAGACCCTGAAGGTCACCTTTGGAGAGATCCCAGTTTTTGGCTTCTTCCTCCTTAGGACATCTTCGGTTAGCTCCTCAGGCTCACCGAGGTGTCCAGCTTCAGCTTTGGCTTGGGAGGGGAAGCGCTCTAAGATCTTCCGGGTGTGTGGTGGGACCTCCATGTTGTAGCCAAGGGTCGGTGTCTAGTTCTAAATCTTTAGTCAAGTTCTTCTGTGGGATCAGTAGGAGCTAGTTGCCCCCTCTTAGGGGTCCGAACTCCTCGTTGGGCCGATTGACGGTTTCAATATTTTTGGTGCGGTGAGCATGGACCGCAACTAGTACAAGAAATTCCCAAGGAGGCAATATGGCTGGAGAGGATGAGCAAGGTGTCGGCTATGGCGGCTCGCTACCATCTGGCCCGTTAGCGATAGTAGGGATGCTAGCAGACTTCTGAAGGGAAGTGATAGAGACGATCAACCTCACTTTCGTTGTGGCGCGAGGCGAGTTCTCGACATAAGCGACCCAGGTCATCCTACCGACGGGGGTAGGCGAGAGTGTCCCGGAGCAGAGGCCCAACAAAGACCAGGTCGGCGAGGCGCCTGGGCGAGACCTCGTCGGGCGAGAGTTGTTCCCCAGCCCGGCGAGTGCGAGCCCGGTCGGGGAGCTCGTGGGGCGAGTAGGGAAGGTTAGAGAGGTGAGTGGGGCAAGCCCGTTCTGCGAGCTGGTTCTTTCTGCACCAGTCCCTGAGGGGTTAGGGGAGCCGGACATGTTCTACTACACTGGCAAGGATGACCTCGTCCAACACCTGTAGTGGTTCGAGGACACGATCTCCATTCGGCCTATGTCGGATGCTTTCAAATGCCGACTTTTTGTCATAACCTTAAAGGAGAAGGAGCGGGACTAGTTTCACTAGCTCCCAGTGGGTTCGATCTACGCATTCAAGGATCTACATCGTAGCTTTCAGCTACGCTTCTCGACCTCAAAGAAGAGGAAGAAGGATACTGAGGCGCTCTTCAAGATCAAGCAGGGACCGGAGGAGTTGTTGGCCCACTACATAGACCAATTCCAGGAGGAGGTCCTGCTTATCCAGGAGGTGCCTGGGTTCACCCTCCAGCTTGCTTTCATGGTGGGACTGCGGGAGGGGTTCTTTAAGTTGAACCTGAAGCGGAAGGTCCCCTTGTCCTTCGAAGAGCTAATGGAGAGGGCGACAGAGGAGATCGAGGGAGAAGCGTCCAACCCGGAGTTCACAAGAAGGATGACGAAGCTGAGTGAGCCGAAGGTCAGGCAACATGAGGTTAAGAGAAGAGAAGAGTAGAGGGACCTGGAGTTGGGGTGGAGGCAGCAGGGAGGGGGCATGCAAGGCCCGGGAAGAGGCTTCACCCAAGGAGGAGGAAGGTTCCAGGGAGGTCAAGGAAGACCCAACCACCCAGGGTGGAGGCAGGGCCCGAGGGCACTCCCTCCCCAGCCTCAGTAGGCCATGGCGATCGGCTAAGGAATGGGAAGGAGAGTAGGAGCAGGAGGAGAAACCGTGTGGCGGAGGCCGAGGGAGGGGAGATGGTGTTGTCGTATTGTGACTTCTACCAGGAGGAAGCTCACGCAATAGCCACCTGCCCAGAGTTCTTGAAGATCAGGAGGGCGAGAGTCCCTAGGGAGAAACAACCACCGATGAGGAAAGAGGAGAAGACCAGAGGAGCAGTGGAGGAGGATAGGTGCGTCAACAGGGCTGGTGTGGGAAGCCGAGGAGGGATCAGGGTGATCCACGGAGGAGTGGAAATCTGATGTAGGGATTAACGAGACACGTGGACGTTACGCTAACGGAAAACATTCATCACAGAAATTAAAAATAACATAGGAGGGTTCCGACCAAAAGAGAACGAAAAGGGGTCGGTTGGCTCCCAAATCCGACGGATAAAATTGAGCGGGACTCGATACAACGTCCTTAGGACCTACCTCTCCAACAAGCACACAACTCACCGTAAGCCAGACTCGATACAACGTCCTTAAGACCTACCTCTCCAACAAGCACACAACTCACCGCACCTACACAAGCATCTATTCTTCAACTTGAGCCGTTTCAAACGCAGCAAATAATTTATTTCGGAGCGGCGGCAAACGGTTAGTAGCGGTCGAAATTCTAGTTGAGATTAATTCCCTTGTTAGCACAAATTGTGCCAATCTTGGAGAACAAGTCAAGGCTAGGGCGAGCTTTGCTCCCGCAACGGATCTCCCGGTCCGGATCACAAGAGATTCAATAACAACGATTCGAAATCAGAACTTGCAAGCGATGCATTTTAAAAATCACGGAAAAGACGGTTCGTAAACACCTCCACAAATCTCACAGCAAGAAATCACAAATGAGGAAGAAGTTACCCAACCTGCAAGAAGATGAACACACAAGATAAGGTGGGAGATTCACTCGCTCCACGGATCCACCGACGTCACACCGAATGAGGTTGCAACCTTCTTCCTTGGAGTCGCACCGGAGGAAGCCACGCCGGAGTCGCACCGAACGGGATGGAGATCACAAGGGGAGGCTTCACACCAAGGGGGGGCGGCAAGGGGAGAGCTCTCCTTGGCCGAAATTTTCAATGTGAAAATTAGGGTTGGTTTTTTTTTCTTCAATGCCTCATCTCTTCATAATGTCCTCCTTAAATAGGAGTTACAACAAAATCTTAACCATCCAAGATGGAGATGTAATCTCATCCATCCATATGGTTAAATACACACCAAAATAATAAAAGAGTTCAAAATTAAAATTGCAACAAACTAATGAATATAAAATTATCATCAAGCATGAAATAATTTTATATTCATTACTATAAAATAAAAGTGCATAAATAAACTTTAAGTTTTCACGGCAGTTTTGGCACGCCGCGGGCGGAGATTGTAACGCGGACTTCCTTCAGCATCATCATGGCACCTCAGATCTTTGTGTCGCAGCGCCTCGGCAACCGGGTCATCATCATCAAGTAGTGTCAGAGGGGACGCGCCATCAATCCTCCCCCACTCAAAATCACGTATCTCTGATGCGTGGTCCGAGAGATAGCGGCGGAGAAGCTCGGCGTCCAAACATTGAAGCTCTGTCGCGAGTACCCATGAGTCATCAGAGGGAGGGCGGTCACACCAACGGATGAGGAAGCGGTAGGTAGAACCATCAGGAGTAGCAAGTGGCTCAGCAGCAAGAATCACATCTGGAGTGAGAAACGTCTTGGGGATACTGGGAAACATGTCAGCAGTAGGAATAAAGGAAGACAACGTACCATCCGATGTTATACCTGCGGGGACCGAAGGAGAGAGATCATCCGAACTACCACTCCCCAACCCAATAGAATTTTTAGTGGAGGGAGAAGACGACAAAGAATCCAACTCATGCGGAGATGAAACAAACGGCGTCAAATCCGAGACATTAAAAATAGGGGATATACCCCAATCAGCCGGCAAATCTAACACGAAAGCGTTGTCACCTAGCTTCTTTATAATCCGAAAAGGGCCGACACGCTTTGGTGCTAACTTTTTAACGGTGCCAGTTGGCATTCGTTCGGGAACTAACCGTACTAAAACCAGATCGCCGACTTGAAAGTGTGACACCCTCCTATGTAAATTAGCGTGCGTTCGATAAGACTCATATTGATCGGTCAAGGTAGCTCGTATACGTGCATGTAAGTCATGAATATGTTGGGCGAAGGATTGTGCGAACTGACTTGTCTTGTACGTTAGGGGCAACGGAATCAAGTCAAGAGGCACAGGGGCCTTGTACCCGTGAACAATCTCGTTTGGACACAGACCGGTGGACCGATTTTTGGAGTTGTTATAGGCCAGCTGGGCATGAGGAAGAAGAAGATCCCACGTGCCTTTATGATCGCTCACTAGACATCTAAGAAGGTTTCTTAGGCTTCTATTGACTACCTCCGTCTGCCCATCAGTTTGCGGATGATAAGCCGCGGAAAATAGTAGTTTGGTTCCCATAATAATCCACAAGGTTTTCCAAAAGTAGCTAGTGAATTTTACGTCCCTATCCGAGACAATAGTCTTCGGAACTCCGCGGTGACTAACGACGTCCTTAAAATATAGCTTCGCCATGTGAGAAGCGTCGTCGGTCTTACTACATGGAAGGAAGTATGCCATTTTGGAGAACCTATCCACAACGACAAGAATAGAGTCATGACGTCGAAGGGTGGGGGGAAGGCCTAACACGAAGTCCATGCTCACGTCTTCCCATGGTATGGACGGGATAGGTAGAGGAGTGTACAAACCAACATTGGACTTAGTACCCTTAGAAACTTGACACGTACGACAACTGCTCACTACCCTCCCAGCATCACCTTTAGTTTGGGCCAATAGAATTTCTCCTCTACGAGCGTAATCATTTTGTCTCTACCGAAGTGTCCACTCAAGCCACCACTATGTAGCTCCCAAATGATGTGGAGTCGCAAAGAGGAGCGAGGGATACACATTTCCCGTGTTTGAACAGATAGCCGTCCCGAAGTGAAAAGGCCGAAATGGTCGTGGGAGAGCTTTCCTGGGCAGATAGATATGCCTCCTGAAAATCAGGGCATGTGGCGTATTCATCCCTTATGCGCTCGAACACAACCACGTGGACTTGCATGGAGGAAAGCAAGAGGGTGAGGTGACTGAGTGCGTCGGCAACTCGATTTTCGGACCCCTTAAGGTGCTTAAGATTAAATGTGTACTCTTGTAAGAAGGATACCCATTTAGCGTGGCGTGGGCTGATTTTGTGCTGACCATTGATGAACCGTAACGCTTCATGATCAGAGAGGATCACAAATTCCTTAGAAAGGAGATAGTGCCTCCAATGATGTAAACATCTAACGATCCCATAAAATTCCCTATCATAGTTGGAATAGTTTAACTTAGCGCCCGCTAATTTCTCACTAAAATAACTAATCGGGTGACCCTCTTGACTCAGGACACCTCCAATTCCTACGCCTGACGCGTCATAAGTAAGCTCGAAGACCTTGGTGAAGTCAGGGAGACGCAACATCGGTGCCTCGGTCATAAGCTCTTTTATACGACGGAATGCAAACGTGGCGGATTTCGTCCATGTGAATTCGCCCTTCTTCATACAGTCAGTAATGGGCGCCATGATACTACTAAAATCGCGAATGAAACGACGGTAGAACGTGGCTAACCCGTGGAAACTTCGTACCTCTCGAAGGCTAGTGGGCTCGGGCCAGTCTCTAATCACTTGGACCTTACCTGGGTCAACACGAATACCTGCAGAACCAACGATGTAACCCAAGAACTCGACCTCCGGAACATAAAATGTGCACTTCTTAAGGTTTAGAAATAAGGTTTCCTTTTTTAAGGTGGAGAGGATCACTTTGATGTGGGAGAGATGCTCGGCGGGGGAGGTGCTAAAGACTAGGATATCGTCGAAATATACTACAACAAATTTCCTCATATACGGCCTAAAAACATGCGTCATCATCCGAGAGAAGGTGCTGGGGGCATTGGATAACCCAAAGGGCATCACTAACCACTCATACAACCCGTCCATAGATTTGAACGTTGTCTTCCACTCATCCCCTTCCCGAATCCTAATCTGATGGTAACCACTCCGTAAATCTAACTTTGAGAAAATAGTGGCACCTGATAGGACATCCAAGAGATCATCTAGTCGCGGAATTGGAAACCTATATTTTATAGTAACTTTGTTGAGAGCTCGGCTATCAACACACATGCGCCAAGTGCCATCCTTCTTAGGGGCAAGAAGGGATGGGACAGCACATGGGCTCATACTCATCCTAATGAATCCCTTACTCAGTAAATCCTCAATCTGGGTTTGTAACTCTTTATGGGCAGCGAGATTAAGCCTATAGTGGGGCTGGTATGGTAGGGATGATCCGGGGATAAGATCTATGGCATGTTGTATATCTCTAAGTGGTGGCAACGACGAAGGCAGCTCGTCCGGGTAAACGTCCCTAAACTCATCCAACAATACTCGTAGCTCTCGGGGTAACTCATCCAAGATGCCACTATCAGTCTTTGCACTCATGAGAATGAGAGCGTACATCATACCCTCAAGGAAGGAATCCTTCACAAATTCTTTCCTTCCAACTAAACTCAATGCTTTCCTTTCTACCGGGACAGAGGTATCCTTAGCCAACACTATCGGCTCTTTCGGCACAGTCGGTCTCAAGGTGACGGTCTTGCCGTTGAATTTGAACTCATATGTGTTGGCGCGACCATAGTGCATCACATCACGGTCGTAGAGCCAGGGGCGGCCTAACAACACATGACAAACGTCCATCGGCAGGACGTCGCACCAAACCTCATCCGTGTAGGATTTGAAGGTCAGGGGGACTAAGCAGCACTGGGTAACCTTAATTGTACAACCCCTATTCGGCAGACAAGATCCAAGGATGCCCGGCGAATAGGCTGGCATCCCCTGGCGAGTAGAGCCAAGGATGCCCGGCGAATAGGCTGGCATCCCCTGGCGAGTAGAGCCAAGGATGTCCGGCGAGTAAGCTGGCACCCCCTGGCGAGTAGAGCCAAGGATGTCCGGCGAGTAAGCTGGCACCCCCTGGCGAGTAGAGCCAAGGATGTCCGACGAGTAAGCTGGCACCCCCTGGCGAGTAGATCCGAGGGCGTCCGGCGAGTAGGCCGACACCTCCAGGCGAGTGGACCCGTTTTCAGGCAAGACCAGGTCGGGAGAATTCGCCCAGGAAGATCTTTTGAGATAAAATCCCCTGGATGCCCTTAGTGGTCTGCCCATAGCTCCTCAGAACAGCGGAGCCCGGCTATCAGCAGACCAACTTGGGGTGCGTTTAGCGGAAACATAAAGCGGAACTACGCTATCCGTAGGCCATCTGGACCATTTTACCCTTATAAGAGTTTGCCTATAAATAGGACCCATTATGTCTCAGATCAGCACAGATCCACCCCCCTTGTGAGAGCCTGTGCTTTCTTCCTTGTGCTGTCTGAGACAGGCTCAGCTTCTGGTTTTTGGGAGGGGAAATCAAGTTAGATTTCCGGGTTAGTGGCGGAACCTCCTCGCTGCAGCCAGTGGGTCATTCTTAGGGAGCTACTTACCAGCCGGTGAGGGTCAGTTCTTAGCTCGGAATACTTAGTTTTAGGGATCCGACGAAGAGAGAAGTAACCCAAGCTACTCCCCAAGTCTCGAACAAGTTGGATCGGTATCCGGGTTCCAACATTAATAGTAACCTTACTGATCCAAGCAACCTGATCATATGGGGTCGGATGCGGTTTAGCAGTCAAGGACATACGCTTAACGGCGTTCTCAGAAACGGCGTTCACGCAACTACCGCCATCAATAACTAGTTTGCAAAGTTTCTCGCCACTCTTAAAAATCAGGGAAAATATACTCGTCCTCTTCCAGTCGTCCACGGGACGAGGGGTGGTCAAGATGCAACGCATCACCATAAGGTAGTGATCGTCCTCTAAATCGCTTGGGACCCCATCGGGGTCACTCTCCTCAGCAGCCTCGTACTCGTAATCAGCAGGGTCAGTAGACGATTCTAGAAAGGCTACGACTTTTGTCTTCGTAGGGCATTCAAAGGCGTAATGACCCTGAACGCCACAAGAATAACATGTGGTGTTAGACTTGCTAACCTTCCCAATAGGGTTACGCTCACTCGTGGGGTTCTTAGTGTTTCTAGCGGTGATCACAACAGACTTTGACTCGGTGGACCTAAACTTCCCCTTATCAGGATATGTGGAAGAAGAAGCCCCAGTGGTGGACTTATTCTTCACATGAGAGTATCGGGAGTGAGCCTTAGAGGCGAGGTGTTTTTCAATGTCCAGGGCGGTATTGAATGTCGTGTTTAAGTCTGTATGCCCATAGCGCAGGAGCTTCCTTTGGATATCAGGATGAAGCCCCTTACGGAACCTAGATAACGTGACTTCCGGAACCTCTCTAAGGTCGCAACGTACCATGCGGTCCTTCAGTTCTCCCATATATTCGGCTACCGAATTCGAGCCCTGCCACAGGGTGGCAAGCTCATCGAACATTTGGATTCGGTGGTACGCAGGGACGTACTGATCGGTCAGTAAATTCTTCATTATAGGCCAACCTATAGGTGGGACTCCTTGCCTGGCTCCTAATCTCCGCTCCTCGTTCAACCAATAAGTTTTCGCCCGTCCCGTTAACTTCATCCTGGCGACTTGGACCTTTTGAGGGTCCGTCAGGTTGTGTCATTCAAAGTAACATTCCATATCCACTACCCAAGTAAGGAAGACCTGGGGGTCTCCCAAACCATCGTAAGTGGGGGCGTCAATCTTAACGGCCCTAGTGATGTCGAAGGCGTGCTCGGTGCGATTCTCTCGAGGGGGCACTCGAGGAGAGTTCCCATCGGAATCCGAATCATGGTCCTGTTGATGCTGGTCTGGCTGCCCAACATTAACGGGTGGTGGTGGTGGTGGTGGTCCTCCTTGATTCAGAAGGATTTGTGCCAACATTGTTCTAAGTTCAGTCATTTCAGTACGTAGACCTGCTATGGCCTCGGTGTTGGGATCATCATGCTGATTCGCAGCCATCCTAGACGTAGACGGTGTCGTGTACTCCGTTCCTAGCCTAATGCGCATTCAGCTTCAGGAAAACTTTGGAAAGATGATTTTTCCTAGGGCTGTAGCTATCGTGAAGGTAGATATTTTTATAGATTCCTGACGTGGATAATACGTAGATCGTTAAAATTTTTTTCTCCAAAATTTCGCTGAAAAATGACAAATTTAGCCCGCTATTCGCAGACCAACTAGATAGAATTACGACGTTCCCAATTTTCAGGCCGACCTAACGAGGACGAATTGAAAAATTTCATGTTTTAATGTTGCTGGAAATACGTGCAGGAAGCTACAGAAAATATTTCAGATTTTTTTGACAAGTTTTGAAATTCTGAGATTTTACTAAATGCAGACCAATCCGAAAATTTTCAGATTTTGACCGTTCTAACGAACGCACCGACTAGAGGACAGATAACCTACAGATCTGAGAGTAAGGATGGTGTCGAGATAAAACTCAACACGAATGGCTTTGATACCAAATTGATGTAGGGATGAACGAGACAAGTGGATGTTACGCTAACGGAAAACATTCATCACAGAAATTAAAAATAACATAGGAGGGTTCCGACCAAAAGCGAATGAAAAGGGGTCGGTTGGCTCCCAAATCCGACGGATAAAATTGAGCGGGACTCGATACAACGTCTTTAGGACCTACCTCTCCAACAAGCACACAACTCACCGTAAGCCGGACTCGATACAACGTCCTTAAGACCTACCTCTCCAACAAGCACACAACTCACCGCACCTACACAAGCATCTATTATTCAACTTGAGCCGTTTCAAACACAACAAATAATTTATTTCGGAGCGGCGGCAAACAGTTAGTAGCGGTCGAAATTCTAGTTGAGATTAATTCCCTTGTTAGCACAAATTGTGCCAATCTTGGAGAACAAGTCAAGGCTAGGTCGAGCTTTGCTCCCGCAACGGATCACCCGATCCGGATCACAAGATATTCAATAACAACGATTCGAAATCAGAACTTGCAAGCGATGCGTTTTAAAAATCACGGAAAAGACGGTTCGTAAACACCTCCACAAATCTCACAGCAAGAAATCACAAATGAGGAAGAAGTTACCCAACCAAGAAGATGAACACACAAGATAAAGTGGGAGATTCACTCTCTCCACGGATCCACCGGCGTCACACCGAATGGGGTTGCAACCTTCTTCCTTGGAGTCGCACCGGAGGAAGCCACGCCGGAGTCGCACCGAACGGGATGGAGATCGCAAGGGGAGGCTTCACACCACGGGGGGTGGGGGGGGGGGGGGGGGGGGGGGGGGGGGGGGGGGGGGGGGGGGGGGGCGGCAAGGGGAGAGCTCTCCTTGGCCGAAATTTTCAATGTGAAAATTAGGGTTGGTTTTTTTTTCTTCAATGCCTCATCTCTTCATAATGACCTCCTTAAATAGGAGTTACAACAAAATCTTAACCATCCAAGATGGAGATGTAATCTCATCCATCCATATGGTTAAATACATACCAAAATAATAAAAGAGTTCAAAATTAAAATTACAACCAACTAATGAATATAAAATTATCATCAAACATGAAATAATTTAATATTCATTAATATAAAATAAAAGTGCATAAATAAACTTTAAGTTTTCACGGCAGTTTTGGCACGCCGCAGACGGAGATTGTAACGCGGACTTCCTTCAGCATCATCATGGCACCTCAGATCTTTGTGTCGCAGCGCCTCGGCAACCGGGTCATCATCATCAAGGAGTGTCGGAGGGGACGCGCCATCAGAATCGAGGCGACCCGAAAGGCAATCCTCCACAACAACTACCGTCGGAGCGTGGCTTCGACTTCTCAAACCTCACCCCGGATGAAAAGATTACCTTCTATCGAAAGGATATGCCCGACTACGAGGACCAGTTCTGCGATGCGCTAGTGATCCAGGCAGCCATCGAGAACTTCACCGTCTCCCGCATCCTCGTCGGCAACGGAAGATCAGTCAATGTCATATTTAAGAAGGCGTTCGACGAGATGAAGGCGAAGGCGAGGAGGGTGCTAGCCTCGGTTGGACCCCTATTTGGGTTCTCAGGAGAAAGGAAGGTGGTGGAAAGAGGAGTTAGACTCCATGTAACCTTGGGGGGACAGTCCCGTAACTGCCGATTGGTCATCGTTGACACCCCGAGTAGGTACAACGCCATCTTCGGACGGCCCCTCATAAGTTCATTCTGATGTGTCCCCTCCTCATTCCAGCAATGCCTCAACTTCAGTGTGGGCAAAGTACAGGTCTGGGTGAGGGGAGATCCAAAGGTAGCGAGGCAATGTTACGTTATCGCAGTCAACACCATCACATGGCAAGCAGAGGCGGAAGAGATGGACAGGGAGATGGAGAGGCAGGAGGTGGTGGAAGGTATACCCCTCGGCCAAGCTTGGAGTGGGGGTAACTTAAAACATTTCTACCCTTAAACTATTTTGTATGTTAATTTGTTATAAGTTGATGTTGTTCTTTTCTGTTATATGTCCATATGATGTGCTTGAATGCTGGAGTGCCCCAGATTGATTGCGCTATCGGGCTCTCATTAGATTGTGGGTCAGGTTGATCTCTGGAGAGGCTAACAAGGTAAAGGTAAGCTAGTTGGAGTGCCCCAGATCGATTCTGCTGTCGGGCTCTCATTATACGGTGGGTCAGGTTGATCTCTGGAGAGGCTAGCAAGGTAAAGGTGAGCTGGAGTGCCCCAGATCGATTCCGTTGTCAGTCTCTCATTAGACGTTGGGTCACGTTGATCTCTGGATATGCTAGCAAGGTAAAGGTGAGCTGGATTGCCCCAATTCGATTCCGCTGCCGGTCTTTCATTAGACGGTGGGTCAGGTTGATCTCTGGAGAGCCTGGCAAGGTAAATGTGAGTTGGAGTGCCCCAGATCGATTCCGTTGTCCAGCTCTCATTAGACGGTGGGTCAGGTTGATCTCTGGAGAGGCTTGTAGGGTAAAGTTATGATGGATTGCCCCAGATCGATTCCATTGTCGGTGTGTCATTAGACGGTGGGTCAGGTTGATCTCTAGAGAGGCTGGCAAGGAAAAGGTGTGCTAGAGTGCCTCAGATCGATTCTGTTGCCGGGCTCTCATTAGACGGTGGGTCAGGTTGATCTCTGGCGAGGCTGGCAAGGTAAAGGTGAGCTGGAGTGCCCCAGATTGATTTCGCTGTCGGGCTCTCATTAGACGGTGGGTCAGGTTGATCTTTAGAGAGGCTGGCAAGGTAAACTTATGTTGGATTGCCCACGATCGATTCCATTATCGGGCTCTCATTAGACTGTGGGTCAGGTTGATCTCTAGAGAAGATGGCAAGGAAAAGGTGAGTTGGATTGCCCAAGATCGATTCTGTTGCTGGGCTCTCATTTGACGGTGGGTCAGTTTGATTTCTAGAAAGTCTGGCAAGGTAAAGTTGTACTGGAGTTCCCTAGATCGATTCCGCTGCTGGGCTCTCATTAGGAGGTGGGTCAGGTTTATATCTGGAGAGGCTGGCAAGGTAAAGGTTGCGAAATGGCCCAGGAATACCGCTGTCGGGCTCCCACTAGACGGCAGGTTCGACAAGCCATTTAGGGGGCAGAGTAAAATAGAGCTCGCCTAGAGAGATGTCTGCAAAACAAATCAGCGATACAAATCCTCCCGCGGGGGAGGACCTCACTCGCAGGTACCTAAGAAAGGGAAGATGGCAGTGTGCCTAGATGAACGAGTTAGGGGCTCGCCGGTACAGAGAGGCAAGGCAAGAGTGGAATGAATCGGTCATGGTAAATGGCGCGCACAAAACAGCTTAGGGGAAGCCTCACTCAAGGTATCCGAGGGAAAGCAAGCCGGGTCTGACGCAGGAGTGAGATGCGTCAGGCGGCCGAGCAAATCGCCGTCATAGGGGTACGTGATGCTATGAAAGAGCAACGACACTCGTGAGCTGCCGGATGGGGGTATGCAAATGCATGCTTAGCGAATACCTATGCGTGAATGTGCGAGGTCCGCGTAAAAGGCACGCGAGTGCCGCATGAAAGGCCCGTGAGTGTCTCTTGAAAGGCGCGCGAGTGCCGCGCGAAAGGCGCGCGAGTGTCGCGTGAAAGGCACGTGACTGTCGCGTGAAAGGGGCGTGAATGTCGTGTGAAAGGTGCGTGAGTGCCGCGTGAAAGGTGCGCGAGTACGTTACAGCGAGGCGAAAACAAAAGACAGATAGAAAAAGAGAGCTAAGTAAAACTTCTTTTCATTTCATTAAAAAGTTTTATTACATATGTCATTGCGATCTCGCCAGCCAAAAATCAGAATATCAAAATACATTAGAATCTAAGGGTGGTCCTCGGATCGCTAACTCTCACTATCGTCAGATTCCGACAGCGGTAAGAACAGATCTTGAACCACCTCCTCAACGGTCAGCTGCGCTGCCTCGCCAGAGAGAAGGCATGCCCCCTGCAAGGTGTGGAAGATATGTTCGCCACAATGATTGTGTTCTTCTGCATCATGTCCTCCATCTCGCTCTCTGAGTATATCTGAGTCTAGCCACTACGAGGAGGTGGAGGGAGGACGGCCCGAGGCTGCTCGTTGTTTTGGGCCTTCAGCCCGAGGTTCTCCTTCTCCAATTTGGAGGTGCGGCGAGAAGCTGATTGGTGGTCTTGGCATCCTGAGAGAGAAAAGGTGAGTTAGTCAAAAGAAGCAGCGAAGAAAATGGGGGAGTAGAATTCTTCAACAACTTACCATCCCTCCCTGAAGGCTGGCGAGGAGGTCATTTGAGATGTTATGCTTCTCTTTGAAGCTCGCAATCTCGTCCATAGCGGCCTTTAGCTCACGCTCGAGCTCTTCAGAGTGTCGTTCTAGCTAGAAGCATCGCCGAACTGTCATGTGCGCGAGCTCTAAGGAGTGGAGCTGGGCTCGCGCGCTCTCGTGAGCGAGCGCTCGGGTTGTTAGCTCGTCAAAATCAGCGCCATCTTCCCGGCCGTAAAGCCTGAAGGAGAGGGCAAAGGCCTGACCTTCGATGGTCTCCTGCTTCACCCATAAGGGGAGGAGGGTTGACACAGAGGCCCTGTTGGCCTCCAGATCCCAATGCAGCAGAGGCTCGTCGGCCACATCCCGGTGGTTCGCGCCGAGATCAAAGTTTTGATGGCTCGCTTGCGCGGGCAAGCCCGACGAACCAGCAACCTCTGCAGCAACCTCGCTGGTCTCTTTATAAGTAGGTAGGTTCGCCAAAGGGTCCGCTCCTGGAAGGTCCCCGAGGACCTCATTTTCCTTAGCCGGAGTGGAGGCTTTCTTCTTTTTGGGCTTCGGTGGCAAGGAAGGCATCACCCGGCTCGCGGGTGCTTGCTGCTTCTTGCCAGAGGGCGTGGAAGTGCTGGGAGCATCCCAGCAAGCGGCGGCGGCCGAGGTAGCAAACACGTGGGCAGCAAGGATAGTCCCGGCCCTCGTGTAAGGGGGGGGGGGAGTGGAAAGTCCCGCTCCCTTGCGAATGATATAACGAACAGAGGTTAGCTAGCGAAAGAAAAGCGAAATACAAAGTAGGGAGCGAACGCGTGTCGAACCTGCTCCGGGCGGCACGTGGAGTAGCGAGTCGACGTTTTGTCAAAGGTAGACGGCCTCGAAGCTCTTCGTCGCCAAGAACTTGAAGAGCTCAGCTTCGTGACCGTCGAGTGTAGGAGGACGGTAGGTCGCCTCGTCATGTTGGACAGGCGAGAAGGGGATGTTGCTGAAAGGCCCCTTCACAAAAATAAACTTTAGGAGCCAATAGTAGCTTTTATTTACCATCTCGCAAACCTTGGCGTGCTGGCTCGTGAAATATGCGGTCCCATCCTTGTAAGCCCGGAAGGAGAAGATCTTGCAGAAGACCGACAAGCTGAACTCGATCCTCTCCTCCCTCAGGTAGTAGGCGAAGGCAACCATGACGGTGATTGAGTTGGGGGTCATTTGTCCCGACACCACGCCGAAGTATTTGAGTACCTAACGAACCCACGATCACAAGATTAGGAGCCTTATGTGAACGCGAGAATAAATATCACAATGCGAATAGATACCAGGCGGACTTCAGGCCATAGGGGAAGTCAGAGGCCGACTTCGAAATGAGCTGTGGGAATAACAAGCTCATCTGGCGAAATGTCATTGATAGCCTCGATCTTCATTGGCTGGCGAACAGAGAACCCCGACGAGATGTAGTTGGAGACCACGACGTGGTACTTGCTCTCGGTGAGCGAGCAGTTGAAGAAAGAGTGATTTGAAAAGGTCCACACACACTTGTCTCGGCCCTCCACATCAACACCATCGCCACCCATTTTGAAAGTCATTGGAGAGTTGAAGAAGAAAGCACAAGAAGGGAGGTGCGAGATCTCGAGAACGAAGGAAGCAGAGGGCTAAAGCGATAAATGTTGTAGTTGGGCATGACGACAAGACCTATTTATAGAAAAACAAAAATGGGGGGAAGGAATCGAAGCGTCAAAGGTGCGGTTAGCAGAATCTCATCGCAATACGCCTCAATCCTCGAGTCGACCCCTCTTTCTCACCCGCTCGCAGTAATAAGGAAGTACGAGCACGCAATCAGGAGAAGCAAGTGCGTTATAAGCGAGGCGAGCCTAATCTAAATTGTGTGCGAGAACATAGAGAAAAAATGAAAAAGCAAGCGAACTCGACACAAGCACTATTATCACAGTGCGGGTAAATAAAAGCAAAAGCCCAATGGCAGGCGAGAAGTAGCAAGCTAATAATTATAATAATGTTCGTCGATTGTTCAATAAATGAATAGAAAATACATTGCAAGGGTCACCAAGTGGGTGAGAGCGCGAGCGGGATCAGTACTGGATCCAACTCCATCGGCCTCGGCCTCGCACCCTCGAACTCGGCGGCACACGAGGATAATGGTAGGCACGGATGACACGGAGCTCATGCTGCAACAAGCGCACCTTGTCCTCCGCCCGTGAAAGGTGCAGCCACGGGGAGGTGACCTCGCTGCGAGTATCCAGCAGCTAGGCAAGGAGCCGCGCATATTCATCCTCGAGGGCGGCGAGTCGTTCCTTGGAGGACACACCGTCCTCCCGCGCCTGGTTGTACAGGTCCCGCAGCATGTGGCCGTACTTCTGGAGCACCTCGGTGGTCCACCTCTTCATCACCTCGGGGCCTCGGAGATCGCCCAGGAAGTCAGCAATCTAATCTGGCGAAGGAGGGGGTGATATCTCCTCTTCCCCAAGGTCCAGATCGGTGGGGGAGCTCTCGCGGGCACCTTAATGAATAGTAAATTATACGTATTTTGGTATAGTTTTTAGCATAGTTATAAGTGATATTGTAAATATTTCTTGAACATTATTGAATAAATGATTTGTTTTTACTAATTTTTATTTATATATATTTATATGTAAAAATGAACTATTTAAGTATATATTTATATATGGAACTATATAAGTAAGTATGTAAATATATATGTAAAGTATTTAAAAATGTTTATTAAATAAAAACTATTTCTATATATATAAACCTTAAATAAGTTAAATATATAAGTTATCTAAATATAAACCATAAATAAGTATATAAAGATTTTTCCTTGGTTTTTTAAATTCGACCTCCCTTCCTGTCGATCGACTTCCCTTCCCGTCGATCGACGGGACGGGATGTCGATTCTACCTAAGCATCGTCGACAGCCCTGCCCGCCGATCGACGGCCCTTCACGTCGATCGACGGGATGGGATGTCGATTTTTCTTCCCGTCCTTTCGATCAGCTTCTCGTTAGCCTAAGTCCCGATTGACACCCCTTCCCGCCGATCGACGGGACGGGATGTCGATTTTCCCTTCCAGTCTTTATAATACTTATAGTAATTCTAACATATTATAATATATATATATATATATATGTTTCTGTGTTCAACAGAGAAGCTCGCTTGGCTCAGTGGACTAGGTCTGGCTAGCCTCCCTTGAGGTGGCGGGATCGAAACCAGCCCGTGCAAATTTTTGTTGGATTAAATCTAGCTATCTGCACCCCGCCAGCTGTTACCTGCTATCCACACCCCGCCAGCTGCTGCCTGCTATCCGCACCTCACAGCTCTCAAGTCAAAATCGACCACTCTCAAGTCAAACCGCCAGCTGCTCTTCTAGCACCTTCCTCAACTCCTTTTTTTCTAAAAGTAGCCCAAATTTTCTCTATAAATAGAGTCTGGCCCCCCTCATCAATCCCCTCTCTTGGATTGCCCATTTTGGGGTGATCTTCCACCATCCTTTTCCACCCTTTTTTGTATTTTATTTTTTATTTTATTTTTTTATGTTTTGTAATTTTATTTCTTAGCTTAAATATAATGTTTTTATTTCTTGTAACCCCTTATTATCACAATAATTAAGTTTAGTTTTTATTTCATGCATTTTCAATTCTGTCATTTCAATTCGTAGCGTAGTTTCAATTCTGCAATTTCCTTTCTGCACTGCAATTTTAATTCATAACTTAGTTTTATTTATGTCCTGTAATTTCAATTCATAACTTAGTTTCATATCCGCACTTCAATTAAGCAATTTCAATTCCTGTATTTTTTCTTGCTTTGGTTAGCAATTTAATTATTACCGTAATTTTGGTTTTCATTTTAATTCGAATTATTCGTCTTCGTAACTTTCACTCTTTCTCTTCCTTGACACGGAATCGATAGAGCCGAATATTACGTTTCCGTTTATTTTTGCTTTAATTCAAATTTTGGTTATCTTTATTTTCATTTTAACTCGAATTTATTCGTCTTCGTAACTTTCGCTCTTTCTCATCCTTGACACGAAATCGATAGAGCCGAATATTATGTTTCCGTTTATTTTTGCTTTTATTCGAATTTTGGTTATCTTTATTTTCATTTTAACTCAAATTTATTCGTCTTCGTGACTTTCGCTCTTTTTCTTCCTTGACACAGAATCGATTGAGCCAAATATTACGTTCCCGTTTATTTTCGATTAAAGCTTTGTTTTTCCTGTTTTTCTCTTCGATTCGGATCTATCCATTCTCATTAATTTTTATTCCTAGCTTAGTTCACTTTCTGGAATTTCAATTATGTCCTGCAATTTTCATTCTTAATTTCTGCAATTTTCAATTCCCGCATTTTCTTGCCTTCAGTAGCTTAGTTTCGGTATGAAATTTAATTAGATCGATTATTTCCGTTTCGAAGCGAGCTCTCCTTTCTTGTATTTTCTTCTTTTATTACTTTATGTTTTAGTTAGTTTTAAATCACCACGTTCTCATCCGATAAAACAATAGTCGTATTCTCGAAGTAGTAGTACTCAACGAGACCCTAGAAAAATAAGACCTTGATAATTTTCTAAAAATTTATCCTATACTATACGCGATAAGGTATACTTGCCTTTTCGAATGAATAGTTTGGATAATAATGATACAAAGACTTGCAAAACCTCTCCCTTTCTATAAAAATTAAAAGAATTCGCTGCCGCCACCGCGGCGTAATCGTCGATATTCCGAAAGAAGGAAAGACCGTTACTTCTATTCATCAAAGTAGGATAATGGTTAGTTCCTCGAAGTAGGAGTACTCGCGAGACGCCTCAAACGCGCCCGCCGAATTCTACCCGCACCTAGAAAGCTTTTGCGGCGCTCTCAAATAATTTTAATCATCAAGTTTTTGGCGTCGTTGCCGGGGTACTTTGTTGATATTTTGAAATTAGAAAACGCTATTGATTTTAACCTTATTTTTTTTCCTTAAAAAAAACAAAAAAAAAAATTAAAAAAAACCCTAAACATCAAAAATATATGTTCTTTTTTTATTAAGTATTAATTTGTAATTATGCATAATTGAAAAAAAAAATGATGAAAACATTTTTTTGAAAAATCCAAATAAATAGAAGTTTTGTTTTCTTTCTTTTTGTAACATTTTCTTTCTTTTTGTAACTTTGTTTTTCTCTTTTTTTATTATTATTAAGTTTTATTTTGTTTATAAATGTGCATATAAGAAAAAAAAATCCAAAAAATGATGAAAATGTTTTTTTTCTTCTCTTTTTTTTTTATTATTTCATTTTTCTTAAGTATTAGGATATATATTTTTACCACAAAATCAAAATCCAAAAAAAAAATTGATGAGAAAAAATTTAGAAAAATCCAAAAATATATCTTTTTCTTTCTTTTTTTAATTATGTTTCTCCTTTCTTGTTTTTCTTTATTAAGTATTTTTTTCTTTTTTTTTAAGTATTAATATATATATATTTTTTATCACAAAATAAAAATCAAACAAATTTTGATGAAAAAATTATCTTAGAAAAAAACCAAACCAAAAAAACATTTAATTATGTCTTTTATTTTACTTTCTTTTTCTCTCTTCTTCTTTTTTCTTTTTTGTTGTATTAATTAATATATTATTATATTCAAGAAAAAATAAAAAAAACAAGATGAAAAACATTGAAACGAAAATCAAAAAGAATTTTAGGAATTTTAAGATAGAACAATAGATAGTTTTCTTTAAGTAGGATTATTCAACAAACCCGAAAGGGGATTTTTGTTGATATTTTGAAAAGGGAAAACTCTATTGCTTTTATCTTCTCATTTCTCCTTCTCTTCTTTGCTTTTTTATCTTAAAGTTCCTTTTCTTCTCTTTTATTTTTCTTAGGATTTGATACGTATATAATTATGCATATTTCAAAAAACCAAAAAAATGAGGAAAATATTTTTTAGAAATCTCAAAAAAAAAATAGTTTTGTATATGTATTTTCATTTTCTTAATCTTTTTCCTTTTTTCTTATCTCCTCTTTTTTATTATTTTGTTAAGTGTTTAATTGTATATATATAGCAAATTTTATCTTTTCATTTCTCTCCCCCCCCTCTTGCAAATAAATTTTGTTTATTTTGTTTTAACGTGTTTTGCAGGTATTCTTACGGTCACCCCGTCTCCAAAACAGGGACGTACTTTTTCCCCTGCTATTTTCTTACTTGCATTTTATTTTTTTCATGTTTTTGTATACATAATTTTTGTCCTCATACTTAATGTCAACATTGGGGATAATGTTGACTTTTAAGTATGGGGGTGTTTTCCTTTTTTGGTAATTATTTTGGTCAGGCCATATTAGAAAAGCTTCAAAAAAATGATGAATTTTTTTATTATTTTTCTTTTTTCTTCTTCTTTTGTTTCATTACTAATGTACATATAGATAAAATTTGAATAATCCATAAAAACAAAAAAAATTTACTTAGAAAAAGAAAATCAAAAAAATAAATTTGCTCTTTTTTGTTTTTCTTCTTTCTTTGTTTTTCTTTCTTCTCAAGTTTTTGTTTTATCTTAAGTTTCTTTTCTTTTCTTTGTTATTAAGTATTAATGTGTAAATATTTGAAAAAATTAAATCAAAAATTGATGATGAAAAAAAATGATTTGAAAAAACCAATATATATATATGTTTTATTTCCTTTTTGTAATTTTGTTTTTAGTGTCTTTGTTTGTATATAATTATCCATATTTGAAAAATAAAACTCAAAATCCAAAAAAATAATAAAATTTTTTAAAAACACCAAAAAATTATTATATATGTTTTTTGATTTTATTTTCTCTTTCCTTTTTTTCCTCTCTTTTCTTCTTTTCTTGTTATATTAATGTATATACAAATAATATTTGAAAAATAAAAAAATGATGAAAATGATAATAAAAAATTTAGAAAAAAAATGAAAAAAAAAACTTAGAAAAGCCCCAAAAAATCCTATTTGTATTTTTTTTCTTTCTTCTTCTTTTCTCTTTTTTGTTAAGTATTAATGTGTATATTTATAACAAAATCAAAAAAAAAAATGAATGATGAAAAAAAAAACTTAGCAAAAAATCCAAAAAAATAGAATAAAACCCTTACTTAGTGTTTTGTTATTTTTAAAGCAAGGTTGAGTTTATTTATAAGCGTTTTCATTATTTTTGATTTGCTGCATCATTTTATTTTTATCATAGTTCGTAGATTTGAATTTTTAGAATTTTAGTTGTAAAGAACATGTTATGATTTTAAATTAATTTGAGAACAAACTTTTTAGCACTACTTCAAGCTTTTCCTAAATAGCTTCTTTTTGTATTATATTGGCAACCCACTTTTAGATTTTAATTATTCTTACTATAAACATGTGAAACTATATGAATGTTCTAAGATACTAAAATTTGCTCTCAAAATTTTCTTAATTTATAAACTCTAGAAATTTCTTGCTTACCCCTTATCCCTTTCACTTGGTAATTCTTGTAAAAGATCTTATGTCAATGGGAATAAGATTTCATTCTGTAAATATAGGCACCCAATTAAAATTAAAAAGATCTTATGTCAATGAGAATAAGATTTCGTTCAGTAAACATAGGCATTGGGTATTATTAAAGAGAAAAAAATCAATGGGAATAATATTTTCATTCCCTAATCATATTAAATGAAAAAAAATTGAGTGGGGTGAGAGGATAAAATTCATCACCCCAAATCTCTTCTCTTACCAAGTTTTCCCCTATCCCTTAGGCAATAAAATTGAAACCTAGATATAAATTAAAATTTTTGGGAGAGCATAATTAGTAATTTTTATTCATTCTTAAAAAAATTTCTTTAAAAAGTTAAAGTTTTTATAATTCTATTCTAAACATGGTGCTAGTAATTACAATTATTTAGGTCGCTATTTAGCTAACTTTAGAAGTCTTGTTAGCTAAAACTTTTTTGCTCTTTTTAAATTATTATCAAAATTTAGGACTTACCTTTTTAATTCCATAAAATTTATTTCAAGCTTACTTTTGATTAAATAAAATTTTGGTAAATTATAAATTCTATTAATGTACTATGGGTATCTCTTACTTTTGCTTTGGAATAGTAAAAACTTAAGTATGGGGGTACTTGATGAATAATAAATTATATGTATTTTAGTATAGTTTTTAACATAGTTTTAAGTAATATTGTACATATTTCTTGAAAATTATTGAATAAATGATTTGTTTTTACTAATTTTTATTTATATATATTTATATGTAAAAATGAACTATTTATGTATATATATATGAAACTATATAAGTAAGTATGTAAATATATATGTAAAGTATTTAAAAATATTTATTAAATAAAAACTATTTCTATATATATAAACCTTAAATAGATAAATATATATTATCTATATATGCAAATATAAACCATAAATAAGTATGTAAAGATTTTTCCTTGTTTTTTTTTAAATTCGACCTCCCTTCCCGTCGATCGACTTCCCTTCTCGTCGATCGACGGAATGAGATGTCGATTCTACCTAAGCATTCCGTCGACATCCCTGCCCGCCGATCGACAGCCCTTCCCGTCGATCGACAGGACGGGATTTCAATTTTTCTTCCCGTCCCGTCGATCAGCTTCTCGCTAGCCTAAGTCCCGATCGACAGCCCTTCCCGTCGATCTATGGGACGGGATGTCAATTTTCCCTTCCCGTCTTTATAATACTTATAATTATTCTAACATATTATAATATATATATATATATATATATATATATGTTTCTGTGTTCAACAGAGAAGCTCGCATAGCTCAGTGGACTTGGTCTGGCTAGCCTCCCATAAGGTGGCGAGATCGAAACCAGCCCCTGCAAATTTTTGCTGGATTAAATCTAGCTATCTGCACTCCACCAATTGATACCTGCTATCCGCACCTCGCCAGCTGCTACCTGCTATCCGCACCCAGCCAGCTGCTACCAGATATCCGCACCCCCATAACTCTCAAGTCAAAATCGGCCACTCTCAAGTCAAACCGCCAGCTGCTCTTTTAGCACCTTCCTAAACTCCTTTTTTTGCTAAAAGCAACCCAAATTTTCTCTATAAATAGAGGATGACCCCCCTCATCAATCCTCCCTCTTGGATTGCCCATTTTGGGGTGATCTTCCACCATTCTTTTCCACCCTTTTTGTATTTTCGTTTTGATTTTCTTTTCTTTTTTATGTTTTGTAATTTTATTTCTTAGCTTAAATGTAATGTTTTTATTTCTTGTAAACCCTTATTATGACAATAAATAAGTTTAGTTTTTATTTCGTGCATTTTCAATTCTGTCATTTCAATTCGTATCGTAGTTTCAATTCTGCAATTTTCTTTCTGCACTGCAATTATAATTCATAACCTAGTTTTATTTTTGTCCTGTAATTTCAATTCATAACTTAGTTTCATATCCGCACTTCAATTATGCAATTTTAATTCCTGCATTTTCTACATTTTTTTCTCGCTTTGTTTTGCAATTTATTTATTGCCGTAATTTTGGTTTTTCATTTTAATTTGAATTTATTTGTCTTCGTAATATTCGCTCTTTCTCTTCCTTGACACGGAATCGATAGAGCCGAATGTTATGTTACCGTTTATTTTTGCTTTAATTTGAATTTTGGTTATCTTTATTTTTGTTTTAACTCAAATTTATTTGTCTTCGTAACTTTCGCTCTTTCTCTTCCTTGACACGGAATCGATAGAGCCGAATATTACGTTTCCGTTTATTTTCGCTTTAATTCGAATTTTGGTTATCTTTATTTTTGTTTTAACTCGAAATTATTCATCTTCGTGACTTTCGCTCTTTTTCTTCCTTGACACGGAATCGATAGTGTTGAATATTACATTCCCATTTATTTTCGATTAAAGCTTTGTTTTTCCCATTTTTCGCTTTGATTCGAATTTATCCGTTCTCGTTAATTTTTATTCCTAGCTTAGTTCACTTTCTACAATTTAAATTATGTCCTGCAATTTTCATTCTTAATTTCTGCAATTTTAATTCCCGCATTTTCTTGCCTTTATTAGCTTAGTTCCGGTATGAAATTTAATTAGATCGATTATTTCCGTTTCGAAGCGAGGTCTCCTTTCTTTTATTTTCTTCTTTTATTACTTTATGTTTTAGTTGGTTTTAAATCATCACGTTCTCATCCAATAAAACAGTAGTCGTATTCTCGAAGTAGCAGTACTCGACGAGACCCTGGAAAAATACATCCTTGATAATTTTCTAAAAATTTATCCTATACTATACGCGATAAGGTATACTTGCCTTCGAATGAAAAGAATTGCAAAAACTCTCCTTTTCTATAAAAATTAAAAGAATTCACCGTCGTCGCGACGTAATCGTTGATATTCTGAAAGAAGGAATTGTTAAACTTTTTGATTTGAATCGTTTAGGAGTAAGCAGGAGTTGCATCAACTGAGTTATAGCCAAACAACCACAATATGCCACACAACAACACAAAGCTTTATTGAATCACAATACTTGATTACAGTGCGAGGTATACATGGCGAGACATGATTCATAAGAATCACGGAGGAGAGAAGAACAAAACACACCAAAACAAATCTGGCGGCTAGACAAGCTGAGACCGCACAGACCGCTCAACTCCAGAGATTGCCCAGCTTGACCTGAGACCGCGCGAACAGAAAACAGACAGACCGCCTGCACTGCAAGACCTCCACCTCAGACCGCACGAACCGGAGCTTATTGAATTGAACGAAGAACAAAGGCTGTTGCCAGACCGCAGCTCAGATCGCCTAACCGCTGAAGGTCGCCTGATCGCTGAGCTCAGTGCGAACAGCACAAGAACACCATAAACCAGTTCGCAGACAGACCGCTGCCGAACTGTTTATTCAAGCCACTGGGATTCACCAAGGAAGGAGACCGCAACCTGTTGACCGCAAACCTGCGAACACAACAAACAGTCAACTCGCTTCCGAGACCGCCCGACCTCAAAGTTGAGACCGCACGAATTAACCCAGGCTCTAGTTCTTACAGTTCTCGTTATGAATGACGGGCCATGCACCCCTATTTATAGGCGACAAGATGGATGTCGTCACCGCCACAAAGGAGATACAATCACCACCCGCCAGATCGCCAGCGGTCTCACAAGGCAGACCGCGCGATCACACCACTTGGACAACCTTCCGTCCAAGACCGCAAATCAGCAGGCAGATCGCGTACAAGTCGCGCGAACACGAGACCGCGCACAAGCCGCGCGGACACAAGAACGCTCCTTCCTTAGATCACCAGGAGCAAACCAAGAACCATCTGGCCGACTTCAGATAAGTTGCCAGATCGCCAGCACAAGCTGCCCGGTCAGGCGGTTACATAAGAATAGACCGCCCAGTCTTCCAACAGAGAAGACAGGCCAATCAAACAAAACAACTCAGGAACAGACCGCAACAATTAAGAACAGACCGGCCAACCAGCAGACCGCCAGAACAGACCGGCAGACCCAGACTGACAGATCACAAACACAGACCGCGCGGTCTCTGCGGTCACCCAAAAATAGACCGCCCGGTCACCTCCACTTCACTTCAACAATTTCAACAGGAATGACCGTTACTTCTATTCATCGAAGTAGGATAAAGGTTAGTTCCTCGAAGTAGGAGTACTCGCAAGATGCCTCAAACACGACCCCCCGAATTCTACCCGCACCAGGAAAGATTTTGCGGCGCTCTCAAATAATTTTAATCATCACACCTGCAAAAAAGAAGTCAGTGGAGAAAGCAAGATACAAATGATCGCTAGTGTTGACCAACCTGGAAAGGCCGCGGTCGCTTTGCCAGGTTGCTGGCGAGAGGAGCTTGGTTGTCCCTAGAAGGCCTCGGTGTAGGTAAGCGTGACAGATTTCACCAGGCCAGGGGGTGCGAGACATTGCTGGCGATCCGGAAGGTGGCACGCAGCGAGCCGCCAGGTCTCTTTTAGCCTATGAGACCAAATTCCGGGGTGGGTATGGTCTCGCTCAGTGGAGTCGGCGAGCTTGTTGGAGTGGTGCACTTCCCGGGGATCACGAGGAGGGTCTCTGCAAGAGGCGACAGCACAGGAAAGTCAATGGCTGAGGGAATCCTGTTAGCAGGGATGAAGGTAGACAACTCACCAGGTCGCAACAAGGAGTCGTACAGGGTGGTGGGGTCCGCATCTATGGCCGCCGAACCGTGACTCCCAGGGGTTGGAGGGCTAGTGCCCATCAGGACCTCACCCGTGGTGGCTCCATCGAGAAGCACGTTCTGTGAGCAAGAGAGTGATGTTAGCCATTTTCATGGGAGCTCAAGATCTATTAGTGCGAACCTATTGGGTGAGCCCGACGTCGGGTGACAGATCTTGGAGTGAGGACCCATCTTCACCTAGGTATCGCCTGACCGTCTTCGCTTTTTTGAGCTTCGGGAGAGTCACGGGGGCCTGTCGACCACGCATCTAGGCGAGCTTGGGATTCTTCAAAAAGAGGCATTTTATAGCTACATTAGTAGATGGCGAAAGAAGGCGAATGGGTAGAGGGGTTACCCATCGCCTATGATTGGTGGTATTTATAGCGATAGGGATGGGGCCCACCAGAAGATTCCTGCCAGGTCAGCAATCGGTCGGTGAACACCAAGGGTTGGACGTTTCTTTACAAGCTTAGTTTAATCTCGCAAAGTGCAGGGATTGTGTACAACCCCGTGTTCGCCAAGGGGAAAATTAAGAATCGGTATAGGCAAAGCAAGTGAGGGCTCGCCGCCTCATAACGAGCAGGTCGCGAGGGCGGGGTGATCCAGACTCACCTCTTTGCGAGGAGCGGAGTGTGAGGGTGAGGCTAGTGTATGCTCGCCTCTTTGGGGTGCGCTTAGCAACGACTAGGAGAGCGGGGGGCTCGCCGCTCTTTGTAAGCGACTCAGGATAGTAGCGGGGGCGGGCGCAATCTTTGTTCATCAAGTACTCGCCCGCCCAGGAGTGCAGATGTGCGGGCCGCTAGAAAAATGAGGGGCGGAACCCTACTCGCCCAAGAGGCCAAAGATTTGGCGAGTGGTGCCTTCACCGACCACTCGCGTAGTAAGACCTTGCGAATCCGGCTCACGGTAAGTCTGGCGAGTGGTGCCTTCACTGTCCACTCGCCCAGTGCGTTCTAGAGGCGAATTTACCTAGATACCCTTTGTGGGCTTCCAATAGCCCTTCAGGACAGTGGAGTTTGGTTGTTAGCAAACTAGTTTGGGGGTGTGTTTAGCAAAACCAAAAGGCGGAGTTATGCTATTTGCCGACCGGCAGAGAAAAACTATATATAGACCATGGAGGGCACCTTTAGAGAGATCCCAGTTTTTGTCTTCTTCCTCCTTAGGACATCTTTGGTTACCTCCTCAAGCTATCTAAGGTGCCCGACTTCAGCTTTGACTTGAGAGGGGAAGCACTCTAAGATCTTTCGAGTGTGTGGTGGGACCTCCACGCTGCAGCCAAGGGGTTGTGTCTACTTCTATTTGTCAAGTTCCTCCACGGGATCAGTAGGTGCTAGTTGCCCTCTCTTAGGGGTTTGAACTCCTCGTTGGGCTGGTTGACGGTTTTAATATAGATGGCATAGGTTGTATCGTCAAGAAGCGTGTCAGCACGAAGTGTGTCGTAGAGAGGTAGCGTCGAGCGGTAGTGATACCGCTAGAGGTAGGTGTGTTTGCTAGATGAGTGTCGTGTCGTCGATAAGAATGTTGCTTATGATGAAATGGGGTCGAGAGCATTCCAGTGCTGGAGCTAGTGTGACGCTGTAGCTTTGCTAACATCGGGCGATAACTGATGGTAGGCATGCAAATTTGTCATGGGCTTGGTTTCCTGGCCCGGGTCTTCCAGGGTCTAAGCCTGGTTTGGTCTGGGACCGGTAAGGCCCATGCCAGTCCCAAGTGGGCTCATCAGACCCCCATATTTGGTCAGGGCCCGGCCTGTTGCCTGGCCCGCCCAGGCCTGCTCGGGCATTAAAGCCCGCTGGGCAGCCATCAGTTTAATGTTGGCCACCCAAAATAATGCTGGTTGTCAGCATTAAATGCAGGCAGCCAGCATTAAATTCTGGCCGGATCTGGTTTCGTCAGCATTTAGTTGATTGGGCTCGGTCAAAAGGGCTCAATCAGGCCCCCTTCTTGTATTGATGCCTGTGCCCAACCCAGGTTCTGTTTGAGCAGGGCCCGACCTGGGCCAGGAAGCAAAAAAGTTCGGGCTCAGGGGGCTTGGGCCCGCAGGGCATTTTTTGCACCCCTAGCTGACGAAACCAGATCCGTAAATATATGTTTTTTAAGCTGTCCGATCTTCTTGAAACTAAATCCAATGGCTCCGATTATTGCGCATGTGAACCCTAAATAAGGCAGAGGAGTTCTCCCATCTCATTCTCAAGTCTTTGGCACTTGACGGCTAGGTTGAGCGGGAGTGTTAAGAGGAAGAAGATGACCTAGATCTGTCATTGTTGGAGCTTCAGAGCTCCATTCGACGATCTGAGACCGACATCATGGAGAGGGCATGAAGGATCACATTTCCATCCATGTTATTCAAGATCTTCATGGAAATAAAGAGATTCCATAAGGTAACAACATCCTTTCTCTCAGTCATAGGATACATGCATGGCATCCCTTTTTGTTTGTCTTCTTTTTATGCATTATTGGCAACGGATCTCTCAAATTAGAGGGGTTCATGTAGCCTTGGTTCAAGAGTAACCATCGGGTCAATTGAGTCTGTCCTTAGATTATTTGCATTATAGATCTGATCCATCAGCGGATTAGACATGGTGGGTAAAGCCGAAATCTTGACCGGTGGTCCATTTCGGTGATGTTATTTTGACGTGCATTTAAGGTTTGTGCTAGAAATCTGTTTGCGGCGAAGATACCGCTGCGATGCCCTTATTTTTCGTGTGAGAACGAATGATGGTTTAAGGAGATGAAATGCACGTGTTGAATGGTTGATGGATTATGGTGTCCACTTGGTTGTTATGGCATGACTTTGTCTTTGTGGTCGACTGGCTAGTCCCGTGATGTTATGATTCGCATGTGGATGGTATCCCAGCAAGAAAAGTTCCTTTTTTGTGAAACAATGAGAATTGTTATGTTGATGGACAAGCCTGATGGTGTGATCAACCATATGCAGTTAAAGTCCCGGCTAAATGCGCGTGTTGAGTGGTTGAATGGTGGTTTAGGGCGGGGAAATGCGTGTGTTGAATGGTTGATGGATTATGGTGTCTACTTGGTTGTTATGGCATGACTTTGTCTTTGTGGTCGGCTGGCTAGTCCTGTGATGTTACGATTCACGTGTTGATGGTATCCCATCAAGACAAGTTTCTTTTTTGTGAAACCAATGAGAATTGGTATGTTGGAGGGCAAGCCCGATGGTGTGATCAACCATATGCAGTTAAAGTCCTGGCTAATGTTCTTATAATCGGTGGTGTTGATTGTGGTGAATTCTGTTGTGTTGATTTTTTTGAAGTTGTCAAGAACAGCTAAGCAGGTGGACGAGCCCGATGGTGAAATGAGAGTACCCATGTGTGGGTGGGGTCCAATCGGTTGTGTTGGCTTGGGGAAATGAGAGTACCCATGGTGTTGTGTCGTTGGGGAAATGGGAGTACTCATTGGGGAAATGATAGTACCCATGTTGTTGTGTCGTTGGAGAAATGAGAGTACCCATTAGGGAAATGTGAGTACCTATGTTATTGATATGATGTGATGATGCAATGATGTGTGATGATGTGTTAGACTTATACACACTATAGTGTGCCTTGGGTGAAACCCATGTTTGCATTCATGATGCATTAATAGACCTACCTTTTATATACCTGCTCAACATAGAAATATGTTTGATGCTTGTGACATCATTGTATGCTAGTTTCTCTGTTGTTTATGTTTTATTTCATCTGCATACGAAGTGCTGACTTGCATGGTGATGTAGTTCCCCGGGGTCTGCTGGGACGGTCGAGAGGAGGGGTGTCGTTACGTAGTTATGGTCATCCCTGGCTGACCCTTGTTGTACCGCATCTTTTATGTTGGTTATAGGGAAAGGATCACAAGCTGGAGCCAGCTCACCGGCCAAAAGGCATAAGCCTCGTGAAATGTACTTCCTCCTGCTGTTCTGCATTTACATGTTTCTTTTACTTTGTTCCGGCTTACACGCCGAGGTAACTTAGGATGTTGCTATTATGCTTTGTGGATGTATGGTTTAGTTGTTGACTTGAACATTCATGTGTAAGGCCATAAGGCCGAGTTACTCCTATGTAGATATGAACAGTTTCTATGTTAAACTCTTTGTTTCCATTGTTTATGTTTGTGTTCGTTATGGGTAGAAATTCATATTTCATCTTTTTATACCAAAGCTGTGGCAATTATATATTGTGGGGTCCGACCGGACCCATATTATATGGACATTGAATGGAAGGTGTTACATGTCACTTATGCTCATGACAAGTTATTAGAACCACGAATAGAGATCAATCATAATTAGCATCTAGCGTAGTAAGTATTTATAAGGGAGGTAATATCTGGACTTCTATTGGGTCGAGGTAGTCTTCCCACGACCACCGCCTGCATACTCTGTATCATCCCGCATATGGTCTCAGACCCATGTAGTCCTATTAGATTCGCATGGGTTGTCCTCCCAAACCATCCTTCACGTGGGTTACCTCAAAGTAAAACTCATCGGCCATCTGATATTCTCTCCAAGGAAAAATTTCTGAAGGCACATTCCATTCCCGAAGGAATTACATCTCGGAGACACATTGCAATAATCCTGTAAAAATTACATCTCATAGGAATATTTCATTCCCATAGGAATTACATCTCGGAGGCACAATTCATTCCAGTAGGAATTACACCTAGGAGGCACATTTCTTTCCCATAAGAATTACATCTCGTAGGCACATTTCCTTCACATAGGAATTACTATTCAGAGGCACAATTCATTCTCGTAGGAATTACATCTCGGAGGCACATTTCATTCACGTAGGAATTATATCTCGGAGGCACATTTCATTCCTGTATAAATTACATCTCGGAGGCACATTTCATTCTCGTAGGAAATACAAATCAGAGACACAATTCATTCTCGTAGGAATTATATCTCGGATGCACAATTCATTCACGTAGGAATTACATCCCGGAGACACATTTCATTCCCGTAGGAATTACATCTCAGGGAAACGTTTCATTCCCGTAGGAATTATAACTCAGAGGCACAATTCATTCCCATAGAAATTACATCTCGGAGGTACATTTCATTCCCATAGGAATTACGTTTCTGAAGCACATTTCATTCCCGTAGGAATTACAACTTGGAGGCATAATTCATTTCTGTAGGAATTATATCTTTGAGGTAAATTTCATTCACGTGGGAATTATATCTCGGAGGCACATTTCATTCACGTAGGAATTACAACTCTGAGGCGTAATTCATTCTCGTAGGAATTACATCTCGGAGGCACATTTCATTTCCGTAGGAATTATAACAAGGAGGCACAATTCATTCCCATAGGAATTACATCTCGGAGGCATAATTTATTCCCATATGATTTATATCTCAGAGGTACATTTCATTCCTGTAGGAATTACATCTTTGAGGCACATTTCATTCCCGTAGGAATTACACCTCGGTGGCACAATTCATTCCCGTAGGAATTACATATCAAAGGCACGTTTCATTCCAGTAGAGATATTTCTCATCATGGCGATATAATTTCTATCAAAGGCGGATATATCGTAGAATACGAAGAGATAGAAATTAGGCAATTCAAATCGAAACCTTCATAAGTCAAACAAGGCAAATGTCAAGGTATCTAAGGATTGAGTCAAAGGTTGGAGCCTTATCCTGCTCAATCAAACTCATAAATCATAATTATTGCAAAGTGACTCTGGCAAGCCCCAGTCCCTGGCTAGACTTGGCATGCGTTATGGCCTCTTGGGTTACGAACCAATTTTATCAAACTAATAGATATAGTAATTAACTCCACCCCAAGAGCTTTTGTACACGAAAAGCAAATCTTTTGCTTGAAATCAACCACTTATTAATCATCAACTTTTAAATAAGTTGACAAGTGGCTAAGGCGTCGAACTCAACCGCACCGCTCGACTTACCAAGAGAGTCGATCGAGTTCAGCACTAATTAGGGTTGATCTAGATGGAATGTTTTTCCATTGGTCAACTATAAATTATGGGTGAAACCAATTAAGGAAGCTTATTCCCGAACTCATCTGCTCTGCTCTACTGACAAGAGAAGCGGCCAGTTCGATGCCATTTTAAGGTAGTACTGAATAAGAACCAAAACATCGATCTGTCCGCTCGGATCCAAGAGCGGAGGCCAGTTCGGTACCCTTTAAGGGCAATACTGAATAAGAACCAAAACATCAATATGTCCGCTCTGCTCCAAGAGCGGTGGTCAGTTTGGTACTATTTAGAGTCAATGCTGAATAAGAACCAAGACATCGATCTGTCCGATTTGCTCCAAGAGTGATGGTCGGTTCGGTACCATTTAAATGTCGTATTGAATAAGAACCAAAACATCGATTTGTCTGCTCTGATCCAAGAGCGGCGGCCAATTTGGTACCATTTAAAGGCAGTACTGATTAAGAACCAAAACATCGATCTGTGTGTACTTCTCCAAAAGCGGCAGACATTTCAGTATTATTAAAGACAGTACTGAATAAAAACCAAAACATTGATCTGTCCGCTCTGCTCTCAGAACGACCACTAGTTGGGGACCATTTAAAGGCAGTACTTAATAAGAACCCAAACATCGATCTGTCCGCTCTGCTCTAAGAGCGGCGGCCAGTTCAGTACAATTTAAAGGAAGTATTGAATAAGAACCAAAATATCGATCTGCCCGCTCTGCTCCAAGAGCGGCGAGCAGTTCGGTATAATTAAAGGCAGTGCTGAATAAGAACCAAAACATCGATCTGTCTGCTCTGCTCAAAGAGCGGCGGCCAGTTCGGTACCATTTAAAGGCAGTACTGAATATGAATAAAAACATCGATCTGTCTACTCTCGTCCAAGAGTGGCGGTCAGTTCGGTATTATTAAAGATAGTATTGAATAGGAACCAAAACATCGATCTGTTCCCTCTGCTCCAAGAGTGGCGGCCAGTTCGGTACTATTTAGAGTTGACCCCAAGAGAATGTCCGTCTCCAAGTCAACTCCAAATTATCGAATAAGGATCTGAGCAACTTGAGTTTGGGATTGTCCACATCATTTCCCCTTAATATGAACGGTCCCACTTATTTTATTATTTGCAGGGTTTGTCTTATTTTAAATCAATTTAAATAGGAATCAACTCAAAAAAATATCAAACTTTTACTAGGGGCTTATTACACCCGTTGAAAGTGCACAGTGTGCCTCTGAGTATTCTCTAGAGGGGGTGAATATAGTTTTTAAAACTTTTTCCCTGATTATGCATACACACAAAAACTAATAAGTATTATGGAATCAACAATCTCAATAGCAGAATAAAGTAAACACAGATTGCAGGAAATATAAAGAACAGAAAACTGTAAATAGGGACAACACAGAAATACAAACACAGAAAACACAAGATTTTTATAATGGTTCCCCAATGTTGAAACCAGAGAACTGGCTTCGACGTTCGCAACAGGTATGCAGCTAACCCTTACTTCACCTGAGCTAGAACTATTGACCGATCACTAAGAGCCGAAGGACCTTGCACCTACGAAGACCTAAACATACCCCTTAAGCTGCAGCGGGGAGGTCCCACCACAAACCCGGAAGATCAAAGAGAGCTTCCCCTCCCAAGCTAATGTTGAGCCTGGGCACCCAAAGAGCACTAAGAAGACCTCACTATCAACCTTAGCTGACAGAGGGCCGGAGTGCTTACTCACAAGTCACACACGAGGGAGAGAAGAAGAATAGGTGTCTCTCCCAAGGTGCCCATGGGGGTCTATTTATAGACTTCTTGAAATTGGGTTGCAGATAGCCGCTTGAAAACACTACTCGCACCCCTCAAAACCATAGATAAGGGGTTAGTGGGGATGTTACCTCCACTCACACAAAGAGGAGGGAGGGGCGAGTGTGTGGGGGGGGGGGGGGCTTCCCCCACTGGCCAGCGAGAAGGACGAGTGGGGGGTGCTTCCCACACTCACCCGCAAGGAGGAGCGAGTAGGGGGCGCTGCCCCCACTTGCATGAGTGGGTAGGAGCTGCCCCCACTCACCTGCAAGGAGGGAGTGAGTGGGGGAGCTGCCCCCACTCGCCCACAAGGATGCGCGAGTGGGGGTGCTACCCCCACTCGCCCACAAGGAGGGGGCGAGTGGGGGAACTGCCCCCACTCGCCTGCAAGGAGGGGCGAGTGGGGGTGCTGCGCCCACTTGCCCGCAAGGATGGGGCGAGTGGGGGAGCTTTCCCCACTCTCTCGCAAGGAGGGATGAGTGGGGGTGTTGCCCCAACTCGCCCGCAAGGAGGGGCGAGTGGGGGAGCTGCCCCCACTTGCCCGCAAGGAGGGGCGAGTGGGAGCTTCCCTCACTCGTCGCAAGGAGGGGCGAGTGGGGGGCTTCCCCCACTCGCCAGCAAGGAGGGGGTGAGTGGGGGAGCTTCCCGCACTGGCCCTAGTACTCTTTTCTTTCCTCCCTTGGGCCCTCCTTTTACCTTGGTTGGCTCCGGACGCCTCCAATAGGTCGATTCGTCAGTCATGGCCATCTTCACTACCCACCCCTGTCTCGACAAATTACAGGTTATTCACCCAAAATATGGGTGGTCCACTCTTCTACCTCCCTGGTAGGATTGCACTAACTGTTCCTGAGTCTTTTGATAAGGAGACTCCTAGAACCATTGAGTCTTTTGATAAGGAGACTCTTAGAACCACTGAGTCTTTTGATAAGTAGACTCTTAGAACCACTGAATCCATTAAAAGAGAGATTAATAAAACTCTTTTACATAAGGTGAATAATGATGAAGAAAGAGAGAAATAGGAGAATGGAATTCTGCTTTCAGAATTCTTCAGAAGATATTTGCTGCTTCTGTTTATCATTGGATCTGAATATAATGAATTCTTGCTTATGATTGTGATGATTCCAAGGGTTATTTGCTTGATCCTTATTCTCTGAGTACTTCTTGTAAACTTGATGTTGTGTGAAGAAGAAGAAGAAGAAGAAGTTGTATATTTTTCCTGTAATGAGAGATATGTCTAATCTGTTTAAGGGTTTAAGAAGGAAGAAGAGAGAAGCCCTATTTGACATACAGAAATAATGTAATCAATCCCTTTATTTATTTTTTTCATTCTCCTCTCAGCATATTTATTCTCCATGACTGGAATTTGAATTTCTTTCTTCTTTTGGTCTGTCCTGAAAAGGAATTCCTATTGGACAGTTGATTTCCCTTTCTTCTTTTATTCCCGACCCGTCCATCAGTTTTGAATACATTCCAAGAATGCTTTTGCTGTCTTCTGGAATACTCCATTCCATTCTTGTCAATTTAACGAGCCGTTGGAGAATTTTCTTCAAAAATTGTGGACCTTCTGAAAAGGTATTAAAAGGACAGCTGAAAAAGCTTCTATTTTAGACTATATTCGACACTGCGTCGACTTCATCATTTTTCATATCGATGCACCTCTGAGTTCTTATAGGAGTAGCTTTGAATTCCTTCTTAGATCTAACTGAACTCAGATGTCAACGTTGCGTCGATTACTTATCGACGTATCCGACGAGTTGAATGCTTCGACTTGAACTTCATCTTCTGTGTCGAATTGAAATCAAAGTTTCGTCGACTTTTAAGATGGCTTCGACAGGCTCTTCCTTCTGTGTCTAGTTCCTTTCGACATTGCGTCATCTTGACTTATACTTTGACAAGCTGGTTGAGTTGCTTCAACTTTCAGTCAGAGTTACGTCGACATCTAGTCGAAGTTGCGTCGACATCTATTCGACGCAAGTTTTAACTCAACTGAATTTGTACTTATCTTGACATGGTCTTGACACTCTAGGGTGAGTGTGACATCCTAAGACATCTAATAACCAATTTACCCTTTCTATACAATGTGGGTAAAATATCCTAACAAATGAAATCACTTTAGATAATTTGTTAGATAAATCACAAGGGTTTTTCCCAATAATCTCCCCCTATTTATCATATCAAATTTTACAGAAAAACTTTAGTGATTTCAAACATATAGTTGAATATAAACTCGGTACAGACACATATACAATAACATAATGACATGGTAAACTGAAAACTAATGATTAATGTAAATAGATGTTTATCAGAGTTAGTTAACCAAGAGATAATTTTCATTTCTTCCTTTAAGAAAAGTAGATAAGACCTCATAAACCTTTCTGAATTTCCTCTCCACATATTTGAAGTTTGTTGGAGTGGCTTTCTTTGGATTCTTCTGAATTCTCTCATGTCCCTTGAAGAGCTTTTCCAGATCAGTTTCAACTTCAGAATGAACATCTTTAAGATTGAAACCTAGACCAAAGACTTCAGCTATCATCAAGTTAATTTTCTCCAAATCTAGATCTTCTTCATATGGGACTGGTACAATAAATGTTGACCGTGGATTGTCAAAAGTTGGAGTAGTCTTGAATACAATCTTCCTTTTCTTTTGAAGATGCTGCTCTGCTTCATCCAGATCACAACCAAGACCTCCATTGTGAAGTTGCCCTCTAATTTCAAGAAGTTTTGCTTGAGTAAATGTTGCAGCATACTTTGTATGATCAAAAAGTGTGCTTGGGATTTGGATTGTCTCCTTGAGTTGTTCTTTTTCCATAGCATCCTTACCCTTCTTCATCCTTTCAATGAACAACCTTCTCTTTTCTTCAATCTCTATTTGAGAATCTTCAAATTCATATTTATCTCTTTCTCTAATTTCATCTAGGGCATTGTCAAGGTTTGGATCAATATACCCCTTCATTGTAATTTAAGGGATTTCAACTTTCTCATAAGTTTTGTAATAAGATTTGTCCTTCTTGTACAGTTTTCTTTGCTCTTTTGTATACCTCTCCCAGATGGGTATATTTCTTGCATATCCTCTTCCACTTCCATCTCTTACCCTTCCTCTGTAATTTCTTCCCTGTACTCTTCCTCTATATGGAGGTCTTCCTCTAAAGATGGGTGCTTGGACAATTGGTGTGGGTTTTGGAGTTGAATCAAGAGGGAGCTGAGTTGGTGGTGGAGATGATGGAACAGATTCAGGGACTTGGTCAGCTGGCTTGACTGGAGATGGTGTTGTTGTATATTCTTCAGAGTAGGGCCTGAAGTCAGGTGTTTTAGGGAGAGGTTACCCAGTCCATTCTTTTGACACCTGCATACTCTACAGGTAGTCATTATCATCTAAGAATAAATCAATATCCCCCTGTTTTGATGACTCCCCTTGTATTGAAGGCAGAGTTCTTGGAGGAGAACAAGATTCTGGGAGTGGAATAAACTTGGAGGTGATGGCAGGCTCTCCTTCAGAAACAAAGGACAGGGGGAGTGTTGTAGTGTATACTGAATCTGGAGGTGTCCTGCTGGTACACCCCCCCTGCTTTATATCATTGAACAAGGATATAAAGGCATTAACAGGCAGTCCTAATAACCTTACCTCTTCATCAATGGCTTTGATTTGAGCATTGAGGTTCTGTAACCTCCTATGTTGAGCACAAATCTTTCGATAGCAGTCACGGGAGAAATCAAGATAGAGAGAACTGAATTGAGATAGCAAAGTCTCTAGAGCTAGATCAACTGCTTTGACAATGCCTCTTTGATTTGGAGGAGATTCCATTAATGTCCTGTGAGTACTTGCACTAAAATAGAAAGAGAGAAGGAGAAAGGAAGATGAAGGAGAGCGAGAGGGAGAGAATTCGAAAAGCACAATGAAGTTGAAAGCCTGAGTTGCTTTGAGTAGATGAATCGTCGCAACATAGGGTTATATTCAAAGCAGCGTCGAAAAGAAATGAATTTAGCCCGCCAAAATATATCGATGTGGCTTCTGGAAGCAGTCTGCGCACGCTTTGCCAAGTCAATGTGACGTCGAGTAGAAATCGATGTGGCTCTAAATATAGTCATCAACTATGATGTCGACGTAAGCGTCGATATGTAGTTGATGCTACCTCGAGTGCTAGTCGAATGAACTATCCCAGTCATCTCTCGAAGTTAGCGTCGAATAGAAATTGATGGTGTGCCGATTTGTATTCGACGCAGCTCTGAATAAATAGTTGTATGTTTCTTAAAATTTTTGTTGTTTTTCCCAGCACTACCTTTCTATGGAGAATAAGTTTGAATACATAATAGGGGTAACCTGGAGAGATCCATCAAGCATTCCCAGTGCATTGATGAAGAACTTGTGCTTACTTTCATCAAGTGGCTTAGTGAAGATGTCAGCCCTTTGAATATCAGTGGAGATGTATTGAAGATTGATCTTACCCTTCTCAGCATTGTCCCTGAGAAAGTGGTGTCTTATCTCTATATGCTTAGTTCTGCTGTGGAAAACAGGATTGGAAGCTATAGATATATCAATAGAGCTGTCACAAAATATTATGGAATTGTCAAGGGTAAGGTTGTAGTCTAACAACTGATTTTGCATCCATAATATTTATGAGCAGCAGCTTCTTGTAGCTATATACTCAGCTACAGCTGTAGAAGTGGAGACTGTGGTTTGCTTCTTGCTAAACCATGAGATCAGTCTAGCACCCAGGAATTGACATGTTCCTGAGTTGCTTTTTCTATCCATCCTACATCTAGCATAGTCTGCATCTGAATAGCCAACTAGGCCAAGTTCAGGTGTACCCTTTAGATATCTGAGTATTCTTTTTATAGAACTCATGTGGGATTCTATGGTGTCAACCTGGAACCTAGTAAATATTCAAGTAGCAAACATTATATCTGGTCTGCTAGCTGTCAGATAGAGAAGAGAGCCAATGGCTGCTCTATAAGTCTTCTGATCAAAGGACTTACCTTTTTCATCTTTATCTAAAACAACATTAGTAGACATGGGGGTTTTCATGACATAGGCATTTTCCATCCCAAACCTCTTGATGAGTTCTCTGGTATACTTAGATTGAGATATGAAGATGTCAACTGCAGTTTACCTTACTTGGAGGCTAAGAAAATAGGCCCATGCTACTCACTTCAAATCTAGACAGCATTAGTTATGCAAACCTTTTGCATAATGATTGATTTATTGACACAAATATAATACCATCTAGATAGATCTATGCTAGTAATAGCTGATTCTTATGTGCTCTTGTGAAGAGTGTTTTATCCACTTTCCCTCTTTCAAAGTAGTGTTCCAGATGGAAGGTGGACAAGGTCTCATACCAAGCTCTTGGAGCTTGCTTGAGGCCATACAGTGCTTTATCTAACTTATATACAAAGGATGGAAAAGATGAATTGAACAAACCCGGGGGCTGCTCCACATACACTTCTTCTTGAAGAGTTCCATTTAGGAATGCACTCTTTTCATCCATCTGATAGACTTTAATCTTCATGTGTGTAACATATGCAAGGAACATTCTAATGGCCTCCAGCCTTGTTACTGGAGCAAATGTCTGGTTGAAGTCAATCCCCTCCTCTTGCCTATATCCTTGAGCCACAAGTCTGGCCTTGTTCCTGATAATTACTCCTGTTGAATCCATCTTGTTTTTAAATACCCATTTTGTTCCAATACTGGGTAATTCCTTGGTCTCTCAACCAATGTCTAAACCTTGTTTCTCTCAATTTGGGTTAGTTCTTCATGCATTGCAGATATCCAATGAGGGTCACTGTCTGCTTCTTCAAACTTCTTAGGTTCATATTGAGAGAGAAAACATTGCATCATTGTTTCATTTGTTAGATGATTCCTTGTCTTGACTCCCACTATCAGATCTCCTATAAATGTTGTTAGGAAAAACACCTTTTGATTGAACTTAACAAATTATCTATAGGTGTTTTTACTTCCTAGGAGTATTACCCTCATTGTATAGAAAGGGTAAATTGGTCATTAGATGTCTTAGGATGTCACACTCACCTAGGAGTGTCACGGCCAGGTCAAGATAATGATAAAGTCAGCTAAGTTAAGACTTGCGTCGAATAAAAATCGACGCAACTTCGACTTGATGTCGACGTAACTCTGACTAGAAGTCCAAGCAACTTAATCAGCCTGTCGAAGTATAAGTCAAGTCGATGCAACGTTGAAATGGACTTGACATAGTAAGAAGATCTTGTCGAAGCCATCAGTGAAGTCGACACAACTTCTATTTCAACTCGACATAGAAGGTGAAGTCCAAGTTCAAGCTTCCAACTCGATGGATACGCCGAGAAGTATTTGACGTAACGTTGATATCTGAGTTCATTCAGAGCTGAGAACTATTTCGAAGCAACTTCAATAGGAACTTAGAGGTGCGTTGATAAGAAGGAAGTCAATTCGACGCAGCGTCGACATCAGAGTTCAGTCAGAGCTAAGAAGGATTTTGAAGCTACTCCTATAAGAACTCAGACGTGCATCGATAAGAAAGAAATTATATTCGATGATGCGTCGAATATAGTCTAAAAAGGAAGCTTTCTCTACTGTCCTTTTAACACATTTTTAGAAGGACCACAAAGCTAAAGACAGTTCTCCAATGACTCATTTGTTGTCAAGAATGGAATGAAGTATTCCAGGACACAACAAAAACATTCTTAAAAGGTATTCAAATCTGATGGACGGGTCGGGATCAATAAAAGAAAGGTAAATCAAATGTCTAATAAGAGTTCCTTTTCAGGACAGCCTAAAAGGAGAAAGAAATTCAAAAAACAATTATACAGAAAAAGTATGTTGAAGAGGAGAGGAAAATTAACAGATTGATCATTATTATCCATCTGTCGAAAAAGGGTTCTTCTTCTTCCTCCTCCTTCAACCCTAAGACAGAAAAACAAGTGCTTTCTCTGCATAGAAAAAGAATACAGCTGCTCCCTCTTCTTCATCACACAGCATCTAGTTAACAAGAAGTGGATCAAGAAAATAACCCTTGCAATCATCTCAATCATAAGCAAGGGTTCATCATATACAGATCCAGTGAAACTCAGAACCTGTAGTTCTTGAGAAATTGCTTCTGAAGAATTCTGAGAACAAAATTCTATTCTCCCTCTTCTTTCTTTCTTCTCCTTTATTCTTCAACTATAAAAGAGTTTTATTAATCCCTCTTTCAAAGGATTCAATGGTTCTAAGAGTCTCCATATCAAAAGACTCAGTGGTTCTAAAAGTCACCTTATCAAAAGACTCAATGGTTCTAAGAGTCTCCTTATCAAAAGACTCAGGCACAGGTTGTGCAATCCTACCAGGGAAGTATAAGAGTGGAGTACTCACATTTTGGGGGAACCTCTATAAACATTCCAGTGTCCTCTGTGTGTTGATTTTCTACGCTGTCCCTACTTCAGTTTTTCTATGTTTATATTTCCTACAATCAGTGTTTAATTTATTCTGTCTTTTGGATTGCTGATCGCATAATACTTAGTGTTTTTATAGTGAGTGCATAATTAGTGTAGAAAATATTTAAAACTCTATAACCCCCCTGTAGAGAATACTCAGAGGCACATTATGCACTTTCAATTGGTATCAGAGGGAGGTTGATCATTAAAAGGTTAACACCTTGAACAAAAGATCTCCTCCTCTCATTTCTATACTGTAAATTAGTTAAAACTATTTTTCTAAAGAAAATGAGTTCTAAGGATTATGCATCAACAAGACCACCAGTGTGTAACCTAAATAAGTTTACACCCTTGAAGGCCAGAATAAAGCTGTATATGAACTCTATTGATGAAGACATTTTTAATGTCATCATTATAGGTCCCAGTCCTAGTAAGACAAGATGACGGTGGATTTTCAACATTGGAAGCTATCCCAAGGAATGAGTGGACAGAGTCTGAGAAGAAGCAGAAGGCATGTGATGCCAAGGCTATGAACACTCTAATTTCCACAATGTCATATGACATTTTCCTGAAAGTAGCTGACTGTCAATCAACAAAAGAAATATGGGAATCCCTTTCCAGAATGGTAGAAAAGAGTTCTGATGAAAGAAAGGACAGGAAGTCCCTTCTCATATCCCAATATGAGAACTTTCAAAAGAAAGCTGAAGAAAGTGTTGCTGAAATATATGACAGATTCAGCATCATTATCAATGAGCTAAAGTGTCTGGACAAGGAGATATCCCTAACAAAGATCAATGATAAGTTCCTCATGTGCTTCCCAAGCTCATGGGACTCAAGGATCTGGGCCATCAAAGAATCCAGATGCCATAGAGAGATCTCTATTGATGCTTTTTTAGGAAAGCTTAAATCATATGAGATGATACTGAAAAGCAGAGCTGAAATAGAGGCAAAGGAGACAATTTCAAGTCCTATCCAAAGGAGCCTTACTCTAAAAGTTGCTAAAGGAGAGCCCTCCACTCCTGAAGATGAAATTTTCAGTCTTCTAGCAAGGAGATTTAGAAAGTGGGTCAAGAGATAAGACTCAAGGAGAAGAGAGAGGAGCTCAAAACCCAGATTTGATAAGACTCCAAAGAAGGTGGTGATTTGCCTCTCCTGCAACAAGCCAGGGCACATAGCCCCTGAGTGTCCACATGAACAAAGGTACAGGAGCAGCAACAAATATGAGTAGAAGAAGAAGTCTTTCAGGCGGAAAAATAAGAATAAAGCTAACGGTTTCATTGCTGAAACTTGGAGTTGTTGGATCTTGTGGCGCCCTTAGAGGGGGGGTGAATAAGGGTCTTTTAAAAATCACGATTTTTACTTAAGAATTTTAAAAACAAATTTTACTTTTCTAAAAATTACTTATAAAAATTTCAAACCAATATAATTTTTTTTGAATTAATTCAAACACAAATTTCTAAGTCAAAGATTAAACAACCATATTTGCAATTAAAGAAAAAGTCATAATTTCATAATCATGAAATTCACATACAAATAATATGATCTTAACAATGCTTAAGATCAAGGCACAAATATGATAATAACCCTTTTACAATTTGTGTTTACCAATCCTTCTCCCAAGGATCGGAAGGCTATCACTTGTCTCTCCCTAGACCAAGCCCAAGCCTATCCTCTAGATCTTCCCAAGATCTAGACGTAGCACACAAGGCCACGATTTCCCACCAAGCCACGCAAGGACTTGGACGCTCCACACAAGGAAGCAATTTTCCCCTAAGCCTTGCAAGGACTTAGACGTCACGCACAAGGAGACGATTTCCCTACCAATACAAAATGAAATGTATATAAATGAAAATACAAAATGAAATGATGAACTCCCTAGAAATTCAGATCTCTGAAAGGAAGGTTGAAGCCTCGAGATGATCGTTGATGTAGAAGCGCGTCTAATCTCGTCTTCAATTTCAAACCTTCTCAGCACAAATGGGAGTTCATGAAGTTCTGGAGCTCTCTGGTTCGTATGCCCTTAGGAAGGAACTTAGAATTCTCCAAACTTGCAATGCACGAACAGAAAGAACCATTTTATAGATTTTCACTGTCGCCTGGGCGACATCACTGTCGGAATTCCGACAGCGCAAAACTGCCACTCGTAGTACGCTGTCGTGCGGGCAGTTGCGATAACTTCCGAGCTGTCGCCTGGGCGACAGTAGCTGTCGCCTGGGCGACAGTAGCTGTCAGAAAATTTCGACAGCGCCAAACTTCTGCTCATCGTGCTGCCGTGCGGGCAGTTGTTGTAACTTCTCTGCTGTCGCTTGGGCGACATTGACTGTCGGAAAATTCTGACAGATCCTCTTCATTTTTGTCATCCGAAACTTCTCCAGACTGTAGATTGAGTCATTCTCATCTCCGAAATGGGGTGGCACGTTCTATAACTCTTCCTGTATTGAAAGTTATGGCCATTTTAAGATCAGCACACAAAACTCATCCTTTTGCTTTTTCTAATGTGTACACACTCTTGGATCATGCCCATGAATGAGGACTTATCTCCTCATTGAACCTGTACAACCTGGACACTATAAACACACAAAAGACTAGATCAAATACAACACGGTATTTGTTATTCTCAAACCAAGAGATGCGGAACATAGGCTCCAACAATCTCCCCCTTTTGATAATAACAAATACCCGTATGAGAAATTAGTGAGATTAAGACAATTTGTGTTTATAGATAAGTGCGGTAATAAGATATGCATGAATAACATATTAAGAGCGTGATAGAATTGAAAGCGATAATGCCTACTCTTTCTATATCAAGTCCTCCCCCTACATTAGTGTCTCTTATAAACTACTCCCCCTAAATATCTATTTTACTAGATTTCTCAATTTCTTCTCCCCCTTTGTTATTAACAAAAGTGGGTAGGGATGAGTGTATATCTTTTAAGAAAGGTAAGGAACCATTTATTGAAGGATTTTCATGATCGAGTATATGATAGTGTATGCACCTCCTATATGATTACTCCCCCTACAAATATACCCATTTTGAGTTTAATATCATTATAACGCACTCCCCCTAAATATTAGATTTTTGCAATTTAATCTCCCCTTTTGGTAGAATCAAAAGAGGGTTTAGGAGTGAGTATGTATAATAAGGAGTAATATATTTTATGTCGAGAAGAAAAATAGGATGCAATCAAAAGCTTGTTAAATACTACATTTTGAGAAAAATATAAGCATGATGCAACATAAAGTAGTAAGCAACATAGCTAACATGATAAAGTAAGCATTCTATTTTAAGATACCACTTGTTTAAAGGAAAACACGGTGTTAAAAATAATAAGCACTCTTAAACATAAACATCATTTTAGAAGATAAAACCATATAAAGGATAATGAGTTTTAAATTTGAAAAGTTGATGTTTGAGTTAAAGATTGAAGAGATGCTATTCCATTAAGATAAAAAATTGCAAGCATGATTTCATAATATCAAGAAAAGATACACAAACTACAATGTAATAAAATTTGCATTTCAAGTAAACCTAAACATTGTAGCGGTCATGCTTTGTTATCTAGTGCATTTACTTAAGTTTGTAGAGATTTGAGTAGATGAGCATTAGGATCCAATTCTCATAAGTAGAAGTTTTATGAAAGATAATGATGTGTACAAAGTAGTGTTTTGATAAAGTATACAAGTGAATCAATCAAAAACACATGACATATATAATGAAATAACACAACATTAAAATACACAAATAATATTACTTCCACACTATGTCAATGCACATGAATAAATAGTACAACTACCAAGGTGCTCTGCACACACAATGCTTATTAAGACTTATCAGGGTGCAAAGTAGTGCTTGGGGGGATCACTTTTATACTTTTTAGCTTTATTTTCAATTTTTTTGTGATCCGGTGTACTAAAGAGAAGTGGTGTATAAATTGTTTGCTACAAGACACTTTACAATTCTTAGCCAAGGTGCTCAACCTCATAATGCTCATTAAGACTTACCAGGAGGGTGAGTAGTGCTTGGTGGAGTTTTCCTTGTCATTTATTATTTTCTTTTTAGTTTAGTGATTAAGGACTCCGAATTCACTTGTTTTGCAAACATAGCATTTTAAACCACATTTCTCTAAAGAATAAGTGCATGAAAAATAAAGAATTGTAATAACCAATTCAATGTTGTGTAGGTAATCTATTTAGGAATTTTAATTATTTATGTTATTATACTACACAATCATGTAAGAATAAGATTGTAAACACATGTAGGTTATCAAAAATAAGTGAGTGAATGAATCATTATCAAACATAATACATTACTCATACTTAGAGGCATGCTAAACATTTCTACACATGTTTATCTACAATCAATTTCATTGCACATAACAAGATAATTTTCAAGGCATGTCAAATACAAAACAATGTTTTTAAGAAACTTGAAAGTTAAATTAAACATTGTATTTAATCTTTAATTGATATAATTAATCATCCATCCTTGACAGTGGCAATGAATAACAATCATTTTTTTTTATAAATTTTTGAATTTTTTTTATATATGCACAAAACAATAAACACACATAAAGAAAAACATATTTTTGTTCTTTGAAATTGTTTTGTAAATTTGTATTTGTTTTTTTTATATATATTCTCTGGAAATCATAGAAGTCTTTAATAGCCCTTTCAGTAAATGATAATCTATGCCAGAGAAATAAAAAAAATGTATGAGAAAATACATATATATTTTTTTAAAAGAAATAAAATTTTGTTTTAAAAGGAATAAAAAGATAGAAAACATTTACAAACACACAAAATATTAAAATAATACCAGAAATAATTCAAAACAAACAAAAAAAAATATTTTGGAGCAAAGGAGCTAACGCCAGACATTAACTTCTTAACGCCAAAACAGAACTGCATTTCTTGATGTTTTGAAAAATATTTTTCTCAATTCATTTGTATTATAAAGAGACCTTCCTTCAGTTGAAATTTCAGAGTATATTGATTAGATTTGAAGGCTCTTTTAGCATGTATTTGGTGATTTTTCAAATACTTGTGTTTGGTAAAATCATTAAAGCTCGAAATATTAAAATATGCAAACACATGATGCAGTGTTAGAATAAAAAAATATGCATGATTTATGTATAAAGAGTGAGATAATGTTCATGCAATGAATATAAGATAAGTATATCTAAGATCAAGATACCTTAACTACATGACTACACTCTAGCCCCGAACTAAGTGACGGATGGGCATGAGGAGCTGCACACATGCTGTAGGTTGGGGTGTTAATCCCATATGCATACAAAAGACGACGCTCAACCTAGTACTCTTTCCCCCCAATGCCTCTCAAGGCCCCACTGGAACCCTCCCCGGTTAAGGACAAGACATGACTTAGAGGTTAGGTCTCTAATGCACACAATCCTACGCCCTCGCTATTGTGAGACACATGTCATAGGTTTATTGATTATGGACATACTAAGCGTGTAAGCCTTAAATATATTAACTGTGTTATAATTTCATGATTAGTTTTGGATTTACAATTTTATCGAAGATTGTTGATTTTAAATCCATTTAGAAAAGTTTTATTCATGCAAATAACTACAAAGGAAAATAAGATTTTCATATTTTAATGATATAATTTACTTTAGCATTGCAAGATATAACTAGCATGAGCATTGATTTCTATCTATGGTATGTGATAATGCTAGTGTGATGAATTAGGACAACATGGTGCAAAGCTAAGTAAAGATGGACAAATATAAGATTGAGTTGCATGTATTCAAACATAGAGTTTTGAATTTTTATAGACCTAGAAAGAAGTGACAATTCTATTTGATTTCATCTTGTTGATATCAAGTTAATTCATAGGTCTAAAGATAATGAGATTCATGCAAACAATAAAGATGCACATCACACACACAAAACAAGATATGAAACTATAATACCAATTGCAATCATATATTTCATAATTCCTAAGGTTGATAGAATTAGTTGATTTAAGATAGGTCTTGGTGGATCATGAATTATGATATATGATTAAAGTGAATTTTAGCATAAGATATTAATAGATCATGGTGGTGATTGTGAAATCATATTCATCATTTTTGTAAATTTTCTTTTTGATTTTATTTTTTAGAAATTAGACAAAATAAATACAAGGTATTTGACAACAATGATAGTAAAAATAAATTTTCAGAGAAAATCAAAATTTTTAGGAAAATATGCTACCGCCAGCGTTAGTGACGGAGTTACTATATTTGATTTAAAACACATTGTTTTTGATATTATTTGATTCTGATTTTTCTCGATTATGATTTTCAATATAGGGTCTATTATATGTAGTAACGAAAAATAGACAAATATGCAATTAGTTGCACATTTAATATTTTAGCCTAAGACCCCTAAAAATCCATTTAAATCCAATTTTGAAGGTAATTTCAGTAGTCTTGATAATATCATTTAGAAAATTTAGCATTCAATTTATAATGATAATATACGACATTTATAGGCAAAGGATTTAAAAAGGATAAAACAAAAAGAAAAGATAGATCACTTAAAAATTATGACTTTATATTCAATTTAATTCAATTTTGATTTGATAAACATTAGGCTTAAAATGTAAAAGTCATATTTCATAATATATCTAAGTGACCTTAGCGTGTTGGCTCAAACATAAGAAAACAAACAAAAGAAAAAGCAATTAAGCATATCATGAAGTAGAGTACTGATATTTCATTTTTAATTAATTTCGACTCCATGCAATATAATGATTCCCAGTGAATGAGAGACTTAGGTATCCAAAGGAGACCAAGTGTGATGGTTCCTTTGGGTACCCAAATACATCGTGTAGGCTTTTGGAGAGATAGTGATGAATGGTCCTTTACAAGTGGAGTTAGTGTTTCATTTTTAATTTTGGGCCTCCATTCATACTTTGGTTGTTTATCTTTTAAATTCATATTATGATTATTTGACATCTTTTTGGAATGATAGTTGTTTGAAAAATAATTCATTTGGGATTTATGTTTATTCAAATTATTTTTCAAAATACATTGATGTTGATAATCATAATGAATTTTATTATATTGATTCTTTGAGAGTTTATAAGAGTGATGGTCTTTCTTAAGAATTGAATGTTGAAAAAGTGGGTTACAATATGTTTTACATGATTGGTTCTTATTTTCATGATTTTCATTTCCACTCTTTCTTATAGACGTACTCTTATAATATGAAGTTAAGCTTTTATACTTTTGATAATTTGATAAACTAGAAATAAAAGATGTTTTATTATATGAAAAGTTTTGAATAAACATTTTTAATGATTCTAATTTATCCTTTAAATTATCATTTTCTTTTAACAATTTTTCATTATGATGTTTTGAAGTTAAAAGACCTTTTTCCAAAACCTTAAGTTCTTCTTTAAATGTATTATAATCAAAACAAAGTTTAGCATTTTCAATTAAAGAGCATGAACAAGAATTTGAAACATCAATATAAGATTCTACTTTAGCGTTTGCTTTTAAAGTTTTATTTTCTAAACATAATTTGGAATTAGCATGTTTCAACTTTGAAATTTTACGTTTAGCAAATTTAAGCACACGAAATGTAGAAATAGAATTAGTTACTAAAAGAGAAGATTTAGATTTTCTTACCTTGCTATAGTTTTCGTCTTCTCTTTTGCTTGATGTTTTGCCATCAACTGAGTCCAATATTGTGACGTTGTCTTCTTCTCTTGGATCCATAAGGAATTGCTCACATGCATCATCTGCGGAAGGAAGACTATAAGAATTCTCAAGAAATTTCCAAACTTCATAAGCATTAGGAAGTGTATAAATAAGTTTGAAAATATTTTGATCTAATGCACAATATAGACTATTCATTGATTTGGCATTAAAAAACATTTTTATTTAAAATATTGGGGGGCATTTTAATTGTAATATTCCAAACTTCCATATCCAAAGATTTAAGAAATTTTTCCATAAGTGTTTTGTTGGGAAAATGATTTGTCTTAACCCCCAAAATGAGTTGAATATGAATTCTAAGAAAGAAAAATTAAGGTTCAGTAAATATGCGTCGAATAGTATTCGACGCGACGTCGAAGTGTTGTCGACGTTTCTTTCAGAATGAGCCGAAGTAACTTTAATAAGAATTTGACGTATCTTATGTCGACGTAGCTCTGACTTCTAGTCGACGCACCTTCCTTATTCTCCTCTCGACGTCCAGCCAGGATGAATTCGACGCTCACGTCGAATTGTAATCGACGTACGTCGATTACTATGTTAAATTCAAATAACACCAGATCTCTTTCCTTCTTTCTATAGATCTGATTTATATGGAATAATATTATTCTTTTATAGCCGTTATGAATCATTCTTTCCCTCTAATTGATTCTTGGCTAAATTGATTATGGATATTATTTGAAATCAAAATGAATTCTTTCTTTTTATAGATATAATAGTTATGGAAATATTTCTCTCTTTCTAAATACTCTATCTACTAATTGATTTCTCTCCTATAGTGTTATCTTAATACACAGAGCTATAAATAAGGATAAGGTCGACAGAGAACGATGAGAGGTGATCCACTCCATACATTTTGAAATAGAGGATTCGGAACCAAGGAGTCTCCACAATTAAATCAGACAGGGGGAGCTCTCTTCACTATCTTCATCAAGATCCAACTCAACATCCAATCAGGATTTTCAAGTGTCTTCTCAGCAAAAAGAGAAGAACAATATATCTTTTCCCTTTCTCCTTCCCATCTTGTAAATGGTTAAAACTCCCTTCAAAAGTTTACTCCCGGTGACAGGGCACCTTAGCAAAAACCTGCAGCTTGGTTTATAAGCACCTTATCAAAAGCTTATAGGTGAATTGGGCACCTGATCAAAAATCCCATTGGTGTGTGGACACCTTATCAAAATCACCTTGGTGTGTGGACACCTTATCAAAATCACCTTGGTGAGAGGGCACCTTATCAACAACCTCCTAGTGGATTCCTACCAGTGGGTAGAAGAGTAGATGTACCCAGGTTTTGGGGAACTACTATATATCTTGTGTCATCTGGTTATGTGCTTATTTATTTATGCTTTACTTTCTCAATCAGCACTCACATATATATTTATATATATATCACTTAATTTGAAACAAAGTTAAATAAGACTTTTAATAATAAGAATGAGAACTAAAACTCAACTTTCATGTTTTTCACCCATTATAATTTTCACCCATAAATAATGGTGGACATAATGATTTTTCATTTACATAAAAATTATCCCCTCTAAAAGATGCGAGATCATGAAACATCATTATTCTCGGTTGTGAAGCCGTATTGGAATAACCTCGCTCTGATACCACGTGTTGGATCTTGTGGCGCCCTTAGAGGGGGGGGGGGGGGGGTGAATAAGGGTCTTTTACTTAAGAATTTTAAAAACAAATTTTACTTTTCTAAAAATTACTTATAAAAATTTCAAACCAATATAATTTTTTTTGAATTAATTCAAACACAAATTTTTAAGTCAAAGATTAAACAACCATATTTGCAATTAAAGAAAAAGTCATACTTTCATAATCATGAAATTCACATACAAATAATATGATCTTAACAATGCTTAAGATCAAGACACAAATATGATAATAACCCTTTTACAATTTGTGTTTACCAATCCTTCTCCCAAGGATCGGAAGGCTATCACTTGTCTCTCCCTAGACCAAGCCCAAGCCTATCCTCTAGATCTTCCCAAGATCTAGACGTAGCACACAAGGCCACGATTTCCCACCAAGCCACGCAAGGACTTGGACGCTCCACACAAGGAAGCGATTTTCCGCTAAGCCTCGCAAGGACTTAGACGTCACGCACAAGGAGACGATTTCCCTACCAATACAAAATGAAATGTATATAAATGAAAATACAAAATGAAATGATGAACTCCCTAGAAATTCAGATCTCTGAAAGGAAGGTTGAAGCCTCGAGATGATCGTTGATGTAGAAGCGCGTCCGATCTCGTCTTCAATTTCAAACCTTCTCAGCACAAATGGGAGTTCATGAAGTTCTGGAGCTCTCTGGTTCGTATGCCCTCAGGAAGGAACTTAGAATTCTCCAAACTTGCAATGCACGAACAGAAAGAACCATTTTATAGATTTTCACTGTCGCCTGGGCGACATCACTGTCGGAATTCCAACAGCGCAAAACTGCCGCTCGTAGTGCGCTGTCGTGCGGGCAGTTGCGGTAACTTCCGAGCTGTCGCCTGGGCGACAGTAGCTGTCGGAAAATTCCGACAGCGCCAAACTGCTGCTCTTCGTGCCGCCGTGCGGGCAGTTGTTGTAACTTCTCTGCTGTCGCCTGGGCGACATTGACTGTCGGAAAATTCCGACAGATCCTCTTCATTTTTGTCGTCCGAAACTTCTCCAGACTGTAGATTGAGTTGTTCTCATCTCCGAAATGGGGTGGCACGTTCTATAACTCTTCCTGGATTGAAAGTTATGGCCATTTTAACATCAGCACACAAAACTCATCCTTTTGCTTTTTCTAATGTGTACACACTCTTGGATCATGCCCATGAACGAGGACTTGTCTCCTCATTGAACCTGTACAACCTGGGCACTATAAACACACAAAAGACTAGATCAAATACAACACGGTATTTGTTATTCTCAAACCAAGAGATGCGTAACATAGGCTCCAACAGGAGTGACTCTGAAGCAGAGTTAAGCTCCTCTTCATCAGAGAGTGATGAAGAAAAGGTTACCGAAGCAGCCTGCCTGATGGCATTAGGAATATCCTCAGATGATGAAGAAGAATAGGTATCACTGTTTGATGATTTTGATTTTAATTAGAAAACCTCAAGAAGGATGAATTATATTCAATAAATAATGATCTGAGAAATAAAAATCAGGGTAAAGAAACAGAATTTATAGAGATAAGAAATGATAATCTAAAGTTAAAAGAAGAACTAACAAAGGCAAAAGCCTTTAAGGACTCTCTCAATGGGAGGAGTCAAAAGCTCAAAGATATTACACAAAATCTCTCCATGAGATTTAAATACTTAGGTCTAGGAGCAGACCCTTTCACTATCACTGAAATCACTAGTAGACCAACCTGGAAAAATCTAGTTAGATTTATTAGACCTAGTGATTTTCAAATAAGTGCGAGGAGTGCACTAACTAAGAATCAGGAAATTAATAATCCAGATAAAATCACTGTATTTAATAAAGCAAAATCTAATAGTGAAATGAAATCTCTAGGGAAAATCAATCCAAGCAAACCAATGAATCTAAGTAAAAAGGGGGTTATAAAAGAGAAAATTGTTATGCACTCTGCAGATTTGAAAAACACATTCTCTGCCATCCTAAAAGATATCATGAAAGACCCTTTTATTCTTTCATAGAAGCCTATAATGGTAAAAATAAAGGGCTCAAGGTAACCTAGGTTCCTTCTAATGTTTGAGCTACTTGTGCAGGATTAGGTAGGATCCCTCCTAGGGGATAATGGAAGGGGAAGGAAGAACTATGGCTTAATAGATAACTAAATCCAACAAGGGAGTGATCTATGAATCCTCTTATTATCTTCTTTAGTTCATGAAAATAATAGTATAAATACTATTTTAAATAAAAAATATTGCTGGGAAAAACAACAAGAACTTCTTAAGAAAATAGAACTATTTATTCAGAGTTGTGTTGAATAAAATTTGATGTACTGTCAAATTCTACTCGATGCTTGCTTCAAAAGCAACATGCAATAGATAATTTGTGTTGCGTCAAATACAATTCGATGTACCATCTAATTCTATTTGACGCCAGCTTCGAAAGCCATCCAAATCAGATAATTCGAATAGCAACGCAACTTCGACTTCATATCGATGAAAATGCTGATTTAATAATTGCTCGTCAAATTCAAAGGTGCGTCGAGTTCTAATCGACGCAACGTCGACATGAACAACGCGCACAGAGTCGCTTCTAGAAGCTGCCTCGACAGGTTTTGGCGCGCTGAATAATAATTTTATCGACGGTGCGTCGACTACAACCCTAAGTTGCGACGAATCATCTTCTTTTAAGCAACTTAGTCATCGAATTCATTACGCTTTCGAATTCTCTCTTTCCTCTCCCGTGCTCTCCTTCCCTCCATCTTTCCTGCATCTTTCTCTAGTCTCTTCCTCTCTCTCTCTCTTGCCTCTTTTTGCAGGTACTTCAGAATCAATGGCACCTCCCAAGATAAACTCTGGTTTTGACGTGGATGTTGACTCATTTAATGTTGCTCCCGAAAGCTTCAAAGCCATTCTCGGCTTATTCTATACTGCTGGGCTAATAAAGTTGATCTCCACAAGATGCAAGATTCTTGATACAGAACTGACAGAGTTTAGGGACAATATGCAAATAGGAAATGATGGCTCCCTCAATGGAAAAGTTTCTGAGATAGATGCACATATAATAGAGGAATTACTAAATCAAACATTTGATCTTACAACTGGCAGTGACTCAAATGAACTGACAGGGGAAGAGATCAAAAAGGTTCTAGAGATCATGCAGTTCAAGAAAGAGAAGGCCATCAATCTGAAGAAGATTGATCTTGTAGAAGAATACAGATTCCTTGCTGATATAGTAGGGAAGGTACTCCTTTGCAAAATCTCAGAACATGATGCTATCCCCAAGCAGCAGCTGCAGATCATGGGTGTTCTAGTCCTTAAGAAGAAGATAAACCGGGGGAGATGCTTCCTAAAAATGATTGGCCATAAATATGCTCACAAAGAAAATGCATATCTGAGAATCATGAGCCATGTGCTCTTCCACCATTATCCAATAGTGTGCAAATCAAAAGGAGTGCCCATTCCTCCAGGGAAAGGATGAATATAGGGATATTTTCATAGTGAACTAGGCATATTCTAAAGCCTGGTCAATCTGCACCTTCTCCTCCTTCTCCAGCACCACAGGATACAAAAATAGTTGTACCAGATCCTCCAATACAGGACATTCCACCAGTCCAACACAATATCATTCATGGTAAAGATGCCACTATACAAGACATCCAGTACATTCCACCTGAACCAGCTCCAGAACCTACACCACAAATTTCCCTCCAACCACAACAATAATCATCCACCATAATCACAGACAATCAGTCAGCTCACCTACCCCCATATCATATCTCTCTAGAACTGTATCAATCTCACCCCTTATCCATCAAGATCATCAAGAACTCAATAAGAACTTCACTGCAATCCCTCCAGTAATCCTATCCACACCTACTCCTCCAATATCTCTTATCTCTATCACACATCCTACTCCTTCTTTTGATATTGAGAAAGCAATCTCCAAAGTAGTAGGGTTAGCATCAAGCACCTTTGCTGACCTACTAGCCAGTCAGGCTAGAAAATTCAATAAGAAGTACCCCCAGATAGAGTCAGAGAAACAAGAATCAAGAGATCCCCTACTGTCACTCAAATCAATTATATCTTCCTACATGATCAATAAAGATTTCTTAACCTCTCTTGTAAGTAAGGTTAAGAAGGGTGAGTGATGCACTGATGCGCAAATCTTAGCACACCGCTATAGGCGGTAGTAAGACTGCGGCACGAAACGGCAGTGTACCGATCGTTCAAGTAATATAAAATGGGAATGAATCCCCAAGTATCGATCTCAAAGGAACACAGTAAGGTGGAGTTTACTATTGAGGAAGGACTTGAGATTGAAGTCCTTTAGTCGGATGGGTGCGAAAGTGGGTGATTTGGTTTGTGGAAAATAAAGAAAAACAACTATAACTACTCCTATGCAATGTCGCTATGCAATGCTTCGCTTGGCGGGATGGAGACTAGGCAGGCCTTGAGCGCACTGCGTCGCAAGGGCGGATGGGCGAGTTGGTAAGCGGAATGAGGGTCGCAAGCACCTCTTCGACAAGCACGCCACTAACAATTGCTAGTGCGGCAAACGAACGCGACGGTGGGATGGAGGATGGAATGGGGCGCTCCTCAAATCACATAAACCACAAAAGCATTTCACATAGACATGAAATATAGAAATACAAACAAGTTTATGTGCCACTTCATCATAATATTTAGATCTAACTACATACACATCAATAAGAGAAGAACAAGGCAAGAAATCGACCGAATCCGAAGGCTCGTTGTAGATTCACGGTTGGAATCGCCGGGTTGTCAATCCATGTCCAAGCTCGGTCCACAACTACGTCCGGGGTAGAGAGAGCTGTCACGACTCTCCAATGAACCCGTCTTCTTCGTCTCACGATCCGGTAGAGGTTGCAAACTTCCTCTTGCTTGAAGGTAATGGAGGCTAGATCTCCCTTGACGCTCTAGGATGAAGGAGGAGGCCAAAGGGACGAAACCCTAGTAGAGATGGCGAAATCGGCACTGTTTTACAGCATGTACGGAAATGGAGCTCTGGGAGCGGGAAAAATGATCTATCAGAATAGGGCAAGACCTGCGGCTTAAATAGAAATTCTGTCAGAAAATGGTCACGCACGGTCGAACGCACGACTGTGCGCAGACCGTGCGATATTAACGGATAAAAAATGGCTTGGGGAAGAAGATGCGCCGCCTGTGCGATTTGCTCACGCACGACCAATACCGCCCGTGCGTTCAAACGCACGGGTAAACAGCGATGCTCTGAAATCACAAAGACACAGGTCGACCGTGCGTTTTACATACGCAAGGGCGAATCCGCCCGTGCGTCAAAACGCACGAGTAAATTCCGACGCTTCATTTTCTGCCCAGACACAAACGCACGACCGCAACCGACCGTGCGTCAAGGAAACGCACGACTGTGCGATATGCACAGATATTACTTCTGGGGAAAACGGGACGATCAGGTCACCTGCATACAAGATATAACAGCTGGGACTACACGTCCAGCAACAGAAAAACATAAAAGAATAGATTGGGGAGCACCAAGTGCTTGCCCCAATAGCAAAGCGTGCAATTGCACACCAAAATGGGCCCAAAGGTGCACTTCATGCGAGAAGAGTGAACAAGTGAAATATAAGCAATAATGAACTAAAAGTGAAGTGCAAATGCATGAAAACTAGCCCAGATGAGTCCAAATATGTGTATACAAATGGGACTCATCATGCGCAAACCTATAACCGCAAATGATAACGGCAAGTGTACCGTATCGAATGTTGTATAGGTTATAAAAACCAAGGTCGTATTAGACTCGGAGCGGTTGAGTACTCTTACTTTGGAAAATCTCTATTATCTTATCAAATAAAACTTGTGGCTGGTTGGTTGCAAGAAAGAGAAATAGCTTATTTTAAATTGATGAGTTTAAAGACTAGTACTCAACCTTGAATCACCTTGGAAAATAAAATATAATAAGAACAACTTCTAATTCTCTTAAGAAATCACTTGACCGTGGAGGTTCCCGATTTATGAATACACCTCACTCGAGGATACGCTCAACTGATTTTAGTTTGATCAATCGAACTTTCGTTCTAGAATCAAAATCCCTAAAACTCGCTTTATCGTAGTGAACCCCTCTATTAAATTTGACTCCAATCTGGGAGAATTATGTCATCCTCGCTTGAGGAGTGCATTCAACTCTCTTTATCCTTGAAATGATCGATTCGAATTCAAAACCTCTCGGTTATTAGATTACGAAAACAAGAATGAGAATTATATACCGACAATATAATCTCAATCCAATAAAGTTCAACGATAAATCTTAAGTATTCTAAGGAAGAGAAAGAGAAACTAAAAATTAAATCATGAATTATATTTTCCTTGGATCATCTCGGTCGAGTACTAATAGAATTTAGCTACTCATAGAGATGGATGGAACAATGAAATAAAAGAAGAGCATGATGAAAAGTGAGAGCAGAATAAGAGGAAAGTAACTATTTTATTAAATTGCAAATGAAGTTACAACTAGAAATTGAAAGTTACAAGCTTGGGAAATAAAAGTACAAGAAGGAAAATACATACAAGAGTAAGAAAATAGTGTAAGAAATAAGCTAGAACTCCCAAAACTTCATCCCTGATCTTCTGGAGAAGCACCCTTTAAATAGCTGAAAATTTGGTGTTACACGCCCTTAGTCACACCCGTGACCAAGGGGCGTGTAAGGGGCGTGATTTGCTGGGTGCGGAGAAGACGCTGTCTGGCTTCAATGCAGGCGTTAAAGATGTGTCACGCCCTAGGTCACGCCCGTGACCTAGGGCGTGTAATATTTAAAACTTGCTGCTGGCGGGAAGCTTCGGCGGGAAATGGCGTTGGATGAGTCACGCCCGTGTACTGGATGTCACGCCCCATGGTCACGCCCGTGACCTGGGGCGTGTAATTTTAATTGACATGGCAGGCTGATTCTGGATGCTTGTGGCGGGTCGCGGCCGTGACATTGGGTCACGCCCTTGGTCACGCCCGTGACCTAGGGCGTGTACTTGGCGAACTCTTCACGGAACGACCCCGGGGTGGCAGAAATAGGTCTGGAACACCGCGCAGGTTACACGCCCATTGTTCACGCCCGTGACCCGGGCGTGTAAATGTATTTTTTGCTCCAAATGTCCAGAAAACCTGAAAACACAAAATAAACTTAAGTTAGCTTATGAAATTAAAATAAGAAAGATTTATATGATATAATTTATATAAATAACATAATTTCATTTTAAAATTATAATAAAACTATACTAAAAGATGAGCAAATAAATTACTCATCAAACACCCCCATACTTACTCGTTGCTCGTCCCGAGCAAACCATTCTTCATAGGGGTAGGAAAAACTAATCCTAGAAAGAATTATGAAAACTAGAGAGTAAAATGCGAAGTATTATGCCGGCATGCATAGATATTTTAGTGAAAAGATGTTCTTGGCATAAATACTATTTTATGAAATACTTCAAAAATGTGTTATAATTATTTATTATCACTTTTTAAAATGAGTCGACGGTCAATCAAAAGTTATGAAAAGGGAGAAAATAGCGTGATTGCTTGGATTTAAATTACTAGATGTAGACGCTCGAGGTGGCCTCTAAAGAAATCCATCAATGTCGACGGCCATAAGTTTGCCTGTTTGCACCTTCTCCACGCACTTCATACAAAATCAACATTATGGATCCTTAGGACTTAAATAGGATGTTATTTAAGGCTTGGGTTTAAGGGCGAGGTAAACTATGATAAATATGAAGGCGTATTCCTCTTAAACGGAAGGTTTTGAGCTAAATGACTACCACAAAATAAAGAAGCTTTACCCCCATACTCATGTTTTGCTAAGGGAAACACTCTCAATCACCATTATTTATATCACAATTCTTCATAATTGAGATCATTCCAAGTATGCATGAGCATACCTAGGCCGCATATCATTATGAGATTTTTGCATTTTGATATAAAAATATTTCTTTTGAATTGATACCCATAATTTTTTTTCTTCATAGTTGGGATCTGATGTAAACCGGAGTTAGGGTTTTTCAAATAAATTATTTTTTTTAATTAACTAATTGGTTTAATTTAATAAAGGCCGAGGGGCCAAAATGAATTTTTTTCGCGCAAAACACTCTTGATGTTGAACTTCGCTAAAATTGTTAACCGTTATTTGAAGATATTCCCTCGAGCGTCTAGCGAGTTGGATCAATGCGAGATCCGTACATCCACAAGCAAGAAAAACACAAATAATAATTTTTGAATAACGATAAATAAAATAGTTTGAACGTTCGAGGCAAGCTTCTATTATTTATTTGGATTTGCATACGAATAAGCTAAAATTTGAAACTAGTGAAAGGGCGGAGTTTACCGGAGCATACACAAAACTACGGCAGGAAGAGTGACTTCAAATCAGATGCATGAGGAAGACGGGCTGCTGCCGGTTCACTGACGAGCACGGGAAAAGATTGGTTCGCTGGAGTCGGTCACTGTTGTCGACAGTGATCCACGATTCGAGTGGTTGCTGGAATAGCGCCCGGGGATGGAGTCGACGTCGACAGGCGCCAGGGATTGATGGATGGGTAAGGCCCTGGAGCTCGGCAAAATAGTAGCCGTCCATCGGAGGACTCGACAGCAGGAAACAGAACTAGTGTTGCAAGCAGCCGATCGACCCTCAACTGATGCGTCCAACTTGCTGGAACAGAGGTTGGGTGGCGTCCTCGAGCAGGGATGGGGGCAGCGATCGGCAACGGCAGAGAATCGAGAAGTCGATTTCTCTGCTTTGTCCGATTCCTCCTACCTTTTCTTCTTCTTTACGGTGGCTTAAATAATACCTCTTTCCAAATTTTCAACCTTAATATTTTCAATTATTTCTTTCCAAAACTCATTCCAATTAATAATTTCCTGATTATTTTATGCCCCTATTTGATCTCTTAATGATGCCCTTATTTGGATACCTTTTGAAATTGAAATTATTGCTAATTATGCTTGTGCGTATATTAAATAATATTAGCTTGCCTTTCACGTCCTAACTATCCTAAATTACCGGACCATTTATTCAGGGTCTCAGCGGGTGCTCAATCCGTTGAGCCAAAAGCTCAAAATGACATAATTTAAATGGGATAACAAAATACATAAAGAAATAAATAACACGGATGCATGACGATGTCATGCTTTCTTGGATGCAGCGAAGGGTGCATCAATTCCCCAGGGGTTGACAGAGCTCGACCCCGGCGAGAATTTGCAAAAATTGGTAACGTATAGTTCGGATGTCGTTGCCGGTGCTAAATTGGGAGGTATGCCTGGGGCGTCAACAGGTAGTTCCATGCGCTTCCGAATTTGAAATGGATCCAACTTCCGTTGCAGTAGTATATAATATATCTCCAGAGTAAATCTATGCTTCCTATAAGAAACAAACACCCAATCTCCCCTTGAAAAGTACAACTCACGGAGATAACGACCGACCATGAATTTATAATTTTCAAAGGTTGCTCGCAAATTATTAGCTTTAATCATATGCAATTCATTTAAATAATTAATATGAGCTTGCGCATCGAATAAAATATGTTCATGGAATAGTAGGGGGTGGCGGTCATATAGGAGGAGTGCACATAACATATAAACAATCTCGAAAGGAGATTTATTGGGGAGCATTTTTTAGAATCATTACTTGTGAAATTTGCTTGTGAAAGTACAAGATTCCATTGCGTTGGATTCTCCCCGATTAAACGACTAAGAAAGTTCTCCAAACTCCTTTTAACGACCTCGATCAGTCCATCGGTCAGAGAGTGATAAACGTTATTAAACTCAAGTTCGGTTCCCTTTCGGCCCCATAATATGTTCCAAAAATATGACTTAAGATATTTAAAATATTGTTGCAATTCCACAAATTTGTCTATCTCCAAATAACAGTTAGGTAAAAAAAGTCGTCTCTAAATATGAAATCGATAGAGTGAGGTGTGCGGAGTAAGTGGTCTTCCGATATAGTATCAAAAGACTGGGAAATATCAGGTGGTACGTCGGGAATCGATATATATGGGGTGAGTAGTAATGTGGTGGAGGCTACGGGAGGTGAACTAGAAGACAGAGATGTCCTTGGAATATGATAGTTCTTCTGAGGAAGAAGAATAATCTTGCGCCCATGGTGCTCGAAGGAATGTGAGTTCCTCATGCCGTCGTGCATGACACGTCGATCATACTGCAAAGATCGCCCTAGTATGATGTGACAGACATCCATGGCGGCGACATGTCATAACACAATATCTGAATACGTGTTCCCTATAGAAAACTCTACTAGGCAATAGTAGGTAACGAGCATAGTCAAATGACTATTGACCCCAGATATGCTGTAGGGTTGTTCTAACGGATGTGTCTTAAGCCCTAATGTATCGACCATACGTTGAGAAACAAAATTCTCCATACTACCACTATCGATGATAATGGAACAAAATTGTCCCTGGATGCGTGCAGTGGTGCGGAAAATATCGTGCCTCCGATGGTCATCCTCTGTAGACTCACTAGGGGTGATCAAGCTATATCATAAGACGCAGACTAAGTGTTCGGCGTGTTCGCCTTCCACTTCTACGACATCCTCTGAATCGTGCTCAGGCTCAGGCTCTGGTGAGACTCATTTACGTAAACTCCATACTCTGGCTCACGTCCATCAGGGGAATCGATAATAGTGACAAAATGGCGTCGCGGACACTCAGATGATTTGTGCCCGGGCTCCATGCACTTGAAGCATCGGAATACCCCAGTGTTGGGCTTAGCCCCAATAACCTCCTTACCCTTGGGTGGAGTTGGGGTTTCGGTAGTGACGGTAGGGTGAGGGGAATCCAAGAACCTAGCCGTGGTAGTAGTGGTGACACTCGATGTAGATCTATCAGTAGATCTGACTCCAGTTGACCATTTTTGTGAGGACTCCACTCTCCGTGCACCACTCGATATTTCTCCTAAGTCTTTGTAATCAAATAACTCTAGTTGGTCTCTAATGGAATAGCGCAATCCGTTCAGATAACGAGAGACAACCATGTCATCATCCTCTCGGAGATTGAGGCGAGACTGGAGTACTAGGAATTCGTTCGTGTATTCATCCACCGATAGTTTGTCTTGACGTAGGTTGTGGAACTTACGGTAGAGGGTTTACATGTAGTCAGGAGGCACATACCGTTTTCGAATTTGTTCTTTAAATCCTGCCCATGTGGTGATGGGTGGCATGCCTAAATTGAACCTAGTTCGCTCTATTTGTTCCCACCAAACTAACGCGGGACCTTTAAGCCTCATAGTGGCGTACTCAACCTGCCTAGCTCGGGGCATTTGCTTCCAAGCCAAGTAGCGGTCCATCCTGGCACACTAATCTAAACAACGTTCGGGTTCTAAGTACCCTTTAAAGTCACCAACGTCCTACTTGACTCCCATATCCCAACGAGGTCAGTCATGAGGTTCGTCAAGTGGCTCGGGTATGGGTTCGGGCTCAGGTTGTGCAAGCTCTAGCGGTCTATGGTTCGGTTTTACTTCGTTCACCGGTGCGCGGTTTATGTGTATGGTGGCTTCAATGTTATTAACCGAAGTACGCAACCCATTCATAACGTGTGTGACACTACCCATACCCGTGGTGAGAGTCTCTACCGCTTTCATTAGGTCATTCATTCGTTGGGCTAAGTCCCCAACATTAGTTTCTAGATGATCGACACGCTTGTCCATTTTAAATTTAAATTTATATTTCTAAACAAAATAATTTTAATTTTCGAACAAAGAAACAAAATATTAGAAAGTTATTTTATAATAAATTTTTTTAATTTAAATGAGATTTTACCTGAGCAGGTAGAAAACAAATTTTTTTTATTTTGATTTTAAAAAGAAAGAAAAAAAAATTAAAAATGAAAAGGGAAATAAGTTTTCTTAAAAAAAGATTATATTAAATATATATATATATTTTTTTTTTGAAAAATCGGATCGCTTGATTCACGATAGAAGCGAATCAAACCCGCTCTGATACCAAACTGATGTAAACCGGAGTTAGGATTTTTAAAATAAATTATTATTATTTTTTTCATTAACTAATTGGTTTAATTTAATAAAGGTCGAGGGGCCAAAATGAATTTTTTTTGCGCAAAACACTCTTGACGATGAACTTCGCTAAAATCGTTAACTGTTATTTGAAGATATTCCCTCGAGCGTCTAGCTAGTTGGATCAATGCGAGATCCGTACATCCACAAGCAAGACAAACACAAATAATAATTTATGAATAACGATAAATAAAATAGTTTGAACGTTCGAGGCAAGCTTCTATTATTTATTTGGATTTGCATACAAATAAGCTAAAATTTGAAACAAGTGAAAGGGAGGAGTTTACCGGAGCATACACAAAACTACGGCAGGAAGAGTGACTTCAAATCAGATGCACGAGGAAGACGGGCTGCTGCCGGTTCATTGACAAGTACGGGAAAAGATTGGTTCGTTGGAGTCGGTCACTGTTGTCGACAGCGATCCACGATTCGAGCGGTTGCTGGAATAGCGCCCGGGGATGGAGTCGACGTCGACGGGCGCTGTGGATTGATGGATGAGGAAGGCCCTGGAGCTCGGTGAAATCGTAGCCGTCCGTCGGAGGACTCGACAATAGGAAACGGAACTAGGGTTGCAAGCAGCCGATCGACCCTCAAATGATGCAGACGACTTGCTGGAACGGAGGATGGGTGGCATCCTCGAGCAGGGATGGGGGCAGCGATCGGCAATGACAGAGAATCGAGAAGTCGATTTCTCTGCTTTGTCCGATTCCTCCTACCTTTTTCTTCTTCTTTACGGTGGCTTAAATAATACCTCTTTCCAAATTTTCAACCTTAATATTTCAAATTATTTCTTTCCAAAACTCATTCCAATTAATAATTTCCTGATTATTTTATGCCCCTATTTGATCTCTTAATGATGCCCTTATTTGGATACCTTTTGAAATTGAAATTATTGCTAATTATGCTTGTGCGTATATTAAATAATATTAGCTTGCCTTTAACGTCCTAACTATCCTAAATTACCGGACCATTTATTCAGGGTCTCAACGGGTGGTCAATCCGTTGAGCCAAAAGCTCAAAATGACATAATTTAAATGGGATAACAAAATACATAAAGAAAAAAATAACACGGATGTAACAGTCCTGGACCAAGCCCATCCCCGGGTCACTGACCCCCAGGAACTGCCGGCACCGACGGCCCAGGCCCATCCTGGGAGCGGCCTGACCAAGCCCATCCCGGGTCACTGGCCCCGTCCTAGAACACTGGCACCATTGGTTCAGCCTGACCACAACTGGTCAACAACAAGCCTGCAGGCCGTACACCCCAACCCCTCTCTGGCCTGCCACAGGGCACAACGGGTTGTTGGAGGGGGGCACGATCCCACGCCCTCCCTTTGATGAGAATTGAGCCAGTTAAGCGGCAGCGCGTGGACTTCCCAGGAGGTCACCCATCCCGTGACTACTCCAGCCCGAGCATGCTTAACTACGAAGTTCTTTCACTTCTCATCACCAACTGAGCTGCAGCTCCGTTGGTGATAAGAAGTGAAAGAACTCCGTAATTAAGCGTGCTCGGGCTGGAGTAGTCATGGGATGGGTGACCTCCTGGGAATTCCACGCGCTGCCGCTTAACTGGCTCAATTCTCATCAAAGGGAGGGCGTGGGTTCGTTCCCCCCTCCAACAACCCGCCGTGCCCTGTGGCAGGCCAGAGAGGGGTTGGGGTGTACGGCCTGCAGGCTTGTTGTTGACCAGTTGTGGTCAGGCTGAACCGATGGTGCCAGTGTCCTAGGACGGGGCCAGTGACCCGGGATGGGCTTGGTCAGGCCGCTCCCAGGATGGGCCTGGGCCGTCGGTGCCGGCAGTTCCTGGGGGTCAGTGACCCGGGGATGGGCTTGGGCCAGGACTGTTACAAAATTATAACAGTCCTGGCCCAAGCCCATCCCCGGGTCACTGACCCCCAGGAACTGCCGGCACCGACGGCCCAGGCCCATCCTGGGAGCGGCCTGACCAGAACTGGTCAACAACAAGCCTGCAGGCCGTACACCCCAACCCCTCTCTGGCCTGCCACAGGGCACAGCGGGTTGTTGGAGGGGGGAACGAACCCACGCCCTCCCTTGATGAGAATTGAGCCAGTTAAGCGGCAACGCGTGGACTTCCCAGGAGGTCACCCATCCCGTGACTACTCCAGCCCGAGCACGCTTAACTACGGAGTTCTTTCGATTCTCATCACCAACTGAGCTGCAGCTTAGGCAACTCGTTTTAATTTCAAAATTATTATTCGCCACCCCCGGGCAAATAATACTAGATTGTGTTCCCTCCCAATTTGGCCTCACATAATAGGACATAGTCCGTAGCGGGGCCTCATTATGGTCGAGGTTATCCATTAAGCCTTCGTTAGTTTCTTCGATTGACTCTTCTTGAATTATTGGTAGATCACTAAATCGGAGACGACGTCGCAAGGTGCGCTCGATTTACGGATCAAAATAAAATTCTAGATTGACTGAAGAGTTTCCTCTGGTCATAAACCAAAAATAAAAGAGGAAAAGATGTGAAAAAGATAAAGAAAATAAAATAAAATTTTAGATAAATATTTTTATTATATTTTTTATAAATTTTTTTTAATACATATAATTTTTTTATGATGTTTTTTCTTTAGGTGAATTAAAATTAGTCCTGGACTTCCCAAGGTCAACCCGGTGAAGGGCTCGCAAGGTACTAGACGCTATGATGAGAATTCAAGCCCAAAGCGTCCTTTCTAGGAATTTAGTTACACCTTAAAGAAAAGAAAAGATAAAATTATTAGATATTTCGTTTTTCAAAATATCAACCGTAGTCCCCAGCAACGGCGCCAAAAACTTGATGCGCAAAACTATAACCGCAAATGATAACAACAAGTGTACCTTATCGAATCTAGTATAAGTTATAAAAACCAAGGTCGTATTAGACTTGGGGCGGTTGAGTACTCTTACTTTGGAAAATCTCTATTATCTTATCAAATAAAACTTGTGGTTGGTTGGTATCAAGAAAGAGAAATAGCTTATTTTAAATTGATGAGTTTAAAGACTAGTACTCAACCTTGAATCACCTTGGAAAATAAAATATAATAAGAACAACTTCTAATTGTCTTAAGAAATTACTTGACCGTGGAGGTTCCCGATTTATGAACACACCTCTCTCGAGGATACGCTCAACTGAGTTTAGTTTGATCAATCAAACTTTCGTTCTAGAATCAAAATCCCTAAAAGTCGCTTTATCGTAGTAAACCCCTCTATTAAATTTGACTCCAATCCGGGAGAATTATGTCATCCTCGCTTGAGGAGTGCATTCAACTCTCTTTATCCTTGAAATGATCGATTCGAATTCAAAACCTCTCGGTTATTAGATTACGAAAACAAGAACGAGAATTATATACCGACAATATAATCTCAATCCAATAAAGTTCAACGATAAATCTTAAGTATTCTAAGGAAGAGAAACTAAAAATTAAATCATGAATTATATTTTCCTTGGATCATCTTGGTCGAGTACTAATAGAATTTAGTTACTCATAGAGATAGATGGAACAATGAAATAAAAGAAGTGCATGATGAAAAGTGAGAGCAGAATAAGAGGAAAGTAACTATTTTATTAAATTGCAAATGAAGTTACAACTAGAAATTGAAAGTTACAAGCTTGGGAAATAAAAGTACAAGAAGGAAAAGACATACAAGAGTAAGAAAATAGTGTAAGAAATAAGCTAGAACTCCCAAAACTTCGTCCCTGATCTTCTGGAGAAGCACCCTTTAAATAGCTGAAAATTTGGTGTTACACGCCCTTGGTCACACCCGTGACCAAGGGGCGTGTAAGGGGCGTGATTTACTGGGTGCGGAGAAGACGCCGTCTGGCTTCAATGCAGGCATTACGGACGTGTCACGCCCTAGGTCACGCCCGTGACCTAGGGCGTGTAATCTTTAAAACTTGCTGCTGGCGGGAAGCTTCGGCGGGAAATGGCGCTGGATGAGTCACGCCCGTGTACTGGATGTCACGCCCCATGGTCACGCCCGTGACCTGGGGCGTCTAATTTTAATTGACATGGCAGGCTGATTCCGGATGCTTGTGGCGGGTCGCGGTCATGACATTGGGTCATGCCCTTGGTCACGCCCGTGACCTGGGGCGTGTACTTGGCGAACTCTTCACGGAACAACCCCGGGGTGGCAGAAACAGGTCTGGAACACCGCAAAGGTTACACGCCCATTGTTCACGCCCGTGACCTGGGGCGTGTAAAAGTATTTTTTGCTCCAAATCTCCAGAAAACCTGAAAACACAAAATAAACTTAAGTTAGCTTATGAAATTAAAATAGGAAAGATTTATATGATATGATTTATATAAATAACATAATTTCATTTTAAAATTATACTAAAACTATACTAAAAGATGAGCAAATAAATTACTCATCAGTGAGAAGATTAAGGAGGAGGAAATGCCTAAACTAGAAAAGGATGGCCAGGAGAAGGACAAAGTTGTTGAAGTTCCTGATCATAATAGACTTACTGTATTCCAAACAGTAAGGCTAGAAATTCCAGATGCAAATATCCAAGGGGAGCCTCTTACAAGCCCTCAAGATATTCTTGTACACAATCAGGGGGGATTCTTACAATAACTCAGGAATCAGTTGCAGAATTTCCTGCAGTAACCCAGGGGGAGCTCCCATAAACTCAGTGGGAGCTCTTAGAAGATGAACAGATATTGGATGAGGTTGCATTGATTGCGAAGGAGGATACTGTGATTGTTGAACAGAATGCACAATCTTAAAGGGAGCCTCCCAAAGAAGATCACATTCATCAAGAAGCTAACAAGACTTATGAAGAGGAGAATGAGCCTCTTGTATTTGCTCCAAGAAAGGAGACACCACAAGTATTCTCAAGAAAGAGGAGAACTCCTGAGGAAGATAACTGATGTTCAGGTATTCTGTATACATATGAAACAATACTCATTATCAAATGGATACAGTAATTCAGAGCAGTATGATTACTTGGAAGTATACTATATGATATATGTTGTTATTTAATAAAGTCAGTATTGTATCTGTATAATTGTTTGAATTAAGATTTTATGTCAAAATATATGTAAAATCACTTTAAACAATCTGTAAAATTTGTTAAGATAAATATGGGGAGATTGTTGGGAAAAACTCCTTTTGATTTAACTTACCAAATTATCTATAGGTGATTTTACTTCCTAGGAGTATTACCCTCATTATATAGAAAGGGCAAGTTGGTCATTAGATGTCTTAGGATGTCACACTAACCTTGGAGTGTCAATGCCAGGTCAAGATAATCACAAAGTCAGCAATGTTAAGACTTGCGTCGAATAAATGTGGATGCAACTTGGACTTGATGTCGATGTAAATCTGACTAGAAGTCTAAGCAACTTAATCATCCTGTCAAAGTATAAGTCAAGTCGACGCAACTGCTGGAACCGAGATTCAGCCCAATGAGGAGTTCAGACCCACAAAAGGGTGTAGCTCGCACTTACTGTTCCTGCGGAGGATCTTGAATGAATACTTAGCACTAACACAGACCCTTGTTGACAGTGAGGAGGTCCCACCACACACCTGGAAGAGTTTTTAGAGCGCTTCCCCTCCTAAACCAAAACTAAAGTCGGGCACCTTGGAGAGCCTGAGAAGCTAACCAAAGAAGACCTTAGGAGAAGCAAGCCAAAGAAGTGTGCTCTCCAAAGGTGCCCTTCAGGGTCTATATATAGTTTTTCTCTCTTGGTCTGCTAATAGCGTAACTCTGCTTTTTGGTTTTACTATGCACACCCAAAATTGGCATGCAAAAAGCCAAACTCCGCTATTCTGGAGGGCTATTGGCAGCCCAACAAGGGTGTCAGGGTAAATTCACATGTAGAATCCTGCTGGGTGAGTGGCCCATAAAGGCGCCACTCGTTAGTCTCCCGGTGAGTTGGACTCGTGAGATCCCCTTTTGTGAGTGGAGGCGAGCCCCCACCCACCTCGCCAGTCTGGTGCGGCGAGACCTTACTCGTCTCGCCATGGCTAAATGCACCAAAGAGCGCTCGCCTTGGTCAGATGCTCGTCGCGAGTTGAAGAGTGCTCTCTTACCCGCCTATACTCGATTCTCATTTTTACCCTTTAACGAACATCTAGTTGTACACAATCTCCGCTCTTTGCGAGATCACCCTAAGCTCGCGAAGAAATTGTTTGATCTGTAGGCGCCCTTAGAGGGGGGGGGGGGGTGAATAAGGGTTTTAAAAACTTATGTTATATTTTGACTGACTTGAAATAATAAGAGATCCAAATAGTGCAAAACCAAAATAAATCAAGTGAAATAAAAATAGGGACATGATTTTATTAATATGAAATGTAGGATTACAAAACTTGATTTCTTATGACGCTAGAAATTGAAGGCAAATAGTAAAAAGTCTATTTCATTTTCTATCTTAACTCGTATACCCACGAACCGGTGGCTTTAGCCTATCCTTCCCCAAATACGGCCCCAAGCCACTCTAGCCAATCCTTCCAAGGATATGGCCTCGAGCACCCCCTAAATTTACACCCTAGACCTAATCGCCAACACAAAGCAAATTTCTGCCCTAAGTCCAACCCAGACCTAGTCGGCAATACGAGATGAATTTATACGCAATTACAACAATAAAGAGATAAATTAAGAAACAATAATATGAAAACCCCCCTCTATGTGGATCTCATGAAGAAGTAGACGAAGACCTACATAGTATGATCATAGTCGATGCGGTCTTTCATCACGATGATGAAGCGTGTTGAAATCTTCTCCACGGATCTCCTTAAGCCTTCATGGATTTGTGGGAGTATTTCTCTGAACCTTCCTCAATATGATGTGGCACAAAGCTCTGGAATTTAGGAGTGGGAGATGATGAATAATCCGGAGCCAAAGGGTCCTTTTTATAGCCTGGGATCTAGCGCCTGCAGTATCGCTATCGCTGACGCTATCCCAGTTTAGGAAATATCCTACATGTGCGTATCTTCATTCCAAGGAAACCTTTATGAAATTCCTCTTGCGCGTCGTGCTACCACCTGCTCTAGCCGTTAGCGATGGCGCCTTCTATAACTGCCTCCCGAAGTTGCTTAATTAGGGCTAGCGCCTGCTCCTGCGCTAGCGCCTACGCTAGTGGCTAGCGCCGACACTAGTGGGCATGCTTGAATTTTGTCTTCAATCTTGGGGGAAACCTTCTTATGTTATCCATAAGTCATATGGCTATGTTTCTTGCACACTTAAACACACAATATCAAATACACATAGGATTTGTTATTCTCAAACTTAGGAGATGCGGAAGACCATGTTCCAACAAACTCCACCTTTTGATAATAACAAATCCATTAATGGTAAATCATATAATTAATACATAAAGCATGATGAATCCTACTTGTGTGTGTGTGACAGATGACTTAGGATAAATGTCAATTTTGGAATTTAGAATTGCTCCCCCTTAATGCATGCGCCCCCTATGTGAATGCTCCCCTTATTTGTAAGCTATCATCTTAATCATTAATCATGTTAGCTTTCTCATTTGATAGAGATTTTATTTATCATGTTAGTTATCCCCCTTTTGTTATTAGCAAAAGTGGGTTAAGGATGCAAGAGACATAAAAAGAGGATTTTGATAAAAAGATAAGGCATGATCGAGTTTTTTCGAGGAAATGAAATGATAAGGAGTTTTTAGCAAAAAAAAGATTTTCAACAAGATCAAAGTTTTTAGCATAAAAATAATATTCATTTTTAAAACAACCAATATAAAGTTTACCAAGCAAGTCTACCACTTATTGAAGGAAAGGAATTTTAACATTCAAGTGATGATACACACAAAAGAAAAGACTTTAGATAAGCATGAAAGCGCAAGGTAAAAAATTATATGGAAATGATGCGGAAGTCTTATAGAAATGCAAGAAACATTTTTTTGTAATCATGACTATTCATATGGAGAACTATGAGTTGAATTCCAAAGTGAGAAGATGTTTTAGTAAATCATTTTTCTTTTAAAATCTTTAAAGATTACAATAAATTTGCCAAGCATGAAGGAAGGATATCAAAAAGAGACTACTACAATGTTATTTTATTTTACAAATTCAAGACATACCAAATATTGTAGAGATCGTGCTAGGTTATCTAGTGCATTTATAAATAAAGAGAGTATTGAATTAGCATTAGGATCCAATACTCATGAGAAGAAGTGTTATGGAAGATAATGATGTGCACATAAGTGTATTTTGAAGACAGTAAACAAATGATTTAATCAAAAATACAATACATGTGTAGAGTAAAGTGTACAATAAAACACAAATAATTTTACTTCCATGCACTTCAATGCACATAGAAAAAATATACAACTACCAAGATGCTCTGCATACACAATGCTCATTAAGACTTATCAGGGTGCAAAGTAGTGCTTGGGGGATCACACACTTTAATTTTTTAATATTGATCTTTTTGTGATCCGGTGTACTTAAGAATAAGTGGTGTAAAAAGAACTGAAAGGTTTGCACAAGACACTTTACTACTCTTTCCAAGGTGCTCAACCTCAAAATGCTCATTAAGACTTATCAGGAGGTTCAAGTAGTGCTTGGTGGAGTTATCTTTATCAATTTTTTTCATAATTTATTGTTTTGTACAAAGTTCTCCGAATACACTTGTTTTGCAAACCAATGTAATTTTGAAAGAACAACCACTTTTCTTAAATTTTAATAGTGCAAATAAATGTAGTGTATATAAGATTCTTGTGCAAATTTAATTCATTGTACAATTACAATACACAAGCATGTATTCTTAGATTAAAAGCATATGTAGACTTTGCCAAAATAAGCGAGTGAATAAATATCATTATCAACCATAAAACATTTACTCATACTTAGAGGCATGCTAACCTTGGTTCTACACAAACTTTTCATTACATTTGATGCACATATGAGTAGATATATCAAAGCATGATAAAAACAATGTTCAAAGTAGTTTGAAAAGATGAATTGCAACATTGTAGAAGGTCTAAATGATAAATTACACCACGCTTGATATTAACAATAAAGTCCATACAGTTTTTTTTGTTTTAAAAAATTTGTATTTGATTTTTTTGCATTTAGAAATCAAACACATAAACAAAGAAAGGAAGAGAATAAAAAAGGTTATTTTTGTAATTTTTTAATTTAATTTTTCAAAAATCAATTATCGGCAGAAATGCAAAAAAAAGTAGTACATATAAAAGAATATATTTTATTGATTTTTCAAAATGTTAAGAACACATAAAATTGGACACTCGAGCTAGCGTCGACGCTAGTGCTAGCACGAGCGTTAGTGAGCAAAATATTGAGATTTTGACAATTTTATTTTTTTTATTTTGATGAAGTGTCCAAAGATTAGTTTCATGCATAAATTTCAGAATTTTTGTAAATGTCTAGATAGTGCAAATTGCATGAAACGTTAGCATTTTCTTATATGACTAAGCATCGTATGAGATATATTTTCTTAAATCTTCATTTTGATTTTTGTGGGAGATGATGGTCTGGAAAATACGGCCCTCTCTGAGTTTCTGAAGTGCTGGAATATGGCTCTCTCAAATCAGTGGTTGGAGAAGACAAAATCCACCTATTTATAAGACTGAAGGCTAACCCCGGCGTTAAGGCTAATGCCTGGCGTTGACCCAGTATGGAATTATTTTGATGGCTCGGATCTTCAAAATAGGAAGGAGATTGTGCACTTTAGCAAACTTTCATTTTAGGCAACCCTTGTTGGATCTTATGGCGCCCTTAGAGGGGGGGGGGGGGGGTGAATAAGGGTGTGTTTAAAAAATATAATTTTTACTTAATAATTTTTAGACAAATTTTACTTTACTAAAAAGTTACTTATAAATAACTTTAAACCAATGCAATTTTTGTATTAACCAAACACAAATTTCTAACATAAAGATTTAAGCAAACAAATTTGCAATTAGTGAAAAGAGCATAATTATATTTATCATGAAATTTGTGTACAATAAAAAATGATCTTAACAATGCTTAAGATCAAGGCACAATTATGATAATAAAGAATACAATAGTTTTTGGTTTACCAATCCTTCTCCCAAGGATCGGAAGGCTATCACTTGTCTCTCCCAAGACCAAGCCCAAGCCTATCCTCTAGATCTTCCCAAGATCTAGACGTAGTACACAAGGCCACGATTTCCCACCAAGCCACGCAAGGACTTGGACGCTCCGCACAAGGAAGCGATTTTCCCCTAAGCCGCGCAAGGACTTAGACGCCGCACGCAAGACGACGATTTCTCTACCAATACAAAATGAAATGTGTGTAAATGAAAATACAATATGAAAAGGACAACTCCCTAGAATTTCAGATCTCTGAAAAGATGGTTGAAGCCTCGAGATGATCGTTGATGAAGAGGCGCGCCCGATCTCGTCTTCAATCTTCAATCCTTCTTTGCACAAATGGGAGTTGAAGAGGTTCTGGAGCTCTCTGGTTCGTATGCACTCAGGAAGGGACTTGGAATTCTCAAAGCTTGGAATGCACGAACACAAGGAGTCAATTTATAGAAAATCGCTGTCGCCTGGGCGACATTGAATGTCAGAATTTTCCGACAGCGTTAAACTGCCGCTGGAGTGCCGTCGTGCGGGAAGTTGCTGTAACCGTCGAGCTGTCCCCTGGGCGACATCGATGTCGGATTTTTCCGACAGCGTTAAACTGCCGCTGGAGTGGCGTTGTGCGGGAAGTTGCTGTAACCGTCGAGCTGTCGCCTGGGCGACATCGATGTCGGATTTCCGACAGTGCAAAACTGCCGATCGTGGGTGTTGTCGCGGGCAGTTGTTGTAACCTCCGAGCTGTCGCCTGGGCGACAACGCTGTCAGAATTCCGACAGCTTAAAACTGCCTTTCGTCGTGCTGCCGTGGAGGGAAGTAGTTGTAACTTCTCTGCTGTCGCCTGGGCGACAGCGGCTGTCGGAATTTTCCGACAGTGAAATTTTCCCACAGTCAAATTTAGCTCCAGTAGAAATGTGAACATCTCATACCTGTTATCTGCATACCATTAATAAAAATAGAATTAAATACAAACGGGACTTTGTTATTATCAAACCGGAGGAGTGCGAAATGCATGCTCCAACAACCCTAACGTTGGTGTTGAGTTTAACGCTGGCATTAGGTCAGATCATTCCTATAGTGCTCCTGCAATCATGGCTGCTTCCCTCCTTCCCATAATCATCATGATGGGAATGAGAGTCAACGCACAACTTTAAGTACTAACGCCTGGTGTTAGACCACATCCCTCTTTTCAGTTTGTGAGCAGGTCCAGACCAATAATGCAACAACCTAGTGTCATAACTAATCAAACCTGCATGCTAAAAACACAATGGCAAACAAGATCAAATACAAGTAGGATTTTGTATTCTCAAATCAAAGGGATGCGAAAACCATGTTCCAACAATCTCCCCCTTTTGATAATAACAAATCCAATATAGATAAATTGGATTCATATATAAGAGAGGTGTGTTTTTAGAAGGATATATGACACTAAGCAATATAGAGACAATAATAAGAATTATCGATTGTTAGATTATGCTCCCCCTACATAAGTGCTCCCCCTTAGTTATGCTCCCATAGACTAGATTCATGCTCCCCCTTAATCTAGTGAATCCTACTCCTTTAATCATTATGATTTATCATTTTATTCTCCCCCCTTTTGTTATTAGCAAAAGTGGGTGGACTGAAACAAAACTAGAGTAAAGAAGACAAAAGTTGGGATATAACTAAAAGAGGATTAAGAATTTTGTTTAAATATAAAGTAAGTCATGATCGAGATAAGGGAGAGAGTAGCACAGCGGAAAAATATATGATAAGCGTGAACGAACAACATTCCATTTATTTATTTTACCAAATGAATTCTACCACATGCTTTTCGAAGTAAAATTTTTAAGAAACTTGTTGGGAGAAATGCAATATAGTTTGACAAGCAAAAGTGAAGAAAAAACCTTAGAAGTAAGCATGATAAACCATGGTAAACACAACATAGTCAAATAGTAATGCAGAAAGATAAAACAAAGTTATTTGATATTTTGAAAAGAATTTTTTGTTGATTTGATTTGGCACTAGACTTTGCACATTTTGAGCATTAATTTTGTAAATTCTCATAATAAATAGGCAAGCATGATTTTAACATATTCAAAAAGAAAATAGCTACAATGTTACCAATTCGTATTTCAAGTAAAGAAAACATTGTATAAGTCATGCATTGCAATCTAGTGCTTTTACTTGGGTTTTTAGAGAATTATGTTATATTGCATTAGAATCCAATTATCATGAGTATACATTTTATGAAAAACAATGATGTGTGCATAAAGTGTTTTGGTAAAAGTATACAAGTGAAATAATCAAAACACATGACATATGTAATGAAATAGTAATAACACTATTAAGATTGTAATCTTATAATTACTTTCACACATCAATGTTAGAATAAAATATCAAAGCACATAAAAGGAGTACAACTACCAAGGTGCTTCGCCCACACAATGATCATTAAGACATATCAAGGAGAGAAGTATTGCTTGGGGGATCACATAAGCACTTTTATAAAAAATTTATTTTTAGTTATCCGGTGTACAAATAGAAGTGATTGTTGGAACATGGTTTTCTGCATTCCTTTGATTTGAGAATAACAAATCCTACTTGTATTTGAGCTTGTTTGCCATTGTGTTTTTAGCATGCAGGTTTGAACAAATATGACACTAGGTTGCTGCTATTGGTCTAGACTTGTTCTCATGCTGAAAAGAAAGGAAGATAGCTAACGCCCGACGTTAACTCTTAACGTCGACATTAACTTCTGTTCCCGCCAAGACATCATTCGACGAAAATGGCGTTCGACGAAATGAAACCGCGTTCGACGAAATGAGATGATGTTCGACGAAAATGGTGTTCGACAAAATGAAACTGCGTTCGACAAATTGAAACTGCGTTAGCACTACCGCTGGCGCTAGCATAAATGGAAATAATTGACGGGAAGGAAACAGTGGAGAAAAAGGAATGATTGGCGGGATGCATATTTAGTGTGCTCTACCGCGGCGTGGCATGTCTACCGCCCGGCGGTAGCTTTTGGCATCCTCCCATCTTCATGTGATTGAGGAGCAAATGTGGAAGGAGATATTGGCTGAAGGAAGGTTATCTTGTTATCGCGGAGCATTAGCATTACCGTGGCGCGCTAGGCGGAGCTCAAAGTTTGCCGCTCAAAAGTTTCCTAAACTGCCATGATCCATGTGCTTGATCATTTCCTAATGTGGCTACCACGGGGCGGTAGTACTACCGCAGGCGGTAGAGGCTGATTCTATTTAAAGACATGCGCTTCCTCTATTGTTGCTTGCTGTTACAGAACGAATTGAAGCCATATATTCAGAGCACTCGTGGGAGCCTTCCCCAAGCAGCTCGAAGAACTCCATCAACGTTCGTGAATGCAAAGAACTTGAAGACCGATCTGATCGCATCTACATCGACATCAAGTTCTTCTTTTGAAGGAGTTTTTAGTTTTTGTTTTGTTTTAGTTTCTAATTTTAACCTTTATATCTTTTGTTCGGTAGAGGAATTTGCCACACGGCGACTAGGGCCTTGCGGGGACTTAGGGAGAAATTCTCCTCGTGTTGGCGACTGGGTCTAGGGAGTAGATCTAGGGGGTGCTTGAGGCCTTTCTGGCGATAGATTGGCTAGAGCGGCTTGAGGCCGTATCTGGGGAGAGATCGGCTAAAGCCAACCGGTTCGTGGGGATACGAGTCGGTATAGAAAACAAAGAGTTTTCATATTATTCACTTTGACTTCTAGCGTCATTGAAATCAAATTTTGTAATCAAGTTTATTAATGATAATCATGTCTTTTTCTATTTAATAAAATTGATATACTACTCTTTGTTTTATATTCACTCTTATTCAAATAAAATATCAAAAGTTCTCAATTAAAGTTTAAAGTTTTTAAAACCCTTATTCACCCCCCCCCCCTCTAAGGGCGCCTCAAGATCCAACAAGTGGTATTAGAGGAAGGTTATTCCAAATCGGCTTAACAACCAGGAATAATGGCGTCTCTTGATCATGATCTCGCTTCTACTAGTGGGGAAAATTTTAATATAAAAGAAAAAGTATTATCACCACCCTTATTTATGCGCAAAAATTATAAAGGGTGGAAAATATTAATGAAAAGTTTTCTTAAGGCCTTAGATGAAAAAGTTTGGAATATTACTATGGAAATGCCACCTAGCGTACTAAATAGAAACGAAATTGTTTTAAATGCAAAATCTATGAATAGTTTATTTTGTGTTAGATCAAAATATTTTCAAACTTATTTATGATTTACCTACCGCATATGAAATTTGGGTTTTTCTTGAAAGAACTTATGATTCTCCTTTTGCAGGTTTGGAACAAGCGCAAGACTTGGAGAACATACAAGCTTGCACAAACATTCAAGAAAGCTCCTCACGGGATGGATCAATGGAGTGCACATCTAGTGAAAGAGAAGAAGAAATCTTATCGTCGGAAGAGGAGTGCCAAAAAGATATCAAAGGAACTATATGTTCAAATCTTGCCTCATCCACAAGCGTTGTAAGGAAATCAAAATCTCTTATTGTATGCAATTCTATTTCTACATTACAATTGCTTCAAACTACAAAACGCAAAATTAAGAAATTAAAAAATACTAATAAACATTTGCGCTTGGAAAATAAAAATTTAAAGGCAAAAATTAATGAAGAATCAAATTTTGAGTTATCTAGGTCTGCCCATGGCTCCTTAGTTGAAAGCATGTAGAATATAATGAATTAAAAGAAAACACACAAAAACTTGAAAAGAAGTTTATTTTTGTAAAAGAACAAAATAAAAGATTATGTTTAGAAAATTCATCATTGAAAAATGATTGTGCCAAGTGTAAAGACTATAAACTTGAAATTAAAGAGATGGATGAAACATTTGATGAATATAGGAATAACTAGCAAAATTATATTGATTCAATTATTTCCACTCTTTAAAATAGCACAATCGCTTATAATAAAGCTAGACATAATTTAAGAATCAAGAATAATGAATTAAAAATAAAATCAACTTGCTTAAGGAAATCATAAAGAAAAATTCTCAAAACATACATTCTCAATATAATGCAAAATCCAAAAGCAAGTTGAATATGATTTCTCAAAAGTTGAATAAGTCAAACAATGGAAATAAAAAACTTCAAGAGATTGAAAATGAAATTCCAAAATACAATCATCATTATCATTTACAACATCAATCTTCTTCCAACATAAAATTAAATGTTCACAAATTTCCTATGAAAAATACTTTCAATAATTATTACAATTATAATCTTAAAGATAAAGATAATCACAATGGAAATTTGATACATAAAAATTATATTAACCAAGGTTTGAATGGAGACCCAAAGTTAAAGATGAAACACAAACTCCACTCAAAGGGCTCATTCATTTCCATCTCCCCAAAAGCAAACACGATGTATTTGGGTACCCAAAGGAACCATCCCACTTGGTCCCCTTTTGGATACCTAAATCTCTTATTCATTAAGTATCATACAAATGCATGAAGTAGAAATAATTAAATTTGAAATATCATCAACTCTACTTCATGATATGCTTAATTTTTTTTGTTTGTTTTCTTTTTTAAACCATCATGCTATGGACATTTTGTATAACATGTGATATGATTTTCACACATTAAGCCACAAATTCATTAATGAATCAAATTGAATGAAATTGAATAAAAGTCATATCATCTCTCAAGTAACATATCTATCCTTTTTATTTTTAACATTCTAAATCCATTACCTTTAAATGTCTTATATCATCACTATAAATTAAATGCTAAATGCTTATATGATATTATCAATATGAATAAAATAATTATCAAAAAGGGATTTAAAGGAAGATTATGGGGTCTTTTGGTAAAATGTATAAAATGCATAAGTGATTGATTACTTATTTAATATCCTTATGTCATTTGATAGCCTCAAATATGTTTAATCATAATCATGAAAAATCAGAATTAAATAATTGCAAAAATAATATGCTTGTAATCGTTACATTTACACCTTATTACCACAAAAATTTTCATTCTAGCATCATCACTTTCTATAAGAAGAAATCAATGTTTATGCTAGATATACCATGTTATGCTAAAGAAAAATAGAATAATGAAAATTAAAAGTCAATAAAATTATATATATATGTTTTTGTTTAATATTCAAAAACCAAAGAAAAAATTTATAAAACCTTTCAAAAATAACCAAAAATAGTTTCTCATTGTATTCATCATTCACCTTGCAATCTTTCTCTTTAATATTTCGAAAAGGTTGAATATGAATTGTTGTATATATTTCACTTACAATAACTAATTATGAGTATCAAAATCTTTATGTGATAAAATTAATGATCATAATTATATTATGTAATATCAAATGATCTTTTAATTCAAACATTACACATAACTACAAAAGATCATTTTGGTTCTTTCATAAAATTGGTGATCATGATAATTATATGAATAAATTATGTATTGTGATTGCATGTACCTTACTATATCTAGACCTTAGAATCACCTTGATATCAATAACATCAAATCATATCATCACTTAATTCTAGGTCTTCAAATTGAATTTCTATCGATATAAAAGACATGCAATATTCTTATGGCATAATATGAACTCATCATACTAGCATTGTCAACTAATAAATTTTATCATTCATGCTAGTTATCAATAATGCCATAATGAATCCATCTTAAAGTAGAAAAATTGAAAGATAAAATAACTACGTGACTTTATATTGTTTCCATAGTACAAAATGCTTAGGATGTCCATGATCGTTCACCCACATTATGTGTCTCACAATAGAGAGGGTGTAGGATTGTATGCATTAGAAGACCTAACCTCTATGTCATGTCTTTTCCTTAACCGGGGAGGGTTCTAGTGGGGCCTTGCGAGGCACTGGGGGGAAAAAGTGCTAAGTTGAGCATTCTCTAGTGTGTGCATATGAGATTAACACCCCAACCTACGGCATGTGTGCAACTCCTCATGCCCATCCATCACTTAGTACGAGGCTAGCGTGTAGACATATTGTTAGGGAATTATAATCTATGACATACCTATATCATATACATATTGCATACACTCTTTATGATTTTATTATTCATGCATTCTTGTTTTGATCGAACATGCTTATGTTGTGTTTTGCATATCTTATCTTTTTTGAGCTCTGATGATCTTGTAAAACACAAATATATGAAAACCAAATAGAAATATAAAAACCATTTTTGAACAAATAAAACATGCTTAAATAGCCTTCTAATCATTTCCAACTTCTCTGAAATTTCTACACTGAGAAGGTCTATCTACATACCACCTAGTTCAAAGGAAAAAAATTCAAAAATCTTAATAAACAGAGTTCTGTTTGGGCATTAAGTGCTTAACGCCAGGCGTTAGCTCCTTTTTACCAAATGGAAATTCTGTTTTCTCTACACTATTTATGGTATTTTATAATGGTTTTTCTGTGTTTCTTTTCTCAGTTTTTGGAAAAAAAATTCAAATAATTCAAAATGATAAAAAATATGTTTTGTTATCTGTTTTGCTTTAACTCTTTACAAAATTATGGTTTGACTATAAAACTTCACAAGAGCATACATCTTAGTCATTTTGTTTCAAATGGTCAAAATTGATTAGGCATACACATTAAGATTCTCTTCAATGTCTAATTTTAATTTCAAATTTTCTAAACATTGTTTTTGTCATGCATTGACCTTAATCTGATTATGTGCAATGAAATAGTCTATAGATAATTGTGTATGATTGCCTAGCATGCCTCTAAGTATGAGTAATGCTTTATGTTAATCAATGAATTATACACTCACTATTTTGGCAATCTACATGTGCTCATAATCTTAATCTTGCATGATTGTGTAGTGTAATAGTTTTAACACATTAAGTTGTATGTCTATATTACCTACACCATCTTTCAAAAATAAATTTCATGCACAATATGGAAGTGTTATGTCAATAATATTAATGTTTGCAACAAAAAGTGAATTCGGAGACCTTCGGCCCAAAATAAAAATCTAAAATAAAAAGCCAAAGATAACTCCACCAAGCACTACTCACCCTCCTGATAAGTCTTAATGAGCATTGTGAGGTTGAGCACCTTGGAAAAATTGTAAAGTGTCTTGTGCAAACATATCTCTTTTTTATCACTTCTAATGTACACCGGATCACTAAAACTAAAAATCAATAAAATTGCTTATGTGATCCCCCAAGCACTACTTCGCTCACTGATAAGTCTTAATGAGCATTGTGTGGGCGAAGCACCTTGGTTGTTGTACTCATTATTTGTGCCTTGAAACTTATTCTAGATTTGATGTGTGAAAGTAATTATAAGATTGCATCCTTAATATTGTTGTCACTATTTCATTATATATGTCATGTGTTTTGATTATTTCACTTGTATACTTTTATCAAAACACCTTATGCACACATCATTGTTTTTCATAAAGATTCCACTCATGAGAATTGGGTCCTAATTCAAACATTACATAATTCTCTAAAAACTTAAGTAAAAGCACTAGATTGCAATGCATGATTTCTAAAAATGTTTTCTTTACTTGAAATACGAATTGGTTACATTGTAGTTATTATCTTTTTGAATATGCTAAATCATGCTTGCCTATTAGTTATGAAAATTTTCAAAGTTAAAATACTCAAATGTGAAGAGTCTAGGCATATTGTTGGAATGGTCAAACTATAACAAAAATACTACTCTTATTTGTTTTATTTTTGTTTTTCCGCATTTCTCTTTTGGTCATGTACTTCATTTACCATAGTTTATCATGCTCAGTTCTTGGGTCTTTCTTCACTTGTGCTTGTCAAACACTATTGCATCTCTTTCAAAAAGTAATATTCTTCCTTAAAAATTAATTTGAAAAACAAGTGGTAGAATTCCTTTGGTAAAATCATGGAATGTTGTTCTTTCACGCTTATCATATATTTTTCCGCTATGCTACTCTCTCTGTAACGCCCCTGATTTTTCGTTAATTATTTACGTGGCCGTTGTGGCGTAATTTTTGCGTTTGGGCGTTACGTCAGCTCGTCAGGTTTAGTTTTGGGCCTTAGCCTAGTTAAGTGTGCAATTTGGATCGAGCGTGTGAGAGTTTCATCGTTTCGAGTTTTGGGAAATTATTTATGTAATTATTGCATTTATTAATTTTCCCTAGCGCTACGTTTGATGAACGGCAGTGGCTCTGCATTCGACGAACGGCAGTGGCTCTGCATTCGACGAACGACAGTGGCTCTGCGTTCGACGAACGACAGTGGCTCTGCTTTCGACGAACGGCAGTGGCTCTGTGTTCGACGAAAGGCAGTGGCTCTGCGTTCGATGAACGGTAGTGGCTCTGCGTTCGATGAACTGGGATCAGTCTGCGTTCGACGAACAGCAGAGAGTCTGCGTTCGACGAACGACAGAGAGTCTGCGTTCGACCAACTGGGATCAGTCTGCGTTCGACAATCTCGTTATAGCAGCGTTCGATGAAATGTCAATGCTGCATTCAACGAACTCACGTTGTAGTTGCGTTCGACAAACTCTTTCTTGAGTTTGACAAATGTCAAGCTTTCTGTTGGTTTTGTTCTGCGTTCGACGAACTCTTTCTTGAGTTCGACGAACGTCATGGAGCTGAGTTCGACGAATTCCTAGAGGCTTAATATATATACATTAAGCTTAGGTTTTTCTTCTTTTCATCTCCTTCCTTTGTCAAACCAATCCAGCCACCGAGCGAGAGAGGCGAGAGCGGAGTGTCTTAGAGCTTTCGATCGGCGATTCGAGGGTTGTAGTAGTCAGAATCGCATTTGGAGAGTAGATTTGGAAAGCTCTCGGCGGGATCTTCGTTCTAGTGGTAAGCATTTCCCGTTTCGTGGAATTTTTGGAGTAAGGGTTGTGACCTAATCCATCTTTTCGACCCAAAAGGTTTCAAGATTTCGTGCTCGGGTGTGTTCTGGGTCGATCCATAACTTTTGGAGTGGAGTTTTTCGAGTTTGCAAGGTTTAAGGCAAGTGGTTTTCTCCTCCTTCTTTCTTATTTCCTGAAGCACTATTTTTCCTTTTTTATGGGTTCTTGCTGTGCTTTTGGCATGTATTTTGAGTGTTTGCTTGATAGTTAACAACTCCCCCTTCTGTCTTCATTCTCCCCTTTGTATCTGAAGTTTTCTCTGGAGAAACTGTGTTGGCCTGAAATATTTTCCTGTTGTTGTTGAGTTTCTCGAGGAGTGCTAGTTTATCCCCTTGATTTCTCGAGAGCCTTTTTATCTTAGCCCTTGATCTCTCGAGAAATGTTTATTTCTGTCCTTGATTTCTCGAGAAATCATGTCCTCTAATTTGGATTTCTCGAGAACTTCTTGTTCTCTGCCTGTGATTTCTCGGGAACTTCTTGATCTCTGTCCTGGATTTCTCGAGAAATCCCAATCACATCTCCTTCCTGTTCTCGAGAAGTCCTTGGCTTGAACCTGCTTCTTCTCGCGAACACCTCAGCTCTTCCCTTCTGATTCTCGAGAAATGCCCAGGTTTATCCTCTAGTTCTCGAGAAATGCTTTGACTTCTCTTCCAATTTCTCGAGAAATGCCCTGGTTGCTACCCTTGCTTTTGTTGTTTTCCGTACTTTAATTCACTCGTGCTTGTTTCCTTATGCCCTTGTAATTGTGTGTGGACCCCGGACTCTTATGAATCATCTTGAGTGGTGTTTGCTTCATATTGACCCTATCCTTGGGGTGTCCTGGTGATTGTTTCTCGGTCTTTGTCCCATGCAATAATTAAAGGAATTAATTAATAAGACCATTGCCTTTGTCCTTTCACGGTGGGTCGTGTTTTTTTTGGGGGGGGGGGTGGGCAGTGTTGTAGCTTTGCACGGTGGCCATTTTAGTGGTGAATCGCAGGCTTGGCTTGTGGTCTCGTGGGCCATGTTTGGGTGGTTGGGGATAGAAACCCCCACCCATTTTTGGCTTTGGGTGACAGTGGATAAAGGACCGCCCCCGTTTAATTTGAGCTGATCAGTCTCTTTAAATAATGTAACAAGATAAATGAACTTTGCTTGTTCCTCTTTATGGTATTTGGTGCACTTGGTGCTTTGCTTAGTTCTTTGTTGGAGCTTCTCTTTCGATTGGCTCGGGTTGGTACCCCTTATGCCTTATTTACTTTTCTACTTATTGTTTTCTACCACTTGTAATTCCCTTGCTGGGTGATGAGTCCCAATTATATACACATTTTGGACTCATCTGGGCCGAATATTTTGTCAAAGCACTACACTTTTGACATGTTTTCGTTCATATTTGATAGCCATCTATCATTCCACGATAAGTGCACTTCTAGGCCCATTTTTGTGCGCAATTGCGCACTATTTTGTTGGGGGCAAGCACATTGTGCTCCCCATCGTATTTCTATTTTCATGTTGGAGCTGGAACGGTGTTCCCAGCTGTGTTGTGGTTGATGCAGGTGGACGGTTCATCCAGTTCTATCCAGAATTCATGACTGCGCATATCGCACGGTCGTGCATTTTCCTTGACGCACGGTCACAAGTGATCGTGTGTTCTCTTCTCGGGTGGAATACGATGTTTTGTCGTTGATCGTGTGTCTCTATGCACGGGCAGTGCCCGTGCGTGAAGGAATCGCACGATCGACCTGTTTAGCTTTGCTTTTGGGCTTTTCTGAATTTACCCGTGCATTTTTGCGCACGGACGGCTTCGACTGTGCGTGAGTAAAACGCACGGGCGCTCTGGGTCATCTTCCTTCTTTTATTTACGATTAATATCGCACGGGCAAAGCACGGTCGTGCGTTCGACCGTGCGTGACCAAATTTCTGATTGTTTTCTATAAAAGCGCAGATTTCTGCCCTAATCAGACCAACCTTCTTTCTCGTGCCCAGAGCTCCAATTCCGCGCCATTTTTGCCGCTCCATCACCGCCCACCTTCTGGAGGAGCTCCGACCGCCATTCTCTTGCAAATCTCAAGCCGAAGCATCCTCTAGGCCTCCTCAATTGTTCGTGCACCTCCAAAGCTCCATTGTGAGGGATTCAGTGCTGTACTTGTGAAGTTCTCCGGTGAGATCATGGCCAAAGAAGATTGACGGAGAATATGGGTATAATAGAAGAAGGTGACACCTATTCCGGACCCCGGACGGCAGTTGGAGCCCGAGCCCAGATGAGGATTGACAACCCTAGATTCCGGCCGTGAACCTCCGATGAGTCTCCGTGCTTTGATTGTAATCACAACCCCATTTATACTGTAGTATTGTTTTCCTTTATCATTTGGGTGTATGAACAATGTTTGCTAAACCTTGTTTTGTCATTTAATATTTCATGTCAATGTGAAATTATTATGTGTGGTTTATGCAAGTGAGGAGCGCCCCATTCCATCCTCCATCCCGCTGTCACGTTCGTGTGTCGCACTAGCAATTGCTAGTGGCATGCTTGTTGACGAGGTGCTTGCGACCCTCATTTCGTAAGACTACTCGTCCATCCGCCAAGCTAAGCGGTGCTAACAGCCCGTGTAATCCACCTTGACTCCACCGGTGCGAACCATTCCATCCGCTTGCCTTCTCGTCAAACCGCCTAGTGAAGCGTGGCATAGCGGCCCGTGTAATCCATTCGCCTAACGAAGCAGTGCGCTCAAGTCCTGCATAGTTCGATTCCGCTTGCCTACTCATCCATCCTCCCTTGCGACGCAGTGCGCTCAAGGCCTGCCTAGTCTCCATCCCGCCAAGCGAAGCATTGTATAGCGGCCAAGCTTGCAGATGTCGGATGTCGGACTCATGTCGGTTTGTGTTTTTTATGTCGGATGTCGGATTGCGGGGGTTATATCGGGGACATTTCAAAATGTCGGATTATAATATTATATATATATTATATATCATGATATTTTTTTAATTAGATGGTAATTATTTTTTATTATATATATTATATATCATTATATTTTTTTAATTAGATGGCAAAGAAGAAGAAGTAGCACAACATAACAGCAAAGCATAACAACAAAGAAGAAGCAGCACAGCATAATAAGCAAAGCATAACAGCAAAGAAGAAGTAGCACTAACAGAGAAGAAGAAGCAGGACAGCAGCAGCAGAACAGATCGCAACAGAACTCGCAGCAGAACTGATCGCAACAGAACTCGCAGTAGATCAGAGCTGGAGAAATCAGAGCTGGAGAAGAAGAAGATGATGATGATGATGATGATGATGACTTACAGTGCAGCGGGAGCGGGAGAACGACAGTGCAGCGGGAGCGGGAGAACGGCGGGAGAAGGATCCAGCAGTGCAGCCACGATCGAGCAGCCAGCAGCACAGTGGGAGAAGAATCGATCGAGCAGCCACTCAGCCAGCAGCACGGGATCGAGCGAGCGAGCGAGCAGCGACAGAGAACAGAGGGATCGAGGGCAGCGGGAGAGAACAACGGGAGAGAGGGATTTTAGGTTTTACGGGGGTTTTAGTATTTTTTTGGGGTGCTAATAGCCTGAACCGCCATAAGCCGCCGTAAAGCCGCCATAAAGCCGCCATAATCCGACATGTCAGGCCGACATGTCCGACATGTCGGCCGCCATACTGGAAAATGCCATTTTTCTCATTTGTGTCACTAACGTTGCGATTTGCCCTCAAAAATGACATGTCGGCCGACATGTCGGACATGTCGGCCGACATCTACAAGCTTGATAGCGGCATTGCATAGGAGTAGTTGTAGCTCTTTTACTTTATTTTCCACAAACCAAATCACCCCCTTTCGCATCCATCCGACATAAAGGACTTCAATCTCAAGTCCTTCCTCGAAAGTTAACTCTACCTTACCGTGTTCCTTCGAGATCTATACTTGGGGATTCACTCCCACATTTTATATTACTTGAACGATTGGTACACTGCCATTTCGTGCCGCAGTCTTGCTACTGCCTATAGCGGTGTGCTAAGATTTGCGCTCTAAGTTTTTGGCGCCGTTGCCGGGGAACACAGATGTGTGAGTTTCTGTAGAGGGAGAGCCGAGAGATAGTAGTTCTTCCAGTGTGTATAGCTGCCTTATTGTTTTTGTTTTCTTTTTACTTATTTATTGTTTGTTTTTATTTCTTTCTCTCCTGTTTTAAAGTTTTAGGCAAGTTTAATCCAAGGAGTTTTATTTGTCTGTGTAAATTTCCTTGCAAAGAATTTCAGTTTCATTATATCTGCTTTTATTGTTGAAAATGTCTTCATGGGATATTTCTCCTGGCACTTACGACATGATGGTCTATTATATAGACCAAATGAAGGAGTTAAATGCTAGGTAGTGTAGGAACCTTGTTTGCTTATTGTGTCGAGGAGAGGGTCATAAATTGAAGGACTGTCCGAGTCTTTTCAATCCTGACCACTGCTCCTCCACTCATGACAACATTGTCCCTATCACTCATTCTTTACCCATGGAAGCAATCATTCCCTCTACCCACGATCTTATTTCGTGCATGGACTCCTCACTCCCTGTGAGAGGAATGGGAGCTCCTTGATGCACATGAGTGGGATGAGGAAAGTATTCTCTCCATCGGGGAGGCAATAACAGATCTTTTTGCGGAGGAACCAAATCTTTTTGTTCCTCCAGTTTCTTTGCAAGATTTTTCTACTCACATTCTTTTTGATCCTATCGAAGTGAAGGAGTGGGGTGATGCTTCTGACTCGGAGGATGCTCCAAAGTGGGATGAGGAGTTTGTTTTCCCCGAAGGGGAGAATGAATACTTTGAACACGATGATGCACCTCGGTGGGATGAGGAGGATACTCTCTCTGATGAGGAGGTTTGCACTTCCTCATGGGACGAGGAGGTCCAACTCACCACCGAGGCTCTTGAGTTCTTGGGTTCCCCTCGCTATGATACTTACGATGATGATAGCGATCTATCCTTGGATCCTGCTGGGAGTGAGACTGGGACCACTCCCCCGATTGATTTTTATTTATGTTCTTCCTCTTCTTTATTCCTTGACCCCTCTTCTTCATCTGAGCCTGTGTGGGTTGAGTCTTCACAGGTACTTTAGGAGGACTTGGAGCATTTTGCTCAAGTCAATGATGACTGTATCCTCTCTTGTGAGGAGGTTGATCCCTCCTCCATAGAGGAAGCCTCATTCATTGCCTTCTCCTCCTGCTGCCTCCTTGCAGATGACACCTTGCTAGGCAAGGATTTATTTTGTGGTAAGATGAGTGAGGACCAGCTCTCCTCCTCTTCTTACTTCCTATTCCCTCTACCTGTGTTCAGCAGGTATTTTTATTTAGGTATTTTTATTTAGGTAGGGGCGCTCACCCCTGCAGGTCCTTTTCTGTATGGCGGATGATGCAGCTTTTTCTTAGTTTACACGTCAATCTTCTGGTATGCTCATTTCTGAGCATAGGTAACGTTTCTTCCCCTAGTCTTTTATTTAATTTTCATGGTTACGTCATTTGTGTCTATTGCTTAGATTAAGTCTGGGGGAGAGCTGCTTCTCATTACCCAGCACACGTTGCATTGCATACTATAAGTAATTTATCTTATTTATTTAGTATTGTTCATCTTTACTGCACACCACAACACCCACTTGAGCGCGTACTCATCTGTATGCATGCTCTGAGTTGAATTTAATTCTTTTGCTTATTTGGGAAAGTCTATGTGCTGGCTTAGGAATATGTAGCAGAGTAAAATGTTGACTCTAGTAGTGTTCCTAGTCAAGTGCTCGGTTGCATAGAAATTTGTGTTGATTAGACTTCTTTTTATACTTATGGTTTTATATTTTTTCTATTAGTGTAAATGTTGTTTACTCTACTCAAATGGTGAACCCGGTGTGAATCAAACAGTAGCATAGGGATGTGTGTAAACGATTGCTAGACTCGTATTGCTTGAGTCGGGAGAAAGGAGAATCTTTCTCGGTGGCTAGAACTTGCCCCAAGCGATTCTTGAAGCATTGGCATAGGATAGTTCTAGTGCGTGAGAATGACGTAGGCCATTGTTTTGGCCCGGTTGAGCTTTTTATTTCATGCCTATCATCTACCCTTGCTAGCCCCTTTGTGCCTACCCCTTCCTCTTGATTCAGCTCCACTTTTATCTCACCAAAAGCTTAGAAGCCTAACCTAGTCGCACACCCAAATATGAGCTTTAGTTATAGTTATATTTACATTTGGGGGGTGTTGATGTGGTAATTTTTATAGTGGAAACTGTGGGTGTATTCATTGAAAAATTTGTTGAAAAAGAAAAGAAAGAAAAAGAAGAATGAAGAAGAAAAAGAAAGAAAAGGATTGTTATGAAAAAGTTAAACTGAAAATTTTGTAAGTTTTGGTATTGGGAGTGGGCGGTGCACACACCTATATTGCAAAAGTTCAAGTCTGGGGGTGTGGTGCACTTGTTTATTATAGTCGTGCGGGTAGCTCTATCTTATGCTCATGTTGGATTAGGTGTGCTTAGCCTCCATGTTAATCTTTGTTTACCTCACAGTAACCCAAGCCCCATCTCTAACCTAAAGTCCTACTGACTCACGCTATGAACCAATCTAGTGTCATGGAGAGAATGTGACCAGGCGAGCTTATGGTCTCCGACACCGATGGATTTCTGTGGAGTTTATCCGGCACCCCAATCTTGAGCAATGCTCATCTCAGCGCTTAGTTTACTTTCTCCGTATGCATGACCGGATGATTCACCGCAATTCACCATTTTGAGTGGTTGTACTATGCTTTTACTCTTTTAGAAATCTATAAACTGTTCGTGTATAATGAGAAATCTTCTCTATTATCTTTCTTATGCACGTGAGCATGCGACTTCGCATGGTACTCTGCATTGTAATTCTAAGCCATCTACTTTTCTTTCACCGCTTGCTTAGAATTTGTTTGCTCGGGACGCGCAAACAGGTAAGTCTGGGGGTGTGATGAGTCCCAATTATATACACATTTTTGGACTCATCTGGGCCGAATATTTAGTCAAAGCACTACACTTTAGACATGTTTTCGTTCATAGTTGATAGTCATATATCATTCCAAGCTAAGTGCACTTCTAGGCCCGTTTTTGTGCGCAATTGCGCACTGTTTTGTTGGGGGCAAGCACATTGTGCTCCCCATCGTATTTCTATTTTCATGTTGGAGCTGGAATGGTGTTCCCAGCTGTGTTGTGGCTGATGCGGGTGGACGGTTCATCCAGTTCTATCCAGAATTCATGACTGCGCATATCGCACGGTCGTGCATTTTCCTTGACGCACGGTCACAGGTGATCGTGCATTCTCTTCTAGGGTGGAATACGATGTTCTGTCGTTGATCGTGCGTCTCTACGCACGGGTAGAGCCCGTGCGTGAAGGAATCGCATGATCGACCTGTTTAGCTTTGCATTTGGGCTTTTCTGAATTTACCCGTGCATTTTTGCGCACGGACGGCTTCGACCGTGCGTGAGTAAAACGCACGGGCGCTCTGGGTCATCTTCCTTCTTTTATTTACGATTAATATCGCACGGTCGTGCGTTCGACCGTGCGTGACCAAATTTCTGATTGTTTTCTATAAAAGTGCAGATTTCCGCCCTAATCAGACCGACCTTCTTTCTCGCGCCCAGAGCTCCAGTTCCGCGCCATTTTCGCAGCTCCATCACCGCCCACCTTCGGGAGGAGCTCCGGCCGCCATCCTCTTACAAATCTCAAGCCGGAGCATCCTCTAGGACTCCTCCATTGTTCGTGCACCTCCAAAGCTCCATTGTGAGGGATTCAGTGTTGCACTTGTGAAGTTCTTCGTTGAGATCGTGCCCAAAGAAGATTGACGGAGAAGACGGGTATAATAGAAGAAGGTTACAGCTCTTCTGGACCCCAGACGACAGTTGGAGCCCGAGCCCGGACGAGGATTGACAACCCTAGATTCCGACCGCGAACCTCCGATGAGTCTCCGTGCTTTGGTTGTAATCTCAACCCCCTTTATACTGTAATATTGTTTTCCTTTATCATTTGGGTGTATGAACAATGTTTGTTAAACCTTGTTTTGTCATTTTATATTTCATGTCTATGTGAAATTATTATGTGTGGTTTATGCAAGTGAGGAGCGCCCCATTCCATCCTCCATCCCGCTGTCACGTTTGTGTGCCGCACTAGCAATTACTAGTGGTGTGCTTGTCGACGAGGTGCTTGCGACCCTCATTCCGCAAGACTACTCGTCCATCCGCCAAGCTAAGCGGTGCTAACGGCCCGTGTAATCCACCTTGACTCCGCCGGTGCGAACCATTCCATCCGCTTTCCTTCTCGTCCATCCGCCTAGTGAAGCGTGGCATAGCGGCCCGTGTAATTCATTCGCCTAACGAAGCAGTGCGCTCAAGGCCTGCACAGTTCAATTCCGCTTTCCTACTCGTGCATCCGCCCTTGCGACGCAGTGCGCTCAAGGCATGCCTAGTCTCCATCCCGCCAAGCGAACCATTGCATATCGGCATTGCATAAGAGTAGTTGTAGCTCTTTTACTTTATTTTCCACAAACTAAATCACCCCCTTTCGCATCCATCCGACATAAAGGACTTCAATCTCAAGTCCTTCCTCGAAAGTTAACTCCACCTTACTGTGTTCCTTCGAGATCGATACTTGGGGATTCACTCCCACATTTTATATTACTTGAACAATCGGTACACTGTCGTTTCGTGCCGCTGTCTTGCTACCGCCTATAGCGGTGTGCTAAGATTTGCACATCACTGGGGCGTTCTTTGTTTTATTGAATGCCTCAAGTTCAGAGCCTTAGCTGCTAGTGGTGTAGCCCGGAGTCACCGGGAGTTTTAGTTGTTGTTTTACCCCGCTGCTGCGAGGTAGTTGTGGTTAGTTTTCTTCTTGTGTTCAGACATACTAGTTGGAGCCAAAGGGTTAGTGTCAGGTTGTTGACGCCCATTGTGCCCTTTTGATACTTTATAGTTTACTTGCCAGTTTAATGCCACTACTTTTTAGATATTGTGTAACTTGCTCTCTGGGAAGGATTTATGTCTAGGTGCATTATAGTTATAAAATGGATTTTCTTTCATCCACATTGCATTCCTTTTAACTGAAATCCTTATCTTTAAAGTCGCCTAAAAGATATTTTCTATACTTATACTACGCCTAGATATGTGCATATCATTTACTTTGTCCTGTCATCACGTGCATTTAGGACCTTAAGTGAACAAAATCAAGTATTTTCCGATGCAATTACATATATTTTCTCTGTGGACTAGTTGATCCATGAACTGAGAGACACAGTTCTTACCCCCCCCCCCCCCAAACTCTAATAAATGATTTCAAATGAGGATCTATCATGTAAACATGTTTTGATTAAGTAAGTAATAGGTTTTCGCCTTAGCGTCTGCAGTTGTCTCCTGCATGACGTGGCATCATGACGCGTTTTTCTCTTACTCTGATATTCCTAAATTCAGAGAAAATGCAGGTTGTGACACTCTCCCTTAGCTCGATCATGACTTACTTTATGTTTACACAAAACTCTTAATCCTCTCTTAATTATGTCCCATCTTTTTGTCTTCTTTATTCTAGTTTTGTTTCACTCCACCCTCTTTTGTTAATAACAAAGGGGGAGAATAAAATGATAAATCATAATGATTAATGGAGTTGATTCATTAGATTAAGGGAGAGCATAAATCTAGTCTATGGGTGCATACACAAAGGGGGTGCAATTTTGTAGGGGGAGCACTTTTAAATGATCTATAATTCTTATCATTATCTTATAATTGCTTAGTGTCATATATCTTTATAAAAACACAAATTCTTTATCTATGAATCTGATTTATCTCTATTGGATTTGTTATTATCAAAAGGGGGAGATTGTTGGAACATGGTTTTCCGCATTCCTTTGATTTGAGAATAAAAAATCCTACTTGTATTTGATCTTGTTTGCCATTGTGTTTTTAGCATGCAGGTTTGAACAAATATGACACTAGGTTGCTTCTATTGGTCTGGACTTGTTCTCATGCTGAAAAGAAAGGAAGATAGCTAACGCCCGACGTTAACTCTTAACGCCGGCATTAACTTCTGTTCCCGCCAAGATGTCGTTCGACGAAATGAAACTGCGTTCGACGAAATGAGATGACGTTCGACGAAAATGGCGTTCGATGAAATGAATCTGCGTTCGACGAAATGAAACTGCGTTAGCACTACCGCTGGCGCTAGCATAAATGGAAACAATTGACGGGAAGGAAACAGTGGAGAAAAAGTAATGATTGGCGGGATGCATATTTAGTGTGCTCTACCGCGGCGCGGCATGTCTACCGCTCGGTGGTAGCTTTTGGAATCCTCCCATCTGCATGTGATTGAGTAGCAAATATGGAAGGAGATATTGGCTAAAGGAAGGTTATCTTGCTATCGCGGAGCGTTAGCGTTACCGCGGCACGCTAGGCGGAGCTTAAAGTTTGGCGCTCAAAAGTTGCCTAAACTGCCATGATCCGTGTGCTTGAACATTGCCTAATGTGGCTACCATGGGGCGGTAGTACTACCACAGGTGGTAGAGGCTGATTCTATTTAAAGACGTGAGCTTCCTCCGTTGTTGCTTGCTGTTATAGAACGAATTGAAGACATATATTCAGAGCACTCGTGAGAGCCTTCCCCAAGCAGCTCGAAGAACTTTGTCAACGTTCGTGAATGCAAAGAACTTGAAGACCAATCTGATCGCATCTACATCGACATCAAGTTCTTCTTTTGAGGGAGTTTTTAGTTTTTGTTTTGTTTTAGTTTCTAATTGTAACCCTTATATCTTTTGTTCGGCAGAGGAATTCGTTACACAGCGACTAGGGCCTTGCGGGGACTTAGGGAGAAATTTGCCTCGTGTTGGCGACTGGGTCTAGGGAGTAGATCTAGGGGGTGCTCGAGGCCTTTCTGGTGATAGATTGGCTAGAGTGGCTTGAGGACGTATCTGGGGAGAGATCGGCTAAATCCAACCGGTTTGTGGGGATATGAGTCGGTATAGAAAACAAAAAGAGTTTTCTTATTATTCGCTTTGATTTCTAGCGTCATAGAAATCAAATTTTGTAATCAAGTTTGTTAATCATAATCATGTCTTTTTCTATATAATAAAAATGATTTATGACTCTTTGTTTTATATTCACTCTTATTCAAATAAAATATCAAAAGTTCTCTATTAAAGTTTAAAGTTTTTAAAACCCTTATTCACCCCCCCCCCCCTCTAAGGGCGCCTCAAAATCCAACAGTGATGACAAGAAATGTGTTTGCACAAGACACTTTACAATTCTAACCAAGGTGCTCAACCTCAGAATGCTCATTAAGACTTATCACGAGGGTGAGTAGTGCTTGGTGGAGTTATCTTTGGCATATTATTTCATTAGATATATATTTTTTTAGTTAAGGTGGAGTTATCTTTGGAATTTGATTTTCCTTATAGCGCTTTTGGATGCGGTGAGATTTGAGCATAGAGTTCCTTTGTTATCTTTATCTTTTTGGCACTCCTCTTCCAAAGATAAAATTTCTTCTTCTCTTCCACTTGATGTGCACTCCATTGATCCATCATGAGAGGAGCTTTCTTTAACATCTGTGCAAGCTTGTATGTTCTCCAATTCTTGCATTTGTTTCATACCTGTAGATGGAGAATCATAAATTATTTTAAGAAAATTCCACATCTCATATGCAGTAGGAAAAGTATAAATGAGTTTGAAAATATTTTGATTAAGTGCACAACACAGGCAATTCATTGATTTAGCATTTAAGACACACTCTTCCCTACTCAACTTATTTGGTGGCTTCCTAATGGTAATATTCCATATTTTAATATCTAATGACTTAAGAAATTTTTCCATTAATATTTGGCAATTGTTATAAGCACACCATTTTTGGCTATTCGCACACCAATTTCTATGAGTTATTACGCGCCTTTTGAAAATACGCCTTGTACATGCATTTTAGGAAAAGTGTTCAACACGAAAGTTGTAGATCTCGATGAGATCTACAACTTTCGTGTTGAGCACTTCTCCTAAAAATGCACGCACAAGACGTATTGTCGCCTTGATCGTAACTATAACGAAATTTTGAAAATACGCTAGGTACATGCATTTTTAGGAAAAGTGTTCAACACGAAAGTTGTAGATCTCGACGAGATCTACAATTTTTGTGTTCAACACTTTTCCTTAAAATGCATGTACATGGCGTATTTTCAAAAGGCGCGTAATAACTAATAAAAATTGGTGTGGGAATAGACAAAACTGGTGTGCGAATAGCCAAAACTGGTGTGCTTATAACAATTGCCTAATATTTTCCACCCTTTAAAATGTTTTCCTTCAAATAAAGGTGGCGCCAAAGACTTTTCCTCAATATAAGTATTTCTCTCACTAGTAGAAGCGAGATCATGACTACAAAGCACCTTATTCCCGGTTGTTAAGCCGATTTGGAATAACCTACCTCTGATACCACTTGTTGGATCTGTAGGCGCCCTTAGAGAGGGGTGAATAAGGGTTTTAAAAACTTAAGTTATATTTTGAATGACTTGAAATAATAAGAGATCAAAATAGTGCAAAACCAAAATAAATCAAGTGAAATAAAAATAGAGACATGATTTTATTAATATGAAATGTAGGATTACAAAACTTGATTTCTTATGACGCTAGAAATCGAAGGCGAATAGTAAAAAGTCTTTTTTATTTTCAATCCTGACTCGTATCCTCACGAACCGGTGGCTTTAGCATATCCTTCCCCGAATACGGCCTCAAGTCGCTCTAACCAATCCTTCCCCGGATATGGCCTCGAGCACCCCCTAGATCTACACCCTAGACCTAGTCACCAACACATGGAGAATTTCTGCCTTAAATCCTACCCATACCTAGTCGCCAACACGAGGCAAATTTTTATGCGATTACAACAATAAAGAGATGAAATAAACAACAAAAATATGAAAACCTCCCTCTATGTGGATCTCTTGAAGAAGTAGACGAAGACACGTAGAGTATGATGACGAGCGATTTCAGCACTGCTAATTAGCAAGCGCGAAATACGGTACGACGGCAGTGCACCGGTCGTTGTCAAGTAATAAAAGTAGGGAGAAACTCCCCGAATATCGTTCTCAAAGGACTGCAAGTTGGGTAGTATGATTTGCCTACAAGGGAAACTCTTATAAAGATTCTAAAACACTCACTAAAAAGGGGGGTTTTGAAAGTGGTTTTCCTATGCTATCAACAGAGAAAGAAAATGCGGGCCTAAAGCTCCGCTTCGCTTGTCGGGATGGATGCAACGGCCGCGATGCCATGCTTCGGTGAACGGATGGACGAGAAGGCTGGAGGATGAGGGTCGTAGGCACCTCGTCGCTGAACACGCAACTAGCAATTGCTAGTGCGGAGCACTAAGAGCGGTGGAGTGGAAGGCGGACTACGACGCTCCTCAAATCTCATAAACCACAAAGGATCTAAACAACATGAAAAAATAATAATCAAAGCATAAGGTTTATGAACATCATCCACAATCTCAAATACATATAAAGAAATCTCTGAAGCAAGTGTAGGGGAAAAGAGTCAACCAAAGCTCGAAGACTATGCTGAAGATTCACGGCCATAATCATAGGGTTGTCAAGCCTCATCCGTCTCGGTCTTCAGTTGCGTCCGGGGTCAGGAGGAACTGTCACCTTCCTCTACTATTGCCCATCTTCTTCGTGGTCTAGCTTGAAGTAGCTCTTGTTCGTCACCTGGAATGCTACTGAAGTTCTCCGTCTATGGCTTTCTTGAGCTCGAGGATGATGGAGGCGGCCAAGGAGGTAGCTTTGGTGGTAGATTCGCAAGACAAAGGTCACCAGAGCTCCTCCTATGTAAAAATGGTGGTGGAGCTGCGAAGTGGGCAAAAATGGCAGGCTTTAGAAGCTTTTCCCGCGGGTCTCCTCTCTTCCAGCAGATTTCCTGCTTTAAATACTAAACGGGCAGAATTTTAGTCACGCACGACCATCTGTTGCCCGTGCATTATTTTACGCAAAACCAGGCTTGAGGAAGAAGTAGCAGCGCCCGTGCATTTTACTCACGCACGGGCTAATCCGCCCGTGCGTAAGAACGCACAAACAAATTCAGATTGGCTAGAATATAGGCAAAACAGGCAATCGTGTGTTTCCTTCGCGCACGGGCGATCCGCCCGTGCGTAAAAACGCATGATCAAATTCAGTTCATCGGTTTTCTCCCCAGATGAAGGCGTACGACCGCAGCCGTCCGTGCGTCAAGAAAACGCACGACCGTGCGATATACATACTCATGAATTCTGGGCAAAAGGAGATGATCCAAACACCTGCAAGCACAGCAAATCAGCTGGGAATACACCTCCAGCACCAATCAAACATAGAAAATGGATTGGGGAGCACCATGTGCTTACGCCCAATAACGTGGAGTGCAAACGCACACCACAATGGGCCTAGAAGGAGCGTGAAGCACGCAATTGCGCATAAAAGAGCATAAGAGAAATAGATGCACTAATAGCTCGATAATGATGCACAAGAGAATGAAAACTAGCCCGGATGAGCCCATAAAAGTGTATATAATTGGGACTCATCACACCCCCAGACTTAACCATTTGCACGTCTCGGGCAAACTACTCAACTCTCCGTCTAAACAATTGGGTATTAGAGTGAGTTTGAGCGGTAGAGACGCATGCGAAGTCGCATGCTCATGTGCGTAGAAATACATTAGAATAGAATTTAACTCAAGAATATATTTAACTATTTCTAGAACAGTAATTTGAAATATACTTTACTCGGATGGTGAATCCCGGTGAATCTTTCGGTTACGCATAAGGGAAAATAGCTTGACTAATGAGTAGAGTATTACTCGAATCAAAGCTCGAGACAATCTCCTAAGAAATCCATCAAAGTCGGTGTCCATAGGCTTGCACGTTCGCACTCTCTCCACTGCATGAGACGACTCATATCTAAAATCAATAGGACTTATAGGTTACGATTTGGCTTAGGAAGAGCTTAGGTTAGATAAGTAGAAGAACGATGGGCATCGCACTCAACATAACCTGAGCACACGAGAGCATAAAGTCACCAATACATGGAAATTAAGAACCACACAACACCCCCAGACTTCAACTGGACACTAGGTGTGTGCTAAGCCGACCACAAATTGTTTTGTCGAGAGATTGCATTTGAAAGTTCTTTTTGTACAATTTTTTTTATTTGTTTTCATCTCGACAAATATATCTTTTGTAAGCACTTTTATAGACTTCTCCTTTAGCTTTCTCAAAGCTACCATACACATCAATGATAACACAAAATGTGATAGATATATAAATTTCATTCAAACACATATGTTGGTGCGAAAATAGGTTTGGTCGTATGGCTTTGGTGAAATTTAAGTGGAGCTAAGCAAGAAGGATAGGTAGGCTCAAGTGGGTTTGCAAAGGTGATTACATTGGTTAGGATTTCAAAAGCATAAACGGATCAAGAAACGGCCTACATCACGCTTTAAAACGAGTTATTCAACGTAATCGTTTCAAGAGTCGCCTAGTGCAAGTTCTAGCCACCGAGAAAGGTTATCCGTCCTTCCGATCCTAGTAATAAGCTACTACTAATCTTGCTACACTCGACCCTATGCTACAATTGGATTCACCGGATTCACCACTATAGTAGAATAAATTGCAACTACTATAATAGAAAAAATTAAATTATAACATTGAATTTTATTCTACTCTAATTGAATTTCTGGGCGTGACGGGAGCACTCTACTAGAGCACTACTCGAGTCGACATTTTTCTCCACCCCTCACTCATACACTAACAATCCAATTCTTATGAGCGAGGAACCTCGCAGCAATACCCAATAAGCGCGTGTGATCAAGTACGCGTGAACTAGGTGCAAATGTGTGCAACAGAATTGAAAATCCTAACTCAGCACATTCTAACATGCTATGCAAAGTGCGTGCACGTGCATAACCTATCTCTCCCCCAGACTCGATCAAAACCATATAAAATAGAGAATTCAAGAATAAGGATAATAGGGGTAGAGTGGAACTATGCTCACGAATGAGCATGCCAGAAGTGCGGCAATTATTTCTTTAAATTTCAATAGGTCCGCAATAAATGTCGCCATACCTGCAAAACGACATCTCCACACACAAAAAAACAAAAATAATACAGCATGCACTGATATTCATCATGATAAGGGATATGCGGCATAGACAAACAATACTACCATGATAAAAGATATATGAGAGAATGGAACTTGTCCAGAATCACACCCTAGGGACAATGCCCTAGCAAAAAATATCAGAAACATGAACAAAATAAAGTACACCCAAGATAAAATCATAGAGCTACAAAAACCATAAAATGCCCTGGAAGCCGCAGCGGAACAATCACTAAGGAGATGACGGAGGTGACTGCGAAGGAGGAGAAGGAGTGCGCAGCCTCCTAGATCGCGATGTAGAAGCCCGGGCAGGGATAACAGGAGGCTCGACTCCCAAATGAGTGCCAATACGCGAAGAAAGCTCGTCCTGCATGGCCATAGCATCCTCCATGCGTACAAACTTGTCGTAAAAGTCAGGATACTATTGCTCGATGCTTTGCCGCGGGGCGTTCCATTGAGCAGTAGGATATGTGGAATGGGGGACATCAGGGGGCTGCCTACTCGTCCCAGCCAAGGTGCTAGGATCGGCAGCATCGGCATGAGCAACCCGCTCCACACGCCCTGACCCAACCTCACAGACTTGGTAGCCCCAATTGTCACCAATCCTCACCTTCTAGATCAGCTTGAAAGCTACCATCATGGCCAATGAGATGTGATAACCCCTGGAGATAACTGTCATGGGCGGAAGCAAATCCCAGATGCCAAGCCCTTTGGCGATCTGAGTGATGTACTGCGAGCCTCCAATCGACTTCAGGGGGAGGTATGTGGCTTGACGAAGAAGATATTGAGCGAGCACTCGCCCGAGATGGAGGGGTACACCCTGGTGCATGCTGTAGAGGTAGAGGAGATCATGCCAGCCTGCTACATTCTGGCTCATGGCACGGGCATTGATGTTGTGCCCGATCAAATGCTAGACATAGCGGAGTGCGGGGGAGATAATGTGGGTGGACTTGGCAGCGCGAGCCTCATTCTGTTGATCCCGTCCCGTAATGGACTGCCAGAATTCGCTGGGAGACACCCCCTCCGGGAACTCATCCGGACAGTGGATAATGTCTGTCTGAAACAGTTCGTCGTGGGTGTAAATCTCGAAGCTGACCGCCAATTAGCCAACACTCATGGTATGGGTGTGGCCCTTCATACGGAACGAAACTGCAGTGGGCTCGCCGGTTTCCTCATCGACATGGTCAATGATGCGGAAGGTGGAAAGGAACTCATGTGTGAGTTCACGGTATCCCAACTCCGTGATGGAGAATAGGTTTCCCCATGATCCCACATTGAGTAACCTTTCCACCGCCACATCTAAATGGACGATTCGAAGATCCGAAATAGAAACAAAACGATGATCAAGGAACGTTTTGTGCCGCAGCAAATTGTATCTTTCTAAGAATTCCGGTCTCCCAAATTGCAACATTACCTCGGTACCAGGATCGTCTGATCTTGAGGAAGAAGCTCCTCCTTCGCGGCGAAACAAGCTCACGACCTTCTTGACACCCATGGATGGGCCCTAAGAGCTCGGAGGCGGAGGATGACGAGGGGATGGAGAGGAAACGAGAGACGAACAAAGGGGAAGAGTAGAAATTGTGCACGGGAGAGAGGAGTTTTGTGAATCGCGCGATGGGAGAGAGCTCGCGAAATAGGGCCAGCGTGCGATTTTGAAGGGCGCAAGAGCAGGCTTATAACAAATGAAAATTGCACGATCGTGCGATTTGAACACACACGAGTGACCAGATCGTGCGATTGCAAAAATCTCCAAAAATTCCTTATTTTCCAAGGGATGGAAGAATCAGCAAAAAATTGCACGCTTCAACATGAACGGGGAGAACAGAGGAGAGCATGACGACCGCAAAAGCTTAACTACAATCTCCATAGGGCGCGCGGCACAACAATAAGAGATAACACTTGCAAAAATGCAAATAGAGGGGAAAACTAAACTGATGATAGAATTTAAATTAACTACTCCTAAGCCTAGATAACTACTGGGTTTTCTGTCATCCCAGCACGACTTATTTGGCACTAATCACAACTCTAGCTAATTGGTCTATGAAAAGTGAAGTGCACAGGTAACTGGTTAATTATTCGTGTCGGTAGCGGGTACCGATACGGCGAAAAAACAGTTACCCCCATACCTGAGTAAATATGCCTGCACTGAACATTGGGCAGGGGTAAGAAGTACGAAGATGACGTCTCAATGTCTATCTTTATGTGTAGCTGATTTATTCTATCGTCGGGTTGCATAGCGGGCCGGCAACTTCCTGAATCAGATCCAATGCGGATTCCTGCGATGAATCGAACGCGAGCGCGGGATAATGAAACAAATTAGAAGAATGACTAAAAGAAATCTCATCTGAGGGGATAATCCCGGCTTCATCCCTTATAGGGTGCGGTAATGGAAAACTGATGATATCATCGAATATTTCACTAGACTCAACAGCACACGCAATGGCCTCCTCTATAACTTGGACTTCCTTACACTGGACCGAAATGGTTGCTTCAGCACAATCGGGACTGTCCTCCTCCATGAGAGTGGGCACAACACTGCGCAGGTCAGCAACATCCTGCAAATTGACCTCAATGATAACATCAGAAACATATCTAATTTCGTGTGTAGTGGGAGAAGACGTGCTCCTTGAGAGTTCGGTCTCACTCTCCCCACAAGGGCACAAAAACTACGACCCGGGTTCGATCCCCGGCAACGGCGCCAAAAACTTGACGCGTGATTTCAGCACTGCTCAATAGCAAGCGCGAAATGCGGTACGACGGCAGTGCACCGGTCGTTGTCAAGTAATAAAAGTAGGGAGAAACTCCCTGAATATCGTTCTCAAAGGACTGTAAGTTGGGTAGTATGATTTGCCTACTATGGAAACTCTTATAAAGATTCTAAAACACTCACTAAAAAGGGGGATTTTGAAAGTGGTTTTCCTATGCTATTAACGGAGAAAGAAAATGCAGGCCTAAAGCTCCGCTTCGCTTGTCGGGATGGATGCAACAGCCGCGATGCCGTGCTTAGGTGAACGGATGGACAAGAAGGCTGGCGGATGAGGGTCGTAGGCACCTCGTCGCTGAACATGCAACTAGCAATTGCTAGTGCGGAGCACTAAGAGCGGTGGAGTGGAAGGTGGACTACGACGCTCCTCAAATCTCATAAACCACAAAGGATCTCAACAACATGAAATCATAATAATCAAAGCATAAGGTTTATGAACATCATCCACAATCTCAAATACATATAAAGAAATCTCTGAAGCAAGCGTAGGGGAAAAGAGTCAACCAAAGCTCGAAGACTATGCTGAAGATTATCGGCCGGAATCATAGGGTTGTCAAGCCTCGTCCGTCTCGGTCTTCAGTTGCGTCCGGGGTCCGGAGGAGCTGTCACCTTCCTCTACTATTACTCGTCTTCTTCGTGGTCTAGCTTGAAGTAGCTCTTGTTCGTCACCTGGAATGCTGCAGAAGTTCTCCGTCTATGGCTTTCTTGACCTCGAGGATGATGGAGGAGGCCAAGGAGGGAGCTTTGGCGGTAGATTCGCAAGCCAAAGGTCACTGGAGCTCCTCCTAGGTCAAAATGGTGGTGGAGCGGCAAAGTGGGCAAAAATGGTGGGCTTTATAAGCTTTTCTCGCGGGTCTCCTCTCTTCTAACAGATTTCCTGCTTTAAATACTGAACGGGCAGAATTTTAGTCACGCACGGGCGAACGCACGACCGTGCGTTGCCCGTGCATTATTTAACGCGAAACCAGGCTTGAGGAAGAAGCAGCAGCGCCCGTGCGTTTTACTCACGCACGGGCGAATTCGCCCGTGCGTAAGAACGCACGAACAAATTCAGATTGGCTAGAATATAGGAGAAACAGGCGATCGTGCGTTTCCTTCGCGCACGGGCGATCCGCCCATGCGTAAAAATGCAAGATCAAATTCAGATCACTGATTTTCTCCCAAGATGAAGGCGCACGACCGCAGCCGTCCGTGCGCCAAGAAAACACACGACTGGGTGATATACACAGTCATGAATTCTGGGCAAAAGGAGATGATCCAAACACCTGCAAGCACAACAAATCAGCTGTGAATACACCTCCATCACCAATCAAACATATAAAAAGGATTGGGGAGCACCATGTGCTTACGCCCAATAATGTGGAGCGCAAACACACAACACAACAGGCCTAAAAGGAGCGTGAAGCACACAAGTGCGCATAAAAGAGCATAAGAGAAATAGATGCACTAATAGCTCGATAATGACGCACAAGAGAATGAAAACTAGCCCGGATGAGCCCATAAAAGTGTATATAATTGGGACTCATCATATGATCGTAGTTGATACGGTCTTTCATCACGATGATGAAGCGTGTTGAAATCGTCTCCGCGAATCTCCTTAAGCCTTCATGGATTTATTGGAGTATCTCTCTGAACCTTCCTCTATATGATGTGGCACGAAGCTTTAGAATTTAGGAGTGGGAGAGGATGAATAATCCGGAGCCAAGGGGTCCTTTTATAGCTTTGGAGCTAGCACATGCATTATCGCTACCGTCAGCGCTATCCCAGTTTAGGAAATAACCTGAGTGTACGTATCTTCATTCCAAGGAAACCTTTCCGAAATTCCTCTTGTGTGTCGCTCTACTGCCTGCTCTAGCTACTATCGTCGGTGCTACCGCCTTCTATAACTGCCTTCTAAAATTGCCTAATCAGGGCTAGTGCCTGCGCTAGTGGCTAGCGCCGACACTAATTAGCATGCTAGATTTTCGGCTTCAATCTTGGGGGCAACCTTCTTATGTTATCCTTGAGTCATATGGCTTTGTTTCTTGCACACTTAAACACACAAGATCAAATGCACATAAGATTTGTTATTCTCAAACCTAGGAGATGATGAAGACCATGTTCCAATAGAAACATCCAACCCTCTGTGTTCGCTGGACGACTGCTGAGTTGGCAGGAATCTTTGGTAGGCCCCATCACCAGTGCTATAAATACCAACATCTCTGGGTGATGGGTAACCCTTTCTTCCTTCATTTTCCTCCACTATTCGCTATTGTACTCGCCAAGCATGCCTCTCTCGGAAGAAGCTCGAACCCGCCTGGAGGCGTCCTGGGCGAACGAGCACTTCATTACGTCCCAGGTCGCCCGACATACTCCTCCGTCCTTCCCCAAACTGAAAAAGGAGAAGGTGGTACAGCGACATCCCAGGGAGAATGGGTCCTCGCTCCCAGACCCATTGCTTGACCTCACGCTCGCGGAGTAGGTACTTGGATTCGCAGGTCGCTCCCCCATATTATTGAGCTAACATATCTTTTTACAGAGCGCATCCATGGCGGTTGGTGCTCGCCTCCCCTCTCCTGGAAGAACCGACTCGGTGGTATCCAATGTGGATGTCATCAACCTGTGCCCCTCGTCGCGATCTGGTGAGATTCTTGTATTCTTCTATTCGCAAATTCCTCAAGTGAATTCTTCATGATGTTCCATACATAGACCCTCCTTGCGACGCCTGGAAGGCGCGCTACTCCATCGGGCTCGCCGGCCCCTCCGAACTCGCAGCCTCCACCGGGTTCGCTGCCCCCACCGGGCGCGACCATCTCCGTCCTTGGATTTGATCTTTTAGGCTATCCAAACCCTGGGAGCTTGCTTCCCGCTGACATCCGGGTCGCAAGCAACATTCCCCGCCCCTCAGGCCTGGGAAGTCCGTCACGCTGACCTACTCAGAGGCCTTTCAGGGGCAACCGAGTTCCTCCCGCCTGCCCCCTGGTAAAGAGGCCATGGCCCCGTCAGGTTGGCCAATTATTATCGATGGATCGCGCCTCGCTTTCTTCGCGAACTTTCTTCCCGCAGGTGCCCAGGAATCCTCCGTCGAGCTAGACCTTGGAGAGGAGGATATGTCTCCCCTTCCCTCACCGGATAAGATTGATGATTTCCTAAGCGATCACTGGGATCCCGAAGTGATGAAGCGGCGAACCATCGAGGTGCTTCAGAAGTACGGGCACAAGCTGTGGGACCTATATAACTAGGCGCGAGAGGACGGAGTGGCTACCGAGGAGCGTCTCTCTGCCTTTGATGATGATTATGCGTTGTTCTGCTCCGAGCTACAGAAGGATACTGCTGGCAAGGTCACCTACCTGGGGGTGCACCTCTCACGGGTGGAAGATCAAGTACGCAATGATACAACACGAGCTCTGCGCAATCCGCTCCTACCATTATCCGCGAGTCCCGCTGAGCTCGGGGGTGCGAGGACGAGGCCGATGGAGGTGGATCCAATATTGATCCTTATCGTTCTCGCACCCACCTGGCGAATGATGTAATAATTCTTTATTATTTTTCTTTAACAATCAGCGAACTTTATTATTAGTTTGGTGCTCCCCGACTATTCGCGGGATTTTCTTTCTTTATCATTTCTCGTTTCATGATGTTGTTAGTATTGTACTCGCTAGTCATTTTATTTAATGCCCTTTTTCCCACGGCCTGCATGGGACCCGCCTCGCCTTACAGCGAACCATCCTTACTGTGTCGATGCGAGTGCGTGTGGGGAGTGGTTGGGTTCAAGTATCGAGGCGTATCACACCAAGGTTCTGCTAATCACACCCTTCACGCCTTAATTCCTCTCTGCTGCCTTTAGTTTCCTATAAGTATGCATCATTACCAAATCTAACCACTGCATTTATCACTCTCGACCTTTGTGCACTTTCATTCTCTCGCTCTCTCATTCTCGCATTCTCTTCTTTCTCGCTCTCATATTCCCATTTTTCTCTAAGACCGTGGATGGCGATGGAGGCGACGCGGAGGGCTGGGATAAATGCGCATGGACGTTCTGCAACTATTCGTTCTTTACTTGCTTGCTTACAGAGAGCAAGTACCACTCCGTTGTGGCGAATTATATCTCGCCAGGGTTCTCGGCTCGCCATCCGGCGAAGACTGAGGGTATCAATGACCATCAACTGAATGAGCTTGACTTCCCTATGGCCCACATTGATGTGGGTCTATGGCTCCCATTCTGGCCGGAGATCAGTCAGGTACTCGCTTACTCCTATTTTTCCTTTCTCGCATTTGCCTAGGATTTCTTTCTAACCACTTTCCGCGAACCCATCAGATGTTCAAATACTTTGGCATGATCCCGGGTCAGATGACCCCCAATTCTATCGCGGTCATGGTAGGGTTTGCATGCTACCTGCGGGAGGAATGGATTCAAGTTCAGCTTGCCAATTTTCCGCAAATTTTTCTCCTTTTGGGCGAAAAGGGACGGTACAGCCTTCTTCATGAGCCAGCACACCAAAGTCTGTGAGACAGTCAATAAAAGCCACTACTGGCCGCAGAAGTTTGTGTTCGTAAAGGGGCCCTTTGGCAAGGTCGCTTCTCGCCCATCCAGCGCGATGAGTTCACCTACCACCCTCCTATGCTCGACGACCACGAGGCCGCACTCTTTAAATTCATGTCGATGAGCTTCGAGGTCGCCCATCTCCAGAGGAATGTTGACTCGCTACTCCCTGTGCATCCCGGAGCAGGTTCGACTCGCTTTTGCTTCCTAACTCGTGTTCCACCTTTCTCTTTCTAACTTCTGACCATTATCCTTTGCAGGGGAGCGAGATCTTCCGCTCCACCTGTTGGATCGGTAGGCACCCTTAAAAGGTGGTGAATAAGGGTTTTAAAAACTTATATTATATTTTGGAATACTTGAAATAATATGTGATTAAGAAGGTGAGAAATCAAACAAACCATGTGAAATAAAGTAGAGACATGCTTTATTAATATGAAATATGGTTTTACAAAAGTTGATTTCTATAATGCTAGAAATCAGCCGCTCTAGCCAATCCAACCCCGGATATGGCCTTGAGCAACCCCTGGACCTAACCTAGATCTAGTCGCCAACATGAGGCGAATTTTATCCCTATGTCCTACCCAGACCTAGTCGCCAACACGAGGCGAATTCTCTAAAGGTTTACAAAGAATATGAAATGATAATAATAACAACTCCATCTTGAAGAACTTCTGAAGTTGGAGACGATGATCCACTGTAGGATAAGCATTGTGGAAGCGTACGTCATTTGGATTTGGCGTGAAGAAGTCCTCCTTCAAAAATTCGCAGAGCTTTGGTGGGAGATCAACTTTCGGCCAAATCATGCTCTGGAATTCTAGCACTCAACCTCTCTTTCTAATAGTTTTTTGAAATGAGAGAAGAGGGGTCCAATTTATAGCCTCAGCACTATCGTCAGCTCTACCGCTATCGCCGGAGCTATCCCATATTAGGACATATTCGGCGCGGGAGAATCTTCAATCTGAGGAAACATTTTTGTCTTGCCTTCTGTGCTCCGCACTACCGCCTGCGCTATCCACTACTGCCTGGCGCTAGCGCCTTCTAAATGTACTCCTGGGATTGCGCTAATCAATGCTAGCGTCGGGCGCTAGGTGCTACCACTGGCGCTAGTGGGCATGTTGGAATTATTGGCCCAATTTTGGGGGCAAACTTCTTATGTCATCCTTGAGTCATATGGACTTTGTTTCCTGCACATTTAAACACACAAGATCAAATACACATAGGATTTGTTATTCTCAAACCTAGGAGATGCGGAAGACCATGTTCAAACAAACTCCCCCTTTTGATAATAACAAATCCATAAATGATAAATCAGAGCATTAATATATAAGCATGATGAAACATATTTGTGTGTGTGTGTGAGTGATGACTTAGGATAACTATCGATTTTAGTATTTATAATTGCTCCCCCTAAATACATGCTCCCCCTAAGTGAATGCTCCCCTAATATGTAAGCTATCATCTTAATTAATCATGTTAGTTTTCCATTTTGATAGTGGATTATATTTACTGTGTTAGTTCTCCCCCTTCTGTTATTAGCAAAAGTGGGTAAGGAAGCAAAACACAAAAATTTTTGATAATAAGATAAAGGCATGATCGAGCTTTTAGAGAGGAGGAAATGATAAGGAGTTTTAGAATAATTTTTATAGAAATAGATCAGAGTTTTTAGCTTAAAGAAGAACAATTTAACATTTGCCAAGTAATCAATATTATCATGTTAGTTTTCCCCTTTATATAAGAGTTTTAAACATAAAAAGGTAATGATTTCCAAGTAACCAATCTACCCAAACAATATGTCTACACCCTAGCCCCATACTAAGTGATGGATGGTCATGAGGAGCTGCATACATGTCGTAGGTTGGGGTGTTAGTCCTATATGAAAACACTAGAAAATACTCAACCTAGCACTCTTTCCCCCCAGTGCCTCGCAAGGCCCCACTGGAACCCTCCCTGTTTAAGGATAAGACATGACTTAGAGGTTAGGTTATCTAATGTCTACAACCCTACGCCCTCGCTATGATGAGATATGTAATCATGGGATAATAATCATTGGAAACATTAAGCATTTAAATCTAATGACAAGTTCATGGCCTATGGGTTTATATTTTTATTTGAATATTTAATAAAAATGCATAGCTATTTTGAAATCCATTATTAAATCAGAGTTTTTAGCATAAAAATGATATGCATGTTTAGAATAACTAATATAAATTCTACCAAGCAAGTCTACTACTTGTTGAAAAAGAAATTTTGAGACTAAAGACTTTGATATAAGCATGAAAGCGCAAGGTAAAAAATATATGGTGATGATGCGGAAGACTTATAGAAATACAAGAAACATCTTTTTGTAAATATGACGATTCATAAGAAGATATATGAGTTAAATTCCAAAAATGAAGATGTTTTTGTAAATCAATTTGCATTTAAAATCTTTAAGTTTGACAATAAAGTAATCAAGCATGAAATTTTCAAAAAAAAATTACTACAACATTATATTAATTCACAAATTCAAAACATACAAAACATTGTAGAGAGCATGCTAGGTTATCTAGTGTAGTTATATATATAACGAGAGTATATAACTTTAGCATTAGGATCCAATACTCGTGAGAAGAAGTGTTATAGAAGATAATAATGTGCATATAAGTCTATTTTGAAGACAGTAAACAAATGATTTAATCAAAAATACAAGACATTGGTAGAGTAAAGTGCACAAAAAACACAAATAATTTTACTTCCACACACTTCAATGCACAAAGAAAATGTACAACTACCAAGGTGCTTTGCACACACAATGCTCATTAAGACTTATCAGGGTGCAAAGTAATGCTTGGGGGATCACATACTTTATTTTTCAATATTTTTTTTGATCCGGTGTACTTAAGAATAAGTGGTTTTTTTTTAAATGAAGGTTTGCACAAGACACTTTACTAATCTTTCCAAGGTGCTCAACCTCACGACGCTTATGAAAACTTATCAGGAGGTTCAAGCAGTGCTTGGTTGAGTTATCTTTGTCAATTTATTTCATGATTTTTTTTGTACAAAGTTCGCCGATTACACTTGCTTTGCAAACCAAATGAATTTGAAAGTACAATCACTTTTCTTTATATTTAATAGTGCAAATAAATGTAGTGTAGGTAAGATACTTGTGCAATTTATAATTTATTGTATAATTACAATACACTAGCAAGCATCTTTAGATTAAAAAACACATGTAGACTTAGCCAAAAAGGTGAGTGAAGAAATATCATTATCAACCATAAAACATTTACTTATACTTAGAGGCGTGCTAAGCTTGGTTCTACACTACTTGTACAATATAATTGATGCACATATTAATAGATATATCAAAGCATGATAAGAACAATGTTCAAAGTAGTTTGACAAGATTAATTGGAACATTGTAGAAGTTCGAAAGATAGTTTAAAACATGCTTGATTTTCACAATAAATTCCATATAGTTTTTTTGGTAGTTTTTGTGTTTAATATTTTTGTATTTGATTTTTGCATTTAGAAATAGAATTTAAACAAATGAACAAAGAAAAAGTAAAAGAAATATTTTTTGTAATTTTGGCTTTTATATATTTTTTGGTTTTAATTCGAAACATAACTGAAAAACTATGTTGTACATATAATTGAGCATAATTTTAGGTATTTTATACATTTTAAAAATACATAGAGATAGAAAAGTGCGGCGCTAGCGCGGGAAAGAGTACACGATTTTTTAGGATTTTGAAAATTTTAATTTTTGATATTGGTTAAGTGTACAAAGATTAGTTTTATGTAGAAATTTCAGAGGATGTGAAGGTGTTTAGATATGACAAAATTGCATAAAACTATTTCATTTTAACCCAAAATATCTAGGACACCTAATTCAAGTCGTAATAATCGAAATCTTGCATCGGGGAGAGGTTTAGTGAATATGTCAGCAAGTTGGGAGTCCGTACCAATGAAACTTACTTTTACATGCTCTTTCTTAATATGATCCATAATGAAATGATGGCGAACATCTATGTGTTTTGATCTAGAGTAGTGTATGGGATTATTTGTAAGGTCTATCGCACTTTTGTTGTCACATTTAAGATCAATGTTTTTGAGATGAAAACCAAAATCCTCTAGAGTTTGGCTCTTCCATAACACTTGTGCACAACAACTACCAAGTGCAATGTATTCGGCCTCCGTGGTGGAGAGTGCAACCGAAGACTGTTTCCTACTAGACCATGCAACTAATGAGGGTCCTAAAAAGTGACAAGTACCATTAGTGCTTTTTCGATCTAGTGAACAACCTGCGTAATTCGAATCGGAATAGCCATGAAGTGTAAATGAATCATTGTGTGGGTACCATAATCCTAATTTAGATGACCCTAATAAATAACGAAAATACGTTTTACCGCTTTTAAATGAGATTCTTTTGGATTGGCTTGCAAGCGAGCACATAGACATACGACAAATATTATATCTGGTCTAGATGCACTTAAGTAAAGAAGAGATCATATCATTCCTCTATATAAAGTTTGATCAATGGAAATTCCAGATTCATCTTTTCCTAGTTTTAAAGAAGCACTCATAGGAGTAGAAGCTTGTTTAAGGTTTTCAAATCCGAAACATTTAAGCATATCGTGGACATATTTTGTTTGGCAAATAAAGATACCATCATTTCGTTGTGAAATTTGAAAACCAAGAAAATACGATAGTTCTCCTACAAGACTCATTTCAAATTCATTTTTCATTACTAAGACTACTTCATTACACAACTCTTCATTAGTGGCTCCAAAAATTATATCATCAACATATATTTGTAAGATAATTAAATCGTTATTATTATGCTTAATAAAGAGTGTGTTGTCGGCACTTCCCATAACATAACCGTGCTTTAACAAAAATGATGTAAGTCTATCATACCAGGCACGGGGCGCTTTCTTTAAACCATAAAGCGCTTTTTCCAATTTATAAACATGATTTGGAAATTTTTCGTTTATAAAACCAGGGGGGTTGTTCTACGTAAACTTCTTCTTTTATAAACCCGTTTAAGAAAGCACTTTTAACATCCATTTGAAATAATTTTATCTTTTTAAAACTCGCAAATGCCAAAAATATTCGTATAGATTCTAAGCGAGCAATGGGTGCAAAAGTTTCTTCAAAATCTACCCCCTCAATTTGAGAAAAACCTTGAGCGACTAAGCGAGCTTTATTTCTTATAATCCTAGATTCACCATCTAGTTTATTTTTAAAGATCAAATTTACACCAACAACAGGATGATTATATGGGTGTTCTACTGGATTCCAAACTTTATTTCTTTCAAATTGATCTAACTCTTCATTCATAGCCAAAAACCAAAATTCGTCATTTAAAGCGGTTGAAACGTTTTTAGGTCCAATTTCGGAAATGAAGAAAATATTTGAAAATGTTTCATGAAAAGAAGATCGAGTTCTTACCCCAATAGATGGTTCCCCAATGACTAGCTCCTTTGGATGATTTTTTGAGAAGTTCAAGATGCTTGAGGGCACATATTCATCTTCATTGGCCTTCTCCTCCTCTTCCTTGGAAGGGTCCTCTTCGTCGTGCTCCAAAGATGGCAAGGGTTCATCATTTGTACCTGTAGGAAGTCTTTTTACACAAGGAATAAATTCATCAAATTTTACATTAATAGACTCTTCAACCTTACTTGTTTTTTTGTTAAATATTCTATATGTTTTACTAGTTGAAGAGTATCCAAGAAATATTCCTTCATCACATTTTTCATCAAATTTTCTTAAAGAATCTTTTGTATTTAGAATAAAACATTTACAACCAAAGACTTTAAAATAAGATACGTTAGGTTTCTTTTGATAATATAGTTCATATGGTGTGAGATATAAAGATGGACGAAGCATGACTCTATTCATTACATAACATGATGTGCTTACGGCTTCAGCCCAAAAGGACTTAGGTAATTTATATTCAGAGAGCATAGTACGTGCTAGTTCTTGGATTGTCCAATTCTTTCTTTCTACAACACAGTTTTGTTGAGGTGTGCGTGGAGCGGAGAACTCATGCTTAATACCTAACATTTCACAAAAAGATTTAAAATTTTCATGTTCAAATTCTCCTCCATTATCTGAGCGAATGCATTTTATTTTTAAATCTAGTTCATTTTGAATACAAGTACATAATTTTGAGAATTCGCAAAACGCATCAGATTTGGAAAAGAGAAATAAAGTCCAACAATATCTAGAGAAATCATCTATTAGAACAAAAGTATGCATTCTACCACCAAGACTTGCGGTGCTAACGGGACCAAAGAGATCCATATGAATTAATTGCAATGGTTTTGAAGTAGAGATTTCATTTTTGCTTATAAAAGATGACTTTGTAAATTTTTCTTTTTGACATGGAGAACATAGTGAAGACACGTTTCCATTCAATTTAGGCAATCCTCTAATCAATTCCTTTTTGGCTAGTTTTAAAATGAGCTTTGTACTTGCGAGACCTAAATGTCTATGTCATTGTTCTAACGCGTCATTTTTAGTTATAAAATATTTAATAGATGATTTGGAAAGATCATGAAACGAAATTATATAAACGTTGTGAATTCTAGGTGTAGTTAGTGAAACATCTTTTGTGTTAGGATTAAATATTTTGCAAAGATTAGTGGATGATTCAAATAATACATCTAATCCTTTATCACACAATTGGCTTATAGATATTAAGTTATGTTTTAATCCTTTTACATAAAGAACATTTGAGATAAGAAAGGATTAGTTACCCACTGTACCTACTCCCATGATCCTTCCTTTACCGTTATCACCAAATGTTACGATCCCTCCTGTTGTTAATGGAACGTTCACCTAGAGGGGGGGAGTTAGGTGATCTGGGTTTTTTTTTGGAATATTAGCACGAGTTACGAATATTCAAGCGTAGCACAAAAGTATCGCACAAATAAATCACAGTAGATGACACTGTTGAAATTGTTGAAGTGGAAGTTTGGAGGCTTTTGGACCTGGGCGGTCTGGGTGGAGGTCGGGCGGTCTGGCGTGACCGCACGACTTGGCGGTCTGCCTCTGCGGTCTGGCTGGTAGTAGCCTAGCTGCAGTCTCCTAGCTTGATCGCTGGTATAGGTCCAAGTCGGCTGGAGGTGAGGCCGCGCGGTCTGTCTCTGACCGCGTGGCGGGTTGATCATCTTCAGGTTTCTTCCAGGTTATCTCCGGAATGCGGTCTGGTAGCTGACCAGGCTTTCTGGGAGTATTCGCGGGCTAAGGGACTTAGTCGCGCGGTCACAGTTCGCGGTCTCAGAAGGAGACTGGTATGCGAGCTGGTTGCTGTTCATGGTCTCAGGAGGAGATCGGCATGTGGACAGGAGTTCGCGGTCTGATGGCGAACTGGCTGTGTTCGTGGTCTCGAACGAACACAGGTGGTGAAGGGCTTCAGGCGGTCTGGCGATCTCTTTGGAGAGTCGCGGTCTGCTGTGAGAGTGGCGGTCTCTCATAGCGACATTGAAGCTGGCGGGTTCACCAAAATGAAGCAGAAGTAATATTGCTGATCGCGCGGAGTGACCGATCAGGTCGCGCGGTCTGGGGGTGGTGATCCTATCTCATAGGGCGGTGACTGGATCAGGTCCCGCGCCTATAAATAGGAGGCCACTGTAGCAGCATATGAGACACACCAAGTGTAAGCTGAGTTCGCTTGTTTCCTGCGGTCTGTGTTTATGTAACCGGGCGGTCTCCTGATTGAACTTCTATTGTGCAGCTTCTGCGGATAGTGCGGGCAGCAGCGTTCACCTCTTCCTCTGAAAGTGTTCGGGCGGTCTGCGGCTTGGAGTTGTGGTGCTGGAGTTCGGGAGAATCAGGCGGTCTGAAGAAGTAAGCGGCTGGGAGCAGGTTGTGTTCTGTGATCGTCGAGTAGCAGCGGTCTGGCAGCTATCGAGATCGCAGGGAGGTCGCGCGGTCTGAGCGGTCTCAAGTTATCTTCAACTTGTATCTTTCCTTTGTGTTTGTGCTGACGAAATCATGTCTCGTCAAGCATGCCTCGCCTTGTAATTTTGAAGTGCTGCTATCAATAAAGATCAGTTATTTGCCTTCATTTGTTTCTGGTTGTTTTGGCTTTGATCTCTAAGTTGACTAGCTCCTGCTTGCTCCATAAAGATTCGAAAAAATTTCACATGGTATCAGAGCTAGGTTGGAGTGGTTGAGCAGTGAGTAACTTAGAGTAGCCATCGCCTTTGTAAAGAAAGGAACCAGTGGAAGAACAATGGAAGGTGGATTTGCAAAGGGTCTTGGGATTGAGGTGCTTACATCGACCAACTTCAAGAAGTGGAAGTCGTGTATGCAAAGCTATCTTGTAGGTGAGGACCTCTGGGAAGTTGTTGGAGGAGATCAGACGCAGGAAGTTGTCCCGGAAGGGGATAATGGGGCTGAGGTGAGAACTTGGAGGAGGACGAATGCGAAGGCAGAGTTCACTTTGAAGAGGGCAATCTCACCTGATCTATTTGATCACATCTTGGGGTGTGGTTCAGCTGCGGAGATCTGGAGAGCCCTGGATGGGCTGTTTAACAAGAAGAATGTGGCGAGGCTGCAGTTCTTGGAGAATGAGCTGGCAAGGTCGGCTCAGGGTGATCTTTCTATCTCCACCTTCTTTCTGAAGTTGAAGAACTTGTGTGCTGAAATCTCAGCATTGGACCCTGATGAGCCTATCTCTGAGGCGAAGCTGAAGAGGCACATCATCCGCGGCCTGCGGAAGGAATATGTTGCCTTTGTGACGTCGGTGCAGGGATGGGCAAATCAGCCGTCTCTGTTGGAGCTGGAGAACTTGCTTGCATCGCAAGAAAGTTTGGCAAGGCAGATGGCGGGGGTGTCGGTGGCTGGGGGAGATGGCGAAGTTCTCTTCTCAGGGAAGAAGAAGAAGTGGGACAAGAAGAAGAAGACCGCTGGAAGTGGCTATGGGCCTTCAACTTCTGGGCAGCAGGAAAGGGGGTATGCTCCCAAGGCTGACGGGAAGAAGAAGGGTGAAGGTCCGAAGTGCTACAAGTGTGGCAATTTTGGCCACATCAGGAAGGATTGCAAGGTGGTCACCCAAGCTGGGCATGCTGCGGAGAAGGAGGAAGCTGAGGCCAGGCACATTCAAGGAGGTTGGGGAGGAGCCTTTTCGACTTCTGTTGGAGCTTCTGCTCCTATCAACTATCTGGAGGATTGGATCGTGGACTCGGGGTGTGGTCATCATCTCACCGGAGACGGGACCAAGCTTTCTTCTGCACAGCCCTATACAGGTAACAATGCAATCATTACTGCCGATAATACTGTACATCCAGTGGAGACGGCGGGGGTTGTTTCTTTGGGCAGTGATAGAGGGCCACTTACTTTGAAAAGTGTCTATCACGTGCCTGGTATGAAGAAAAATCTCTTCTCCGTGACCAATGCTGTAGACGCCGGGTATCACGTTCTGTTCGGCCCAACAGAAGTGAAGTTTCTACGCAATGTTGAGGCCGTAAAGGCCGAGGTCGTCCATGTCGGGAGACGGGCAAAGGACTTGTTTGTTTTATCAACAAGTTCCTACGTCGACAAGATGAAGACGAATGATGGTGCCGTTATATGGAATGAGAGGTTGGGGCACGTGGGGATGGACAAGCTGAAAGCTATGGCGGTGAGAGGCCTGGTCAAGGGCCTGCCAAGTCTATCTTCGTACGGAGAAGGTCATGTTTGCGCAGGATGTCAGTTTGGCAAGTCTCATCGACTACCGTTTGACAAGTCGCAGACAAGGAGTAGTGTGCCGTTGGAGTGCATCCACGGTGACTTGATGGGACCTACTGCTACCCCAAGCCTCGGAGGCAGCAGATATATGCTGGTGTTGATCGATGATTACACCAGATATGTCTGGGTTTATTTTCTGAAGGAAAAGGCGGAGGCGTTTGCCAAGTTTGTGGAGTTCAAGGAGCTCGTGGAAGGTCGGCTGGGACTGCGGGTGAAGAAGCTGAGGACTGACAACGGAGGGGAGTTCACCTCCAGTGAGTTCTCTACTTTTTGCAGGAAGGCGGGCATCCGGAGAGAGCTCACTTGTGCTCATACTCCACAACAGAACGGAGTTGCAGAACGGAAGATCCGTCATCTGACGGAGACCTGCAAGTGTTGGCTGCATGCAAAGAGTATCCCAAAGTCCTTCTGGGCGGAGGGAATGTCTTGTGCTGCCTACGTCATCAACAGGATGCCTCTGAGCCCCATCAACATGCTGACTCCACATGAGATGATGTTCAAGGAGAAGCCTAGTGTGGCACACCTTAGGGTGTTTGGTTCCACCTGCTACGTGCATGTTCCAGATGCTCTTCGGACGAAGCTAGATGCGAAAGCAAGGAAGCTAGTCTTCGTGGGATACGATGAGCGGAAGAAAGGGTGGAAGTGCATGGACCCGGAGACGCGGAGATTTGTTGTATCTCGCGACGTCGTGTTCGATGAGGTGACATCTTACAAGGGGTCTTCTGATGTGGAGTTACCAGAGAGTAGGGTGGAGATGCCAGAGAAAGCTGTGGAGAATCTTCAGGTGGAGCTACCTGTGTCACCAGGTGGTCCATCTCCTTCTAGTTCCGAGACGGGGGCTTCTGGTTCAGGGAGCAGGGGGAGCGATGCTCCTAGCACGTCTGGAAGGGGAGCTAGGGAAGAAGCAGCGGATGTCATTGCAGTTCAAGGGAAGGAGCTGAGGAGGTCGAAGCGAGCGATCATCGCCCCTGATCGCTATACAGGAGGAAACGCAGTGAGCTTCGTCTCATGTTTCTTCGCTGGTCCCTTGGATGAGAGGGAGCCGTCGAGCTTTGAGAAGGCCCAAGGCGTGAAGGAGTGGGACGTTGCGATGCAAGAAGAGATGGCAGCTCTTGAGAAGAACGAGACTTGGTCTCTTGTGCCCAAGCCCAAGGGCATCACTCCTGTGACATGCAAGTGGGTCTACAAGCTTAAGAAGAAAGCTGACGGCAGTATCGAGCGGTACAAAGCTCGTCTTGTAGCTCGGGGGTTCTCGCAGCAATACGGTGAAGACTATGATGAGACATTCAGTCTGGTGGCAAAATTGACTTCAGTTCGGTTCATCATTGCCTTGGCGGCGTTCAGTGGATGGGAGATTTGGCAGCTCGACGTCAAGAACGCTTTCTTGTACGGCGAGATTGACAAGGACATCTTCATGGTCCAGCCACCAGGTTTTGTGTCTGAAGATCTTCCGGAGCATGTCTGCAAGCTGAAGAAGGTCCTGTATGGGTTGAAGCAAGCGCCGAGGGCGTGGTACGGGAAGATCGCAGAATATCTCCTATTCTGTGGATTTGTTGCTTCAGACTCAGACTCGAGCTTGTTCGTCAAGAAGAGCGGGGAGCTTCAGGTCATCGTGCTGCTATACGTTGACGATATGATCGTGGCAGGGAACTCGAAGGAGGAGGTAGCACAGCTTCGGGCTGAACTATCTATCAGGTTCGAGATGAAGGATCTTGGTGAGCTTCACCATTTTCTTGGACTTGAGGTGCAGAGGAAGGAAGGTGGAGTGCTGGTGACCCAAGCCGGATATGCGGAGCGGATCGTGGAGCGATTCGGCATGAAGGAAGGGAAGTGCACTTCCACACCTCTGGAGAAGTCTATGAAGCTTCGGAAGGATGAGGGAAGGATCATGCAAGATCCGTTGGTGTTCCGAGCTCTGGTTGGGAGCTTGATTTATCTGACGATCACAAGGCCGGATATTGCACATGCAGTAGGCAGGGTGAGTCGGTTTATGGCGGAACCACGAGTACCTCATCTGCTAGCGGCCAAGAACATTCTGAAGTATGTCAAGGCGACCTCGGACATGGGTCTCCTATACAGGAGGGATGCGGGCTTCGAGGTGCATGGATACATGGATGCTGATTACGGGGGAGATTCGGACGATCGGAAGTCGACATCTGGATTCGTCTTCATGGCGGGCCCTACGGCTATATCATGGTGCAGCAAGAAGCAGGATTCCGTATCGGTCTCTACCACGGAAGCAGAATACAAGGCTTCGGCCTTGGCAGCTCAGGAAGCCATCTGGCTTAGGAGGTTGGTTGGAGACGTCCACAAGGAGGTTCGGGAGCCGACTCTGCTACGCGGTGACAACGAGAGTGCTCTCAAACTGGTGACCAATCCAGTTTGTCACGCGAGGACGAAGCATATTGAGATCGAGCATCACTTCATACGGGAGAAGGTGCTGGAGGGATCTCTTTCGGTCGAGCATGTGCGGAGTGCGGACAATGTCGCAGACATCTTCACAAAGGCACTGGCAAAGGGGCCGTTCACACGGCTAAGGAGCCTATTGGGGCTGGTTTCAACTTCCCACTTCAAGGGGGAGTGTTGAAATTGTTGAAGTGGAAGTTTGGAGGCTTTTGGACCTGGGCGGTCTGGGCGGAGGTCGGGCGGTCTGGCGTGACCGCACGACTTGGCGGTCTGCCTCTGCGGTCTGGCTGGTAGTAGCCTAGCTGCAGTCTCCTGGCTTGATCGCTGGTATAGGTCCAAGTCGGCTGGAGGTGAGGCCGCGCGGTCTGTCTCTGACCGCGTGGCGGGTTGATCATCTTCAGGTTTCTTCCAGGTTATCTCCGGAATGCGGTCTGGTAGCTGACCAGGCTTTCTGGGAGTATTCGCGGACTAAGGGACTTAGTCGTGCGGTCACAGTTCGCAGTCTCAGAAGGAGACTGGTATGCGAGCTGGTTGCTGTTCATGGTCTCAGGAGGAGATCGGCATGTGGACAGGAGTTCGCGGTCTGATGGCGAACTGGCTGTGTTCGTGGTCTCGAACGAACACAGGTGGTGAAGGGCTTCGGGCGGTCTGGCGATCTCTTTGGAGAGTCGCGGTCTGCTGTGAGAGTGGCGGTCTCTCATAGCGACATTGAAGCTGGCGGGTTCACCAAAATGAAGCAGAAGTAATATTGCTGATCGCGCGGAGTGACCGATCAGGTCGCGCGGTCTGGGGGTGGTGATCCTATCTCATAGGGCGGTGACTGGATCAGGTCCCGCGCCTATAAATAGGAGGCCACTGTAGCAGCATATGAGACACACCAAGTGTAAGCTGAGTTCGCTTGTTTCCTGCGGTCTGTGTTTATGTAACCGGGCGGTCTCCTGATTGAACTTCTATTGTGCAGCTTCTGCGGATAGTGCGGGCAGCAGCGTTCACCTCTTCCTCTGAAAGTGTTCGGGCGGTCTGCGGCTTGGAGTTGTGGTGCTGGAGTTCGGGAGAATCAGGCGGTCTGAAGAAGTAAGCGGCTGGGAGCAGGTTGTGTTCTGTGATCGTCGAGTAGCAGCGGTCTGGCAGCTATCGAGATCGCAGGGAGGTCGCGCGGTCTGAGCGGTCTCAAGTTATCTTCAACTTGTATCTTTCCTTTGTGTTTGTGCTGACGAAATCATGTCTCGTCAAGCATGCCTCGCCTTGTAATTTTGAAGTGCTGCTATCAATAAAGATCAGTTGTTTGCCTTCATTTGTTTCTGGATGTTTTGGCTTTGATCTCTAAGTTGACTAGCTCCTGCTTGCTCCATAAAGATTCGAAAAAATTTCACCACTGAACCTACTCCCATGATCCTTCCTTTACCGTTATCACCAAATGTTACGATCCCTCCTGTTGTTAATGGAACGTTCACCTAGAGGGGGGGAGTTAGGTGATCTGGGTTTTTTTTGGAATATTAGCACGAGTTACGAATATTCAAGCGTAGCACAAAAGTATCGCACAAATAAATCACAGTAGATGACACAAGATCTATAGGGGTTCCTCAAGACCGGGTGTCTTGAGTAGTCCTCTGTCCCTTTGCGCCTACCTAGTAGTGTGCTAGGCTCATCAAACTCCGCCAAAACTTCAGGCCATCGAGCCTTACAACACGGACCCGCAAGTCCTACAGCCTAAGCCCGCAAGCCCCTACTGCACCCGAGCCCGCAAGCTCGACAATCAGTCCCTCAAGCCCTACCTAGCTCAAACCCGCAAGTCAAGCCTCTGCCATGGCCCACAAGCCTCACAGGTCTCAAGCCCTCAAGCTTGACGATATCAGACCCGCAAGTCCACTGCCGTGGCCCTCAAGCCTCACAGCTCTCTAGCCCTCAAGCTAGACAAACTCGGACCCGCAAGTCCACTGCCCTGGCCCTCGCCTCACAGCTCTTCAGCCCTCAAGCTAGACAAAATCGAACGAGCAAGTCCACTGCCCTGACCCTCAAGCCTCACAGCTCTCCAGCCCTCAAGCTAGACACTTAGATCTGAAACCAGATCTTACACGTTTGGCCCGCAAGCCTTACCAGAAATTACAGCGATGAGAACTGTTTCTTCTGCCTGATGGAGATCGGCAACTTGAGGTTGAAGAAGATGTTTCTGATTCAGATCTTGAAAGCGCAGTCCTTCTTCAATCTCTTCTTTTAGCCTGATAAGGAATGGCTTCTTATCACTCGGTCAAACGACTGATTCTTGCGAGAACACCTTATGAGAATTCTTGTTTTTCTCTTTCTTTCTTTACGCCGTTGTTACTGTTCTATTTGTTGTATGCGTAAGTTCTTTCTGATTGATTCCGCTTTAGGGCAACCTCTTATCTCTTTTATAAGACTGCGAGGCTCCCAATGGTCTTCTGAAAAAGTTCCTTAAGTGTCAGACAACCCATTCCTTAAGAGCACGCGGTGATTGGACAATCAGGCGGCAGCATTAATTGCTAACAGCGCGTCCGCAACATCTGAATTCCGTCTCGACGATGTTTCTAGCTTCATGCTGATACAGACAGCATTACGACGATATGGATAATATCTCGACGACAGGACTTTGTCGATGCCTTAGACCTTAGTAGATCTTCAAGTCTTCTAGCTTCTGCCTCTGACACTGATATCTCGACGATACGAGATATCCTGGCGTTTCTGCATATACAACGATATGCTATCTCTGACTATGTCATCATGATCTTCTTTCTTGTAGTCTGTCGTCGTAATCACTTTGTTCTTTCGACGAGATGAGCGATATCATGTCGACATACTATGCTTTAGCAACTGCTTGTCTTCAGCTGTCCTTCTTCAGTCTTCTCGACGTCACGACATCATTACGACGATGTCATTGGCATCAGTCTTACTTAGCCTTTCCGACGACATGGCTTTTTTGATGATGTCGACGACATTCCTTACTTTTGAATCTGTCTTAGTGGTTGGGATGAGATGGCTTCCTCTTCTCAGTGGATTCTGTCGATCTGCAGAGAAGTTTCTGCGTTCGACAAACTGCATTCTGCGTTCGACGAACTTCATTCTTCGTTCGACGAACTCGCCAAGCCTCGGCGTTTGCTTCTGTCCCGTCTCTGCGTTCGACGAACTTCATTCTTCGATCGACGAACTGCATTCTGCGTTCGACGAACTTCATTCTTCGTTCGACGAACTCGCCAAGTCTCAGCATTTGCTTTGCTCATCATCATGACGACAAGCATACTTTGTCGACAACATCTCCTATTCTTCTCGACGACATTCCTTTAACTTCCTAAGATTATGAGCTAGAGAAGTGATCAAATACAAAGTGAAGTTTTCTTGACTTGGTGACTTCTTCAAATCAGGAATCATGTGGGCAAGATTCCCAACAATTTCCCCCTATTTGAAGAAGTCAGAATCTCAATTCAAGACTACTTTCACTTGACAATAAATGTTATAATCTTAAATGGAAGGCATGAGCATTTAATATTTTACTTATCTTTTGCTGAACTTATTAGTACATCAAGCTTGCAGCTCCCCCTTGATTTGATGTCTCTTCTTTTGTGGCTCCCCCTATCTTTGAGGTCTTCTTGAGCATCTTGTCTTGAACATATTGATGTCATTTCTCCCCCTTTCTGACTTCCCCCTTGCTCAGTCATAGTTCATCCAAATCCTGAGAGATTTTCTAACCAATCATCTAGAAAGGTATTAGTGAAGAATAAGTTAAGTACTACTCTAAGTTTAACATCCCCAATTAGAATTTGAAGAAGTTAAGCTTAGCTTCATCTAGGAGCTTTGTAAATATATCAGACACTTGTTTGTCTGTTGGGACAAACTTAAGGGTGATATCTTCATTTTCCACATGCTCCCTGATGAAGTGATACCTGATCTCAATATGCTTAGTCCTGCTGTGAGAGATAGGGTTCTTAGCAATTGAGATTGCACTTGACGAGTCACAAAATAGGGGTGTTTTGGTCATCTTTAGATTGTAGTCTTCAAGTTGATGCTAAATCCATAGCAGTTGGGCACAGCAGCTCCCAGCAGAGATATACTCTGATTCTGCTGTTGAGATTGCCACACTGGTCTGCTTCTTACTGCTCCAAGAGATCAGTCTTCCACCAAGGAATTGACATGTCCCTGAGGTACTCTTCCTTGCACCCTGTATAATCTGCATCTGAGTAGCCAGTCAGTTCACATCCATTGTTCTTAGGGTACCATAGGCCAAGATTTGATGTACCCTTTAGGTATCTTAAGATTCTCTTGGCAGAGACATGATGATATTCCTTAGGATTCACCTGATATCTAACACAGACACATGTAGCAAACATTATGGCAGGCCTACTTGCAGTTAGATAAAGCAAAGATCCAATCATGCATCTGTAATTGGTTTCATCAAAGGGTATGCCCTTCTTATCCTTGTCCAGAGACACATTGGTTCCCATTGGAGTCTTCATTGAGGAGGCACTTTCCAATCCAAATTTCTTGACTAGCCCCCTAATGAATTTGGTCTGGGAGATGAAAATACCATCTTCAGATTGTTTCACTTGGAGACCTAGGAAGTATTTGAGCTCACCCATACTGCTCATCTCAATCTTTCCCTGCATCAAGTTGGCAAACTTTTTGCAGAGATTGTTATCTATAGAGCCAAAGATGATGTCATCCGCATAGATCTGCACTAGCAAGATCTTGTCCTTTACTTCCCTTAGGAACAATGTTTTATCAATCTTTCCCCTTGAGAATTTGTTCTCAATTAGAAAGCTTGACAAAGTCTCATACGAGGCCCTAGGTGCCTGTTTTTAGCCATAAAGTGCTTTTCTAAGAAAGTAAACATAATCAGGGTGATTAGGGTCTACAAAACCTGAGGGCTGCTCTACATATACCTCCTCTTTGAGGTCACCATTTAGGAAGGCTGACTTCACATCCATCTGGTAGACCTTGAAACCTTGGTAGGCTGCATAGGCCAGAAACAGTCTTATTGCTTCCAGTCTGACTACTGGAGAAAATATCTGATCAAAATCTATCCCTTCCTCTTGTATGTAGCCTTTTGCCACTAGCCTTGCTTTATTCTTGGTGATGATTCCATTTTCATCCAATTTGTTTCTGTAGACCCATTTATTTCCTATGATGTTCTGTCCTTGGGTCTTGGAACCAGTTTCCAAACTTTGCATCTCTTAAATTGTTTCAGTTCCTCCTGCATTGTTGCAATCCAAAATGGATCCTGATTTGCTTCCTCAAATTTCTTGGGTTCAATTTGAGAGAGAAAACTCAGGTACAATGCTTCATTTGCAGCTCTACTCCTTGTCAGCACACCTTGGTTGACAACTCCTATAATTTGCTCCTGAGGATGATCTCTTACTTGTCTCAAGGTGGCTGGCAGTATTCTGGGGATTTCTTCAGTTGCAGGTCTTTCAGGTTGCACTTCTTATTCCATTTCTGTGTCTTCCGCGGCATTTATTTCAAGCTCAACATCTATTGATTGATCTTTACTTTTAGCTGAGGTTCCAGCTTGGTCATCAATGCATAATTTTTCCATCTTCTCATCAGTACCTGCATTCACTAGAGAACTAGACCAGCCTTTGTTAATGAGGTTGGTCTCATCAAATACAACATGTACAGATTCTTCCACTGTTTGGGTATTGATGTTGTACACTCTATAGGCCTTGCTATGAGAGTTGTAGCCAACAAAAATACCCTCACTGCTTTTCTCAGCAAACTTGGTTAGTTTGGATTTTCCATTATTAAGGACATAGCATTTACTACCAAAGATCCTAAAGTAGGATAGGGTTGGTTTTCTTTCCTTCATTAACTCATAGGGAGTTTTCTTGTGGTCTTTGATGATTGAAGCCCTGTTTATCACATGACAAGCAGTGTTGACAGCCTCTGCCCAGAAGTATTCTGGTAGAGAGGAGTCACTTATCATTGTTCTACTTGCATATATCAAGGTTTTGTTCTTCCTTTCAGCAAACCCATTTTGTTGAGGAGTTCTGGGTGAGGAAAATTCTTGGGAGATACCTAGTTCTTGGCAGAATTCTGTCATGGCCCCTGACTGAAATTCTGTCCCAGGGTCACTTCTGAGTTTGACCACAGTACAGTCCATCTCATTCTGGATCTGCCTGACAAAATTTCTCAAGATATCTAGGGTATCTGATTTCTTTTTGAGGAAGAATACCCAAGTGAACCTTGAGTAATCATCAACAACTACAAGGGTGTAGGCCTTCCCTCCTAAGCTATGAACTGACATAGGGCCAAACAAATCCAGATGCAGTAAAAATAAGCACCTAGAGGACTCTTTGTTAGATATGCTTTTAAAGCTGTTCCTAGTCTGCTTTCTAAGTTGGCAAGCATGACAAGGACCATCTTTGATGCACTTAATATTAGGTCCATTCCTAACTAGGTCTTGTGAGAGAAGCTTGCCTATTGTCTTATAGTTGATGTGTGCAAGTCTCTTGTTCCATTGTACACATAGAGCCTCTTTACCATCAGTTATAAGACATATGGGCATGGAAGAATTTGTATTGAGAAAGTTTAAGCAATAAATATTGCCACTCCGAGTGCCAGTTAAGGTAGCCTAAGAATCTAAGGACTTCTTAATTAGGTATTTATCCTTGTGGAAAGTAATAACAAAGCCTAAATCACAAAGTTGACTTATGCTTATGAGATTGTGTTTCAATCCCTCCACATAAGCTACATTTGTGATGGTAACTAACCCATTAGAGATGTTGCCATAGCCCCTGTTCACCCCCTTTTCTGAACCTCCAAAGATCACGGTTGGTCCATTCTCCACAGGGATGAACTCTCTTAAGTACTTTCTAACTCCAGTCATGTGCCTGGAGCAGCCACTGTCCAAATACCTAATTGGAGATTGTTGGCATTTGGACATACCTGCAAAACAAATCACTTCCCCTTAGGTACCCAATATGGATTGGGTCCTTGGTTTCTGTTAGGGTGGTATAATGGAACAACAAACCTCTGAGGGTTCTGCACTCTCCTTGCATTGAGCCCTGTTGGGTTGAACCAACAGTCCAAAGCAAAGTGGCCTACTTTCCCACAGCACCAGCATTCATATCTGTTGTATCTTCTCTTCTGCTTCATCATCTGAATGGGGTGGCAGTGCTGATGAGCAGGAGAGAAGGCTTCTTGCCTAACAGATCTTGGGTGAACCTCAAATGTGTGAGTCTGGGGAGGAATTGGTCTCACCATTTTTTGGTTCACCTTCTTGGGAGCAGGCTTCGTAGGAACAGCCTTTCCCCTGCCCTTGACTGCTGTTGCTGCAGGTCTGTGGGTTGAAGGACATGACACCAGCACCTTCTTATAGGAAGGTCTAGCTTCAGGATCTTTGCCCATAACTGTCTCCTGATTGTAACCGATACCAGCTTTGAACTGTCCAGAGAAGGTGTCGATGATGGGCAGGATAGTTTTGGGCATAGAGAAGCTGGAAGCAAGTTTCTTCTCAGCCAACAGCATTTCCTCAAGGTCCTTGATGGCCTTGTTCTTTTGTCCTAATTCAGCATTCTTAAGCCTTATGGCTTCCTTGAATTTGTCCACTTCTTTGCTCATAGCAGCCAGCTTCTCAGCTGTCTCCTGGAGCTTAGATTGAACGGGCTTCAAGGAATCTAACTCCTTAGTCTGGACTTTGAGGAGTTTCTTACAGCTTTTGAAAGCTTTCCATAAGGCTTTATATTGCCTTATCAGTTCAGGCTCAACCTCATATTGGGATTTTGAGGCTGTGTTGTTGGTAGAAGACACACCCTCATCATCATGCCCGGAATTTGCTGCTGATTCAGAATCAGAGTCATATAGAGAAGTTTTGTTAGTTACCTTCCCAGGAGAGATGTCATCTTGGTTGTCTTCACTGATGGCCATCAAGTCAATGAGTGCATCTTCCTCACTACCAGAGGAGCTTGAGTCAGAATCACTCAGTGTTCTGATCTTCTTGACCATGAATCCTTTTTCAGATTTCCTCTTGCTCCTTGAGCTTCTTCTTTCTTCATAGTTCCTCGACTCCTTCTTCTTAGAGGGGCAGTCAGCAGCCATGTGACTTGTCTTGCTGCAAGAATAGCAAACAGTATTATTTAAATCATATTTACCAGGGTTAGATCTGTACCTTTTCTACCTAGGGGCAATGGATCTGTCATGATAATCAGATCTTCTGGAGCTTGAGGAGGGGTTTCTGTGATTCTCCCTCCTCCTTCTATGTAACAGCTTCTTGAACTGTTTTGAGAGAAGGGCCACCTCTCTGTCAGTATCATCAGAATCTGAAGTGCTGGCTTCTGACTCTTCACTGCTCTCAGATCTGTTCTGAGTTGGAGAGATCTTGCTCTTGGATCTTCTTGTGCTCTCAGCTTTTAGAGCCACAGATATGTCTCTTGAGATCCCCTTTGAGCTTTCTTCTTCAGCCTTCCTGGTTTTGAGCTGAATTTCATGGGACAGCAACTTCCCATACAGATTCTTGGGCTCTATCATGCCCAGCTGACCCATCTCTCTGATTGCACAGATTTTGATGTCACATTCCTTTGTAAGGGATCTAAGAAACTTGTCATTAAGATCATAGTTGGTGAACTCTCTTTCATAGTTTCTTAGTCCATTCACTATCTTGAAGAATCTCTCATAACAGTTAGAGATTGTTTTATTCTTGCCTTCTTTGAAGGACTCATACTCCTGGTTGAGAAGGGATTTCCTATCATCCCTTACCTCATCAGTACCCTCCATATACATGATCACCTAGAGGGGGGTGTAGGGATAAAGGGACCCTGTTGGATTGTTAAGTAAATTCTTGGATCAGCCGCCTCCATGAAAAGCCTTACCCTTTCCTTCCAGATGGGAAAGTTCTCCTTTGTGCAGATTGGGAGTTTCATGGCTCTCATTTCCCGATTCTGATCTCCACCAGCCAAGGCGAGTCGTTCAACGATCTAGATCAGACAGTTAAGTCTTCTTTTGATCAACCTCCCTCTGATACCACTTGTTGATAATGGAACGTTCACCTAGAGGGGGGTGTTAGGTGATCTGGGTTCTTTTCAGAATATTAGCGTGAGTTACGAATATTCAAGCGTAGCACAAAAGTATCGCACAAATAAATCACAGCAGACGACATAAGATCTATAGAGGTTCCTCAAGACCGGGTGTCTTCAGTAGTCATCTGTCCCTCTGCGCCTACCTAGCAGTGTGCTAGGCTCGGCAAACTCCGCCAAAACTTCAGGCCCTCAAGCCTTACAACACGGACCCACAAGTCCTACAGCCTAAGCCCGCAAGCCCCTACTGCACCCGAGCCCGCAAGCTCGACAATCATGCCCTCAAGCCCTACCTAGCTCAAACCCACAAGTCTAGCCTATGCCCTGGCCCGCAAGACTCACAGGTCTCAAGCCCTCAAGCTTGACAATCTCGGACCCACAAGTCCACTGCCCTGGCCCTCAAGCCTCGCAGCTCTCCAGCCCTCAAAATAGACAAAATCAGACCCGTAAGTCCACTGCCCTGTCCCTCAAGCCTCACAGCTCTCCAGCCCTCAAGCTAGAAAAAATTGGACCCGCAAGTCCACTGCCCTGGCCCTCAAGCCTCACAGCTCTCCAGCCCTCAAGCTAGACACTTAGATCTGAAACCAGATCTTACACGTTTGGCCCGCAAGCCTTACAAGAAATTACAGTGATGAGAACTATTTCTTCTGCCTGATGGAGATCGGAAACTTGAGGTTGAAGAAGATGTTTCTGATTCAGATCTTGAAAGCGCAGTTCTTCTTCAATCTCTTCTCTTAGCCTGATGAGGAACGACTTTTTATCAGTCGGTCAAACGACTGATTCTTGCGAGAACACCTTCTGAGAATACTTGTTTTTCTCTTTCTTTCTTTTCGTCGTTGTTACTGTTCTATTTGTTGTATGCGTAAGTTCTTTCTGATTGATTCCGCTTTAGGGCAACCTCTTATATCTTTTATAAGAGTGCGAGGCTCCCAACGGTCTTCTGAAAAAGTTCCTTAAGTATCAGACTCCCCATTCCTTAAGAGCAAACGCTGATTGCACAATCAGGCGGCGGCATTAATTGCTGACAGCGCGTCCGCAACATCTGAATTCCATCTCGACGATGTTTCCAGCTTCATGCTGATACAGACAGCATTACGATGATATGGGTAATATCTCGACGATAGGACTTTGTCGATGCCTTAGACCTTGGTAGATCTTCAAGTCTTCTAGCTTCTGCCTCTAACATTGATATCTCGACAATACGATATATCATGGCGTTTCTGCATATACAACGATATGTTATCTCTGAATGTGTCGTCGTGATCTTCTTTCTTGTAGTCTGTCGTCGTAATCACTTTGTTCTTTCGACGACATGAGCGATATCATGTCGACAGACTATGCTTTAGCAACTGCTTGTCTTCAGCTGTCCTTCTTCAGTCTTCTCGACGTCACGCCTTCTTTACGATGATGTCATTGGCATCAGTATTACTTAGCCTTTCCGACGACATGGCTTCTTTGATGATGTTGACGACATTCCTTACTTTTTAATCTGTCTCAGCGGTTGGGCTGAGATGGCTTCCTATTCTCAGCGGATTCTGTCGATCTGCAGAGAAGTTTCTGCATTCGACGAACTTCATTCTTCGTTCGACGAACTCGCCAAGCCTCGGCGTTTGCTTCTGTCCCGTCTCTGCATTCGACGAACTTCATTCTTCGATCGACGAACTACGACGAACTGTATTCTGCGTTCGACGAACTTCATTCTTCGTTCGACAAACTCACCAAGTCTCAGTGTTTGCTTTGCTCATCATCATGACGACAAGCATACTTTGTCGACGACATCTCCTATTCTTCTCGACGACATTCCTATAACTTTCTGAGATTATTGTTGAAATTATTGAAGTGGAAATGGAGGAGGATTTTGGACCTGGGCGGTCTGGGAAGAGACCGGGCGGTCTGACGTGACCGCACGGTCTAGCGGTCTGGCAATGGCGATCCGTTCTATTGGTCAGCTGCGGCTTCCAGGGTTGACCGCTGGTCTGGTCCAAGGGCTGCTGGAGGTGGAGGTCGTGCGGTCTGGCTGTGACCGCATGACGGGTGATCTTCCTCAGGGTCGCGCGGTCTGTCTCTGACCGCGTGACAAGTTGTTCTCTTCAAGGACGTGCCGGTCTGGCGTGAACGCACGGGTTGGCTCTTGAATCCGGTCTGGTGGCTTTCCAGAGGGTTCTGAAGGAGTTCGCGGACTAAGTCATCTTAGTCGCGCGGTCTCAGTTCGCGGTCTCAGGAGGAGACCAGGAGGGCGAGCTGGCTGTGTTTGCGGTCTCAGGCGAACACAGGTGGTGGGTGACTTCTAGGCGGTCTGGCGATCTCCGTGTGGAGTCGTGTTCAGACCAAGGGAGTAGCGATCTCCCGCGGTCTGGAGTGAAGTCGGCGCTCACCAAAATGAAGCAGGAGGGTTGCAGTGATTGCGCGGGTTGACCGGTAAGGTCGCGCGGTCTGATGGGTGGTGACTCTATCTCATGGGGTGGTGACTGGATCAGGTCTCACGCCTATAAATAGGGAGCCACTGTTGCAACAAAAAAAAAAAAACACACACACCAAGTGTAAGCCGAGTTTGCCTAGTTCCTGCGGTCTGTGTTTCTGACCGAGCGGTCTCTGATTGAATTCTTCTTTGTGCAGCTTCTGCGGATAGTGCAGGCAGCAGCGATCACCTCTTCCTCTGAAAGTGTTCGGGCGGTTTGCGGCTTGGAGTTGTGGTGCTGGAGTTCGGGAATCAGGAGATCGGCAAAGGAGCGGTCTGGTGCAGCGGTTTGGTGGAGTTTCGAGATCGGGAGCGGTTGCGGTCTGGCAGCAGCGGTCTGGCGAGCTGCTGAGTTCGGCAAGAGACCGTGCGGTCTTAGCTATCTTCAGTTTCTGTTCTTTCTCTTTGAAGTTTTGTGCTGACGAAATCATGTCTCGTCGAGCATGTCTTGCCCTGTAATTGAAGTGTTGCTATCAATAAAGATCGTTTGTTTGCCTAAGATTGTCTCTGGTTGTTTGGCTTGCATCTCTAGTTGTTATTCCTGCTTACTCTCACAAGGTCCGGAAAATTTCACATGGTATCAGATCTAGGTTGGAGTTGAAAGAGCAGTGAATAACTTAGAGTAGCCATCGCCTTTGTGAAGAAGGAACCAGAGGAAGAGCAATGGAAGGTGGTTTTGCAAGAGGTATTGGTATTGAGATGCTTACATCGACTAACTTCAAGAAGTGGAAGTCGTGTATGCAGAGCTATCTTCTGGGTGAGGACCTCTGGGAGGTGGTAGGAGGAGATGAAACAGAAGAGGTGAAGGCAAGTAGTAGGAGGTGATAATGGACCGGCCGTGAGGGCATGGAGGAAGACCAACGCCAAGGCCGAGTTCACCTTGAAGCGTGCCATTTCACCTGATCTCTTTGATCACATCTTGGGGTGTGGATCAGCTGCTGAGATCTGGAGAGCCCTGGATGGGCTGTTTAACAAAAAGAATATAGCAAGGCTACAGTTCTTAGAGAATGAGCTGGCGAGGTCAGCTCAAGGTGATCTTTCTATCTCGAACTTTTTCTTGAAGATGAAGAATCTCTGCACTGAGATATCAGCACTGGATCCTGATGAGCCAATTTCTGAGACGAAGCTGAAGAGGCACATCATCCGCGGCTTGCGGAAGGAATATGTGGCCTTTGTGACGTCGGTATAGGGATGGGCAAATCAGCCGTCTCTGCTAGAGCTGGAGAATCTACTAGCTTCACAGGAAAGTCTGGCAAGGCAGATGGCGGGGGTGTCAGTGACTGGGGGAGATGGCGAGGTTCTCTTCTCAGGGAAGAAGAAGAGGGAGAAGAAGAAGAAGACCACGGAAGGCCATGGGCCTTCAACTTCTGGGCAGCAGGAAAGGGGGTATGCTCCCAAGGCTGACGGGAAGAAGAAGAAGGAAGGTCTCAAATGCTTCAAGTGCGGAAAGGTTGGGCACTTTAAGAAGGACTGCAGGCTGAATACTCAGCCAGGGCATGCTGCTGAGAAGGAGGAAGCACCGGCCAGGCACTTTGATGGAGGATGGGGAGGAGCCTTCTCGGCTTCTATTGGAGCCTCGGCTCCTATCAACTATCAGGAGGACTGGATCGTGGACTCGGGGTGTGGTCATCACCTCACCGGGGACGAGTCGAAGCTTTCTTCAGCAGAGCCGTACATAGGTAACAATGCTATTATTACTGCAGATAATACTGTGCATGCAGTCGAGAAGGTGGGGGTTGTTTCTTTGGGCAGTGATAGAGGGCCACTTACTTTGAAGAGTGTCTATCATGTGCCCGGAATGAAGAAAAACCTCTTCTCCGTGACCAACGCTGTTGACGCTGGGTATCACGTTCTGTTCGGCCCGACAGAAGTGAAATTTCTACGTAATGTAGAGGCCGTGAAGGCCGAGGTCGTCCATGTCGGGAGAAGGGCGAAGGACTTGTTCGTTTTGTCGACAAGTTCCTACGTTGACAAGATGAAGACGAATGATGGTGCCGTTATATGGCATGAGAGGTTGGGGCACGTGGGGATGGACAAGCTGAAAGCTATGGCGGTGAGAGGCCTGGTCAAGGGCCTGCCAAGTCTATCTTCCTACGGAGAAGGTCATGTTTGCGCGGGATGTCAGTTCGGCAAGTCTCATCGACTACCGTTTGACAAGTCGCAGACAAGGAGTAGTGTGCCGTTGGAGTGCATCCACGGTGACTTGATGGGACCTACTGCTACCCCAAGCCTCGGAGGCAGCAGATATATGCTGGTGTTGATCGATGATTACACCAGATATGTCTGGGTTTATTTCTTGAAGGAGAAGGCGGAGGCGTTTGCCAAGTTTGTGGAGTTCAAGGAGCTCGTGGAGGGTCGGCTGAATCTGCGGATCAAGAAGCTGAGGACGGACAACGGAGGGGAGTTCACCTCTGCTGAGTTCTCCAGTTTCTGCAGGAAGGCGGGCATCCGGAGGGAGCTCACTTGTGCTCATACTCCACAACAGAACGGAGTCGCAGAACGGAAGATCCGTCATCTGACGGAGACCTGCAAGTGTTGGCTGCATGCCAAGAGTATCCCAAAGTCCTTCTGGGCGGAGGGAATGTCTTGTGCTGCCTACGTCATCAACAGGATGCCTCTAAGCCCCATCAACATGCTGACTCCACATGAGATGATGTTCAAGGAGAAGCCAAGTGTGGCACACCTTAGGGTGTTTGGTTCCACCTGCTACGTGCATGTTCCAGATGCTCTTCGGACGAAGCTAGATGCGAAAGCAAGGAAGCTAGTCTTCGTGGGATACGATGAGCGGAAGAAAGGGTGGAAGTGCATGGACCCGGAGACGCGGAGATTTGTTGTATCTCGCGACGTTGTATTTGATGAGGTGACATCTTATAAGGGGTCTTCTGATGTAGAGCTACCAGAAAGCAGGGTGGAAGTGCCGGAGAAAGCTGTGGAAAATCTTCAGGTGGAGCTACCTGTGTCACCAGGTGGTCCATCTCCTTCTAGTTCCGAGACGGGGGCTTCTGGTTCAGGGAGCAGGGGGAGCAATGCTCCTAGCACGTCTGGAAGAGGAGCTAGGGAAGAAGCAGCTGAAGACAATGCGGTTAAGGGGAAGGAGCTGAGGAGATCGAAGCGATCTATCATTGCCCCTGATCGCTATACAGGAGGAAATGCAGTGAGCTTCGTCTCATGTTTCTTCGCTGGTCCCTTGGATGAGAGGGAGTCGTCGAGCTTTGAGAAGGCCAAAGGCGTGAAGGAGTGGGATGTTGCGATCCAAGAAGAGATGGCAGCTCTCGAGAAGAATGAGACCTGGTCTCTTGTGCCCAAGCCTAAGGGCATCGCTCCTGTGACATGCAAGTGGGTCTACAAGCTGAAGAAGAAAGCTGACGGCAGTATCGAGCGTTACAAGGCTCGTCTTGTAGCTCGGGGGTTCTCGCAGCAATACGGTGAAGATTACGATGAGACATTCAGTCCGGTGGCAAAAATGACTTCAGTTCGGTTCATCATTGCCTTGGCGGCGTTCAGTGGATGGGAGATTTGGCAGCTCGACGTCAAGAACGCTTTCTTGTACGGCGAGATTGACAAGGACATCTTCATGGTCCAGCCACCAGGTTTTGTGTCTGAAGATTTTCCGGAGCATGTCTGCAAGCTGAAGAAGGCCCTGTATGGTTTGATGCAAGCGCCGAGGGCGTGGTACGGGAAGATCGCAGAATATCTCCTATTCTGTGGATTTGTTGCTTCAGACTCAGACTCAAGCTTGTTCGTCAAGAAGAGCGGGGAGCTTCAGGTCATTGTGCTGTTATACGTCGACGATATGATCGTGACGGGGAACTCGAAGGAGGAGGTAGCGCAGCTTCGGGCCGAGCTGGCCATCAGGTTCGAGATGAAGGACTTAGGTGAGCTTCACCATTTCCTTGGACTTGAGGTGCAGAGGAAGGAAGGTGGAGTGCTGGTGACCCAAGCTGGATATGCGGAGCGGATCGTGGAGCGGTTCGGCATGAAGGAAGGGAAGTGCACTTCCACACCTCTGGAGAAGGCTATGAAGCTTCGGAAGGATGAGGGAAGGATCATGCAAGATCCGTTGGTGTTCCGAGCTCTGGTTGGGAGCTTAATCTATCTGACGATCACGAGGCCGGACATTGCATATGCAGTGGGCAGGGTGAGTCGGTTTATGGCGGAACCACGAGTACCTCATCTGCTAGCGGCCAAGAACATTCTGAAGTATGTCAAGGCGACCTCGGACATGGGTCTCCTATACAGGAAGGATGCGGGCTTCGAGGTGCATGGATACATGGATGCTGATTACGGGGGAGATTCGGATGATCGAAAGTCGACATCTGGATTCGTCTTCATGGCGGGCCCTACGGCTATATCATGGTGCAGCAAGAAGCAGGATTCCGTGTCAGTCTCTACCACGGAAGCGGAATACAAGGCTTCGGCCTTGGCAGCTCAGGAAGCCATCTGGCTTAGGAGGTTGGTAGGAGACGTCCACAAGGAGGTTCGGGAGCCGACTCTGCTACGCGGTGACAATGAGAGTGCTCTCAAACTGGTAACCAATCCAGTTTGTCACGCGAGGACCAAGCATATTGAGATCGAGCATCACTTCATACGGGAGAAAGTGCTGGAGGGATCTCTTTCGGTCGAGCATGTGCGGAGTGCGGACAATGTCGCAGACATCTTCACAAAGGCGCTGGCAAAGGGGCCGTTCACACGGCTAAGGGAGCTACTTGGGCTAGTTTCCACTTCCCACTTCAAGGGGGAGTGTTGAAATTATTGAAGTGGAAGTGGAGGAGGCTTTTGGACCTGGGCGGTCTGGGAAGAGACCGGGCGGTCTGACGTGACCGCACGGTCTGGCGGTCTGGCAATGGCGATCCGTTCTATTGGTCAGCTGCGGCTTCCAGGGTTGACCGCTGGCCTGGTCCAAGGGCTGCTGGAGGTGGAGGTCGTGCGGTCTGGCTGTGACCGCATGACGGGTGATCTTCCTCAGGGTCGTGCGGTCTGTCTCTGACCGCGTGACAAGTTGTTCTCTTCAAGGACGTGCCGGTCTGGCGTGACCGCACGGGTTGGCTCTTGAATCCGGTCTGGTGGCTTTCCAGAGGGTTCTGAAGGAGTTCGCGGACTAAGTCATCTTAGTCGCGCGGTCTCAGTTCGCGGTCTCAGGAGGAGACCAGGAGGGCGAGCTGGCTGTGTTTGCGGTCTCAGGCGAACACAGGTGGTGGGTGACTTCTAGGCGGTCTGGCGATCTCCGTGTGGAGTCGTGTTCAGACCAAGGGAGTAGCGATCTCCCGCGGTCTGGAGTGAAGTCGGCGCTCACCAAAATGAAGCAGGAGGGTTGCAGTGATTGCGCGGGTTGACCGGTAAGGTCGCGCGGTCTGATGGGTGGTGACTCTATCTCATGGGGTGGTGACTGGATCAGGTCTCACGCCTATAAATAGGGAGCCACTGTTGCAACAAAAAAAAACACACACACCAAGTGTAAGCCGAGTTTGCCTAGTTCCTGCGGTCTGTGTTTCTGACCGAGCGGTCTCTGATTGAATTCTTCTTTGTGCAGCTTCTGCGGATAGTGCAGGCAGCAGCGATCACCTCTTCCTCTGAAAGTGTTCGGGCGGTTTGCGGCTTGGAGTTGTGGTGCTGGAGTTCGGGAATCAGGAGATCGGCAAAGGAGCGGTCTGGTGCAGCGGTTTGGTGGAGTTTCGAGATCGGGAGCGGTTGCGGTCTGGCAGCAGCGGTCTGGCGAGCTGCTGAGTTCGGCAAGAGACCGTGCGGTCTTAGTTATCTTCAGTTTCTGTTCTTTCTCTTTGAAGTTTTGTGCTGACGAAATCATGTCTCGTCGAGCATGTCTTGCCCTGTAATTGAAGTGTTACTATCAATAAAGATCGTTTGTTTGCCTAAGATTGTCTCTGGTTGTTTGGCTTGCATCTCTAGTTGTTATTCCTGCTTACTCTCACAAGGTCCGGAAAATTTCACAATTATGAGCTAGAGAAGTGGTCAAATACAAAGTGAAGTTTTCTTGACTTTGTGACTTCTTCAAATCAGGAATCATGTGGGCAAGATTCCCAACACCTCCTTTCTTCTTTTCTACGCTAAGGAACTTTGCTTTGTTGCCCGTCATGTGTTTGGAGCAGCCTGAGTCCAAGTACCACGCGTCCTCCATTTCCTTAGCCTTCCTGCAAATCTAGAAAGAAGATGAGAGTAAAGATCCGGATACCCAAGAGGTACCACCCATAGAGTAAGTGGATTTCTTAGGTACCCAAATTTGTTTTAAAGATCATTGTTTTATATTCCTGCAAGAGCTAGACGTGTGTCCAAACTTAAGACAATTAGCACATGAAATAAAGGGGGTTGAGGCCCTTTTCTGAATTTCTACATTGCTCTTACTGGATGATGTTTGAACATTAGAAAATATAGGAGATTTTTTAAATGTTGAGCTACCGCCGGCGTTAGTGGCTAGCGACGGGCGGTAGGGCTCACTTTGATATCCGAGCCCAGACTTTCCAGAACCATAACATTGGTTTCCCTAAATCATATCCAGGGATTTTTGACCTATTCTGAATTTTTTTATGGCCATATTGAGATCATGATTTTGTTTTTTAAAAGATGTGTTTTCTTGTACAATCATAACACATTTATTTTCAAAGGCCTTTTTGTTATTTTCAATTTGTAAGAGAGAAATTTTTAGTTTTCTCTCTAAGTCCCCCTTTTCTTTTGCAATAGTTTTGATTAGTGAAAGGGCATTAGAAAGAGAAACTTTAAGTTCTTTTACCTTACATAAGGAGTGCTCACACTCTTGACATGAAACCTTTCTCTTTTCAAGGGAAATTAATTTTTTAGTAAGCTTATGATTTTCTTTGATGATAGATTCATTTTCACGATTTAAAATAATATTATCTTTTATACTTTTATCATAGGATTTGCAAGTTTAAACAAATTCATCGGAGTTCTTCGAAGGTGGGAGGAGTTACCTCAGTGTCGCTAAGAACCCTGGTGTCGTCATCGTTGCTTTTTGCCATTAAGCATAAGTTTGCTTCCTCCTCGCTGCTTGACTCAGATTCGCTTGATTCTTCGAAGGAAGAATCATCCCAAGTTGCGGCTTTCAATACTTTCTTTTTCTCCTTCACTTTGTATTGTTCCTTTTGCTCCTTTTGATACTTTGGGCACTGGCTCCGAATGTGCCCGGTCTTTCTGCAGTGGTAGCACTCTGGTGGTGGTCTTTCTTTTTCAACTTCGCTTCCTTTTTATTTCTTTGATGAAGAGGAAGATCCTTTTTCTCGAGCATCCTTTTGGAAATATTTCTGGAAGGTGTTCCTTCTCTCTGGATTACTAATGAACTTCCTAAAGTTCTTCACCAGGAGGCCTTCTTCATCTTCATCATCATCTTTGATGCTCTCCTTCTTTGATTTTAGTTTCAGCGCCTTTTTATTTGGCTCTTTGTTGTATTCATCGTGTTGAATCTGGAGTTCTACCTCATGGGTTTTAAGATTCCCACTAAGGTTCTCGATCTGGAGCGTTCTTAGGTTGTGCGACTCTGAGATGGCCGTCACCTTTGGATTGAACCTTGGAGGTAGAGAGCGAAGAATTTTCCTGACCAAGTCCCCGTCTGAGTAGATCTTTCCAAGTGCTTTTGAAGCGTTGACGATCTTGGTGAAGCGAGTGTATATCGAGTTGATGTCCTCTTCGGTATCCATCCTGAATTTTTCATATTCAGACTCCAGTTGGAATAGCTTTGCATCTTTTACCTGCGATGTACCTTCATGAGTAACTTCCAATTGATTCCAAATATCATAAGCAGTTACACATGCAGAAATTCTATTAAATTCAGATCTATTTAAAGCGCAATATAAAGCGTTCATCGCGTTAGCATTATTTTTGCACCTTAGTTTATCGTTATCATCCCATTTATCCTTAGGTTTAAGTAACGTCGCCTCTCCCACTACAATTGTAGGAGGAGAGTACCAAACTTCTACCATGTTCCATACTTCCACATCCATGGTCATAAGAAAACGCATCATTCGATTTTTCCAGTAGTTGAAATCTGACCCAAAAAAAGAGGTGGTCGACTAACACCCTGACCCTCTGGAAAAGCAAGATCATGAGACGCCATTATTCCCGGTTGTTAATCTGATTGGAATAAACCTCACTCTGATACCACTTGTTGGATCGGTAGGCGCCCTTAGAGGGGGTTTTAAAAACTTATATTATATTTTGGAATACTTGAAATAATATGTGATTAAGAAGGTGAGAAATCAAACACACCATGTGAAATAAAGCAGAGAGATGTTTTATTAATATGAAATATGGTTTTACAAAAGTTGATTTCTATAACGCTAGAAATCGGTGGCGAATAATAATAAGCTCTTTTTGTTTTCTATCCCGACTCGCATCCCCACGAACCGGTGGCCCTAGCCTATCCTTCCCCGGATTCGGCCTCAAGCCGCTCCAGCCAATTCAACCTCGGATATGGCCTTGAGCACCCCCTAAGCCTAACCTAGATATAATCGCCAACACGAGGCAAATTTCAGCCCTAAGTCCTACCCAGACCTAGTCGCCAACACGAGGCAAATTCTCTAACGGTTTACAAAGAATATGAAATGATAATAATAAAAACTCCCTCTTGAAGAACTTCTGAAGTTAGAGACGATGATCCGCTGTAGGATAAGCGTTGTTGAAGCGGACGTCGTTTGGATTCGGCGTGAAGAAGTCCTCCTTCAGAAATTCGCAGAGCTTTGGTGGGAGATCAACTTTCGGCCAAATCAGGCTCTGGAATTCTAGCACTCAACCTCTCTCTCTAATAGTTGTTTGAAACGAGAGAAGAGGGGTCCAATTTAAAGCCTCAGCGCTAACGCCAGCGATGCCGCTACCGCCGGCGCTATCCCATATTAGGACATATTCGGCGCGGGAGAATCTTCAATCTGAGGAAACATTTTCGTCTTGCCTTCTGTGCTTTGCGCTACCGCCTGCTCTATCCACTACCGCCTGGCGCTAGCGCATTCTAAATGTACTCCCGAGATTGAGCTAATCATCGCTAGCGCCGGGCGCTAGGTGCTACCACCGACGCTAGTGGGCATGTTGGAATTATTGGCCCAATTTTGTGGGCAAACTTCTTATGTCATCCTTGAGTCATATGGACTTTGTTTCCTACACACTTAAACACACAAGATCAAATACACGTAAGATTTGTTATTCTCAAACCTAGGAGATGCGGAAGACCATGTTCCAACACCACCCCCTTATGTGAGGGACTGGACTATCTCCCTCGGCCTCCAGCTTGCTTCCTCCGTTGCTCCTGCGTGCCAGGAGACCCCTAGCACCTCCGCCTCCTCCAAGAAATGGCCCGCACCCGCGAGCCGTGGGTCGTCCCTTCCGCCGTCGCCGCCCAAGAAGAAGCGGGCCTCGCCCCTTGCAAAGGGGAAGGGACTCGTCGTGAATCTGATTGGGGCTGAACCCCCAGCAGCCCCGCTGTCACAACCCGCATTTTGTCCGTATTAAATAATACGTCAGAGCAAGAGAAAATACGCGCCGAGATGCCACGCCGTGCAGGAGACAACTGCATGCGCTCGGGCAAAACCTACTCCTATTACTTATCATGAAAAACCATGGATTTATAATTTAAAAAAACATAATTTAAGTTCATTTTATTAACCGTGTCCCTCGGTTATGTGGGTCAACTAACCCATGAATAACGGTGTAAGTAGAAATATGCAGCGGAAAATACTTGGTTTTATTTACTTATTATCCTATATGAGCATGACAATAGATTAATATCACATGATATGCAGACTCTAGGTTTAATTTAAGTACAAAAGAGCTTTTTATAACATTTAGAATAAAGTGACATTCGTTTTGAAAAGGCGTTATGAAGTAATGATATAAGTCTGTTATACTTAAAATACCTAACATGCAATCCTAGCATAAAGCCTCCCAGAGAGCAAGTAAACTACTATAAAATAGCAAGAGATAATTAGCAGCTAGCAAAGTGTCCAAAATCAACACCACTCTGTGGGTGTCAACAACCTGACACGAACCCACAGACCACAAAAGCATGCCTGAACTATAAATAAAACAAAACCACGAACAACTACCTCACAACGGTGAGGTGAGACGGTCACAGCTACTACTGCAACACCGAAAACACCAGCTCTAGCTCCACTGACCGCTACTACTCTGAACCTGAGGCATTCACAAGAGAGAACGTCTCAGCAAGAAAGTACAAGTGGCGGGAGAAAACTAAACAAAAGTAAACAACGGTCAACAGGGGTACCAACCCAAGACCGACTATACAGAAAGAAAGAACAGTAAGAAAGCTAAGTAAGCAACAGAAGGCACCTACGAGAATAATCACGTGTACCTGACTACCCAAGCGCGGTAGAAAGCTAGGGTTAAAATGCCCGGCTATAATAAGATTATAACGTCATTATAAAATTTCATAAATAAATTCTTTAGTAACAACACCGGTAAAATTTCGGTGACTGTGGGGGGAATACCTCCGCCAGCACACCCACAGAACAAATTCCACAAGGGGCCCAAGGGAAAGGTGGTCTCATAGCCTGACACACCCGAACTGGAAAAATATCCAGTAACTGCGGTTGGAGATACCTCCGCCAGCACACCAACAGTAAAACAACAACAACCAACAAACCAACGCAGGTAAAATCCCGTAAAACATTCAATTTATGAGCAGGGCACTGCGGCGGTGGTTTTAATCTACCAACCCCAACATCCCCAAATCAACTACTTATATCTCGAGAAAGGCACAACTAAACTAGACTAGTTACCACTAGTCTTAACGCACGGAATTTGGCAAGGCAAATCGCCCTTGTCAAATCACAACCCAAACTCTTCGAATAAATTCGGCGCACAAGCTCGACTGAAACGGGGCCCACTCGGTGAGTGATCAACCTCAGGACGGGTGGAAGGACTCAATCAACGGACTTATTTAACCAACACGAAGCGACAAATTTGATGAGCGAAGCTCGATCGACGAATGCAAAATGGACTTGACGGCGCACGCGGCCGATTATACACAACAAAAATATCATTAATTTGATAGGAAAAAGAGTGGAAAATATCTACGATCGCGTGTCACAAATTTAGCGAAATAGGGCAATCCAACGAAATTTCTGCGGCGACGAGCACGCAAAAACGGGCTTCCGACGCGGCGAGACACAATTTCAAGCAATTAAAAATTATTCTAACAATCATACGATTATCAATTTGGAGCAAAGGAAGGAGAAAACCACCACTTGCCTTAGGTTTTGCAGGAAAAATTTTCCGAATCGCTCCACGTTGTAGATCGGGGTGAGAGAAGGTGGGAGAAGTCAAGATCTACAAGAAATCGGGCGAAAAGAGGTTAGGGCCGAAAAATCCTAACGAAAAAGTTTCACGATACGGAAGAAAATTACCACGAGTGCGAAGCTCTCGTCGAGAACTTCCCGGATCTAAGCTCGGTTCGCGATTTCGACCACCGGAGCTCCGTCGGCGGCGACCAGAAGATTCACGAACGGCACTCTCTCTCTCTCGTTTTTTTTCTCTGGCTCAGGCGGACACAGGAGGAAGGAGATGTATAGATATCCTATATATATATATAGGTCTTATATAATAATTAAAATAATAATAAATAAAAAATAATAATAATAATAGTAAGCAAGGCGGATGACTATAGACGAATTCCTAATATATATAAACGAATATATAGTTGCTAATAACTATCCACGAATAACTATAGACGAATTATCCACGAATAACTATAGACGAATTCCTAATATATATAAACGAATTTATATATCTATGTAAATACGTTAATAATAATAAAAATAATTATTATTATAATAATATAACATTATTATCAAAAATAAACGAACGTCGAAATCGACGAAATTCGCACCAAAGGTGAACGGCGCCGCTACGAATCCAACGGCGAAGTCGGAATCAAAATCCGACGTACCGTTCTCGAGATATAAATTTCCGAAGTTTACTGCAACGACAAAAGCATGCAAATCTTCTAAAAATCTACCGAGGCTCTAAAATCGCTCGGATCGCCACGAAACTTTAAGGGACTTTCTAAAATTAAATAATCTAATTTCCTAACGTAAAATTTTCCAATTCCGGGTCGTTCCAAAATTTGGTCGACTTGACCCAAACGGACGCGAAAACGGGCAAACGGCGACGCGCCGTCAACTCGACGTTAAAAGTAACGTCCTGACGTCAATAAATACGTCATCACTGAATTAAATAATTACCGAAAAATCAGAGGTGTTGCACCCGCCGACCGACAAGAGGGTCGGTGAGGTCACTGAGGTGGACACCGATGAGCCGGGTGCACCCGGTCTGGCGGACCACCAAAATTTTTGTCTCGGCAACAAGCACCGGGACGAGGTCGGCGTATAACAACTCCCCTGCAATGACTATATAATATTGATCTGGCCGGGACCCCACAGCATATAATCGCCACAGCTTTAGTATTAAAAAGTGATATAGATCTAACCATCTCAAAACTCAGAACCAACACAGCGGAAACACCAGATAAACCACAGAAGTTGTCTACATCTACATAAGAGTACTATGGCCTTAAGGCCTTACAAAACCCAAACTCAAGTCAAACAAACAGGACATATAAATATCCAGAGAATCATCACACTCCTAAGCTACCTCGGCATGCAAGCCGGAACAAGTAAAGACATCATAGTCAAACAAGAAAGCAAGAAAATGCACTTCATGAAGCTTAGGCCTTTTTGGCCGGCGAGCTAAGTCCAGCCTGCGATCCTTGCCCTGCATCCAAATCGCAAAGAGTGGTATTGATAAGTAGTTTTTAGTTATAATATTTTAGGTTAGTTTAGTATAAATTTCCCTAAGTTTTAATTATATTTTCGTTGTTATTTTATGTTGTTATTTCATGTTTGTTATTTTATGTTGTTATTTCATGATTGTTATTTTACGTTTGTTATTTTATGTTTGTTATTTTATTTTGTTATTTTATGCTTGTTATTTCATGTTGTTATTTTATGTTTTGTTATATGTTAAATCATTATATTATATTAACTAACTTTGTGTTTTGTAGTAGGTTGGTGCAGCCCAAGTCCATGAGCAGCCCCCCTTTATGTGCTGGCCGAGCCCCATCATGTGCAGCCCGATTTCAAGCAGCCCGACTTCCCCATATGGTGCAGCCCGAGCCCAAGCAAGCAGCCACCCCCTTCATTTGGTCCAACCCGAGCCCCCACTACAAGTCAAAACCGAACCCCCCTAGCTGTCTACATGCAGCCCGCCACCTTTGCATGGTTTCCCCACTTTTTCAATGCTTAGTCGACCCCCTCTCTCCTCTCTCCTCTTTCTCTTAATTGAAATCTCATTCCTCTCTCTCTCATTTATTCTCATACATTCCCCCTCTCTCTTTTATTCTCTTCTAAATAAAATGCATGCATGAACCACTCTCCCTCTCTCCTCCCATTTAATTTCATGCATGCACTTTCCCATGCCTATAGTCGTCCACCCCTTTGTCTCCCCTCTCCTCTTCCTATTTTTAGAATCTTCCCCTCCATCTATAAAAGGAGCACATGCCTCATGCTTAAGGGGGAACTTTTTGGCAAGAGAGAGATGAAGAGATAGTTGTAGTTTTTAGTTCTTTTTATTGTTAAGTTTTATTTCCATGCTTTGTATTTCTTTTTTCTTGAGAATATTGTTGTCATTTTACTTTTATTATTGTACTCTTTTTATTCACTAATGAAAATGCAAGTTTTATTTTTCATCCTTGTCTCAATTTCTATTCTGCGTAACTAATCTCCGTTAGCATTTGATCATGAGGATCCATGATTTGAGATGAGATTTTATTTTTCTTAGTTTTATTCTTGTTAAACTCTTCTCGATCCTTCTTTGATTTATCTCGTGTCGACTCCGTATTTCCGGTATACGGTAGTAGGCATTTGATCTCATTTCATAGAAGTCGAGAGACTCGTTGATTTGAAAGATCATTCAAAGAAGGAAGGAGTTGCACGCAATCCTAGAGATAGGACGACATAAATCCTCCGGATTGGAGTCAAATCCAATAGTGCGGTTCATTTTGATAATGCGACTTTAGCCCTTTTGATTTGCAAAGAGATTTCGATCAAAACGTCTAATAGTTAGGAGATTTAATGCTCTAGCGAGATTACTTCTTATTTTCGGATCCGTCACGGTCGAGTTTGGTTTGCAAATGTAAAACTATATTCTTATCCTTCTCGTTTCTTTTCATGGTGAATCATCGATCGAATGCTATCTTCTTAATCTGATTTTCTTAATTTACTTTTATCTTTAGTTTACTTAAAATTCTCAAAAATTCAATCAATCGTTCGGTAGGATAATAAAGTCGTTGTGAGTAATAGTAGTTGTCTACCCCGAGTTTTTATACGACCTTGTTATATTTTATATACTATGCTATATTTCGATAGGTACACTTGCCTTAATCGAGTATAGATTGGAGAACACAAATTTCTCTATCAAGTTTTTGGCGCCGTTGCCGGGGAATATTTTTGGCAATATTACGAAAGCACCGAGTTTATTACTTCTACAAAAAAAAATCAAAAAAATTTATTATATATTATAATTAACCCACATCATCGTTTTTCTACCCCACCTAAATTCCTAGAAATGACGCTTTGGGCTTGAATTCCCATCACAGCCTCTAGTACCGTTGCAAACCCCTCACAGGTCAGATCTCGGGAAGTCCAGGAATAACATAATCCACCTAAAAAGAAAAAAAATTATCATTTTTAATTAAATTTTCTCTTTCTTTTTTTGGTAACAGTTTTTTTTATCATGGAATCATCTTCTTTCTGCGCTCGTTGCGGGTCTCCCGACCATTTTAATTTTGCATGTTTTTCGGGAACCCCCCCCCCCCCCCCCCCTCATATGATTTCAATTTTTCTGGAGTAGGACAAAGTGTCCAATTTGACCCTTACTCCAATTTTTATCATACATGGGAGGTGGGGAACCCGTCTTATTTTCGCATGATTTTGCCCCGCAAAGCGTCGCGCCTCCAATTTTTAATTCTATCGATAATTGGTATCTTGAAATGCAAACTTCTTTAAATAATATTAATTCGCATTTTAAGACCATTATTGATTATTTTTCTTGTGAGGCCGCGTCTTTTTCTTTGTCTTCTTCTCCGTCTCCTCCAATTTCTTTATGTAATGAGTCACCGGATATCCCGGCTTGTCTTATTCCTCTCGAGGAAGATAACTATTCGGATAATCCAGATTGTTTCCTTCCTCCTTTGGATGACACACATATGGATACTCTGGCGTGCTTCCTACATTTTGAGGATGACGAGCCGTCTCAAAATTTCCCTTCTTTTTCTGAAGACGTATGTGATTCCATGTCAAGTTTAATTTCAATTGTTCCAACTTTTCCTAGTTTTAGAGAGTCTTTTTCTTCTTCTTCTTTTATTTTAGATAATTCCTCTTTAGTTCTTTCTACCCATTCTTCTCCCGAAATTTCACAAGATTCACTTTCTCCTTGTGAAATTTCCGTTAATGGAATTTCTTTTTCTACTTCTTTATTCCTCTTTCTATTTCTTCCTCTTGTATTTCTTCTTCTTTTGACGACCCATTCTTTCCCCTTTTACAAACGGCGGAGTTCATCTATAACTCCGTCCGTACATTTTTGGCCGTCATTCCTTTGAAGATTCCACCGCACGTCGGTGCGATTCTTCATTCCTTCTTTTTTCTTATTTACTCTCCTAAGCGCATACTTAGGGAGTTACCTCTTCATCTTAGTTTTTATTTTCCATTTAGCTAACCAATAACGTCGGGCTCAGACGACGTTAAACAAAGAGCGCTCTTGGGAGGCACCCCTTGCTTACCATTTTTGTTCTTTCTTTTTCTTTTTATTTTGTTTTGCAGGAATAAAACCTTCGGCGGTTCGTTTGGCTCCATCTTCTCTTCCTTAGGCCTGAGTCGGTTTCCATCTCAAGCATGGGGGAGCGACTTCCGCATTCGGCCATCACAACCCCGGGGAAGTCTGATTTTTTTATTTTACTACATTTCTTGTCTCTTCCCCTTATTCTCTTTCTCTTCCTCTTCATTGTTTTTTCTTTTTCATTGAGGGCAATGAAAAAACTTAAACATGGGGGAGGGTTTCATTGTTCTATTTCTAAAAAAATATATATAAATCACAAAAAATTGTAGTTTTTCTACTTTTTCTTTAAGGTTTATCAAAAATCCAAAAAAACTAGAAATTTCAAAACCCAAAAAAATTGAAAAATATAAAAAACGAAAAAAATCAAAAAAACACAAAATGAGAAAATCATCAAAAATTATTTTCTATCATTTCTTTAGTATGTTTCTTTGAGTGTTGCGTAGGCTCATGTAGTATTTTTTTAATCTTTGGTAGTATGATAGAATAGAGTTTAGGTTAACTATATTACTTTTGCATACGTTAGTTTTGCATTTTCTCTTTCATAACTTTTGGCATCATATTTATATTTTATCATCATAACGATGTTGTAATTTTTCTTCTAATCTAAGTGTAGTAGCGTGTATTTGTTGTTAGATGATATTATTAGACACTCACTCACATTGTAGTCTTTCTTGGTGGCTAGAACTTGCCTCTAGCGTTCCTCGAAGCATTTGCATAATTTTGTCATGGTTTTTAGAAATGATTTAGGCATCTTTTGGATAGTTTGTGCTTTTTTTTCCACCTAAAACATTTACTTTGCTAAAACAATTTTGGGTCTTCTCCTTATTTTCTTTGTTAGCTCCACCTCTCATTTTTTACCAAAGCCAAATACCCTTCCTATTATCACAACTAAATTGTTGAGTTTTATTTAAATATCATTTTGTGTTGAGTTGTTATTTTGAAAAATGAGGAGGAATTATTTCAAGCTTATTTTGGAGCTCTTATGTGCAATGAGTTAAAAAAATGAAAAAAAATCATGAAAAATTATTATCCAAAAAAAAATTAATTGAAAAGTTATTGTTGGCCAAGTATGAAAAAGGAAAAATATCCATGGGCTTATGTTTCTTAAATTTTGAGAAATTTGACGTACGTCTCTTGTCATTTCTCATTCTGGTGTGCTTTATTTTGAAATTTATTTAAAACTCTCCCCTTGGTTTAGTGTGATATTTTAGCCATCGTGTTTATCTTTGATATCCAAATCCTTATTATTTACCTAAGCCAAGTCTTTATACCTAATGAAAGTCCTATTGATCTTTAAGTCATGACAATGTACTAGTGTAGTGGAGAGGATGTGACCGGGCAAGCCTATGGACACCATCATTGATGGATTTCTTTGGAGGTTACCTTGGAGTGTTTGTAGAATAATCGTAGTCTCAGCAACTTGTTGCTTGCTCAATGCACTTATTTCGGTTGAATTGCTACTCTTGTTATGTTTGTTAGCTTAAACCTTTTGATGCTTATTTGTTATGTTAGTAGGAAATTTGCAATCTAGGTTTATGCCCAAGTAATGTTTTTAAACTCTTCTTTATTCTCCTCTACATTGATTTCTCGCCGCACTCATTGGTAGCATATTAGTTTTGATAGCTTAATTTTTTTTTGGTTCTCGCAACTAAAATTTTGGGTAGTGTAGCCTCCTATATTTTGATTTCTATTTTGCTTGAGGGCAAGCAAAAACTTAAGCATGGGGGAGTTTGATAAGTAGTTTTTATTCATAATATTTTAGGTTAGTTTAGTATAAATTTCCCTAAGTTTTAATTATATTTTCGTTGTTATTTTATGTTGTTATTTCATGTTTGTTATTTTATGTTGTTATTTCATGATTGTTATTTTATGTTCGTTATTTTATTTTGTTATTTTATGCTTGTTATTTCATGTTGTTATTTTATGTTTTGTTATATGTTAAACCATTATATTATATTAACTAACTTTGTGTTTTGCTGTAGGTTGGTGCAGCCCAAGTCCATGAGCAGCCCCCACTTTATGTGCTGGCCGAGCCCCATCATGTGCAGCCCGATTTCAAGCAGCCCGACTTCCCCATGTGGTGCAGCCCGAGCCCAAGCAAGCAGCACCCCCTTCATTTGGTCCAACCCGAGCCCCCGCTACAAGTCAAAACCGAACCCCCCTAGCTGTCTACATGCAGCCCGCCATCTTTGCATGGTTTCCCCCCTTTTTCAATGCTTAGCCGGCCCCCTCTCTCCTCTCTCCTCTTTCTCTTAATTGAAATCTCATTCCTCTCTCTCTCTCATTTATTCTCATACATTCCCCCCCCCCTCTCTCTTTTATTCTCTTCTAAATAAAATGCATGCATGAACCACTCCCCCTCTCTCCTCCCATTTAATTTCAAGCATGCACTTTCCCATGCCTATAGTCGGCCACCCCTTTGTCTCCCCTCTCCTCTTCCTATTTCTAGAACCTTCCCCTCCATCTATAAAAGGAGCCTATGCCTCATGCTTAAGGGGGAACTTTTTGGCAAGAGAGAGATGAAGAGATAGTTGTAGTTTTTAGTTCTTTTTATTGTCAAGTTTTATTTCCATGCTTTGTATTTCTTTTTTCTTGAGAATATTGTTGTCATTTTACTTTTATTATTGTACTCTTTTTATTCACTAATGAAAATGCAAGTTTTATTTTTCATCCTTGTCTCAATTTCTATTATGCGTAACTAATCTCCGTTAGCATTTGATCATGAGGATCCATGATTTGAGATGAGATTTTATTTTTCTTAGTTTTATTCTTGTTAAACTCTTCTCGATCCTTCTTTGATTTATCTCGTGTCGACTCCGTATTTCCGGTATACGGTAGTAGGCATTTGATCTCATTTCATAGAAGTCGAGAGACTCGTTGATTTGAAAGATCATTCAAAGAAGGAAGGAGTTGCACGCAATCCTAGAGATAGGACAACGTAAATCCTCCGGATTGGAGTCAAATCTAATAGTGCGGTTCATTTCGATAATGCGACTTTAGCCCTTTTGATTTGCAAAGAGATTTTGATCAAAACGTCTAATAGTTAGGAGATTTAATGCTCTAGCGAGATTACTTCTTATTTTTGGATCCGTCACGGTCGAGTTTGGTTTGCAAATGTAAAACTATATTCTTATCCTTCTCGTTTCTTTTCATAGTGAATCATCGATCGAATGCTATCTTCTTAATCTGATTTTCTTAATTTACTTTTATCTTTAGTTTACTTAAAATTCTCAAAAATCCAATCAATCGTTCGGTAGGATAATAGAGTCGTTGTGAGTAATAGTAGTTGCCTACCCCAAGTTTTTATACGACCTTGATATATTTTATATCCTATGCTATATTTCGATAGGTATACTTGCCTTAATCGAGTATAGATTAGAGAACAAAATTTCTCTATCAGGTATAACAAGGGTCAGCTTTGGCTGACCAACAATAGTGTAACAACACACCTCCTCCCGACCGTCTTAACAGACCCCGGGGAATTACATCACCCTGCAAGTCAGCACTTCATATGCAAATGTAATAAACAGTAATAACATAAAAACGACAGGGATTAGTGTCACAATCATCATCCACGTTTCTATGTTGAGCAGTAAAAGTAAGGGGCCTAGCAATGCATCATGAATGCAAACCTGGGTTTCACCCAAGGCACCCTATGACGTGTATGCATCTAACACATCAACACACATCATCAATTCACAACAAACTAAGGGTACTTATCTTTTCCCCACGGGCATGCAAGCCCAAGGACAAGAAATCCACTGAGACCTCACCCCTTATATGGCTCATCTCGCCAACGGGTGCATCAGCATACTTGTTCTCGCCACCATCACTAAGCCAAAAGCCAAGAACTCCACTGAGACCTCACCCCTTACATGACTCATCTCGCCAACGGGCGCATCAACATACTTGTTCTAGTCAGTTAGCCCAAAAAGGGACTTTTCTTGCCGGGACACTCTCCCCACATGAATCCAAGCAATCATGGGCTAGCCAGCTGACCACAAAGACAAAATCACACCTTCACATACAAGCGACTTCACAAGCCATTCATCACCCATACAAGTTACCCTTTCCAAACCACCGTTCGTTCTCACACGAAACATAAAGGAAACACATACGAAATTTTCGCCGTCATCGGATTTCTAGCAAAATCCCTAAAATGCACGTTAAGCAACATCACTGAATCGGACAACCGGTCATGACTTCGGCTTCACCCACAATGCCTAATCCATTAACGGAGCGGATCTTTAGTGCAAAATCATGTCGGGGACGGACTCAATCAACCCGATGGTTCTTCTTGAACCAAGGCAACCCGAACCCCTCTCATTTGAGAGATCCGGTGCCATAAATTTCAGAAAAGAGAAGGTAAAAGCAAAGATGCCATGCACGCATCCTAAAACCGGGAGGAGAGATGTCGTTACCCTAAGAGTTCTCTTCCTCGCCATGAACCAGTTGAAAGGCACCGATAGAAAGAAGCGCCTTCTAGTCCTCTCCACGGATCTGGTCACGAATCGGCGAACGGAGCTCCGGTGCTCCAACAATGGCGGATCTAACCTCTTCCTCCAAGCCCTCCTCCTTTCCTTAGCCTCCAAAAGCACCCAAAAGATCTCAAGGAATGCAAAGGAACTCCTCTGCCCTATTTAGGACCTTAGGACGAACTTATCTGTGTCATTGGATCAAAGTTTAAGAAGATCGGACGCCCAGAAAATTGTCACTTATGGATCTAGTTCCGTCAGCTAGCGCTTGCGCTAGGAACTCGACGAACACCCTTTGACGAAGACAACTCAAAGGCCCGGCGGAACTTCAATACCCGACGAAACGCTGTCGCCTAGCGCTAGCACTACCGCATGCGCTAGCTCTTCTACGAATTCCCTTCAACTAATCTGCCTCGATGAATTCAACTTGACGAACACCATCGACACAAGAGTCTTACTCGATGGGACAGCTAACGCCTGCGCTAGCTCTAGCGCCAGGGCTAGCTCCCAGCTACGATGCCTTACCCTCCTCCTTGGGCCAACCAGCTTCCGCGCTTAGCAAAACCTGGGGTGTTACAACTCCACCCCCTTTTAAAGAAATTTCGTCCTAGAAATTTAAGACGTTAACGAAAGCACAAATAACACACACATACCTGAAACGAACAGTTCCGGGAAATCTTCCTGCATTTCTTGCTCGCGCTCCCACGAGAACTCGTCTCGTCCGCAATTATCCCAACGCACTTTTACCAGCTTGACCTCTTTATTCTGCAACCATCAGACTTCAGAATCAGCCACGCAAATCGGACGAACTATCGTGCTCAGATCTTCGGTTACAGGAACTGTCGAAGACTAAACAACATCTTCCGTCTCCACCAATGCCTTCCTCAGCACCGAAACATGAAATACATCATGTAATCCGCTTAGCTCTGCGGACAATGCTAACAGATAGGCCACTTCTCCTATGCGCTCCGTAACCTCAAACAGACCCAAATACCTCGGACTCAATTTCTTGAGTCGTCGAATTCGCGAAACGCCTTTGAATGGCTTGATCATCAAGTTGACCATGTCGCCCACCGCAAACTCCTCATTTCTGTGGCGTGCATTAAAATACTTTGCCTGCCGATCCTGGGCAACCTTCATGCGCTCCTGGATCATTCGCACCAACTCACAAGCGTCTACCACAACTTCTTTTCCTGACAACTGGCATCTCCCTCCTCTATCCAAGACATCGGCGTTCGACACCGCCTTCCAAACAAAGCCTCGTATGGCGCCATTTTGACACTCGCCTAGGCACTATTGTTGTAGGGAAACTCCACCATGAAGAGGTGGTCTTCCCAACTTTTACCGAAATCGAGAGCACACATTCTTAACATGTCCTCCAACGTACGATTCGTTATCTCCGTTTGACCATCGGTCTGCGGATGAAATGCGGTACTAAACTTCAATTTTGTGCCAAACTTATCTGCACTAACCTCCAGTCCTTGGACGTGAACCGCCCATCGCAATCATTAACGATGCTCTTTGGAATTCTGTGCAACTGCACAATGTTACGAATATAAAGCTCCACGAGCTTCTCCACGCTATCGTCCTTCTGATTTGGAATGAAGTGGGCTACCTTATTCAGGTGATCCACAACCACCCAAATTGCATCGTCACCTTGCCGCGATCGAGGCAAACCATGCACAAAATCCATAGAGATGTCATCGAATTTCCACTCGGGGATAGGAAGAGGTTTCAAGAATCCACACGACTTCTGACATTCAGCCTTCACTAAGGCGCAAGTCTGACACCGGCTTACATACAAAGCTACATACCGCTTCATCCCAGGCCACCAAAAGGATTTCTTCTAATCCAAGTACATCTTCGTACTTCCTGGATGAATGGAGTACTTCGTGAAGTGAGCCTCAAACATCAACTCCTCACAGAGCTTGCCAAAGCGAGGGATACACACCCTTCCATTTCTATTTAAAAGTCCACCGACCATCTCCAACGCAGTGCCTTTGCTTTGCTGAGCTTCCAATGCCAATCACTGACACTCTTCGTCTGCACTAGTTGCCTCTCGAATTCGATCTACTAGATCACACTGCATATCGATCCAGTTCAGCCGAGCTGCACTGGACTCACCTTTAGCCACACACACAATGCCAAGAGACTCGAACTCTCACACCAAATGCTCGTCATGCTCTTCAATCCAATTTCCTTGCCCAGAGTACTTCCTACTCAAGGCGGCAACCACCACATTGGACTTGCCTGGCGTATACTGAATCGCTACGTCGTAGTCCCCAAGGAACTCGACCCACCTACGCTGCCTCATATTAAGATCCTTCTGATCTAAAAGATACCTCAAGCTTTTGTTGTCCGTGAAGATTTCAACCTTCGCACCATACACGTAGTGCCGCCACAACTTCAACGCAAAAATCACCGCCACCAACTCCAAGTCGTGGACGGGGTAATTTCTCTCATGAGGATTTAGCTGCCTCAACCCAGAAGCTATCACGTTGCCATGTTGCACCAGCACGCAACCCAAACCGCAACCTGACGCATCGCTGAAAATCTGGAATCCCTCAGTCCCACTAGGAAGACTTAGGATTGGAGCAGACATCAATCTTTCCTTTAAGGTCTCGAACGCACGGGAACACTCCGGTGTCAACACAAACTTCTGGTCCTTTCGGGTAAGAGTGGTGAGGGGCAAATCCATCAGCGAAAAGTTCTCAACGAACCTTCTGTAATAACCGGCTAGTCCAAGGAAACTCTGGACTTCCGCCACGGTTCTCAGTACAGGTGTAACGCCCCGGGGTTTTCTTATAATTACTTTAATCGAGCACGGAATTTGTGATAATTAATTTTAAAACTAAATATTTAATTCGAGGAGTCAAGGCGAAGGGGCGTTACCGTTTCGGTATCGTCGTCGTCGTCTGGCGAATTATTTAGATGTGGACGTAAATGCGGATATATATATATGTAAATGTGAATATAAATACGTATATATATACATATGAAATTATAAGCGTGCATAAAAATTTATAACCATGCTACTATAAATGTATACGAATACATGTATTCCCTTTTGGTATGAATGCTTAAAATTTTATAGGGGAGAGGGGTTTAAATATGTGTACCTGCATACATTATACATATATATCATCTATTTGCATCATATGTTTGAGTGGGGTAAAATATACATCATATATTCGCATCGATATTGATGCAGAATTTATGAGAAATTAATACCCTTTTTTTATATATATCGAGGGTGTGTTGGGGAAGCTGTAGCCTTGTCGTTCTTCATTTCTCCCCTTTCTTCCCCCGTGCATTCTTGGAACCCTCTTGGGAGTAGAGTTAGGGTTTCGTCGGAGCCGCTGAGATTGAAGGGTTCGGCCGTCGGAGGGGCTTTGGGAGGTTGTCGTGCCCTGTCTTCGTCGCCGGGGCTGTGCTAACAGTCGGCCCCGGGCGTCATTTCCGCGATTTGGCGCGGTCGCCGGTCAATTTGAGGCAAGAGACCTTTTCCTCCTCCTTCCATGCACCTCTTCTCTTCTGCTTATCTGGATTATGGCTATGATTATGTTTTATATGCAAGCTTTCCTGGTACTCAGTTTTTACTAGATTTCATATGGGAGACTCCATGGTTTATATGCAAGAGATTTCTGGTCATTAATTGGGTATACCTGCTTGGTGCCTTGGGGTGGTCCCTAATCCTAAATAGTTTAAGAAATTTTGTATTTTTGTTATAAAGGGTTCAGGATGGATGAAATGTATATATTCATATCTGAGTATGCTCTGAGCTTTTCCTTAGTTTTATGCTTAAAAACTCTCCTCCCTGTTGCTATGTGTTATCTAGTCTTATGCTGAAGTTTTCCTGGACCCCGTGGCTATACCTGTTGGATTCTTCTTGGCTGTTGCTGAAAAATTTCTGGACCCCTTCTTTTTGGTTATACCTGCTAGTCGGTTTACTCTTCCAGGAATTTCTTTATCTGGATTGTTCTACTCTATTTTACATGAAATGGGGCTAGTGGCTGGTGGTTTACTCTTCCAGGAAGTTCATTTTTTGAATGGTTCCATTCTTTTTATGTTGTTTCAACTAGGGGCTGCCTTTTTTGTTGTCTAATTGGTTATGGGGGCTGCTGTACTGAAACCTGCTGCTATACTTCCTGATATGGGGCTGTCCTATTGTTTTTTTTATTGTGGGGCTGCTGCTGTCTTTATAAGGGGCTGCTGTTGTTTGTTTTAATTGGGGCTGCCCATTTGTTTTCTTCTCTTAAGGGCTGCTGTTGTTGGCTTTAGTTGGGGTTGCTGCTGTTTGTTTTAGTTGGGGCTGCCGTTATAAATCCTTTATAAGGGGCTGCTGTTATAATCCTTTATAAGGGGCTGCTGTTATAATCCTTTATATAAGGGGCTGCTGTTATGAATTCCTTATGGGGGCTGCTCTTATTCTTTTGCAATTTAATAGGGGCTGCTCTTATTTCCTTTGGTCTAATGGGGGCTGCTGCTGGGGTGTGCTTCTTGGGCCTTGGCTTGTGACAATTCCGATTTCTTTCTCCTTTGAGGCTGTTTTTATAATTATCCTTGTTGGGGGTTTATTTTGGGGATGGTTTGTTGTTATCTTACTTTAGAGGCTGCTATATAACTATCTTGTTTGGTTTTATTTTAGGGCTGCCTTGCCACATCCTTGTTGGAATTATATTGGGGTTGCTCCTTGGTTGTCTATATGGGGGGTTGCTCCTTGAATTTGTTTAATTAGAGCTGTCGGTTTTGTTTTCCTTTCCTGGGGGCTGCTCCTTGAGTTGGGTTATGCTAGTCCCGAATTGTGGTTACTTATTAAATTCTGCATACCTCTCATAACTACTTGGCTAAATATTGATGGACTTGTTTAAACTGGATTGATGGGTAAAGGGAACAATGAGGTCCTTCATCACAGTTCTTTTAATAGTGGTTGGTAGGACAATGAGACCACCACCACGGCGCCTTTGTTTATTTGGGGTGAATGTCCCCTTTATGTGAGTGGATAGTGACATTGTTTGGGTCCGCCACCACTGGTCCATTTTGCACTGTGTGCTAAATTTAGTTATGCTCTTGCTTATCGGGTTGGTTCTATGCAGGATCTTCTTAATCTTCTACTGCTGAAATCATTATATAAGTGTATATATATAGTTATATATATGTGTATATATATATATGTATTTATATACTCCTTTCAGACCGGTTTATGCTAATTGTTACCTTGCCTGCTCTTTCTGATAATCATGCTGTTTTCTTGCACCCTTTGGGCTGAGGCGTTCTTTTCTTATGAATGCCTCAGGTTCAGGTTTTTAGCTGTCGCCGGAGTCAGAGCGGGGTCTTTCTGTTCCCCTGTCGAGATCTTTCCTCCCATGTGGGTAAGGATGTTGTTCTCTTTGGTTAGTGGAAGCCTTCTCTTTTGGATTGTCTTCTCTCTTTCCTACGGGTTCGTGTCAGTTGTTGGCGCCCGCGTGGTTTTTATCCCAGTTTACTTGTCTTATGCTACTACTTGTGCATTATTTTGGGATAGATGATACCCTTATTCTCTGGGAAATGTGTAGAATGCTAGTTATATGGCTATTGTGATAAAATTGTGCATTATGTCTTTTATTATTATGTAGCATCTATTTTGAAAGTCGTACTAAACATTTTCTTATATATTTATAGTAAATCTAGATGAGCGATAGCCTCGGTGACCAGCTTGGTTTCCGTGCTTTAATAAGATAAATGAATCTATTTTTCTGCTGTGTACGTATATTTTCTATTGGTGGCTAAGAAGGCTTCATGACCGAGGGACACGGTCTCAAAATCAATAGTGAAATGACAAAAGTTATTGTTTTAAACTACAATTACCTATTTTTCTTACAAGATGTTCGTTTAGAGTGCTTGCCTGAGCGTCTGTAGTTGTCCCCTGCAGGACGCGGCATCACGACGCGTATTTTTCCCTTTGCTCTGATATCGTAAAATATTCCAGTAAAAATACGGGTTGTGACAGTTGGTATCAGAGGGAGGTTAGCCGGGTTGCTGGAAATGGTCTGGTTGGCCCGGTTAACCATCCAGTGAGAATCGTTAATCATTGCATACACTCACCGATGGGTCATCGGTAGATCTCGGCTGAAGCACGAACACTACACTCATAAGCATGAAAGAAGTATACATGGCATATTATGTAGTATGAGATGCATAATATGTGTTTGTATATGGATCCTCATAGGTGACAACATACGACTGTTATGTAGGTCGCATGCGTGTCCATTAGCTTTTCTTTTTCGTTGCATGCGATAAAATGTAGTATGGGATGCATAAGATCGCATGTGTACGCCGCTCATAGCATGCATTAAGGCCTTTTTCTTAGTTTGCATAGCACTGCATGCATAGCATAACATTGCATAAGCACACGTGCCAAGCTAGAGATCTACACGATGACACATGTACACATGATTTCAAAAGTATGATGCTAAGTTTATATGCATACGGGAGAGGTGCACGAGAGGTAATGGATGGTATACCATCCCGAGTGTAGTGAAATATTATGTATTTGCCTTTCCCAGAGAAAAAGCAGTAGCAAAAGTAAGTATTTGTATGTCTTCTCTTCCTAGAGGTTTGAGTCCAGTCTTAGCAGGCTGTTTGTATCAGGTTCGTCCTCGTTTCGTTGTAGTCTAATCTTTCTGTGGTAAATTTGTCGCTATAGCAGCGTTCTATCTTTGCTATGTCATTTGTCTATAATGTTTTGTTAGGCGAGTTTAAGGTTCGAGATTGTTGGGCGCATGTTCTTTTTGACTCGGGTGCCACTCACTTTTTTGTGGCTAAGAAGTTTGTTGATCGGCATCGCTGGGCTTTGGAGCGACTTGATGAGCCGTTTTGTGTCAAGTACCCGTCCGGAGATTCGGTGGTGTCAGATCTGTGCGTGAGGCAGTGTCCGGTTGTTTTGGATGGAATTTTGGGCTATGCAGACCTGAAGGTGATCGATTTGGAGGATTCTGACGTGATCTTGGGCATGGATTGGCTAGCCCATTACGACGCCGTGATCCAGTGCAGGGATAAGCGTCTGGATTTCCTGATGGATGATGGCCAACTGACGCACCCTAGATCGCGTGCCCTTCATCGGCACGAGCAATTATCTTATTCCTGTTCAATCGTATTTTCATTTTGTTCCGTATTTAATATTGTATGTTTGCACCGTCTATTATTTTGTTTATCGCACTATTTTGTAGTTCGGCACATGAGCTTGAGCACCTCATGCGACCTTAAATAAAATAGGTCCGGTATGTGGTGGCAGAGTGGCTAAATGCAACGTATAAACGCACTAATTTTGGACAAGCATATATATTAAAAGATTTGCTGAAATCAATTTTTAAATTGGGAAACTTCTAGAGTTTTAAAATGGATGCATTTATTGGGAAGCTTCTAGAGACCTATTATTAAGCTATAAAAATAACCCCCCTCCCTTTGTTTTGAGGAGACCGGTGGAGCCAAGAAATCTCTTGGACTTCCACTGTTAGACCGAGCCTTCCGCCTCCCGTGCCTGTTCGTTCGGCTGGACGCCTGGAGTCGTGCGTCGGTGCCGTTCCGGGATCCCACCGTGTTGTAGCCCTTCTTCCGCGCCTTTCCCTTCTCGTGGAGCCACTCGCATACCTCACCCGTACCATTCCGCTCGACGCCGACCCGATCCGGTGCCACCCCGCCCCTTCTGCTTCCCGTGGAACCACCCGACGCAGGGTTGCCTGTGCCGCCTCCGCCCGTCCTCAGCCCGACACCTCTATTTCGATGCCCCTGCTGCCCCGTTCTCCGCTCCGGCCAGGTTTCCACGGCTGCTCGGCTCCTCAGGTGACGCCTCCCCTTCTCCCCCCTAATCCCTAACAGTTTCCTAAATTTTTCTGTTAAGATTTCAGCAAAATTAAAATTTTCAGTCCAAGCGTTGCATTTCCACGACCGCTATTGCATACTGTTGCATTTGTTTCAGTTTCTTCTTGGGTGTTCGTGCGGCCGTCAGCTTAATGCTTGCCAGATCTAGGAACGGTTAAGTTAACCCGTTCGTTTGTTGGTGGTACTCCGTTATTACGTTTTGTTTACACCGAGAGCACCTCCTTAATAAAATTTGAGACTTTGCGTGGCGAACATTGCATCAATTTGGTGTGGCTGCTGGGATTTCTCACTCCTATCGTGGGATAGCCGAGCGTCCATCGCCTCAAAGTCTTAGATTTTAGGTTTTTTCCAAGCTTATTCCATGGAATCGAGGGTTGAACGTCTGGAGGAAGGACTGAGTGACATGGGGAAGCGTTTGGAGGAACTCACTACCTCTATCACAGCACTCACCACCACCATGGGCCACACAACTCAAGTTGTCTTACGTTTGCACACTACTGTTAACAACTTAGAAGGTCAAGTGCACTTAGGAGGCCCCGTCCCTCCCATACCACCGCAACAATATCCAGTTTCGCCAGTACCACCACAACACCCAAACCCACCCGTGCACCCAGTCCCTCCTGCTCAACATCCCCCTCCACCACCTTACGAGCCGTATCCCGATTACCGAGATCAGAGGAACTACCCCCGTTGGGACTCTGATGTTCGGTTCGATATTGGGGATTTTGAAGGTACACTTGAACCTGAAATGTGCCTCGATTTGAGCGAGCGACTCGAGCGATACCTCAACTGGAGGCGCATTCCCGAACACCAACAAGTCGAGTACACCACGATGCGATTAAAGGGACCTGCCCTCACATGGTGGAGTCAACTCGAACGCATGCGTTTCACGACGGGCCTGCCTCCGATCACTACCTGGGTTGAGTTCAAGATCCAACTCAGAAAGAGGTACGTCCCGACGGATTTCATGCAAACCTTATATCGTCAATTCCACACCTTACGCCAGGATAGACGAACTGTAGACGAGTACACCAACGACTTCTTAGTGCTCCAATCCAGGTTAGATCTGAAAGAGGAAAACCACGTGGTCGTGGGTCGTTATCTCGATGGTCTGCGTTACACGATTGGAGATCAACTCGAGCTTCTCGACTTTCGAGACTTGGAAGAAATCTCCAGTCGGGCAAGTCGAGTAGAAGCCCTACATAGGAGGACCACCAGTGCGAGGCCTACTGAGAGGACTCAATATACTTCCTCCTCGACATCAACCGTACGGTCCACCACACCTACTGCATCCAGAGCGACTCCTACCCCCCCCCCCTAGGCCCTTGCTACCGGCCCCTACTACTGTGGGGCCTCCGTCAGCACCCACAAGGGGAAAGGAAGGAGCCAACACTAGACCGATTTTTCGATGTTTCAAATGTATGGAGCCCGGGCACAAATCTGCTGATTGCCCGAGGCGACAGTTCACGGCTATTGTGGAAGCCGATGATGGTAGGGAGCCTGAATATGGATTTTGGGAGAGCGACCTAGCAGCGAGCTCCGCGCCCCGCCCGAGGGAGAATATGAGGTCGAGGGAGAGCAACCAGACCAATTGATTTGTGTCCTTCAGCATAGCCTATTGACTCCCCGAGTCACTTCTGACGACGCATGGTTGCGACATAATATCTTCCATACCACTGCTCGCATCAAAGGGCAATTCTGCTCCATTATCGCCGACAATGGCAGTATGGAAAATTTTGTAGCCCAGCGTATGGTGGAAAAATTACAATTGGCAGTCCAGACCCTTGAGAGGTCGTACGATTTATCCTGGGTGACTAGTGGCACAAAGCTGACCGTCACTCACCGCTGCCTGGTTGAGTTTACTATAGGCCCTACCTATTCAGATTCAGTTTGGTGCAACGTTGCTCCCCTAGACGTGTGCCATATCTTGTTAGGAAGGCCATGGCAGTATGATCGTTCTGTTATCCACGATGGGCGTAAGAACTCCTACTCTTTCCTCCATGGCGGCCGACGGGTTACTCTCCTACCCCAGAAAAATAGCCTCGTCCCCCGACGGCTAGACCCCCGTGTCTGCACCCCCGTTGAGTCGTCGACCCCCACCACCACGTTGACCTCTACCCACTACCCCTCGGCTCCTGACCGCCCCACAATTCCACCGTGAGATGAAAGAGAGCCCCATTGCATACGTACTGGTCGGTCGAGAATCCCCTACCCCTGATGTGGAGATTCCTGCCTCCGTCCGCCCCCTGATAGCTGAATTTGGAGACCTCACCCCCGATGAGTTACCGTACCAACTCCCCCCCCCCTTAGGGACATCCAGCATTGCATCGACTTGGTCCCCGGAGCGAGCCTTCCGCACTTACCCCACTATCGCATGAGCCCGAAAGAGCACAAGGAGCTTAGAAGGCAGGTCTCTGAACTCCTCCAGAAGGGCCATGTGCGGGAGAGTTTGAGCCCGTGTGCGGTCCCTGCCCTGCTAGTCCCAAAAAAAGATGGGACCTGGCGCATGTGCGTAGATAGTCGGGCAATCAATAAAATCACCATAAAGTATCGTTTTCCGATTCCCCGCCTCGATGACATGCTCGATATGCTGAGCGGGGCGAAGGTCTTTTCAAAGATTGGCCTCCGGAGCGGTTACCATCAGATCCGGGTCCGACCGGGTGATGAATGGAAAACCGCCTTCAAGACGAGAGAGGGACTATATGAGTGGTTGGTCATGCCATTCGGCCTGTCCAACGCACCCAGTACATTCATGCGGCTGATGAACCAGGTCCTTAGACCCCTGATAGGGACCTGCGTGGTTGTGTACTTCGATGACATCCTCATCTACAGTCTTGACTCTACCCAGCACCAGGACCACCTCCGCCGAGTCCTCGAGATCCTACGAGAGCATTAATTGATTATCAATCTTAAAAAATGCACGTTTATGACCAGCAGCCTCACCTTTTTAGGATACATTGTCTCTTCGGAAGGGATCAAGGTATACCCAGAAAAGGTGAAGGCCATTGATTCCTGGCCCACCCCCAAAAACTTCACTGAGGCTCGCGGGTTCCATGGATTAGCATCATTCTATAGGAGGTTTATTCGAAACTTTAGCACTCACATCGCGCCCACCACTGATTGCCTCCGGAAGGGTCAGTTCACGTGGACCGCCGAGGCCGAGCAGGCATTTGTTCTTATGAAAGAAAGAATGTCTAGTGCCCCCGTTCTGGCCCTCCCTGATTTCGACAAGATTTTTGAGGTAGACTGTGATGCGTCCCATGTTGGTATAGGTGCCGTGCTAAGTAAAGAGGGCCGACCGGTAGCATTTTATAGTGAGAAGCTGAACGATGCAAAGACGCGCTACTCCACGTACGACATAGAGTTCTTTGCCATCGTTCAGGCCCTCCGACACTGGCGGCATTACCTGATTCAGCGTGAATTCGTTCTGAATACAGATCACGAGGCCTTACGACACCTTAACTCACAAAAAGAGGTCCGACGTCATGCCAAATGGGCCTCCTTCCTACAGGAGTACACTTTCCACATCCGCCACAAGCCAGGGGTTACCAACAGAGTGGTCGATGCCCTCAGTCGCCGAGCTCATTTGTTGGTATCCCTACAGCCCGTCTTGACCGATCTAGATTCTCAGAAGGACCTGTACGCTACGGACCATGATTTCGGGGACATATGGGATGAGTGTAAGGTGTGTAGTGTGGATACGATAGGTCACTTCTGTGTGAATGACGGATATCTTTATAGGGGCTCACGACTATGCATATACCAGGGCCCGCTACGCACTGAGTTGCTCACCACACTGCACTGCTCAGGGCTCGGAGGACATGTCGGACAAGAAAAAATGATTGACTTAGCCACCGCTCGCTATTACTGGCCTCGAATGAGGCAAGACATCATTAGTCTTGTCCGCACATGCACCACCTGCCAGTTGTATAAGGGGCAATCACAAAATACTGGCCTCTACACACCGCTACCGATTCCTGAGAGACCTTGGGACGATGTTTCCATGGACTTTGTGAGCGGATTCCCGTACACACAACGTAAGGTCGACTCGGTTTTCGTCGTCGTTGATAGGCTATCCAAAATGACCCATTTCATACCCTGTCGAAAGACCTCCGAAGCAGCACACGTGGCGACCCTCTTTTTTAGAGAGATAGTTAGACTACATGGCGTTCCTCGTACCTTCATTTCTAACCGAGACACTCACTTTATGGGATATTTCTGGAAGACTCTCTGGGGACAACTGGGTACAAAATTAAAATTTAGTAGCGCGTACCATCCCCAATCGGATGGGCAAACTGAAGTCGTAAACCGAAGTTTGGGTAACTTGTTGAGGTGTCTGGCCGGCGAGCATCCCAAGAAGTGGGATCTGGTTTTAGCCCAAGCTGAATTTGCATATAATAGCACCATCAATCGTTCCACTCAAAAATCCCCCTTTGAAATTGTCTACGGCGCCCCTATTCCCCATTTCCTTGACCGCCATGCTCTTCCATCTCATGAACGTGTTTCCTTTGATGCCACTTCTTGGATTGAGAATTTAAAACTTTTGCATAAAGATATTAACAAAAAATTGCAGGAAACCGCTGAGAAATACAAGGCCAGCGTCGACGCCCATCGGCGCGCCGTGTATTTTTCATAAGGGGATTGGGTCTTGGTTCATTTCAGGAAGGAGAGGTTTCCCCTCAAGACGTACCACAAGGTCTGTCAGCGCCGTTTTGGACCGTTCCAGGTGCGGAAACGCTTGGGCGACAATGCCTATCTGTTGTATCTTCCGCCAGAATTCAGCACTTCTCCCATTTTTAACGTGGCGGACATCAACACTTTCTATGGACAGCCGCCTACCGTGCCAGTTTCCCCACCAGCCTTGGAGACTGGAGCCACGACTGGATTTCAGCCCTCATTCACGCCTACTACGGAGGAGATCGATCAAGTACTAGATGTTCGTGAGTTCCAGACCCGTGCAGGAACCTACCAACGCTACTTGGTATCCTGGAAGGGTCGGGACATTTTGGACAGCAGCTGGATCAGTGCCACGGAGCTCCAACAACGACGTCCAGACCTTTCAGTTGCAGGCCTTTGCTCATCCTCGCCGGAGTCGAGTTTCCTCAACCCCGGGAGAATTGACGCACCCTAGATCGCGTGCCCTTCATCGGCACGAGCAATTATCTTATTCCTGTTCAATCGTATTTTCCTTTTGTTTCGTATTTAATATTGTATGTTTGCATCGTCTGTTATTTTGTTTATCGCACTATTTTGTAGTTCGGCACATGAGCTTGACCACCTCATGCGACCTTAAATAAAATAGGTCCGGTATGTGGTGGCAGAGTGGCTAAATGCAACGTATAAACGCACTAATTTTGGACAAGCATATATATTAAAAGATTTGCTGAAATCAATTTTTAAATTGGGAAACTTCTAGAGTTTTAAAATGGATGCATTTATTGGGAAGCTTCTAGAGACCTATTATTAAGCTATAAAAATAACCCCCCTCCCTTTGTTTTGAGGAGACCGGTGGAGCCAAGAAATCTCTTGGACTTCCACTGTTCGACCGAGCCTTCCGCCTCCCGTGCCTGTTCGTTCGGCTGGACGCCTGGAGTCATGCGCCGGTGCCGTTCTGGGATCCTACCATGATGTAGCCCTTCTTCCGCGCCTTTCCCTTCTCGTGGAGCCACTCGCATACCTCACCCGTACCATTCCGCTCGACGCCGACCCGATCCGGTGCCACCCCGCCCCTTCTGCTTCCCGTGGAACCACCCGACGCAGGGTTGCCTGTGCCGCCTCCGCCCGTCCTCAGCCCGACACCTCTATTCCGACGCCCCTGCTGCCCCGTTCTCCGCTCCGGCCAGGTTTCCACGGCTGCTCGGCTCCTCAGGTGACGCCTCCCCTTCTCCCCCCCTAATCCCTAACAGTTTTCTAAATTTTTCTGTTAAGATTTCAGCAAAATTAAAATTTTCAGTCCAAGCGTTGCATTTCCACGACCGCTATTGCATACTGTTGCATTTGTTTCAGTTTCTTCTTGGGTGTTCGTGCGGCCGTCAGCTTAACGCTTGCCAGATCTAGGAACGGTTAAGTTAACCCGTTCGTTTGTTGGTGGTACTCTGTTATTATGTTTTGTTTACATCGAGAGCACCTCCTTAATAAAATTTGAGACTTTGCGTGGCGAACATTGCATCACCAACCCAGGAGTGTGTTTGGCGTCCCGCATTAAACTTCCTTAGTCTTGTCGATGTTCTGTGCCCAGGCCTTGGCGGAGTTCGATGGTCGTGTCTGCTTTGTTTATTTCTTGCTCGCAGCTTGCGCATCGTCCCCTTGTGTTGAAGATATTCCTGTGGTGCGGGAGTACCTGGACGTTTTTCCCGACAACTTGCCTGGTCTTCCTCCTGAGCGAGAAGTAGAGTTTGAGATAGATTTGGAGCCCGGGATCCGCCCTATTGCAAAGGCACCCTACCGTATGGCACCGCGGGAGTTGGAGGAGCTGCGCACTCAGTTGAATGAGCTACTGCAGCTTGGTTTTATTAGGCTGAGTTCGTCGCCTTGGGGTGCGCCGGTTCTGTTCGTAAAGAAGAAGGATGGGTCGATGAGGTTGTGCATCGATTATAGAGAGTTGAACAAGGTCACGATCAAAAACAGGTATCCGTTGTCGTTGATTGATGACTTGTTCGACCAGTTGTAGGGTAGCTACGTGTTCTCGAAGATTGACCTTCGGTCCGGTTACCATCAGTTGAGGATTAGCGACTCAGACGTTCCGCGAACTGCTTTCCGGTCGTGTTATAGACATTTTGAGTTCCTGGTGATGTCGCTTGGGCTGACTAATGCGCCCTCTGCTTTTATGGATCTGATGAACAGGGTATTTCGAGACTATCTGGACCAGTTTGTGCTGGTCTATTCTTCAAGTGAAGAGGAGCATGCTCGGCATTTGCGTTTGGTGATGTCTACCTTGAAGGAACACAAGCTGTATGCCAAGCTGAGCAAATGCGAGTTTTGGCTTTCGCAAGTCTCCTTCTTGGGTCACGTGGTGAGCAAGGGTGGCATCTCCGTGGACCCATCAAAGATTGCTGATGTTTTGGACTGGAAGAGACCGGCAATGCCTAAGGAAATCCGGAGTTTCTTGGGTTTAGCAGGTTATTATCGAAGGTTTGTGGAAGGGTTCTCAGGTATTTCCACGCCTCTGACTAGGCTGACGCGGAAGGGAGCAGCTTTCGATTGGAGCGAGCAGTGCGAGGAGGCTTTTCAGGAATTAAAGAGAAGACTGTGTTCCGCCCCGGTTTTGGCTCTCCCTGTTGAGGCAGTGGAGTTTCAGGTATATGTTGATGCGTCGCGAATTGGCCTTGGATGCGTCCTCATGCAAGAGGGCAAGGTTATTGCGTATGGGTCGAGGCAGCTAAAGATTCATGAGCGGAACTACCCGACGCACGATTTAGAGTTTGTTGCGGTGATTTATGCTCTGAAGCTGTGGAGGCATATTCTATATGGGGTGGCGTGCAAGATTTATTCAGACCACAAGAGCCTGATTTTCGTGTTTTCTCAGCGAGAGCTGAACCTGCCCCAGCGTCGGTGGATGGAGTATGTGGTTGATTATAATCTGGAGATCCTCTATCACCCCGGCAAGGCAAATTTAGTGGTGGATGCCCTGAGCAGGAAGTCAGCTTCTGTTTTCGCACTCTCCGTGCAGTCTCTAGTTGAGGAGTTCTTTTTGATGAGTATTGCAGTGAAGCCCAGGGGTGGATCATCTTGTATAGAGGTTGAAGAGACATCCTGGATTGCTTTAACAAAGTTGCATCAGAGGGATGACCCGGATTTGCAGCACCTCCGAGGTAGAACGGAGAGGGATGAGTTGCCGGATTTCTCGATCGATGTGGAGGGTACCCTGAGGTACCGTGGTAGGCTTTGCATACCCGCTAAGGAGGAGATTCGAGCAAAGATTTGCGAGGAGGCTCACGACTCCAGCTTATCTTATCATCCTGGCTTTACGAAGATGTATCGCGATTTGAAGCAGATAGTGTGGTGGTCAGGCATGAAAGGCGATATTGCGAGGTTTGTAGCACAGTGTTTCACTTGCCAGCACATCAAGGCTGATCATAGGAGACCCGGGGGCAAGTTGACATCGTTGGATATTCCTTTGTGTAAATGGGAGAGTATCTCCATGGATTTTATTACTGGATTACTGAGATCCCCTCGGGGACATGATGCAGTGTGGGTGATCGTGGACAGGTTGACCAAGTGTGCTCATTTCGTGCCGTACAAGACTGGCTATTCGATGGAGAAGATTGCGTCTCTGTATGTGCAGGAGGTCATTAGACTACATGGAGTGCCCGCGAGCATTGTGTTCGATCGGGATTCTAGGTACACCTCCCGTTTTTTTGGCAGAGTCTGCAAGGGGCTTTAGGCACAGATCTCAGGTATTCTACAGGTTATCACCCGCAGACGATTGGGCAGACGGAGAGGGTAAATCAGATCGTGGAGGATATGATCCGGTGTTACATTCTAGAGCATGGAGGAGCTTGGGATGAACACCTTGGGCTCATGGAGTTCGCGTACAAGAATAGTTATCGTAAGAGCTTGCAGATGGATCTATTTGAGGCTCTGTATGGGAGGCGATGTCGGACTCCCTGTTTTGGGCTGAAGTGGGTGAGAAGCCAGTTTTGGGTCCTGAGGCTTTGGAAGAGATGAGCGTTGCTGTGACGCAGATTCGTGAGAAGCTCGGGGTGGCTCAGGAGCGCTACAAGAAGTACGCCAATCGGCGTAGGAGTGATTTGGAATTTGCGGTGGGGGACATGGTGTTCCTAAAGGTGTCCCCGATGGCATGTGTTAAAAGATTTGGGAAGAGCCATAAGCTGGACCCCAGGTATGTGGGCCCATTCGAGATCGTCAAACACATCGGGGTTTCTGCCTACAGGTTGTCGTTACCTGCCTCCTTCCCCGGTGTGCATGACGTATTCCATGTGAGCCAGTTGCGGAAGTGCGTCCGCAGTGATCACCATGTCCTGGATTCTCTACCAGTGCTGCATCCCAATCTATCTTTTGTGGAGCAGCCTGTTCGTATTTTGGAAAGGCAGGATCGGGTGTTGCGAAGGAAGACCATCCCTATGGTGAAGGTCCTCTGGGGTAATCAGGATGTTCGGGGTGCGACCTGGGAGCTAGAGTCAGCAATGAAGGAGTCTTATCCTCATCTTTTCGACTAGTTTCCCCGGTAAGTCTTCATCTCCTATATTTTTTCTTGTTTGGTATTGTTGTTGCAAAGTTTCCGGGCGAAACTTTTTGTTAGGGGGTGGCTGTAACGCCCCAGGGTTTTCTTATAATTACTTTAATCGAGCACGGAATTTGTGATAATTAATTTTAAAACTAAATATTTAATTCGAGGCGTCAAGGCGAAGGGGCGTTACCATTTCAGTATCGTCGTCGTCGTCTGACGAATTATTTAGATATGGACGTAAATGCGGATATATATATATGTAAATGAGAATATAAATACGTATATATATACATATGAAATTAAAAGCGTGCATAAAATTTTATATAACCATGCTACTATAAATGTATACGAATACATGTATTCCCTTTTGGTATGTATGCTTAAAATTTTATAGGGGAGAGGGGTTTAAATATGTGTACCTGCATACATTATACATATATATCATCTATTTGCATCATATGTTCGAGTTGGGTAAAATATACATCATATATTCCCATCGATATTGATGCAGAATTTATGAGAAATTAATACCCTTTTTTTATATATATCGAGGGTGTGTTGGGGAAGCTATAGCCTTGCCGTTCTTCATTTATCCCCTTTATTCCTCCGTGCATTCCTGGAACCCTCTTGGGAGTAGAGTTAGGGTTTCGTCGGAGCCGCTGAGATTGAAGGGTTCGACCGTCGGAGGGGCTTTGGGAGGTTGTCGGGCCCTGTCTTCGTCGTCGGAGCTGTGCTAACAGTCGGCCCCGGGCGTCATTTCCGCGATTTGGCGGGGTCGCCGGTCAATTTGAGGCAAGGGACCTTTTCCTCCTCCTTCCATGCACCTCTTCTCTTCTGCTTATCTGGATTATGGCTATGATTATGTTTTATATGCAAGCTTTCCTGGTACTCGGTTTTTACTAGATTTCATATGGGAGACTCCATGGTTTATATGCAAGAGATTTCTGGTCATTAATTGGGTATACCTGCTTGGTGCCTTGGGGTGGTCCCTAATCCTAAATAGTTTAAGAAATTTTGTATTTTTGTTATAAGGGGTTCAGGATGGATGAAATGTATATATTCATATCTGAGTATGCTCTGAGCTTTTCCTTAGTTTTATGCTTAAAAACTCTCCTCCATGTTGCTATGTATTATCTAGTCTTATGCTGAAGTTTTCCTGGACCCCGTGGCTATACCTGTTGGATTCTTCTTGGCTGTTGCTGAAAATTTTCTGGACCCCTCCTTTTTGGTTATACCTGCTAGTCGGTTTACTCTTCCAGGAATTTCTTTATCTGGATTGTTCTACTCTATTTTACAGGAAATGGCGCTAGTGGCTGGTGGTTTACTCTTCCAGGAAGTTCTTTTTTTGAATGGTTCCATTCTTTTTATGTTGTTTCAACTAGGGGCTGCCTTTTTTGTTGTCTAATTGGTTATGGGGGCTGCTGTACTGAAACCTGCTGCTATACTTCCTGATCTGGGACTGTCCTATTGTTTTTTTTTCTTGTGGGGTTCCTGCTGTCTTTATAAGGGACTGCTGCTGTTTGTTTTAATTGGGTCTGCCCTTTTGTTATCTTCTCTTAAGGGGTTGCTGCTGTTGGCTTTAGTTGGGGCTGCTGCTGTTTGTTTTAGTTGGGGCTGCCGTTATAAATCCTTTATAAGGGGCTGCTGTTATAATCCTTTATAAGGGGCTGCTGTTATAATCCTTTATATAAGGGGCTGCTGTTATGAATTCCTTATGGGGGCTGCTCTTATTCTTGTGCAATTTAATAGGGGCTGCTCTTATTTCCTTTGTTCTAATGGGGGCTGCTGCTGGGGTGTGCTTCTTCGGCCTTGGCTTGTGTCAATTCCGATTTCTTTCTCCTTTGAGGCTGTTTTTATAATTATCCTTGTTGGGGGTTTATTTTGGGGCTGGTTTGCTGTTATCTTACTTTAGAGGCTGCTATATAACTATCCTGTTTGGTTTTATTTTTGGGTTGCCTTGCCACATTCTTGTTGGAATTATATTGGGGTTGCTCCTTGGTTGTCTATATGGGGGGCTGCTCCTTGAATTTGTTTAATGGGAGCTGTCGCTTTTGTTTTCCTTTCCTGGGGGCTGCTCCTTGAGTTGGGTTATGCTAGTCCCGAATTGTGGTTACTTATTAAATTCTGCATACCTCTCATAACTACTTGGCTAAATATTGATGGACTTGTTTAAACTGGATTGATGGGTAAAGGGAACAATGGGGTCCTCCATCACAGTTCTTTTAATAGTGGTTGGTAGGACAATGAGACCACCACCACAGTGCCTTTGTTTATTTGGGGTGAATGTCCCCTTTATGTGAGTGGATAGTGACATTGTTTGGGTCCGCCACCACTGGTCCATTTTGCACTGTGTGCTAAATTTAGTTATGCTCTTGCTTATCGGGCTGGTTCTATGCGGGATCTTCTTAATCTTCTACTGTTGAAATCTTTATATAAGTGTATATATATAGTTATATATATGTGTATATATATGTATTTATATACTCCTTACAGACCGGTTTATGCTAATTGTTACCTTGCCTGCTCTTTCTGATCATCATGTTGTTTTCTTGCACCCTTTGGGCTGAGGCGTTCTTTTCTTATGAATGCCTCAGGTTCAGGTTTTTAGTTGTCGCCAGAGTCAGAGCGGGGTCTATCTGTTCCCCTGTCGAGGTCTTTCCTCCCCTGTAGGTAAGGATGTTGTTCTCTTTGGTTAGTGGAAGCCTTCTCTTTTGGATTGTCTTCTCTCTTTCCTGCGGGTTCGTGTCAGTTGTTGGCGCCCGCGTGATTTTTATCCCAGTTTACTTGTCTCATGCTACTACTTGTGTATTATTTTGGGATAGATGATACCCTTATTCTCTGGGAAATGTGTAGAATGCTAGTTATATGGCTATTGGGATAAAATTGTGCATCATGTCTTTTATTATTATGTAGCATCTATTTTGAAAGTCGTACTAAACATTTTCTTATATATATAGTAAATCTAGATGAGCGATAGCCTCGGTGACCAGCTTGGTTTCCGTGCTTTAATAAGATAAATGAATCTATTTTTCTGTTGCGTACGTATATTTTCTATTGGTGGCTAAGAAGGCTTCATGATCGAGGGACACGATCTCAAAATCAATAGTGAAATGACAAGTTATTGTTTTAAACTACAATTACCTATTTTTCTTACAAGATGTTCGTTTAGAGTGCTTGCCTGAGCGTCTGTAGTTGTCCCCTGCAGGACGCGACATCACGACGCGTATTTTTCCCTTTGCTCTGATATCGTAAAATATTCCAGGAAAAATACGGGTTGTGACAACAGGGCAAACTCTAATGGCTTCAATCTTCGCAGGATCCACTGCCACCCCATCTCCACTAATCACGTGACCCAAGAATGCCACTTTCCCGATCTAGAACTCGCACTTTGAGAACTTCGCATAAAGTTGGTTCTCCCTCAATGTCTACAACACTATTCTCAAATGAGACTCATGCTCCGCCTTCGACTTCGAATACACTAAGATGTCGTAGATGAACACCACCACGAACGAATCCAGGTATTGTCGAAACACTCGGTTCATTAAATCCATGAACACTGATGGCGCGTTCGTCAAACCGAACGGCATCACCGAGAACTCAAAATGACCATATCTCGTCCCAAACACCGTCTTGGGAATATCCTCTTCTCGAATCCTTAACTGATAGTAACCCGAATGTTGGAACATGGTCTTCCGCATCTCCTAAGTTTGAGAATAACAAATCCTATGTGTATTTGATCTTGTGTGTTTAAGTGTGCAGGTTAACATAGTCCATACGACTCAAGGAGTACTCATGATGACTGCCCCCAAAATTGGGACCAAAATTCGAAAAGGCTCACTAGCGCCGGCGGTATCGATAGCGCCGGACGCTAGCGTTGATTAGCTCGATTCCGGCTGTGTTTTTGAAAGAGATAACGCCAGGCGGTAGCAGATAGCGCCGGCGGTAGCGTGACGCACTTAAGGCATAGAGCAAGAGGTTGCCGCAGATGGGAGATTCTGCCGCGCAAAACGTTGCCTAATCCGGGCTAGCGCCGACGATAGCGCTAGCGCCGACGATAGCGCTAACGCCGGCGGTAGCGCTTGGGCTATATAAAAGACCCCTCACCTCTCGTTTCAGTGAGACATCAGGGAGAGAGAGGCAGTGCTACAACTCCAGAGGCCATCTTGGCCGAAACTTGAAGCCCTAGCGAAGCTCTACAAATTTCTGAAGGAGGATTACGTCACGCTGGATCCAAATGAAGTCCGCTTCTACAAACGCTGATTCTACAGCGGATCTTCATCTCCGACATCAGAAGTTCATCTTAAGGGAAGTTTTAGTATTTTATTTCTCTTTCTTCATTGTAAACGGTAGTGAAATCGCCTCGTGTTGGCGACTAGGTCTGGGGTAGACTTAGGGCTGAAATTCGCCTCGTGTTGGCGACTAGGTCTAGGGAGTAGATCTAGGGGGTCCTCGAGGCCTTTCTGGGGATTGATTGGCTAGAGCGGCTTGAGGCCGTATCTGGGGAGAGATCGGCTAAAGCAAACCGGTTCGTGGGGATACGAGTCGGTATAGAAAACAAAAAGAGCATTTTTATTATTCTCTTTCGATCTCTAGCGTCATTGAGATCAAGTTGTGTAAAACTTATTTGATATCAATAAAGCGTGTCTCTCTTTTTGTTTTACTTTACTTCTTGTTTTAATATTGCAATATTCCAAAGTTTTTCTTAAATAAAATCTAAAGTTTTTGAAAACCCTTATTCACCCCCCCCCCCCCTCTAAGGGCGCCGACCGATCCAACAAGTGGTATCAGAGCGGTTTTATTCCAATCGGCTTAACAACCGGGAATAATGGCGTCTCATGATCTCGCTTCTACTAGTGGGGGAGATTTTTGTGAAGAGGAAAAATCACTTGCACCACCTTTATTTGAAGGGACAAATTATAAAGGATGGAAAATCTTAATTGAAAATTTTATTAAAACATTAGACATCGAAGTTTGGAATTTAGCAATAGCAAGACCTGCAAATGAATCAAATAAAAAAGAACTTCAATTAAATGCAAAAGCTAAACACTATTTGTTTTGCGGTCTATCTAATGAAATTTTCAAATTAATATATTGCTTTTCAAGTGCATATAAAGTATGGCAATTTCTTGAAGAAATGTATGATTCTCCATCTACAGGTATGGAACAATCGCAAGAACCGAAGAATATGCAAGCGTGCACAAATCATCAAGAATGCCCTCCTCATGACGAATCAATGGAGCACACATCAAAGGAAAGAGAAGACGAAATCTTACTTTTGGAAGAGAAGTGCCAAGAAGAAGATAAAGGAACATTATGTTCAAATCCTCCCTCATCCAAAAGCAATGTAAGGAAATCAAACTTCATCGCTTGTACTTCTATCTCTTCATTACAATTGCTACAGAATATAAAGCGCAAAATAAAGAAATTAAAAAATGCTAATAAACTCTTGCGCTTAGAAAATAAAAATTTAAAAGCAAAAATTAATGAAGAATCAAATTCTAATTTATCTAGTTCTACCCATGGCTCCTTAGTCGAAAACATTACATCTTGTGAAGAATATAATGAATTAAAATAAAAACACAAGAAACTTGAAAAGGAGCATATCTTAGTAAAACAACAAAATGAAAAATTATGTTTAAAAAATTCTTCTTTAAAAATTAAATGTCCTAAGTGTAAAGATTATAAAAATGAGATCAAAGAGATGGACCAAACATTTGATGAGTTTAGAAATGAGTATCAAAATCATATTGACTCTATCATCTCTACTCTTAAAAATAGCACAATAGCTTATAATAAAGCTAGGCATAATCTAAAGATAAAGAATGATGAATTAAAATCAAAAATCAACTTGCTTATGAAAATTGTAAATACAAATTCACAACATACAAATTTAGAATATCAAGCAATATCTAAAAGCAAGTTGAATACAAATATAAATAATGGGAATAAGAAACAAAATGTTTTTGAAAAACCAAATCATCATTATTTACAATATCATGTTTCTCCAAACTTAAAATCGAAATTACACAAATTTCCTATAAATGATAATTTCAATTATAATCTTCAAAGGAAAGAAAATCGTCATGGATATTTGATAAATAAGACTAATATTAAACCAATGTTTGAATGGCGGCCAAGAATTAAAGATGAAACACAAACTCAAATCAAAAGGGCCCATTCGATCATATCTCCCCAAAAGAAAATACGATGTATTTGGGTACCCAAAGGAACCGGCACTCCCGGTCCTCTTTGGATACCTAAATCTCTTATTCATTAGTATCCCATCATTTGCATGAAGTAGAAACCTAATAAAAATGAAATATCATTATTCTACTTCATGATTTGCTTAAATTTCTTTTTGTTTATTCTCTTTTGTTTCTTCTTAAACTATCATGTCATGGTCATCCTATACAATTTTGAAAATATGATCTTATCTCTTAAAAGCTCAATAATGTTTATAAAATCAAATTGATCAAAAATTCCAAATCATATTTTATTTTGATGACCCATCTTTTATTCTTATATTCATTACTTCTAAATATCTTATATTATCCATATGAATCAAACTCTAAATTTGCTATAAGATATTTCAAATTAAATTCGGTTATTAGATTTTTAGCCTTCACCAACAAGTGGATAAAATTCTGAATTTGCTATGAGATATTTATCTAAATTAAAAAGAAAAATACATAAGACATATTGAAAGATTAATTGTCATAAATATTGATGTCATACGCACCACCATGATCTATTGATATCTTTTGCTAAAACTCTCTAAAATCATAATTCATATCAAGAATCATCTATCACATTTTATATAATGACAATTGGTATTATAATCGCTTACTATGGTTGGTATATTATGTGTATTGTGAGTTATTTCAAGTTTAGACCTTAGTATCTTGATATCAATAAGATCAAATCAAATCTTCACTTCATTTTAGGTCTATAAGTTGAAACACAATCAAACTTTGGCATAACATTAATCTCAAATTTATCATACTAACATTGTCACCTAAAGAACATTTATATCTATGTTAGGTTTTATATGTTAGGGCATATCCATGTTACTATTTGCGTGAACATTACTCTTTGTTCACCGAAACCATGCATCATTTGGCTTATTCAAACATGATATCTTGTGCTTACATTTCCTATCAGTTTCAATTTACATTATATTGATAAATATGAGACTTAGAAAAATGAAAATGAAAATATAAGAAAATATACATCATGTGCTGTCAAGTCATACACTAAATCGCTAATGTTTCATGAAATTTACACTATCTAAACATCTCCTAAAAATCTGATATTTCAGCATGGAACTACTATTGGGACACTTAATCAAAATCAATAATTAAAATATTCAAAATCACATAAAATCGTTCACTGTTTCCCGCGCTAGCACTACCGCAGGCGCTAGTGTCCATTTTCAATTTTCTGTGATTTTAAAATTTTGAAAAATTTCTAAAAATATTTTAATCTATATTTTCTACTTAGTTTCGCACTTCTGTTTTTCTTTATTTTTTGAAAAATCAAATATAAAACTACAAAAACCAAATTACAAAAAAATATTTTTGGTGTTGTTTAAAAGTCTATTTTTATGCAAAAATCAAATACAAAATACAAAAGCAAAAATTATAAAAATATGCTTGTATTTGCTAAAATCAAAATACAAAAATATAAAACACTAAAACTATCAAAAATACTGTATGGACTTTCCTGTGATAATCAAGCATGATTTAGTCTATTATTTAGAAATTCTACAATGTTGCAATTTATCTTTTCAAACTACGTTGAAAATTGTTTTCATCATGCTTTGATATATCTATTAATATGTGCATCAATTATATTTTAAAGGTTGTGTAGAACTATGCTTAGCATGCCTCTAAGTATGAGAAATGTTTTATGTCTGATAATGATATTTATTCACTCACTTTTTTTGGCATTGTCTACATATGTATTTAATCTAAAGAATGCTTGTGTATGTTTTGTATTAGTACAATGTATTAAAAATTGCACAAGTATCTTACCTACACTCCTTATTTTGCACTCTTAAAAATTAAGAAAAGTGGTTATGTTTTTTCATAAAATCTATTGATTTGCAAAACAAGTGTATTCGGAGAACTTTGTACAAAACAAAATTATAAAATAAATGACAAAGATAACTCCACCAAGCACTACTTGAACCTCGTGATAAGTCTTAATAAACATTGTGAGGTTGAGCACCATGGAAAGAATAATAAAGTGTCTTGTGCAAATCAAAATCTTTCTTTCAAAAATAAGAAAAACCACTTTCTCTTAAGTACACCGGATCACTAGTCTCAAAATTCAAAATAAAATATGTGATCCCCCAAGCACTACTTTGCACCCTGATAAGTCTTGATGAGCATTGTGTGTGCAAAGCACCTTGGTAGTTGTACATTTTTTTGTGCATTAAAGTGTGTGGAAGTAAAATTATTTGTGTTTTGTTGTGCTTCTACTTTAAATATCTCTTGTATTTTTGATTAAAACACTCGTATACTCTACTCAAAAATACACTTATGTGCACATAATTATCTTCCATAACACTTCTTCTCATGAGTATTGGATCCTAATGCTAATTCTATACTACTCTTTACTTATGAAATGCACTAGATAACCTAGCATGCTTTCTACAATGTTTGGTATATCTTGAAATTGTGAATTAAAGTAACATTGTAGTAATCTCTTTTTTGATAACATTATTTCATGCTTGGTTACATTGTTCAAGATTTTAATTGAAAATGATTTACATAAACATCTTCTTTTTGAAATTAAACTCATATATATTTTTATGGATTATTCTTGATTACAATAAGATGTTTCTTGTATTTCTATCAGTCTTCCGCATCATCACCATATGAATTTTTACCTTGCAATTTCATGCTCATATCAAGTCTTAAATCTTAATTTTTCTAAAAAAAACAAGTGGTAGACTTGCTTGGTAGAATTTATATTGGTTGTTCTAACACGCATATCATTTCTTATGCTAAAAACTCTGATTTATTTCTATGAAAACTTTCATGCTAAACACTCCTCCAACAAGTAAAATATCGCCTATACAAACATCCTCTTTTTATTGAATTTCAAATCAATATTTTCTTCTCTAATTGCTATAAGGATGTTGTTTCTTTATTCCAAAATGCTTTAACTCTTATCTTTATAAAGTTAGCTTTTTTTTTAATTCCAAAACATCTTCTTTTTGAGCTTGAACTCTTATTTAGTATTATGATGTTTTTTTTTAAATCTTCCGCAATACTCAAACTCTGATTCATTCATTTCAATATAGCTATGAAATTTCCCATTAGATTTAAATGCTTAATGTTTCCAATAATTGTTATCCTTGACTTCATTTCTCACCATAGCGGGGGCGTAGGGTTGTAGACATTAGATAAACTTATCTTTAGTCATGTCTTGTCCTTAACCGGGGAGGGTTCCAGTGGGCCTTGCGAGGCACTGGGGGGAAAGAGTGCTAGGTTGAGTTTTGTCTATTGTTTGCATATGGGACTAACACCCCAACCTACGACATGTTTGCAGATCCTCATGCCCATCCGTCACTTAGTACGGGGCTAGGGTGTTGACATATTGTCTGGGTAGATTGGTTATTTGCAAATCCTTATTTTTATGCTTAAAACTTTTATATAAATGGAAAATCATTATTTTTTTATGCTAAAAACTCTGATTTCCTTCTATGAAAAATTTTGTAATGCTTTTAACTCTGATCTATTTAAATGAAAAACAATTCTAAACCTTATTATCATTTACTTAAAAAAGCTCGATCATGCCTTCTCTTCTATTTACAAATTCTTTGGTGCTTTGTCTCCCTACCCGCTTTTGCTAATAACAAAGGGGGAGACTAACATGATAAAATGCAAAGGGGGGAGAACTAACATGAACTAACATGATAAATATAACCCGCTATCATAAACCCTACATGACAAATTCAGATGAGAGCTTACATATTAGGGGAGCACTCACTTAAGGGGAGCATGTATTTAGGGGGAGCAATTCTAACATGCTAGAATCGATTATTATCCTAAGTCATCAGTCTCACACACACACAAGTATTGTTTCATCATGCTTATCTATTAATGATTTGATTTATCATTAATGGATTTGTTATTATCAAAAGGGGGAGTTTGTTGGAACATGGTCTTCCGCATCTCCTAGGTTTGAGAATAACAAATCCTATATGTATTTGATCTTGTGTGTTTAAGTGTGCAGGTTAACATAGTCCATACGACTCAAGGAGTACTCATGATGACTGCCCCCAAAATTGGGACCAAAATTCGAAAAGGCTCACTAGCGCCGGCGGTATCGATAGCGCCCGGCGCTAGCGTTGATTAGCTCGATTCCGGCTGTGTTTTTAGAAAGAGATAACGCCAGGCGGTAGCAGGTAGCGCCGACGGTAGCGTGACGCACTTAAGGAATAGAGCAAGAGGTTGCCGCAGATGGGAGATTCTGCCGCGCAAAACGTTGCCTAATCCGGGTTAGCGCCGGCGGTAGCGCTTGGGCTATATAAAGGACCCCTCACCTCTCGTTTCAGTGAGACATCAGGGAGAGAGAGGCAGTGCTACAACTCCAGAGGACATCTTGGCCGAAACTTGAAGCCCTAGCGAAGCTCTACAAATTTCTGAAGGAGGATTACGTCACGCTGGATCCAAACGAAGTCCGCTTCTACAAACGCTGATTCTACAGCGGATCTTCGTCTCCGACATCAGAAGTTCATCTTAAGGGAAGTTTTATTAATTTATTTCTCTTTCTTCATTGTAAATGGTAGTGAAATCGCCTCGTGTTGGCGACTAGGTCTGGGGTAGACTTAGGGCTGAAATTCACCTCGTGTTGGCGACTAGGTCTAGGGAGTAGATCTAGGGGGTGCTCGAGGCCTTTCTGGGGATAGATTGGCTAGAGCATCTTGAGGCCGTATCTGGGGAGAGATCGGCTAAAGCAAACCGGTTCGTGGGGATACGAGTCGGTATAGAAAACAAAAAGAGCCTTTTTATTATTCGCTTTCGATCTCTAGCGTCATTGAGATCAAGTTGTGTAAAACTTATTTGATATCAATAAAGCTTGTCTCTCTTTTTGTTTTACTTTACTTCTTGTTTTAATATTGCAATATTCCAAAGTTTTTCTTAAATAAAATCTAAAGTTTTTGAAAACCCTTATTCACCCCCCCCCCCCCCCCCTCTAAGGGCGCCGACCGATCCAACACCGAATTCAAGTCCAACTTGGAGTACACCGTCGACCCCACCAACTGATGGAACAAATCATCGATTCGCGGAATCGGGTACTTATTCTTGATGGTCAACTTATTCAACTCGCGATAGTCTATGCACGGCCACATACTACCATCCTTCTTCTTAACGAACAACACCGGCACACTCCATGGTGAGGAGCTGGGCCTAATGTACGCCTGCTCGAGCAACTCTTGCAACCGCACCTTTAGCTCAGCAAGTTCTTTCGGTGCCATCCTAAACGGAGGACGCGACACCGGCCTCGCACCCGGCACCAACTCGATTGAAAAGTTGATTTCACGCTGAGGAGGCGCTCCTGGAAGCTCCTCAGGGAACATATCCTCGAATTCCTCCACCACTGGCACTTCTCCGATCGCCAACTTTGATGAGTGAGTCTCCAACAAAGCGACAAATACCTCACCTCTTTGATTCACCGCACGCACCATTTGCACGGCAGAAATCTGGAAGCAGGACACTCCGCACACGCCCTCGAACTTGACCTCCGCTCTTCCTTCACTCCTTAAGTTCACCACCTTCAACAGGCAGTCAATACTAGCTCGTTGCTCTGCAAGCCAGTCCATCCCCAAGATGATGTCAAATTCGGCGAGTGGTAGAATTGATGTTACCAACTCGAAATCACACTCGCAAATCCTCAGTACAATGCGTCATTTCCTTCCAGTGGTCATGAAAGACCCATTCAGCATGCACACACTAAGCTCTGCCTCTGCCTCGACAGTCTCAACACTGATCCTCCAGGTAAAGCTTTCTGTAAGAAAAGAGTGTGACGCTCCCGTGTCGAACAAAACTCTAGAGGGATAGCCAGAAACTAGCACAAAGCTTGTCACCGCGTCAGGTTGATGAATCGCTTCCTGCTGCCCGAGGTTGTACGCTCTAGGCTGCACAGGAGGGAAATGAGAAGCACTGGACTCCGCCGCCTTCTCTTTCTCCCCAACACTAGGACCGGAATGCACCGACTGCTCCTGCCTCTGCTCTGGCTCAACTCCACTCTTGAAACAGAACTGAGCTATGTGGCCCACTTTGCCACACTTGTAGCACGTCACTGGCCCTTTGGAACGGAACTCTCTAGAAGCCACACAGCTCCTCTCGCCAGTCCTAAAAGGACGGGGCTTTTTCTTCCACCAACTTGTCTCAGACTTCCCCTGAGACTGAGATGGATTACTTTCTCCTTGCTTTGCCTCTAAGCCCTTATGGCGCTGGGTTCACTCCATATCGTTCTCCAAAGTTTGAGCAGCTTCTACTAACTCATTGAACCCCGCATTCTTTAAGGCTATTAGATGTTGCCTTAAATTCTCTCTTAGACCCTGATATAAGAGATTATCCCTCTCCACATCGTCTTCATGGTCCTTCCCGCGTAACGACCCAACCAGGTAAACTCCTGCAAGTACTTGTCTACCATCTTATCGCGCTGCACCAAGTGCAAGAACTTCCACTGAATGGCTAACCTCGTCGAAGAGGGGATATAACGCTTCAGGAAGGCATTCCCGAACTCTTCCATGGACGAGGAACGTCCAAGGAAATGACGAACGCTATGATTCACCCACCACATCTTGGCATCGCCTTCTAACATAAATGCTGCGAACTGGGACTGCTTGTCCTCTAGGGTCTCTACCGCTTTCAAGAGTTCCTGAATTCTCGCCAACCAATCCTCGGGGTCCGTCGGAGTTCCAACTCCCTTGAACGTCGGAGGATGGAAACTCAGATAGTACTTCATCTGATGATCTCCTTTCCCAACCGCTCTCTCGGCTAACAGCTCTACCTGCCTTACTCCCACCTCCGGCGTCACAGTGACCAGAGTAACAGGAGTTGCATCCTGCACAATAGGCGTCCCAATCTGTGGCATTGTCGCAGCTTGAGCTGCCATCATTGCCTCTGCTAGCATACGACAAAATTCTGCCGGGGACACACCCATATTCACAAGGGATGGGGTCATTGCACTGCTTGCCGACGGCTCCTCTTGACGCCTCGACGTCCCTGCATCGTCGCCACAATCCTAGCATAAGCAAGGAAAAATGAACCAAACTCTATTCGCAAGACTCGAACGCAAGGACACTCATGGTCCCGCAAGGTACTCCTATGTGGACAACTTCTTAACGCGATCCGAACACGCTAAACCTCAACAAGAACGCTAACCTGGCTCTGATACCAAATTGTAACACCTCCCATGCAATGACTATATAATATAGGTTCGGTCGGGACCCCACAGCATATAATCTCCACAGCTTTAGTATTAAAAAGTTATATAGATCTAACCATCTCAAAACTCAGAACCAACACAGCGAAAACACCAGATAAACAACAGAAGTTGTCCACATCTACATAAGAGTACTACGGCCATAAGACCTTACAAAACCCAAACTCAAGTCAAACAAACAGGACATATAAAATGTCCAGAGGATCATCACACTCCTAAGCTACCTCGGCATGCAAGCCGAAACAAGTAAAGACATCATAGTCAAACAAGAAAGCAAGAAAATGCACTTCATGAATCTTAGGACTTTTTGGCCGGCGAGCTAAGTCCAGCCTGCGATCCTTGCCCTGCATCCAAATCACAAAGAGTGGTATAACAAGGGTCAGCTTTGGCTGACCAACAACAGTGTAACAACACCCCTCCTCCCGTCCATCCTAACGGACCCCGGGGAATTACATCACCCTGCAAGTCAGCACTTCGTATGCAAATGTAATAAACAGTAATAACATAAAAATGACAGGCATGAGTGTCACAATCATCATCCACGTTTTTATGTTGAGCAGTAAAAGTAAGGGGCCTAGCAATGCATCATGAATGCAAACCTGGGTTTCACCCAAGGCACCCTATGGTGTGTATGCATCTAACACATCAACACACATCATCAATTCACAACAAACCAAGGGTACTTATCTTTTCCCCACGGGCATGCAAGCCCAAGGCCAAGAATTCCATTGAGACCTCACCCCTTACATGGCTCATCTTGCCAATGGGCGCATCAACATACTTGTTCTCGCCACCATCACTAAACCAAAAGCCAAGAACTCCACTGAGACCTCACCCCTTACATGGCTCATCTCGCCAACGGGCGCATCAGCATACTTATTCTCGTCAGTTAGCCCAAAAGGGGACCTGTCTTGTCGGGACACTCTCCCCACATGAATCCAAGCATTCACGGGCTAGCCAGCCGACCACAAAGACAAAGTCACACCTTCACATACAAGCTGCTTCACAAGCCATTCATCACCCATACAAGTTACCCTTTCCAAACCACCGTTCGTTCTCACACGAAACATAAAGACAACACATACGACGTTTTTACCGTCATCGGATTTCTAGCAAAATCCCTAAAATACACGTTAAGCAACATCACCGAATCAGACAATCGGTCACGACTTCGGCTTCACCCACAATGCCTAATCCACTAACGGAGCGGATCTCTAGTGCAAAATCATGTCGGGGACGGACTCAATCAACCCGATGGTTCTTCTTGAACCAAGGAGACCCGAACCCCTCTCATTTTATAGATCCGGTGCCATAAATTTCAGAAAAGAGAAGGTAAAAGCAAAGATGCCATGCACGCATACTAAAATTGGGAGGAGAGATGTCATTACCCTAAGAGTTCTCTTCCTCGCCATGAATCGGTTGAATGGAACGGATAGAAAGAAGCGCCTTCTAGTCCTCTCCACGGATCTGGTCTCGGATCGGCGAACAGAGATATGGTGCTCCAGAAATGGAGGATCTAACCTTCCTCTACTTCCTAACCCTCCTCCTTTCCTTAGCCTCCAAAAGCACCCAAAAGATCTCAAGGAATGGAAAGGAACTCCCTGCCTTATTTAGGACCTTAGGGCGAACTTATCTGAGCCATTGGATCAAAGTTTAAGAAGATCGGATGCCCAGAAAATTGCCACTTACGGATCTGGTTCCGTCAGCTAGCGCCTGCGCTAGGAACTCGATGAACACCCTTCGACGAAGACAACTCAAAGGCCCGACAGAAATTAAATACCCGATGAAACGCTATCGCCTTGCACTAGCGCTACCGCACGCGCTAGCTCTTCGATGAATTCCCTTCGACGAATCTGCCTCGACGAATTCAACTTGACGAACACCATCGACATAAGAGTCTTACTCGACGGGACAGCTAATGCCTGCGCTAGCTCTATCGCCAGCGCTAGCTCCCATCTACGAAGCCTTTCCCTCCTCCTTGGGCCAACCAGCTTCCGCGCTTAGCAAAAACTGGGGTGTTACACGGCGAGCCCCTGTTGAATTGGGACTTGAAGTCCAACAGGTCTTCGATCTCCACCCTTCTCCCTTCTTGGGTGGAGCAGGAGACCATCAGGGGCCAAGCCTTGGCCCTGTCCATTGGGCTCTATGGCCGGGAGGATGTCGACGACTTTGACGCCCTCACCTCCCGAGCGCAAGCACATGAGAGTGCGCGAGCCCAGCTTTGCGCTCTGGAGCTCGCACACATGAATGGTCTCCACTGCCTCTAGATGGAGAGGAACTCCGAGGACCTCAAGCGCAAGATGAAGGAGATGACCGAGGAGATCGCCAGTGTGAAGGAGAAGCAAGAGGTCTACAAGGGCCTCCTTGCTAGTCTCAAGGACGAAATGGTTAGTTTATCGATAACTCGCTTACTACTTTCCCTAATATTTTCCTTAACCCACTCGCCTCTCGCAGGAAGCCGAGACCGCCAGCCAGGTTCTCGCCCGCAAGTCTGAGCTAGAGAAAGAGGTCGTCGGGTTGAAGGCTGAAAGAAATCGTTGTCTACCTAAATCACCTAGAGGGGGGGTGAATAGGTGATCTCTACTACGATTGCGGAATAAAAATTTAGCACACACACAACAATAAATATCATAGCGCAGAGACACAAGATTTATAGAGGTTCCCCAAAGGTGGGTACTCCTCTCTCCCGCTCCACCTATCTAGCACTTCGGGCTAGCGTCGGCAACTTCACCAAAACTCATATTTATCAACAAATCCTACACTCGAAGACAACGGCTCCTACAAACTCGGAGAACAACCTCTCCTACAAACTCAGTGTAAACAACTCCTACAACTCAGAGTAAACAACTCTTACAAAATAACTCGGAGTAAAAACTCCTACATGAATTAAATAAAGTTTAAAATGAAACTTCACTTTAATCTCAATAGAGATTAACTTCAGATCTGGAGAGACAGAATCTTCTTCTTCCTTTAGAGTGAGAGCTTGGATCTTCAAGGATTAGGAAGAATAAAGAATCAGCAAACCTGATCTGAGTAAGCCCTTTGATTAATTTGAAAAGATCTTCAATATAGAGAGCAGCAACTAGATCAAAGGCCTTCTTATCTGAGAAATCTCTAGCAACACTGAAGAACGAATCTTGAGCGGCGCATCCGTTAGATCTCAGAAACTTATTCAGCAAGAGAGAAAGAAAATGGCTGGCTTCTTCTTTTACAATTGGGTTATCTCTTTTTTTTCTTCTTGGTTTGCCCTAAAAATAAAAGATTATTTAGAAGGAGACCTCCAACGGCTCGGGCGACAAACAAGGAGGAATCACCACGTGTACTGTACATGGCGGCCAACCCTAAATTTCAAAAACGAAACATAAATTTGAAATCTGTCTGTCCGTCATTCGTCGAGACTTTACGTGAACATTCGACGAATTGACTTAGCCATTGAAAAATACTGACCAAAGCTTGAAAACTATCTTCTGTTTTCATTCGTCGGAATTCGTCGGGAGTTCTCGAGAACATTCGACGAATTGACTTAGCCGCACAATTTCCTTCACAAGTCTGTCTTTTTGACTTGTGTCTGCATTCGTCGATATTCGTCGGGAGTTCATGAGAACATTCGACGAATAGACTTAGCCGTAGAAATTTCTTCTTTAAACTAGAAATTTGGCTTCTGTCTGGATTCGTCGAGATTCATCGGAACTTCACGAGACATCTCGACGAATTGACTTAGCAAAAATTTCTTTTCTCCTGAAAACCTGCTCCACTCCTCAAACTTGAAAACCTTCAGTTATGAGTATATGAAGTACACCCCAATAGAGAGATTACACATGGACCAACACTTTGTTCTACACAATGAGGGATTACATTGTCTAGAACTGTGTTTGGTGATCCATTGCAACCCGACTTTGGTGTGCACTTAGCATTAAGACCTTTCATAACACATCTAAACAGAAATCATCAAATACATCCTCAATTCAATTTAGTTCACTAGGGGACATCTTCAAATCCAGGTAATTGTGGATGCAATACCCAACAATCTCCCCCTATTTGAAGATGTCATAACCCTATGCACTAAGTTGAATTGTACAGAAAATATAATGAATAAGAAGAGCACTAATCAGGCAGTAATATTTAAGGAAAAGCTCAATGTTTATCTTAACACAAATATATATATATATATAAACAAAGAAAACAACATGATTCCAGAACAGCTCAGCTCTTGCTTGATCCTTGCCTTTCTGCTTTCCAAAAATTCTTTCCACTACTTCAGCTCTCTTTTTCTGTTCAGATTCCATTCTTTCAAAAAATGCCTTTGGCTTAGGCCAATATTTATCAGGAGCAGTTTCTTTAGGTCCACCTGTCTTGAAATGAATTCTCCTCTGTTGTTCTCTTTTTGAACTTGTCCCATTCATCCTGACTGTAATGATCACCGACACTTTCATCGTACTTACTGACAAGGTTGAAAGATGTAAGAATGATATTCTTTGAAGTGGGACTCCAGCTTTCTTGGAAATTTCTTGGAGGAGGCCTATCATAGAATTCTCTGATCTTCTTATGAGGATTGGACCTTTTAGCAGAAGGTTTATCACAAAAAATCTTCCTTTTTAAAGACTTTTTTGAAGATTCAGGAACCTTAGAGCTTTCAAGCACTGGATCATCCCAGAACTCTTGGTAGGTGGAGGCTGGGATATCTTCTTCAGCAAAAACAAAATCCTCAACAGGAATTGGAGAAGAACTTGGAGCACTTGGACCTGGAGCACTTGAAGAAGGAGCATCTGGCATTTTGTCCACAACAGTGAATCGAAGCATGCCTGCAACTTCCTTGAACAGCCAACTTGTTGATTCATGGGTATACCAATTGACATCTATAACATTTTACAAGATGTTCTCCTGAAGCTCTTGCATTTTTGAAAATACTTTTCCATCCAAATCATTCACTTTACCATCCAAATCATTCACTTTACCATCCAAATCATTCACTTTACTAGCACTCTCCACTATCTTAGACACCATACTCTCCTCCCCCTTTATGACATCTTCATGTAGGAGGGCATAGAGTTTGGCCAGTTGCCTTTCAACTTGATCATCCAGAAAATTAAGCCCTTAATCACGAGAAATTCTGAGAGCTGTTTGAGCAGTATTCAGATTAACCACATCTTCAGCAACCTGATGCAAGTTATTTAGAACATGCCCAACTCCCTTATTGGTGTGGTCCAATGCCTTTCCTGCCTTTGTCATCCAGGCTTCTTGATCACTTTTGAATTTTCCCATCTCATGCTTCATTTCAGCCATCTCTTGCCTTAATGAACTATCAACAGCATCAATTTTCTGATAGACTTTCTTGATGGATTTATCAAAATGCTCAGTCTGAGCTTGCAGCAAACTTGCAATAGACTTCAGCAGAGAAGATTGAGATCTCTCTCCAGTTTCAAAATCTTCAGGAGAGGCTCTATCAGCTACAAAACGGGTAGACTGTGCTTGCTTATCAAGCACAGTTACCCTTGGAGATTGTCTAATAAGAACTTCTGGTGGGGGAAAAAGTAGCACAGAAGGAAGAACCTGAGGAACTGCAGATTCATCCATGAATATATCTTCTTGTTCTTTCTCCCCCTCAGCCAAAGACATCCTCTTGGCAAACTCCAATTGATCACCAAAACTTCCCTTCTCCATTGAATCAGATTTCTCAGAATGAATAGATGCAGGATCTGGCAAGTCTTCATTATCTTCTGAATTAGAAACAACCACTGCAGGTGATCTCCTTGATTCTTCTAGCATAGAAGCTTCATCTACATTAGCAAATTTCCCTTGACCCTCCAGGTCATGAACAACATCAGGGACAGCAGTACTAACTGGATCAACAGGAACTTGATCAGCTTCACTGGGAGGAATTTCTTTTGTAGCAGCACCACTTTCAACATTGTCTCTTGGGGTTGGAAACTCCCCCTCAACATGTTCACCTCTTCCCTGATCAGGAGCTGGACTAGGTCCACTTCCCCTTAGGGACGCGTGGAATCACGTGTTTTCAATATTTATATATATATATATATATATATATAAAAAAAATTGGGCGCGTACCTGATTTCACGGATGGCTCTTCGGATCCAATAAATTGTATTTAATAATAAGATTTCACGGGAGACGTGTCCGTGAAGAGAAATATTTTGACATGTGAAATCCCGTGAAACTTCATGAAATTTTCTGATTTATCCAGTGAAATCCCGTGCAATTTCGTGAAATTCCAATAAGACTGTCTTCAAGATTCCTTGTTAAGCATTCCAAGTTCCATTTTGAAGAAATTGAACTTGGTCTCGTCCAGAGGCTTTGTAAAAATATCCGCAATTTGCTTGTCAGTATTAACATATAACAAATTTATATCCTTACTCTCAACATGTTCCCGGATGAAGTGGTAGCGAAGCTCGATGTGCTTTGTTCTGCTGTGAGAGACTGGATTATTTGCTATGGCAATAACACTTGAGGAGTCACAGAACATGGGGATTTCTGTGAGCTTTAAGTTATAGTCCTCAAGCTGATTCTTTATCCACAAGAGTTGTGCACAACAGCTACCGGCAGAGATATACTCTGATTCAGCAGTTGATATTGCAACACAATTTTGCTTCTTGCTACTCCATGAAACAAGCCTTTTTCCCAAGAATTGGCAAGTTCCTGAAGTACTCTTTCTATCATCTTTGCTACCTGCAAAATCAGCATCTGAAAAACCAATTAGTTCAAGTCTTTGCTTCTCGGGTACCATAAGCCGAGATTTGGTGTACCCTTAAGGTATCTCAAAATCCTCTTTGCAGCGGCATAATGAGATTCCTTACAGTTCACCTGATACCTGGCACAAACACATGTTGAAAACATTATATCAGGCCTACTAGCAGTAAGGTAGAGCAAGGACCCATTTATGCTTCTGTACTTGGTTTCATCAAAAGGTTTCCCTTTCTCATCCTTGTCCAGAGACATGCTTGAGCCCATTGGAGTCCTCATAGAGGTTGCACTCTCCATTCCAAATTTCTTAAGGAGCTCTTTGGTGAACTTCGTCTGAGAGATGAAAATTCCATCTTCAGATTGGTGCACCTGGAGTCCTAAGAAATATTTCAGCTCTCCCATACTGCTCATTTCAAACTTACCTTGCATCAAGTTAGAAAACTTTTTGCAAAGTTTGTCATCTGTAGAGCCAAAAATAATATCATCGACATAGATTTGCACAAGCAAAATCTCGCCTTTCACTTCCCTAAGAAACAATGTCTTATCTATTGTTCCTCTTGTAAATTTGTTCTCAAGAAGGAACCTAGACAATGTCTCATACCAGGCTCGGGGTGCCGGTTTGAGACCATACAAAGCTTTATGTAAATAATATACATGATCAGGAAAGTTAGGATCTACAAAACCTGGAGGCTGAGCTACATATACTTCCTCTTTAAGGTCTCCATTCAGGAAGGCTGACTTCACATCCATCTGGAAAACCTTAAAGCCCTTATATGCAGCATAAGCCAGAAATAATCTGATGGCTTCAAGTCTTGCTACTGGTGCAAAGGTCTGATCAAAATCAATCCCTTCTTCTTGCATGTATCCTTGTGCAACCAGTCTTGCTTTGTTCTTTGTAATGATGCCCTTTTCATCAAGCTTGTTCTGGTAGACCCATTTGGTTCCAATCACATTTTGTCCTTTGGGTCTTGTACTAACTCCCAAACTTTACATCTCTTGAATTGGTTGAGCTCTTCTTGCATAGCAAGGATCCAAGATGGATCGGTGTTTGCTTCTTCAAACTTCTTCAGCTCAATCTGTGAAAGAAAACTTAAATGTAAAACTTCGTTAGTTGTACCTCTTCTCGTTAGAACTCTGCTTGAAGGATCTCCGATAATCTGATCAGCTGGATGATCTCTTGAATATCTGACTCCCAGGTTACTTGCTTTTTCAGGAGCAACTTGAGGTTCAACAACCTCTGGAACATCTTCTTCTTCATGAACTTCTTGTTCATCTTCAGAGGGATATGAGATCTCTTCTGTCAACTTTGGTGCATCATCTGTGGTATTTACTCCATCTTTCATAGTGAGTTCCTTTAGCTTTTCACCTACATCTTCAATGAACACACTAGACGAGTTGCTATGCAGCAGGCTCGTCTCATCAAATACAACATGGACTGTTTCTTCTACCACCAGAGTTTTCTTATTAAAAAACCTATATGCCTTACTATGGCTACTATATCCTACGAAAATACCTTCAAAATATTTTTCACTAAACTTAGCTGTAGAATGTTTCCCATTATTAAGTACATAGCATTTACTGCCAAAAATTCTAAAATATGAAATCTTTGGTTTTCTGCCCTTTAGAATCTCATATGGGGTCTTACGATGGTTCTTATTAATGAGTGCTCTGTTTTGCACATGGCAAGCTGTGTTGATAGCTTCTGCCCAGAAATATTCTGGAAGAGCAGAATCACTCAACATAGACCTGCCAGCTTCTATGAGGGTTCTATTCTTTCTCTCGGCTACTCCATTTTGCTGTGGAGTACGTGGAGAGGAAAACTCATGTGAGATACCTTGACTTTCACAAAACTCTGTCATGGCACCAGACTGAAATTTTGTTCCATGGTCACTTCTGATTTTGACCACTGAACAGTCAAGTTCATTCTGAATAAGCTTGACAAATGTAGTGAATATGCCAAAGGTTTCTGACTTAAGTTTCAGAAAGAACACCCATGCAAACCGGGAATAGTCATCAACAATAACCAAGGTGTAAGCTTTCCCACCTAAGCTTCTAACTAACATTGGACCAAATAAATCCATATGCAACAGATGAAGACATCTGGTAGAATTATTGCCAATTATGCTCTTAAAGCTAGTCTTTGTTTGCTTACCCTTTTGGCAAGCATGGCAAGGGCTTTCTTTAATGCATTTAACTTTGGGGGCATCCCTTACCAAGTTGTGAGAAAATAACATAGATATAGTTTTGAAATTAATATGTGTTAGTCTCTTGTGCAATTGGTCACAAAGAGATGCACTATCTTTGGCAACAAAATACACTGGGGTAGAAGACTGTAAACATATAAAATCCAAACAGTATATACCACTACTCCTAGAGCCAGTTAAAATAGTTTCCGCAGACACGGACATCTTTATCAGGCATTTATCTCTAAAGAACTCAACGGAGTAGTCTTTGTCACACAGTTGGCTTATGCTAATCAGATTGTATTTCAATCCTTTCACATGAGCTACACGTGTGAAAATGACTGAGCCGTTAGTTATTGAACCATAGCCTATAATAATACCTCGTTCAGATCCGCCAAACTTTACTTTAGGGCCGTTCTCAACTGGAACATAATCCTGTAGTAATCTTCTTATCCCGGTCATATGCCGAGAGCAACCACTGTCCAAATACCAGATAGGAATTTCGTCGGCCTTTGGACATTCCTGCAAACATGATCAATACCCCTTAGGAGCCCAAACCTTTTTGGGCCCTTGGTTCCTTGTTAGTGGAACACCACTTGGAACATTAACTTTGCAAGTGGTCGGTCTTGTACTGTTAACTCGTGGTGTTCTTGGCACAGTATGATTGAACCAACAATCTATGGCAAAATGACCAATTTTGCCACAACACCAGCATTCAAATCTATTGTATCTCTTCTTTGTGTTCTGTTGAGCCTTTTGAACGGGTGGCTTTGCAGGAGGAGCAACCTTGGAGGTAGAAGCCTCGTTGGTGCAACATACGCAATTCTTAGGCACAATAGGCTTAACCTGCGATGCCTTCTTAGCATTTGATCCATGAACGAATGGTCCATGATGCTTCAATTGAACTTCCTCATAAGGAGCCTTGAGGGAGCTAGATCCAAATTTTCTGGGTCTGGTCCACACTGAGTTCACCTTGGCAGGCTCAACATGGGTTGGTCTGCTGAAGTGACCATAAATGCTCTCAAAATCATAGGTGTTCGTAGGAAGAATCACCTTCTTGAAAGTTGGAGCATACTGTGGATCCTTACCCTTTGCTTTAGCAGCTCTTCTTTTGGCTGACTTACTTAGGCTCTTTTCAGCAACATGGCCCAAACCACTACTACCAGAACCAGCAGTGAAAGTGTCTATGATAGGCAAAACTGTCTTGGGCTTAGAGAAGTTCATTGTGATCTTATTTTCAGCCCCAAGCTGTTTCGTCAAATCATTGATAATTTCACTCTTCTGAATGCCTGCTGAAGTGGCCTCGGAGAGTGCAATCTTCAAGGATAAGATTTCTTCCCTGAGTAGGTTAGATTCTTCAATCTCCTTTATCAGGTTTGATTCTTGATCCTTTAGGGATTGAATCTCCTTTGATTGAGTTTTAACAAGCTTTCGACACTTATTAAACCCCTTCAACATTTCCTCATACTTAGCAGTCAACTCAGAATCCTCTTCCGAATAGTAGTTTTCATTAGCATCAAATGCCGTTTCTGAACATGAAAGAGGTGTAGAAGATAATACCTGACCGGTGAAAGGAACAATATCTTTGTCATCATCTGACATGGCCATTAGACTGTAAAAGCAGTCTTCTGTGAGACCTTTTCCTCTATATTGACCAAATTGGTCTTCTGCATCAGGTTGAGCCATCAATCCAAAGAATGCCTCTTCATCTGAGTTAGACTCATTTGAGTCACTATCACTCAGAGTCTTGGATTTCTTGGCAACAAAACTCTTCTCCTCTTTCATCTTTCCTTTGAAGGACTTCTTTTCTTCTTTTCTTGAAGATTCCTTCTTCTTGTGTGGGCAATCAGCTATCATGTGCCCTCGCTTTTTACAACAATAACAAACGGGTTCAGTATAATCGTGTTTGTTCGATTTAGAACCATACCTGTTGTTTCTGTCACGGTGTGATCTCATGTGATCTCTTGAGGAAGATGAGCCTTTTCTCATTTGTCTCCTCTTGCTAAGCAACTTTTTGAATTGCTTGGAGAGGAGGGAAAATTCTCCTTCAGATAGTTCTGATTCTTCAAAAGTGTTTTCAGCTTTATCCTCAGAAGACTCATCCCTCACAGGGGACAGAGCCCTGCTTCTCCGGGAGCTTTCAGCCTTTAGAGCAATGGTCTTCTCCTTGCTAGAGCTCCTACAGCTTTCCTCTTCGGACTTCCTGATATTCAACTTCAGCTCATGGGAGAGCAGCTTCCCATATAGAATCTGTGGCTCCGTAGTATCCAACTTACCATATTCTCTGATAGCTATCACCTTGGGGTCCCATTCCTTAGACAGGGATCTAAGGAATTTATCGTTTAGTTCACCCACGGTGAATTCTCTTCCATAGTTTCTCAGACCATTTACAATCTTGAAGAACTTCTCGTAGGTGTCAGAAATTGTGTCTTTGCCTTGTTGCTTGAAGGCTTCGTATTCTTGGTTCAGCAAAGACTTCCTGTCATCTTGAACTTCTTCAGTACCTACCATCAAAACCACAATAGAATCCCACATCTCTTTTGCAGACTTGCAGTGAATCAGATTTTGTAGCATTGAATCATCAATTGCACCTGCTATGATGTGCTTTGCTTTCTTGTCCAGAGTGACAAATGCAATTTCATCATTTGTCATGTCCATCACTTTCTTTGGCACTTGTTTGGTGGCATCAATGGTAGAAGCAGCCATGGGAATATGGGGACCTTCCTTAACTATCTGGGAGATTCGGGGATCATTTGTTTCCATGTAGAAGATAACTCTTTCTTTCCACATGGGGAAATTCTCCTTAGTGCAAATTGGGAGCTTGGAGGAAAACCTTTCCATGCCTTTGTCCATAGATAGAGATCTTGAAAATGTAGAAGGATCTTTAATCTAGGTGTTAACCTCTGAAAGATAACCTTGCTCTGATACCAATTGAAAGAAATCGTTGTCTACCTAAATCACCTAGAGGGGGGTGAATAGGTGATCTCTACTGCGATTGCGGAATAAAAATTTAGCACACACACAACAATAAATATCACAGCGCAGAGACACAAGATTTATAGAGGTTCCCCAAAGGTGGGTACTCCTCTCTCCCGCTCCGCCTATCTAGCACTTTGGGCTAGCGTCGGCAACTTCACCAAAACTCAGATTTATCAACAAATCCTACACTCGGAGACAACGGCTCCTACAAACTCGGAGAACAACCTCTCCTACAAACTCAGAGTAAACAACTCCTACAACTCGGAGTAAACAACTCCTACAAAATAACTCGGAGTAAAAACTCCTACAGGAATTAAATAAAGTTTAAAATGAAACTTCTCTTGAATCTCAATAGAGATTAACTTCAGATCTGGAGAGACGGAATCTTCTTCTTCCTTTAGAGTGAGAGCTTGGATCTTCAAGGATTAGGAAGAATAAAGAATCGGCAAACCTGATCTGAGTAGGCCCTTTGATTAATTTGAAAAGATCTTCAATATAGAGAGCAGCAACTAGATCAAAGGCCTTCTTATCTGAGAAATCTCTAGCAACACTGAAGAACGAATCTTGAGCGGCGCAGACGTTAGATCTCAGAAACTTATTCAGCAAGAGAGAAAGAAAACGGCTGGCTTCTTCTTTTACAATCGGGTTATCTCTTTTTTTTCTTCTTGGTTTGCCCTAAAAATAAAAGATTATTTATAGGGAGACCTCCAACGGCTCGGCGACAAACAAGGAGGGATCACCACGTGTACATGGCGGCCAACCCTAAATTTCAAAAACGAAACATAAATTTGAAATCCGTCTGTCCGTCATTCGTCGAGACTTTACGTGAACATTCGACGAATTGACTTAGCCATTGAAAAATACTGACCAAAGCTTGAAAACTGTCTTCTGTTTTCATTCGTCGGAATTCGTCGGGAGTTCTCGAGAACATTCGACGAATTGACTTAGCCGCACAATTTCCTTCATAAGTCTGCCTTTTTGACTTCTGTCTGCATTCGTCGATATTCGTCGGGAGTTCATGAGAACATTCGACGAATAGACTTAGCCGCAGAAATTTCTTCTTTAAACTAGAAATTTGGCTTCTGTCTAGATTCGTCGAGATTCATCGGAACTTCACGAGACATCTCGACGAATTGACTTAGCAAAAATTTCTTTTCTCCTGAAAACCTGCACCACTCCTCAAACTTGAAAACCTTCAGTTATGAGTATATGAAGTACACCCCAATAGAGAGATTACACATGGACCAACACTTTGTTCTACATAATGAGGGATTACATTGTCTAGAACTGTGTTTGGTGATCCATTGCAACCTGACTTTGGTGTGCACTTAGCATTAAGACCTTTCATAACACATCTAAACAGAAATCATCAAATACATCCTTAATTCAATTTAGTTCACTAGGGGACATCTTCAAATCCAGGTAATTGTGGATACAATACCCAACAAAGGCCAAGAACCAAGAGCTGGCCCGGGCCACCCTCCCTCTGCCTCTTCACATCCCCAGGACTTAGAGAAATGGGAAGCGTGTGGAGGACGAGGCGAGGCGGGACATTGAGATTATGGCCACCCTCCCTCTGCCGCTTCATTCTGATGAAGCGGTGCAACTCACCGTCGAGGAAGTCATCCTGGAGCTGTTTGAGTCGATTACTCCTAGCGAAGATAGTAAGAGCGAGCAGTCAGTTGGCAATTTTTTAATACTTTTTTCAATTCAATTTTTCTTAGGAGGCGAGACTCACCCTTTTGTGTAAACCCTTTTTGAGAATGAAATGAAAACCATTTTGTCAAGTTTCCATCTTTTACTTTTGTTTTTCATATTGTCACTCGCTAACAGCCCGCGTACTTGTACGTCGACCGCGTTCTCATACACTCGCTCGCTCGCGGACAAGCACACTTGCGTGCTCGCGCGTCTTGTCCAGACGCGCGGACTCAGATTTTAACCTGGGTGATGGCCAAGGCCTCTTCATCCCACTCGTATACGCCGGCTGAGCGAGTGCCTATTTTGGTAGACCCACTCACATACCATAGTTATTAGGGCCTCCTCTCCTTGAAATTTTCTTTCCTTCTTTCCACCGAGAACCTACGGCCCTGCCAGCTAGGTGAGATCTTGGTCGAGCGACCCGCTTGAGATGGTCCCGCTCATATACTTTACCTTGCCTGCCCCTCCAGGAATTAACCTGTCCCACCATCTAGTGAGATCCCGATAGCGGAGTTGTCCTGGGGCCGTTCTCGCACTGCATGAACTTGCTAGCCTCTCCAGAGATCAACCAGAACCCACCGGCTAGTGAGAGCCCAGCAGCGGAATCGATCTGGGGCACTCCAGTACCTCAAAAAACCTTGCCAGCCTCTCTAGAGATCAACCTGAACCCACCGGCTAGTGAGAGCCCGACAGCGGAATCGATCTGGGGCACTCCAGCACCTCAAAAAACCTTACCAGCCTCTCCAGAGATCAACTTGAACCCACCGACTAGTGAGAGTCTGGCAGCAGAATCGATCTGGGGCACTCCAACACCTCAAAAATCCTTGCTAGCCTCTCCAGAGATCAACCAGAACCCACCTGCTAGTGAGAGCCCAGCAGAGGAATCGATCTGGGGCACTCCAGCACCATGTCTCCTTGCCAGCCTCTCCAAAGATCAACCTGAACTCACCGGCTAGTGAGAGCCCGGCAGCGGAATCAATCTGGGGCATTCCAGCACCATGTTACCTTGCCAGCCTCTCCAGAGATCAACCTGAACCCACCGGCTAGTGAGAGCCCAACAGCGGAATCGATCTTGGGGATTCCAGCACCATGAGAAACTTTGCCTGGGCTAAACATCGTAAAAGAAAAATTATCAGCATATAATAAATTAACAAATAAATTCAAGGGTAGAAACGTTTCAAATTATCACCGCTCCAAGTTCGGCTGAGGGGTACCCCATCCACATCCTGGAGGTGACACCCTCCTGACTTGTGTGCCTCCTTTATAATGTAAGGACCTTCCCAGTTGGGAATGAACTATCCCACCGCGGCTCCCCTTTCGGCCGCATCGACCTTTTTAGGACCAAGTCCCCTTTCTCGAACTGTTTGACCCGGACATGCTTGTCGAAGTACCGGGCCATCCGTCGTTTGACCTCCTCCTGTCGGATGGTGGCCAAGTCCTGGAGCTCTTCCACCAAATCCAAAGATAGTCAATGTTCCTCCTCATTCTCCACTTGCCATTCTTCGTCTCCTTCACCTGCGGTCACCACCCTGGGTGACTTTACCTCAAATTCTATGGGAAGCACGGCCTCGGACCCGTGGGAGAGCTTGAATGGGGTCTCCCCTGTAACCGTGTTTGGTGTAGTTCTCAAGGCCCACAGAACCAAGGGTAGATTTTCTACCCAGTTACCCGTTAGGTTCTCGACCCTCTTCTTCAGCAAGTTCACTATTATCTTGTTCGCCGCCTCCACCTGCCCATTGCTTCTCGGGTGATGGACCGACGCGAAACGAAGTTCTATGCCCAGCTGGGTGCAGAAGCTAACAAATTCATCGCTGGCAAACTGCAGTCCATTGTCCGTGACGATGGCTAGTGGGAGACCATGTCGACAAATTATCTCTCCCATATGAAATTCATTACTACCTGGGAGGTTACCTTGGCCAGCGCCTTCACCTCCAACCACTTGGAAAAGTAATCTATCATCACCAACATAAACTTCCTTTGACCACTGGCCTGAGGAAATGGACCCACCAAGTCCAATCCTCATATTGTGAATGGCCACTGGGTCATGATGATCTGAAGCCTCTGAGCTGGGAGTAGTTAGAGGGGGGCGTACAACTGACACTTGGAGCACTTCTTTGTGAACTCCGTCGCATCTTTGCTGAGGGTGGGCCAAAAGTAGCCCTGCCTCAATACCCTTCCCTCTAGGGTCCTGCTCCCAGAGTGACTGCCACACTCTCCGAAGTGGATCTCCTCTAGGACCCTTGGGGCCTCCTCTTCCAACACACAGTGGGCTAGGAGCCCCGTAAGGGTCTTCCGGCACAAAACTCCTGCATTCAAAGAATAATATGTTGATTTGTACCTGAACCGCCACTTGTCCACATCTTCTTCTAGGAACTGTCCTGATGCCAGGAAGACGATAAAGGGATCCATCCACAAAGCTCGTCGGTCTACCTCCATCAACTCGCCTTCTTCGATGGATGGTCAAAAGATTTCTGACACCGTTCCTCCTTTCTTGGGACCGAACTTGGCCAGGAGGTCTGTCGAAAAGCTCTCCTCTCTCAGCACATGTTGAATCGAGAAAGTGCGGAATTGCCCGATGATCCTCTTGACCTTTTCCAGGTACCGCAGGAGAGCCGGTTCCTTTGCCTCAAACTCTCCCTTGATTTGACATTCCACAACCATGGAGTCCATCGAGACCTCCACATCATGCACGCCCAGCTCCTGGGCCAAACGAAGCCCCGTTATTACTGCCTCGTACTCTGCCTGGTTGCTGGTGAGTGGGAAGTGGATGTTAATTAGTTGCTTGATCCTCGTCTCGTGGGGGCTTACTAAGATTACCCCTCCCCCAAAGGAATGCTTCCCTTACGCCCCATCCACCAACATCTTCCATGCCACTGAGTGGGGTGGCTCAAGCTCTTCTACCTCAGTTATATAATCAGCCAAGAAATCTGTCACTGCTTGGGCCTTTATAGAGAGTCTAGGAACGAATGTAATGTCGAACTCGCTCAGCTCCACCGACCACTTGGCCAACCTTCCTGAGTGCTCTACCCCTTCCATGATGTTGCAAAGGGGGTGGTCGGTCACCACTTTGATAGAATGTGCTTGAAAGTAAGGTCGAAGCTTTCGAACCGACGCCACCAGGGCAAAGGCCAGCTTGTCCAAGATGGGGTATCTGAGCTCTTCCTTTCTCAACACTCTACTAACATAGTAAATTGGGAGTTGTTTCTTGCCCTCCTCCCTAACTAAAACAGAGCTTACTTCTTCTGCCCCCACCCCCAGGTACAGGGTTAAGTCCTCCCCCTGTCTCTGTCCCTTGAGCAGCGGAGCCTGGATCAATTGCTCCTTTAGCGCTTGGAAAGCTCCCTCACACTCAGGTGTCCATTCAAACTTCTGATTCCCCCGCAGCACCTTGAAGAAAGAAGAGCACTTCTCCCCAGCCCTGGAGAGAAAGGGGCTGATGTTATGTTTGACTAGGTGATGCCTTATAGTTGTCTAATTGATTGGGGGAGGCTGCTATTACATGGTATAGTTTGGGGGCTATTGTTATGAAACCTGCTGTTATGTTTATCCCTTGGTGGGGCTGCTGTTTACCATCTAATTCAGTGGTTGTTTGTTTTCATATGGCTCTAATTGGGGGCTGCTATTGACTGTCTAATTGAGGGGCTGCTCTATATAGTACCTGTTGGGTGCTGCCATATGTTGTTCCTGTTGGATTCTTTAGTTCTGCTTTGCATCGTTCCTGTTGGTTTTATATTGGGGCTAGGGGTTGCTATATATATTCCCTTCCTGCTTGGGTTTATTTTGGGGCTGCCTTTTATGCATTTTGATGGGGGCTACCTCTTATCCTTGCCAATTTGGGGGGGGGGGGGGGGGGGGGGGGGGGGGGGGGGGCTGTTATGCTTTTACTAAGGGCTGCTTCTTAAGTATTGTTCAATGGGGGATGCTATGCTTGGCTTTAGTTTGGATTTACAAACCATCATGGGGGCTGCCTTGTAGAATCTGTTTGGGGGCTTCTTTAATAAAATCCTTCATCTTGGGGCAACTACACTTGGCTCCAGTTTGGATTGTTTTGGGCCGCCTGCAGTTGGATCTACTGGAAATTCCTTTTCTTTTGGGGCTGCTATTATATGCTTAATTTGGGGGTTGCTCCTTGTAAATTTTGGGGCTCTTGTTATGACTTTAATTTGGGGGTTGTTTCTCTTTAGTTTAATTTGAGGGGGGCTGCTGTTACATGCTTGTTGGGGGCTGCCTTATAGCATTCTGGTTGGGGGTTGCGTTATAAAATTTATTATGTTTCCTTGGGTCTGCCTTATTATTTATCTACTTGGAGGGGGGCTGCTGTTATAAAACCTGATTGGGGGGTTGCTGATATAAAATATGTTTGGGGCTGTTTCTTATATATTAGTCTAATTTGGGGGTTGCTATTATATATATATTGTTAATTGGGGTTGTCTGGTTTATATTCTGTTTAGGGGGATGCTTCTCAAGATTTGTTAATGGGGGCTGCTGGTTATATATCCTCTAATTGGGGCTGCCTTATTTATGATCCTACCTATTAGGATTATGTTGTGGTGTTTTTCTTGGTTGTTGGCAAGGTTCTTTATAATTTCTTTGGGGTTGCCTCTTATGTTGCTCGAAATCTCTTTTATGATAGCTGCTATGTGGCTGGGTGAGTTCTCTTGGGCTTCCCTGAGGAAATCTCCTCCTTGATTTAACATGGCAGCTATCGTCTTATTTTGTTTCCCCTTGGTTCTAGTCGGCAGCTGGTATACTCATTGATATTAGCATGGTAGCTATTGATTTATTTTATTCCCCTTGTTCCATCCTAAATTAAACTCTCGATTATGAAATACTGCATCTATATGTTAGGATTTTGTTTGGATATATGCGGAGTTAAATTTTGTTTCTGGGAATTTCCCTTGTTAGTTCTCGGTGACTCAGCGAGGCTAGCAGTTGATCGGGAAGAGTATGTGTATGGGATTCTTTGGCTTCCTTTCAGCATTTTTTTTTGGAACTTTGATCCCCTTTTTCCCTGTGGGTAAGGTTGCAGTTTTCCTTTCTTTTGTTAGCTGTAGCCCTTCTCTTTTGGTTTGTCGGCTCTCTTCCTGCGGGTTATGTCACTAGGCTCTCTTGTTGGTTGTGTCCTTCAAGTAGTAGTAGTCCCTTTGGCTTGATTTTGCTAGGTGATTGGAAGTCCTTCATTTCAGTCTTTTCTTCTTCCTTATCTGCCTAACCTGTTGATTTTAGGTTAGTGGCTGTTGTGTTTTCCCTTTTGGGGTCTTGATTGGTGTTCTGGGTTCTTGATTCCTGCTGTCATCCCCTTGGAATCTGGATTGCTTCTATACCTGTTTAGTTATGCTACCAGGTAGTCTGATAAGACTTCCGTAGGTTTAGAAAAGTTTGCTCGCCCTAAGATCGTGCAATTTCTTCTTCTTTTATGAAGTTTCCCGTCGACTTGATATAAGTCTTTCCCATCTGTTGAGTCCGAAATCGCACCTCCGAAGGAAATCGGAGGCTGCGGGCTGTCGGTTACTTTTTAGTTAGGAAATCGAGACCGCTGGCAGCGGTTAAGGCCAGACTTCGCCCGTCACGACGAATGCCACTCCTGTGACGGGCTTTCCTTTGATTGAAGAAAAGAGATTACAGCGGGCTGCAAGAGCAGAAAAGAATAAGTCGGCCGGTTAGACAGGTCGCAAGACGGGAAACTCGAGACCGCAGCTCAAACAAGCGAGCTCCTGGATTCGAGTGTGCGTGTCTTGGGAACGTCGCCGCCCCCTATTTATAGGCTTGGGGGCCTGCCCGAACGGGCAGGGATAGAATAACCTCCTGCCTGGGTATAAGAGAAACGGGCAAGCGGTGATGGGATACAAACAGGAGAAAAGAGAGAAGCTGCGTGGCTTGGCGGCTTGCGCTTCTGACCTGTCTTGACCAGGGGCTGAAGATGCTGATACCAAGGCGATGATGCAACCCGGGCGGTCTCCGTCTTGAGACCGCGGCTTGTCTTTTGGACTTGGTCTTGGTAGTTTCTATGGTGCAGCCCTGGCGGCCTCCGACTTGAGACCGCTGCTTACCCTTTGGACTGGGGCCTTGCTAGTCTTCATGGTGCAACCCGGGCGGTCTCCGACTTGAGCCCGCGGCTTGCCCTTTGAACTTGAGCTTTGCTGGTCTTCAATCTTTGGAGGCGATCTGAATCATGTCAGACCGCACGGTTTGTGCTGATTGGTGCTGATGGACCTTGTTAAATCTGAACCGGGCAACTTGTATCCTCAGATCGCCCAGTCTGCGAATAATGCTATTCGGAAGCGATCTTCTGGGTAAACATAATCCCCACATATTTTTAAATTCTGAGGAGATTTCGAAAATATTAGTTCTAGTCGTAGACCGCGCCGATCTTGCCTTGTGGGTTATAAATGTTCTGGAAGCTTCTATTTCCGCATAATTGCAACGCTATCACGAGTCACTATTCGCCTCTCGCGGTCAAAACTTTCCGACTAAACAGTCCAGTCAAGATAGTGGATCTTATGGCCCAATTCGAAAACCGCCAGAAGCCAGGTAAAGACCGCGGGAGAGATCGCCCCAAGGATAAAAAGAAGAGGAGGACGGCCCAGCCCGATAATACAGTGACCATTGCCTCTTCGGGTAAGCCGGCTGACCTGCCTCCTGTGCTGACAGTCGACTTATCGGCTTGGAATGATGCGGGTTGCTCGAACCCGCCCTCAGCTGATCCTCCTATCCTTTCTGATGAGGCGACTAACCCGCCCCCTCCTCCAGACAAGACGGATCCGGAAGCCGCTATCCCGAAGGCCGACGGGCACGATTCTTTTAAAATGGAGATCACTCCCTCTGGCGTATACCACCTGAAGGTAAGAGATGAGGGGGGTGAAACGGTTGACTCCCCCAAACCGTCCGGCTAGCAGAGCCCGATAGTGAACATTGAGGACAACCCGGTTTCCTCAAAACAAGCAGGGCAGGAGTCGACCAAGAAGAGGAAAACAGCTAAGTCAACGGCGGACAGGCTTCTGAAAAAGCTGAAGAGCCTAAAGGCCAAAAATAAAGCGGCTTCCAGAAAACCGGGAGCGGATAGCCTGCAAGGAAAGTCGCGCGACAAAGAAGTTCCGGAGGGAGTAATCACTCCTTCGCCTAAGTCGAGCGACCAGGTCCACACTGATGCGACGATCTATTGAGAACTTCTTCCGACCTGCAGGCCGCTGATCCCCCTGAAAAGAAGGAGGCTGCCCTGGCTGAGGATGCGACCAGTATTAGGGAGGCAGGCCGAGCTGAGGATGTGACCAGAACTGAGAAAGCCGCGCCGTCTCCTAAAGATTCTGTGATGACCGGGCTTCGGCTTATACAAGCGAAGGCGGAGAAAGTAAGAGATCAGCTTATCAGACCGCCACTGCCGCCGCCTAATCTTCTGTTGCAAGGTAAAGGGGTCGCGGATTACCGCCCTATTCATTTTTTCAAGACGCGGTCTCGAAACAAGTCGCGCGACTTGTTGTTGAACCCGTCACCAAGCTTCTTTCCCTCCGCTGCTCAATTTTCTGCTGCCAAGCGGAGGCAAAGCGAGAGATCGTGGAGAGAACAGCGTCGAAAGATCGATTCCGAGCAAGCAAAGCGATCTATCCGCCCAAATTTTACCCGAACTGTTGCGGCTTGTAAGCGAGGAGAACTTGGAAAAAGCGGTCCTCTTTTGATAATCCCCCTGTTATATGAAATTATATTTGACCGACCTTTTTTGATTGTCTTTTTCATTGCAGATGACCGTGATTCTATTCCGAAGCCGGGCGAACTGTTTACCTATCTCCCCCCGCTGGGTTCATCCTTCCCGAATTCCTCAGTGAACCCGGATGGAGGAGGAGGTATCCGGGCTCCAAAAGAATTTAGAAATCCTCAAGCAACAATTGAGAATCCTCGAAGAGCGAGAGAAAGCCGCTCAGGATGAAAAAGCCATGATGCGGGCTGAGTTGGAAGCTGAGCGAAGGGAAAACCGAGCTGCGCTGGAGGCCGAAAGGAAGGAACGCCGGGATAAAGAGAAGGTGCAGCAAGAACAGATCGCTATGTTGACCGCCCGGCTAGACAGGGGAAAGAAGGAGATCCACAGGCTCGAAGAGGACTGTGCCTACTACAGAGGAAAAGTACCTTCATCTGACGAGGGGAGTCGGCGGAAGCTGGCGTCCCCTTAATGTTGCTGATGAAGGACGGCGTGGATCAAACCGCCCGGCCATTGGGACGAGCTCAACTCTTCCAGCGGTTGGGATACTCCACCCCGTTGTTAATGCAAATGAGACCAAAGCGATCTTTCCTACTCGCGTGATTCCCGTAGCGCGGGTAGAGCGAGATGTCGCGCGGCTTCATAGCATGATCAACCACCTTAATCATGGTATGAATCATATGCAAGGGACTATTCTTCAGATCGGCGACCATGTCGTGCGACTCCACAGAGAAGATGCGACGAGCGATGCCCGCTAGCGACAAGCGGTTTTTAGACAATTATTTGTAATATTTTATTCGGTCCTTTGGACGACTTAACTGCTTGAGCTTGATTTTATGATATTCGGTCTGTCTCTCAGACCGCTCGGTCTGTGTATTTGAATGTGCTTTACTTTCTTCCTTTGTATGTTGATCGATGCCTGCGAATTGCTTTATAATCCGAGCGGCTTATTTCTGTTGTTTCTTTAAACTGCCTGCTTGGATTTTACTTCTGGTTTGTTCCTAATGAATTAGCTCTGTATAGAAATGTGCCCGCGAGGGTTGATTAGGCTAGCCGCGATTTGACCTTTGCTAAATGCATATCACTCATTCTTATAAGTAGCGCCTTTCCGAAGACCTTCTCACCTGAATTTCAAAATGGGAGCAAAGCGCGAGCCGAAGCGACCTGCGAAGACATCTGCTACCCGATCTTAAGCCGCTTCAACATTCCATTCGGCAGACCTTGAGGAATGTCGTCTGACCAAAGCCGAACTGGATGAGTTTGTTGAGAAGCACATGGTAGGTAGTCCGCTGCTCGCGCGACTTCCGCTCCGTGATGAGCGGATGAACTCCTCTGGACCGAATCAAATCGCAATCCCAATCGATCACTTCGATTGAGGCTTCAAGTTCCCCATATCGATCGAGCTCGCCATGGTCTTCAACCACTACGGAGTTGTCCCCGGCCAAATCTCCCCCAACTCGATGGCCGGGATTTGCAGCTTCATTTCATATCTGCGGTCTGACAGAGTCCGCTTCTCCATGGACCTCTTTAGAAAAATGTTCTCGGTGCGGGCTATCCCAGACTCCGAGTCGAACGTGTTCAAGGGCCACCTTTACTTCAGCTGTCGGGGGTTGAAAATGGTCAACCTCGCGAATAAGGTCATGGCCTGGTCGGAGAGGTATTTGATATTTGAAGGCCGACTTGGCCTACTGAATCTGAACCCGCAGGTGCGGCCAGAGGAGGCCTTTCAGCAGATCGCCATCAGCGAGATCGAGAAGAAGACCTGCAAGCTTCTTGAGAATGAACGGCTTAATGTAAGCCACTACATTCCGCTGCTTGCCGAGTTAGAGAATGTCCGACCTGAAGACAGTAAGTTTTTCTTCAACCGCTTCCCGCTTCGATGTTAATCGCACGGTCTCTTGTCCTGACTCTTTTACTTCTCTTTTGAAGCTGAGGCCATTGTCCCCAAAAACAAGCCAGTCAGCCCAGTCGGCTTGATCCTAACTCATAGCGAGAAGAGACAGAGACAGGGCAAAAACAAGCCACAGCTATCTGATGGGGAGGATTCGACCTCCTCAGGCGACTTCTCTGCCCTCCGTTCCTTCAGCAAAGTGAAGGATTTGAAAGGCCGCACGGTCTTGACCTGGCATCCGGACGGCGATGGCGTCCAGGTCTCTACTGCGCTCTCCCACTGGGCTAATGAGAATTCGGGCCGGCATGCTGAGGCCGCTAGCATCGCTATGTTTGGCCGGCGAAATTTCAGGCGATTGAGGAAGATCCCTATGGAGGAGCTCGCCCGGGAAGCCGCGCGGGTTGGAGCTGAGAGCCTCATCACCAACGTCTTCATGAGGATGACCTTCAAAAGATTGTTCAGAGCAAATGATCATCTAGAGAAGGAAAATGTCGAATTGAAGAAGGTGGTCGCGCTGCTAAAGGAGGCCAAGTTGGTAAGTTATCACCTGGCTAGCCATCGTTCTGATTTTTCCAGACCGTGCGGTATCTTACCTTTACTCTTTTTTGCAGACAAAGTATGATGAGACCAATCCAGTCTATCAAGAAGAACTTTTCCCTCATGGCGCTGAGGGAATCGATAATGCTTTTAACCGCCTGCGATAGCTCAGAGGGCTCGCGCCCGGTTTTGAGCATTTCACTTTTTCTGATGCCTACCCGACCTTACGAAAGAAACTAGAGAAGATCAGGCGGAAGGCCAAAGGGAAGAACAAAGTTGATGGGTCCAGTTCGGAGGAAAGTGATGACGAGGAGGACGAAGTTGAAGAGCTCGTTGCGGCTAAGGACTGTGATAGCGGCTCGGACTCTGAGTCCAGCGATTCTGAAGAAGAGGTCGAGCGCAAGTCGGGCGAGCTGGGCAGCTCGTCTTCGTCGGGCAGCGAGGGCTATTCTCCCGATATTTTGATTGATGGCAGTGAATATTCGAGTGCTCCTGCATCTAAGAAACTCAAGTCGGGTGGTCAATAGTTGTATTTTGTTTTTATTTTGAATAGCCGACGGTTTGATTTTGTTAACCGGTCAGTTACACAACAATGTAAAGATATTTTGACAATGAAATGGAAAGTTTTTACCTATTTAGCCATTTGCTTTCTGCAACTTACTTGTAATTGTTTGTGATCTCTTTCTGCTTCGGATAATTAACTCTTCTAGCCAAGTCGTGCGACTTAATAATGCCTCAGTCAGCTCGGGTACTGAACCTTCAAAATTCTAATAACCATTCGAACGTTGTAAATCCTGTTCGGGTGGCTTATTTCCGTGATCCCGACTCAGCAAATGTCATATAACCTGGAAGAATATTAACCATTCATACCTTGATAAACAATTTGATGCGGTTATAATATGTAGTCGGGCGGATAGAAATTCGAACTTTCTAGGTTCTTAATATGAATACCCCGGATGCAATTTCAAGCCGCTGTAATTATTATATCCTGATCGCAAACCATACGACTTGAATGCTTCTCATACGACTAGACGTCTCCGTATGCATGAATCCAAGCCGCGCGATTACTTCCCGGCCTTGGCTAATTACTTCGCAAGATAGAGAATACCAAGTCAAAAGAAAACCATCAATAGGTCGTGCGGTTAGTATTTAATTCGAGCGACTTGTAATTTCTGATTTCTATAAGTTCCATTATTAAGTATAAACTTTAACTGATAAACCCGCGCGATCTATTTATAATTCGGGCGGTTAATGGCTTGATACCTGTAATGACTTTCATCCAGCAAGAACCATAATTACTTTCCTATGAAGAGCTCGTTCCTACCCGAACGGATAGAACCAATATTTATACGGATGACAGATTATGAGCCAGATGATAAGACCGACCGGTCACAGTTATGCTCAATACCCTGATAGGCCCCACGATATAGTGATATCCTGCTCTTAAATCGCCCAGTTTAATAACCAGACCGCCCGATAACTTTGGTACGTGCTTATTTCAAACCGTCCGGTTTAATAACCAGACCGCTCGATAAACTTGATACTTGCTTATTTTAAACCGCCCGGTTTAAGCATCGAACCGACCGGTTTGTGATGTACCTATAAAAATCTTGTTTTTTCTCCCAAATGGTCTAGAGTGACCAGATAAGATAATTTCCTGCAATGTAACAAGAAATGGCTACAGACTCAGATGACCAAGTGGACAGGTGGGCCTAGGCGGCGAACATTGCTTTCCTCAAGTGGTCATAAGAGCTGTAGAAATAAAGAAAAAGTAAGTACAGACCCAGATTACCAAGTGGGCAGGTGGGCCTAGGCGGCGAACATTGCTTTCATCAAGTGGTCATAAGGGCTGTAAGCGACTCGACTGCTCTCCTGCCTAGGGCTACAAGCCGAGTTGATCAATTGGGCAGGTGGGCCTAGGCGGCGAACATTGCTTTCCTCAGAGAGATCAACTCAGTTGTGGGTCCCACTTAGGCATCACTTGAGAGTACCTAGGGGTATTCGATGGTCACAGACTAAGATGATCAGTTGGGCAGGTGTGGTTATGCCGCGGAGGCTATACCGACATTGCTTTCCTCAGAGAGATCATCAAAGCTGTAACTATATCCCTTTCGGGGCATGATAGAGCTAACATTCACCTAGACCTCCCTTGATGCAGGGGTGTGTTAGATATCAGCCGGGATCCAAGATTCTGAAGACCACCGCACGGGAATTGGCAAGCTACCACTACACGTGTGCAAAAACTCCCCGCTACACATGATCTTCGTGGTTTTATGCTAATGACTACAATCTGAGGGGGTTCGAGCAGAACTTGGCGATGTCTCCGTGGATCAGTGAGGAGGATATATGTAAAAAAGTGTAAAAAGGAATCATCAGACATGGAGAAGTGTCAGTATAGGGCTTTCATTGAATATCCAAAAAATGCAAGAAATGGAGAAAACATTTTTAAGGATAGAACCGTTTGAGATCGTCACCGCTCCAAATGCGTGAGATGTCCTCTCCTTCGCTTGTCTGGAGATGATAAGCCCCGCTTTTTAGCACCTCCTTGATAATGAAAGGTCCAGTCCAGTTGGGATTTAGCTTTCCGACGTTGCCTGTTCTAGCTGCTGCATCAACTTTCTTTAATACAACGTCACCAACTGCGAAGTGCTTAACCTTGACATTTCTATCAAAGTACTTGGCCATTCTCCTTTTAACTTCTTCCTGCCTGATTGTTTCCTCGTCCTGAAGCTCCTCGATTAGGTCTAGACTATATTTGATAGCTTCGTCATTATGTTCTATCCAGGCTTCTTCTCCTTCCCTTGCATACACAACTCTTGGGGTGACCACCTCAAATTCCACAGGAACAACAGCCTCCGATCCATGAGATAATTTGAAGGGTGTTTCTCCGGTAGCTGAAGACGGAGTAGTACGGAGGGTCCAAAGAATAGAAGGGAGTTGATCCGCCCAGTTCCCTCTTTGGTTCAAAACCCTCTTCATCAAAAGCTGCTGGATTTGTCTGTTTGCTGCTTCCACCTGGACATTCATCCTGGGATGATGTACTGAAGAGAACCGAAGGTCGATTCCAACCTGGTTGCAGAAGTTAATCATTTCTGAATTGTTGAATTGCGGGCCGTTGTCAGTGACAATTGCCAGCGGAATTCCGTGTCGGCACACTATTTCCCACCAAATGAAGTTTCTGATGACCTGCATCGTGGTTTTTGTTAGTGCCTTCGCCTCAATCCACTTGCTGAAATAATCGATCATCACAATTATGAAACGTCGTTGACCACTAGCCATTGGGAAGGGTCCGACGAGATCCATCTGTTGGATCTTATGGCGCCCTTAGAGGGGGGGTGAATAAGGGAATAAAAATCTTTTTATAATTTTACGGAAATTACTAAATTGTTTTATAATATGAGAAAGGCAAAATAACAATTTAGCTAATTTGTGAGAATATCATAATTTTCATCTTTAGAAATAAGTACTAAATTGTTTTATGATTAAGAGATTGAAATAAACAATTTAGTTAAAGTAATTTGAATTGAAAAACTTTGTAACCAATATATTAAAGATAACGCCAAAGGAGAGAAATCAAGTAAACACAAATAAAGACATGATTGTATTTATATAAAAAAGGTGTTTACAAAATTTGATTTCAATATCGCTAGAAATCGGAGGCGTACAAAAGTAAATTTCTTTTCCTTTTCTATACCGACTTGTATCCCCACAAACCGGTTGGATTTAGCATATCCTTCCCCGGATAAGGCCTCAAGCCGCTCTAGCCAATCCTTCCCCGGATATGGCCTCGAGCCCCCCTAAATTTAATCACCTAGAACTAGTCGCCAACACAAGACGAATTTCCCCCTAAGTCCTACCCAGACCTAGTCGCCAACATAAGGCGAATTCTCTAAACGGTTACAAAAGTATGGAATAGAAGTAATTAAAAACAATAATAAAACTCCCTATATGAGATCTCTGGAGTCGAGGATGAAGGATCGATGTAGCATAAGCAAGGTAGAAGCGATCGTCCTTCAGATGTAGCGTGACGTGGTCCTCCTCCAGAATTCTCCTTAAGCTTTTTGTGGGAGATCCATCTTCGGCAGCATAACAGCACTGGAATTGTAGCACAAGCAACCTCTCTGGGATCTCTAGCCAAAACGAGAAGCAAAGCTCCAATTTATAGAACTTGGAGCTAGCGCCTGCGATAGTGGCTAGCGCCTGCGGTAGCGTTCGTGTGAAGCGGTTGCGAAACCGTCGGCGGTGTGGCGCTGTGTACGAACTGGAGATAGCGCCTGGCGGTAGCGATAGCGCTGGCGGTAGCTGGAGATAGCGTTGGCGGTAGCGGTTGTGAAACCGTCGCTGCGCACGAACTCGAGATAGCGCCTGGCGGTAGCGGTAGCGCTGGCGGTAGTGCTGGCGGTAGCGGTAGTGGTAGCGATAGCGCTGGCGTTAGTGATAGCGCTGGCGGTAGCTCTGCTCCTTTCAAAAGTTTGTTCCAAGCTGCTTTCTACCTGTGGAGTATTGCACCTATAGTTCCTGCACACTATAAACACACTACAAGCAATATCAAATACAAAATGTGATTTGTTATTCTCAAACAAAGGGATGTAACACACATGTCCAACAATCTCCCCCTTTTGATAATAACAAATCCTCTAAGCAAGAAATCAACAATAGTGTTTATTGATAAGATAAGCAAGATAAAAGTGCAACTATAGTATATGATATGCATGATAATGTGCATACCCCCCCCCCCCCTATCTTAATGCTCCCCCTACATAAATGCAATTTATGTGTTACTCCCCCTAAATGATAGATTTCATGAATTTATTCTCCCCTTAATCTTCTTCTATATAGATTTCTTTAATTAATCTCCCCCTTTTGGTATTATCAAAAGAAGGTGGGGTGAGGGTAGTAAGGAGGCATTAATATATCATGATCGAGCTTTTCAAAATATAAATAATGATAAAGAGTTTAAGCATAGCATATATAAGAGATTTCAAATATAAAGATAAGAGTTGTAAGCAAGCGGAAGATTATAATAAACATCTTTTTGTAAGCATGAAAAGCATAAGTAGAAATATGAGTTTTAGTTCAAATTTGAATGATGTTTTAATCTTTTTGAAATCTCAAAGTTTTTCATAAAAATACCAAGCATGATATGAACATATCAAAGAGAGATTATACTACAATGTTACTTAATTCTAAGTTCAAGAAATACCAAAACATTGTAGAGATCATGCTAGGTTATCTAGTGCATTTTTATATAAAGAGTAGTATAGATAAAACATTAGAATCCAATACTCATGAGAAGAAGTGTTATGAAAGATAATGGTGTGCACATAAGTGTATTTTGGGCAATGTTAACAATTGATTTAAATCACCAAAATACAAGACATATGTAAAGTAAAATGCACAATAAAACATAAGTAAATTACTTTCACACACTTTTAATGCACATAATTGTTAACAAAGTGGTGTAATAACCAAGGTTTGCACAAGTAACTTTACTATTCTTTCCAAGGTACTCAACCTCACAATGCTTATGAAGACTTATCAGGAGGTTCAAGTAGTGCTTGGTGGAGTTATATTTGTCTACATATATATAATTTTGTGTTCACATTTGTGAGACAACATTCTCCGAATACACTTGTTTTGCAAACTAAAATTTTTAACTTAACCACTTTTCTAAATTTCATAAGTGCAATTCAAATGTAGTGTAGGCAATAAACTTATGCAAGTTTTAATTCATTGTACAAATACAATACACAAGCAAGCATTTTTAGATTTAGACACACATGTTGATTACCAAAATAAGTGAGTGAAATATATCATTATCAATCATAAAACATTTACTCATACTTAGAGGCATGCTAAGCTTGGTTCTACACATTTTTCAATACAATTGATGTACTTTAAATAGATATATCAAAGCATGATAAGCAAAACAATGTTCATAGTAATTTGAAATAATATGTTTTAACATTGTAAATAATTCTAAATAATAGAATTCATACATGCTTGATATTGACAATAAAGATCATACAGTTTTTTTTTGTTTTATCATTTTTTTAAATCAAATAAAAACAGAAAAATCACAAAAAACATATTTTTGTAAGTTTTGAATTTTGAATTTCTGTAGTAGATTTTTCATAATATGAAAACATAAATAACAAAAACATATTTTTGTATATTTTTAATTTTGAATTTTGTAGTTGATTTTTCATAATATGAGTAAAACACAAATAACAAAAAATATTTTTGTATTTTTGAATTTTGATCTTTTGTAGTTGATTTTTCATAATATAAGTAAAACAAAAATGACAAAGGTCAGAAACACAACAAATAAGTAGAAAATATGAACCAACATATTTTTATGGATTTTCAGAAATTTTAAAAATTAGAAAAATCACACACTCACGCTAGCGCGGCAAACAGTACACGATTTTTTAGAAATTTTAAATTTTTGATTATTGATTTTGATTAAGTGTCCTTAGAGTAGTTCCATGCTGAAATTTCAGAATTTTTGGAGATCTCTATGTGGATCAAATTTGCATGAAACTTTGGCTTTTTCAAATTCATGTGTTTTACAAAAACATTTAAGCTCAAAAAGATAAATTATGCAAACACAAGAGGACATTTTTATTAAACAACCCAAAATATGCATGATTAAAGTAATAAGTAAATAATAAATGTTCACGCAGTGAGTAATATAAGTATGTCCTAAGATTAAAGGCTACCCCGATTAAATTTCTTTACCCTAGCCCCGTACTAAGTGACAGATGGGCATGAGGAGCTGCACGCATGCCGTAGGTTGGGGTGTTAGTCCCATATGCACACACTAGAGAACACTCAACCTAGCACTCTTTCCCCCCAGTGCCTCGCAAGGCCCCACTGGAACCCTCCCCGGTTAAGGACAAGACATGACTTAGAGGTTAGGTCTCTAATGCATACAACCCTACGCCCCCGCTATTGTGAGATATGTAGTCATAGGTGAAATAATCTTTTGGACAACCTATGCTTTTAAATCTATGGGTTGATTTACAAACTATGGGTTTTGTTTAATGTGATGAGTTATATAAATCCGCATAGTTTTTCTACTTTTTATGAGATGACGAAATGAGACAACTAGCACAATTACTAATATTCAATAAGTGGCAATGCTAGTATGATGAGTTTTGGGTTTAATGTCATGTCATAAGATTAATAATAATATTGCATGTATTCCAAAATGGAGTTTCAAAATATAGATCTAGAATGGAGTGATGATTTAGTTTGATTTATACTTTCATTACAAAGTTGATTCTAGAGTCTACAAATATGAGAGATACATGCAATCACTAGCAAAGCAAATCAATACATCAAATAATGTACAGAAAACATTATTCATAATTTTTATCATAAGATTCATAATTCCTATTATCGATTTGAGATATGTCTTGATAGAACATGAATTATGATTTATGATTATAGACAAATTGGCGTAGAATATATCTTAGATCATCATGATGTATGTAAATTCTAATTTTTCTAGACTTGTGATATAGTGATATAGTGATCTTCTTTGAATAAGCATGTTTGATTTTTAAGCCTAGAAATGATGATCATCCAATCATGCCAAAGACAAAGATCACATATATAACGTTTTGAAATTTATAATAAAATTATATTGGATACATAGATTTATTGATCTTTGGTTTTGCATGATGATATATAGTTTCATGATATATATACTAATGATTAATCCATAAACTATGTGTTTGTTGGAATTTTGGTATTCTATGATAATTTCAAAATCACATAGCTATCATGAAATTTGAATAACATTGTAAATATTATACCTAGCATATAGATTTAAGCATAAACTAAAGGTGATGCTAGGATGATACGTTTGAATGCAATGTTATTACATAGAATTAATGGAGATAATGTTGCATGTAATATGAGAAGTTTACAAATTAATTTTCTTTAGACCTATAATGAAATGATTAAACTTTTGATTTGATCTTAATGATATAAGATGATTCTAAGGTCTAAATTACATACAAACAATGGTGATACACATCACACATAATATCTAAATTAATATATGAAACAATTATACATAGGATACCATGTGATGAAAAATCCATGAACACAAAAATTTCCAAATCAAGCAAACTAAGATAGCTTTTAAAACAGAGTTGAAATTGGGCAAGTTGACAGCACCAAAAGAACTCAAATGAGCAAGCCTAGTTTGCCGATTTCTGTGCTCTTTCTGAAAAGATATTAAGCGCGAAAATCGGACTAGTGGATCAAAAGATATGGCTATTTCAAGTTTTGATCAAAAACTCGCTTTTTGAAAGATTAAACATGCGTTTAGATGAATTTTTGTTTTCGATTTTTCTAGATAATGTTCTTCATTATAAGGGCTATCATATGCAGCAAACAAATATAGAATAAAAAAAATGTTGCGCATTTTAATTTTTTGTTTTAAGCCCTTTAATAAACCATTTAAATCCAATTTTTAAAATAGTTTCAATAGTCTTGATAATAATTTCAAAATTCAATTTCTAATGATAATTCAAGATAGTTAAGGGTAAAGGATTTAAAAGGATAAAGAACAATCAAAGATGAGAGATAGATCACTTTGAAAAAATATATGACTTAATGTTCAATTTTAATTCAAATTTGATTTGATAGACATTAGGCTTAATATATGAAAGTCATATTACATGATATATAAAGTGATCATAGCATGTTTGTTTTAAAAAAATATAAAATAAACAAAAGAAAAAGAGACAATAAGCATATCATGAAGTAGAGTATTGATATTTCATTTTTAATTGTTTCTACTTCATGCAAATGATTGGATACTAATTAATAAGAGATTTAGGTATCCAAAGGGGACCAAGTGGGATGGTTCCATTGGGTACCCAAATACATCGTGTAGGCTTTTGGAGAGATAGTGATGAATGGGCCTTTACAAGTGGGGTTAGTGTTTCGTTTTTTAATTTTGGGCCTTCATTCATACTTTGGTTGTTTATATTTCAAATTCATATTATGATTATGTGACATCTTTATATGATTATATTTGTTTGAAAAATAATTCATTTGAGATTTATGTTTATTCAAATCATTTTTCAAAGTAGTTTGATGTTGATAATCATCATGAATTTTATTATATTGATTCTTTGAAAGTTTATAAGAGTGATTGTCTTTCTTAAGAAGTGATTGTTGAAAAAGTGGTTTACAATATGTTTTAAAAGATTGATTATTATTTTGATGATTTTCATTTCCACTCTTTCTTATAAACATACTCTTATAATATGAAGGATGATATTTTATAGTTTGATTTTCATGAAAAGGAGTTTTTAAATTTGAGACATGATTGAAAATATATTGAGACTTATAATAGTGACTCTTAAGAATTTTATGAGGATCATAATTCTTTTTGAAACTAAACTCCTTTTGATTTAATGTATGAAAATGATCCTTTTTAGAAATAATTTTGTAAGTTAATTTATCCTTGTTATTCAAAATCTTATGATGAAATTCATTACATGACATTTGAAATTTTTCAACAAAAGATTTTAATTGTATTAACTTACAGGTTAAAGCATCATTTTCAACTATCAATTTTTCATTATGTTCTTTAGAAACTAAGAGCCCTTTTTCAATTTCCTTGAATTTTTCTTTAAATAAATTGCAATCAAAACAAGGAGTAGGAATTGTAACTAAAGAGCATGAAAGAGAATTTATCACATCAATATTTGATTATACGTTATCGTTTGCTTTTAAAGATTTATTTTCTAACCGTAATTTGGAATTAGCAATTTTTAACTTTAAAATTTTACTTTTAGCAATTTTAAGCATACGAGATGTAGAAATAGAATTTTTTACAAAAAAAGAAGATTTAGATTTTCTTACCTTGCAATAGTTTCCGTCTTCTCTTTTGCTTGATGTGTTGCCAACAAATGAGTCCAATATTGTGACGTTGTATTCTTCTTCCTTCAAGCATATGTCCTCATCGATTTCTTCTCTTGGATCCATAAGGAATTCCTCGTCTATTTCTTCTCTTGGATCCATAAGGAATTCCTCGTCAATTTCTTCTCTTGGATCCATAAGGAATTCCTCTTGTTCATCATCTGTAGAAGGAAGACTATAAGTATTCTCAAGAAATTTCCAAACTTCATAAGCAGTAGGAAGTGTATAAATTAGTTTGAAAATATTTTGATGCAATGCACAATATAGACTATTCATTGATTTGGCATTTAAAAATGTTTCATTTTTATTTAAAGTACTTGGGGGTATTTTAATAGTAATATTCCATACTTCCATATCCAAAGACTTAAGAAATTTTTCCATAAGAGATTTCCACCCATTATAATTTTTTCCTTCAAATAAAGGTGGTGCTAAAGATTTTTCATTTATAAGAAAGTTTTTCCCATAAATAGAAGCGAGATCATGAGACGCCATTATTCTTGGTTTTTAAACCATTTGGAATAACCTAGCTCTGATACCACTTATTGGATCTTATGGCGCCTTTAGAGGGGGGTGAATAAGGGAATAAAAATCTTTTTATAATTTTATGGAAATTACTAAATTGTTTTATAATATGAGAAAGGCAAAATAACAATTTAGCTAATTTGTAAGAATATCATAATTTTCATCTTTAAAAATAAGTACTAAATTGTTTTATGATTAAGAGATTGAAATAAACAATTTAGTTAAAGTAATTTGAATTGAAAAACTTTGTAACCAATATATTAAAGATAACGCCAAAGGAGAGAAATCAAGTAAACACAAATAAAGACATGATTGTATTTATATAAAAAAGGTGTTTACAAAATTTGATTTCAATATCGCTAGAAATCGGAGGCGTACAAAAGTAAATTTCTTTTCCTTTTCTATACCGACTTGTATCCCCACAAACCGGTTGGATTTAGCATATCCTTCCCCGGATAAGGCCTCAAGCCGCTCTAGCCAATCCTTCCCCGGATATGGCCTCGAGCCCCCCTAAATTTAATCACCTAGAACTAGTCGCCAACACAAGACGAATTTCCCCCTAAGTCCTACCCAGACCTAGTCGCCAACATAAGGCGAATTCTCTAAACGGTTACAAAAGTATGGAATGGAAGTAATGAAAAACAATAATAAAACTCCCTATATGAGATCTCTGGAGTCGAGGATGAAGGATCGCTGTAGCATAAGCGAGGTAGAAGCGATCGTCCTTCGGATGTAGCGTGACGTAGTCCTCCTCCAGAATTCTCCTTAAGCTTTTTGTGGGAGATCCATCTTCGGCAGCATAACAGCACTGGAATTGTGGCACAAGCAACCTCTCTGGGATCTCTAGCCAAAATGAGAAGCAAAGCTCAAATTTATAGAACATGGAGCTAGCGCCTGCGATAGTGGCTAGCGCCTGCGGTAGCATTCGTGTGGAGCGGTTGCGAAACCGTCAGCGGCGTGGCACTGTGCACGAACTGGAGATAGTGCCTGGCGGTAGCGATAGCGCTGGCGGTAGCTGGAGATAGCGCTGGCGGTAGTGGTAGTGGTAGCGGTTGCGAAACTGTCACTGCGCATGAACTCGAGATAGCGCCTGGCGGTAGCGGTAGCGCTGGCAGTAGTACTGGCGGCAGCGGTAGCTATAGTGCTGGCGGTAGCTCTGCTCCTTTCAAAAGTTTGTTCCAAGCTGCTTTCTACCTTTGGAGTATTGCACCTATAGTTCATGCACACTATAAAAACACTACAAGCAATATCAAATACAAAATGTGATTTGTTATTCTCAAACAAAGGGATGTGACACACATGTCCAACACCATCCCCCAAACTGCGAAAGGCCATGGTGCAGTTATTGATATGAGCGACTGAGCGGGCAGGTGTTGAAGAAGAGCAAACTTTTGACACTGAACACATCGCTTGGCGAATGTTTCAGCATCTTTCCTCATGGTTGGCCAAAAATACCCCTGCCTCAAGATTCTTTTCTCTAAAGTCTTTGCCCCTGAATGGCTACCACATTCCCCGGAATGAACCTCCTGAAGAATGGTTGGAATTTCGTCCTCAGATACACACTGAGCTGAGGGAGAAATTAAAGTCTTCATGTAGAGAACTCCTGCTATCAGATAATAATATGTCGCTTTCCTTCTAAATCTTCTTCTATCTTTGATGGAATGATGGAATTCTCCCTTTGATAAAAATAGCTCGTAAGGACCCTTCCACGAAGGATTTTGATCGATTTGCATAAGTTCTGCTTCATATGTTGGCGGATGGAAAAGTTCAAAGGTCACTCCCCCTGATGGAAGACCGAACTTTGACAACTCATCTGCTTCTTCATTTTGCGTTCTTGGAATATGCTCGATAATGAATGACTTGAATCTTCTGATTTCCTTTTTGGCTAGCAGCAGATACTTCCTCAAAATTAGCTCCCTTGTCTCGTAGTTCCCCAACACCTGAGAAATCATTACTAATGAATCAGTTTTAACATGTACGTGCTTTATGCCCAACTCTTTTGCAAGCCTCAGACCAGCCAGAAGTGCTTCATATTCTGCCTGATTATTTGTAACTGGAAAGAAGAATTTAATAGCTTGCTCCAGCTTGATGCCGTTTGGACTGATTAAAACTACCCCGGCTCCCACAGAGTTTTTCCCAGAAGCCCCATCCACATAAACGACCCAAGCCAAAGGGGATTTCACCACCTATTCAGAGTTAGATTCCGCTGTATCAACCAAAAAATCTGCCAAGACCTGTGCTTTGATTGCTATCCTCGGAACATAGGATATTTCAAACTCGCTTAATTTAATAGCCCATTTAGCGAGCCTCCCTGAATGATCTGGCTTTTCAAGAATGCTTCTTAAAGGATGATCTGTAATTATTTGGATAGGGTGAGCCTGAAAATAAGGATGGAGCCTTCCCAAGGACATAACCAAAGCTAAAGCTAGCTTTTCCAAAATCGAATATCTAGTCTCTGCATCCTTGAGGATATGGCTGACATAATAGATCGGAAACTGTTTCTTCTTTTCCTCCCGAACAAGGACAGAACTTACTGCATCTGGGCCGACCCCCAAGTATAAGTATAATATCTCCCCCTCTCGGGGACTTTGAAGTAGAGGAGTTGAAGTTAACTGCTCCTTTAACTGTTCGAAGGCCTTGCTACATTCTTCCTTCCATTCAAACTTTGACCCTCCCCGGAGTATTTTAAAGAATGGGGCACTTTTAACTCCTGATTTGGAGATAAACCTGCTCAGTCCGGCCAACCTCCCTCCAAGTTGCTGGACCTCCTTGGTATTACGAGGAGGAATCATATCGAGGATGGCCTTCACCTTATCTGGGTTCGGTGCAAGGCCCTCGGGAGTGAGGAGATGTCCGAGAAACTTCCCTTTGTTTGCTCCGAACACACATTTTAATGGGTTCAATTTTAATTTGAACCTCCGTAGAGTAGCGAACGTCTCTACGAGGTCTTTCAAATGTGTTGAGAATGTTCTACTTTTTAGGAGGAGATCGTCAACATAAACTTCAAGATTCCCGCCTTTTTGATGCTTAAAGACTGTATCCATCATTCTCTGGTATATTGCACCCGCATTTTTAAGTCCGAAGGGCATTACGAGATAACAATAGCACCCATCGTTCGTGATGAAAGAATAATGCGGGATATCAGGTTTGTGCATTTTGATTTGGTGGTACCCCAAAAACGCGTCGAGAAAGCTCATAAAATTATACCCAACCGCAGAATCTACTAAAACATCTATCGGAGGCAAATGGTAGCAATCTTTGGGGCACGCTTTATTGAGTTTAGTAAAATCCACACACATACGCAATTTCCCACCGGATTTTTTGACCATTACAATATTCGACATCCACGTGGGATATTGAATTTCAGAAATAAAGCCTGCTTTCAGGAGTTTGGCAACCTCCTCTCTGATGGGCACCGCCAGCTTGGTCGCCACTTCTCTCTTCTTCTGCT